>CM067847.1:650078932-651462432 GCA_034509565.1 Triticum monococcum
CTAAAATCCAAATCTTGGGGATGCCCAGGAAGGCATCCCCTCTTTCGTCTACTTCTATCGGTAACTTTACTTGGAGCTATATTTTTATTCACCACATGATATGTGTTTTGCTTGGAGCGTCTTTTATGATTTGAGTCTTCGCTCGTTAGTCTACCACAATCGTCCTTGCTGTACACACCTTTTGAGAGAGCCATACATGATTTGTAATTTGATAGAATACTCTATGTGCTTCACTTATATCTTTTGAGCTTTATAATTTTGCTCTAGTGCTTCACTTATATCTTTTAGAGCACGGTGGTGGATTTGTTTTATAGAAACTATTGATCTATCATGCTTCACTTAGATTATTTTGAGAGTCTTATTAGCATGGTAATTTACTTAAAATCCTAATATGCTTGGTATGCAAGATTAATAATAAAACTTTCGTATGAGTGTATAGAATACTAAGAAAAGTTTGATGCTTGATGATTGTTTTGAGATATGGAGGTAATAATATCAAAGTCATGCTAGTTAAGTAGCTGTGAAATTGAGAAATACTTGTGTTAAAGTTTGCAAGTCCCGTAGCATGCACATATGGTAAACTTTATGCAACAAATTTGAAACATGAGGTGTTATTTGATTGTCTTCCTTATGAGTGGCGGTCGGGGACGAGCGATGGTCTTTTCCTACCAATCTATCCCCCTAGGAGCATGCGCATAGTGCCGAGGTTTTTGATGACTTGTAGATTTTTGCAATAAGTATGTGAGTTCTTTATGACTAATGTTGAGTCCATGGATTATACGCACTCTCACCCTTCCATCCTTGCTAGCCTCTTCAGTACCATGCATTGCCCTTTCTCACATTGAGAGTTGGCGCAAACTTCGCCGGTGCATCCAAACCCCATGATATGATATGCTCTTTCACACATAAACCTCCTTATATCTTCCTCAAAATAGACACCATACCTACCTATTATGGCATTTCCATAGCCATTTCGAGATATGTTGCCATGCAACTTTCCATCATTCCGTTCATCATGACACATTCATCATTGTCATATTGCTTAGCATGATCATGTAGTTGACATAGTATTTGTGGCAAAGCCACCGTTCATAATTCTTTCATACATGTCACTATTGGTTCATTGCATATCCCGGTACACCGCCGGAGGCATTCCTATAGAGTCATCTTTGTTGTAGTATCGAGTTGTAATCATTGAGTTGTAAATAAATAGAAGTGTGATGATCATCATTATTAGAGCATTGTCCCAAATGAGGAATAAAATAAAATAAAAGAGAAAGGCCATAAAAAAAGAGAAGTCCCAAAAAAGAGAAAGGCCATAAAAAATAAAAGGCCCAAAAAATGAGAGAAAAAGAGAGAAGGGACAATGTTACTATCCTTTTACCACACTTGTGCTTCAAAGTAGCACCATGATCTTCATAGTAGAGAGTCTCTCATGTTATCACTTTCATATACTAGTGAGAATTTTTCATTATAGAACTTGGCTTGTATATTCCAACAATGGGCCTCCTCAAGTGCCCTAGGTCTTCGTGAGCAAGCAAGTTGGATGCACACCCACTAGTTTCTTTTGTTGAGCTTTCATACATTTATAGCTCTAGTGCATCCGCTGCATGGCAATCCCTACTCCTTGCATTAACATCAATCGGTGGGCATCTCCATAGTTGATGTGAGACTTTCTTTTTTTATCTTCTCCACATAACCCCCCTCATTATATTCTATTCTACCCATAGTGCTATGTCCATGGCTCGCGCTCACATAATGCGTGAAAGTTTATAGGTTTGAGATTACTAAAGTATGAAACAATTGCTTGGCTTGTCATCGGGGTTGTGCATGATGAGAGCATTCTTGTGTGACGAAAATGAAACATGACTAAACTATATGATTTTGTAGGGACGAACTTCCTTTGGCCATGTTATTTTGAGAAGACATAATTGCTTAGTTAGTATGCTTGAAGTATTATCATTTTTATGTCAATATGAACTTTTGTCTTGAATCTTTCGGATCTGAATATTCATACCACAATTAAGAAGAATTACATTAAAATTATGCCAAGTAGCATTCCACATCAAAAATTCTGTTTTTATCATTTACCTACTCGAGGATGAGCAGGAATTAAGCTTGGGGATGCTTGATACGTCTCCAACGTATCTATAATTTTTGATTGCTCCATGCTATATTATCTACTATTTTGGACTATATTGGGCTTTATTTCCACTTTTATGTTATTTTTGGGAGTAACCTATTAACCGGAGGCCTAGCCCAGAATTGCTATTTTTTTGCCTGTTTTAGGGTTTCGAAGAAAAGGAATATCAAACGGACTCCAAACGGAATGAAACCTTCGGGAACGTGATTTTCTCATCAGATAAGACCCCGGAGACTTGGACCCTCCGTCAAGAAAGCCACGAGGCAGTCACGAGGGTGGAGGTCCCCCCCCCCCAGGGCGAGCCCCCTGCCTCGTGGGCCCCTCGAAGTTCCACTGACGTACTTCTTCCTCCTATATATATCCACGTACCCCCAAATGATCAGAACAGGAGCCAAAAACCTAATTCCACCGCCGCAACTTTCTGTATCCATGAGATCCCATCTTGGGGCCTGTTCCGGAGCTCCGCCGGAGGAGGCATCGATCACGGAGGGCTTCTACATCATCATCCAAGCCCCTCCGATGAAGTGTGAGTAGTTTACTTCAGACCTATGGGTCCATAATTAGTAGCTAGATGGCTTCTTCTCTCTTTTTGGATCTCAATACAATGTTCTCCCCCTCTCTTGTGGAGATCTATTCGATGTAATCTTCTTTTTGCGGTGTGTTTGTTGAGACTGATGAATTGTGGGTTTATGATCCAGTCTATCTATGAATAATATTTGAATCTTCTCTGAATTGTTTTATGTATGATTGGTTACTTTTGCAAGTCTCTTCGAATTATCAGTTTGGTTTGGCCTACTAGATTGGTTGTTCTTGCCATGGGAGAAGTGCTTAGCTTTGGGTTCGATCTTGCGGTGTCCTTTCCCAGTGACAGAAGGGGCAGCAAGGCACGTATTGTATCGTTGCCATCGAGGATAACAAGATGGTTTTTTTATCATATTGCATGAAACTATCCCTCTACATCATGTCATCTTGCTTAAGGTATTACTCTGTTTTTAACTTAATACTATAGATGCATGCTGGATAGCGGTCGATGAGTGGAGTAATAGTAGTAGATGCAGAATCGTTTCGGTCTACTTGTCTCGGACGTGATGCCTATATACATGATCATACCTAGATATTCTCATAACTATGCTCAATTCTGTCAATTGCTCAACAGTAATTTGTTCACCCACCGTAGAATACTTATGCTCTTGAGAGAAGCTACTAGTGAAACCTATGGCCCCCGGGTCACTTTCTCATCATATCAATCTCCATCACTTTATTATTGCTTTGCTTTTACTTTGCTTTTACTTTTCACTTTGCATCTCTACACCAAAAATACCAAAAATATTATTTATCATCTCTATCAGATCTCACTTTCGTAAGTGACCGTGAAGGGATTGACAACCCCTAAGCACGTTGGTTGCGTTGAGCTATTGTTTTTGTGTAGGTACGAGGGACTCGCGCGTAGCCTCCTACTGGATTGATACCTTGGTTCTCAAAAAATGAGGGAAATACTTACGTTGCTTTGCTACATCATCCCTTCCTCTTTGGGGAAATCCAATGCAGTGCTCAAGAGGTAGTAGTGGGTACCGTGATTTGCATGGAGTGAGGACGGTTGATACATAATATACCGGCTTTTGAAGTGGGAATTTATGTCCGTCCGTCTCTCGTTCGACGACGAGCACTGCGCTTACAACTTGGTGAGTTGCCGCTATATATAATAGCATTGGTTTGCCGACATTTGGTGCGGCCAAGATTGGGTTGGTGGCCAGGATGGCTTTTATTTCTTCCAATCCGGCCGTGGCTGCGTCCATCCACTCGAAGTGTTCGGTGCGCCGAAGAAGGCAATAAAGGGGGAGTGCCTTTTCTCCTAATCGAGAGATAAAGTGGCTTAAAGCCGCCACACATCCAGTTAACTTCTGGATTTGCTTGAGGTCAGTTGGGATAGCCAACTACGACAGAGCCCGGATTTTGGCCGGATTTGCTTCAATCCCTCTGCTGGAGACGATAAAGCCCAGGAGCTTTCCAGTGGGTACGCCGAAAATGCATCTTTTCTGGATTGAGCTTAATGTCGTATGTTCAAAGATTGTCGAACGTGAGCCTCAAGTCGTCTATTAAGGATTCGACGTGTCTGGTTTTAACAACCACATCATCGACATATGCCTCCACTGTTTTGTCGATCTGCTTTTCCAGACATGTTTGAATCATGCGCTGATATGTTGCGGCGGCATTTTTGAGCCCGAAGGGCATTGTGTTAAAACAGAAGGGGCCCTATGGGGTGATAAATGTTGTTGTGGCTTGGTCGGACTCCGCCATCTTAATTTGGTGGTAACCGGAGTATGCGTCGAGGAAGCACAATGAGTCATGTCCTACGGTAGCGTCGATAATTTGATCGATGCGAGGGAGGGGGAAGGGATCCTTTGGGCAAGCCTTATTGAGGTCCTTGAAGTCAATGCATAGGCGCCAGGATTTGTCCTTCTTTGGCACCATCACCAGGTTTGCTAGCCAGTCCGGATGCTTTATTTATCTAATGAATCCGGCCTCCAGTAATTTGGCTAGCTTCTCTCCCATGGCTTGTCGCTTAGGTTCGGAGAAACGCCGAAGAGTTTGCTTGACCGTCTTGAATCCTTTTAGAATGTTAAGGCTATGCTCGGCCAGCCTGCCTGGGATTCCTAGCATGTCTGAAGGATGTCAGGTGAATATGTCCCAATTCTTGCGCAGGAACTCCCGTAGTGCAGCGTCTACAGCGGGGTTTAACTGTTCCCCAATGGATGCTGTTTTTGTGGGGTCCGTTGGATGGACTTGGAATTTGACTATTTCATCCGCTGGTTTAAAGGAGGTGGACTTGGATCTTTTGTCTAGTATCACGTCGTCCCTGTCCACTGTGGAGCGCAGCGCGGTTAACTCCTCCGCCACAAGGGCTTCGGATAATGCCTCGATGGCCAGTGTGGCTGTTTTGTTCTCGGCAAGGAGTGCTATGTCCGGATCACTAGCTAGAGTGATGATTCCATTGGGTCCGAGCATTTTGATCTTCATGTACCCATAATGGGGTATGGCTTGAAAAATCGTGAATGCCTCCCGCCCTAGAAGGGCGTGGTATCCGCTACTGAACGGGGCCACTTGGAATGTGATTTCTTCGGACCTGTAATTCTCTAGAGTGCCAAATAACACATCTAGTGTGATTTTCCCAGCGCAACATGCCTCCCGACTGGGGATGATTCCTCGGGAGGTCATGCTGCTTTGCTCAATACGGTTGCTGTCTATTTCCATTTTTGGAAGAGTCTCCTCATAAATGAGGTTTAATCCGCTGCCGCCGTCCATGAGCACTTTAGTGAGCCGACAGTCGTCCACAATTGGACTGAGGACCAAAGCGGCTGGTGCTTGGGCTGTTCGGAATTTAGGTTCGTCACTGGCATTGAAGGTGATAGTCGTGTCACTCCATGGATTTATTGCTGCCACATGGCAGACTTCGGCAAGGCTGCGGAGTGTTCGCTTATGCCTATTATTTGAGGCGAAGGTCTCGAAGACCGTCAATACTGTATTGTTATCCACGGGAAGGTGTTCTGAGGTATTTTGGATGAGGAGATCCTCACCGCTCTTGGCCACCTGCCGGAGTACCCAACATGCTCTAAGGCTATGTATTGATATGGTATCCGTTGTACTATGAATTTTGTAGGGCCCGTTAAGCCATCCCTCCAATACGGTTGCACGCCCTGTAGTGGGCTTTTGCTTCTTTGTAATTGATTCGGGCGACTTATGAGAGTGCACCCTTTTAGTTCGGACTGGGGGTTTTATCAGAGCCGGATTATCCCAAAATTGTGTTTGGGTTTTCCAGGCGCTTTCCATCGCACAGTATTTCCGTACTATGGCCGCCAAGTCAGCGAAGTGTGTTATGTCACGGCAACTTATGGCATTGAGGATTCCCTTGTCCGTGCAATTGTTGCAAAAGAACGAAATTGCGTCTTCCTCGTGACAGTCCTTGACCTTGTTCATTACAAGGAGGAATCTGGCCCAATAATGATGTACTGTCTCTTGGGGCGCTTGCCAAATGTGGGAAAGATCATTTGTATCTAGGTGGGTGGGTGGATTTAAGTCCAGACCTTGACCCAATCTGAGATCCCGGGGCAGGGGAGTTTCCGATCTTGGAAGTTCGGGCTCCGGGATGTTGCCCCGCGGGTTCGGTATGCGCCCTGATTCTAGGTTCAGGGTTAGGGCGATGTCCTCCCGTGAGCGGGTATCCGGCTTGGAGAGCTCGGGAATCCGTACATAGTTCGTCCTCAGGGTAGAGGGAGAATCGCCGCATTGCTCCTCCACCACCGCTATCTGATGGGTGACGGTGGAGAGTTAATCTCCCTTTGGTCGGGTTTAAGCCCGATCCGATCGTAGTCCGTAGCGAATCCCAAAGCGGCAATGCGATCCAAGAGCTCGTTCAAAGAGGAGAGCTACATTGGATCCATCTGCTCGGCGAATTTCGAGCCGAGGTGGAGGCTATTTTCGATGTCCCGAAAAGTCATCGTCGGTGCAGAGGCCGAGCGGGCGGTCATGACGAAGCCGCCTATTCGGAGAGTTTGGCCTACAGCCAGGGCTCCCCCAGAGGTGATGTTGTCCTTGACAACGAGACGATCCATCCCTCCTTATGATGGCGACGCAGTGGAACTCTCAATGAAAGCACCAATGTTAGTGTCAAAACCGGCGGATCTCGGGTAGGGGGTCCCGAACTGTGCATCTAAGGCGGATGGTAACAGGAGGCAGGGGACACGATGTTTACCCAGGTTCGGGCCCTCTTGATGGAGGTAATACCCTACGTCCTGCTTGATTGTTCTTGATGATATGAGTATTACAAGAGTTGATCTACCACGAGATCGTAGAGGCTAAACCCTAGAAGCTAGCCTATGGTATGATTGTCTATTGTCCTACGGACTAAACCCTCCGGTTTATATAGACACCGGAGGGGGCTAGGGTTACACAGAGTCGGTTACAAGGGAGGATATCTACATATTCGTATTGCCTAGCTTGCCTTCCACACCAAGGAGAGTCCCATCTGGACACGGGAGGAAGTCTTCAATCTTGTATCTTCATAGTCCAACAGTCCAGCCAAAGGATATAGTCCGGCTGTCCGGAGACCCCCTAATCCAGGACTCCCTTAGATGGGCTTCCTCAAATCCCTAGGTCTTCGTGAGCAAGCGAGTTGGATGCACACACACTTAGTTCCTTTTGTTGAGCTTTCATATACTTATAGCTCTAGTGCATCCGTTGCATGGCAATCCCTACTCACTCACATTGATATCTATTGATGGGCATCTCCATAGCTCGTTGATACGCCTAGTTTATGTGAGACTATCTTCCCCCTTTTTTGTCTCCTCCACAACCACCATTCTATTCCACCTAAATTTCTATGTCCATGGCTCACGCTCATGTATTGCGTGAAGATTGAAAAAGTTTGAGAACACCAAAAGTATGAAACAATTGCTTGGCTTGTCATCGGGGTTGTGCATGATTTAAATACTTTGTGTGGTGAAGATAGAGCATAGCCAGACTATATGATTTTGTAGGGATAACTTTCTTTGGCCATGTTATTTTGAAGAGACATAATTGCTTAGTTAGTATGCTTGAAGTATTATTATTTCTATGTCAATATTGAACCTTTGTCTTGAATCTTTCGGATATGAATATTCATACCACAGTTAAGAAGAATTACATTGAAATTATGCCAAGTAGCATTCCACATCAAAAATTCTGTTTTTATCATTTACCTACTCGAGGACGAGCAGGAATTAAGCTTGGGGATGCTTGATACGTCTCGAATGTATCTATAATTTTTTATTGTTCCATGCTATATTATGTTCTGTTTTGGACATTATTGGGCTTTATTATACACTTTTATATTATTTTTGGGACTAACCTATTAACCGGAGGCCCAGCCCAGAATTGATACTTTTTGCCTATTTTAGGGTTTCATAGAAAAAGAATATCAAACGGAGTTCAAACGGAATGAAACCTTCGAGAACGTGATTTTCGGAACGAACATGATCCAGAGGACTTGGACCCTACATCAAGCAATCAACGAGGAAGGCACGAGGTAGGGGGCGCCTACCCCCCCCCCCCCCTAGGTGCGCCCTCCACCCTTGTGGGCCCCCTGTTGCTCCACCGACGTACTCCTTCCTCCTATATATACCTACGAACCCCCAAACTACCAGATACGGAGCCAAAACCCTAATTCCACCGCCGTAACTTTCTGTATCCACGAGATCCCATCTTGGGGCCTTTTCCGGAGCTCCGCCGGAGGGGGTATCGATCACGGAGGGCTTCTACATTAACACCATAGCCCCTCCGATGAAGTGTGAGTAGTTTACTTCAGACCTACGGGTCCATAGTTATTAACTAGATGGCTTCTTCTCTCTTTTTGGATCTCAATACAAAGTTCTCCCCCACTCTTGTGGAGATCTATTCGATGTAATCTCCTTTTGCGGTGTGTTTGTTGAGACCGATGAATTGTGAGTTTATGATCAAGTTTATCTATGAACAATATTTGAATCTTCTCTGGATTCTTTTATGTATGATTGGTTATCTTTGCAAGTCTCTTCGAATTATCAGTTTGGTTTTGCCTACTAGATTGATCTTTCTTGCAATGGGAGAAGTGTTTAGCTTTGGGTTCAATCTTGCGGTGTCATTTCCCAGTGACAGTAGGGGCAGCAAGGCACATATTGTATTGTTGCCATCGAGGATAACAAGATGGGGTTTATATCATATTGCATGAGTTTATCCCTCTACATCATGTCATCTTGCTTAAAGCGTTACTCTGTTCTCTTGAACTTAATACTCTAGATGCATGCTGGATAGTGGTCGATGTGTGGAGTAATAGTAGTAGATGCAGGCAAGAGTCGGTCTACTTGTCTTGAACGTGATGCGTATATACATGATCATACCTAGATATTCTCATAACTATGCTCAATTTTGTCAATTGCTCAACAGTAATTTGTTCACCCACCGTAAATACTTATGCTCTTGAGAGAAGCCACTAGTGAAACCTATGGCCCCCGAGTCTATCTTCCATCATATTAATCTTCCAATACTTAGTTATTTCCTTTTCCATTTATTTTACTTTGCATCTTTTATTTCTCTTTATCATAAAAATACCAAAAATATTATCCTGTCATATCTATCAGATCTCACTCTCGTAAGTGACCGTATAGGGATTGACAACCCCTTATCGCATTGGTTGCGAGGATTTATTTGTTTGTGTAGGTGTGAGGGACTTGTGCGTGGCCTCCTACTGGATTGATACCTTGGTTCTCAAAAACTGAGGGAAATACTTATGCTACTTTGCAGCATCACCCTTTCCTCTTCAAGGGAAAACCAACGCAGTGCTCAAGAGGTAGCACCTGCCGTTCCGAGTAAATTTGTATGTGCCAAACTCTAAACCTTCAAATAAACATTCTGTTTTGTGTGCTCGAATAGCTCATGTATCAACTAGGTTGTCTGTATCTTCCATGCTAGGCGGGTTATTCTCAAGAGGAGTGGACTCCGCTCCTCACTCACGAGAAAGTGGCTGGTCACCGGGATGCCCAGACCCATGCTCAAATCAAATCAAAATAATTGCAAACAAAACTCCCCCAGGATTGTTGTCAGTTGGAGGCACCCGTTGTTTCGGGCAAGCCATGGATTGATGCTTGTTGGTGGTGGGGGAGTGTAAACTTTATCATTCTTCTTGGGAACCGCCTATAATGTGTGTAGCATGGAAGATATCGAGATCTCTCGGTTGTTATGTTGACAATGAAAGTATACCGCTCAAAATATTATTCATCTCTGTTTTAAAATCGACCTCTGGCACCTCTACAAATCCCTGCTTCCCTATGCGAAGGGCCTATCTATTTACTTTTATTTTGAGTCATCGTCCTCTTATTAGAAAGCACCAGTTGGAGAGCACCGCTGTCATTTGCATGTTTTGTCGTTAGTTTACATTGAGTATGACTTGACTGGATCTCTTTTATCATGAATTACAATGTCTAGTCAGTCCTTGATCTTTAAAGGTGCTCTGCATTTATGTTTTGCGGTCTCAGAAAGGGCTAGCGAGATACCATCTTGTTATATCATATTATGATTGTTTTGAGAAAGTGTTGTCATCCGAGATTTATTATTATTGCTCGCTAGTTGATTATGCCATTGATATGAGTAACCATGAGACCTAAATGTTATTGTGAATATGGTTAGTTCATAATCTTTGCTGAAAACTTGAATGCTGGCTTTACATATTTACAACAACAAGAGCAAACAGAGTTTGTAAAAGTTTTCCTTTGTCACTTTCAGTTTATCAACTGTATTGCTTGAGGACAAGCAAAGGTTTAAGCTTGGGGGAGTTGATACGTCTCCGCCGTATCTACTTTTCCAGACACTTTTGCCCTTGTTTTGAGACTCTAACTTGCATGATTTGAATGGAACTAACCCGGACTGGCGTTGTTTTCAGCAGAATTGCCATGGTGTTATTTTTGTGCAGAAATAAAAGTTCTTGGAATGACCTGAAAATCAACGGAGATTATTTTTGGAATATATAAAAAATACTGGCAAAAGAATCAATGCCAGGTGGCCCACACCCTGTCCACGAGGGTGGGGGTGCACCTACCCCCTGGGCGCGCCCCCTGCCTCATGGGCCCCCTGGTGCTCCACCGGCCTTAACTCCAACTCCATATATTCGTGTCCGGGGAGAAAAAAATAAGAGAGAAGTATTCATCGCGTTTTATGATACGAAGCCGCTGCCAAGCCCTAAACTCTCTCGGGAGGGCTGATCTGGAGTCCGTTCGGGGCTCCGGAGAGGGGAATCCGTCGCCATCGTCATCATCATCATCAACAACCTTCCTCCATTACAATTTCATGATGCTCACCACCGTGCGTGAGTAATTCCATCGTAGGCTTGCTGGACGGTGATGGGTTGGATGTGATTTATCATGTAATCGAGTTAGTTTTGTTAGGGTTTGATCCCTAGTATCCACTATGTTCTGAGATTGATGTTTCTATGACTTTGCTATGCTTAATGCTTGTCACTAGGGCCCGAGTGTGATACGTCTCCAACGTATCTATAATTTTTTATTGTTCCATGCTATTATATTATATGTTTTGGATGATAACGGGCTTTATTTTACACTTCTATATTATTTTTGGGACTAACCTATTAACCGAAGGCCCAGCCAAAATTGCTATTTTTTGCCTATTTTAGTGTTTCGCAGAAAAGGAATATCAAACGGAGCCCAAACGGAATGAAACCTTCGGGAGCGTGATTTTTGGAACAAACATGATCTAGTGGACTTGGAGTGGATGTCAAGAAACAATCGAGTGGACATCAAGAAACAATCCGTTCATAATTCTTTCATACATGTCACTCATGAGTCATTGCACATCCCGGTACACCGCCGGAGGGCATTCATATAGAGTCATGTCTTGTTCTAGTATCGAGTTGTAATCATCGAGTTGTAAATAAATAGAAGTGTGATGATCATCATTAATAGACCATTGTCCCAAAAAAAGAGAAAGGCCAAAAAAAGAAGGCCGAGGAAATAATAATAAAATAAAATAGAAAGGGGCAATGCTACTATCCTTTTTCCACACTTGTGCTTCAAAGTAGCACCATGATCTTTATGATATAGATTCTCTTGTTTTGTCATTTTCATATACTAGTGGGATTTTTTCATTATAGAACTTGGTTTGTATATTCCAACAATGGGCCTCCTCAAGTGCCCTAGGTCTTCGTGAGCAATCAAGTTGGATGCACACCCACTTATTTCCTTTTGTTGAGCTTTCATACATTTATAGCTCTAGTGCATCTGTTGCATAGCAATCCCTACTCCTTGCATTGACATAAATTGATGGGCATCTCCCTAGCCCATTCATTAGCCGCGTCAATGTGACAATTTCTCCTTTTTTTTCTCTTCTCCACATAACCCCCTTCATTATATTCTATTCCATCCATAGTGCTATATCCATGGCTCACGCTCATGTATTGCGTGAAAGTTGAAAAAAAGTTTGAGATTACTAAAGTATGAAACAATTGCTTGGCTTGTCATCAGGGTTGTGCATGATGAGAGCATTCTTGTGTGATGAAAATGGAGCATGACCAAACTATATGATTTTGTAGGGATGAACTTTCTTTGGCCATGTTATTTTGAGAAGACATGATTACTTTGTTAGTATGCTTGAAGTATTATTATTTTTATGTCAATATTAAACTTTTATCTTGAATCTTTCGGATCTGAACATTCATGCACAATAAAGAAAATTACATTGAGAAATATGTTAGGAAGCATTCCACATCAAAAATTTTGTTTTTATCATTTACCTAGTCGAGGACGAGCAGGAAATAAGCTTGGGGATGCTTGATACGTCTCCAACGTATCTATAATTTTTTATTGTTACATGCTATTATATTATCTGTTTTGGATGATAAAAGGCTTTATTTTACACTTTTATATTATTTTTGGGACTAACCTATTAACCGGAGGCCCAGCCCAAATTGTTGTTTTTTTTCCTATTTCAGTGTTTCGTAGAAAAGGAATATCAAACAGAGTCCAAACGGAATGAAACCTTCGGGAGCGTGATTTTTGGAACAAACGTGATCCAGGGGACTTGGAGTGGACGTCAAGAAACAATCGAGGAGGCCACGAGGCAGGGGGCACGCCTACCCCCTGGGCGCGCCCTCCACCCTCGTGGGCCCCTCGTTGCTCCACCGGCCTACTTCTTCCTCCTATATATATTGACATACCCCGAAAACATTCAGGAGCACCACGAAACCCTATTTCCACCGCCGCAACCTTTTGTACGCAAGAGATCCCATCTTGGGGCCTTTTCGGAGTTCCGCCGGAGGGGGCATTGATCACGGAGGGCCTCTACATCAAATCCATGGCCCCTCCGATGATGTGTGAGTAGTTTACCTCAGACCTTCGGGTCCATAGCTAGTAGCTAGATGGCTTCTTCTCTCTCTTGGAGATCTATTCGATGTAATCTTCTTTTGCGGTGTGTTTGTCGAGATCCGATGAATTGTGGGTTTATGATCAAGTTTATCTATGAACAATATTTGAATCTTCTATGAATTCTTTTATGTATGATTGGTTATCTTTGCAAGTCTCCTCGAATTATCAGTTTGGTTTGGCCTACTATATTGATCTTTCTTGCAATGGGAGAAGTGCTTAGCTTTGGGTTCAATCTTGCAGTGCTCGATCCCAGTGACAGAAAGGAAAACAACACGTATTGTATTGTTGCCATCGAGGATAAAAAGATGGGGTTTATATCATATTACATGAGTTTATCCCTCTACATCATGTCATCTTGCTTAAAGCGTTACTCTGTTCTTATGAACTTAATACTCTAGATGCATGCTGGATAGTGGTCGATGTGTGGAGTAATAGTAGTAGATGCAGGTAGGAGTCGGTCTACTTGTCACGGACGTGGTGCCTATATACATGATCATACCTAGATATTCTCATAATTATTCGCTTTTCTATCAATTGCTCGAAAGTAATTTGTTCACCCACCGTAATACTTATGCTATCTTGAGAGAAGCCACTAGTGAAACCTATGGCCCCCGGGTCTATTCTTCCATCATACAAGTTTCTAATCTATTTTATTTTGCAATCTTTACTTTCAATCTATATCATAAAAATACCAAAAATATTTATCTTATTATCATTATGTCTATCAGATCTCACTCTTGCAAGTGGCTGTGAAGGGATTGACAACCCCTTTATCGCGTTGGTTGTGAGGTTCTTATTTGTTTGTGTAGGTACGAGGTGACTCGCGCGTGGTCTCCTACTGGATTGATACCTTGGTTCTCAAAAACTGAGGGAAATACTTACACTGCTTTTCTGCATCACTCTTTCTTCTTCAAAGGAAAACCAACGCAGTGCTCAAGATGTAGCAAGGAGGATTTCTGGCACCGTTGCCGGGGAGATCTACGCCAAGTCAAGACATACCAAGTACCCATCACAACTCTTACCCTTCTCATTACATTATTTGTCATTTGCCTCTCGTTTTCCTCTCCCCCACTTCACCCTTGCCGTTTTATTCGCCCTCTTTCCCGTTCGCCTCTTTTTCCTTCCTGCCTTCGGTGTGCTCATTATTTTTGCAACTTGTTGCCTTCATGTCTGAAACTGGGGAGGTTATCATTGATAAGGATAATAATATGGAAAACTTTGATGCTATTGATGATCCTCTTGAAAACCCTACTATTTTACACACTAAAAGGTTTCGGATTGGTAGCAGTAATATTATTGGGAAGGGAGTTATTCAAGATTTCTTTACTTGTGCCGGTGCTTTGCCCAACATGAGCGGGTCTATTCTTCATAAAACTAGTAGTCTCGCGGATGCTATATATTTGGTCATAGTTGAACTTGAAAGACAATTTTTACATATGCATCCTTCCATACAAAGGATTTTCCTAGAATTTTCTAATATTGAGCATTCTTCTGTTAAGCGAGCAGCGACCATCTTTTTAGCTCATGAGTTAAGATTTATAATAAAAGAAGCCAATGAAATTTTTGCGCATTATAGGGTGGATGCCGACCGTCCTCCCATAGAAGCAATCTTTTTTTATCAAGAAGACATTATGCGTTTAAGATCCTTAGATCATGTTGCTTTTAATGAAAACCTTAGAAAAAAGGTTCCTACCGATGTTCTTGTTGATAGGATCTCCGAATTTAATGATAATTTTGCTATCCAGAATAATGGGTTGGGTTTTTCCCTTGAACAAAGACTAATGACTTTTTGCCAAAAGAATGCTTATAATGATGAATCGGTTGTGCAATATGAGGGGCCAAAGGAGGAACCAATACCTCCCGAGCTTGATCTTGGGGACTTTTGTCCCATTAAATTGAGCCCTTTTGATTACTTTTGCTTGCCACAAAGAAAACTTGCTGCTGAGCGCAGGGAGTATGAGATGAGTTTTCGCGATTTACCTTATCACAATCATGGCAACACCTAGATCTATCCTCGCTTTTATGCCTAGCTAGGGGCGTTAAACGATAGCGCTTGTTGGGAGGCAACCCAATTTTATTTTTGTTCCTTGCTTTTTGTCCCTGTTTAGTAATAAATAATTTATCTATCCCCTATTTTGGTTGTGTTTTTTGTGTTTAATTAGTGTTTGTTCCAAGTAGAACTGTTGGGAAGACTTGGGGAAAGTCTTTTTGATCTTGCTTTAAAAAACAGAAACTTTGCGCTAACGAGAATTGCTGCCATTTTTTATTGGACAGTGATATTTAGTTAAAACTTTTTGAAGATGATTAATAGATAAATTCCTCACTTCAAGAAATTTATTTTAGAATTTTTTGGGGTTCCAGAAGTTTGCGTTAGTTACAGATTACTACAAACTGTTCTGTTTTTGACAGATTCTGTTTTTCGTGTGTTGTTTGCTTATCTTGATGAATCTATGGCTAGTAATAGAGTTTATAAACCATAGAGAAGTTGTAATACAGTAGGTTTAACACAAATATAAATAAAGAATGAGTTCATTACAGTACCTTGAAGTGGTGTTTTGTTTTCTTTCGCTAACGGAGCTCACGAGATTTTCTGTTAAGTTTTGTGTTGTGAAGTTTTCAAGTTTTGGGTAAAGATTTGATGGATTATGGAACAAGGAGTGGCAAGAACCTAAGCTTGGGGATGCCCAAGGAACCCCAAGGTAAAATCCAAGGACACCAAAAAGCCTAAGATTGGGGATGCCCCAGAAGGCATCCCCTCTTTTGTCTTCGTTCATCGGTAACTTTACTTGGAGCTATATTTTTATTCGCCACATGATATGTGTTTTGCTTGGAGCGTCTTGTATGATTTGAGTCTTTGCTTTGTAGTTTACCACAATCATCCTTTCTGTACACACCTTCTGAGAGAGACACACATGAATTGGAATTTATTAGAATACTCTATGTGCTTCACTTATATCTCTTGAGCTATATAGTTTTTGCTCTAGTGCTTCACTTATATCTTTTAGAGCACGGTGGTGGTTTTATTTTATAGAAATAATTGATCTCTCATGCTTCACTTATATTATTTTGAGAGTCCTTTAGAACAACATGGCAATTTTATTTTAGGCATAATAAAAACTTTCATATAAGTGCATTGAATACTAAAAGAAGTTTGATACTTGATGATTGTTTTGAGATATGGAGATAGTGATATCAAAGTTGTGCTAGTTGAGTAGTTGTGAATTTGAGGAATACTTGTGTTGAAGTTTGGAAGTCCCGTAGCATGCACGTATGGTAAACGTTGTGTAACAAATTTGAAACATCAGGTGTTATTTGATTGTCTTCCTTATGAGTGGCGGTCGGGGACGAGCGATGGTCTTTTCCTACCAATCTATCCCCCTAGGAGCATGCGCTTAATACTTGGTTTTTGATGACTTGTAGATTTTTGCAATAAGTATGTGAGTTCTTTATGACTAATGTTGAGTCCATGGATTATACGCACTCTCACCCTTCCATCATTGTTAGCCTCTTCGGTACCGTCCATTGCCCTTTTCTCACCTTGAGAGTTGGTGCAAACTTCGCCGGTGCATCCAAACCCCGTGATATGATGCGCTCTATAACACATAAACCTCCTTATATCTTCCTCAAAACATCCACCATACCTACCTATTATGGCATTTCCATAGCCATTCCGAGATGTATTGCCATGCAACTTTCCACTATTCCGTTTATTATGACACGCATCATCATTGTCATATTGCCTTGCATGATCATGTAGTTGACATCGTATTTGTGGCAAAGCCACCGTTCATAATTCTTTCATACATGTCACTCATTAGTCATTGCACATCCCGGTACACCGCCGGAGGCATTCGTATAGAGTCATGTCTTGTTCTAGTATCGAGTTGTAATCATCGAGTTGTAAATAAATAGAAGTGTGATGATCATAATTAATAGAGCATTGTCCCAAAAGAAAAAAAATAGAAAGGCCAAATAAAAAAATAAGGCCGCGAAAAATAATAATAAAATAAAATAAAATAAAAAGGGGCAATGCTACTATCCTTTTTCCACACTTGTGCTTCAAAGTAGCACCATGATCTTTATGATAGAGAGTCTCTTGTTTTGTCATTTTCATATACTAGTGGGAATATTTCATTATAGAACTTGGCTTGTATATTCCAACAATGGGCCTCCTCAAGTTCCGTAGATCTTCGTGAGCAAGCAAGTTGGATGCACACCCACTTAGTTTCTTCTGTTGAGCTTTCATACATTTATAGCTCTAGTGCATCTGTTGCATGGAAATCCCTACTCCTTGCATTGACATCAATTGATGGGCATCTCCCTAGCCCATTGATTAACCGCGTCAATGTGAGAGTTTCTCCTTTTTTTCTCTTCTCCACATAACCCCCTTCATTATATTCTATTTCACCCATAGTGCTATATCCATGGCTCACGCTCATGTATTGCATGAAAGTTGAAAAAAGTTTGAGATTACTAAAGTATGAAACAATTGCTTGGCTTGTCATCAGGGTTGTGCATGATGAGAGCATTCTTGTGTGACGAAAATGGAGCATGACCAAACTATATGATTTTGTAGGGATGAACTTTCTTTGGCCATGTTATTTTGAGAAGACATGATTGTTTTCTTAGTATGCTTGAAGTATTATTATTTTTATGTCAATATTAAACTTTTATCTTGAATCTTTCGGATCTGAACATTCATGCCACAATAAAGAAGATTGCATTGAGAAATATGTTAGGAAGCATTCCACATCAAAAATTCTATTTCTATCATTTACCTACTCGAGGACGAGCAGGAATTAAGCTTGGGGATGCTTGATACGTCTCCAACGTATCTATAATTTTTTTATTGTTCCATACTATTATATTATCTGTTTTGGATGATAACAGGCTTTATTTTACACTTTTATATTATTTTTAGGACTAACCTATTAACTGGAGGCCCAGCCCAAATTGCTGTTTTTTTGCCTATTTTAGTGTTTCGCAGAAAAGAAATATCAAACGGAGACCAAACGGAATAAAACCTTCGGGAGCGTGATTTTTGAAACAAACGTGATCCAGGGGACTTGGAGTGAACGTCAAGAAACAATCAAGGAGGCCACGAGGCAGGGGGCGCGCCTACCACCCTGGGCGCGCCCTTCACCCTCGTGGGCCCCTCGTTGCTCCACCGACCTACTTCTTCCTCCTATATATATTGACATACCCCGAAAACATCCAGGAGCACCACGGAATCCTATTTCCACTGCTGCAACCTTCTGTACCCAAGAGATCCCATCTTGGGGCCTTTTCCGGAGCTCCGCCGGAGGGGGCATTGATCACGGAGGGCCTCTACATCAACTCCATGGCCCCTCCGATGATGTGTGAGTAGTTTACCTCAGACCTTCGGGTCCATAGCTAGTTGCTAAATGGCTTCTTCTCTCTCTTTGGATCTCAATACAAAATTCTCCCCGATTATCTTGGAGATCTATTCGATGTAATCTTCTTTTGCGGTGTGTTTGTCGAGATCCAATGAATTGTGGGTTTATGATCAAGTTTATCTATGAAAAATATTTGAATCTTCTATGAATTCTTTTATGTATGATTGGTTATATTTGCAAGTCTCTTCGAATTATCAGTTTGGTTTGGCCTACTAGATTGATCTTTCTTGCAATGGGAGAAGTGCTTAGCTTTGGGTTCAATCTTGCGGTGCTCGATCCCAGTGAAAGAAAGGAAAACGACACGTATTGTATTGTTGTCATCGAGGATAAAAAGATGGGGTTTATATCATATTGCATGAGTTTATCCCTCTACATCATGTCATCTTGCTTAAAGCGTTACTCTGTTCTTATGAACTTAATACTCTAGATGCATGTTGGATAACGGTCGATGTGTGGAGTAATAGTAGTAGATGCAGGCAGGAGTTGGTCTACTTGTCATAGGTCACATGGAGTTAAAAAAAGGTTCATGAAATAGAAAAACATTCGCAAAAATGCAAAAAAAAAACATTGCGAATTTGAAAAACATAATAAATCTGAGTTTCATACCCATAGGTCACATGGAGGGTGATAGCTCTCAAGTGTATGGCATATTATTGTGGGTATCCTGGTTCTGTATTGAGATTGATATGCAACACTAGCATTGTCCTTTCCAAATACCATGAACATTGTTGTAAACATAGTGGCCACTTGCACAATTGAGTACATTGTTCGAGACAAGCTACACTATTGACATGTAACCATGCCTCGTAGTAGACTTCCATTTCGGACATGTGATTTCGTAATGAAATTTTACATGCACAACAAACAATTTTTAAAGTATACAAAAGAAATTTTCTATTTTTCTAATTTTACTATTCACATTAGGAGCATTTGAGCCTGGGTGTAAAAAGATACTTTCGATATTTCAATGGGTTTCCCACTCCTTTTGTGAAAATATGCCGGACAGTGCTCATCCCGTTGGTCTCTTTTTTTACACTGGATCCCAAGCACGCTATAATAGTCATCTAAAAAATCGTAGTAAACTATGGTGGATCATTTTTATTAACACATTACATGAGCAGACGCTCGTATATACACATACATATATACACCCACCCACTTCTATGAACATAGGCATCCATATTATATTTTTATGAACACCTTCAAAAGAGTGAGCTAGCACAACATCTTTAGTCACCACAAAGATCTTCATAGTCGATGAAAACGTATCTTTTCACTGAAAAAACATCATCGGAAAGCATATAATAATTTCATAAAAATATGAGCAGGAGTGTCAAATCTATGACATAAACCCTAATGGTTGATTCCACACACAAAAAAAAATCTAACTATCTCAGCTAGGCTCAGTTCGCACGAATCATTAGTGCAAATTATTGGTATCGTCCCAGTTCGCAAAGAAGAACACCCATTAGCATCTACTCCTTCCGTCCGGTGAAGAGTATACATTTAGAGATGAGGTAAATACATCAGGAGTCATAGAACTTGCATGTGACGATCAGTTTGGTGCACAAAGTTGTAAAATACGTGTTTCTGGTCATCAAACTTGCACAAACGTTCATATACGGTCACATTTCATGTACGCAGACGTATCCGTGGCCTATGTGGCATGCTAGCATGGCCAAGGCCCACTATAAGCCCACCACGCATGGTAGATCGGTAGGCTTTTTCTTTATTTACGTATTATGCACTGATTTTTTAACTTATTAAGCCCCTAAAATAAAATGATTTTTTATTTACGTATAAAGCCCCTAAAATAAAATGGAAAAATAAGGGATGGTTCGATTACAAACTAGGGACGTGCCCCTACTAGGCTTGGGTTAACAATCACCAAACCAATGACCATTCATGTCTAGATAGCACGAATAGTTTTTATATCATATAAACACAGCCAAAAAATCAATTTTGCAAGAAATGTAACCCCCAAAAAGGGAGCACCATGGCTCGACTATGTGACCTCATGGTCAACGTTAACTAAGATTACCACCGGGCTTCGACAACACAACATATCAAATGGGATAAATATTTTTCATGTTGTTATTCCTTCTTGTTCTATGTAAGAAAAAAAATTATATTATTGTGTTTGTGATATTTAATAAATGTTTATGTGTTACAAAAAAAAAGGTGTGTGACATTTAAAAAATAAACATTGTAAACCACATTTGTGTAATTAAAAATGATGCGTTGCATTTTAAAAATGTTCATGCATTCCAAAAAAACTGGTCATGACATTTTTAAATGCCTATACAATGTATAAAACAGTTTGTGTAGCTTTAAAATGTTTTGCACCATCCCAAAATGTTAAAAACATAGTTGAAAAAAGTTTCAAAACTTGTATTTGAAAAAAATGCCAATCATACACTTAAAAAGTATTAAGCATATATTTTTTAAATACTCCAAACATAGATGTATACTGGAGTATTTAAAATATATGTGTATCAAAACATAGATGTATACTGGAGTATTTAAAACATCAAAATATATATGTATCACATGGAGTATATGTTTCAATACACATAAGTTTCAAAACTTGTATTTGAAAAAATGTTAATATGGACGTGTTGTGTTGATTAACATTTTTCCAAATACAAGTTTTTGAAACTTTTTAAAATGTCGCGTACCTTTTTTGTAACACATAAATATTTTTTGAATGTCACAAACACAAGAATATAAATTGTTTTCTTACATCTGGACGTGTTGTGTTGTCGGTGGTAATGTTAGTTAACCTTGAGCACAAGGTCACATGGTCGAGCCACGGTGCTCATTTTTTCCGTGTTACATTTTTGTAAAAATTATTTTTCAGTCAATATTTATATGATACAAAAATTAGTCATGCTGCATAGACATGAATGATCAGTAGTCTGGTGGTTGTCCACGTGTGACTACTAGGGCACGTTGCAGCTTCAAGACCCCACATCACTTGTTTTTTCATTTTATTTTTAGGGGCTTAATACGAAAATAAAAAAGCCAAAGGCTTCTCTGCAGATCTACATGCTATAGCGGATGACAATGGGCCCTGGCCACATTGGAATGCCACATAGTCCATGGATACGTCCGTGTACATGAAATGTGATCGTATATAAACGCTTGTACAAGTTTGATGACTGAAAACATGTATTTTACAAGTTTGTGCACCAAACTGACCATCGCGTGCAAGTTCTATGACTTCGGATGTATTTACCTCTTTAGAGATTTTAAGACAAATTATGGAGTGAAGTAAAAATGCATTGGAAAAGTGCAAGCCACCATCTCTCTTTTTTAATTAACCAACCCCAATGAGTTAAGTGCATGTAAAAATTAAGAAGACTATGTGTAGATTATTATTGGTGTTGATTACCGTACGATGAGAAAGAAGTATTTATTTTCTACTTTAAAATACATTAAGAAGATAAAAATATATTTTTGTGAACAAATTTTAAAAATAAATGTACACTCTTTATCGGACGGAGGAAGTATACAGAACAAACTTGCCTATACTGAATTCGGTGCCCATACATCCGTGCTGAATCTGAATGCGGTGCCCCATCGTAGGCAGTCATCAGATAATATTTTGTATATCTTCCGTTTCAGATTTGCGGTCCTGATGGCCTCCGATGGCCTCTACTACATTTTTTTTGCACTAGGAATTATTTTTTTATAGGCTGGTTGAGATGATTAGGTGTACAGTGTTATCTTAATCCGTCAGAGTTTAAATTTTGATGCTCGCATTTATTCTAGCTTTATTTTAAGAATTCGGATGATACGTTTTCAGTGGAAGGAGACGTTCCTGTCGACTACGAGACGCCTACGGTGATTTCGTAAAATCTTAAGATGATATGCGGGCTCAGTCTTTTGAAGGTGCTCATAAAGGTAGGGTGTGCGTGTGTGCGTTCGTAGGGATGAGTGTATGCGTTTATATGAGCGCTGGTGTCTGTACTATGTTAAAAAAAACGTAGGACCCAGCTTAGCGGCTCCACGGGCCAACTGCAGTCTGCAGCATCGGACAGGCGAGAGGCGTACGCGTACGCTCCCAAGCTCTGGCCATGGCCTCCGCCGGCGAGCACACCGTGGCCCTGCTCGCCCGCCTTCCCGCCGAGGTCTCTTTCCCCTAGCCTCTGGCTCCCCCGCCGTGATTATTTTCTCTACAATCTATGAGCACCTTGGCATTTCGCCTGCTTAGATTTTCAACCCCTGGCATTGGCATGGATGATGCTCAGCTGTTAATTTTTGGTGGCGATTGCCGTCGCAGGCAGCGGAGGCGTACGCCACCGACGGGTCCCTCGATTTCGACGGGAACCCGGCGCTGAGGAATCGCACAGGTGGATGGCGCGCTTGCCTCCCAGTTCTCGGTAATCTGTTTCTCGTTACGATTTAGATTTCAGGTGTTCTTGCCGATAAAATTCTCTGCGCGATGGTGTTAATTTAGTTTCTCGTTACCTTGGAACGGTGGTGTCCATGCAGGCACCGAGTTCTGCTACTGCGTGGCGTTCTACGGCATCTCCTTCAACCTCGTCACCTACCTCACCGGCGTCCTGGGCCAGAGCAACGTCGCCGCGGCGACGAACGTGTCCACCTGGCAGGCCACCTGCTTCCTCATGCCCCTCGCCGGCGCCGTCGTGGCCGACTCCTACTGGGGAAGGTACCGCACCATGGTCGTCTCCTGCTTCATCGGCGTCGCAGTCAGTACCCAATCTAACATCACTTCAATAATTCCCCACGCTACAGTCAACATCCTGCCTTGTCCCAATTGAGAAAATTCAGACTCCAATAATGGTCTCTCTGTTTTTGGGCAGGGCATGCTCATGACAGCTCTCTCGGCGTACCTCCCGCTGCTCGTCAAGAACGGCGTGCTGTTCAGAGGCCTCACCTCGTCCAACATTGTGTCGGTTCAGGAGTTCCTCTTGTTTCTCGGCCTCTACATGATTGCCGTCGGGTTGGGCGGACTCCGCCCGTGCCTCATGTCCTTCGGCGCCGACCAGTTCGACGACGGTGACCCGGTGGAGCGCGCCATGAAGGGCTCCTTCTTCAACTGGTACGTGTTCAACATGAGCTGCGCGTCGCTGATGTCCAGCACCGGCATCGTGTGGATGCAGGATCGTTACGGCTGGGCGGTGGGCCTGACAATTCCGGCGGTCGTCCTGGCCGTCGGGCTTTCTTGCCTGGTTGCGGCGTCGCGGAGATACAGGTACCAGCGAACCCGCGGCAGTCCGCTCACCAGAGTCTGCCAGGTTGTTGTCGCCGCCGTGAGAAAGTTCCGCGTCGAGCTGCCTGCTGATAGCTCTCTGCTCTACGACATGCCGCCGGAAGACGACCCCGCCATGAAGGGAGTTGGGAGGATCGAGCACACCACAGATCTCCGGTCAGTTGCAGCAATTCTGCGAGGTTTACTTGTAGCTGCTTCACCTTGCTTGCTCCAATTAATTCACTCAAGATGGATCTGTTGCTTGTTTGCTCAGATTCTTCGACAAGGCCGCCATTGTCGTGGCTTCGGACAAGGAGGTGGAGACGGCAGCCGCCCCGACGCAACTGCAGCACAGTCCGTGGAGACTTTGCATGGTGACGCAGGTCGAGGAGCTCAAGATTCTCGTGCGGATGCTGCCGATCTGGGCGACCGTCGTCTTCTTCTATGCCATGGCGACGCAGGTCTCCTCCACATTCGTCGAGCAAGGCATGGCGATGGACGCCACCGTCGGCTCCGTGCGCGTCCCGCCCGCGTCCATGTCCACCTTCGATATACTCACAACCATCATCCTGGTCCCGCTCTACGACCGGGCCTTCGTTCCGGCTGCCAGGAGACTCACGGGTCGGGAGAAGGGAATCTCGGAGCTGCAGAGGATCGGCGCCGGCCTCGCCATGGCCGTGCTCACCATGACCGCCGCGGCGCTTCTCGAGACGGCGCGCCTCCGCGCGGCAAAGGCATCGCCGCTGGCGCCAAATACGACCAGCTTGCTATGGCAGGCACCGCAGTACGCACTGGAGGGCGTGGGCGAGCTGCTCGCCACCATCGGCCAGCTCGACTTCTTCTACAGCCAGGCGCCGGCCACGATGAAGACCGTGTGCACGGCGCTCGGGCTCCTCGCGGTAGCGGCCGGCGGCTACCTGAGCTCGTTCTTGCTGACGGCTGTGCAGTGGGCGACGGCGAGAGGCGGCGGGCCCGGGTGGATCCCCGACGACCTGAACGAGGGTCACCTGGATCGCTTCTTCTGGATGATGGCTGCACTTGGTTGCCTGAATCTGATGGCGTTTGGGACCTTTGCCAGGAGGTACGAATCCAAAAAGGGCTGCTAATTTTTTTTCAGGGACGCGGAGTATATGAGCTCGAGCTCTAACGAGTTTGGATGAACAGTAAATTTTTGAAAAATGAAAAATTCTGAATCTTTTTTGTTATAAGCATTGACAAATATTGTAAGTGTTTGCAAATTTTCATCGTGAGATCACCTTCTTGGAAGGCTTAACAAAAGAAAGAAAATCGATGCTCTGTGATGAAAATTTGCAAACACCTTGAACATTTGTCATAGTTTATTCAGATTTTGTTTAATTCTTTTGAATTTACTGTCCATGTGAGCTCAGAAGGGTACTTTTGATTTGTCAGTTCCAACACTGATAATTTTCAGTTCCAAGAAAGTGGAGACTTATTTCATCGGCAAATAGCGAAATGCCTCAAGAAGATCGAAAGTGTCGTACTGCCATTCTAGTCCCAAGCTCAAATCCTCTCACGAACAGAACAGTAAAAATCCAAAAATAGAAAACACATAAAAAAGGTAACAAAAGTTGCTTAGTTTCTTACCGTGTGCAAATTTCGTGATGAAATGATATTCATAGATCTGTCGCCCAAAAGACAATCAATGGTCCGCTTTAAAAAGAGTCTATTTGGAGCATCAACTTTTTTTCTTGCCCAGACCTTCACAAATATCATACCATCACTGCAATTTTCATGAAGATAAAACACTTACTGATATTTACAGAAAAAATCAGATTTTTTTTAGAATACGCATGTGTGTGTATCATATATTAATAGAAGAAAAGGGTGAAGAGCCCACCACCAAAGCGTACAATACATGATTGCTTACATGACCACCGTCGGACCGAACCGAACAACAACTACTCGCTAGATCCCCGCGTATCCAGAACTATGAAAAAGAGAGAAATCTCATTTAATTAGGCCGGACACACACCAAGTCCTGCCCTTCTTAGCCGCATTCAATATGCTTTTCTGTACTGAAGGACTTGCCCCATCAAAAACCACGTCATTACGGTGTTTCCAAACCTCCCACATAGTGAGGGCGATGATCGTCCTAAGCTCCAGCAATGGGCATCTTCCGCAACTCCTTGTGCCGCACCAATCCACCAAAGTATCTCCGAGCGTCGGCATTTGGTCTAGGCTGCCCAAAGCGCTCCAAACCCAGAACAAATTATGTCTCGCGAAGACACAACCCAGAACCAATTATGTCTTCTCATGCTGATTGCAAACGGGCATGAGTCTTGGTGAGGAAGACCTCTCCTCGCAAGTCAGTCGAAGGTCCTACATTGGTTTCGCATCGCCAACCATGAGAAAAAAAAATGATATGGTGCCCTCGGCTTCCACATGAAATCCACAGCTAGTTTTTTTTAAATAATACATTTTTTATTAATTTTCATAAATATTACGCTGGATAAAAAAAATTCAAAAATAATACACCGTCGGCCCGCTGCAGGCCGACTGGGCCTAGTCGGCCCACAGCAGGCCGATTGGATTCCAGTCAGCCTACAGCTGGTCGACTGGCCCCTGTCGGCCCACTGTGGGCTGATTGCGTTCTGTCGGCCCATTGTGGGCCTACTGGAGCTAATTGGCTCGCTGTGGGCTAATTGTTTTTGCAAAAAAAGTAGGCATAAAAAATATATGTTTCAAAAAAATGTTAATCATGTAATTAAAAATATTAAACATGTATAAAAAAATGTTCCTGATGTATACAAAAAATGTACAATATATATGCAAAAAAGTTGACATAAAAATATGTTTTAAAAAGTGTTAAGCATGTATTTAAAAATTGTTAAATGTGTGTATAAAAATGTTCCTTATTTATACAAAAAATATAGAATGTGTATGAAAAAAAGTTGACACCAAAAAAATATGTTTGAAAAGTTGACATTTTTTCAAATACATGATTAAAATTGTTAAATGTGTGTATAAAAATGTTCCTTATCTATACAAAAAATATAGAATGGGTATGAAAAAAAGTTGACACCAAAAAAATATGTTTGAAAAAAATGTTCCAGTTCCATACAAAAAGAGCAACCAATCATACTTAGGTCCGTGATGCTCCCATACCGGATCCGGAGCTGGAACATTTTTTTATACACGTTTAACCTTTCATTCCAATACATGAAACATTTTTGTGTACTCGTTGAACATTTTTTCAAATACATGATTAAAATTTTTTTCAAACATATTTTTTGGTGTCAACTTTTTTTCATACACATTCTATATTTTTTGTATAGATAAGGAATATTTTTTCAAATACATGATTAACATTTTTTTCAAACATATTTTTTTGATGTCAATTTTTTTTTCATACACATTCTATATTTTTTGTATAAATAAAGAACATTTTTATACACACATTTAATATTTTTTAAATACATGATTAACACTTTCTAAAACATATTTTTTAGTCAACTTTTTTACATATATATTGTACATTTTTTGTATACATCAGGAACATTTTTTATACACGTTATTAATTACATGATTAACATTTTTTTAAACATATATTTTTTATGCCTACTTTTTGTAAAAACAATTAGCCCACCCAATCAGCCCATAGTGGGCCGACAGGGGCCAGTCGGCCACCTGTAGTCCGACTGGAATCCAATCGACCTGCTGTGGGCCGACTAGGCCCAGTCGGCCTGCAGCGGGCCGACAATGTATTATTTTTGAAAAAAAATTACCCAGCATAATATTTATGAAAAATAATAAAAAAATATTATTTTAAAAAAATTAGCAAATCCACATACGTGCACTTCGTGACCAACAAACTTCGATCTGTACGGTTCCCTGCCTCATCTGATTGTGTCCTTTTGCCTTCAGTTAAAGCAACTTTAATCGGGCGATCCATTTCTTCCGCCCACATTTGTTTGAGTTATCGTGGACAAAAATGCTGACCCAACGCACCGACGCAATCCTAAAATGCGTCCACGCGGACCCAGGGGGCCATGGGTGCGAGTACCCTATGCCCCGTCCATTGCGCGTGGGGCCCCGCGGCTGGCTCCCTGGCGATCTCCCGGCCGTATGATCTGCACGGGCGTTTCGCAGCAGCACACACTTCCCTTGGGGATCCAGGACGGGTGGGACGTGGGTGCGATCGGGGCCACAGTCGTGTGATATTTTTTTGTCGCCCCCGCGTGTTGCCTCAGGCGCAATGGTAATGTTTCTTCCTCCTGTCCACGTCCTTGGCCGCCACGTGCCTGGCTCGCTCGTGTCATGCTGCGTATGCCTGACTGTGTCCTTCGGACCCAGCCAGGTTGAGTCGCTACTGCGAGACTCGTGCGTGTGGCTTGCCCGGCCGTGCATGCATTTGCCGTAGGGATGAAAATGGAGCGGAAACTTTCCGTTTTTTCGGAGGAAAAATGAAAACGGAGAGGAAATATGAAAACGGAAACGGAAATTTGTAAAACGGAAGCGGAAATGGTATTTTTTATGCGGAAACGGAAACAAAAACGGAACGGTGTTTTCCGGTGGAACATGCATGGAAATGGAACTTTCCGTTTCCATGAATATGGAATTTCTGTTTTTACTATAGACCTATAGCTGCTTTGTAGCCCAACCACCAAAGAGAACGCAATGGCACAATTAGTAGAATAGATCTAAGGCCCAACTTCTACTACCACACATGTACTCAGCTTGACCCTATACGCAATTGTCCGGTAATACTACAATACTATACTAAGTTGCTAACATAATGATACTATTTTGTAGCCATGTTAGCAACTCATTAAATTTGTTTATTTTTGTGTGTATTTCTCTATGATTCAAGGGGTTTTTAAGTTCCGATCAATGTCTATTTCTGTTTCCGTATCCGCTTTGTATTCGCTCCGTGTCTGTTTCCGGTAGTATCTGTTTCCGTATTCATTTCCGGGGTTTCTGTATTCATTTCCGCTTCTGCACAAAAATATGAAAACAAATATGATAGCACTCAGTTCCGTCTGTTTCCGCTCCGTTTTCATCCCTAATTTGCCGGGCGAGTCGGAGAGGCGGCTGGCCAGCCTCTTGTTGCACGTGGCTGTCCGGTTCCCGTACCCGGTTGTGCGCGGGTGTGCCGACGACGCGTCGCGCACGCGGCCTAGCGCATTTTTTTAACACAGTACAGACGCAAACGCTCATATACACGCACATACACTTATTTCTATGAACGCATACACGCACACCCTATCTCTATGAGCACCTTTGAAAAACTGAGCCGGCATATCATCTTGAAATTTACGAAGTCACCGTAGACACCTCGTCATCGACGAGAACGTCTCCTCCGAATGAATGCGCATCGTTGAAAATCCTGAAATAAATTCAGAAATAAATGCAAGCACCAGGACATGAAACCTGATGGGCTGGGATACCACAGTCTCTCTAACCATCCAACCACATATTGGTTCGCGGCCTAGCGCGTTTGAGAGCACTTGCCCAGCCGGGCACGAGAAGTTTACATGCCAACAAAAGCATGAAATGCACGACAACAAAGCGGCGAGCAACGACGCACACCTTCGTCAATAGCAGCAATGACATAAGTAAGGAATAAAGACTTGTCGACGGCGAGCAGGGGCACTTGATCCGGTGGCAATGTGCCACCTGCCAACTGGAAAACACCGCGCCTGAGAAGATGGAAGTGGAGAGAAAGGGAGGGAGTAAAGTCTAAAATAAACCCTATCTTTGATTAGGCGGACGCAAATGAACCCTCGCCTTTAAATCCCTGAAGTCGATACCCTGACCTCTTTGATCCCGGTCTTTTCAAATGCTACACATGTTTGGCATACTGGGAAAAGAAATGATTCCAGCCGGATTCATCGGCTACTCTCGCTTACAGTATGGGGCCGCGAGTCAGATTCATCTCTCTCCTCTTATCTTCTTCTTCCTCTATCCTCTCCTCACCCGATTCCCTTTTCCTCTCCAGCTCCCAACTCCCTTCCCCCCTACTGTCTATTGATCCCACTTTCCTCTCCTACGAGGCTGGCCGAGCCGCGAACTGGTTGGTGTTGACGACCAGCCGACTCGTCCGGCCGACGACCAAAGGCGGCAGCACTTGGAGACCTTAGGATGGTGGTGTAAGATTTGGTAGGAAGCGTTGAACCCTTTGCTCGGGCCGCATGTGTATTTATAGAATAGTTGTCATGGCTTACAAGGTTTGGAATATCGCTAGGATTCTTCCAGAGAGAGATCGATACAACTTGGAGAAGAAGAACAGAAGAAGAGATAGAAACATAAACGATTTAAACACATCATCTATCCCTACGTACTCTATTCTAACATCCTCCCTCAATCCAAACCTATGAAAATTTCTCTAGGTTTAGATTGTACTTGAACTCATTCAGTCTCCTTACGGTAAGTGGTTTAGTGAAGCCATCCGCAAGTTGATCTCCTGTTGAAATAAATTTGATATCAAGTAGCTTTCGTGCTACTCTTTCTCTCACAAAATGAAAATCAACCTCTATGTGTTTTGTACGTGCATGGAACACCGGATTTGCAGAAAGATAGGTAGCACCAATATTGCCACACCATAACCTTGCAGTTGGTGGAGCCTTGATTCCCAACTCGTATAGAAGAGTCTGGATCCACATGATTTCAGCCGTTGCATTAGCAAGGGCTTTGTATTCTGCTTCAGTGCTTGATCTTGACATAGTAGCTTGTTTCCTTACACTCCATGACACAAGGTTTGATCCCAGAAACACAGCAAAACCACCTGTGGACCTTCTATCATCAGGGCATCCTGCCCAGTCAGCATCTGAGTATGCACTAACTAGCATGGATGGTGACTTAATAATCTTGATTCCAAGTCCCATTGTAAACTTTAGATACCTTAGAATTCTCTTTACTGCAGTCCAATGAACTGTACTTGGTGCATGTAAAAACTGACATACCTTGTTGACAGAATATGAAATATCAGATCTAGTCAATGTTAAGTATTGTAGAGCACCAACAACACTCCTATAGTTTGTTGCATCATTTGGTCCAAGTAATTCACCTCCTTCAATTGTAAGCTTCTCAGAAGTGGAGAGCGGTGTACTTACTGGTTTGCAATGTTCCAGTCCTACCCTTCTTAGAATATTTGTGGCGTATTTTTCTTGTGTAAGAAGTATTCCATCCTTGATCTGTCTTACCTCTATACCAAGAAAGTAGTGAAGATTACCCAAATCCTTGAGTGCAAACTGCACATTGGGATCACGAAGAAAGGAGGTAGTAGCTTCTGAACTGGAACTAGCAACAATTATATCATCAACATAGACAAGAACAAACATAGAGATGTTGCCTTTATGATAAAAGAATAATGAGGTATCTGCCTTGCTTGGAATAAACCCAAGTTGTTGTAACTCAGTACTCAACCTGGAGTACCAGGCTCTTGGGGCCTGTTTTAAGCCATACAAAGCTTTGTCCAACTTGCAGACAAAATGAGGTGTGCTTTTGTTTTCATACCTAGGTGGTTGCCGCATGAACACTTCTTCCTCAAGAACACCATGAAGAAACGCGTTCTGAACGTCTAGCTGACGCAAACTCCACCCTCTGGAAATAGCAATAGACAGAACAAGTCGAATAGTAGCTGCCTTAACAACAGGGCTAAAGGTATCCTCATAATCAATTCCAAACCTTTGCTTAAACCCTTTTGCAACCAATCTGGCTTTGTATCTATCTATACTTCCATCAGACTTTCTTTTAATCTTATAAACCCACTTGCAATCAATCAAATTCTTTCCCTTTTTTGGTGGTACAAGATGCCACGTTTTATTTTTCATGAGTGCTAGATATTCATTGTCCATAGCCCCTTTCCATTCTTTGTGAGCAAGAGCTTTGGCTAGATGAATAGGTTCACCCGAACTAGTGAGAAAAGCAAACTTGCGAGGATCATACCTTACTATACCGTCCTTGTATTCCTTGGGTTTGGATAATCCAGATTTTGATCTGGTGTGGCGCTGAGGTATCTCGGATGACACATGTGTAGGGGCTGCTGTAGTTTCTTCATTGCCAGAACAAGCCGCAGAAGATCCAGCCAAATCGTCCTGGACTGCCGCGCCACAGGGCTCCGGATCTGAGGTAGACACCGGATCCAACGAGATTCTCCTTGCACCAGATGCCCCAGCAGCACCAGGGCTCCACATGGCGCTATTGATGGGCCCCTCTCCGGTCGGGCTGTCGGCCACGGAACACACCGGTTCCCGTGCGACGCGCTGGGACGGGCTGCGCCCCGCGCTGCCTGGGTCCACGCCCGAATCTTGGTCGGCCACTGGATCGGCAGGTGGGCTGGCCCCGCCATGTGGCACTATGGGAGACGCGGGAGACACCGATGCGCGCCTGACAACTGGATCAGCCTCGGATCGTGCGCGGCTATCAACCTGGGATCGCGCACCTTCCCTGGCACTGCAGTTCTGCACAAGATCAGCATCGGATCCAGCGCTATTTTCGTCCTCTTCTGCACACATAAAATCATAGCCAAAAACTGCATTTTTTCATTAGTATCTGAATTTTCTTTTGGACTAGTCACATGATCATGTTCTATTAATTCTCCCCGTGATCAGGACGTGACAAAGGATCCGAGAGAAGAGAAATTTCTGCTCGAAGAATTGCTTCGGCATTTGGATGAAGTTTGGTGAAGGGAAAGATAGTTTCATCAAAGATCACATCCCTAGAGATGTAGATGCGTCCAGTTGATATTTCTAGGCACTTGTAACCCTTATGAAGATTGATGTAGCCAAGGAAAACGCATTGAGTGGAGAGAAACTCAATTTTGTGGCGATTATATGGGCGAAGATTAGGATAACATGCACATCCAAAAACTTTGAGAGAATTATAATCTGGCTTTTGATGAAACAATCATTCTAAGGGAGTTGTGTTCCCAATAACCTTACTGGGCAACCGATTGATAAGATAAGTGGCAGCAATAAATGCTTCATCCCAATACTTTAGAGGCATAGATGCATGAGCAAGAAGGGAAAGGCCTACTTCAACAATATGACGGTGTTTGCGTTCGACAGAACCGTTCTGTTGATGCGCATGTGGACATGAAACATGATGCTCAATGCCTATGCTTCGAAAGAAAGAGTTGAGTTTCTCATACTCTCCTCCCCAGTCATTCTGGACTGCAATTATTTTCTTGTCAAATTGACGCTCAACAAGTTTTTGGAATTCTTGGAAGACAGAAAAGACTTCGGATTTGAACTTAAGCAAGTATATCCATGTAAATTTACTATAGTCATCAATGAAGCTAACATAATATTTCTTTCTTCCAAAAGAATCTCTAGCATGACCCCATACATCATTGAATATCAGTTCCAACATAGCATGAGACACACTATTTGACTTAGGATAGGGGAGTTGATGACTCTTGGCACATTGACAAGCAGCACAAACAGACTCTTTATTCTCACTACTAGACAATTGAAGATTGCCTTTATTCACTACTTGATAACCTATTTTTAATGAAGGATGACCTAATCTTTGATGCCACCTCTCTAAGGATGGTTTGACGACGGAGTAGACTTGACGATGACGCTTGCGGCTAAAAGCTCTTGATGTGATAGGATATAGACCACCGACGCATCTACCGTGATGGAGGAGCTCCCTCGTTGCCCGATCCTTAATGAAAAAAATATTTGGGATGAGTTTCAAAAAAGACATCATTATCAGCTGACAAACGAGACATGGAAGCAAGGTTTTTGTTGGATTGAGTGTTGGGGAACGTAGTAATTTCAAAAAATTTCCTACGCACACGCAAGATCATGGTGATGCATAGCAACGAGGGGAGAGTGTGATCTACGTACCCTAGTAGATCGACAACGGAAGCGTTTGGTTGATGTAGTCGTACGTCTTCACGGCCCGACCGATCAAGCACCGAAACTACGGCACCTCCGACTTTTAGCACACGTTCAGCTCGATGACGATCCCCGGACTCCGATCCAGCAAAGTGTCTGGGAAGAGTTCCGTCAGCACAACGGCGTGGTGACGATCTTGATGTACTACTGTCGCAGGGCTTCGCCTAAGCACCGCTACAATATTATCGAGTACTATGGTGGCAGGGGGCGCCGCACACGGCTAAGAATAAGATCACGTGGATCAACTTGTGTGGCTCTGGGGTTCCCCTGCCTCCGTACATAAAGGATCAAGGGGGGGGTGCGGCCGGCCAAGGGGAGGCGCTCCAGGAGGAGTCCTACTCCCTCTGGGAGTAGGATTCCCCCCCCCCCAATCCTAGTTGGAATAGGATTCGCGGAGGGGGGAAAAGAGAGAGGGGGGCCAGCCCCCTCTCCTTGTCCTATTCGGACTAGGGGAGGGGAGAGGCGCGCGGCCCATCTTGGGCTGCCCCTTCTCTTTTCCACTAAAGCCCACTAAGGCCCATATAGCTCCCGGGGGGTTCCGGTAACCTCCCGGTACTCCGGTAAAATCCCGATTTCACCCGGAACACTTCCGATATCGAAACATAGGCTTCCAATATATCAATCTTTATGTCTCGACCATTTCGAGACTCCTCATCATGTCCGTGATCACATCCGGGACTCCGAACAACCTTTGGTACATCAAAACGTATAAACTCATAATATAACTATCATCGAAACCTTAAGCGTGCGGACCCTACGGGTTCGAGAACAATGTAGACATGACCGAGACACGTCTCCGGTCAATAACCAATAGCGGGACCTGGATGCCCATATTGGCTCCTACATATTCTACGAAGATCTTTATCGGTCAGACCGCATAACAACATACGTTGTTCCCTTTGTCATCGGTATGTTACTTACCCGAGATTCGATCATCGGTATCCAATACCTAGTTCAATCTCGTTACCGGCAAGTCTCTTTACTCGTTCCGTAATACATCATCTCGCAACTAACTCATTAGTTGCATTGCTTGCAAGGCTTAAGTGATGCATTACCGAGAGGGCCCAGAGATACCTCTCCGACGATCGGAGTGACAAATCCTAATCTCGAAATACGTCAACCCAACATGTACCTTTGGAGACACCTGTAGAGCACCTTTATAATCACCCAGTTACATTGTGACGTTTGGTAGCACACAAAGTGTTCCTCCGGCACACGGGAGTTACATAATCTCATAGTCATAGGAACATGTATAAGTCATGAAGAAAGCAATAGCAACATACTAAACGATCGGGTGCTAAGCTAATGGAATGGGTCATGTCAATCAGATCATTTAACTAATGATGTGATCCCGTTAATCAAATGACAACTCTTTGTCCATGGTTAGGAAACATAACCATCTTTGATTAACGAGCTAGTCAAGTAGAGGCATACTAGTGACACTCTATTTATCTATGTATTCACACATGTATTATGTTTCCGGTTAATACAATTCTAGCATGAATAATAAACCTTTATCATGATATAAGGAAAAAATAATAACTTTATTATTACCTCTAGGGCATATTTCCTTCAGTCTCCCACTTGCACTAGAGTCAATAATCTAGATTACACAGTAATGATTCTAACACCCGTGGAGCTTTGGTGCTGATCATGTTTTGCTCGTGGAAGAGGCTTAGTCAATGGGTCTGCTACATTCAGCTCCGTATGTATCTTGCAAATCTCTATGTCTCCCACCTGGACTAGATCCCGGATGGAATTGAAGCGTCTCTTGATGTGTTTGGTCCTCTTGTGAAATCTGGATTCCTTTGCCAAGGCAATTGCACTAGTATTGTCACAAAAGATTTTCATTGGACCCGATGCACTAGGTATGACACCTAGATCGGATATGAACTCCTTCATCCAGACTCCTTCGTTTGCTGCTTCCGAAGCAGCTATGTACTCCGCTTCACATGTAGATCCCGCCACGACGCTTTGTTTAGAACTGCACCAACTAACAGCTCCACCGTTTAATGTAAACACGTATCCGGTTTGCGATTTAGAATCGTCCGGATCAGTGTCAAAGCTTGCATCAACGTAACCGTTTATGATGAGCTCTTTGTCACCTCCATATACGAGAAACATATCCTTAGTCCTTTTCAGGTACTTCAGGATGTTCTTGACCGCTGTCCAGTGATCCACTCCTGGATTACTTTGGTACCTCCCCGCTAAACTTATAGCAAGGCACACATCAGGTCTGGTACACAGCATTGCATACATGATAGAGCCTATGGCTGAAGCATAGGGAACATCTTTCATTTTCTCTCTATCTTCTGCAGTGGTCGGGCATTGAGCCTGACTCAACTTCACACCTTGTAACACATGCAAGAACCCTTTCTTTGCTTGATCCATTTTGAACTTCTTCAAAATTTTGTCAAGGTATGTGCTTTGTGAAAGTCCAATTAAGCGTCTTGATCTATCTCTATAGATCTTTATGCCTAATATGTAAGCAGCTTCACCGAGGTCTTTCATTGAAAAACTCTTATTCAAGTATCCCTTTATGCTATCCAGAAATTCTATATCATTTCCAATCAGTAATATGTCATCCACATATAATATCAGAAATGCTACAGAGCTCCCACTCACTTTCTTGTAAATACAAGCTTCTCCGAAAGTCTGTATAAAACCAAATGCTTTGATCACACTATCAAAGCGTTTATTCCAACTCCGAGAGGCTTGCACCAGTCCATAAATGGATCGCTGGAGCTTGCACACTTTATTAGCTCCCTTTGGATCGACAAAACCTTCCGGTTGCATCATATACAACTCTTCTTCTAGAAATCCATTCAGGAATGCAGTTTTGACATCCATCTGCCAAATTTCATAATCATAAAATGCGGCAATTGCTAACATGATTCGGACAGACTTAAGCATCGCTACGGGTGAGAAGGTCTCATCGTAGTCAACTCCTTGAACTTGTCGAAAACCTTTTGCGACAAGTCGAGCTTTGTAGACAGTAATATTACCGTCAGCGTCAGTCTTCTTCTTGAAGATCCATTTATTCTCAATTGCTTGCCGATTATCGGGCAAGTCAACCAAAGTCCATACTTTGTTCTCATACATGGATCCCATCTCAAATTTCATGGCTTCAAGCCATTTTGCGGAATCTGGGCTCACCATTGCTTCTTCATAGTTCGTAGGTTCATCATGATCTAGCAGCATGATTTCCAGAATAGGATTACCGTACCACTCTGGCGCGGATCTCACTATGGTTGATCTATGAGGTTCAGTAGTATCTTGTCCTGAAGTTTCATGATCATTATCATTAGCTTCCTCACTAATTGGTGTAGGTGTCGCAGAAACAGTTTTCTCTGATATACTACTTTCCAATAAGGGAGTAGGTACAGTTACCTCATCAAGTTCTACTTTCCTCCCACTCACATCTTTCGAGAGAAACTCCTTCTCCAGATAGTTTTCGAATTTAGCAACAAAAGTCTTGCCTTCGGATCTGTGATAGAAGGTGTATCCAATAGTTTCCTTTGGATATCCTATGAAGACACATTTCTCCGATTTGGGTTCGAGCTTATCAGGTTGAAGCTTTTTCACATAAGCATCGCAGCCCCAAACTTTCAAAAATGACAACTTTGGTTTCTTGCCAAACCATAGTTCATAAGGCGTCGTCTCAACGGATTTTGATGGTGCCCTATTTAACATGAATGCGGCCGTCTCTAAAGCATAACCCCAAAACGATAGCGGTAAATCAGTAAGAGACATCATAGATCGCACCATATCTAGTAAAGTATGATTACGATGTTCGGACACACCATTACGCTGTGGTGTTCCGGGTGGCGTGAGTTGCGAAACTATTCCGCATTGTTTCAAATGTACACCAAACTCATAACTCAAATATTCTCCTCCACGATCAGATCGTAGAAACTTTATTTTCTTGTTACGATGATTTTCAACTTCACTCTAAAATTCTTTGAATTTTTCAAATGTTTCAGACTTATGTTTCATTAAGTAGATAGACCCATATCTGCTTAAGTCATCTGTGAAGGTGAGAAAATAACGATATCCGCCACGAGCCTCAATATTCATTGGACCACATACATTTGTATGTATGATTTCCAACAAATCTGTTGCTCTCTCCATAGTACCAGAGAACGGTGTTTTAGTCATCTTGCCGATGAGGCACGGTTCGCAAGTACCAAGTGATTCATAATCAAGTGGTTCCAAAAGTCCATCAGTATGGAGTTTCTTCATGCGCTTTACACCGATATGACCTAAACGGCAGTGCCACAAATAAGTTGCACCATCATTATCAACTCTGCATCTTTTGGCTTCAACATTATGAATATGTGTGTCACTACTATCGAGATTCAATAAGAATAGACCACTCTTCAAGGGTGCATGACCATAAAAGATATTAGTCATATAAATAGAACAACCATTATTCTCTGATTTAAATGAATAACCATCTCGCATCAAACAAGATCCAGATATAATGTTCATGCTCAACGCTGGCACCAAATAACAATTATTTAGGTCTAATACTAATCCCGAAGGTAGATATAGAGGTAGCGTGCCGACCGCGATCACATCGACTTTGGAACCGTTTCCCACGCGCATCGTCACCTCGTCCTTAGCCAATCTCCGCTTAATCCGTAGTCCCTGTTTCGAGTTGCAAATATTAGCAACAGAACCAGTATCAAATACCCAGGTGCTACTGCGAGCATTAGTAAGGTACACATCAATAACATGTATATCACATATACCTTTGTTCACCTTGCCATCCTTCTTATCCGCCAAATACTTGGGGCAGTTCCGCTTCCAGTGACCAGTCTGCTTGCAGTAGAAGCACTCAGTTTTAGGCTTAGGTCCAGACTTGGGTTTCTTCTCTTGAGCAGCAACTTGCTTGCTGTTCTTCTTGAAGTTCCCCTTCTTCTTCCCTTTGCCCTTTTTCTTGAAACTAGTGGTCTTGTTGACCATCAACACTTGATGCTCCTTTTTGATTTCTACCTCCGCAGCTTTCAGCATTGCGAAGAGCTCGGGAATAGTCTTATTCATCCCTTGCATATTATAGTTCATCACGAAGCTCTTGTAGCTTGGTGGCAGTGATTGGAGAATTCTGTCAATGACGCAATCATCTGGAAGATTAACTCCCATCTGAATCAAGTGATTATTATACCCAGACATTTTGAGTATATGCTCACTAACAGAACTGTTCTCCTCCATCTTGCAGCTGTAGAACTTATTGGAGACTTCATATCTCTCAATCCGGGCATTTGCTTGAAATATTAACTTCAACTCCTGGAACATCTCATATGCTCCATGACGTTCAAAACGTCGTTGAAGTCCCGATTCTAAGCCGTAAAGCATGGCACACTGAACTATCGAGTAGTCATCAACTTTGCTCTGCCAGACGTTCATAACATCTGGTGTTGCTCCTGCAGCAGGCCTGGCACCCATCGGTGCTTCCAGGACGTAATTCTTCTGTGCAGCAATGAGGATAATCCTCAAGTTACGGACCCAGTCCGTGTAATTGCTACCATCATCTTTCAACTTTGTTTTCTCAAGGAACGCATTAAAATTCAACGGAACAACAGCACGGGCCATCTATCTACAATCAAACATACATAAGCAAGATACTATCAGGTACTAAGTTCATGATAAATTTAAGTTCAATTAGTTAAATTACTTAAAAACTCCCACTTAGATAGACATCCCTCTAATCCTCTAAGTGATCACGTGATCCAAATCAACTAAACCATGTCCGATCATCACGTGAGATGGAGTAGTTTCATTGGTGAACATCACTATGTTGATCATATCTACTATATGATTCACGCTCGACCTTTCGGTCTCTGTGTTCCGAGGCCATATCTGTATATGCTTGGCTCGTCAAGTATAACCTGAGTATTCCGCGTGTGCAACTGTTTTGCACCCGTTGTATTTGAACGTAGAGCCTATCACACCCGATCATCACGTGGTGTCTCAGCACAAAGAACTTTCGCAACGGTGCATACTCAGGGAGAACACTTCTTGATAATTTAGTGAGAGATCATCTTATAATGCTACCGTCAATCAAAGCAAGATAAGATGCATAAAAGATAAACATCACATGCAATCAATATAAGTGATATGATATGGCCATCATCATCTTGTGCCTGTGATCTCCATCTCCGAAGCACCGTCATGATCACCATCGTCACCAGCGCGACACCTTGATCTCCATCGTAGCATCGTTGGCGTCTCGCCAATCTTATGCTTCCACGACTATCGCTACCGCTTAGTGATAAAGTAAAGCATTATAGCGCGATTGCATTGCATACAATAAAGTGACAACCATATGGCTCCTGCCAGTTGCCGATAACTCGGTTACAAAACATGATCATCTCATACAATAAAATTTAGCATCATGTCTTGACCATATCACATCACAACATGCCTTGCAAAAACAAGTTAGACGTCCTCTACTTTGTTTGTTGCAAGTTTTACGTGGCTGCTACGGGCTTAAGCAAGAACCAATCTTACCTACGCATCAAAACCACAATGATAGTTTGTCAAGTTGATGCCGTTTTAACCTTCGCAAGGACCGGACGTAGCCACACTCGGTTCAACTAAAGTTGGAGAAACTGTCACCCGCAAGCCACCTATGTGCAAAGCACGTCGGGAGAACCGGTCTCGCGTAAGCGTACACGTAATGTCGGTCCGGACCGCTTCGTCCAACAATACCGCTGAACCAAAGTATGACATGCTGGTAGGCAGTATGAATTATATCGCCCACAACTCACATGTGTTCTACTCGTGCACATAACATCAAACCATAAAACGTAGGCTCGGATGCCACTGTTGGGGAACGTAGTAATTCCAAAAAAATTCCTACGCACACGCAAGATCATGGTGATGCATAGCAACGAGGGGAGAGTGTGATCTACGTACCCTAGTAGATCGACAACGGAAGCGTTTGGTTGATGTAGTCGTACGTCTTCACGGCCCGACTGATCAAGCATCGAAACTACGACACCTCCGAGTTTTAGCACACGTTCAGCTCGATGACGATCCCCGGACTCCGATCCAGCAAAGTGTCGGGGAAGAGTTCCGTCAGCACGATGGCGTGGTGACGATCTTGATGTACTACTGTCGCAGGGCTTCGCCTAAGCACCGCTACAATATTATCGAGTACTATGGTGGCAGGGGGCGCCGCACACGGCTAAGAATAAGATCACGTGGATCAACTTGTGTGTCTCCGGGGTTCCCCTGCCTCCGTATATAAAGGATCAAGGGGGGGTGCGGCCGGCCAAGGGGAGGCGCGCCAGGAAGAGTCCTACTCCCTCTAGGAGTAGGATTCCCCCCCCCCAATCCTAGTTGGAATAGGATTCGCGGAGGGGGGAAAAGAGAGAGGGGGGGGCGGCCCCCTCTCCTTGTCCTATACGGACTAGGGGAGGGGAGAGGCGCGCGGCCCATCTTGGGCTGCCCCTTCTCTTTTCCACTAAAGCCCACTAAGGCCCATATAGCTCCCGGGGGGTCCCGGTAACCTCCCGGTACTCCGGTAAAATCCCGATTTCACCCGGAACACTTCCGATATCCAAACATAGGCTTCCAATATATCAATCTTTATGTCTCGACCATTTCGAGACTCCTCGTCATGTCCGTGATCACATCCGGGACTCCGAACAACCTTCGGTACATCAAAACGTATAAACTCATAATATAACTATCATCGAAACCTTAAGCGTGCGAACCCTACGGGTTCGAGAACAATGTAGACATGACCGAGACACGTCTCCGGTCAATAACCAATAGCGGGACCTGGATGCCCATATTGGCTCCTACATATTCTACGAAGATCTTTATCGGTCAGACCGCATAACAACATACGTTGTTCCCTTTGTCATCGGTATGTTACTTGCCCGAGATTCGATCGTCGGTATCCAATACCTAGTTCAATCTCGTTACCGGTAAGTCTCTTTACTCGTTCCGTAATACATCATCTCGCAACTAACTCATTAGTTGCATTGCTTGCAAGGCTTAAGTGATGTGCATTACCGAGAGGGCCCAGAGATACCTCTCCGATGATCGGAGTGACAAATCCTAATCTCGAAATACGTCAACCCAACATGTACCTTTGGAGACACCTGTAGAGCACCTTTATAATCACCCAGTTACGTTGTGACTTTTGGTAGCACACAAAGTGTTCCTACGGCACACGGGAGTTACATAATCTCATAGTCATAGGAACATGTATAAGTCATGAAGAAAGCAATAGCAACATACTAAACGATCGGGTGCTAAGCTAATGGAATGGGTCATGTCAATCAGATCATTCAACTAATGATGTGATCCCGTTAATCAAATGACAACTCTTTGTCCATGGTTAGGAAACATAACCATCTTTGATTAACGAGCTAGTCAAGTAGAGGCATACTAGTGACACTCTGTTTGTCTATGTATTCACACATGTATTATGTTTCCGGTTAATACAATTCTAGCATGAATAATAAACCTTTATCATGATATAAGGAAATAAATAATAACTTTATTATTGCCTCTAGGGCATATTTCCTTCATTGAGGGACATGAAGCACATCTTTTAGAAGAATATCACGTTTAGAATTAGGGAAATTAATGGAAGATTGACCAATGTGACATATGTCCATACCTCCTCCACTTGCGGCTGTGTTTATTTGCTCATTGCCATAGTATCTCTCGCGGTTTGCAAGCTTCTCCAGCTCACTAGTGACGTGGTCTGTGGCTCCGGAGTCAGCATACCAGATGGTGTCCCCGGCTTCTTCTCGCTCCCTGATGGCTGCAGCAACGTGGCGTTCCTCGGGCACGAAATCTACATCATGGCGATGCCAGCAATCTTTCACCTCGTGCCCTGGCTTCTTGCAAGCTGACACCGTGGCCTGGTGTTGGAGTAGGAGGCGCCAGAGGGACATGGGCCAGTGTTGTTGGCGAGCCCACGCCCGCTGTTGTTGCAGTTGCTGCGTCCGCGCCCCTGCTGGTGACCGCGGTGACCATGGCCTCGGCCTCCAGTGCCGCGACCACGTGTGAGGGAATTAAGCGATGACTGGCGGATATTCACTACAAGAAATATGTCAACTTATGACCTTCTGTTAGTGACCCTCGAAGAATTGGTCATAAATTTATGACCATTTTAGACAAATTGGTCAAAAGCTGTTCAGGGGGCTCCAAACCCTAAACCATTGCGACCATTTTGGTCAAAAAGGTCGTAATTTCCTTACACGAAATGGTCACAAAGGAAACAGTGCTAGTCCGCTGCCTTATTTCTAGTTGTTAATGACCAATATAGATGGTCATAGCCTTGTAGATTGTGGTGGGTTGTGATGACTAGGCGCCATCTCATCAGTTTTGCCTATGTGTCATGTCCATGTGGCAGTTTTTGCCCTAGGTTGTCAAGCAACCTATATTTCTATCATTCCCAAAATTCCCAAAAAAATCTCATAAATTCTTTAGGGCATATCTTCATCAAATATGTTAAAATCCTTCCTTGCCTAGTTCAAAACTAATTCAACAATATTCATTTTCCTATTCTGTTCACAACAACACTTTATGAAGGAAGTGCTATTTATATATTCTTGATTGCCCTTGGAATTTTTGGGCACCCTTTCCTATCCAAATTGTTACCGCATGACAAAATTAAGCTCCATTTGCCTAGCAAATCTTCCTCGGCAAATTTCCAAAGTTTTTGTCCACCTAGAAGCATTGTGAAGGAAGTACATTTTTTATATCTCTAAATGACATGAAATTTATACAGTTCCTTCATATGCCCAAATTATCAACCTCCTCCAAATTGCAGCTCAGTCAAATCATCTATGTGACCCCAGGTTCAATTTATATTTTATGGCCAAATTGGCACGTTGCAAAGCAAGTGTTATATAGACCCCTCCTATTACCCTCAAACTTTTCGGGCACTCTTCCATACCCAAATCATTGCCACATAATAATATTCAGCTCAATTTTCCTAGTAAATCTTTCTCGGGAAATTTCCAAATTTCTACCTCGAGAGAAGCTTTGTGAAGTAAGTACTAGCTAGGCTTACCCAAATGATCTGAAACTTTACCAGCGCATGACCATACCTAAGTAACTTACCTACACCAATTTTGAGATCATTTCATTCATCCAATCTCTCTCACTAGTTTTCCCAAGTTTCTGTCCATAGAAGAGCATTATGAAGGAAGTACTTCTTTGGCATGTCCAAATGGTATCAATTTTCTACAATGCTTTCCTATGCCCAAATAACCATCCTCCACAAAATTTCAGCTCACTCCATTCATTATTTTGAGCCTAGCTTCAACATTCATATTTTTGTCCAGTGTGGTACTTTGCAAAGCAAGTACCACCTAGGATCCTCCTTTTGAGCTAAAAATTTGTGAAGACATTCTCCTTAGTAGATGATCATCCTCAACCAAAACTCACGCCCATTGGCCATGTGCATTTCCCGTACCGCTAATCAAACACTTGGCTGCTAATTCATGTTTGAGCATCGATCGGTCTCCTCATGAGAATCTTATGTTGTAATTTTCTTCCTAGCACCAACCTGGGGAGTGCCTAACCCACTAGACATGCCTAGGCCGCCCAGAACACATGACAACATTACGGTCACGCGGTGACCACGCGACGGGCATGCGAGTTTACGCGCTCTAGAGTTGGGGCCCTCGGCCACCGCCCAAACCTCGACGTATAGCCACCAAACCATGTATTTATGATTAAATAGGTCCTTATGTAACTAGAAATGATTTTTGGAAAAAATAAAGAGCAAACTATGAGGCAGCTACAGTTCAAATTTGCCCCGCTTCCAACTGAATCAACGGAAATTTGTCTTTTTCACGAGAGGTGGATCAAAAAAATTTACACCCAACCATTTTGTCAATTGTGCATTAAATATGGCCTAGTATTTTATAAAAATGATTTGGTCCAATTTTGCAACAATTATTTGGTAGTTCCTTCACAAAAAAACCTCCTTCCGTTCCTAGCTAGTGTTTGAATCTTGGAATTTTTTTGGTGTTTCTCTGATTAAATAGATACTTATGTACCTAGAAATGATTTTTGGAAAAAATAAAGAGCAAACTATGAGGCAGCTACAGTTCAAATTTGACTCGCTTCCAACTGAATCGGCGGGAATTTGTCTTTTTCACCAGAGGTGGATAAAAACTTTTTACACCCAAACATTCGGTCAATTGTGCATTAAATATGGCCTAGTATTTTAAAAAATGATTTGGTCCAATTTTGCAACAATTATTTGGGAGGTCCTTCACAAAAAAACCTCCTTTTGGGCACTCAAAAAATGGAAAATGGTTCTTTCGTCCAAAGAAAAAGAAAACTTCCTTAGGCAACATTGTTTGTCATTCCAATATGCACCCTTGTGCACAATATGAGATTATTTGAACAAACTATGCCATGAATGTGGCCATAAGATTGATCATTTGGCTCGAAAGCCATGAATCTTCACGCATGATAGCTCATTTCTGAGAACACTTTTTTAAAATAATTGCCGAATTGCAAGTTTATTATTTTTCCTGGGAACTTGGCCACATATAATGACACAATGCGAAGGTTTCCAAAATTTTTGAATTTTTATGCCCGTTTCAAAATGCGGTCAAAACGGCGAGAATGACCGTTCCTAGCTAGTGGTTGAATCTTGGAATTTTTTTGGTGTTTCTCTGATTAAATAGATACTTATGTACCTAGAAATGATTTTTGGAAAAAATAAAGAGCAAACTATGAGGCAGCTCCAGTTCAAATTTGACTCGCTTCCAACTGAATCGGCGGGAATTTGTCTTTTTCACCAGAGGTGGATAAAAACTTTTTACACCCAAACATTTGGTCAATTGTGCATTAAATATGGCCCAGTATTTTAGAAAAATGATTTGGTCCAATTTTGCAACAATTATTTGGGAGGTCCTTCACAAAAAACCCTCCTTTTGGGCACTAAAAAATGGAAAATGGTTCTTTCGTCCAAAGAAAAAGAAAACTTCCTTAGGCAACATTATTTGTCATTCCAATATGCACCCTTTTGCACAATATGAGATCATTTGAACAAACTATGCCATGAATGTGGCCATAAGATTGATCATTTGGCTCGAAAGCCATGAATCTTCACACATGATAGTTCATTTCTGAGAACACTTTTTTAAAATAATTGCCGAATTGCAGGTTTATTATTTTCCTGGGAACTTGGCCACATATAATGACACAATGCGAAGGTTTCCAATTTTTTTTGATTTTTTTTGAATTTTTTATGCCCGTTTCAAAATGCGGTCAAAACAGCGGGAATGACCGTTCCTTGCTAGTGGTTGAATCTTGGAATTTTTTTGGTGTTTCTCTGATTAAATAGATACTTATGTACCTAGAAATGATTTTTGGAAAAAAATAAAGAGCAAACTATGAGGCAGCTACAGTTCAAATTTGACTCGCTTCCAACTGAATCGGCGGGAATTTGTCTTTTTCACCAGAGGTGGATAAAAACTTTTTACACCCAACCATTTGGTCAATTGTGCATTAAATATGGCCTAGTATTTTAGAAAAATGATTTGGTCCAATTTTCCAACAATTATTTGGGAGGTCCTTCACAAAAAAACCTCCTTTTGGGCACTCAAAAAATGGAAAATGGTTCTTTCGTCCAAAGAAAAAGAAAACTTCCTTAGGCAACATTGTTTGTCATTCCAATATGCACCCTTGTGCACAATATGAGATCATTTGAACAAACTATGCCATGAATGTGGCCATAAGATTAATCATTTGGCTCGAAAGCCATGAATCTTCACGCATGATAGCTCATTTCTGAGAATGACCGTTCCTTGCTAGTGATAGCTCATAAAGGGAAAACTTTGTTTTTGCCACTCTAGTTTTTGCCAACTTTGCTTAAGCCACTCTAGAATTTGACATTTCACTATTGCCACTCTTAGATTTTGACAATATATCACTTTTGCCATTCCATGGCAAAAACAAAAATTTTAAAGTGGCAATTGTGATACATGTCAAAGCTAAGGGTGGCAAAAGTGAAATGAAAATTTATTGTTTTTGCCAAGGAATGGCATTTGTGATGTATTGTCGAAAGCTAAGAGTGGCAAAAGTGAGATGTCAAATTCTAGAGTGGCATAAGAAAAGTTGGCAAAAACTAGAGTGGCAAAAACAAAGTTTTCCCTACAAAAAAACTCAATTTGGGCACTCGAAAAACAGAAAATGGGTTTTTGACCAATTTAGATGGTCATAACATCATACTGTATTCTGATTGGTCCGTGGACATCTCACGTGGATCATGCATCGAACACCGTCGGATGATCGTGGATCCAACGGCAGTCCTCAGCCCTTCCACACCATCCCCGAAACCCTAGCTCTGTCATGTGGTCATTTTGCATCCACCCCCCCGCCTCCTTTCTTTCCCTCGTTCTCTTCTCCTCCTCTCCCCTTCCAGATCCGCCGAGCTCCTCTCGATCCCCTCCCACTCCAGCCCTCGCCGGCACCCTCTGCTCTTCCCTCGCTCTCCTCGATCCAGATCGCCATGCTCTGCTCCTCCCTCCCTCCGCTCCGGCAAGATCCCCACGCTCTGTTCCTTACTCCCTCTCTCCCATCCGACAAGATCTAGCGCGCGGCCTCCCTCTCCTCGATCTAGATCAAGGCACTCGGCCGCCCTACCCCCGTCTCCCACCTGTGGAAAGCTCCACCGCTGCTGCCCCCACCCAACGCCGCCGCCTCCACCCAACGCCGACCTCGTCTCCACCACCCACACTCCCCCCTCACCTTCACCCATCAGATCCACCAGCTCAGGAGCGGCCATGGCGTTCCCCCTCCTACTTCTGTGCTAGGTTTAGGGTTTGCGGTTGGAGAAAACAAGATCCGGTCGGCGATGGACGCTCGTCGTGGGTACTGACGGAGGATAAGAAGGCCCACCGGGAGGCCCTCACCGACTCCCTCGCGCACGCCATGGTTGAGCTGGGCTTAGCCGATGTCCGGCTCCATGAGCAGGCATCGGGAGAGGAGGATCTCCTCTTCCTCAACTACACCGAGGCAACATCGGCGTGCTTCTTCTCCTCCATGGACTTGGTGAAGGTACGCATCATCCTTCCCCTCTCTGCCCTCATCTGCTCGCTCTTATCTCCTCTGACCCCTATCTCATCTCTGTCCTAGGTGAGGGTATGCCGGACTTCTTCTCCAACCGCAAGCATCTTCTCCTCCATCAAAACAAGGACGACCCCGGTGGCCTTCCCCCAACGGATCTGCATCGCCTCACTAGTGGATCAACCCGAAGGTGCCCTTCTGCGGCCTCCTTCTACAGATCACGCCTTCTCCGACGACCTGACCTTTTCCTGATCGCTGACCACGGGCATCTCACCATTGGCAACACCTGGATCCACGCTAGGTATGATACAACTATTTGTGTGTGTGTGTGTGTGAAAACATGTACCGCTGAACTTGAAGTAGCAGGACTTTGTTCGTCCATCTGCTGATTCATGTTGTTGGATGTGTGATCGTCCCTGAGCCGCCAACGATTCCTGCAATTTGTCTCATTTGTCTGAACATAATGTCGCAGGACTTTGTTTGAACATGTTGTTGCATATAACTGAAACTTCAAGTATGTATGTGCATTCATTTGTTGGTTTATTTACATTCATTGAAAGCATATAATCAATATCTGGTCTGATATTTTATGTACTGTTATCTCAAATAAAAAAGCTAAATCCCATTAGAAACTACAACAATAGTAATATTGGACTTGGAGCTCCTGCTATATATGCTAAGCTGCCGTCAGTGTTTGTGCGATGTTGCCGGCTTAGAGCATCATCTCCAATAGCTGCTGCCTGTTGATGTTCTTGTTGTGGTGTCATGTGCTTCTCTTGAATTTGTTGTACGCTTAGCTGATTAAACATGCAGTTTTTTTAGTATTTTGCATTAGCTTTGTTAATCTTGAGTTCCCTTACTACTGCTGCTAGCCTATAACACTGGATTCAGTGAAATGAAGTTGTAAATTTGAAATTAAGTTGTACTACTAATTCTGAAATGAAGTTGTAAATTTGTATGAAATGAAGTTGTAAATTTGAAGCTACTTCTACTAGTATGTAACAACTTCTACTCCTAATTCTATAACTAAGCTTCTAAATATTTAGAGTAAATGGAACCTTTCTTCTGTTATTGAAACCTTTTTCTGCCAATTTAACTGAAACCTTTTTCAGTTACTTTAAATAATAGCCTTTTTTGTTAACTGATTAGCATCGCCCTTTTTCTATTAATTTAAATCAATTTAAAACATTTTCAGTCACTTTAATTAAACATGCAGTGTAGAGGTACTCATTTGATTCATTTGAAAAGATGAGTAATTGTTTTTCATTAACAGAAGCTTCTCATCTCTTTTATTCTATTTTCCTATCTTCTCATCTTCTTTTGCTGCTGTTAAGTTAGGACTTGCTGATGATGATTGTTGTTGTTAGAAATTATGATTGCTTGTGTCTTAATTTTTTTTCTTCTGTAATGATGATATGAAATGTCACGCAGGTCATTATTGGTGCTGCTGCTGTTGCTGTGGTTGTCGGAGGTGTTGCTGCCGCATCTGGCAGAGCCGCAGTCCGAGAAGGTCAAGGATAAGATCGTCCTTGATGGGAACGACATTGAGCTCGTCTCCCGCTCTTCCAGCCTCATCAACTAGGTGAATCAAACAGGACCCATAACCTGTCTTTGTTCATGTGCATATTGTGCTGCTTGAATAATTTGGTTGATGAGATGCAAATGATATCATATCATGTTTGCTTATGCTCTTTGCGGAAACTAGTATGCTAGATGTTCTTAGAAATCATTGCAATGTCTTCAGATGTTGGATGTCGAGTGTTCTTTGTTTGCGATGCATATATGGCTGCTTGTGCTGTTCAACATGATGCAAAGAGGGCTACTTCTGCTGTTGTGCTGTTGTTTGTGGTTTGTCCAGTTTTGGCCTATATAGTTGCTTCTTTCTCTTCATGTATTATTATGTGCTCCATAATGATTTGGTTTTTGCTTCCATATAATCTGCTTCTACATTCTGTTCCTGTGTAATCTGATCTGCAACAATTCAGATTTTGGTTCCATATAATTAATCTGCTTCCATGCTCTGTTCTTGTACAATTTTCCTGCTGTTCTATGTGTTCGCCTTCCAGGGACAACATATATGTGCTTTTCGTACTTGTTTTTCTTTATTTAAGCTGGTAGCATAATAAGTGCTTGTTCATGTTTGGTTTTCTCTAAACTTTGTTTGTATGATTGAGGGCAAATTTACTTGGTTCTTTTCTCTAAACTGTGCTTGGAACATTCGTTTTTATGATCTAAAATTGCCTTCATGTGATGATGCAGGTGCCCAGTTTGTGCTCGCTACCGAAGGAGCTCCATGTTGAAGAAGATTGAAGACACTTGTAGAGCTATAGGGTTAACACCAGGGCAGCTTGTAGAGCTTGTAGAGCTTCTAGATGTATAGAGCTTGTAAATGTATCACGTGTAGAGCTTGTATATGTTAGAGCTTGTAAAGTATATGTTATTTGTACAATAGGAGCTCTGTACTGAATCTGGCTGATAATATTTGGAGTATTATGTGTGTGTTTTGTTTGTGCCAATTTAAATACTGGTTATTTATTTACTGTTAAATTGAAATATGAAGAATATGAACTTGCTAGCTGGGACCCACATACCTGAACCTGACATCTGGGACCCATTTGACTAGTGGACCTTTTTTATATTACAAAAAAACAAAAACTTTCTAGCGGAAAAGGCCATGGCCCAAAAATGAGAAGGCTTAATTGTTGGGCTTGGCCCATCTACCTAGCCAAAATTAATATGAGAAAAAAACACAAATAGGCCGAATTGTTGGGCTAGGCCCATGTAGAAAACTGAATTGGACCGGGCTGAATCTTGTGCCACATCAGCTTGCCACGCTAGATGCCTACGTGGCCTGGAGAGGTTGCTAGTGACCAAAACGCCACAGTGGACATATTTTGGTCATAAACGTTTGCGACCATTCCAGAAGAAAGGTCGCTATAGTCAGTTTACAACGCCCAGCTTTTGACCTTATGTTTTTGGTCACAAAAAGGTCATAAATGGAAATTTGTGACCATTCAGTGACCAATAGTGGTGGTCATAAGTTGACATATTTCTTGTAGTGATTATTACCTTATAGGAGATTCATACGAGCTTCAAAACTTAGCAGCTGGTTGTAGAGCTCCTGGACGGTCACCGGTTCGATACGTGCAGCCAGGGCTGAGATTACCGGGTTATACTCGATGTCTAGCCCTTTGAGCACATAGGAGGTTATCTCTCCTTCAAGGAGGGGATCACCGGTGCAGGCGATCTCATCGGCGAAGGCCTTGATCTTCGCTAGGTACTCGGGCATGCCCATGCTTCCTTTGTGGAGATTGGCGAGGGCGATGCGGTGTTGACGATCTGCGCTTGCGTCTGGGCAGCGAAGGAGGCGTGGATGGCACTCCACACCTCAGCCGGCGTCTGAAGGGTAGCGACCTGCGCAAGAACCTCACATGACAGAGATCCCATAAGGTATCCTTGTACCTGTTGCTGCTGGGTGTACCAGATCGACCGGGCGTAGTTGAAGACCTGCTCCTCCTTCCCGTCTTTGGTGATGGTGATGGTAGGAGGGGGCGCCGAGCTTGCGGCATCAAGGAAGTGCTCCATCTGTGCTCCCTTGATTTGGGGTAGCACGATGGCCTTCCAGAGGAGGAAATTTGTTCTCGTGAGCTTCTCAGATGGAGGAGACCCGAGAGAGGAAACACTGCTGAAGGTGGAAGAAGATGCATAGATGGAAGGCGCAGATTGGATGGACAAGGTGCTCATGGTGGATCCAATCAGGGCGGTGTTGGTGGCGGCGATGGTGGAAGCAGCGGTGCTGGCGTTGGTGCCTGACATAATTCTCTCTCCACAAGTATCTCTGGATAGGTTTCAGGTTTCTCTCTCGATCAACTAGATCGATCTCTCAGGAAAGCTAGACGTACGAGAGGAAGGGCTCTGATGACCATGTAAGATTTGGTAGGAAGCGTTGAACCCTTTGCTCGGGCCGCATGTGTATTTATAGAATAGTTGCCGTGGTTTACAAGGTTTGGAATATCGCTAGGATTCTTCCAGAGAGAGATCGATACAACTTAAAGAAGAACAAAAGAAGAGATAGAAACAGAAACGATTTGAACACATCATCTATCCCTACGTGCTCTATTCTAACAGGTGGGGCTAGACAGAGTGGTGGCGACGAGTGGCGGGGTCTCGTCAGACTGCGACACGGCCAGCTTCACGATGCGGCTGTGGCTGGGGCATCACGGCGGCTTGCACGTGGCTCGACCACGGTAAGCACATCGACGCGCGGGCGAGCCGTCCGGTGACGTGCGTGATCAATGGAGCCGCGGCACGCGGTGGCCGGCGGTAGCCGGGCTACCACGCGGCACCTGCAGCTCATCGCGTAGTCGAGGCTTGCGCAGGGACAAGGATTGACACAGCTCGGCAACGCGGGCTGGCCAACGACCACGGGGTCATGGTGATGGCGTCAAATTGATAACCGCTTAGAGAGGCAGTATGCAGGCAAGCCTGGCAGCGGCCGGCCGTGCGTAGCTGCGAGCAACTGCAGGAAGTAGGTGGCGTCGGACATGGCCCGTGGCTGCCAGCGAGCCGAGGCAAACGGCGGCCAATGGGGGATGGACGGATGGATGCGTACGTGCATGCTTGTGCACAAACATATGTGAGCGAAGAGAGTACTCGAGTGAAGATAGTACAAAAAACATACGTGAGTGCAGCCTGCAAGACGTTGGCGCTGCTGCCTGTCACCGCTGCACTGCACCTAATTAGTTGGGAGTGAACTCGTGGAGGGATGCATATGATAGGTGGGACCAGGTAGTAAGTCACTGTAGAAATCAATCCCGGCGAGGATCAAATCTTTTCAATTACACCAAACAAGATTTTACTCATGCAGGGTCGGGATTTATCGGAATCTATAATTACAGGGTATTAACTTTAGGGATTTGAAAATGAGTATTCATTTATGTCGGCCTCTATAATCTTAAGGTTTGTTTTAACTTCACTCAAAGGGAGGTGATGAGAAGTGGGACTGGTGGAAGGAACGATGAAGCCCGCGACGCACCCTGGCCAGCTTCAAGATTCGTGCGCGCAAACCTATGGTGATTAGAGCGTTCGCTGACATGTGTCAAATATCTTACGGAAAAAATGCACGGCGAGTCAAAGCTCTCACAAAACCCATCTTAAACTGGCATGGACAGAGCACGCCCATATTTGCGCGCTGAATCCAGTGGATGTGGTGCTCCATTGCTACGAAAAGATCGGTGGACGCAGTCTCGTTCACATTTCACATGTCCCGTTCCTGTCGCTCTCAGACTAACCAGCAAACGTCGCACGTCAGCCTAGGCTAATCACTGTCGCCTAGGCTAAGGCAGCCTAGCAACCTCGCATCTGCAGCCGCTCCAATTACCAGGATGCAGCCGTCCTGACGGCTACGGGTCAGTTTAGTTGAAGACTAGTGTGGCCACACAAGTGTGACTATAAAATTAAACGTCAAATTTTGGTAAAAATTGGTTAAAAAATTATTTCTATGACAAATGGGTGAGAGGAACAATAAAGCGTGACAAGCTAAAGTGCGGCAAAAATCAAACACATGTGAGAAAAGGGCTTTCGTCTCGCTATATTGATATAGCAACCGCCCGATATAAAAATGAGTCCAATGCTGGGGCAAACAACACAAGCATGCCAAAAAACAAAAGAGAAAGAAGAGAGAAAATAAAGTCAACAACGTCGGATCGACGAAAACGATGATAATCCAAAACCGTTGCGCCCACCGGAGAAGTACCACCTCGCTTCAGGCACCTCGAACCTCCGCATACCAAGCAGCACCTTCAGGAAGAAACACGATAACGACGACGCTGCTGTCCGGATAGGTCCTAGGGTTTCCCCTGGTACGCGGAGGGGCGTGGGGAAGGAGAAGATCTGACGCCCTTCAGGAAGGAACGATGGCCCTCACGAGAGTCACCGCGTCGGTGCCGGCAAACCGGCCCGGATTTCTCCCATCCGCCAAACACCCACAACCCCGAACGGTCCGACGCGCTCCACCAGACAAGACACCCACGAGCATGCGCCACCACCGTCCTGCCATCATCACCGCCGCCTCACCGTGGTCATCGAAGCGATACCGACGAGGACGAGAGGGAGCAACCGAGAACGAGGAACGACGGCGAGAGTAGCCACGCCGGAGGAGACAACCTCCACCACCATCGGCGTTCACCAACCGGGCGCGGCAAGGGGAGCGTACCAGGCCCTCGAGGCCCAGCCGAGCCCAAACGGGGCTCGTGAAGCACCCGACGCCGAGCTGCAGTAGATGTGCCGCCGTCTCCACCACCCCCCCCCCCCCCCGCACGAGCCGCGCCACCACCGTCCCCGCCGCAGGCGAGACCGAGTCTGGCCTGCCCAGACCCAGATAGGGCCCAAAAGGGTCCAGATCTGGGCCGGGAGGGCGCCGCCACCATCCACCGCGCCAGCGCGCCGCCAAGTCGCTGCGCCGCCGCCTCTAGGCCACCCGAAGCTGCGCTGCCAGGAGCAGCCGCCGCTGTCGGAATCACCGAAGACCGAGGAGCACCGCCGCAGGACGCCACCACCCGAGCCGTGGCACTGCGTGCGGGGAAGGGACGACCGCCGCCGCCGTCAACACCACGCAGGCAGGGCCCGGTGGTGTAGGCCGGCGGCGGCGGGAGAAGGGGAACGGGAAGGGGAGGCGCTGGGGGCGGGGAGATGTGCCCCCGGTCGCCTCGCTCAGGGAGATGATGAGGGGGGCGGGCTGGGAGAGAGGAGGGAGGCGGGGCGCAACGCGGCGCGCAAAAACCAAACACATACTAACTAAATTATGGCTGTTAATTTTTGGGTTGACAAACTGTGAGTGGGAACCAAACAGCCCGGCAGGTGAAGCACTGGACGAGCGAAGAGGCGTACGCTCCCAAGCTCCTCTCGCACGACATGGCCTCCGCCGGCGAGCACACGGTGCCCCTGCTCGCCCGACTTCCAGCCGAGGTCCGTCTCCTCTCGGAGGGGTACACCACCGACGGGTCCCTCGACTTCGACGGGAACCCGGCGCTCAAGAATCGCACGGGTGGGTGTCGCGCGTGCCGCTCAGTTCTTGGTGCTCACCTGTTCTCAGTAGTGATAAATTTCTTTGCGTGATGGTTGATTCAGTTTTAATCTTGAAACGATGGTGTTCACGCAGGCACCGAGTTCTGCTACTGCCTGGCCTTCTACGGCATCTCCTACAACCTCGTCACGTACCTCACCGGAGTCCTGGGCCAGAGCAACGTCTCTGCGGCGAGGAACGTGTCCACCTGGCAGGCCACCTGCTTCCTCATGCCCCTCGGCGGCGCCGTCGTGGCCGACTCCTACTGCGGAAGGTACCGCACCATGGTCGTCTCCTGCTTCATCGGCGTCGCAGTACATTACTTAATCCTACTCCCAACTACTCACTCTGCACCGTAGTCTGCATTTCTTTGTCATGTCCCACTGGTTCAATTACGAATTTTCATCCTGCCTGGTCCTATTTCAGAAAATTCAGATAACATTCTGCAAGTCGTTACAATTTGGTATCTGTGTTTTGGCTTGCAGGGGATGCTCATGACAGCATTCTCGGCGTACCTCCCGCTGCTCGTCGAGAACGGCGTGTCGTTCAGAGGCCTCACCTCCTCGAACATGGTGTCGGTTCAGGAGTTCGTCTTGTTTCTCGGCCTGTACATGATTGCCGTTGGGCTGGGCGGACTACGGCCGTGCCTCATGTCCTTCGGCGCCGACCAGTTCGACGACGGCGATCCATCGGAGCGCGTGACCAAGGGGTCCTTCTTCAACTGGTACGTGTTCAACATGAGCTGCGCGTCGCTCATATCCAGCACCGGCATCGTGTGGGTGCAGGATCATTACGGCTGGGCGCTGGGCCTGACCGTCCCGGCGGTTGTCCTGGCCGTCGGGCTTTCTTGCCTGGTCGCGGCGTCACGGACGTACAGGTTTCAACGAACTCGCGGCAGCCCACTCACCAGAGTGTGCCAGGTCGTGGTTGCTGCCGTGAGAAAGTCCGGCGTCGAGCTGCCGGCCGACAGCTCTCTGCTCTACGACATGCCGGAAGACGACCTCGCCATGAAGAGTGTCGAGAGGATCGAACACACCACAGATCTCCGGTCAGTTACTACTACAATTCTTCGAGGTTTCCTAGTAGCTGCTTACAGCTTGCTTGGTCTAGTTCTTCGAGGTCTCACTCAAGATGGATCTGTTGCTCGCTTGATCAGATTCTTCGATAAGGCTGCCATTGTCGTGGCTTCCGACAAGGAGGTGGAGGCAGCAGCCGCGCCGGTGTCGCGCAGCCCGTGGAGGCTCTGCATCGTGACGCAGGTCGAGGAGCTCAAGATTCTCGTGCGGATGCTGCCGCTCTGGGCGACCGTCGCGTTCTTCTATGCCGTGTCGCTGCAGATCTCGTCGACATTCGTCGAGCAAGGCAGGGCGATGGACGCTACCGTCGGCTCTGTGCGCGTCCCGCCTGCGTCCATGTCCACCTTCCATATAATCACCGTCATCGTCCTGGTCCCTCTCTACGACCGGGTCTTCGTTCCGGCGGCAAAAAGGCTCACCGGGAGAGAGAAGGGCATCTCGGAGCTGCAGAGGATAGGCGCCGGCCTCGCCATGCCCGTGCTCGCCATGGCCGCCGCGGCGCTTCTCGAGACAGCGCGCCTCCGCGTGGCGAAGGCGGCGCCCCTGGCGCCATGCTCGACGAGCGTGCTGTGGCAGGCGCCGCAGTACGTGCTGGTGGGCGTGGGCGAGGTGCTCACCATTATCGGGAAGCTCGACTTCTTCTACGGCCAGGCGCCGGCCGCGATGAAGACCGTGTGCACGGCGCTCGCGCTTCTCGCAGTAGCGGCCGGCGGCTACCTGAGCTCATTCCTACTGACGGCCGTGCAGTGGGCGACGACGACTGGTGGCGCGCCTGGGTGGATTCCCGACGACCTGAACGAGGGTCATCTGGATCGCTTCTTCTGGATGATGGCTGGACTTGGTTGTCTGAATCTGATAGCGTTCGGGAGCTGCGCCAGGAGGTACACATCCAGGAAGGGTTGCTGATTTTTAAGTTGCTTCTTCGTGGGCAGAGATATTTTTACAGCCCATGGTGCATGATGCCCAAGATAAAAGCACGATTCGTCAGCAATAGAGAAATACATCAATGCCACAGTGAACCATTTTAAGAACGGTTTTACTAAATGAGTGTGGCTAGGTCTTAGTTGATAGAAACTTAACCAAGTCTAAATCAGATATAGCATAATATCGATTGATCTCGATGTAAAACTAAAAAGAAAATTTTACAAATCTCAATGTAAGACCTCTAAATATAGATGGACTGAGACTTGGTTGCATGTTTCACCGTTACACTGAAGTTCCTTTATAATTCACGCAAGCGCATGCGAGGGCTTGAGAATGTTTTTGTTTCTCGCGTGTTAACGGTATGTGCGATGGGCCCGCATATTTTTCTTGTGGGTATGTCTCAGTCGATGCATTAGACTGTAGGATATAGAAGTGTTAATATTTGTGTGCATGGGTAGGCTGACTCGAACATGAGCTATTCTTTGGAATTTTTGTCCAAAAAAACCACCTGATCAATATAATAATAAAAAAATTATCTTTAATAAAATTGACAAAAGATACCACTACAGCCGTGACAGCAGACGCGCCAGCTAATGCGTGGCACCTGCGGCCACGCCGGTAGGCGGCAGCACCTGCCGCCACAAAGCAAGGCGGCGGCCCGGCCGCAATGGAACGGGCGCATCAGGTGGTCCCTGCCGCCTAGTGGCGTGGCAGCAGGGTTGTTTTGCATGCTGCTATGATGCTGCATGTCATCTGCGTTTCATCTGCCATGTTTCATTTTTTCAATGCCATAGATTCGTATGCCCCTTAATGTTCGTCTGCGTTTCATCTACCTTTCGTTTTGTCTACCGTGTTTCGTCTTTTCTAATGCCACAGATTCGCATGTTCTTTACTGTTGATTTCTACACGTGCAGTGCACTGTTTTTACAAATAACAATATGAGCCTCTGTCGCGGGCCTCATCGCCAGCCTCCTCTCGCCGACATCAACGCCCGGCGAAACATCACCTTCGCAGGCCTTATCGTCGGCCTACTCGTGTCGGCCTCATTGCCCGACGGACCTTCACCGCCGCGGGTCTCATCGTTCGCCTCCTCGCGCCGGCCTCATCGCCCGGCGGACCTGCTCCGTCCCGGGCCTCGTCGCCGGCCTCTTCGCACCGGCCTCATCGCCCGGTGGACCTTCGTCGCTGCATGCCTCATCGTCCTGCGGAGAGATCTACCATATACAGATCACCTCTTCGATAACCTTCGAAGACTTGAGATTTGTCAGAAGCCATTAGCACAAGACATCGATATTTTTCAAATATCACAATCATGTCAAGATCACAAAACATTGAGACGGACATTAGGTTGTATCCAAGGGATTCAACAAGCATCACTTTATCCATGTGTTGATCCTTTGAGATAGCAACCCTACCTAGACCCAATACCTTGCTTTTACCAGTGTCAGCAAATGTGATATGACTTTTTGTAGATGGTCGAAGAGTAGAGTCCATGAGAAGACTTCGATCACCACTCATGTGGTTAGTGCATCCACTATCCATGATCCATTCAGTAGCTTTCGGAGTTGTACCCTACAGAGCAGTTAGTAGGATAGTCTTCACCAAGAGTGTTGTGAAGAACAAACATGTATCGATAGAGGCGTTCATCATAGGTAAGCATAGTTGAGGATACGGTAGGACGATCATCAAGAAAACTATGGGATAAATAAATGGTAGACCGCCCAACAAGATTTTTCAGGTCCCCAACATTGTCTTCAAAAGTCAATGATTTTCAGCTGGAGACCCGACCCTGCAAGAGAAGTTAATTCTTCTTAATCACCCACATCTAGAGGGGTGACTTGGAAGTAATGAGTCTAAGTGTAGGGCCTGTTTGGGACCGCTCCACTTCACCAAAATCAGTTTTGCTCCACTATATTCACTTTGGGGCAGTTTCATCCAGAAGTTGTAGCACTACCCAAGAGAATGTTTGGCTTCCATCTAGCTTCAGCTTCTAGATTGGAAAATTTGGTGGAAAGGATCTATTTGATTGGTTGAAGGGGGAGAAGCGAAGGGGTATCCACTTACTGGTGGCAGTGGTGGGTAATTTCCACCCAACTCCAGCTTCTAGAGTTTTTTAGAGCACCCCTTGAAGAGCTTCATAAAAAATTGGTGGTTGTACGCCAGATTCTAGTTTTTTTATGGAGCGGCATATCGTGGAGCTACCCCATTTGGCTTGTGTTTTCTGAAGCGGAGCTGAATTTTAAGGAGCAGAGCAGTCCCAAACAGGCTCGTAGCATCTGAGAATTTTGGCTTTGAAGCCCAAGCAAATAGTTTTGCGGGAGGTGAAATAGTACCCAAATGAATAAGCAGAAAAGTTCTTCGATATGTGAACATAGTGGTTCGAAGAGACATGCTCATATTCATGAGCATGGTGATAGTTTCCCTGCAAAACATTGGCGTTAAGGTGACCATATGAGGCCCTCTGTCTGTATGAAGCCTTTGGGCCATATGAATCCTTTGGTCTAGGGTTTTTCTTCCTCCCGGGTGGTGTCATGATGACATTCACGGAAAGTTCCTCAAGGCGACTTTTGGGAACCCGGATCTTCTTCATAGGGGACCCATTCCTGCAGTTAGTTCCAATACATCTGACAAACACTTCACCATTTTGGTTCTTGAACAACTTATAGTTAGAGTCAAAGGACTCATCAATGATGATAGGATTAGCACAATTGAAACCAGATAAGGTGGATGGATCCACTGAAGGGCCCTGGAGCAACCCATGTGGTGTTGGGGTACTGCTCGGGCTTCCAGTAGGAGCCATCAACATTCATCTTCCTCTTGAAACCAACACCCTCTTTCCTAGGGTTTTGGTTCGGAATCTGCTTCTTGAGGACATCACACAGAGTTTGATGCCCTTTGAGGCTTTTGTACGTGCCTGTTTCAAGCGATGTCTTCAACCCGGCATTCTCATTAGCAATAGTGGTGGCATCCTCACAAGAGGGGTTGGTTACCACATCAGCAGTTGAAGATATTGCAACTTCAGAAGCATTTGAACATTCAACAGTAGAGATAGCATTGTCACGCTCAAGACATTTTAAGCAAGGTGGCACAAACTCTTCCTGAGCGGAACTGATCGGTTGAGCGAGTAGTGAATCATTTTCCTTCCGAAGATCTTCATGAGACACTCTCAGTTTTATGAATCTTGCTTCCTTTGAAGATAATCATAGGAAAGCTTCTCATGATCAGTTGAGAGGGTTTCATGACGACTTTCAACTTTCTCATACTTAACTCGAAGATTTTTTATGTCTTCGATTAAGGACCGCGTTCGATCCATTTCCTCGTCCAATAGGTCATTGCTTTTGTCTAACAGTTTTTGAATCTTTTCCATAGCAGTTTGTTACTTAGTTGCAATTTTAGCAAGAGTTTTATAGCTGGGTTTGGATTCACATTCAGAGTCATCTTCACTAGAGGTTTGAAAGTAAGCATCGCATGACTTTATCTTAGCATCTCTTGCCATGAAGTAGTAGGTAGGAGTAGAGTCGTCGTCATCATAGGCTTCAACGTCGGTGACGTGACCATTGTATTCAGTGTTGAAGATTCACTTGACGATGAATGCCGAAGCCAGAGCTAAGCTTGCCACACCTGAATCAGGCTCCTCTTCCGCCTCCGCCTCCTCAGAAGCAGACTCCTCCTTTGAATCCATTTCCTTGCTAATGAAAGCACGAGCCTTACCAGATGAGCTCTTCTTGTGATGGAGACTTTGAAAAACACTTTGAGGATTTCTTCTTCTTATTTTCGTCAGATTTATATTCCTCACTATTCTTCTTTTTTGGCTTCCTTTTCTCATTGAGGACATATGTAATGGCCTGGTTTCTTGTATTTGTGGCAGGTTCTCTTCTTGTAGTCACGAGTGGAAGCCTCAACATTCTTGGAGCTGGATTTTGAAGACTTTCAGAAGCGATTCTTCTTGGAGAACTTTTAGAATTTTCGCACAAGCATTGTAAGCTCCTTGCCGAGATCTTCAGGATCACCAGAACTGCAGTCAGAGTCTTCAGATGAGGAAACAACCTTTGCCTTCAAAGCACGGGATCGGCCATAGTTAGGACCATAGATATCTCTATTCTTAGATAGCTGGACTCAGAAGACCACGTCTTCACCTTATTCTCCTTGAGCTAAGGTCACTTAGTCCTCGCCCAGTGACTCAGGTAAGTCTTCAAGGTAGACTTCCAAAACTTCATAGACTTCGTTCATCGGTGAACCACATTGACTCTTGGATCCTCACAACGCGACGCCTAACTGACTAGAAGATCACAGTCTTCAAGTGTAATAAGTCTTCAGAGCACGCAGCAGAAAGACTTCAGTGATGCCAAACACTCTTTTGTCTTTGGGTGTTTTGGGTTTTATCTCACAAGGATTCTCTCTCAAAGGCTTCGGAGGTGGGTTGCTCTCAAACGACAAAAGCCATGCACTAACTCTGAGCAGCCACCAATTTATGGTGGAAGGGGGTGGTTATTTATAGCTAGGGGGCAACCCGACATGATTTGTCTGAAATGACCTTTGGGTCATTGGGGAGCCGACATGTGTTACAGTCGGATTTCAAACACATGCGTCAGCTTGACTTGGGCTACAATCAAAGCTGACTTATCCAACTCAGGATAAGATTTTTACTCATTGTCTTCACTGGAAGACATAGGATTTGGGTTGAGCATCATGTCAATTTTCCGACTTTCTTCACTTGGACTCCACTTGACAGTTCGGTGGTTCCTAAGACTCAAGAAAGAAGAAAATGAAACTACGAAAAGAACTATGTCTTTGCACTCCATTGTCTTCAAGCGAATGTCTTCATGCGTCATTATCTTCGACGCGAATGTCTTCACGAACCACCAATGTCTTCAATGTCTTCACACATTTTTAGGGGCCATCTTCAATGGATAAACCAAATCAGTAGGGACTCCTACATGTGTTCTCCTATGAATCTCACAAACACATTAGTCCCTCAACCACGTTTGTCGTCAATACTCCAAAACCAACTGGGGGGCATTAGATGCACTTACAATAAGCCATAGGGTTTAGCCCATAGAGGGGAGATCAACACAAAGTCATTCACCTAGCCTTAGAGTTAGATCACACATTACGATCTCGAGGTAGATCAACTCTATACTTGATACATCCACTTCAATATAAGCAAGAGCAGGACGCAGTATTTTACCTCCATCAAGAGGGCCTGAACCTGTGTAAACACCGTCTCCTTCATTCCTGTTACCCTCGATCCGAGATCCATAGCTCGGGACCCCTACCCCGAGGTCTGCCGGTTTTGACACCGACACCGCACCTCTACTCCGGCTCCCCTTCTCATGCCTCTCATCCAAGGCCTGAGATCAATTCGGTGCGCGCTCTCCCTCCCACTCGTCCCTGCCTCCACTCGCGGGTACCGCTGCTGCGCCTGGCAGCTCCGCCATGTCCCGTCGTTCGCTTCCACCTCGTGTGCACCTCCCGCCTCCTTCTTCGGTCTTCGGCAGCTTCGGCCACTAACGCCAGGACCTCTCCTGCCCATGTGCACACCGCGAGCACAAGCAGGTCCGACCCAAGCGCAGCGCCGCCTCCTGCCATGGCTGCCCTGCAAAAAATGAAACGTTCTCAAATTAGCCACCTAAAAAAGGATAGCGGGTTGAATGCTCCAAAATACAATTTTTTTAAGAACCGAACATTTTCTGAGATTATCCACTTTAAAATGGACTGCAGGCTGAATATTCAAAACCATAGAAACTTTTCTATAAAATTAATGACAGATGGACTAATAACTTTATTAGTACGTATTGGTATATAGACTGGATGCATCACACAATGCCGCCGACCAGCCGCCGTAGCTATAAGTCGCGACAAAATTTTGTGTTTTGACCCTTTTAGCGAAGAAAATTGAGATATAACCCTAGTTCATTTTTTTTAAAAAATTGAACCTTTTGCTACCGCCATGGGTCTCGGTGGTAGGTATATGTAGGCTACCGCCGCCAGGACTGGTGGTAGGTTAACGGCGGACGCCGTCAGCCAACTACTGCGAGTCCATGTGGCATAACAGTCCTACCGCCACGGGTTGCGACGGTAGGACAGCTCAGGCTACCGCGACAGTCCGTGGCGGTAGGGGCGCGCAACGCCATACTATGACGAGGAATCCGTTTCCCCTAGCGGTAGGGTACCACACCCTACCATCGTAGGGCACGGCGGTAGGGTCGCGCGCATGGCACCCCTTTCTGTGACGAGGAATGCATTCCCCCCAGCGGTAGGGTTCCACAGCCTACCGCCAAGCCCTCCGACGGTAGGCTAGATGAACCTACCGCCAAGCTACCTGGTCTCACATGGCATCCCTTTTTTCTACACAATTCTTTGGTCCTTTCAGTCACAAAAATATAAACAACACATTGTAGATAGCAAATTATGATGGTCTGACGCATTGTAGATAGAAAATTGTGATGGTTGCACACATTGTAGATAGCAAATAGGTTCAACATAATTTCAAAGTAGCAAAACGACATCGCCAACAAAGCTTAAAGGTACCAAATAGACATCACTAACATAGCATACAAGTTCTTGCTCTAAACGACATCACCAACACAACCTATCACTTGCTCCTCCCCCTCTTAGTGGTACGCTCCTCGTTTCTCTTCGGGCAGGCTTCATCCGGCTTCTTCGTGCGATGATGAGGAACCAGTTTTAGAAACGGGGATGGGCTCAAAACATCCTGGTGTGGATGAGACACCCTCTTCCCCTGGCTTAGCTGCATCGGTGGAGGCCCGTCGTCGTCGTCGTACTGCTCCTCCACCTCCTCTTCCTCCGCGGCCTCGTCTTCCTCTTCCTCCTCCATTTCTTCTTCGTCTTCCTCATGATCTTCTTCATCTTGCTGCTCAACAACACGAGCCGATGAGGCTCCATCGACGTGGCTCGATGAAGCTCCACCAGCGTGGCTCGATGATGCTATGGCACGCATCGACCCTCCATGAGCAGGATCATTGATGCTGGCCACGCGAGCGCACCCAAGCATACCCACTAGCTTATGACAACGGGTCACGAATTTCTGCAAAAGTAGACAACCAGAAACATAATAAGGATCAACTCAAGCGTGTCGAGGGTTCATGGCGTCAAGCTTCTACAATGGTATAACATGGCTAAGGAAGCTCGATGTTACCTTCATCGTATCCCTCATCTTGGTGTTGGATTCTACGGTTCCGGCTTCATACAAAAGCGCGTTTGAGCCTTCAATGATACTTCTGTTGAGCTCCGAAGCCTGCACATGTAAGCATTGTGTTAAAGGCCAAGTTTTCACTCAACTGCTCATAGCTAAAATTAAATGAGAACACCACTTACCACTCTGTTCATCAGGGGCGCGTACTCCATGAAATCACCTTTGAGATCTCTAAGCCGCCAACAGTATGCTTCGTCCTTGCTGTCATCCTCCTCCAATTCGGGGATATCGTCTTTCGTCAAATGCGGCCTCAGGCGTGTACGGTACTTGACACCATCATCATACCACTTCATGTGGTCTTCACGGTAGTTCATCTTAGCCACTCTCCTCTTGCCGTCTTTGCGATATCTCCTCTCATCCCACACTTGCACGTGGTCCTTGTGCTCGTGCCCCCAGTCTGTGATGGACTGACAATTCTTTATACTCTTCCTGCAAGGCATAGGAAGGAGTGGACGTCATGACAACGTCAAACATAAATGAAAACATAGCAAGTAGAGAACAATGCCCTCACCAGTGAAGGGCGGAGCCGCCGGTGTCAGTGGGTCGACCTGGTGGGGTATGTTGGAACACCCCAAACTGTGTGGCCACATGCCGTGGTAAGTGCCACTCGACGACGTACACACATATCAAGGGCACAATGCACAGCCAGGCAAGCCGACCCTCCTCGCACATCGAGTTGAGCTTGAACCCCCATTCTCGGTTGTGGTACGGCCTCCAGTTAACCTACAGAAGGATTATTAAGAACAATGAAAGTTGCTACGAAACGATTGATAAGCTACTTGGTATAGCTAAAATTCTGTTAGGTTGTCCAACTCGTTGGTGAAGAGCTTGTAAAGCGTACTGGCCTTGCCCGTGTAGACCTTCACCTTGTCCCAGGCGTACACGATGGTCGGGTACCGAGCACTATCCCATCATTCTCCATAATTCGTCCATGCACGTGAGCGAACTCTCTCTGGACAGCCGACCGGTGACCGCTCCCACATCCAAATTGAAAGGGCCCAAACAAATCCACACATGATGGAGGTCTCTTCAGTCCTCTGCGTCGTGTCATCCAGCTGCAAACATGAAGTGATGATGATCAGATAACACAATTTCAAACAACATACATAGGTCGAAAAACGAGTACTCAGATTTTTATCTTATCGACGGTATAGGTAAGCTAGGCCGACGGACCCCCAGCTGTACTGTGCATCCTAGTCCTCCAGGAAGCCGAGATACATCTGATACGTCTCCAACGTATCTATAATTTATGAAGTATGCATGCCATTATATTATCATTCTTGGATGTTTTACAATCATTTTATAGCAACTTTATATCATTTTTTGGGACTAACCTATTGACCCAGTGCCAAGTGCCACTTGCTGTTTTTTGCTTGTTTTTTACACCGCAGGAAAATCAATATCAAACAGAGTCCAAATACCGTGAAACTTTTTGGAGATTTTTTATAGACCAGAACACCCAAGATGGGCCAGAGCAGCAACTGGCGGGTCCCCTAAGGGGGGCACAACCCACCAGGGCGCGCCTGGGCCCCCAGGCACACCCAGGTGGGTTGTGTCCACCTCGGTGGCCTCCCGCACCCCCTCTTTACCTTACAAATTCACAAATATTCCGAAAACCCTAGGGGTTAACCTAGATCAGAAGTTCCGCTGCCGCAAGGCTCTGTAGCCACCGAAAACCAATCTAGACCCTTTCCGGCACCCTGCCAGAGGGGGGGGGGATCATCTCTGGTGGCTATCTTCATCATCCCGGCGACCACCACGATGAGGAGGGAGTAGTCCACTCATACTTCTCCAACGTATCTATATTTTTTGATTGTTCCATGCTGTTGTATTGTCAATCTTGGATGTTTTATAATCATTTTACAGTCATTTTATATCATTTTTAGTACTAACCTATTGACATAGTGCTAGTTGCCGGTTTCTGCTTTTTCCATGTTTTTTACATCACATAAAATCAATATCAAACAGAGTCCAAATGCCACGAAACTTTACGGAGGATTTTTATGGGCCAGAAGGAACACAACAGGCCCTGGCTGCGCCTAGGGGGTGCCCCGAGGGGGGCACAACCCACCAGGGCGCGCCTGGGCAGGAGGCCCAGGCGCGCCCTGGTGGCTTGTGCCCACCTCAGGTGCCCCCCCGGACCGCCTCTTTGCTCTATAAATACCCCAATATTCTAGAAAACCTAGGGGAGTCAACGAAATATTCATCCAGTCACCGCAGAGTCCAGAACCACCAGATCCAATCTAGACACCAATTCAGATGGGGTTCACCACCTCCATTGGTGCCTCTCTGATGATGCGTGAGTAGTTCTTTGTAGACCTTTGGGTCTGTAGTTAGTAGCTAGATGGTTTTCTCTCTCTCTCTCTCTCTCGCTGAATTCTCAATACAATGGTCTCTTGGAGATCCATATGATGTAACTCTTTTGCGATGTGTTTGTTGGGATCGATGAACTTTGAGTTTATGATCAGATCTATCTTTTTATATCCATGAAAGTATTTGAGTGTCTTTAATCTCTTTTATGCATGATTGCTCATAGCCTCATATTTCTTCTCCGGTATTTGGGTTTTGTTTGGCCAACTTGATCTATTTATCATGCAATGGGAAGAGGTGCTTTGTAGTGGGTTCGATCTTACGGTGCTTGATCCTAGTGACAGAAAGGGAAATGACACGTATGTATCGTTGCTACTAAGGATAAAACGATGGGGTCTATCTCTACATAGATAGATCTGGTCTACATCATGTCATCATTCTTATTGCATTACTCCGTTTCTCCATGAACTTAATACGCTAGATGCATGCTGGATAGCGGTCGATGTGTGGAGTAATAGTAGTAGATGCAGGCAGGAGTCGGTCTACTAATCTTGGACGTGATGCCTATATAATGATCATTGCCTGGATACCGTCATAATTATTTGAAGTTCTGTCAATTGCCCAATAGTAATTTGTTCACCCACCATTTGTTTTTTCTCGAGAGAGACCACTAGTGAAACCTACGGCCCCCGTGTCTTTCTTCTCATATATTTGCCTTTGCGATCTACTTTTCTCTTGCATTTATTTTCAGATCTATTAAACCAAAAATACAAAAATACCTTGCTGCATTTTATTTCTATTTATTTTATTTGCGATCTATCTTTCAATCTACTACAAATTTATCTCACGTCCGTTTGCCTATCTTGAGGCGCCGTACCCCGAAAGGGATTGACAACCGCTTTAACACATCGGGTTGCGAGGATTTGTTATCTATGTGTAGGTGTTGTTTACATTGTGTTGCTTGGTTCTCCTACTGGTTCGATAACCTTGGTTTCATATCTGAGGGAAATACCTACCGCCGCTATGCTGCATCATCCCTTCCTCTTTGGGGAAATACTGACGTAGCTTCAAGCGACATCAAAAGGAATTTCTAGCGCCGTTTCTGGGGAGGATCTTCAACATATACCAGGTTCCTAATCACAAATCTCATCTCCTCGTAATTTACATTATTTGCCATTTGCCTCTCGTTTTCCTCTTCCCCACTTCACAAAAAGTTGCCATTCTATTCGCTCTCTTTTTCGTTCGCCTTTTTCTTGTCAGATCTCTTGTTTGCTTGTGTTGCCATGTGCCTTCTATTTGCTTGCATCTTCTACTTGCTAATATTTTTAAAAGACCCAATTATCATAAACCAATTGCTAGTGAATTGAGTTTGCTAGATTATCTTTATGAAGTTTTGCTTGAGATTCGTGAATCTGAAAATTGTGATGAAGTGTTAAAAGAAGAAATTTATAAAGTGGTTCACGATAGCCCCTTGAATCAAAAGCATGATTGCAAAAATATTATTATAAACTCTATTAATGTCAATGATATGCAAAACACCAAGCTTGGGGATGCTTGTTTTGTTATGTCTGCTACTTATTGCAATGATCATGATTGGGGTGATGATGATTCTTATGATCTTGATAGTTTATTTAAGCCTCATGATGAATATGTTTGCAATAACATTGCAAGTGGGTTCGAAAGAGTGTCAACTCTAGGTAAAAATAATCCCACATGTTTGGAGAGTGTTCAGTGTTATGAAAATTTTGATAAAAGTGGGTTCGGAGAGGTCATGACTTTTGTTGATGTTAATCCCACTATCTTGGGAGATTATAAAAAAATTATGCATGTGGATCATGAAGAGAATGTTTTATACGATAGCTATATTGTTGGGTTTGAGTATGATCCTACATGTAAATTTTTTGACAGAGGGAAATATGGTTGTAGAAATTTTCATGTTACTAAATTACCTCTCGTTATGTTGAGATTGCTATTGTTTCTTTCTTCTTCCTTGCATATGCTAGATATTTCTTGCCTTGATGATTTGTTTACTTATAAAATTCCGACGCATAGGAAGTATGTTAGACTTAACTATGTTTGTCATATGTTTCATGATGCCCACTTTGTGTTTCAATTCTTATTTTTCGTGTGAGCATCGTGGAAATCTTATGCCTAGCTAGGGGCATAAAACGATAGCGTTAGTTGGGAGGCAACCCAATGAATAAAAAATATTTTTGTCTTTTTCTTTCTGTTCTTAAGTGTTTGCACAATTATGCTACTGTTATGATTGTGTTTTTTATGTTTTAATTAGTGTTTGTGCCAAGTAAAGCCTTTAGGGTCTTGTTGGGTGATAGTTGTTTGATTTTGCTGAAAAAACACAAACTTTTGCGCTCATGAAAATAATTCTCATTTTTAACTAGAAAGCGATAAAATAAGCATTCCTTTTGTAGTAGATCAGTATACAAATTTCTCAGGCCTTCTAATTTTTCAAAAAAATTGGAGTTACAGAAGTATTCGAAATAGTCAGATTGCTACAAACAGTTCTGACAGATTCTATTTTCTTTGTGTTGTGTGCTTATTTTGATGGCTCTATGGTTTTATTTGATGAGTTTTTGCGATAGAAAAGTTGGAATATAGTAGATATAATACAAAAACAAAATATGAATTGGTTTGATACAGTACTTATAGTAGTGGTTTGCTTTCTTATACTAACGGATCTCACGAAGGTTTTGTTGAGTTCTGTGTGATTGAACTTTTCAAGTCTTGGGTTATCTTACGATGGATGAAGGAAGGATGGAAGAGCCTAAGCTTGGGAATGCCCCGACATCCCAAGCTATTATCCAAAAATGAGCAACCAACTAAGCTTGGGGATGCCCCCGAGTGGCATCCCCGCTTTCTTCCAAAGATCATCAGTATTTTACTCGAAACTATGTTTTTATTCGTCACATCATATGTGTTTTGCTTGGAGCGTCTTGTATGATATGAGTCTTTGCTTGTTTTATTTTGTGTTTTAAGTCATAAATCCTTGCTGGACACACCTATCTGGGAGAGCCAAAATTATGTCATGACTTGTTAAAATTGCTCTATATGCTTCACCTAAATTTTTACGAGCAATGGACTTGCTCTAGTGCTTCACTTATATATTTTTGAGCACGGTGTGCTTAGTATTTTTCAAGAAATTCTCTATTGCTTCACTTAAATTATTTGAGAGAAAGAAGAAAAATAATGCTCATGATCTTCACTTATATTCTGTTTGATCTTATGAAAAGCAACACATGAAAATTATTCCCAAAGTGATAAATATCCAAGAAGGATATAATAAAAACTTTCATGAAGATCATTGGACAAAATAAACTTGATTCTTAGTAATAGTTTTGAGATATGATGATATGATATGTGAGTTATGTTGATGAGTAATTATGCTTTAGTAAGAATATTGGTTAAAGTTTGCGATTCCCTATGCAAGTACGAAAGTCAATAGTCATGCAATGAAATTATATCCTACATGTGGTGCATTATTCAGTGTTATTTATGCTTAATGCTTTCTCATGAGATTATTCGTTTCTTGGTTGGTCGCTTCTCAATCTTTTGCTAGCCATCATTTTTTGGGGAACATAGTATTTCAGAAAAATCCTACGATCACGCAAGATCTATCTACGAGATGCATAGCAACGAGAGGGGAGAGTGCGTCTATGTACCCTCATAGACCGAAAGCGGAAGCGTTAAGCAACGCGATTGATGTAGTCGAACGTCTTCGCGATCCAACCGATCAAGTATCAAACTGATGACCCACAAGTATAGGGGATCTATCGTAGTCCTTTTGATAAGTAAGAGTGTCGAACCCAACGAGGAGCAGAAGGAAATGATAAGTGGTTTTCAGCAAGGTATTCTCTGCAAGTACTGAAATAAGTGGTAACAGATAGTTTTGTAATAAGGTAAATTGTAACGAGCAAAAAGTGACAAAAGTAAATAAAGTGCAGCAAGGTGGCCCAATCCTTTTTGTAGCAAAGGACAAGCCAGAACAAACTCTTATAATAGGAAAAGCGCTCACAAGGACACATGGGAATATCGTCAAGCTAGTTTTCATCACGTTCATATGATTCGCATTCGATACTTTGATAATTTGATATGTGGGTGGACCGGTGCTTGGGTGCTATTCTTACTTGAACAAGCATCCCACTTATTATTAACCTCTATTGCAAGCATCCGCAACTACAACAAAAGTATTAAGGTAAACCTAACCATAGCATGAAACATATGGATCCAAATCAGCCCCTTACGAAGCAACGCATAAACTAGGGTTTAAGCTTCTGTCACTCTAGCAACCCATCATCTACTTATTACTTCCCAATGCCTTCCTCTAGGCCCAAATAATGGTGAAGTGTTATGTAGTCGACGTTTACATAACACCACTAGAGGCTAGACAACATACATCTTATCAAAATATCAAACGAATACCAAATTCACATGACTACTAATAGCAAGACTTCTCCCTTGTCCTCAGGAACAAACGTAATTACTCACAAAGCATATTCATGTTCATAATCAGAGGGGTAATAATATGCGTAAAGGATCTGAACATATGATCTTCCACCAAATAAACCAACTAGCATCAACTACAAGGAGTAATCAACACTACTAGCACCAATCCCAGACTTTGAGACAAGAATTGGATACAAGAGATGAACTAGGGTTCGGAGATGCGATGGTGCTGGTGAAGATGTTGATGGAGATTGCCCTCTCCCGATGAGAGGAGCATTGGTGATGACGATGGTGATGATTTCCCCCTCCGGGAGGGAAGTATCCCCGGCAGAACAGCCCCACCGGAGCTCTAGATTGGATCCGCCAAGGTTCCGCCTCGTGGCGGCGGAGTCTCGTCCCAAAAGGTTGCTTCCGCTTTTTTCTCATCAAAAGACTTCATATAGGAGAAGATGGACGTCGGAGACCCACCAGGGGGCCCACGAGGTAGGGGCGCGCCCTAGGGGGGGGCACCCCCCACCCTCGTGAGAAGGGTGTGGGCCCCCTGGCCCTCATCTTTGGCGAGGATTTTTCTTTATTTCTTTTAAGATGTCCCGTGAAGTTTCAGGACTTTTGGAGTTGCGCAGAATAGGCCTCTAATATTTGCTCCTTTTCCAGCCCAGAATTCCAGCTGCCGGCATTCTCCGTCTTTATGTAAACCTTGTAAAATAAGATAGAATAGCCATAAGTATTGTGACATAAAGTGAAATAACAGTCCATAATGCAATAAATATCAATATAAAAGCATGATGCAAAATGGACGTATCAACTCCCCCAAGCTTAGACCTCGCTTGTCCTGAAGCGAAAAGCCAATAACAATAAATATGTCCTCATGTTTAGAGGTAGAGGCGTCGATAAAAATAAAATACGGACATGAAGGCATCATGATTATTCCCATAACAGCAACATATATAGATTTTGTCATATGATTACTTATGTTCAAGTGATGATCTATTCACAATGCAAAAGTATAAATCATAAACCTTATTGGGCTCCAACAAACTATAATCTCAGTCATTGAAGCAATTGCAATTTAGCATAACATCGGAAAGAGTCTATGTCAGAACTAAAAAGCAAGTCCACATACTCAACTATCATTTAGTCCTCCATAATTGCTAACACTCACGCGATACTTGTGATTACGGAGTTTTAACCAGACACAGAGAAAGATAGGGGCTTATAGTTTTGCCCCACAACCTTTTACCTCAAGGGTAATGTCAACAATAATGGTTCATGCTCCCCTACATCCAATTAGATATATATATATATATATATATATATATATATATATATCATGTTCTTTCCAACATGCTGAGCTTGCTAAAGGATAAAATGAAAAAGAAAAGGTGAAGATCACCATGACTCTTGCATAAGGTAGAAGATAATAAAAAAAGATAGGCCCTTCGCAGAGGGAAGCAGAGGTTGCCATGCGCTTTTATGGTTGGATGCATAAAATCTCAATGCAAAAGAACGTCACTTTATATTGCCCCTTGTGATGTGAACCTTTATTATGCAGTCCGTCGCTTTTATTACTTCCACATCACAAGATCGTATAAAGCTTATTTCTCCCACACCAATCAATCATACATATTTAGATCAATTTTTATTGCTTTGCACCAATGACAACTTACTTGAAGGATCTTACTCAATCCATAGGTAGATATGGTGGGCTCTCATGGCAAAACTGGTTTAGGGATATTTGGAAGCACAAGTAGTATTTCTACTTGGTGCTGAGAATTTGGCTAGCATGAGGGGGGAAAGGCAAGCTCAACAAGTTAGAGGAACCATGACAACATACTTTATCTCAGATATAAGAAAGACATAACTCATTATGTTGTCTTCCTTGTCCAACATCAACTCTTTAGCATGTCATATTTTAATGAGTGCTCCCAATCATAAAATATGGCAATGATAATATATCTATATGTGAAACCTCTCTTTCCTTATTACTTCCTATTAATTGCAACAATGACCAAAGCTATGTCTGCCAACTCCCAACAACTTTTAATCATCATACTCTTTCTATGTGAAGTCATTACTCTCAATAAGATCAATATGAACTTGTTGTTTCTTTTTATTCTTTTCCTCTTTTCTTTTATTCACCCAAGATCATGGCAAAATAATCAGGCCCTTAACTCAACACTAATCTTTATTATATATAGCTCACGGACTCGATTGCAAAGAGAGATCATAAAGCAAAACTCAAAACTAGATCATGCCATAAACTTTATTCTACTAGATCAAGATACTACTAATAGGATCAAACTAAGAAAAAGGTAAAGATAGGAGATGTGATTGTGATACGATACCGGGGCACCTCCCCCAAGCTTGGCAGTTGCCAAGGGGAGTGCCCATACCCAAATACTCAATTCTTCTTTGTTGGAGGAGACGGTGGAGGTGTTGTTGATGATGCGGGCTTGTCATCCATCTTCCAAGGCATAGGTTCACCATCATAGAAAGATGGCCTCCTCGGTGTTCTTGGCATCCGGCTTGTAGTTGTTGGTGAACTCCGCGAGCATCATGTGGCTAGCGTTGATTCCACACTCCACCATCCTTTGGCACTTGAAAACTTGTTGCTCCACTGCTTCGAGCCTCGTCTCCATGCTTCCGGTCCCCTTTGGTCCCTCTTCATCGTGGATGTGCAGCAACCCATCACGCATCTCAATGGTTTGAGGGTGTCGCAACACCTCCGCGAGGTAAGGGTTGATGACCTTCTCAAAGAATTTGTCCTTGGAGGCGCTTGGGGCCGTCATGATAACCTAGATCTGTCAGAAAAACAGTTCAAAACAAAAACAGGAGATTTTTGCGTGATACGAGAGTCAAAACCTTCGGGAGAATATATAATGAATTTTTACCGACTAAAATACGTATCGTGCAAGAAAACGGAGTCCGGAAGGCACACGAGGTGCTCACAAGGTAGGGGGCGCGCCCAGGGGGGTAGGGCGCGCCCACCACCCTCGTGGGGCCCTCGTGTCCTTCCCGGACTGCTACTTATTTTTTCTATTTTTCTAAATATTCCAAAACGGAGAAATATTGCCTTAGAAATTGTTTTGGAGTCGGTTTACTTACCGTACCACATACCTATTCCCTTTCGGAGCCTGAAACATTCCGGAAAGTGTCCCTTATGTATTCCTCTGGGGTTACGGTTTCAATAATATTGGTTTCAACATTTATGGGATTACCTAAGATATAATGTTTGATTCTTTGACCGTTTACCACCTTCGGATTTGTGCCTTCGAAGTTGTTGATTTTTATTGCACCGGAATGATAGACCTCCTCGATAACATAGGGGCCTTCCCATTTAGAGAGAAGTTTTCCTACAAAAAATCTTAAACGAGAGTTGTATAGCAATACATAATCACCTACATTAAACTCACGCTTTTGTATCCTTTTGTCATGCCATCTTTTAACTTTTTCTTTAAATAACTTGGCATTTTCATATGCTTGGGTTCTCCATTCATCAAGTGAGCTAATATCAAATAACCTCTTCTCACTGGCAAGTTTGAAATCATAGTTGAGCTCTTTAATAGCCCAATATGCCTTATGTTCTAGTTCGAGAGGTAAGTGACATGCTTTTCCATATACCATTTTATATGGAGACATACCCATAAGATTTTTGTATGCATTTCTATATGCCCATAATGCATCATCAAGTTTCTTGGACCAATTCTTTCTGGACCTATTAACAGTCTTTTGCAAAATTAATTTGAGCTCTCTATTGCTCAATTCTACTTGACCACTAGATTGTGGATGATAAGGAGATGCAATTCTATGATTAACATCATATTTAGCAAGCATTTTACGGAAAGCACCATGAATAAAGTGTGAACCACCATCAGATATTAAATATCTAGGGACTCCAAACCTCGGAAAAATAACTTCCTTAAGCATTTTGATAGAAGTGTTATGATCAGCACTACTAGTTGGAATAGCTTCTACCTGCTTAGTAAAGTAATCAACAATAACTAAAATATGTGTATATCCATTAGAGGCAGGAAAAGGTCCCATATAATCAAAGCCCCAAACATCAAACGGTTCAATAACAAGAGAATAATTCATAGGAATTTCTTGACATCTACTAATATTACCAATTGTTTGACATTCATCACATGACAAGACAAACTTACGGGCATCCTTGAAGAGAGTAGGCCAATAAAAACCAGATTGCAATACCTTATGTGCAGTTCTATCTCCAGCGTGGTGTCCTCCATAAGACTCGGAATGACACTTGCGTAGGATCTGTTCCTGTTCATGCTCAGGTACACAACGTCTAATAACACCATCTACTCCTTTATAAAGATGTGGGTCATCCCAAAAGTAATGTCTCAAATCATAGAAGAACTTTTTCTTTTGTTGGTATGTGAAGCAAGGTGGTATAAACTTAGCAACAATATAATTAGCATAATCAGCATACCAAGGAGTACTACGAGAAGTACTTATAACATTTAATTATTCATCAGAAAAGTCATCATTAATAGGTAGTGGGTCATCAAGAATATTATCTAACCTAGATAAGTTGTCTGCAACGGGGTTCTCAGCTCCCTTTCTATCAACAATATGCAAATCAAATTCTTGTAGCAAGAGAACCCATCTAATAAGTCTAGGTTTAGCATCTTTCTTTTCCATAAGATATTCAATAGCAGCATGATCAGTTTGAATAGTTACTTTAGAATCAACAATATAAGATATGAACTTATCACAAGCAAATACAACTGCTAAAAGCTCTTTTTCAGTAGTAGCATAATTTCTTTGAGCATTGTCTAGAGTCTTACTAGCATAATGAATAACATTTAATTTCTTATCAACTCTTTGCCCTAGAACAGCACCTACAGCATAATCACTAGCATCACACATAATTTCAAAGGGTAAATTCCAATCAGGTGGCTGAACAATAGGTGCAGAGACTAATGCTTTCTTAAGTATTTCAAATGCTTCTACACAATCATCATCAAAGAAAAATGGTATATCTTTTTGCAATAAATTAGTCAGAGGCCGAGAAATTTTTGAGAAGTCCTTAATGAACCTCCTATAAAATCCGGCGTGACCAAGGAAACTTCTTATACCTTTGATGTCCTTGGGACATGGCATCTTTTCAATAGCATCAACCTTGGCTTTATCAACTTCAATACCTCTTTCAGAAACTTTGTGCCCCAAGACAATACCTTCATTAACCATAAAGTGGCACTTTTCCCAATTCAAGACAAGATTAGTTTCTTCACATCTCTGCAAAACTCGATCAAGATTGCTCAAGCAAGCGTCAAAAGAGGAAACATAGACGGAAAAGTCGTCCATGAAAACCTCACAAATCTTTTCACAAAAATTAGAGAATATATCCATCATGCATCTTTGAAAGGTAGTAGGTGCATTACATAAACCAAAAGGCATACGCCTATAAGCAAAAGTACCAAAAGGGCATGTAAAAGTAGTCTTTGATTGATCTCTAGCCGAAACAGGTATTTGAGAGAAACCAGAATAACCATCTAGAAAGCAATAGTGTGTATGTTTGCATAATCTTTCTAGCATTTGATCAATAAAAGGTAAGGGGTAATGATCTTTCTTAGTAGCTTTATTTAATTTGCGGAAATCAATTACCATCCTATAACCTGTGATAATTCTTTGTGCAATAAATTCATTTTTATCATTAGGAACAACAGTAATACCTCCCTTCTTAGGGACACAATGGACAGGACTTACCCACTCACTATGAGCAACGGGATAAATTATACCTGCCTCCAGAAGCTTGAGTATTTCTTTTCTTACCACTTCTTTCATTTTAGGATTCAGACGTCATTGAGGATCACGAACTGGTTTGGCATCTACTTCCAAATTTATTTTATGTTGACATAGAGTGGGACCAATGCCCTTAAGATCATCAAGAGTATATCCAATAGCAGCACGATGCTTCTTCGGAGTTTTCAATAATCTTTCTTCTTCATGCTCTGAAAGGTTAGCACTAATAATAACAGGATATATCTTGTTTTCATCAAGATAAGCATATTTAAGATTATCAGGCAACGGTTTAAGCTCAAACACGGGATCACCCTTGGGTGGAGGAGGAGCTCCTAAAATTTCAACAGGCAAGTTGTGTTGCAGAATAGGTTCCTGTTTAAAGAATACATCGTCTATTTCCCTTCTTTCATTCATGAACATATCATTTTCATGGTCTAGCAAATAGTGTTCTAAAGGATCACTAGGAGGTACGGCAATAGAAGAAAGACCAACAAGTTCATACTTACTAGGTAATTCTTCCTCCTGATGTTGTTTACTAAATTTAGAGAAATTAAACTCATGAACCATATCATCCAAACCAACAGTAACATTATTCTTAGTGCAGTCTATGGTAGCATTGACAATATTTAAGAAGGGTCTACCAAATATAATGGGACGAAAGCTATCTTGTGGAGAAGTAAGAACAAGAAAATCAGCAGGATATTTAGTTTTCCCACACAAGACTTCAACATCTCTAACAATTCATTCTTAATTTCTTTGTATAAGTCATGAGGTATAACACTAGCACTAGCACCCATATCACATAAGCCATGATAACAATGATCTCCTATTTTAACAGAAATAACAGGCACGCCTACCACAGGTCTATGTTTATCTTTATCACACGGTTTAGCAATTCTAGCAGTTTCACCTTCGAACTGAATAACATGCCCATCAATATTATCAGACAAGAGATCTTTAACAATAGCAATATTAGGTTCTACTTTAACTTGCTCAGGAGGTGTATAAGTTCTAATATTGCTTTTACGAACAACAGTTGAAGCTTTAGCATGATCCTTTATTCTAACAGGGAAAGGTGGTTTCTCAATACAAGAAGTAGGAACAATAGGATCATTATAAGTGACAGTCTTTTCTTCAGCTTTAATAGGTGCAGCTACTTTTACTTCTATGGGAGGATGATATTTAATCCACTTCTCCTTAGGGAGATCAACATAAGTAGCAAAAGATTCACAGAAAGAAGCTACTATCTCAGAATCAAGTCCATATTTAGTGCTAAACTTACAGAAAATATCAGTATCCATAAAAGATTTAACACAATCAAACTTAGGTGTCATACCTGACTCCTTACCTTCGTCGAGGTCCCAATCTTCAGAGTTGTGTTTAATTCTATCCAATAAATTCCATCTGAATTCAATAGTCTTCATCATAAAAGAGCCAGCACAAGAAGTGTCGAGCATGTTGCGATTGTTTTCAGAAAGCCGAGCATAAAAACTTTGCATAATTATTTCTCTCCGGAGCTCATGATTGGGGCATGAATATAACATTGATTTAAGACTCCCCCAAGCTTGAGCGATGCTTTCTCCTTCGCGAGGCCAGAAATTATATATATATAATTGCGATCATGATGAATAAGATGCATAGGGTAATACTTTTGATGAAATTCCAGCTTCAATCTTTTATAGTCCCACGATCTCATATCATCACATAGCCTATACCATATCAATGCGTCTCCTTTCAAAGATAAAGGGAAGACCTTCTTCTTAGCAACATCATCGGGTATACCTGCAAGCTTAAATAATCCACAAACCTCATCCACATATATTAAGTGCTCATCAGGATGTTTTGTTCCATCTCCTGTAAAAGGATTAGCTAGCAGTTTTTCCATCATAGCCACAGGAAATTCAAAAGGAGTTTCATTAATAGGTTCAGTAGGTTGAGGAGCAACTCTTTGCTCTACTGGACAGGGTGAAGATACCCCGAACAAGCCCCTCAGAGAATTACTTTCCATAGTAACAAGTGACAGTAAATTTCAGCACACTATATAAATTTTTCCTTACCAAATTCCACTTACGAAAGGCGCTACACTCCCCGGTAACGGTGCCAAAAAAGAGTCTTGATGACCCACAATTGTAGGGGATCTATCGTAGTCATTTCGATAAGTAAGAGTGTCGAACCCAACGAGGAACAGAAGGAAATGATAAGCGGTTTTCAGCAAGGTATTCTCTGCAAGTACTGAAATAAGTGGTAACGGATAGTTTTGTAATAAGGTAAATTGTAACGAGCAACAAGTGACAAAAGTAAATAAAGTGCAGCAAGGTGGCCCAATCCTTTTTTTAGCAAAGGAAAAGCCGGAACAAACTCTTATAATAGGAAAAGCGCTCCCGAGGACACATGGGAAAATCGTCAAGCTAGTTTTCATCACGTTCATATGATTCGCGTTCGATACTTTGATAATTTGATATGTGGGTGGACCGGTGCTTGGGTGCTGTTCTTACTTGAACAAGCATCCCACTTATGATTAACCTCTATTGCAAGCATTCGCAACTACAACAAAAGTATTAAGGTAAACCTAACCATAGCATGAAACATATGGATCCAAATCAACCCCTTATGAAGGAACGCATAAACTAGGGTTTAAGCTTCTGTCACTCTAGCAACCCATCATCTACTTATTACTTCCCAATGCCTTCCTCTAGGCCCAAATAATGGTGAAGTGTTATGTAGTCGACGTTCACATAACACCACTAGAGGCTAGACAACATACATCTTATCAAAATATCAAACGAATACCAAATTCACATGACTACTAATAGCAAGACTTCTCCCTTGTCCTCAGGAACATACGTAATTGCTCACAAAGCATATTCATGTTCATAATCAGAGGGGTAATAATATGCATAAAGGATCTAAACATATGATCTTCCACCAAATAAACCAACTAGCATCAACTATAAGGAGTAATCAACACTACTAGCAACCTACTAGCACCAATCCCGGACTTTGAGACAAGAATTGGATACAAGAGATGAACTAGGGTTTGGAGATGAGATGATGCTGGTGAAGATGTTGATGGAGATTGCCCTCTCCCGATGAGAGAAGCGTTGGTGATGATTTCCCCCTCCGGGAGGGAAGTATCCCCAGCGAAACAGCCCCGCCGGAGCTCTAGATTGGACCCGCCAAGGTTCCGCCTCGTGGCGGCGGAGTCTCGTCCCGAAAGGTTGCTTTTGTTTTTTTCTCATCGAAAGACTTCATATAGGAGAAGATGGACATCGGAGACCCACCAGGGGTCCCACGAGGTAGGGGGGCACGCCCTAGGGGGGGGCACCCCCCACCCTCGTGAGAAGGGTGTGGGCCCCATGGCCTTAATCTTTGGCGAGGATTTTTCTTTATTTATTTTAAGATGTCCCGTGAAGTTTCAGGACTTTTGGTGTTGCACAGAATAGGCCTCTAATATTTGCTCCTTTTCCAGCCCAGAATTCCAGCTGCTGGCATTCTCCCTGTTTATGTAAACCTTGTAAAATAAGAGAGAATAGCCATAAGTATTGTGACATAAAGTGAAATAACAATCCATAATGCAATAAATATCGATATAAAAGCATGATGCAAAATGGACGTATCACAAACTTACGGCACCTCCGCGATCTGCACACGTTCAGCATGGTGACGTCCCTCGAACTCTTGATCTAGCTGAGGTCGAGGGAGAGTTTCGTCAGCACGATAGCGTCGTGACGGTGATGATGACGTTATCGATCCAGGGCTTCGCCTAAGCACTGCAACGATATGACCAAGGTGTGTTTCTATGGAGGGGGGCACCGCACACGGCTAAGAGAAACTTTGGTGTGTCTTTGGGGTGCCCCATTCCTAAGTATATGGGAGGGGGGGGGGAGGAGGAGGCCGGCCAAGGGGAGGAGGCGCGCCATGGGGGGCAATCGTACTCCAAGTAGGATTCGGCCCCCCTTTCCTATTCCAACAAGGAGAAGGGGGAAGGTGAGGGAGGACGAAGGAAAGGGGGGCCGGCCCCCCTATTCCAATTCGGTTTGGGCTAGGGGGGCGCGCGCCCAGCCTTGGCCTGCTTCCTCTCTTCCACCAATAGGCCCATGAGGCCCAATAACCCCCTGGGGGGTTCCAGTAACCCCCCGGTACTCCGAAAAATTCCCGACACACCTCAGAACTATTCCGGTGTCCGAATATAGTGGTCCAATATATCAATCTTTATGTCTCAACCATTTCGAGACTCCTCGTCATGCCCACGATCTCATCCGGGACTCCAAACTACCTTTGGTACATCAAAACACATAAACTCATAATATCGATTGTCATCGAACTTTAAGTGTGCGGACTCTACGGGTTCGAGAACTATGTAGACATGACCGAGACTCATCTCCGGTCAATAACCAATAGCGGAACCTAGATTCTCATATTGACTCCCACATATTCTACGAAGATCTTTATCGGCCAAACTGCATAACAACATACGTTGTTCCCTTTGTCATGGTATGTTACTTGCACGAGATTTGATCGTCGGTATCATCATACCTAGTTCAATCTCGTCACCGGCAAGTCTCTTTACTCGTTCCGTAATGCATCATCCTGCAACTAACTCATTAGTCACACTGCTTGCAAGGCTTATAGTGATGTGCATTACCGAGAGGGCCCCGAGATACCTCTCCGACAATCGGAGTGACAAATCCTAATCTTGATCTATGCCAACTCAACAAACACCATTGGAGACACCTATGGAGCATCTTTATAATCACCCATTTACGTTGTGACGTTTGATAGCACACTAAGTGTTCCTTCGGTATTCGGGAGTTGCATAATCTCATATTCATAGGAACATGTATAAGTCATGAAGAAAGCAATAGCAATAAACTAAGTGATCATAGTGCTAAGCTAACAGATGGCTCTAGTCCATCACATCATTCTCTAATGATGTGATCCCGTTTATCAAATGACAACACATGTCCATGGCTAGGAAACTTAACCATCTTTGATTACGAGCTAGTCAAGTAGAGGCATACTAGGGACACTCTGTTTGTCTATGTATTCACACATGTACTAAGTTTCCGGATAATACAATTCTAGCATGAATAATAAACATTTATCATGATATAAGGAAATATAAATAACAACTTTATTATTGCCTCTAGGGCATATTTCCTTCAGTCTCCCACTTGCACTAGATGTTGGGGATATTACTACTGGACGTAAACCGGCCAGGAGTAGGCAAATTAACTTTATGAAGATTAGAAGCCCATGAAGATGTGAAGATGATGGCGCTTTACGAAGGCCCAAGGCCCAGAAGTGAGTTAAGGCCTGTAGATGTAAACCGGCTTAATCATGTAACTTGCTTTGTAAGATAGGGAGTGTAGAGACCGAACCGGAAACATTTATGATCTGGCTTCGGAACTCTGTAAACCGACGGGCGCCACCCATGTATATAAGGGGACGACCCGGCAGCAGTTCAGGGGATAGACAACAACTCGAGAGCCAGACAAAGCGGATTCGCTCCCTGGCCTTCGAAACCTAAGCAATACCAATCACAAATAGACGTAGGCTTTTACCTTCATCGAAGGGGCCGAACTAGTATAAACTCTCCGTGTCCCCTTGTCCGGTTTAACCCCTTTAAGTTAACCCGTTGCGATGGCTCCATGACTAAGTCCTTTCACAAAGACATCTGCCATGACAAACCCATGACAGTTAGCGCCCACCGTGGGGCTATCACACGATGGTTTCGAGTTCTTGAAGGGCAGCTTTGATTGACTCAAGGGATACGCTGTGGGCCGGATGACGAAGAGTCATCGCGGCAAGCTCTACATCGACAACGCAGGATGGGGTCCCGAGGCCGATTCAATTGAATATGGGTATCGAGTCCCCTTTGGTGGGATTCACGTCTTCGTCGGCAAGATTGGCGAACCGGCCCCTGAGCCGGACACCTGCACCGACATCATCGAAACGGCTCAGCGTACAAGTTCTTCGCTGGTTCAGCCTGTGATGAAGCACGTCTTCGTAGGTGCTATCCATGGAGCAGAATACGAGGAAGGACCGACATCTGATGGAGAAACCGTTGTCTATTCCGACGACAAGTCTTCTGGAGAGACCGAATCGCTCTATCAGTTACAAGATGGCCGGATTGGTAGGGGATCCAATGGCAACAGTATTCCGGACCCCCCTGATCTGCCAAACCGGGCCGCTATCTTCATGGCCAGTACACAGCCGGCGCCTCACTCGTCAACTGCTACAACAATGCTCTCCGGTTTAACAACAGCCACGCCGGCGGGGGCAGGAGGCTCTGCGCTGCCTCTGGCTCAGGTCTTGTCTGACTTGTTCGACGCTTTGGCAACATTAATGGCTGTAGAGGTGGATGCAGCAGCCAGGGATCAGCACAACATGGAGATTGCCAAGGTGAAGGATCAGATAGCCTAGGCTAAAGCGGACCTAGCGGCAGAGAACGCTAGGATGGCCACAGAACGGGCTGAATTGGAAGCATAGGCCTACCGGATTAGGCTGGATCAGAATGCTTCTGAAGAGGTCCTGATAAGAAGGTTTTCGATCGCATCTCCTGTCGGGTTATGCGCCGCGAAATCTCTTCGACACACCAGGAGCAGGAGCTAGTCACAGCCAGTACTGAAGCGGGCGGAGGCACCAGGAACAGGAGCGCTGGTTCAACCACGCACGATGGACCCACCTCATCAAAACAACATTGTGCCACAGTATGTACCAACACCTCCCGGGCATTATTCCAACCGTTGGATAATATTGTGGCCGCCGCTTCATGCCTAGCAGCTCTCCCAATCGATGGCGAATCACCAGTCACAATTGAGGCACGTCGAGCCAGAGATCTCCTTCAAATGGCGCTAAATCAGCAGCATGCATATTCACACAGTCGCGAGAGGATTCACTCCACTCCCCGTCCGAGCAGGAGCTATAGCAGACATGTTGATGATGAACCAGCCGTGTGAAGCAGTGCACGCCGCCGTAATTCGCCGCGAGGACACAACCCGGCAGGGGGAGGTACTAATGCACAGGATGTTGTGGATCACGACCGCGCGTGTTGGGAGGCCGAGCTAGTGGCTCAACACGGAGCACGTCAACATACTTCGGTTCACCCTACCGCTTCCATAGAGCCAGGTGTGGTATTCAGTTCCTTAGGGGTGCCATGTCTCACCCCCGCTTTGCGTAATGTGAGATTGCCCAAGGACTTCAAGGGACCTCGTAAGGTACCAAATTAGACCGCCGATTTACAACCATAGGCATGGGTTGAAAGCTAGGAGATGGAAATGGAGATGTTAGATGTGGATGAGGCAGTGTGTGCTAAATACTTCACCATGATGTTGGAAGGAACAACTCATACTTGGTTGAAGAGCTTACCAACTAACTCCGTCGGATCATGGGCCGAGTTGAAGCACCGTTTTATCTAGAACTTCAAAGATACTTGTAAGCAGCCCATGTCAATCGTGGATCTGGCCGCTTGTGTCCAAGAGGAGGGGGAGTCCACGACCCGTTGGGTCAAGAGGGTCTCAACGATTTTACATTCATCGGATCGTATCAATGCAGATACCGCAGTACTAATGTTGGAGGGCAATTGCCGTTTTCTGCCGCTCAAACAGAAGTTAGGGAGGCTCAAACATCACTGCAATAATATGTCAACGCTCTTGGACGCTTTGGTTAAATACGCCGATTCAGATAGTACCAAGGACCCGGACTCAGAGGAGGACAAACCAGGGAAAGGGAAGAAGAATGGCAACACCAAGGGTCAGCGGCATAATCTGGGAGGCCATGGGAACAGTGGTAAGCGCAAGGCCGACAGCAGCTTGGACTTTGTTGCTAACACCAATGCTCAGGAGAATGGCCAGCGCCGTAAGGGCAAGCAGCCCCAGAGGGGCGGAGGTTCAGGCCCCAATTTGGAGCGCCTATTAAATCAACCCTGTCCAAAGCATGGATCAAAGGAGAAGCCAACATCGTATCTTTGGAAGGACTGTTATATCATGCGGGATTTCAAGAACTCCAATATGTTCCGTATGATAATGGCCCGCCCAACGGTTCAGGAGGTGGTTTCCACGGGCCGGGTTACGGAGGTGGCGGTTCCGGTTTAGGGTTTCAAGGCAACCAAACTGGACACATCAATCAAGGGCACCAAGGCAACCAGGGAGGTTACAACCATCAGGGGAACCAGCAGCAGCAGCAGTCGGGTTACCAGAGCAATCCCAAGTAGTTAAATAGCGGGCAATATCATGTCTTCACTACTAGTTTGTGTAAGCGTGATCAGAAGCTTCATAAGAGGGCAGTAAACTCCGTTGAACCGGCGGTGCCTCAGTATTTGCGCTGGTCTATGCAACCCATTTTGTGGAGTAGAGAGGACCACCCACCCCGGGTTGACAATCCGGGTCACTTGGCCCTGGTGGTGGCCCCTCAAGTTGGGGGGTACAAGTTCACCAAAGTGCTCATGGATGGGGGAAGTAGTATCAATATCCTATATTATGATACATTCCGCCGTATGGGGTTGACAGATAAGAATCTTAAATCATAAAATACCGTTTTTCATGGTGTGGTGCATGGTAAATTTGCATATCCACTGGGCAAGATAGCCTTAGAAGTGGCTTTTGGAGATGACTATGATTCGAGGTCAGAAACATTGACTTTTGAGGTGGTAAAAATCAAAAGCCCGTATCACGCCCTGTTTGGGCGGCCGACTTATGCTAAGTTCATGGCGAGGCCGTGTTATGTCTATCTATAGCTTAAAATGCCAGGTCATAAGGGGACTATCACAGTACATGGAAGCAGAAAGATCGCTTTGGAGTGTGAGGAAGGTGATGCGGCTTATGCTGAGTCGGTTTGTGTCGGGGGTTTGGTGCGACATATGCCAACGGATGGCTTATCATGGTGGGGGCGAGTAGAACGTTGCCGGTGCCTGGAAACAGGATGAGGCGAAGACATGCACGCCGGCGAATCTTACCCAGCTTCAGGGCTCTCCGGGGAGATAATACCCCTACTGCTGCTCTGCGGGGTCTCCGCATGATCACTATGGCAAAGTGTTTACACGGTTGCTCCTTGAGCTGTTTCTGGTGGTAGGAGAGGGCAAGGCTAGCTCTCTCCCTTCTATATGATCTGGACTAGAGCTAATGGGTTCCAACCCTTTGCATGGGTGCCCTGGGGGTTTATATATGCCTACCCCCCAGGGGTACAATGGTAATCTGGCTGGACGCGGGCCCAGCCGTCAGTGCCTCTGGCCTCTGTCTTCTCTGTCGACCGCTGGGGCCCCCCGACTGGCCTGGTACGGAGCCGATAGGCCGCATCCGCCGCGGGCGGGTCTTGCCGGCTGCTGATTACTGTAGCTGTGCTTCTGATGACGCGGGCTTGATCATGAGGTCGTGGCAACAGCCCCGCCGCCTAGCGGGCGATCACTGTTGCCACTCCCCATCACATCTTGATTAATGACGCGTGGGCCCCAGGGGAGGGCTCGGCCGACTCCCCCGGGCCGTCTCCCAATGGGTCCGACTGGTGGTTCTCCTGCCGTCTCCCGATGTCTCACTAACTGGTGGGGCCTGCCGTCTCCAGGCCGTACAGACAAGCCATCGTGGGTGCAGGATTCGGCCCTGCGGCGCTGATGTCAGGGCCGGCATGGCAACAGTGCCACGCCGCACGGAGATCTTCCGGGGTACGGCGTGCTGTGGCCATGCCTGCCCTTGGTGAGGGGCGGGGGTGGGCTTCGCTGTAGTCACGCCCCTGCCTCGTCCCCTTTGATGAGGTCATGGGGTTTGTTGGAGTCGCAAGCCGACTTCCCAAAGCCGTCTTTTCTGGAAGTCGTCCCTGGAACTCGGCCGTGAGCGGGAGTCGGCCGCCTTGCCGTCGACTCCTCAGGAGGCGGCTCTTTGTCCTGGGGTCTTAAGGGGCGCAGCTTGCCCCGATGTCTTGAAAGGTTCTGGGACTCGGGTTGGCCTACCCGTGGCCCATTACTCCGACAGTAGTCCCCGAAGCTGGTGAGGGGCCGCGGTCGATCGGCCAAGAAGCCTCAGCAGTTTCTCTTTCCGGGTGCTCAACACATGGTCTTTGATCGGCTTCTGCCGGGCCGACTAGAAGGAGTCGGACTTGCTCAACTCGGACTCACTCAATTCCGACTCGCTCAGTATTTCGAACGTCGCTGCGAGATTTAAGTGGCGTGCTAGCTAAGCCTCCGGGCCGCCGCCCGTTCTAGGCCTGTCACGCGAGGGCACGTGGCTAGGCCGTCCTGCCAGCCTACGCGCGTGACGGGACAGGCCCATAGGCGGGGCCCGCCACTACCGCGCCTCGGCACCCGAGCGGATCCACTGCGGGCCTGGTGGACAGTTGGGATTCCCATGGAGTAAGTGCGCGCAGTAACTTTATCGTGGATAGTGGGGGTCATGGGGCCGTGGGCGCAGTAAATCCCCACGTCCGTCCCCTCGACTTCGCAGCCCACGAGGCTATAAGTAGGGGGAAGAGGGGGGCACGCGCGCCCCTCCTTCCCACTACTCCTTGTTCTCTTCCTTCTTGCTGCTCCTCGCTCTCCTCCTTCCTCTTCTCTTCTTCGCTCCGCCGCGCGCCCAAGCTCCGGCGAACGCTGCGGCGACAGCTCGTGATGAGTTCTTCCTCCGCCGCCGCGCCTCCCCCAGTGTGCTCCGGCACCTAGGATGGCTTCGAAGTTCATGAAGACCACATCGAGTTCCTCCGCCGGACTCATCAGCTCCCCGGCGAGGATCGCGTGCAGGTGCGTCTTGCAACGAAGGGGGAGATTTCCCCCGTGCCGCAGGAGGGCGAGCGGGTTATCTTCCGCTCGCACTGCCTGTGCGGGTTGGGGCTGCCGGCGAGCAGTTTCTTCCGGTCCTTCCTGGAGTTCTACGGCCTCCAGCTGCACCACCTCACCCCCAACGCAGTGGTGCTGCTGTCCTCCTTCGTGGCCATGTGCGAAGGCTTCCTCGGAGTCCTCCCCACCCTCGAGCTCCGAGGGGAGTTTTTCTTCTCCAAGCTCGGCACCCAGGCTGCGGGCGTGCCGGCTCAGTGTGGCACTTCCATTGTCGTGCGAAGGTCGGGGTCGACAATCCCTTCCCCTCCATCTCGCTGATCAAGTCGGTGAAGATGTGGCAGAGATCCTACTTATACATTAAGAACGCCTCCGTGAGAGGGGACTGGGTCAACCTGCCAGCTTTCGAAGCCGGCCCGCCAGCTGGGCGACTGCCCAACTGGTCGTACCGGGCCAAGTCGCTGACGCCTGCGGGAGCCGGCGCCATCACGTGACTCCGAGTGCTGACGCAGTCAGAGGGTCTGACTGGTCCGGACCTGCTGGCCGCCTTCATTTTGTGCCGAGTTCTCCCACTCCAAGGCTGCCCCCATATGATATGCCAGATGAGCGGGCACCGCGACCCGAGTCAGATGTGCACCAAGGACATGCCTCACGAAGAGGTGGCCTTCATGGTGAACTACCTCTCGGACAGCAGGCTCCTAGAGGATTGGCGGTTCGGCAAGGAGCCGTACTCCCGCGCCAACCCCCCGCCCATGGTGAGTCGCCATTCCTTTCTTTCTCTGGATTGTCTTCTTCTTGCTGAGTTTTGTTTTGACCAGTCGGCTTTGGCTGGAATCCCCTCCTCCACCCACCAGCCGGCACCTTGGGGCCGGCCCGCGAGTTCCTCGCCGACCGGGCGGAGAGCGATGTCGATGACCCTGATCTGGGGGCGGCGGCTCTGGAAGATGGCGCCAAGGGAGGAGGAGGAACAGCAGGCGACTTCAGGCCCTCGGCCACTTTCGCCGACTGGCCTGACGACGACGCCGAGGGAGAAGTCGCCCCTCGCCATCGGCCAGGAGGCAGCCAGCCTGGCGCAGGCTCTTTTGTCACGCCGGGTGCTCCAGGCGGCGGAAAGAAGCGCAGGGCCGTGCCGACCTTGTTCGGCAGTCGGCTGAAGAAGCCCAAGGGTTCGGCTGCGGCGACCTGGCGGGACAAGGCAGCCGCGAAGGCCATCCGCTTCCGTAAGGAAGTGAAGAAGCCGCCATTGGTCTCCGCGTAAGTATTCTGTCTTCAAAGTTTTATTCTTTCTTCGTGACTTTGTCTAAGTCTCTGCTTGCCCCTCTTGCTTCAAAGCTCCCCTCTCTCTTGAGAGGGTCACCGCCGCCTCCGTCATGGGGTCAGCGGAGACGTCCTTCACCACTCGGCGGATTGACCCCGCTGCTGACCTCCGGGAGGCGACGGAGCAGAATGCGCAGGAGAAGCGCAACGAAGAAGAGGCCCTCCGCCTGGAGAAGGCGGAGGCCGACAGGGCGGAGGCTGAAGCCGCTGCCGCGGCGAAGTGGCAGGCTGAGGAAGCCGCACACCGCCAGTCGGCGGTGCTCGTTACCCCATTGAACTCTGCGCCGCCGCCTCCGGAGTTTACAGGGCAGACTGGGGAAGCCGGCGGGGAGAACCCCGTCGTGGAGGGGGAGGGCGACGACCCCTCTACGCCGGATGTGAACGTTCCGCCGCCGCCTCCACCGCCGTCTGAATGTGCGCAGGGCGAGCAGCCGGCGGGCCCTCCGGTGCCGCTGACCGAAGATGAGGCCATGGCGAGGCTACTCCTTCAAGTCGGCTCGCCAACGCGCCACCGTCTAGGGAAGGCGACTTCGGCACCCCGCCCCCTGGAAGTCGGCGCCGCCAGCTCAGCGATCCCAGACGCCGAGGCGACGAGCGCCGCGCCCATTGGCTGGGTGCGGGGAGGCGGCACAGGGCCGCTGAACCAGGCGCTTCTGGACGTTCAGGCGAAGCTTCGTGCCGAGGGCGACGCTCTCCAGAATTGCACCAAGGCGTACCTGGCATCGCGGGCAGCCGTCCGGGTATGTTTTTCCTTTTGGCCTTTGTTTTTCTTGTTCCTCTCTGTGGGGGCGCGCCAGCGCACCCACTGGGTGTAGTCCTCGAGTTTCGGGCTGGCTGCTGAGCAGGCAGCCCAGAACTCCAATTGATGAACTTTGGGTGTTAACTTTTTGTCTGAAACGTTCGTCGCAAGATTACCACAATCTCCGCGTCACTGCCTTGAACCGTAACGTCGAAGAGCTGGGCAAGCGGACCGCCGATCTGTCGGAGAGCCGGAGTAAGTCCTTCTCCTTCTTCGTGGGGGTGCGCTGGCGCACCCGCGGGCTGTAGTCCCCGAGATTCGGGCCGACTGCTGAGCAGTCAGGCCGGATCTCCCCGGCGATCTTCTTTACTGATGACTTGATGCCTTCTTTCTTTCTTCTTCTTAGGGGCCAACGCTGCTCTTCAACAGCAGTTGAGCGACGCCAACTACGCTTTGCGCGCCAAAGAGGAGGAGTGTAGCAAGCTCGCCATGGAGCGCGATCTGCTGGCCACTCAATTGGCAGAGCAGAAAGAGCTGCTTGTGAAGATGCAGAGGGAGGTAGAGGAGACGGAAACCGCCCTCCTGGCCGAGTTCGCGAGCGAGCGCTCCTCCTGGTCTGACAAGGAGGCGCTGCTGTCCTCTGGCTTCTACGAGATTGAAGACATCTTTGATGGTGAGTTTCTTTATTTTCTTTCTTCGAGCTGCCGACTTAAGTCGTGCCGACTCCTAGTTTTTGACTTGCTTCTTCGTTTCTTCGTGTCTTTGCAGACTTCTTCCCTGGGCAGTTGCAGGCTGCCATCCAAGCCATCGAGGCTGACCGTGAAGGTCGGAGGGCGGAGGGCACAGAGATTGCCGCCGATGCCCCCTGAACTCTTGACGAGCACATCCTGAGCATCGAGGCTCGCCTTCGGCCGGCTCACCGGATGCTGCGCCGGCTTCAGCGTGTCGGTGCCCAGGCAATTGCCGCCCTGTGGCTGGATATGCAGGCTCCGCGCACCCCCAGCCTGACGGCCGACTGGCTGGAGGTCGCGGCTGGTCGTCTTGAGGCCTGGAAGGGCTGTTCGGCCCGAGCTGGAGCGCGCCGGGCCTTGGAGTTCGTCAAGGCATGGTATCCGGGGCTGCACCTAAACCGTCTGGCCACGATTCGGTCGGAGGCCCAGCCAAAGCTGGCAGCCGCGGAAGACGCCCTCGTCAAGCGTGCTGCGGCGATCGCCGAGTACACTGACACCAGCATCTTCGTCCCCGAGCGGTTTGAAGACGGCGAGGAGGTACCGCCGGAGTGGTTTGGGATGAACCCAGACTACGGCGAGGAATCGGCGGAGGTGATTGGCTCTAGCGTCGAGGAAGAGGGTGAGGCGGAGGATGGAGGCGAGGCGGAGGCACCAGAAGACGGAGCAGACGGCCAGCCTCAGCTCGACCGTGCCTCCAGCAACGAGCCGCGTGCGACCGACCGACTGCCGCCGGAGGTGATCAAGCCGAGACTAGCCAGCCGGCCGCCCTGACGCCTGGCGCTGGCGCCTCCTCCGACCCTCCGAACCCGTTTGCTGCTTCCTAAGCTGCCGCTGTATCTTTGTTTTGTCTGCTTCAGTAGTCTTTGAAGAACTTGTTAATTCACACAATTCCACTAGCGGGGTGTATTTTGAACCTCTGCTCGAAAATTTGGCCATGGGCCTATGTTATGTAAATATATTTATCTGATTTATATCTTTTCTTGCTCATTACTCTTTTGGCTTTTTTCCTTTGCCGCTTTCTCTTAGTTGCTTGCCTTGCCAATCGGACAGCCGCTCTGTGGACTGTTGCTGGATCAAGTGCTTGGCTACTTTGGGAAAGCAAGTACTTAGCCGTTTTTAAGAGTTTTTGAGCAAGTTGGATAGAAGACGGCAATCCGACTATCCGAGAGTCGGTTTGCGAGAAAGGCTGGAAGCCGTCTTGAGCTATGTTCTATGCTTTGAGTCCTTAACCATTTTTCATGCGAACACCCATTCCACCTTACCTTTGCCCACCGTACAGTCGCTCTACGAGCTGCGGCTTCTGACAGAAGACGGTTTAGGTGTTACACACTACTTGTCCGGCTGTAGGAAGCATTTCATAGTGCAAGGCGGCAAGTCCCCGGGCTGACTTGTCGAGCCCGGTGCCAAGCGGTATGACAAAGAGTATCATACTTGTAGGCATAATTTTTATCATACAGACAAAAGAGGGCAGTCCCCGAGCTCGTCTCGGGGGGCCTGAAGTCTTGGTACTTTAATACAAAAGGTAGCGTGGTACATACTGCATCAACTGTAAAATCTTTGGAGGAGATTTGCATTCCATGGCCGCTCTGTCTCCTTGCCGGAGTCGTCCCTGTTGCGTGCTCGGGGCTTCTGAGCGTCGATCAGGTAGTAGGAATCGTTGCCCAGTACTTTGCTGATGATGAAAGGGCCTTCCCAAGGCGCCGACAGGTTGTGCTGACCGGCTGTTCGCTGGATCAGCCGGAGCACAAGGTCGCCTTCTTGGAAAGATCTTGGTCTGACCTTCCTGTTGTGGTATCGGCGCAGGCTCAGCTGGTAGATGCTGGACCGGCTGAGTGCCAACAGCCGGCCCTCTTCCAGCAGATCGACGCGGTCTTGTCGTGCTTCTTCTGCTTCCTCCTTAGTGTACATGGTGACTCGTGGGGAGTCGAACTCTATGTCCGTTGGGATGACGGCTTCGACACCGTAGACGAGGAAGAAGGGCGTGAAGCCGGTTGACTTGTTTGGAGTCGTGCGCAGACTCCAGAGGACGGCTGGCAGCTCGTCAAGCCAGCAGCCGGCCGAGCGCTCGAGAGGCTCGATCAGCCGAGGCTTGATGCCGGACAAGATGAGGCCGTTTGCTCGCTCCACTTGGCCGTTTGACTGCGGATGGGCGACGGACGGTAGGTCCAGTCGGATGCCCTATGTTGCGTAGAAACGGGCCAAGGCGCCTTTGGCGAAATTTGTGCCATTGTTGGTGATGATGCTATGTGGTATGCCGTACCGAATTGTGATATCGCAGATGAAAGTTACGGCAGTCGGACCATTCAGCTTCTTGATTGGCTTTGCTTCTATCCACTTGGTGAACTTTTCCACTGCGATAAGTAAGTGAGTTAAACCACCTCGTGCTATTTCGAATGGTCCCACCATGTCTAGACCCCAAACTGCGAAAGGCCAGGCAATGGGGATGGTCTTGAGTGCAGAAGCTGGCTGGTGCGGCTTGGAGCTGAACTTCTGACAACCTTTGCATTTTTGGACCAACTCCTTGGCCTCTTCCAAGGCAGTTGGCGAGAAGAAACCATGTCGAAAGGCTTTGGCGACGAGTTCTCTTGAAGCCGCATGGTGGCCGCACTCGCCTTGATGGATATCTTTGAGAATCTCTTGGCCTTGCTCCGGCTCTACGCAGCGCTGGTAGACACCAGTGACGCTGTGCCTGACTAGCTCTCTGTTGACTATGGTGTAGGCTGTCGCCCGACATTGTATTTGCCGAGCTGAAGTTTCATCAGTCGGCAACTCTTTGTTCATCAGGAATTTGAGGATGGGCTGGGCCTATGAGGGTGCTGCTATTTCTTCGACTGCCAGAACTGCGACTTGGACGAGGGCGGTTGGGCTGGGAGGCGGCGGGTTGGAGTCAACAGCCGCTTGCTGGCTTGATGAAGTCCCCAGGCCGACTGGCGCGGTCCTTGGGCCGAGTTCTGGAGTCTTTGAGTCCACCACCGTAGTCCCCGGGCCGGTTTTGGCTGTGGCAGCTTTGGGGTCTTCCGCCAAAATCCTCGTCCCGACTGCCGGAGCTCTGGAGTCGGATCCGACGTCTTCGGGAGGAGCCGGCACAAAAATGGAGTCTGATTCTGGTGAAGGCTTGACAGACGGCTTGAGGAGGCGTTGAAGGGCGACACCAGATGGTATTGCTTGGCGGGTAGAGCCGATTCGTGCCAATGCATCTGCTTGGTCGTTGTCATTTCTTGGCACATGGAGGAACTCGCACCCTTAGAAATACCCGCAGAGCTGCTGCACGAGGAAACGGTAGCTCTCCATGTTTGCATCTTTCGTGTCCCAGTCGCTAGATGATTGCTGGACCACTAAGTCTGAGTCGCCATAACACAAGATCCGGCGGATGCCAAGCTCTTTGGCAAGCCGGAGCCCATGAATGAGCGCCTCGTACTCGGCAACGTTATTGGAGGCGGCAAAGTGGATTTGCAGCGTATATTTGAGCTTGTCGCCTTTAGGAGAGGTGAGGATGACGCCGGCTCCCAAGCCAGTGCGCATCTTGGAGCCGTCGAAATGCATCCACCAATGGGTGGAATCAGGTGCTGGAGGTAGGTACTGGATCTCGGCCCAGTCGACGAGGAAGTCAGCCAGTGCTTGTGACTTGATAGCGGTGCGGGGCTGGTAGTGGATGGTGTAAGGAGCCAGCTCTATGGCCCACTTGGCCACTCGACCAGAAGCATCTCGGCTACCGATGATCTCGGCAAGTGGGGCCGTGCAGACCACCGTGATTAGATGCTCTTGAAAGTAAGGCTTCAATTTCTTGGCAGCAAAGTGTGCGCCATAGCACATCTTCTGGTAGTGGGGGTAGTTCTGCTTGGAGGTCGACAGTACCTCGCTCAGGTAATATACCGGTCTCTGGACAGGTAGCGCCTTGCCTTCCTCCTTGCGTTCCACTACAATGACCGTGCTGACTACTCGGCTGGTGGCGGTGATGTACAGGAGCATAGGTTCCTTGGGAGTCGGAGCCACCAGGACGGGTGGAGTAGTCAGCATCTTCTTCAACTAGTGAAAAGCTTCGTCCGCCTTATGGTTCCACTCGAAAAAGTGGTCTTCTTCATGAGTTGGTATAAGGGGAGAGCTTTCTCGCCCAGCCGACTAATGAATCGGCTGATGGACGCTAAGCAGCCGGTGAACTTCTGCACATCCAGCAGTCGGCTGGGTACCTCCATTCTCTCAATGGCCTTGATTTTTACTGGGTTGCATTCTATGTCGCGTTCAGAGACCAGGAAACCTAGGAGCTGGCCGGCTGGTACTCCGATGACACACTTCTCGGGGTTGAGCTTGATCTGGAACCGGCGCGGGTTCTCAAAAGTCTCCTTGAGGTCTTCCAGCAGTGTTCCACGCTTTTCCGTCTTCACCACCACGTCGTCCACGTAAACGTGGGTGTTCCTGCCGAGCTGCTTGAGGAGGCACTTCTGCATGGAACGCTGAAAGGTGGCGCCGGTGTTCCTTAAGCCAAACGTCATGGTGAGGTAGCAGAAGGCTCCAAACGGCGTGATGAAGGCGGTTTTCAGTCTGTCAGCCGGGTTTAGCTTGATCTGGTGATATCCTGAGCATGCATCCAAAAAACTCAACAACTCGCATCCGGCTGTGGAGTCTATCACCTGATCGATTCTTGGTAAAGCAAATGGGTCCTTGGGGCAGGCCTTGTTGAGGCTCGTGTAGTCAATACACATTCGCCACTGCTTGTTCTTCTTTAGTACCAGGACCGGATTTGCTAGCCATTCTGGAAAGAACACTTCCATAATGAAGCCGGCTGCTAGGAGTCGGGCTATCTCTTCTCCAACAACTCTTCTCTTCTCTTCTGATAAGCGGCGCAGGGGCTGTCTGACCGACTTTGTATCATATCGGACATGTAACTTGTGCTCAGCGAATTCCGTCGGTACACCTGGCATGTCTTTGGGGGACCATGCGAAGATGTCCCGATTCTCATGGAGGAAATCGACGAGCTCGCCTTCCTATTTGCTGTCGAGGTTTGCACCTACGACAGCGTACCTCTCTGGGTGCTCCGAGTCCAAGGGTATCTTCTTTGTCTCTTTGGTCGGCTTGAACGAACCCTCAGCCTCCGACTCTTTTGGGTTGGGCGATACCTCAGGCTGCTTGCCGGCCATCACCACAACTCGCTCAAGGAGCCGCTTCTCAGCCACGATTACCAGGGACTCGGCCAGCCGACTGCTCTCAGCTGCGCAGGCAGACAACTTCCGGTAGTCGCCAGCCACAGTCAGAATTCCCCTGGAACTGGGCATCTTCATCTTGAGGTAGGCGTAGTGGGGGACCGCCATGAACTTGGCCAAGGCGGGTCGGCCAAGCAGCGCATGGTATGGGCTCTCAAGATCCACCACCTCAAACCAAACAGGCTCTCTACGGAAGTGATCTTTGTCCCCAAAGAGGACGTCCATCAGGATCTTGCCGATTGGCGAGCAGGAAAGCCCAGGAACAATGCCGTGGAACACAGTTCAGCTGTTCTGAAGCTGTCTTTGCTTCATTCCTAACTTCTCCATGGTGTCCTTGTACAGGATATTGATGCTGCTGCCCCCGTCTATCAGAACTCGCGAGAAACGCGCGGCTCGTCTGTCCATAGCAAAGGTGGCGTCCAGGACCAAGGCATAGGAGCCCGAACTCAGCATCACTTCTGGGTGGTCAACCCTGCTCCAGCTGATGGGCTTCTCAGACCAGTGCATGAACTCTGGCGTCTCCGATGCTATTGCATTCACCTCTTGTCACTGCAGCCGCCTGCTGCATCGATCATTAGCCACACTGGTGAACACCACATAAGCTCCATGCTCTTCCGGGTATTCGTCTTGTACTGCGCCAACTGGCCTAACAGCCGGCTGCTGGGGCGGAGGCGGAGGCGGCTGCCCAGCAGGCGGGGGAGGCAGGAGGCCGTCAGCCTTGGTGATCCTGGTGAGCCAGTGGCACTTCCGGGTGGTGTGATTCGATGGCTTTGCGCCGCTGTGGAACTTGCAAGGTCCATCCAAGGTCTGCTCATAGGAGAAGGCAGGCAACCAGTTTGGCTTGCCGCCTTTCTGTCGCTTGGGCGGGGGCTGCTCATCTAGCTCCTGGGCTTCAATGGTCGCAACCTGCCGGCTGCGGGGCCTTGCGCTTGTTGTCGCCATGCTGTTGTCGCCGGCCGGCATCTGCCGCCGGAGTTCTTGGAGCTTGAGGAGCCACTTTGCCAGTTGTGCTGATTTGAATTTCCGCCTTCATGGAGGAGTCGGCCGTAGCGTACTTGTCCGCTATGATCAGCAGCTCGTCGAGGGTTTCTGGCTCGTCGCAAAGGAGCTTGTGCTTGAGGAGGGTGCCTTCTCTGCACCCGGCTGTGAAGTACTCGATGGCCTGCACCTCGTGCACGCCCTCGCAGGAGTTCCGGAGCTCGGCCCAACGCGTGAGGTAATCGCGAGTCGACTCGTCGGGGCCTTGCACGCACAAGGAGAGCTGACGAGGCTTGGGAGGACGCTTGTACGTGCTGGTGAAGTTGCGGACGAACGCTTCGATGAAGTCGACCCAACTGTTGATGCTGCGGGGCTTTCGGCTGTTCAGCCATGCCCGGGCCGTGCCCTGGAGCATGAGTGGAACGTACTTTACGGCGACACGCTTGTTGCCGTTTGCTATGCTGATAGCCGTGGAGTAGTAGACTAGCCAGTCTTCCAGCTTCACGGAGCCGGTATACTTGGGCGTGTCTCTTGGGAGCGTGAACCCTCTGGGAAAGGGTTCATCCCGAATGCGGGGCCCGAAACAAGGTGGACCCAACTCGTCTTCTTCTTCCAACGCTAAGGATCGGTGGAGTCAGTCGATCCGGTGGCGGGCGTCGTTCTCTCCAACTCCCTCTCGGCGGCCAAGGCGGTCACCGAGAGTCGGATGGTCAACAGGCGGCGGGGAGACTTGCCTCTCCTTGCGGGGAGGGGGAGGCGGACAGTCGTCCCGTCGTTCCACTGCTCTTCGGCGGCCGTCTCGGTCGCGCTCTATGGTAATGCGAGTCCGACTGTGGCTGACAATCGGCTCCTTGTCTCTTCTTCCTCGGGCGCCGCCAGTTGGCGTCCGAGACATCGCGCCTTGATCTCGGTGAAGGTCGTCGACGGGCCGTTGAGGCGCCTCCATGTGGCAGCCGGCCTCGTTCTGCGTGGCGGCCGCGTCGAGAAGCCGCTGGACTCGCTCCATCATGAGACGGTGTTCTTCGCCCTCGAAATTGTCCAGCTCGTCCGCCACTGCCTGGGCGGCTCAGATGTTTTCCGCTGGTGTAGCGTACATAGGGCGGCTTGCCCCAAACAGGTTGGCGATGGCTACGCCGCGCTGCCGGACCGTGCCAAGGTGGCTGGGCCCCGCCGGGGCCGGCGAGCCGCCGACGGCGCGATCCATCTCCCGCTGGTAGGCTTCTGACAAGCGCCTCATGTTGGCCAGCTTCTTCGCGCCTTCAACGAGCTGAAGGCGGCGCACCTCCAACGTCTCTGCGTCAGCGTCTTCCGGAATGGGCGCAGTTAGGTCTTGCAGCGCCGAGCCGAGTGAGTCGTGCGCTCCTCCACCAGGGAGCTCGTCATGACCGATGACTAGCACCTCGGTGACGGTGCTTCCATTGCTCTCTGCGTGGGGGAGAGGTTCGTCGTAGACCACCACATTGGTGGGGAACGTGTCGAGCGACGCGGTGTCGGAGTCGACTAGCATCGGGTCGGTGGAGCCTACGGACTCCAAGTCTATGGCAGGCTCGCCGGAAACGTGGAGTTGATCGAGGAGGCCCGCGAGGAGGTGCTCAGGGCCGCCCGTGCCTACGTTGGATGCAGGTTCGCAGGAGAGGCGGACCTCGCCGACAAGTTCGGCCAAGGAGCTTACCGTACAGGCGATCTCGATGCCGCATAGCGCGTCGGCGCAAACTCCGTCTGACATGCCTGGCTGGCTGTGCTCGCCAGGGAGGAAAAGAGATCCCGTCCAGAGCAGATCTCCGGACGGCGGTGCACCAGGCCCCACGGTGGGCGCCAAATGTCGGGGGTTTGGTGCGACATATGCCAACAGATGGCTTATCATGGTGGGGGCGAGTAGAATGTCGCCGGTGCCTAGAAACGGTATGAGGCGAAGACATGCACACCGGCGAATCTTACCCAGCTTCAGGGCTCTCCGGGGAGATAATACCCCTACTGCTCCTCTGTGGGGTCTCCGCATGATCACTATGGCAAAGTCTTTACACGGTTGCTCCTTGAGCTATTTCTCGTGGTCGGAGAGGGCAAGGCTAGCTCTCTCCCTTCTATATGATCTGGACTAGAGCTAATGGGTTCCAACCCTTTGCATGGGTGCCCTGGGGGGTTTATATAGGCCTACCCCCCGGGGTACAATGGTAATCCGGCTGGACGAGGGCCCAGTCGTTAGTGCCTCTGGCCTCCGCCTTCTCTGTCGACCGCTGGGGCCCGCCGACTGGCCTGGTACGGAGCCGACAGGCCGCGTCCGCCGCGGGCGGATCTTGCCGGCTGCTGGTTACTGTAGCCATGCTTCTGATGACGCGGGCTTGATCATGAGGTCGTGGCAACAGCCCCGCCGCCTGGCGGGCGACCACTGTTGCCACTCCCCATCACATCTTGATTAATGACGCGTGGGCCCCGGGGGAGGGCTCGGCCGACTCCCCCGGGCCGTCTGCCGACGGATCCGACTAGTGGTTCTCCTGCCGTCTCCCGAGGTCTCACTCACTGGTGGGGCCTGCTGCCTCCAGGCCGTACAGACAAGCCGTCGTGGGTGCAGGATTAGGCCCTGCGGCGCTGATGTCAGGGCCGGCATGGCAATAGTGCCACGCCGCACAGAGATCTTCCGGGGTACGGCGTGCTCTGGCCATGCCTGCCCTTGGTGAGGGGCGGGGGTGGGCTTCGCTGTAGCCACGCCCCTGCCTCGTCCCCTTTGATGAGGTCATGGGGTTTGTTGGAGTCGCAGGCCGACTCCCCAAAGCCGGCTTTTCGGGAAGTCGTCCCTGGAACTCGGCCGTGAGCGGGCAGTCGGCCGCCTTGCCGTCGACTCCTCAGGAGGCGGCTCTTTGTTCTGGGGTCTTAAGGGGCGCAGCCTGCCCCGATGTCTTGTAAGGTTCTGGGACTCGGGTTGGCCTACCCGTGGCCCATTACTCCGACAGTTTGTGGCAAGGAGGAGTTGAAATTCTATAAGGAGCAAGTTGATCCGGCAGATATGACCTCTTTGAAAAAGCCGAGTACGGAACATGATCCGGCGTTGAAGTTCAAATCGGCTACAGACATTGATAACCCCCAAGTATAGGGGATCGCAACAGTTTTTGATAAGTAAGAGTGTCGAACCCAACGAGGAGCTAAAGGTAGAACAAATATTCCCTCAAGTTCTATCGACCACCAATACAACTCTACACACGCTTGACGTTCGCTTTACCTAGAACAAGTATGAAACTAGAAGTACTTTGTAGGTGTTGTTTGATAGGTTTGCAAGATAATAAAGAGCACGTAAATAAAAAGTAGGGTCTGTTTAGATTAAGAAACAATAAAGTAAATATAGCGAGTGTGGAAAAGTGGTGGTAGGAGTTGTGGAATTGCCCCTAAGCAATCGACTACTTTACTAGACCGATAGGACAACGAAAATCTACTCAGACATCATAGGATGGCAACACATCATTGGATAATAATATGAAGCATAAAGCACCATGTTCAAGTATAGCGTACAGCGGGTTGCGGGAGAGTGGACCGCTGTAGATAGAGGGGGGAAGGTGATGGAGATGTTGGTGAAGATGGCGGAGGTGTTGGTGTAGATCGCGGTGATGATGATGATGGCCACGACAGCGTTCCGACGCCACCGGAAGATAAGGGGAGAGGGGGCCCCTTCGTCTTTTTCTTCCTTGACCTCCTTCCTAGATGGGAGAAGGGTTTCCCCTCTAGTCCTTGGCCTCCATGGCATGGGAGGGGCGAGAGCCCCTCCGAGATTGGATCTGTCTCTTTGTCTCTCTCTGTTCCGCGTTTCCAGATTCTTCCCTTTCACCATTTCTTATATTCCCGGAGATCCGTAACTCCGATTGGGCTGAAATTTTGACACGATCTCTATCCAGAAATTAGCTTTCTTTCGGTGAAAGAAGGGAATCAACCGCCTTACAGGGTGGCCACGAGGGTCAGGGGCGCGCCCCCTACCTCGTGCCCCCTCGGGCACCGTCTCGCGATGATTCCACTTCCCAAAATTCATAAATATTCCAAAATAAATCTCCGTCAGTTTTTATTCCGTTTGGACTCCGTTTGGTATGGGTTTTCTATGAAACAAAAAACATGCAACAAATACGAACAGGCACTGGGCACTGGATCAATATGTTAGTCCCAAAAATAGTATAAAAAGTTGCCAAAAGTATATGAAAGTTGCATATTATTGGAATGGAACAATCAAAAATTATAGATACAACGGAGACGTATCAGCATCCCCAGGCTTAATTCCGGCTCATCCTCAAGTAGGTAAATAATAAAAAAGATAATTTTTGATGTGGAATGCTACCTAGCATAATCTTGATCGTATGTCTAATCATGGCATGAATATTAAGACATGAGTGATTCAAAGCAATAGTCTATCATTTGACATTAAGACAATAATACTTCAAGCATACTAATAAAGCAAGCATGTCTTTTCAAAATAACATGGCCAAAGAAAGTTATCCCTACAAAATCATATAGTCTGGCTATGCTCCATCTTCACCACACAAAATATTCAAATCATGCACAACCCCGATGACAAGCCAAGCAATTGTTTCATACTTTTGACGTTCTCAAACCTTTTCAACTTTCACGCAATACATGAGCGTGATCCATGGACATAGCACTATAGGTGGAATAGAATGGTGGTGGAGAAGACGAAAAGGAGAAGATAGTCTCACATCAACTAGGCGTATCAACGGGCTATGGAGATGCCCATCAATAGATATCAATGTGAGTGATTAGGGATTGCCATGCAACGGATGCACTAGAGCTATAAGTATATGAAAGCTCAAACTGAAACTAAGTGGGTGTGCATCCAACTTGCTTGCTCATGAAGACCTCGGGCATTTGAGGAAGCCCATCATCGGAATATACAAGCCAAGTTCTATAATGAAAATTCCCACCAGTATATGAAAGTGTTAACTCAAGAGACTCTCTATATGAAGAACATGGTGCTACTTTGAAGCACAAGTGTGGAAAAAGGATAGTAGCACTGCCCCTTCTCTCTTTTTCTCTCATTATTTTTTTTTCTTTTTTTGGGCCTTCTCTTTTTTTGGCCTTTCTCCTTTTTTTATTTTTTATTTATTTATTTTTTCGTCCGGAGTCTCATCCCGACTTGTGGGGGAATCATAGTCTCCATCGTCCTTTCCTCACTGGGGCAATGCTCTAATAATGCTGATCTTCACACTTTTATTTACTTACAACTCGATATTACAACTCGATATCTAGAACAAAGATATGACTATATATGAATGCCTCCGGCGGTGTACCGGGATGTGCAATGATCTGGCGTAGCAATGATATCAAAAAACATACAAGCCATGAAAACATCATGCTAGCTATCTTACGATCATGGAAAGCAATATGTCAATGAATGCTCAAGTCATGTATATGATGATGATGGAAGTTGCATGGCAATATATCTCGGAATGGCTATGGAAATGCCATGATAGGTAGGTATGGTGGCTGTTTTGAGGAAGATATATGGTGGGTTTATGGTACCGGAGAAAGTTGCGCGGTACTAGTGAGGCTAGCAATGGTGGAAGGGTGAGAGTGCGTATAATCCATGGACTCAACATTTAGTCATAAAGAACTCACATACTTATTGCAAAAATGTATTAGTCATCGAAACAAAGTACTATGCGCATGCTCCTAGGGGGATAGATTGGTAGGAAAAGACCATCGCTCGTCCCCGACTGCCACTCATAAGGAAGACAATCAACAAATAAATCATGCTCCGACTTCATCACATAACGGTTCACCATACGTGCATGCTACGGGAATCACAAACCTCAACACAAGTATTTCTACTAATCCACAACTACCCACTAGCATGACTCTAATATCACCATCTTTATATCGCAAAACTATTGCAAGGAATCAAACATATCATATTCAGTGATCTACAAGTTTTATGTAGGATTTTATGACTAACCATGTGAATGACCAGTTCCTATCATCTCTCTATATAGATATAAGTGAAGAAAGAGAGTTTAATTCTTTCTACAAAAGATATGCCCACGCTCTAACAAATATAAGTGAAGCAAAAGAGCATTCTACAAATGGCGGTTGTCTATGTAAAGAGAAACAGGCAATCCAAACTTCAAATGATATAAGTGAAGCACATGAAGCATTCTATAAAGCCATACTCAAAAGATATAAGTGAAGTGCAAAGAGCATTCCATAAATCAACCAAGGACTATCTCATACCATCATGGTGCATAAAAGAAAAAGAAAAACCTAAATGCAAAAGACGCTCCAAGACTTGCACATATCACATGAACGAAACGAATCCGAAAACATACCGATATTTGTTGAAGAAAGAGGGGATGTCTCCCCAGAATCCCCAAGCTTAGATGCTTGAGTCTCCTTGAATATTTACTTGGGGTGCCTCGGGAATCCCCAAGCTTGAGCCCTTGCCTCTCTTCCTTCTTCTCACATCGAAACCTTCTCAATCATCGAACACTTCATCCACACAAAACTTCAACAGAAAACTCGGTAAGATCCGTTAGTATAATAAAGAAAATCACTACTCTAAGTACTATTGCAAACCAATTCATATTTCGTTTTTGCATTGTTTCTACTGTAATATAACTTTTTCATGGCTTAATCCACTGATATGAATCGATAGTTTCATCAAAACAAGCAAACTATGCATCAAAAACAGAATCTGTCTAAAACAGAACAGTCTGTAATAATATGAACATTAACCATACTTCTGATACTTGAAAAGTTCTACCAAAATTAGGAAAAATAAAAAATTTGTACAGGAAGACAGTGCAAAAAGAATCAGAACTATTTTACGTTCCATCTAAAAATGTAAAATCGCGCACTACAGCATAAGTTTCTGTCCTGCACCGTACAAACCATCAAGCAAATGTAAACATCCTAAAGGCAAACCTTGGCACATTATTTTTATAATACAATGGAATTGTACAAGGGGATAATTATTTTTGTTGAAAAGTTTCTGTAATCAAGATTCACAAAGTTTCAGTGAGCATGAACAAAGTTCAAGGAGCTCTCCCACTTCAACAATGGTTGTCTTTCTCACTTTCACTTTCCTTTTGGAAAAAGTTTTGGGTTCCCCTCTTTATTTTTGTTGTTTTTAAACTATATGAAAGCACTCAACAGAAATAAATGACTCTCTAAAACTTCCGGGTTGTCTCCCTGGCAGCGCTTTTTTTAAAGCCATTAAGCTAGGCATATAGTGCTCAAGTAATGGATCCACCCGAATCCCAAGGTATATCAAAGCCAATTATAATTAACAATGATTTTTAATTTAGTAGTGAGCACAAAGCAACATATATCAAGCAATGATGAAGTCTAACTCTCTTCCTATGCATCGGCATGTCATAAAAGAACAATTCATGCACACCTAGTAAAGGCCAATGCATAGTATAAACAGTTTCTTGCAATTTTATCATGTGGGAAGCATAGAGAGGTGGAGATATAGTTCCTCTCTCATAATAATTGCAAGTAGGAGCAGCAAGCACATGCATATTATATTCATTAAAATCATCATGTGTAACAGTAAAAGACAACCCATCAATATAATCCTTAATAAGGGAAAACTTCTCCGATATAGTGTAGTTTGGAGAATTCAAAAAGATAATAGGACTATCATGTGTGGGTGCAATAGCAACAATTTCATGTTTAACATAAGGAACTATAGCAAGTTCATCTCCATAAGCATAATTCGTATTGGCATCTTGGCCACAAGCATAGCAAGCATCATCAACAAGGGATATTTCAATAGAATCGACGGGATCATAGCAATTATCATAATATTCATCCTTTGGTAAGCATGAAGGGGAATTAAACAATGTATGAGTTGAATAGTTACTCTCATTAGAAGGTGGGCACGGGTGATCAATCCACTCTTCCTCCTTTTGTTCTTCGCTCTCCTCATCATCTTTTTCATCCAATGAGCTCACAGTTTCATCAATTTCTTCTTCCATAGACTCCTGCAAAATATTAATCTCTTCTTGGACAGCGGAGTATTCCTCAATATATTGTTTAACATAGGTATTAGAAGCATAATTATCATAGGAATATTTAAGTATAGAATTTTTTTCAGATTTGTGAAAAGTAGCATCATACTTTTCAATCAAAGAAGCAATTTCATAAGCACCCTCAAAAGCAACACATTCTTCAATTTGTTGAATATCATAGTAACTATAAACACCTTTAGCATATGAAGATAAGATTCCATTATCAATAAACTCACATTGGTAGGGAAGGTGTTTCTTAGGGTTTTCAGAACAACAAGTAAAATAATATATTTCACATAAATTCCAAGCATAGCATTGCAAACGTTGAATTTGACTCCATAATAATTTCCCTTTTTCAGATATACAGTGTCACACATAACAAGCATGCTCATCTAAAGATTTGCCCTCAACTAAGCTAGTTGGGGTTTCGGCACGAGCACAAAGGGATCGAAGATGATCCAAGTAAAAAGCTTCAGCAGTGTGATAGATTTTGAGTGGTTCTTCAACCATTGGTTAAGTAGGTACAACTATTTTTTTGGTATTTTGCGTTTCCTACCCATAACTAAAGATAGAAAACAACTAAGAACAACAAATAAAAATTACTCAGTGATAAAGAAAACAAGCACACACGAGAAGATTCACCGCACGCTATTGCTCCCCGGCAACGGCGCCAAAAAAGGTCTTGATAACCCACAAGTATAGGGAATCGCAACAGTTTTCGATAAGTAAGAGTGTTGAACCCAACGAGGAGCTAAAGGTAGAACAAATATTCCCTCCAGTTCTATCGACCACCGATACAACTCTACACACACTTGACGTTCACTTTACCTAGAACAAGTATGAAACTAGAAGTACTTTGTAGGTGTTGTTTGATAGGTTTGCAAGATAATAAAGAGCACGTAAATAAAAAGTAGGGGCTGTTTAGATTAAGAAACAATAAAGTAAATATAGCGAGTGTGGAAAAGTGGTGGTAGGAGTTGCGGAATTGCCCCTAAGCAATTGACTACTTTACTAGACCGATAGGACAACGAAAATCTACTCAGACATCATAGGATGGCAACACATCTGGATAATAATATGAAGCATAAAGCACCATGTTCAAGTATAGGGTACAGCGGGTTGCGGGAGAGTGTACCACTATAGATAGAGGGGGGAAGGTGATGGAGATGTTTGTGAAGATGGCGGAGGTGTTGGTGTAGATCGCGGTGATGATGATGATGGCCACGACAGCGTTCTGGCGCCACCGGAAGATAAGGGGAGAGGGGGCCCCTTCGTCTTATTCTTCCTTGACCTCCTCCCTAGATGGGAGAAGGGTTTCCCCTCTGGTCCTTGGCCTCCATGGGATGGGAGGGGCGAGAGCCCCTTCGAGATTGGATCTGTCTCTCTTTGTTTCTGCGTTCCCAGATTCTTCCCTTTCACCGTTTCTTATATTCCTGGAGATCCGTAACTCTGATTGGGCTGAAATTTTGACACAATCTCTATCTGGAAGTTAGCTTTATTGTGGCGAAAGAAGGGAATCAACCGCCTTATGGGGTGGCCACGAGGGCCAGGGGCGCGCCTGACACCCTGGGGCGCGCCCCCTACCTCGTGGCCCCCTCGGGCACCGTCTCGCGATGATTCCACTTCCCAAAATTCTTAAATATTCCAAAATAAATCTCCGTCAGTTTTTATTCCATTTGGACTCTGTTTGGTATGGTTTTCTGTGAAACAAAAAACATGCAACAAACAGGAACTGGCACTAGGCACTGGATCAATATGTTAGTCCCAAAAATAGTATAAAAAGTTGCCAAAAAGTATATGAAAGTTGCATATGAATGGCATGGAACAATAAAAAATTATAGATATGACAGAGACGTATCAGACACTAAGATGATTGATTTTTTTCCTGGCGACTCATCCAAGCAATTCTTCATCAGCGCTGACCTGGATCCCAAATAGGAAAATGCGCTCATCGAGTTCATCCGTAAGAACCGGGACATCTTTGCATGGAAACCTTCTAACATGCCAGGTGTACCGAGGGAACACGCTGAGCACACACTTAACATTGATCCTAAGTTTAAACCGGTCCGACAGTTTCTCCGCCGCTTCAATGAAGAAAGGCGTAAGGCTATCGTGAAGAGGTAGCTCGGTTGTTGGGCGCAGGGTTTATCGTGGAGGTCTTTCATCCAGAATGGTTGGCTAATCTGGTGCTGGTTCTTAAGAAAAATGGCACTTGGCGTATGTGTGTGGATTACACAGATTTAAACAAGGCTTGCCCTGCAAACCCCTTTGCTCTCCCTCACATTGATCAGATAATTGATGCTACGGCAGGTTGTGACCGTTTGTGTTTTCTGGATGCTTATTCTGGTTATCATCAGATCAAAATGGCGGTTAAGGACCAGGAGAAGACAGCTTTCATAACTTCCTTTGGAGACTTCTGCTATGTCTCCATGCCCTTTGGACTCAAGAGTGCCCAGGCAACTTATCAGTGTTGTGTTCAGAATTGCCTTCATAAGCAGATTGGGCACAATGTTCATGCATATGTGGATGATATTGTGATAAAGTCCAGAAAGGAGGAAACATTGATAGATGATTTGAGAGAAACCTTTGACAACCTCCGGGTTTACAAGATGATGCTCAATCCAGAGAAGTGTGTCTTTGGTGTCCCGGCAAGCAAGCTCTTGGGTTTTCTGGTGTCAAACAGAGGCATTGAGGCTAATCCGGAAAAAATTCAGCGATCACATCTTTGGCTAAACCGGCGTGTATCAATGACGTTCAACGTCTAGCCGGCCGGATTACAGCTTTGAGCCGTTTTATCAGTCATCTCGGGGAGAAGGCCATCCCTTTATATCAGATGCTCAAGAAAACAAATAACTTTGTCTGGAGCGAGGTAGCTGATAAAGCGTTCGAGGATCTGAAGAGGCAGTTAGCTGAACCGCCCGTGCTTGCAGCACCAATCGATAAGGATCCATTATTGCTATATGTGGCTGCTAATGCCCAAGCTGTTAGCGTGGCTATCATGATGGAGCGCAAGGAGGTTGGCAAGGAATATCTAGTTCAACGGCCGGTTTATTATATCAGTGAGGTGCTCATTGAGTCAAAGCAGAGGTATCCACATTGGCAGAAGCTGATATATGGAGTGTTTATGGCAAGCTAGAAGATTAAACACTATTTTCAGGGCCATCCCATCACAGTGGTCAGTTCAGACCCTCTGGGAGGTATCATTCAAAACAGAGAAGCAACTAGCCGGATTGCCAAGTGGGCTATCGAGCTTGGACCTCATGGGCTCAAATATATACCCCGTACAGCAATCAAATCCCAGGCACTCATGGACTTCATCAATGATTGGACGGAGTTACAGGCACCAGAAGAGAAACCAGATAATACGTTTGGACTATTCATTTTGATGGATCCAGGCAGTTGGAGGGCTCGAGGCCTGGAGTCATACTAACTTCCCCACAAGGTGACAAGTTTTGTTATGTCCTCCGTTTAATGTTCCCTTGTACTAACATTGCAGCTGACTATGAGGCTTTGCTCCATGGTCTTCGGATGACGAAGGATATGAACTTAAGCCGGGTTAAGTGCTTCAGCGATTCAGATCTGGTGGCTCAACAGGTGTCTGGCACTTGGGATTCTAAAGACCCACTCATGGCTGCATATCGGCGAGAGGTGGATACAGTGGCTGGTCACTTCAAGGGTTATCAGGTCGACCATATAGACCAGCGAAAGAATGAAGTGGCAGATGCTTTAAGTTATCTTGGTTCTCAGCGTAAACCGGTTCCACCAAATGTCTTTCTTGACGTATTGCATAATCCATCAGTCAAGGTACCAACAGAAGAAGAGTTGGCTATTCCTGATCCGGAGGCTCTATTAGTGGCAGCTTTCCACGTCATACCGGATTGGACAATCCCATATCTGGATTACATGAACCGGGGCGAGTTACCAGACGATGAAACGTTGGCTCGACAGATAATCCGGCGTTCCAAGTTCATGACCATACTTAACGGGGAGTTACATTGTTACAGCGTTTCAGGAGCAATTCAGCATTGTGTTTCTCCTCAAGAGGGTTGTGAGATTTTGCGAGAAATCCATGAAGGGGATTGCGGTCATCATGCCGGTTCAAAGTCTTTGGTTGCTAAGGCTTTTCGCCACAGTTTTTACTGGTTAACAGCACATGCTGATGCGGAGGATTTGGTCAAAAGATGTGACGGCTGTCAAAAATTCGCACGTCGTGCTCACGTTCCGGCTCAGGAGTTGAGGATGATTCCAATAACTTGGCCGCTTGCGACTTGGGGGCTTGATATGGTTGGACCCTTCAAGCGATCCAAGGACAAAAAACCCACTTATTAGTGGCAGTTGATAAATTCACCAAATGGGTGGAAGCAGAGCCAGTCAGCAAGTGTGATGCGGCCACGACGGTTCAATTCATCAAAAAGGTGATATTTCGGTTTGGTTTTCCACATAGCATTATAACTGATAATGGTACTAATCTGTCAAAGGGAGTGATGGAGGAATTTTGCCAACGTGAGCACATCCGGCTTGATATAGCATCCGTGGCTCACCCCAGTCTAATGGTCAAGCGAAAAGGGCAAATCAAGAAATTTTGAGAGGTATTAAACCCCGGCTTATGGTTCCTTTGAAACGGACACCGGGTTGTTGGGTGGAGGAATTACCTTCTGTGTTATGGGGCATCAACACCACACCTAACAGGTCGACAGGTTACACACCTTTCTTCATGGTTTATGGAGAGGAGGCGGTTCTCCCTAGTGACATCCGTCATGATTCGCCCCGGGTGGCAGCTTATGTTGAAGCGGATAATGAGACAACACGTCAAGACTCCCTGGACCTGTTGGATGAAGAACGTGACCTCGCAGCAGCACGTTCGGCGATTTATCAACAGGATCTCCGGCGATATCATAGCCGCCGGGTTAAGACTAGAACCTTTCAAGAGGGCGATTTAGTGCTCCCTCTCATTCAGGATCAAACGGATATGCACAAGTTATCTCCACCTTGGTAAGGACCTTTTGTGGTCAGCAAGAATCTGCACAACGGGTCATACTACCTCATTGATGTTCGAGAGCACCAAGACTCACGTAAATCGGAGGAGGAGACCAAGCGGCCATGGAACATAGCTCTTCTTTGGCCTTATTATACTTGAACCATAAAGCTCTTCATATGTACATATTTATGACAATGTATATATTATATAATAAACCGGAGCCTCCATTCAAGCGGGGTATCTATTCTTTTTACATCATGTGTGTGCTCACAAGAGTTTATGGACCAAGCGGAGTGTTTTGTTAATCCGGTCTCTGCAGCCACATGGATATAAAGAAAATCACTAGGGGGCTTGGTTATATCTGAACCATAGCTACACCTTTTGATTGGTTTAAAACCACGAAGGGGTATCACTAGGGGGCTTGGTTGTTATCACACCATAGCTACACCTCTTGGTAGGCGTTTAAGCCACAAAGGGAAATATGTGGGGCCAAAGAGAGTGTTGCACAAAGCACAAACTCAAACATGGGCACCCACTGAGCACATCTCACAAAGTTACTTGGGGGATCTTTTTTGCAAAGCAACAAAGAGTTTGAAAGGACCCTTGTAATTGGCTATCAAGCCACGGCTTGGAAGCCTGGTGTATTCACCTAAAAACCCGGGTTAACCTGCCTTCATCAAGTAAGCCACTCCTGTCCAGGTAATCCTGGTATGACCCGCCGAACGTTTGACAAGTCAATCTTTTACAGATCCTGAACTTGTCAAAGTTAAAATGACGATTGGTTAATTGGAGGCTCATCTTAAAATGCTTTGTTAAATGGTTTAACTCAGAGGCCAGGCAGCCCATGAAAAGCCTCGATTTGGAGCCTGGCAGCTCATAAAAAGCCTTGCATATTTCCTTTTTGAGTCTTATTTGTTGAATATTTTTTACTTTTTAAAAGTTCATAAATGTCTTCTGATAAACCGGTGTCCTTGACCCGGCTTGCCTTTCAACTACAAGTTGTTAGTGCATGATGAGTTATAAACTGGTGTTCATTGTCCTGGTGTGGTTTGACTAAATCACCAGTGCTATAAAGAAAACCCGGTGATTGTTATATCCCTGTACGGTTTATTATCATCATCCAGAATTATAAGGATGGAGTTATTATCACTCCGGATTGGTGTTAGCACCTTTACCAAAACAGTTGGTCAACCAACGAGGTATGTTGCACATATTACTTTTTATACAACAACTTTGATCATTTATCTAAGTATTGTATATATGTTGAGCATCATAACCCGTCCAGTGGTAAACCACTAGGACGCTTTGCAAGTTTTTGTATTAAGGAACGAAACTATTCCTGAGCTATGCATAAATATATCCCAAAAGGTGGAACACGTTTTCACAAGGTATTACAAAACATGCTCGATGGCATGGCAGATAACGGAGTTTTGGCTATCCTATTACAAGAAGCTTTCAAAGCGGCTCCAATTGCATATTTTTTTCAAAGTATCGGCACACAGTAGCCAGTAAACCAGCGACCGGTTTAAGACGCTTCGTCTGGACGGTTTGATGGTTGAGGGTCAGTTGGTGTGGGCACTCCTTCATCCCTCCCGAGACGCTAGAAATCAACCGTCGACCAATCAATTCTAGTTAAAGCTTGAAACACTGCCTCTTCATGGATAAGATTGGATGGATTAATATCAGGAGCATAAGTGTGCTTACGAATCGGAGCCACAAGTTCTTCAACTTCATGGATTTTGGTAGGCTGTCTTTTCCCTTCAGCGTCATAAGCCGGTTGAAAATGGGACAAGTCTGTCTCTTCGGCTAGCTTGCTGGCTATTGGTCGCATCTCTTTGGTCAGCCGCCGGAGGTCATCATTGTCGAAGTCTGAACTGTCCTCCTTCACGCCTGGGTATCCTTTAATGATGTCCTCCACTTCAAGGTCTAGAATCCAGGCTTTGGCTTGAATAAGTGCGGTTAAATCTCCTGCTCTGGCAGCTGCCTTCTTCAATTCGATAATCCGGGCTGGTAGCATGGCCAGCTTCTCAAGTGTGTCTTTTATCAGGGTTGGTGCCGGTTTGTTTTAAGCCGCCGTGCAAATAGCCCGCTGAGACCCGGAGTATAACTGTTCAATCAAAGTATACGCCGCTTTGAGCTTCATCCGCATGTTTGTACCAAGATGAGCAATCCAAGTGCCTGCAAAGGGTTTATGTCAATATTCTGGTCAATGATAAGGTTCATTGAATTGCGCCAAGAACGTAAGGAGATACTTACCAAATATAGCAGAAGTCATAGCGTTGATTTGCCGTTTCAAACCAGCTAGTTCATCTACAATTGGTTTTAGGGCTGCCTCGGCGTCTTCAGCTCTTTTGGTTAAACCGGATTTTTCGGTTTCCCAGTCAGCACGATCTTTGTTGGAAGATTCTTTCAGCTTTTCCATTACGGCCAGGGCTTGGGTCAGCTCCTCTTTGGCTTTTGCAGCTTCTTCTTGTTGTGACTTCACATTCTCTTGCAAGTCAGAGTTTCGGGCATCTCTATTTCTCAGTTCAGCCCGCAACATTGAAGGTATATTAAACAACAGGATATATATACGTACTAAGTACAAAGCGTATAACAAGTTAGGCACTTCATACTTGGGGGCTAATGCCTACTTGCTCTAAAGTACTACATTTTATACAAGTCTCCAGAACAATGCAAACATTATCCTGGACACTTGGGGGCTAATGTACGTCTGTTCTAAAACGGATGCATGGATTAAAACCCGGATTAACTTGCCAAGTTAAACCAGCCTTTGGGGGCTACGCTGTGGAAAGCTATCTAATTGTTAAAAGATGAGTCCTGGTTCTTATTAAGAGACCTGACATTTGGAGGATCAATGATGAGAAACTTAAAGTGCTACAAAGACCCGGTTTATGATTAACATCATAAAACGGCCCTTGGGGGCTCCTTGGGCTAGTATTTCAACTTTGAATCAACGAACAAAGGGAGATGAAAATACCTCATATCGCTCCTTCATCAAATTCACCAAACCGGCTTCATAGTCCCGGTTTGAATAAAGACGGTCTAAGAAGCCAGAGTGAAGTTCTTCAGCGTTGAGATGAGCATAATTTGATAAATCACTACTCCATTTTCCTTTTTCCTTAGCAGCCTGCTCTTCTTTGGCACTATGTTGAGCCAAGATTACGGGATGTCCAGGAGAGCTGTGGCCCATTCCAGTAATGATAACATCGTCTCCTTGGCCTTCAGTGTTTTTGGCTGGTGATAATGGAGTCTCAGCATCTCTCACCGGACTAGCCCGGTTTGGCTCTACCGGTTTAGTGTTAGGCACAGCAGGTTCATCGTCTGTTGGTTCATCAGTGTTTTGGCCTTGAAGGGGCGGGTCGTCAGAGGCGGCTTCAGGATGAGGGCCCTCTGGTTCACAAGTCTGGTCCAGATCACCTCTTGGTTCTTCTTCAAAAGTGTCTGGGTCTTCGGGCGGATTGTTGACCCGAGCTTTCTTGCTAGGTCTGGCTTTGGCTCTGCAAACAAAATTAAAGAGAGGGTTAACATTTTATTCCATGTTTACAACATATTGAGATGAAAGGTTACAAAGCTTACCCAGCCACAGTTTTCAGAGGGGGGAGTTGAGTTGCTGTCGATTCACCAGAGGATGAGGGAGGTGTCACCTGATAATTTGAATTGGACGGATTAAGAGGTTGTCTTAAATAACCTGCCTTGGGATAAGAATTGTCAGGAGTAGGAGAGACCTCAGACCGGCGTTTCCAAACCGGGGTGTCAGGTAAACCAGTTGAAGTAACCTGTTGGCCACTGTGCCGGGTTGTCCGGCGAGCTTCATGCTGCTGAGTCTTCAAAATAAATGTTGGATCAAAATGAGCAAGAGGATGAGAAAAGCTTACTTTCCGGACTGCTTTACGGGTTTTTTGTGTTGGCTTAGAGTCTGAACCGGAGGAAAGGGTAATTATCTCAACATCATCAGCTTGACTGCCTTCTGCGTCCTCCTGAGGAAGATCATTGTTAATGAGATGCATGAAAAGGGAGCCAAGTGAGTCAAGTTCTACCTCAACTTCCGGATCATCATCATCATCATCAAGTTCCATGTTAATCCGGTCAGCCGTCTTTCGTTTTGACGGCTTTGGTTTTGGGGCGAGATGGTTTGACCGCTTTATCCCCAGTTGGCTTTACTGCTTTTTCAACGGTTTTCCGTTTCCAGAAGGGATCATCACCCTATACATACATACACAAAAGAAGGATTACAAGTTGCACAAATTAAAAGATATCAAAGATGAAAAGGAAAAATAGTGCTGACAGTAGGCGGTTTGTTCTTGGTATAGAAGGGATTCAAGCCGGTTTGACTACAGACTAGTTCCGATTCATTCAAAATTTTCTTTACACTTTCAATGACTTCTTCATCAGTCACTTGAATGTTGCAATGGCGTTGAGGGTCTTTAACCTCACAAGTGTACTCACACATTAAACCGGGATGCCGGCTTAGCGGCAAGATGCTCCAGGATATCCAACAGCGCACGAAATCAACACCTGTTAAACCGTTGGCCATAAAAGCCCGGAGTTTGGCGAGTTGAGGGGCATATTTCGCCCTTTCTGTGGAACTTAAGCGTTGCGGCATCGAATCGGTGTTGGAAAGCCGGTGATCACGAAAGCCTGGGAGGGGGTTCTCATCTTCAGGAGAAGTGTCTCTGCAGTAAAACCAAGTCTGGTTCCATTCCTTTGGGTGGCTGTGCAGTTTGGCATTAGGAAATTCAACTTCTTTCCGCTTCTGAATTGAGACACCACCAAGTTCAGTGTTGGGGCCATTTACAAATTCTGTGCGCCGGTTTAGGTGAAAGAAGTCCTGGAACAGCTCCGCAGTTGGTTCTTCCTGTAAGTACACTTCATAGAAGACCTGGAAGTTGCATAGATTGGATACTGAGTTGGGCCCGATGCCTTGAGGATGGAGTTGGAAATTGGCAAGCACATCTCGGTAAAACTTTGACCCTGGCGGTTTGAAGCCACGGCCTATGTGGTCGACAAAGACCACCACCTCACACTGCCTCGGGGTCGGAGGATTTTCTGCTCCTGGAACTCACCATTTAATCTCAGTCTTCTTAGGCAAGGTACCAATGCTAACCATATCATTCAATTGTTCCTCGGTGACCCGAGAACGAGCCCAGTTGCAAGCGGTAAATTGCTTGGCCATTATAGAGCAAAAAAGATGTGGAAGAAATGCTGGTTTACAGATCATTCAGGATGACGCACAAGATGTAATGATATCAACATATACTGGTACATAAGATTGCGTAAACCGGAGGCTGATATAATAATGAAGGACAAGGTTATATCAAGGATATAAACATATCGTTAAACCGGAGTTCGCAATTCCATACAAGAATTTATTAAATACATGTTATAAGGGGAAGTACATTGGTGGTTCAACAAGGGGACTAATGGTGTATACCGGATTGTCATTCTTGCAAAGTTAAACCGCCTATATTGGTGTGAGGAGTATAGATCTAAAAATACCTAAGTATGGGGAAACAGATTTCAAAGAGTTATATGAAAATTTCAGATCTAAGGTATGACAGAAAACTGGAAAATATTCAGGTTCAAGCTTCAGGTATTTAAACAGTTCAGCAGATTCAGATAAGTTGGTCTTGATATAAAGAGAGAGTCTAATGATGAGAATATGATTACGGGCATGGTCGCGCAAGGATAATAGGTCCAACCTAGCCTGGGATGCTACAAAGAAGAAAAGAGAAGAACAGCACTGAGTTTTTCGATGAACTCCGACGAGTAGTGAAACCCTAAAAACAAGATCTAGGGTGGAAGGAAAAAGGTTTACCAGTATCACAGGAACGGTGGAGAGATGCTACAGTATTCTGGTACGTTCAGGGTGATGCAGCGGACGGAGTCGGAGCAGAGGCGACGGTCGACGGTGGCGGCGGAGCTCTGGAGGATGAGCAGCGCAAGGGAGACGACGCGAAGAGGCACGAGGGGGAAAAGTGAAAATGACTCCCCGGTCTTATTATAAAGGCAAGTGATAGGTGTCTGGTGTGAAAATCAAGGAGCCAAAACTTGGAAATGAAGCGGAGCTGTCGCCTCGATTGTCGGAGAACCATTAATGAAGATAACGTCTTGACGGTTTGCCACGATCTGGGAAGATGACGTCACGGCGGTTTACCAAAATATGAGAAGATGTGTAAGACAAAGTTTTTACTAAGGATTGACATGAAACCTATTCGAATCAATCTGGGGCCTAATGTTGGGGATATTACTACTGGACGTAAACCGGCCAGGAGTAGCCGGATTAACTTTATGAAGATTAGAAGCCCATGAAGATGTGAAGATGATGGCGCTTTACGAAGGCCCAAGGCCCAGAAGTGAGTTAAGGCCTGTAGATGTAAACCGGCTTAATCATGTAACTTGCTTTGTAAGATAGGGAGTGTAGAGACCGAACCGGAAATGTTTATGATCCAGCTTCGGGACTCTGTAAACCGACGGGTGCCACCCATGTATATAAGGGGACGACCTGGCAGCGGTTCAGGGGACAGACAACAACTCGAGAGCCAGACAAAGCGGATTTGCTCCCTGGCCTTCGAAACATAAGCAATACCAATCACAACTAGACGTAGGCTTTTACCTTCATCGAAGGGGCCGAACTAGTATAAACTCTCTGTGTCCCCTTGTCCGGTTTAACCCCTTTAAGTTAACCCGTTGCGATGGCTCCATGACTAAGTCCTTTCACAAGGACATCTGCCGTGACAAACCCACGACACTAGAGTCAATAATCTAGATTACGTAGTAATGATTCTAACACCCATGGAGTCTTGGTGCTGATCATGTTTTGCTTGTGAGAGAGGCTTAGTCAACGGGTCTGCAACATTTAGATCCATATGTATCTTGCAAATCTCTATATCTCCCTTCTTGACTTGATCGCGGATGGAATTGAAGCTTCTCTTGATGTGCTTGGTTCTCTTGTGAAATCTGGATTCCTTTGCCAAGGCAATTGCACCAGTATTGTCACAAAAGATTTTCATTGGACCCGGTGCACTAACACCTAGATCGGATATGAACTCCTTCATTTGTTGTTTTCGAAGCAGCTATGTATTCCGCTTCACACGTAGATCCCGCCACGACGCTTTGCTGAGAACTGCACCAACTGACAGCTCCACCATTCAATATAAATACGTATCTGGTTTGTGACTTAGAGTCATCCGGATCAGTGTCAAAGCTTCCATCAACGTAACCGTTTACGACAAGTTCTTTGTCACCTCTATAAACAAGAAACATATCCTTAGTCCTTTTCAAGTATTTCAGGATGTTCTTGACCGCTGTCTAGTGTTCCACTCCAGGATTACTTTGGTACCTCCCTGCTAAACTAATAGCAAGGCACACATCAGGCCTGGTACACAACATTGCATGCATGATAGAACCTATGGATGAGGCATAGGGAATGATTTTCATTTTCTCTCTATCTTCTGAAGTGGTCGGGCATTGAGGCTGACTCAAGTTCACACCTTGTAACATAGGCAAGAACCCTTTCTTTGCTTGATCCATTTTTTAACTTCTTCAAAACTTTATCAAGGTATGTGCTTTGTGAAAGTCCAGTTAAGCGTCTTGATCTATCTCTAAACATCTTGATGCCCAATATATAAGCAGCTTCACCGAGGTCTTTCATTGAAAAATTCTTATTCAAGTATCCTTTGATGCTATTCAAAAATTCAGTATCATTGCCGATCAACAATATGTCATCCACATATAATATCAGAAATGCTACGGAGCTCCCACTCACTTTCTTGTAAATACAGGCTTCTCCAAAAGTCTATATAAAACCATATGCTTTGATCACATTATCAAAGTGTATATTCCAACTCCGAGAGGCTTGCACCAGTCCATAAATGGATCACCGGAGCTTGCACACTTTGTTAGCGCCTTTGGGATCGACAAAACCTTCTGGTTGCATCATATACAACTCTTCTTTGAGATATCCATTAAGCAATGAAGTTTTGACATCTGTCGGAGTAAATAGCCATGGGTAGCCTAGCCAGCTTCCCCTGGCCCATCAGAAAAAATTACGAGCCCGTCCGGCTCTCAAGAAGACTCAAGACCTGGGGCCGCCTCCCCCCTTTGTCGGCTATCTTCTAGGCCGGCTTCGGGGGTGGCCCGCCTTTTACCCTCGTGAAGGAAGTCGTGGGAGGGCCGACTACGGGAAGCCGGCTGCGACAAGGCCGACTCCAAGAGGCCGGCTCCCATAAAGCGTTCAAAGCCGTACTCGCAGAGTACGCGTCCACCCCGCGATGATGAAGCTGGGCGTGGCTACAGTGGAGTTTGCCACCCCCGAAACCCGGAGCACGCCTGGTACAGTGCGCCGTACGGGTGGCCATGACCCGTCCGGCGCGGCACTGTTGCCACAGCGGCCCCGACGCCGTCCACGACGGGCCGCCAGCGTGGCCCCCGAGGTGGCGGGCCCCTTCGGGCAGAGAGATATCGAAGGCGGCCGCACCTTCCCCCAAGTCGGCCTGATGAGGAGCCGGCTCCCCGTAGCCGGCTCGCCATCATCCTCGAAGGAGACACCCATTAAAGAGACAAGATACGGCGGGGCTACAATAATCGCCCGCCAGGGCGGCGGTACTGTAGCCACGCTTACCCCGACCAAGCCTGCGTCAACCGCACGAAGCAACAGTAACCAGCCACCGACCAGGCCCTGGATAGTGGGGCCTGCCTGTCGACCAGGGAGCCGGCAGCCGGCGGGACCCACCAGTCGGCTGGCCCCAGCAGCCGGCGCAGAAGCCGGCGAGCACAGTCACAGATAGCAGGGCCCCGTGCCCAGCTGAATTGCCATTGTACCCCCGGGGGGTAGGCCTATATAAACCCCCCGGTGCACCCATGCAAAGGGTTGGACTCTCAAGCTAGACTTAGACACCACACAAGGAGAAGAGGCAAGCTAGCTGTGCCCTTCTTCCTCCTTCCACCCAAACAGCTCAAGGAGCATTGTGTAGCTACTTGTTCATTTAGTAACCATGTGGAGACCCCACAGAGCAGCAGTAGGGGTGTTATCTCCTCGGAGAGCCCTGAAGCTGGGTAAGATTCACCGGCGTGCATGTCTCCGATTATCCCGTTTCCAGGCACCGGCGATGTTTTATTGGCTCCCATAATGATAAGCCTCCCGTTGGCATATGTCGCACCTACCACCCAACATTTGGCGCCCACCGTGGGGCCAGGCGCACCGTCGTCCGGAGACCTGTTCTGGACGGGAACCCTTTTCCTCCCCCGCGAGCGTAGCCAGCCCAGCTCGCCCGATGGCGCTTGCCATGACGCGCTACGTGGCGTCACCAACATCTGCGCGGCGAGCGGCCTCGCCGACCTCTTCGACAAGGCCCGCATCTCCGACGAGCTTGCCTCCGATGCGGGCACCGACCACCTCGCCAACCTCCTCGGCCAGCTCCACGTCTCCAGCGAGCCCGCTGCGGACTTGGAGTCGGTTGGCTCCATCGACCCGATGCCTGTCGACTCCGACACGGCATCCTACGACACCTTCCCCACTAACGTCACGATCTACAACGACCCGCTCCCTCCGGCCGGCAATTGCGATACCATCACCACTGAGGTGATGGTTATCGGCCACGACGGCCCGACCGGCGAGGGCGCCCACGACGCCACGCGCGCGGCGGCCCAAGACTTGTCCGCCCCCCTTCTGGCTGACGCCAACGACGAAGTACTGGAGGCGCGCCGCCTCGCCCTACTCGCGGTGGGCCGGCAGCTGGCCTCCGTAAGACGCCTCACCGAGGCCTACCAGCGCGAAGTTGACCGCGCCGCCTTCAGCACGCCGGCTCCGGCTGGCCCAAGCCGGGCTGGTGCTGTCAGGCAACGCGGCGCCGTCATCACTGACACGCTTGGAGTCGATCGCCCGGTCTACGCCACTCCACTCGAGAACCTGCGCGCCGCCCAGGCGGCCGTAGACGAGCTGGACGGCTTGGAAGCCGAAGACCTCCCCCACATGACGTGGCGCATACAGCAACTGATTGACGCGGCCGCTCGGCGGCACGAAGCCGACGCCTGTGCGGGAAGCCCACCCCCGCGCCGCGATCACGGCGCGACTTCCCGATCGCCGACTACGAGAAACACCCGCGCGCGGCGCGAGAAAGAGCCGGCTTCCAGCCGAAGCCGGACCCAAATCTCCATCGAGCGAGACGCGGACGGCCGCCCCCAAGCCATGGAATGGCGGGGCACCCCGCCTCTGCCTCGAGCTCGTGGAGAGAGATATCCCACCCCGCCTCCAGTGGCGCACCCGACTCTCAGCGGCCGGCTTGGTCGCCGCGAAGGAGTCGGCGAAAACGACGCCCGCCACCGAATCGACCGCCTGGCCAGATCCCTGGCGCTAGAAGAAGAAGACGATGTCGGCCCGCCCTGCTTTGGCCCCCGCATCCGTGACGAGCCCTTCCCCAAAGGGTTCTCGCTCCCAAGAGACACACCCAAGTACAACGGCTCGGTGAAGCCGGAGGACTGGCTAACCGACTACTCCACAGCCGTCAGCATCGCCAATGGCAACCGGCGCGTTGCCCTGAAGTACGTGCCCCTCATGCTGCAAGGCACGACACGGAATTGGCTTAACAGCCTCAAGCCTCTCAGCATCAACAGCTGGGTAGATTTTACGGAAGCCTTCGTTCGCAACTTCACCAGCACCTACAAGCGGGCTCCCAAGCCCAGACAGCTCTCCCTGTGCGTACAGGGCCCAGCCGAGTCCACTCGCGACTACCTCACGTGTTGGGCCGAGCTCCGCAACTCTTGCGAAGGGGTGCACGAGGTGCAAGCCATCGAATACTTCATTGCCGGGTGTCGAGAGGGCACCCTCCTCAAGCACAAGCTCCTTTGTGACGAGCCGACCACCCTCGACGAGCTCCTGAACATCGCCGACAAGTACGCCACCGCCGACTCCTCGATGAAGACCGAGCTCCGGGTGGACGCGTCCGGAAAAGTGCTCAATCCGGCGCCCCAAGCACCGGCTGGAGATTCGGGCCGACGCCAACACCGGAATGATCAGAAGCGCAAAGGCCCTGCGCCGCCTCCCGCTAGCCGGCAGGTGGCCGCGGTCGAAGACGCGCCGCCTGAGGGGCGGCCCGCGCCCAAGAAGCCCAAGGGCGGCCGGCCGGCTTGGCAGCCGGCCTTCTCCTACGAACAAACCCTCGACGCCCCGTGCAAGTTCCATAGCGGCGCGAAGCCGTCCAACCATACGACTCGAAAGTGTAACTGGCTCGCCCGAATCTCCAAGGGCGAAGGGCTCACGCCGACTCCGCCTGCCGGCCTGCCGCCTCCGGCTCCGCCGCCCAAGGCCGCTCGGCCCGCGGTCGACGCCGTGCAGGACGAGTTCCCTGACGAGCAAGCATCTTACGTTGTCTTCACGAGCCAACCCGAAGACCGGCGCAGCAAGCGCCGAGAGCAGCAAGAAGTCAATACGGCCGCCGCCAAACTAGCCGGCCACATGCATTGGTCGGAGAAATCCATTAGCTGGAGCCGGGCCGACCACCCAGAGGTGATGCCGTCCCCCGGCTCCTACGCTTTGGTCCTGGAGGCCACCCTCGCGACGGACACGCGCGCCGCCCGCTTCTCCCGTGTGCTGATCGACGGTGGAAGCAGCATCAACATCCTATACCGCGACACCCTGGAGAAGTTGGGTGTCAAGGCGAAGCAGCTTGTGCCGACTCGGACGGTGTTTCACGGCATTGTACCAGGTTTGTCCTGCGCCCCCATTGGCAAGATCAAGATCGACGTACTCTTTGGGGGCAAGGATCATTTCCGCCGGGAAGCAATCTGGTTCGAGGTGGTGGACCTGGAGAGCCCTTACCACGCCTTGCTTGGCCGACCCGCCTTGGCCAAGTTCATGGCGGTCCCCCACTATGCGTACCTCAAGATGAAGATACCAAGTTCCAAGGGCTTCATCACCGTCACCGGCGACTACAAGAAGTCCGCCGACTGCGCCGCGGCCAGCAGCCGGCTGGCCGAATCCCTCGTGATTGCCGAAGAAAAGAAGACGCTGGACAGGGTCGTGGCCTTGGCCAGCAAGCAGCTGAACCCGCCCGTCGACTCCAAGGAGTATGATGCCCAAGGATCTTTCCAGCCGGCCAAGGAGAACAAGAAGATACAACTCGACCCCGAGCACCCCGAGAGGTTTGCCGTCATTGGGGCGAGCCTAGACAGCAAATAGGAAGGCGAGCTCGTCGATTTCCTCCGTGAGAATCGGGATATCTTTGCATGGTCCCCCAAGGACATGCCGGGTGTTCCGAAGGATTTCACCGAGCACAAATTACATGTGTGGGAGGACGCAAAACCAGTCAAGCAGCCTCTCCGCCGACTGTCAGAGGAGAAGAGAAGGATCATAGGGGAGGAGATAGCCCGGCTTCTTGCAGCCGGCTTCATCATGGAAGTTTTCTTCCCCGAGTGGCTCGCGAACCCGGTTCTCGTGCTGAAAAAGAATAACAAGTGGCACATGTGTATAGATTACACAAGCCTCAACAAAGCCTGCCCCAAAGATCCCTTCGTCCAGCCCAGAATTGACCAAGTGATAGACTCCACAGCCGGATGCGAGCTGTTGAGCTTTTTGGATGCTTATTCAGGATATCACCAGATAAAACTAAACCCGGATGACCAACTGAAGACCGCCTTCATCACGCCGTTTGGAGCCTTCTGCTACCTGACCATGACGTTCGGCTTGAGGAATGCCGGCGCCACTTTTCAGCGTTGCATGCAGAAGTGCCTCCTCACGCAGCTCGGCAAAAACGCCCATGTCTACATGGATGATATCATGGTGAAGACGGAGAAGCGCGGCACCCTGCTGGAAGACATGAAAGAGACATTCGAGAACCTGTGTCGGTTCCGAATCAAGCTTAACCCTGAGAAATGCGTGTTCGGAGTGCCAGCCGGCCAGCTCCTAGGCTTTCTGGTCTCCGAACGCGGCATCGAGTGCAACCCTGTGAAGATCAAGGCCATCGAGAGGATGGCGGTCCCAACCAAGCTTCGAGAGATCCAGAAGTTCACCGGGTGCCTGGCCTCTCTGAACCGGTATCAGCCGGCTTGGAGAGAAAGCTTTCCCCCTCTACCGCCTCATGAAGAAGAGCACTCACTTCGAGTGGAATGACCAGGCCGACCAAGCTTTCCACGAGCTGAAGAAAATGTTGGCCACGCCGCCTGTCTTGGCGGCGCCGACTGAGAAAGAGCCCATGCTCCTTTATATTGCCGCCACTAGCCGGGTGGTCAGCACCGTCATTGTAGTCCAACGCCCCGAAGAAGGCCGAGCCCAGCCGGTCCAGAGGCCGGTTTATTACCTGAGCGAGGTGCCGTCCGCCTCAAAGCAGAACTACCCGCACTACCAGAAGATGTGCTACGAATTGTACTTCACCGCCAAGAAGCTGAAGCCGTACTTTCAAGAACATCCCATCACGGTCGTATGCACTGCCCCGCTGGCCGAGATCATAGGCAGCCGGGATGCATCCGGCCGGGTGGCTAAGTGGGCCATCGAGCTGGCCCCTTACACGATATTCTACCAACCCCGCACCGCCATCAAGTCGCAAGCACTGGCCGACTTCCTCGTTGACTGGGCCGAGACCCAGTACTTACCGCCAGCTCCCGACTCCACCCATTGGCGCATGCACTTGACGGATCCAAGATGCGCACCGGCTTGGGAGCCGGCGTCGTCCTTACCTCTCCCAAGGGCGACAAGCTCAGATACACGCTGCAGATCCACTTCGCCGCCTCCAACAATGTAGCCGAGTACGAAGCGCTCATACACGGGCTCCGGCTTGCCAAGGAACTCGGCATCCGCCGGATCCTGTGCTATGGCGACTCGGATTTGGTGGTTCAGCAATCATCTGGCGATTGGGACGCCAAGGACGCAAACATGGCAAGCTACCGCTTCCTAGTGCAGCAAATCAGTGGGTACTTCGATGGATGCGAATTCCTCCATGTACCGCGAGCTGACAACGAGCCAGCAGATGCCCTGGCCCGAATAGGCTCCATGCGGCAAGCAATACCAACCGGCGTCGCCCTACAACGCCTCCTCAAGCCGTCCATCAAGCCGTCTCCGGAATCCGACTCTATCTTCGTGCCGCCTAACCCCGATGGGGCCGGATCCGGCTCGAAGAATCAAGCAGTCGGCCCGGGGACTTCAATACTCGGCTCGGGGACTGCAGTAGCCGGCTCAGGGACTGCCGCACCCGGCTCGGGGACTGCGGTAGCCGGCCCGGGGACTTCTTCAGCACAGCAAGCGGCGGTCGACTCCAGCACTTCATCACCCAGCCCGCCCACCCTGGTGGCTGTAGCCACACTAGCAGCAGGGGAAGTTGCAGCTCCATCATGGGCTCAATCCATCCTCAACTTCTTGGTGAACCTAGATTTGCCGGCTGACGAAACAGAAGCGAGACAAGTCCAACGTCGAGCCGGAGCATACACAATTGTCAACAGAGAACTTGTCAAGCGCAGTGTCACTGGAGTCTTACAGTGATGCGTCGAGCAGGAGAAAGGCATTGCAATCCTCAGAGATATACACCAAGGAGAGTGCGGCCACCACGCCGCATCAAGATCACTTGTCGCCAAAGCCTTCCGCCACGGTTTCTTCTGGCCGACTGCTTTGGACGACGCCAAAGAGCTAGTCAAACACTGCAAAGGCTGCGAGCTTTTCAGCTCCAAGCAACACATGCCGGCTTCGGCACTCAAGACCATTCCCCTCACCTGGCCCTTTGCCGTCTGGGGACTGGATATGGTGGGCCCATTCAAGACGGCGCGCGGCGGCATGACGCATTTGCTCGTCGCCGTGGACAAATTAACCAAGTGGATCAAGGCGAAGCCGATCAAGAAACTGAATGGGCCGACTGCAGTGACTTTCATTGCAGATATAACAACCCGGTACAGCGTACCGCACATCATCATCACCGACAACGGCACGAATTTTGCCAAAGGTGCCTTGGCACGGTTCTGCGCTGCACAAGGTATCCAGCTGGACCTTGCGTCCGTCGCCCACCCACAGTCAAACGGCCAAGTAGAGCGAGCAAATGGCCTCATCCTGTCCGGCATCAAGCCCCGGCTAGTCGTACCTCTGGAGCGTTCAGCCGGCTGTTGGCTCGACGAGTTGCCGGCTGTCCTATGGAGTCTGCATACTACCCCAAACAGATCAACCGGCTTCACTCCTTTCTTCCTTGTATATGGTGCCGAGGCAGTCATCCCAACAGACATCGAGTTCGACTCGCCTCGGGTAACCATGTACACGGAAGCGGAGGCCAAAGAAGCAAGAGAAGACGGCGTCGACCTGCTGGAAGAAGGCCGGCTGTTAGCCCTCAGCCGGTCTGCCATCTACCAGCAAGGTCAGCGCCGCTACCACAGCCGGAAGGTCAGACCAAGATCCTTCCAGGAGGGCGACCTTGTGCTCCGGCTGATCCAGCGAACAGCCGGCCAGCACAAGCTCGCAGTCCCCTGGGAAGGCCCCTTCGTCGTCAGCAGAGCCCTAGGCAATGATTCCTACTACCTCATCGACGCGCAGAAGCCGAAGGCACGCAAGAGAGATGACTCCGGTAAGGAGTCGGAACGACCATGGAACGCCAATCTCCTTCGAAAATTTTACAGTTGAAATACAGTATGTACCACGCCCACTTTTGTATTAAGTACGAAACAATAGGCTCCCCGAGGAGGACTCGGGGACTGCCATCTTTTATTTTATGAATGAAAGTTATCATGCGCATGATATCGCCTGTTCATTTGTTTATTTCGTCCGGCACCGGGTTCGACGAGTCGGCCCGGGGACTAGCCGACTGGAGTTATATTAGGAGTGCTACCCGCGGTCAGACAAGTAATGTGCCGACACCTAGGCTTGGCTCTTGCCAAAGTCGCAGTTCGAAGAACCGACTGCCCGGCCGGCAAGAGTCATAAGCTGGAGAGGGTGCGCACACAAAAAACGGCTAGGGACTAACGGACTTATATAGCGAAAGCCAACTTGCCGCCTCCCGCCGACCGACTACCAGAGTAGCCGGCCAACCGGCTTGCATTCAGTCTGCTTCAAATCCAAGAAAGCTCGAGTACTTGCCTTCCCACAGAGGGAAGGCGGCAAAGGAAAAAGCCTAAGGATAAAAAGTGCACTCGAATGGAAACCAAAACATGCATACAATAATATTTACACAAAGGACCTCCAGAGAGGTCAGCATCCAACTTTGTTCGATACACCCCCAGTGGGTGGAATTGCGGAAACTTAAAAATTGTTCGAAAAAGCAAAAGTAGGAACAACAGGGACGGCAGATCAAGCTGGCGGGGCCGCTGACGAGCCGGGCTGGGCGGTGGAGGTGGTCGTGCCGGCTGAAGGAGCGGCCGGCTGGCCAACTTTGGCCTGATCACCGCCTCCGGTAGAGGGCGCGCTCCCGCGCGGCTCGTTGCTGGAGGCACGGTCGGCTTGAGGGCGGTCGGTCGTCTCACCAGCCGGCTCGGCGTCTCCGCCGTCTTCTTCCTCGTCATCCTCGCCCTCGTCGCTGGAGGCAATCTCCTCGGCCGAGTCCTCGCCTTCCGCCGGGTTCAGCCCGAACCACTCCTCCGGCTGGGCGATGCCGTCGTCATTGAGTTCCGGCGCGAAGACGCCGGTGTCGGTGCACTCGGCGATCGTCGAGGCGCGCTGCGCGATCGCCGGCCGCACCTCCTCCAGCTCCGCGTCGGCCTCCAGCCGGCAAGTCCGCAGCTGGTCCAGGCTTAGCCCTGGGTACCATGCGCGGACGAACTCCAACGCACGACCGGCTCCGAGTCGGGCTGCCGACGCCTTCCAAGCCTCAAAGCGGCCGACTGCGACTTCAAGCCAGTCGGCGGTCCGACTTGGGGTGCGGGGAATCATTTGGCCGGGCCAGAGCGCGGCCAGCACCTGCGCCCCGGCAAGTTGGAGCCGGTGGAGCATCCGATGGGCCGGCTGCAGTCGCGCCTGGACGGCAATGAGCTGCTCCGACAGCGTTCGATTTGCATCCGGCGCAATGACAACTCCAGCCTGACGGCGCGCCTCGCGATGGGCCTCGATGGCTTGGGTGGCTAAGGACGGAGTGGCCGGGAAAGTAATCTGCGCAAAGTAACAAGCACAAGTCAGAATAAAACCCCAGGCGGCTGGCAGATGGAGGAAGGGCAAGAAAGGCGGCTTACCATCGATCAGATCTTCGATTCGGCCGAAGCCCTCCTCCAGCGCCTCGCGCGTCTCGGCCCAGCTCGCCGCCTTTATCTCGAACTCCGCCTTCAGGGCAGCCTTGCCGTCCTGCGCCTTCTGCAGGGCCGCCTTATGGCTCTCCTACTGGTTGGCCAGTTTCTTGACCAGGTGGTCGCGCTCCTGAACCAAGTCGGCATGCTCGGCGTCCCTGGCACGAAGAGCGGTCTGCACTTCGCCGAGCTCCCTCCGCAAGTCGGCGTTGGCCCCTACATGAGCAAGAGACAAAGAGAGAGAGTCAATAAGGGAAAGGTCATCAAGAAAGATCCGACCTGACTGCGCTGCAGTCGGCCCGGATCTCGGGGACTACACCCAGTGGGTGCGCTGTCACGCCCCCACAAGAGACAGGTAAGAGCAATATACTTACGTCGGCTGCTGGCCAGGTCTTCGGTCCTCCGGCTCAGCTCCCGAGCCTGGGAGTTGAAGGCGGCAGCACGAGAGTTGTGATAATCCTAAAGACCAGATAGAAAACAGAGTTAAGATAGCCGCCGAGAAAGATCCGACCCGACTGCGCTACAGTCGGCCCGGATCTCGGGGACTACACCCAGTGGGTGCGCTAGCGCGCCCCACGGAAAAAATCAGAGGATCAGAGCGGTCGACAAGTAAAAAACTTACCCGGATTGCAGACCGCGTCGACAGAAACTCCTGAGTAAATTGCTGCAGGAGGGCGGCCTGAGCCTGCAGCCGGCTCCGAACCCCTTGGGCCGCCATGTTCAACTCGCCACTTCCTTCGCTGGGAGTCCACCCGGACGTGGCGGAACTGGCCGCCTCCAAGGCTTCTGCCGTCTGGTTGGCACTCGCGGCTTGGCGCGTGTCCGGCGGGGCCGTGCTCCCTCCGGCGCGCTGGCTCGCCACCAGCTGAACTTCAAGACCGGCTCCGGCCTCAGGTGCGGCCCGGGCCGGCTCCTCCAGCACCGACGACGACTGGCCGCCTTCGCCCACTCCGGCTGGCGCTGCCGGCGGCGTCCTCTCCGCGAAGACCTCGAAGAGCTCATCCCTCTGCGCCGGCGGCTGATCGGGGGTGATCTCCTCTGCCGTGGGCAGCGGGATGTCCGGGTCTACGGTGCGGAGGGGGAGGGCGAGCAGCGGAGGCCGGCTACGCATGCCCTCCGCCTCCCTCTCCGCGGTCGCCTGCTCCGATGGAGCCTCGGCTGCCGCATCCGCTCGCTCCATCGCCGCCCGAGCGGCCTCCCGCTCCGCCGCCTCCCTCTCTTCTCGCGCCTCGCGGGCGTTCCGCTCCGTGGCTTCCGCAAGATCGGCGCGGGGGTCCACGCGGCGGGGCCCTGAAGATCCAGCCCCCGGCCCAACCACAGAGCCGCCTGGGCCTCGCTCAAGGGAAAGCGGCGCCCTGCTCAGAAATCGGAGAAGGGTTAGAACAAAGGAAGACAACAAAAAACAAGCACGCAGGCGGCCAAAGGGCTTACGATGAAACCGCTGGAGGTTGCTTCACCGCCTTCCGGAAACGGGCCGCCTTCGCCGCTGCTTCGTCTCGCTTCGTTGCCGCGGCGGAGGCCCTCGTTTTCTTCGGCCGGCTTCCGAAGAGAGGAAGCGCAGCCCGACGCTTCGCCGTTCCACCACCGACAGCCGGCGAGGCGGACGAGCCCGCGCTGTGGCGACCGGTTGCCGGCTGGTGGCACGGGATTTCTTCGGCGTCAGCATCGTCCGGCCAGTCGTCAAAACTGGCCGAGAGCCCCGTGCCTCCGGGCTCGGCGACGTCCCCCGTGGCGGCGTCCTCCATGGCAGCCGCCCCCAAATCCGGGTCGTCGATGTCGTCCACCGTACGGTCCGGGGCATACCGGCGTTCGACTCTTGCCGCCCCGGCTGGCGGCGGAAGAAGAGGGTTCTGATAGAAAAAGAGCCGCTTGGTCAGAAGCCGGCCGGCATAAAGCCGACTGATGACAGAAAGAAGGACGAACCACGGGCGGAGGATGGGCGCGGGAGTACGGCGCCTTGCCGTATTGCCAGTCGTCGGCGAGCTTGAGGTTGGCGATGTAGTTCACCATGAGCGCTACCTCGGCATGGGGCATGTCCCATGTGCTCAGCCGGCAAGGGTCGAAGCGGCCGCTCATCTGGCATAGCATGTGGGGCCGGTTCTGAAGGGGAAGGATCCGGCGCTCGACGAAGGCGGCCACCAAGTCGGCTCCGCGCAGGCCTTCCGACTGGATCATTACCCGAAGCCGGGCGATGGCGGCGTTCCCAGCCGGAGATAAGGACTTGGACCTGAAGCCCCAAGACGGCTGCCTCCCAGCCGGCGGGCCGGCTATGTAAGCTGGCAGATTAACGTAGTCTCCTTGCGGGGCGAGGTTCTTGACGTAGAAGTATGATTTTTGCCAGAGCTTCACCGATTGGATTAAAGGAATGTCCGGGAAGGGGTTGTTCTCGCTTGACCTCTTCATCGCGATGAAGGCCCCGCAGGGGGCGGGCACGCCGGCGGTGACGGTGTCGAGCTTGTTTTGGAAGAGCTCCGCCCAAAGCTCCAGTGTGGGCAGCATTCCCAAGAAGCCTTCGCAGAGAGAGACGAAGGTCGACGGCAGCATCACCGCGTTGGGCGTGAGGTGATGCGGCTGGAGACGGTAGAAGTCGAGGAAGGAGCGCATGAACCCACTCGCCGGGAAGCCGAAGCCACGCAGGAAATGTGTGCGGAAGACGAAGCGCTCGCCTTCCTCAGGCACCGGCGAGATTTCCGCCTCCGATGCCAGACAAGCCTGCACGAGGTTGGCGGCGGGCAGGCGTCGGGTCCGGCGGAGAAACTCTATGTGGTCTTCATGGACGTTGGAGCCGTCCCACGAGCTCGACAGCGCCATGGACATGACGGCGTGGGCAGGCTGCGACGGGAGGATGCGTCGGGCGCGGAAGAAGAAGAAAGGAAATAAAGGAAAGGAGAACAAGGAGGGACGGGGAGCGGGGGAGCGAGCAAGCCTTTGTCTCTCCCCCTCCCCCTCCTACTTTTAGGCTCGTGCGCCGGAGCCGAGGAGGCGTGGCATGGGGGATCGTGGGGATCGATCGTGCCCACCTCCCCCACGCCCGGCGTTTATTGCGCGCATTGAAGACACGAAGAAACGGCTGCGAGGAGGCGAGCAGTCCCCTCGGGCCACAGAAGATCTGCGCCCGGGCCGAGGCCGAGGAGTGGCGGGACCGGGCCTACGGAGGCGTCCCGTCGCGCGCGTGCGACGGCAGGACTTCTCCGCCACGTGGCCCGTCGGGGGGCCCATGGGCCGCCCGCGGGTCAACCATGGTCGTATTAATAAACAAAGAAGTTCTCCAAAGTCGGCCTGCGACGGCAAGGTCGGCTCCTCAGGGTATGAAGCTGGCCGAGCTTCTCGTCCCTCCGTCCGCCGTGAAGCTCGCCCAGCTTCGGGGACTACTGTCGGAGTAAATAGCCATGGGTAGCCTAGCCGGCTTCCCCTGGCCCATCAGAAAAAATTACGAGCCCGTCTGGCTCTCAAGAAGACTCAAGACCTGGGGCCGGCTCCCCCCTTCGCCGGCTATCTTCTAGGCCGGCTTCGGGGGCGGCCCGCCCTTTACCCTCATGAAGGAAGTCGTGGGAGGGCCGACTACGGGAAGCCGGCTACGACAAGGCCGACTCCAAGAGGCCGGCTCCCATAAAGCAGTTAAAGCCATAGTTGCAGAGTACGCGTCCACCCCGCGATGATGAAGCAAGGCGTGGCTACAGTGGAGTCTGCCACCCCCGAAACCCGGAGCACGCCTGGTACAGTGCGCCGTACGGGTGGCCACGACCCGTCCGGCGCGGCACTATTGCCACGGCGGCCCCGACGCCGTCCACGACGGGCCGCCAGCGTGGCCCCCGAGGCGGCGGGCCCCTTCGGGCAGAGAGATATCGAAGGCGGCCGCACCTTCCCCCAAGTCGGCCTGATGAGGAGCCGGCTCCCCGTAGCCGGCTCGCCATCATCCTCGAAGGAGACACCCATTAAAGAGACAAGATACGATGGGGCTACAGTAATCGCCCGCCAGGGCGACAGTACTGTAGCCACGCTTACCCCGACCAAGCCTGCGTCAACCGCACGGAGCAACAGTAACCAGCCACCGACCAGGCCCTGGATAGTGGGGCCTGCCTGTCGACCAGGGAGCCGGCAGCCGGCGGGACCCACCAGTCGGCGGGCCCCAGCAGCCGGCGCAGAAGCCGGCGAGCACAGTCACAGACAGCAGGGCCCCGCGCCCAGCTGAATTGCCATTGTACCCCTGGGGGGTAGGCCTATATAAACCCCCCGGTGCACCCATGCAAAGGGTTGGACTCTCAAGCTAGACTTAGACACCACACAAGGAGAAGAGGCAAGCTAGCTGTGCCCTTCTTCCTCCTTCCACCCAAACAGCTCAAGGAGCATTGTGTAGCTACTTGTTCATTTAGTAACCATGCGGAGACCCCGCAGAGCAGCAGTAGGGGTGTTATCTCCTCGGAGAGCCCTGAAGTTGGGTAAAATTTGCCGGCGTGCATGTCTCCGCCTTATCCCGTTTCCAGGCACCGGCGATGTTTTATTGGCTCCCACAATGATAAGCCACCCGTTGGCATATGTCGCACCTACCACCTGACAACATCCATTTGCCAAATTTGATAATCATAAAATGCGGCAATTGCTATCATGATTTGAACAGACTTAAGCATCGCTACAGGTGAGAAGGTCTCATTGTAGTCAACTCCTTGAACTTGTCGAAAACCTTTCACAACAAGTCGAGCTTTGCAAACAATAATATTCCCGTCAGCGTAGTATTCTTCTTGAAGATCCATTTATTCTCTATGGCTTGCCGATCATCGGGCAAGTCAACCAAAGTCCACACTTGTTCTCATACTTGGCTCCCATCTCAGATTTCATGGCCTCAAGCCATTTCGCGGAATCTGGGCTCATCATTGCTTCCTCATAGTTCATAGGTTCGTCATGGTCAAGTAAGATGACCTCCAGAATAGGATTACCATACCACTCTGGTGTGGATCTTGCGCTGGTTGACCTACGAGGTTCGGTATTAACTTGATCAGAAGTTTCATGACCATCATCATTAGCTTCCTCACTACTTGATGTAGGAATCACTGGAACTGATTTCTATGATGAACTACTTTCCAATAAGGGAGAAGGTTCAGTTACCTGATACGTCTCCAACGTATCTATAATTTTTGATTGCTCCATGCCATATTATCTACTGTTTTGGACATTATTGGGCTTTATTATCCACTTTTATATTATTTTGGGACTAACTTATTAACCGGAGGCCCAGCCCAGAATTGTTGTTTTTTTTCCTATTTTAGGGTTTTGAAGAAAATGAATATCAAACGGAGTCCAAACGGAATGAAACCTTCGGGAACGTGATTTTCTCACCGAACATGATCTAGGAGACTTGGACCCTACGTCAAGACACAAAGGAGGAGGCCACGAGGTAGGGGGCGCGCCTACCCCCTAGGCGCGCACTCCACCCTCGTGGGCCCCCTGTTGCTCCACCGACGTACTCCTTCCTCCAATATATACCTACGTACCCCCAAACGATCAGATACGGAGCCAAAACCCTAATTCCACCGCCGCAATTTTCTGTATCCATGAGATCCCATCTTGGGGCCTCTTCCCGAGCTCCGCCGGAGGGGTTATCCATCACGGAGGGCTTCTACATCATCACCATAGCCCCTACGATGAAGTGTGAGTAGTTCACCTCAAACCTACGGGTCCATAGTTATTAGCTAGATGGCTTCTTCTCTCTTTTTGGATCTCAAAACAATGTTCCCCCTGTGGGAGTCCTGGATTAGGGGGTCTCCGGACAGCCGGACTATCTCCATTGGCCGGACTGTTAGACTATGAAGATACAAGATTGAAGACTTCGTCTCGTGTCCGGATGGGACTCTACTTAGCGTGGAAGGCAAGCTAGGCAATAGGTATATGGATATCTCCTCCTTTGTAACCGACCTTGTGTAACCCTAACCCTCTCTGGTGTCTATATAAACCGGAGGGTTTTAGTCCGTAGGACACAACAATAACATACAATCATACCATAGGCTAGCTTCTAGGGTTTAGCCTCTCTGATCTCGTGGTAGATCTACTCTTGTAACACCCATATCTTCAATATTAATCAAGCAGGATGTAGGGTTTTACCTCCATCAAGAGGGCCCGAACCTGGGTAAAACTTCGTGTCCCTTGCCTCCTGTTACCATCCGGCCTAGACGCACAGTTCGGGACCCCCTACCCGAGATCCGTCGATTTTGACACCGACATTGGTGCTTTCATTGAGAGTTTCTCTGTGTCGTCGATGTTAGGCTTGATGGCTCCTACTATTATCGATAGCGATGCGGTCCAGGGTGAGACTTTTCTCCCCGGACAGATCTTTGTATTCGGCGGCTTTGCATCGCGGGCCAATTCGCTTGGCCATCTGGAGCAGATTGAAAGCTACGCCCCTGGCCATCAGGTCAGATTTGGAAGTTTGAATTACACGGCCAACATCCGTGGGGACTTGATCTTCGACGGATTCGAGCCACAGCCGGGCGCGCCGCACTGCCGCGATGGGTATGACCTAGCTCTGCCATCGGACGGTACCCCAGAGGCCTCGCCCGCATCAGCTCCGACCCTTAGCTCGGAGCCAGCTGTGCTAAGCGAGGACGGGTGGCTAGACACCACCTCAGGGGCTGCAGTCTCAACGGCGATCGAGCCGAACACCAACATCATCCTCTGTGCAGCCCGTGACTCCAAGGTGCCGGACTCTCCTCCGGACCCCGAACCATCTGTGCCCCTGCCAATCGAATCCGAGTGGGCGCCGATCATGGAATTCATCGCCGCAGATATCTTTCAGCACTCGCCCTTCGGCGACATTCTGAATTCACTAAGGTCTCTCTCTCCTTGTCAGGAGAGCCCTGGCCAGATTATGGCAACAGGATTGGGATGCGGACGATGAAGAAATTCGACGCCCACCCACCACCCACTTTGTAGCCACTGTCGAGGAGTTAACCGACATGCTCGACTTCGACTCCACAGACATCGACGGTATGGACAACGATGCAGGAGGTGAAGATGAACCACCGCCCACAGGGCGCCGGACGTCCACTTCATCATATGACGTATACATGGTGGACACACCGACAGAAAACAATGACGAGGAACGGAAGGACACACCGAAGGCTTGTTCCCTCGAGAAGCAGTCAAAGCGGCGGCGCAAGCGCCGCCCCAATTCCCGCCTCGCCAGAAATAACGACCACACAGACCCAGCGTTGGAGAAGGGCGAATCACTGCCGGACCATGGCAATACGGAAAATCAAACCGAACAAACCAATTCTGTCAAAGATAATAGTCCGGACGACACAACGCCGGACAGGCACCCGGAGCAGCAGAATGCCCATCAAAGGCTTGTTGCCACCGCGAGGAGCCTAAAAAGCAGAAGCAAAAGCTCAAGGCTGCACAGGACACACTCCAAATCAGATGGAGTAAAATACTCAACACAGCAGTGAAGTACGGCGACAATCGCCCCACCAAGAGCTACCCGAAGCGGAAGTTGCTACCTGAATTCGATGAGGAGGCCTCAGACCCCTCACAACCAAAAATCAAAATAGCCACCTGGCTGGATAGGCGACCTCACGGCCAACATAGAGCGGCAAATAATGCCACTCACAAGACAATACGCGATTCACGCGGGGGCTTGCACCAAAAGGACAGCTCAACCAGATCCATCTATGGACCACGCAAGCACGCCCCAGCATACGATATAACATCCGAACAACGCGGTACACCCAGATACAGGGGTGCCGCACACCCCCTATGTTTCACCGATGAGGCGATGGATCATGAATTTCCAGAGGGATTCAAACCTGTAAACATAGAGGCATACGACGGAACAACAGACCTTGGGGTCTGGATCGAGGACTATATCCTCCACATCCATATGGCTCGAGGAGATGATCTCCACGCCATCAAGTACTTACCCCTCAAGCTCAAAGGGCCAGCCCGCCACTGTCTTAAAGGCCTCCCCGAAAACTCCATTGGAAGCTGGGAAGAGCTTGAAGACGCTTTTCGGGCAAATTTCCAAGGAACTTATGTCCGGCCTCCGGACGCGGATGATTTGAGCCATATAACTCAACAGCCCGGAGAGTCAGCCCGAAAACTCTGGAACATGTTTCTTACTAAAAAGAACCAAATTGTTGACTGTCCGGACGCCGAAGCATTGGCAGCTTTTAAACATAGCGTCCGTGATGAATGGCTCGCCAGACACCTCGGCCAAGAAAATCCAAGAACGATGGCAGCATTAACAAGCCTCATGACCCACTTTTGCGCGGGTGAGGACACTTGGCTAGCCAGATGCAGCACCAGCGACCCCAGTACATCCGAAGTTAGAGATGGAAATGGGAAATCATGGCGTGACAGCAATAACAAACGCCAGAACAAAGGAGACAACAAAAAGAGCACGACAGTAAACGCCGGATTCAAAAGCTCTCGGCCAGGTCAAAAGCCGCGCTCTAAAGGCGCCAGAGACGAACTGTCCAGCCTGAATAAAATTCTGGACCAAATATGCCAGGTCCATAGCACCCCTGGCAAACCAGCCAATCATACCCACAAAGAATGTTGGGTCTTCAAGTAGTCCGGCAAGCTCAACGCCGTACACAAGGGGGAGGATACACCAAGCGAAGATGAGGATGAGCCCCTCAAGGGAGACGCTGGGGAACAAAAGAAATTTCCACCAGAGGTCAAAACAGTAAACATGTTGCACGTGATCAATGGAAGAAACAAAACGGCACTCCCAGAAAAATACGCCCGAAGGCCTATCACCGCGGAGTCCTGCCACTGGTCGTCTCAACCGATCACTTTCGACCATCGTGATTACTCAGCAAGTATCCGGCGTGCAGGATGGGCTGCCCTGGTATTAGACCCAATAATTGACGGATACCGCCTCACACGAGTCCTGATGGACGGTGGTAGTAGTTTAAACCTGATATACCAGGATACAATCTGCGAAATGGGGATAGACCCAACAAAAATTCGCCATAGCAATATTACCTTTAAAGGAGTAACGGCAGGCCCAGGGGCTCGTTGCACGGGCTCCCTACTACTAAATGTTATATTCGGCTACCCTGATAACTTCCGTAGGGAACATCTAACCTTCCACATCGCTCCGTTCCAAAGTGGCTATCAAGCACTACTCGGATGCGAAGCTTTCGCTCGCTTTAATGCAATACCACACTATGCTTCCCTCACACTCAAGATGCCCGGTCCATGTGGCACCATTACAGTAAACGGAAATATTAAGTGATTTCTGCGCGCCGAAGAGCGTGCGGCTGCCTTAACAGCCGCACACTATAAACGGCCTCACCAACTAATTAGCAGTTCCCCTATTACAATACAAGGGGCTCAACGGGCGCAGACAAGTGGAATTCTTACTCACCTTGAATTATACATGGCTTATTTAAAAAACTATCTTTTTGCACGACAGCTTTTTTACCTAAGCTCCTCTCTTTTACAGATAATCATCGTGCTACACCCGTCCAGGATACGACACAACGGAGACACAGGCACAGACGTGCAGTAGGGACCCGCTCCAAGGATTCTTTTTAGATTAAGACCCTGCGTAAACATTTTTTACTGTCTCTTGTTGATACATATCCACCGAATTCTCAACACAATTGAGAAGGATGCTGACATCTTGGCATGTGTCCACGTCAGAATAACGCACGTACCTGGCACAAGGGGCTTCTTACAAGCGGCACTATTTCGGCCCAGTTTATACCATAAAGACCGAATACCTTAGGGAGTGTTCGGCATCGCGAGTTCGACCTTATATGCATCAGCTCCGAATCATTGTCTTTGGTCAAATATTGGGTTCTCGGCTCCTGTGGTTTGGTGCCTTACGTTCCGCTTTGCCGGCTAAGGTAGCACCAGGAGAACTACTGCGATTGTGCCCTGGTTCATCCGGATGAGCGCCTCAGTAGAGAAAGCCGAAAACTGACTGTCATGATATAGCGTGAGACTGGTCAACCACTCAATGACCTATCGGAATGTTAGAATTCCTCTGCCTTAATGAAGGGCCGTTTTCCGGCCAGGCATATGTGCACCCCGCGATCGGGAGAGTGCGGAGCCACCAGGGGCTATCTAGTAGCCCCACTGTCAAACTCCTATGGCTAAGTGAAAGTGTTCAAGCATTATAGTCCGGTTGCCTCGCTTGCTGCGCTATCACCTCCTTATCAGGACCAAGACGTTGAGTTAAGTGTGAACATGCGTTTTTTGCGAGCACCTCCGCATTACATGCGTGGGGGTTGAAGCCGACGGCTGCAATCTTTCAGGTTATACACATGTATACATAAACGGCCGCACATGAGGCATCATACTACTTTCATGCAAAAGTATAAACACAGCCTTATAAAAACTTCATAAAAGCATTATGTTCACAATGAGAATACATATCACTCAAACATAATATTTTTCGAGCACTAGGCCTCTATCAAACGAGCACCCTCGAGAACTTCCTCGAAATAGTGTTCGGCAGCCACACGGCCTATGGCCGAACCCTGCACCGCAACAGTGGTAGCGTCCATATCCACCCAGTATGCTTTAACACGGGCAAGGGCCATCCGTGAGCCTTCTATGCACGCCGACCTCTTCATCGCATTAATGCGCGGCACCGCATCAAGGAGCTCCTGCACTAAGCTGAAATAGCTGTTCGGCTTAGGCCCTTCCGGCCATAATTGATCCACAACAGACCTCATGGCGAGTCTGTACAACCTATTCAGTTCGGCCCATTCGGCTAGCTGGTCAGTCAATGCAAGCGGACGCTCTGGAACGTGGAATTGCGTCCAGAATAGCTTGTCCACTTCATGATCTGTCTGACCTTGGAAGTACTTGGCCACATTGACAGCGCTCGCCGCCAAATCCATATACGCATCTGCCAAGCTCCACAACCGATCCAGAGGGGCATACCGTGGATCTCCGAACTTCCTCCGTAACATGAAGGGTTTTCCAGCCACAATATCCCCGGCTTCCCGCAGATCCTCCTTCTTCGCTCTCATAGCAGTACGGGTGTCTTTGTCTGCCGCCGCGGCCTTCTCAAGGTCCGTTGCCTTCGCTTGGTTCTCTTTCTCAAGGACCCGGCAATGGTCGGCAGTGTCTTTCAATTCTACGGCCATCTTGGCCATCTTCTCTTGGCTCTCGCAACGTGCGGCCTTCTCGGCTTTCAACTCTTCGGCCGCCTTCAAAGCAGCCGCATTACTACTCCTTGCTTGTTCCTTGGCTTGGGCAAATTCCGCCCGCAAGGCTTCCATGGTGGCAGCCCCATCTGCAGTCACAACATATTAAAGATACTGGCATTATGCTGCTCTTACTATGTGGCGTTCACCGGATAATAACACTTACCATGTGCCTCATCAAGCCTCTTGTTAACAAGCTCGATGTCGGCGTCTGCCACATCCAGTTGCCGTTTTAATTGGGCAAACTCCCTAGTCCGGCTAGCCACCGGAGCTCCCACCACCTGCACATAAAAGCAGACGGGTTATTGCCTAGGAATTTGATCCTCTGTTCGCCGCCGTTCTCGACGACAACCAAAGTCTCAGGGGCTACTATAACATGTGCAGTACTATCACATATTATCTCACATACCTCAAAGCCTGTCAATAGACTCATAAAAGCTTCATGTAATCCGCTTTCAGCGGACGAGATTCTCTCCATCACCGTACCCATCAGCGTACGGTGCTCTTCTGAGATGGCCGCTCGCCCCACCAACTCCCTCAGAACATCTGACCGCACACTAGACGGTGCCAGACTCTTTCGTATGCTCTCTTCGGGAGCCGGACACTGGGGAGCTCTGGGGTCTACGGGACTATCTTCTGGCCTCACCGGATCCGGAGAGGCCCTCCGCGACGACACTTCGGGGTCGCCCGCTTCTGGAGTGGAGGAGTCCGGGGGCGGCGTTTCGCTCTCCATCATCTCCGAAAGAAGATCCCCCGAAGACGAACTTATTTGAGAGGGGCTGAGGCCCGAACTGCAAGATATATGCGGTGGTTGTTTTATTAGAGGAAAAAGATAGCATACTCTTACTATTAAAATATTTTGGATCACTTATGACTCGTTGGAAGGCAGATGCCCTCGCGGACTTTGCGCGGCAAAAGCACCCCCCGAGGCAGGACCCTCTGTGGGAGACTTCTTCTCCCGTTTGGAGGCTTCGGCTTCCGGATCCTCGGAAGCTGTCCTTTTCCTCCCCCGGTCGTCCTCCTTCATGGGAATGCTCGTTCCCTCGGTCGGAGCGGGTAGCGATGGGGGCCCGCGTTCGCTCGTATTATCCCCCATGGTATCTTCCTTCAAGGGTTCCGGGCAAGGTGCGACCTCGAGCATCTTCTCCAATACCGGATTTTCCAAACCCTCAGGGAGGGGGGCCAAACACCGAATCATCTTCGCCTTTGTTAGCAAGTCTTGGTCAAAAGGCAAACTCTCAAAAATAACCTCGAATAAAAGACAGTGTGTTCGGCTAGAGGATTTCTTACTTGTTCGGCGGCGCGATTACTGCTCAGGCCCACGTCCTCGGTGATATCCGGACACTCCACTTGAGGTCTGAAGAATGACTTGTACATCTCTTCGTGCGTCAGGCTGAGGAAACTTTGAATGGCATGTGGTCCCTCTGGGTTGAACTCCCACAAGCGCAGGGGCCGGCGTTTGCAAGGCTAGACTTGACGAGCCAGCATAACTTGTATTACCGCAACCAAATTAAAATCTCCCTCGAAGAGATCTCTGATGCGGCTTTGCATCATAGGCACATCCTTGGCTGGACCCCAGCTCAGGCCCCTGCTAATCCATGACATCAGTTGTGGTGGGGGGCCCGGGCAGAAAGCGGGGGCAGCCGCCCACTTGGCACTTCTGGGAGCCGTGACGTAGAACCACTCCCGTTGCCATAATTCAGATACCTCTGGAAAGGAACCTTTCGGCCATGGAGCTCCTGCCATCTTGCCTATTGATGCACCTCCGCACGCGGCTTGTTGCCCCTCGATCATCTTCGGCTTTACTTCAAAGGTCTTGAGCCACATGCCAAAGTGAGGGGTAACGCGGAGGAAGGCCTCACACACGACAATAAATGTCATGATGTGGAGAAAGGAGTCCGGGGCTAGATCGTGGAAATCTAACCCGTAATAGAACATCAAGCCCCTGACGAAAGGATCCAGAGTGAGGCCTAGACCTCGGAGGAAGTGGGAGACGAACACAACGTTCTCGTTGGGTTCGGGAGTAGGGTTGACCTGCCCTCGGGTAGGCAGCCGATGCAAAACCTCGGCGGTCAGGTATCTGGCCTCCCTCAACTTCTTAATGTCCTCTTCCATCACGGAGGAGGGCATCCATCGGCCTTGAAGGCTGGATCTGGACATGATTGAAGATCCGGAGCACCTAGCCTGGGCTTTGGGTGTTAGAACTCGAGGCGGGGGAAGGGTTTGGTTGAGCACGAGAGGGAAAAAGCGAAAACCTTGTCCCCTTTATAAAGAGGGTGAATATCAAGCGTCCTCGCCGTAGCCGTTTTGGACTTAGCTATAATCTAGGAGTCCTAGACACGGTTGGGTTACCCACGAACCGCATTAATGATAATCCCATAATCAGGGGAACACGATCTCCACTTTGGCAAGACGTGTCAAGAAACCGCCTCGCGTTATGTGTGGAGCTGGTTAAGAGAAACAGTTCGAATAATCACCGGGCCACGACGTAACATCATGTTACCAAAACAAGCTAGCAGATTAGATCTGCAAAAGCATTATTCTCTCTACGGTGGAATGTGGAACTTATTTTGCAGGGTCGGACACTATCGTCATATTCAACTTCTTCTGTAATGTATTCGGAGAAGGAACCCGCCTTGCAATGCCGAACACAACTGCGCGCCGGATTCATCGTCATTGAAGCCTGGTTCAGGGGTTACTATGGGAGTCCTGGATTAGGGGGTCTCCGGACAGCCGGACTATCTCCATTGGCCGGACTGTTAGACTATGAAGATACAAGATTGAAGACTTCGTCTCGTGTCCGGATGGGACTCTACTTGGCGTGGAAGGCAAGCTAGGTAATACGTATATGGATATCTCCTCCTTTGTAACCGACCTTGTGTAACCCTAAGCCTCTCCGGTGTCTATATAAACCGGAGGGTTTTAGTCCTTAGGACAACAATCACACATATAATCATACCATAGGCTAGCTTCTAGGGTTAGGCCTCTATGATCTCGTGCTAGATCTACTCTTGTAACACCCATATCTTCAATATTAATCAAGCAGGACGTAGGGTTTTACCTCCATCAGGAGGGCCCGAACCTGGATAAAACTTTGTGTTCCTTGCCTCCTGTTACCATCCGGCCTAGATGCACAGTTCGGGACCCCCTACCCGAGATCCGCCGGTTTTGACACCGACACCCCCCTCTCTTGTGGAGAACTATTCGATGTAATCTTCTTTTTGCGGTGTGTTTGTTGAGGCCGATGAATTGTGGGTTTATGATCAAGTCTATCTATGAACAATATTTGAATATTCTCTAAATTCTTTTATGTATGATTGGTTATCTTTGCAAGTCTCTTCGAATTATCAGTTTGGTTTGGCCTACTAGATTGATCTTTCTTGCAATGGAAAAAGTGCTTAGCTTTGGGTTCAATCTTGCGGTGTCCTTTCCCAGTGACACTAGGGCCAGCAAGGCACGTATTGTATTGTTGCCATCGAGGATAACAAGATGGGGTTTTCATCATATTGAATGAGTTGATCCCTCTACATCATGTTATCTTGCTTAAGGCGTCACTCTGTTTTCATAACTTAATACTCTAGATGCATGCTGGATAGCGGTCGATGAGTGGAGTAATAGTAGTAGATGCAGGCAGGAGTCGGTCTACTTGTCGCGGATGTGATGCCTATATACATGATAGTACCTAGATATTCTCATAACTATGCTCAATTCTGTCAATTTCTCAACAGTAATTCGTCCACCCACCGTAGAATACTTATGCTCTCGAGAGAAGCCACTAGTGAAACCTATGCCCCCCGGGTCTATTTTCATCATATTAATCTTCCAATACTTAGTTATTTCCTTTGCTTTTTTTACTTTGCTTTTTATTTTACTTTGCATATTTATCATAAAAATACCAAAACATTATCTTATCATATCTATCAGATCTCACTCTCGTAAGTGGCCGTGTAGGGATTGACAACCCCTTATCGCGTTGGTTGCGAGGATTTATTTGTTTTGTGCAGGTACGAGGGACTCGCGCGTAGCCTCCTACTGGATTGATACCTTGGTTCTCAAAAACTGAGGGAAATACTTACGCTACTTTGCTACATCATCCCTTCCTCTTCGGGGAAAAACCAACAAATGCTCAAGAGGCAGCAAGAAGGATTTCTGGCACCGTTGTCGGGGAGTCTATGCAAAAGTCAATATACCAAGTACCCATCACAATCCCTATCTCCCGCATTACATTATTTGCCATTTGCCTCTTGTTTTCCTCTCCCCCACTTCACCCTTGCCGTTTTATTCGCCCTCTCTCTATCCTCCCTCTCTTTCCTGTTTGCCTCTTTTTGCCCGTTTGCTTCTTGTTTGCTTGTGTGTTGGATTGCTTGCTTGTCATGATGGCTCAAGATACCACTAAATTGTGTGACTTTACCAATACCAACAACAATGATTTTATTAGCACTCCGATTGCTCCTCTTACCGATGCTGAATCTTGTGAAATTAATGCTGCCTTACTAAATCTTGTCATGAAAGATCCGTTTTCCGACCTTCCTAGTGAAGATGCCGCTATCCATCTAAATAGCTTTGTTGATTTGTGTGATATGCAAAAGAAGAATGATGTGGATAACGATATTGTTAAATCAAAGCTATTTCCTTTTTCGCTTAGAGATCATGCTAAAGCTTGGTTCTCGTCTTTGCCTAAAAATAGTATTGATTCATGGAATAAGTGCAAAGATGCTTTTATCTCTAAGTATTTTCCTCCCGCTAAGATCATCTCCCTTAGAAACGATATTATGGACTTTTAAGCAACTTGATCATGAGCATGTTGGACAATCTTGGGAGAGGGTGAAATTAGTGATACGTAATTGCCCTACTCATGGTTTGAATTTGTGGATGATTATACAAAAATTTTATGCCGGATTGAATTTTGCTTCTAGAAATCTTTTAGATTCAGCCGCGGGAGGCACTTTTATGGAAATCACTTTAGGAGAAGCTACTAAACTCCTAGATAATATTATGGTTAATTATTCTCAACGGCATACTAAAAGATCTACTAATAAAAAGGTGCATGCGATAGAAGAAATTAATGTTTTGAGTGGAAAGATGGATGAACTTATGAAATTATTTGCTAGTAAAAGTGTTTATTCTGATCCTAATGATATGCCCTTGTCTTCTCTGATTGAGAATAATAATGAATCTATGGATGTGAATTTTATTGGTAGGAACAATTTTGGTAACAACGCGTATAGAGGAAATTTTAATCCTAGGCCTTATCCTAGTAATCCCTCTAATAATTATGGTAATTCCTACAACAATTCTTATGGAAATTATAATAAGATGCCCTCTGATTTTGAATCTAATATTAAAGAATTTATTACTTTGCAAAAGAATTTCAATGCTTTGATTGAAGAAAAATTGCTTAAGATTGATGAGTTGACTAGGAACGCTGATAGAATTTCTCTTGATGTTGATTCTTTGAAACTTAGATCTATTCCACCTAAGCATGATATCAATGAGTCTCTCAAAGCCATGAGAATTTCTATTGACGAGTGCAAAGAAATAACCGCTAGAATGCGTGCTAAGAAAGATGCCTTTGTAAGAGCGTGTTCTTCTAGTTCCTATGAAAATAAAGATGAATATCTAAAAGTTTTTGATGTGTCCCCTATTAAATCTTTGTTTTACAATATGAATCTTAATAATGATGGGACTGAATATGATCCACCTTTACCTAGAAGGTGTTCCAAGAATTCGGAGTTTTTAGATCTTGATGCTAAAATTGATAAAAGTGGGACCAAAGAAATTAAAACCCTAGATGTTGCTAAACCCACTATTTTGGATTTCAAGGAATTTAATTATGAAAATTTCTCTTTGATTGATTGTATTTCCTTGTTGGAATCCATGCTAAATTCTCCTCACGCTTATAGTCAAAATAAAGCGTTCACTAAACATATCGTTGATGCCTTGATGCAATCTTATGAAGAAAAACTTGAATTGGAAGTCTCTATCCCTAGAAAACTTTATGATGAGTGGGAACCAACTATTCAAATTAAAATTAAAGATCATGAGTTCTATGCTTTATGTGATTTGGGTGCTAGTGTTTCCACGATTCCAAAGACTTTGTGTGATTTGTTAGGTTTCCGTGATTTTGATGATTGCTCTCTAAACTTGCACCTTGCGGATTCCACTATTAAGAAACCTATGGGAAGAATTAATGATTTTCTTATTGTTGCAAATAGGAATTATGTGCCCATAGATTTTACTGTTCTTGACATAGATTGCAATCCTTCATGTCCTATTGTTCTTGGTAGACCTTTCCTTAGAACGATTGGTGCAATTATTGATATGAAGGAAGTAAATATTAGATTCCAATTTCCATTAAGGAAAGGCATGGAACACTTTCCTAGAAAGAAAATTAAATTACCTTATGAATCTATTATGAGATACACTTATGGATTGCCTACCAAAGATGGCAATACCTAGATCTATCCTTGCCTTTTATGCCTAGCTAGAGGCGTTAAACAATATCACTTGTTGGGAGGCAACCCAATTTTATTTTTATTCCTTGTTTTTTGATCCTGTTTAGTAATAAATAATTTATCTAGCCTCTGTTTAGTTTGTGTTTTTTGTGTTTAATTAGTGTTTATGCCAAGTAGAACCGTTGGCAAGACTTGGGGAAAGTCTTGATATCTTGCTGTAAAAAACAGAAACTTTAGCGCTCACGAGAACTGCCGCCATTTTTATTTGGAAAGTGATATTTAGTTAATTCTTTTTTCAGATGATTAATAAATAAATTAACAACGTCAAGCAATTTATTTTTGAATTTTTGGGGTTCCATATCTTGCGCTAGCTACAAATTACTACAGACTGTTCTGTTTTTGACAGATTCTGTTTTTCGTGTGTTGTTTGTTTCTTTTGATGAATCTATGGCTAGTAAAATAGTTTATAAACCATAGAGAAGTTGGAATAAAGTAGGTTTAACACAAATATAAATAAATAATGATTTAATTACAGTACCTTGAAGTGGTATTTTGTTTTCTTTCGCTAACAGAGCTCACGAGATTTTCTACTTTGAGTTTTGTGTTGTGAAGTTTTCAAGTTTTGGGTAAAGATTTGATGGATTATGGAACAAGGAGTGGCAAGAGCCTAAGCTTGGGGATGCCCAAGGCACCCCAAAGATAATCTAAGGACACCTAAAAGAGAAAGCTTGGGGATGCCCCGGAAGGCATCCTCTCTTTTCGTCTACTTCTATCGGTAACTTTACTTGGAGCTATATTTTTATTCACCACTTGATATGTGGTTTGCTTGGAGCGTCTTGTATGATTTGAGTCTTTGCTTTTTAGTTTACCACAATCATCCTTTCTGTACACACCTTTTGAGAGAGCCATACATGATTCATAATTTGTTAGAATACTCTATGTGCTTCGCTTATATCATTTGAGTTATATAGTTTTGCTCTAGTACTTCACTTATATCTTTTAGAGCACGGTGGTGGATTTGTTTTATAGAAACTATTGATCTCTCATGCTTCACTTAGATCATTTTTAGAGTCTTAAATAGCATGGTAATTTGCTTAAATAATCCTAATATGCTAGGTGTTCAAGATTAATAATTTTTTTCTGATGAGTGTTTTGAATACTAAGAGAAGTTTGATGCTTGATGATTGTTTTGAGATATGGAGGTAATAATATCAAAGTCGTGCTAGTTGAGTAGTTGTGAATTTGAGAAATGCTTGTGTTGAAGTTTGCAAGTCCCGTAGCATGCACCTATGGTAAACATTATGTAACAAATTTGAAACATGAGGTGTTATTTGATTGTCTTCCTTATGAGTGGCGGTCGGGGACGAGCGATGGTCTTTTCCTACCAATCTATCCCCCCAGGAGCATGCACATAGTGCCCTGGTTTTTGATGACTTGTAGATTTTTTCAATAAGTATATGAGTTCTTTATGACTAATGTTGAGTCCATGGATTATACGCACTCTCACCCTTCCATCATTGCTAGCCCCTTCGGTACCGTGCATTGCCCTTTCTCACATTGAGGGTTGGTGCAAACTTCGCCGGTGCATCCAAACCCCGTGATATGATACACTCTTTCACACATAAACCTCCTTATATCTTCCTCAAAAAAGCCACCATACCTACCTATTATGGCATTTCCATAGCCATTCCGAGATATATTGCCATGCAACTTTCCACCATTCCGTTCATCATGACACATTCATCATTGTCATATTGCTTAGCATGATCATGTAGTTGACATAGTATTTGTGGCAAAGCCACCATTCATAATTCTTTCATACATGTCACTCTTCATTCATTGCATAACCCGATACACCGCCAGAAGCATTCATACAAGCAAGTTGGATGCACACCCACTTAGTTTCTTTTGTTGAGCTTTCATACATTTATAGCTCTAGTGCATCCGTTGCATGGCAATCCCTACTCCTTGCATTAACATCAATCGATGGGCATCTCCATAGCCCATTGATTAGCCTCATTGATGTGAGACTTTCTCCTTTTTGTCTACTCCACATAACCCCAATCATCATATTCTACTCCACCCATAGTGCTATATCCATGGCTCGCGCTCATATATTGCGTGAAAGTTTATAGGTTTGAGATTACTAAAGTATGAAACAATTGCTTGGCTTCTCATCGGGGTTGTGCATGATGAGAGCATTCTTGTGTGACGAAAATGGAGCATGACTAAACTATATGATTTTGTAGGGATGAACTTTCTTTGGCCATGCTATTTTGAGAGGACATAATTGCTTAGTTAGTATGCTTGAAGTATTATTATTTTTATGTCAATATGAACTTTTATCTTGAATCTTTCGGATCTGAATATTCATACCACAATTAAGAAGAATTACATTTAAATTATGCCAAGTAGCACTCCACATCAAAAATTCTGTTTTTATCATTTACCTACTCGAGGACGAGCAGGAATTAAGCTTGGGGATGCTTGATACGTCTCCAACGTATCTATAATTTTTGATTGCTCCATGCTATATTATCTACTGTTTTGGACATTATTGGGCTTTATTATCCACATTTATATTATTTTTGGGACTAACCTATTAACCAGAGGCCCAGCCCAGAATTGCTATTTTTTTTTGCCTATTTTAGGGTTTCGAAGAAAATGAATATCAAAAGGAGTCCAAACGGAATGAAACCTTCGGGAACGTGATTTTCTCACCGAACATGATCCAGGAGACTTGGACCGTACGTCAAGACACAAAGGAGGAGGCCACAAGGTAGGGGGGCGCACCTACCCCCCTAGGCGAGCCTCCACCCTCGTGGCACCCCTGTTGCTCCACCGACGTACTGCTTCCTCCTATATATACCTACGTACCCCCAAACGATCAGATACGGAGCCAAACCCTAATTCCACCGCCGCAACTTTCTGTATCCACGAGATCCCATCTTGGGGCCTTGTAACATCCCAAATTTTCAATATGGATTGTTATACATAGATCATTCTTACATATCATATTTTATTGCATTTCGTCTCGCGATCCTCAAAATCCTAAGCAACTCAAGGACCCTCGGAGAGAGTTGGCGATTTGCCAGATTTCAGATTTGATTTTTATCAAATATTGAAACGAGGACTTTTGGTTTTAATTATTTTTCTCTCCAAAAATATTTCATATTAAAATATATGAGAGGAGATAATATGACTTCTCCAAAATAATTGTAATATTGGAGGAAAATATTAAATTCAGTTTTTGCTTTTATTTGGATTTTATTGCAATTTTGTTTGCATTAGAAAAATTGCACCTTTTCAAAATTGCATTTTAGGGCCAAGAAAATGTTCATCTCGTTCTAAATATTTTATTTAGAGAGAGAAAATTTGTTTTGGCATTTTAGAATTTTATTTTATTTTCTAGGATTTTTTTGCTTCGGCGAAATTATTAAAAAAAACGCGCCAAGGCCTAGCTGGGCCGAAGCCCAGCGCCGGCCCACCTCCCCCGCGCCACCATCTCCTAGCGGGAGACCGCGCCGCCGCCGCCGAACAGGAGTCCGGCTCGTACTCCGATCCCCGCGCCGTGCCCCCTCCCCCAAGGCACTACCCCCAGCCTTATATACCCACCCCGCCCCCGCCACCACCACCCGCCGCCCGCAGCCCGGCCCGCGCCGGGCCGCCCCGCCCGCTGCCCGCGCGGCGCCGCCTCGCCGCTGCCGCGCCGCCCGCGCCGTGCCGCCTCGCTGCGCCGCCCTGCCGCCGCTGCCGCGCCTCTGCCGCGTCGCCTCGCTGTTGTCGCACCTCGCCCTGCCGTCGCCGCCGCGTCTCGCCGGACCGACGAGGTAGCCGCCGGTTTTTTAAAGAAAACCGATCCGGTTTTTTTAAGAAAACCCTAGTTCATTTTTTTTCGGTTCGCTGGTTTTTCCCGGGTTTTCTTTTAGCGGACTTTTGTTTTAACGAACGGTTTTCGATCATTAGTTATAGACAACGAACTCTCGTTCGTTAGCCTGTTCTTCAGTTTTCTTTTATCGGATTATTCCGCGATTATTTCTGATCGCGATTTCTGATCTGATTTTCGTTCTAGTTTATCTTTTCGCTCGTTAGTCGGAATCAGGCGATTCAAACACCTAGATCTTCATCTCGAGACCCTCTTTTCGTTTAACCAACTTGAACAAGCTTTTGCGACTGTAAAATTTGACCTAGGTCCAGATTAGTAAACGGATCTTGTTTCTTTTGCCGTTTGAGTTCCGTTGCTCCATTCGATTTGATTCTTTTTGCAAACCAGAGTTCTTAAGTTGAACTTTTGGGTTAGATCCTCTTATTTGAGATTTACCCGTGTTTCTTAGCTTGATTGATTGTGTAAGTTATTGTTTCTTTGCGATAGAATTCCCGGAGTGCGAAGCGTGTTATTTGGAGTCTCTAGGTTACGCGGATCGTCAGCAAGGCAAGTAACACTTTGATCATACCCCTTTATCACCCAGTTTTTATGCATTAGTTCCAATCCTCAAACATTGCATGGCTAGGATGTCATTAACATGTGGGTTGGGAAGTAGTTGATGAGGTAGAACCTATTACCCTGTTACATTCAAACCCCTGGGAGTTACTTCAATGTGTTGCTTATATTGCTGTGCTATGCTCGTAGACGTGGTTTGGGTGAGTGAAATCCATGACAGATGTGAGATTGTTAATTAATGGTTCAACTTAAGGTGGCAACTTAAATACACATCTGGGTGGATTGAGGCACCTGGAGTACCCAGTGTTGCCTGTATTTTTGGAAATCCCGGAGTACCCGTGTGATCTTCCTATGGACCACCACCCAGGCTCAAAGGGAACTGAGACTTTTCATGCTAGAAACTTTCGTGTGCAGCCACAAGCTATTGTGGGCTCTAGTATAGTTGAGTAAGTTATGTGAAACTCTTGAAGAGGTGGATCAGCAGGTAGTGGGATTGTAGGTTTGGTATGGTCTGCCCGGAGTAGAGAGTTAATGTGTCTGAAAGACTGTGTCTCGGTCATCCCTTTCTCAAACACCCAGTAGTGCGAGAAAATCAACGGAGGAGATCGAGTCTTGTGGGAAAAAGTGCGCAAACCTCTGCAGAGTGTATAAACTAATCATGGTTAGTCGTGTCCCCGGTTATGGACAAATCTTGAGTATCTAGTACTTGGAGTATCTTAAGTATCCCATCACTCTAAATTAATATTGTTGGGTTGATAATTACTTTAATTCGGACTGAGTTGGAGGAACCTTCTCAATAATGTTTCAACTACCATGATAGTTAAATAAAATATATTCCTTTGTTGTAGGGAAAAATTGGCTTTTTCGCAAAACTATAACCATAGAGCTTTCCACCAGCCAGATATGCATGTAGTGATAGCATTATTCTCTTCTTGCTCTACTGTGTTATTTTTCCAGCATATTCCATGTGTTGACCTGTTTCGGGCTGCAATGTGTTATGTTGCAGACTTTTCAGACGAGGAGTAAGGTTTGTTAGGTCGTTGCCGTGCAGCTCAGCTATGCCGTTGGAGTTGATGGACTCACTTTATCTTCCAAGCCTTCCGCTGTTATCGTATTAGATGGCCTTAAGCCATATTTATTGTAATAAGTTCTCTTTTGAGACATTCAATGTAATAAGTGTGTGATTGCTACTCTGTTATAAATCCTTGAGTACTGTGTGTGTCAGCATTACCGATCTACGGATGACACTGAAGCACAGAGACTTGACCGTTTGAGGTCGGGTCGCTACAAGATGGTATTAGAGCACACGCTGAGTGTAGGACACGACCACTAAGCTGCAGCCATAGATCACTATTCTCTTCTCATTTCTGACTCCTCTCCATTTTCTACTCTTTAGGATGGCGGATGCAAGGAACAAGTTTGCACAACCGGAGGAAGAATCACCTTTTGGACAACACCTGAAGGAAGTCACTAGGTACCTGAACGTAGGAATACCAAGCTTCGCCGGGACCTACAACGCCACTTTACCAGAAGAGGAGTGACGGATGATTCAAGTTCAAGTTCCAGGAAGGACCTTCACGCAGTCACTAAACCCATAGAGTTTTCCTTCGATGCACCAACGTAGAGTCTAGGAAAGAGTATGGCAGCTCACATCACCATTTGACGCATTGGAGAAGTTTATCAAAAGGAGCTTAAAGACACTATCTACCAGATCTGTAGGCGCCGAGATGAGAAATGGGAGATGATCAGCACCAGGAAGGATAGATCAATTACAACTTTCATCCAGGAACTAAATCAACACATTCGACGCCAGGAGAACCAGATGTGCGCAGGCATGATAGATCTGAAGAAAGCAATGACTAGGATTGCGGAACTGGAGGAAGAACTCAAGGCTGCACGTGAAGATTATGAGGAGGAAATCGTCGTACTAGTGGAGAAGAATGACAACCTGATTAAGAAGATCGGAATATTCATGGGAGACCCCACACTAGTAGAAGAAGACGAAGAACCCAAGGAGATTCGCCCGGAAGACTATGTCATCATTGACGACGCCGACTCTGACCTGAGCGATGATGACTTTGAAGATGAAGCTGGAGCAGATATCATGGAGTCTGCAACCGAGGAATATTTCTAGTAGACCACCATAACAGTAGTAGTATTCCACCATGTAAATAGAGTAGTCTGAGCACTTTTGTGATAGTTAGATCGATTGTATGACTTGATTGATTGATTGAGTGAAATGTTTATGTTTGTCTCATGTGCATATGGGTAGTACTTTCTCATTAGACCTCATTCTATTCTAATCTCTCCTGTCTAAACCCATCAGATGCCTCCGAGACATGGCCCCAGATTTGCATTCCCACCGGAGCTCACTCAGTTGATTCAGCAGTAGAATACCCTGATGCAGATGTTAGTTTAGAACCAAGGCAACAACAAAAACAACAACAATCCACCACCACCACCAGTTGACAACTTAGCCCGTTTTCTGAGGTTGCAGCCGCCGATGTTTTCCAGTAGCACCGAGCCTATAGTAGCAGATGATTGGCTCCGGAAGATTGGAAGGGAGTTAAGCACTGCAGGATATGCTGATGCTGAGAAGGTGCGTTTTGCCGCACATCAGTTGGATGGACCAGCAGCATCATGGTGGGAGAATTACACTGTCACCTACCCTATAGCCACGGTGACATGGGACCAATTTTAGCAAGCCTTCCGTACAGCTCATGTCTCAACTAGAGCCATGAATTTGAAGAAGCGTGAGTTTCGCAACTTACGCCAGGGGAACCGTACTGTGGCTCAGTACGCGGATGAGTTTAGCAAGTTATCCCGCTATGCCCCTGATGATGTGGCCACAGATGCCGCAAAGCAGGAGAAGTTTATGGAAGGGCTGATGAGATGAGTATGCAGTTGATCGTGGAAACATTCACCAACTACCAGGAGTTGGTAGATAAGGCTCTTATGATTGAAGGGAAGCAACAACAGAATGAGAGCCGTAAGAGGAAGTATGGACAAGGGAGGTATAACTCAGGAGCTCAGCAGAAGCCTCGCCTAACCCCGAACTCGGGAGGACTTGTTCATAACCATGGAGGCCAAACCTATAATGGAGGGAGTAACCATAATAATACTGGCACAAGGAATGGGAATGGGAATGGAGCAAGCAACAATCAGAACCGCCCAAATCCAGCCACACCCACCAAGAAGGACCTAAGCCACGTTACTTATTTCAAGTGCGGGAAGACTGGACACTATGCCACAGAGTGCCCTGAAGGGAAGAATGGAAACAGAAACGGGAGCGCTGGGAAGAAGCCCAATCCATTCAACAAAGGACAAGTGAACCACGTTAACGTGGAGGAGCTTGAAGAGCAGCCAGATGCGGTTATAGGTAAGTTTTTGGTTAAGTCATTTACTTCTCTTGTTCTTTTTGATACTGGTGCATCGCATTCATACATATCAAGGGAATTCATGGATAAGTTTAAACTACCGACCCAAACCCTTAGGACCCCTCTGTTAGTAAGTTCACCTGGAGCAGAGTATATGGCTAGTCGATGGTGCGACCAGATACCCTTAACCATTGGTAGCCATGTTTTTCCGTCTGACCTAATTATCTTGGAGTCACAAGGATTGGATGTGATATTAGGAATGGACTGGATGTCAAAGTACGAAGGAAACATTGACTGTGTTAGTAAGTCAATTTGTCTCATCACCCCGGAGGGAAAAAGGATCAAGTATATATCTAGGCATGTGCCACAAAGTAGCCAAGTAAATACCCTCACGGGAGTTGTTCAGGAGGAAGTGCCTGTAGTAAAGGATTACCCGAATGTTTTCCCAGAGGAGTTGCCAGGCACGCCACCAGACCGAGATATCGAGTTTTTGATAGAGCTATTGCCAGGCACAGGGCCAATATCCAAGAGACCATATAGGATGCCCGCGAATGATCTAGAGGAGATTAAGAAACAGATCAAGGAGTTATTGGAGAAAGGTTACATTTGACGGAGTTCATCACCATGGGGAGCCCCAGTGCTTTTGGTCGAGAAGAAAGATAAGTACCTAAGAATGGTTGTTGATTATCGGGCATTGAATGAAGTGAAGATCAAGAACAAGTACCCATTGCCGATGATCAATGATCTGTTTGACCAGCTGCAAGGAGCTAAGGTGTTTTCGAAGATCGATCTGCGATCAGGATATCATCAGTTGAAGATACGAGAGAAGGATATACCAAAGACAGCCTTCACCACACGGTACGGGCTATACGAATATACGGTCATGTCATTTGGACTGACTAACGCCCCTGCCTATTTCATGAGCATGATGAACAAGGTATTCATGGAATATTTGGATAAGTTTGTTGTGGTGTTCATTGATGATATAATGGTATATTCGAAGAATGAAGAGGAACACAAGGATCATTTGCGATTAGTTCTCGAGAAACTCAGGGAACATTAGTTATATGCCAAGTTCAGCAAATGCGAGTTTTGGTTGAAGGAAGTCAGATTCCTTTGACATGTTATATCAGGAGAAGGTATAGCAGTAGACCCCACCAAGGTTCAGTCAGTCACTGAATGGTTGGCACCCACTTCAGTTAGCGAGATCCCCAGTTTTCTTGGACTCGCAGGATACTACCGTAGATTCATTAAGAATTTTTCAAAGGCTGCAAAGCCCATGACGAAATTATTGAAGAAGGATACCAAGTTTAAATTGACGGAAGATTGGGAGGCAAGTTTCCAGGAGCTGAAGAAACATTTGACTACAGCCCCCGTGCTGACACTGCCAGATATACGTAAGGATTTCCAAGTGCATTGCGACGCCTCTCGCCTAGGACTCGGAAGTGTGCTTATGCAGGATGGAAGAGTTGTTTCGTATGCCTTGCGACAACTAAAACCACATGAGTTGAATTATGCCACGCATGATTTGGAGCTAGCAGCCGTAGTGCATGCATTGAAGACTTGGAGACATTACCTTACTGGAAATCATTGTGATGTGTACATGGATCATAAGAGTTTGAAGTACATTTTCACCCAGAAGGAGCTGAACCTTAGGCAGAGAAGATGGTTGGAGCTTATAAAGGATTATGACATGAAGCTTCATTATCATCCAGGAAAGGCCAATGTCGTAGCACATGCCTTGAGACGGAACAGTTATGCTAATACCCTAATAAGCACGGGATTGCCGAAGGAGTTAGCAGAGGATCTCCGAGAACTTCGATTGGAGATTGTTCCTAGAGGTTTTGTTGCAACAATGGAGGTGCAGTCTACATTGTTGGGAAAGATTCGAGAAGCTCAGAAGGATGACAAAGAGATTGCTGAGATAAAGAAGAAAATGGGCGAAGGAAAGGCCAAAGGTTTTCATGAGGACGAACATGACACCTTATGGTTTGAGGACCGCGTTTATGTGCCCAATAACATAGAAATCAAGAAATTAATACTTTAGGAGGCTCATGACTCACCATACTCGATACACCCCAGAAACACCAAGATGTATTTGGATTTGAAAGAACGTTTCTGGTGGACAGGGGTGAAGAAGGATATCGCCGAGTATGTGGCCGTATGTGATGTATGTCAGAGAGTGAAGGCAGAGCATCAAAAGCTAGCAGGATTGTTACAGCCTATGCCTATACCCGAATGGAAGTGGGATAAACTTGGCATGGATTTTATCACCGGATTACCCAGGACTAAATCAGGATATGATTCTATATGGGTAGTAGTTGACCGTTTGACCAAAGTGGCACACTTTATCCCCGTGAAAACAACTTATACTAGTGCAAATTTTGCCAAGATATATATGACCAGGATCGTATGTCTGCATGAAGTTCCGAGGACCACCGTATCGGATAGAGGAACGCAGTTTACCTCAAAGTTTTGGCATCAGCTGCACCAGACTTTGGGAACAAGATTGGAGTTCAGTAAAGCATTCCACCCGCAGACGGATGGACAGACCGAGAGAGTCAATCAGATTCTGGAGGACATGTTGAGAGCCTGTGCGCTCGATTATGGATCTAGTTGGGATGACAATCTTCCTTACGTAGAGTTTTCATACAACAATAGTTACCAAGCCAGTTTGAAGATGGCACCGTTCGAAGCCCTATATGGACGAAGGTGTAGAACACCATTGATGTGGGATGAAGTCGGAGACCGACAATTGTTTGGACCAGACTTGATCAAAGAGTCTAAGGAGAAGGTTAAACTGATCCGGGATAGACTGAAGATAGCTCAGTCCAGACAGAAGAGTTATGCAGATTCGAAACGCAAGGAGGTAACCTATGAAATTGGAGATCGAGCATATCTACGAGTATCGCCTTTGCGAGGAGTGAAACATTTTGGAGTTAAGGGAAAGTTAGCCCCGAGATTTGTAGGACCATATCGTGTTTTGGAACGGATGGGAGAAGTTGCCTACAAGTTGGAGTTACCTAAAGGACTGTCTGGAGTTCACGATGTGTTTGACATTTCCCAGTTGAAAAAGTGCCATGCTGAGATGGCCGACATACCACTAAGAGATACCGTACCCTTGGAGGCGATTCAGTTGGACAATGACTTGACTTATGAGGAGAAGCCAGTCAAGATTTTGGAGTTTGCTAGTCGAGTCACCCGCAGCAAGGTCATCAAGTTTTGCAAAGTTCAGTGGAGCCACCGTACCGAGGAGGAAGCCACATGGGAATGAGAGGATGATCTTCGCAAGGACCACCCACACCTATTTTCAAGCCAACCCGAATCTCGAGGGCGAGATTCATCTTATGAGGGGTAGGTTTGTAACATCCCAAATTTTCAATTTGGAATGTTATTCATAGATCATTCTTGCATATCATATTGTATTGCATTTCGTCTCGCGATCCTCGAAATCTAAGCAACTCAAGGACCCTCGGAGAGAGTTGGATTTCCCAGATTTCGTATTCGATTTTTATCAAATATTGAAACAAGGACTTTTGGTTTTAATTATTTTTCTCTCCGAAAATATTTCATATTAAAATATATTAGAGGAGATAATATGACTTCTCCAAAATAATTGAAATATTGGAGGAAAAATATTAAAAATCAAGTTTTTCTTTTCTTTGGATTTTATTGCAATTTTGTTTGCATTAGAAAAATTGCACGTTTCAAAATTGCATTTTAGGGCCAAGAAAATGTTCATCTCGTTCTAAATATTTTATTTAGACAGAGAAATTTTGTTTTGGCATTTTTAGAATTTTATTTTATTTTCTAGGATTTTTTTGCTTCGGCGGAATTATTAAAAAAACGCGCCAAGGCCTAGCTGGGCCGAAGCCCAGCGCCGGCCCACCTCCCCGAGCCACCGTCTCCTAGCGGGAGACCGCGCCGCTGCCGAACAGGAGTCCGGCTCGGACTCCGTTCCCCGCGTCGTGCCCCCTCCTTATATACCCACCCCTCCCCCGCCACCACCACCCGCCGCCCGCAGCCCCGCCCGCTGCCGCGCCTCGCTGCCCGCGGCACGCCGCCTAGCCGCTGCCGCGCCGCCCTGCCGCTGCGACCATGTGATACGTCTCCAACGTATCTATAATTTTTTATTGCTCCATGCTATATTATCTACTGTTTTGGACTATATTGGGCTTTATTTTCCACTTTTATATTATTTTTGGGACTAACCTATTAACCGGAGGCCCAACCCAGAATTGCTGTTTTTTGCCTATTTCAGTGTTTCGAAGAAACGGAATATCAAACGGAGTCCAAACGGAATAAAACCTTCGGGAATGTGATTTTCTCACCGAACGTGATCTAGGAGACTTGGACCCTACTCCAAGGAGTCAAAGAGGCGGTCACGAGGGTGGGGGCGCCCCCCTAGGGCACGCCCCCTGCCTCGTGGGCCCCTCGGTGCTCCACCGACGTCCTCCTTCCTCCTATATATACCTACGTACCCCCAAACGATCCGAAGAGGAGCCAAAAACCTAATTCCACCGCCGCAACTTTCTGTATCCACGAGATCCCATCTTGGGGCCTGTTCCGGAGCTCCGCCGGAGAGGGCCGTCATCACGGAGGGCTTCTACATCATCATAGCCTCTCCGATGAAGTGTGAGTAGTTTACCTCAGACCTTCGGGTCCATAGTTAGTAGCTAGATGGCTTCTTCTCTCTTTTTGGATCTCAATACAAAGTTCTCCCCCTCTCTTGTGGAGATCTATTCGATGTAATCTTCTTTTTGCAGTGTGTTTGTTGAGACAGATGAATTGTGGGTTTATGATCAAGTCTATCTATGAATAACATTTGAATCTTCTCTGAATTCTTTTATGTATGATTGGTTATCTTTGCAAGTCTCTTCGAATTATCCGTTTGGTTTGGCCAACTAGATTGGTAGTTCTTGCCATGGGATAAGTGCTTAGCTTTGGGTTCGATCTTGCGGTGTCCTTTCCCAGTGACAGAAGGGGCATCAAGGCACGTATTGTATCGTTGCCATCGAGGATAACAATATGGGGTTTATTTCATATTGCATGAATTTATCTCTCTACATCATGTCATCTTGCTTAAGGCGTTACTCTGTTTTTTAACTTAATACTCTAGATGCATGCTAGATAGCGGTCGATGAGTGGAGTAATAGTAGTAGATGCAGAATCGTTTCGGTCTGCTTGTCACGGACGTGATGCCTATATACATGATCATGCCTGGATATTCTCATAACTATGCTCAATTATGCCAATTGCTCAACCGTAATTTGTTCATCCACCGTAGAATACTTATGCTCTTGAGAGAAGCCACTAGTGAAACCTATGGCCCCTGAGTCTATTCTCATCATATCAATCTCCATCACTTTAATCTTGCTTTGCTTTTTACTTTGCCTTTACCTTTTACTTTGCATCTTTATACCAAAAATACCAAAAATATTATATCTATCAGATCTCACTCTCGTAAGTGGCCTTGAAGGGATTGACAACCCCTAATCGCGTTTGTTGCGAGTAGCTATCGTTTTGTGCAGGTCCGAGGGACTTGAGCGTGGCCTCCTACTCGATTGATACCTTGGTTCTCAAAAACTGCGGGAAATACTTACGCTACTCTGCTGCATCATCCCTTCCTCTTCGGGGAAAACCAACACAAGCTCAAGAGGTAGCAAGAAGGATTTATTGCGCTGTTGCCGGGGAGTCTACGCAAAAAGTCAACATACCAGGAAACCATCACAATCCCTATCTCTCCTATTACATTATTTGCCATTTGCCTCTCGTTTTCGTCTCCCCCACTTTACCCTTGCCATTTTATTCTCTCTCTATCCTCCCTCTCCTTTCTGCTTGCCTTTTCGTTTGCTTGCCGTCATGACTAGTCTCATATCTTCTCCGTTGTCTCCCGAGAGTGAAGTTCTAAATTTTAAACAAAGGGAGGGAGAAAATCTAAAAGATGCTTGGTATAGAATTTGCAATGCTCAAAATAGATTTACCAGGAAGCAATCTACCTTAGTTCTTCCCCGCAATTTTTATGTAGGTGTTAATCCTTGGTATAGATATATCCTCGATACCATTACCGGAGGGAACTTCTTGGGCAGCCATACTTTTGATTCTTATAATGCTATGTTAGATTTATTTGGCTCGCCGCCTCTTTTGGTTAATGGAACCATGTTAACTTTGGAGCATGTTATGCAAAGACTTGAAATTATTGAAAATAAAGTTTCTACTATTGAATTAATTGAAAATTTAGATAAAAAGATCCACAATCAAATTACTCAATATGGATGTAAGGTAGGAATGACTTTGAAATTTTTTAAGGAAAAGGAACCCATAGTTAATGAGAAGATGAACTTAGATTCTACTAGAATTGATAAACTTGAGGGTATCATTACAAACTTGGGAACCACTTTTTCTTCCGTAAAGAATACTCCAAGTCCTCCTACTAAAATTGCCAAGCTTATGTATGTTCCTAAAAATAGGGTGAATCATCTAAGGAAACTGCGGATCTTAAATCTATAAGTATTCATCCCAAATCTTTTTGATATCATTAAGGAACCAATTGCTACAAATGAATTTTTCGATCTTGTGCCTAAAATTTTAAAAATCACTAGAAATAAAGAAATTCGTAAGGGAAATAGATGCCTCATCGAAGAATTGCCTACCAAAGATGGCAATACCTAGATCTATCCTCGCTTTTATGCCTAGCTAGGGGCGTTAAACGATAGCGCTTGTTGGGAGGCAACCCAATTTTATTTTTATTCCTTGCTTTTTGCTCCTGCTTAGTAATAAATAAATTATTTAGCCTCTGTTTTGGTTGTTTTTTTTGTTTAATTAGTGTTTGTGCCAAGTAGAACCGTTGGGAAGACTTGGGGAAAGTCTTGTTGAACTTGCTGTAAAAAACAGAAACTTTAGCGCTCACGAGAACTGCTGTCATTTTTATTTGAAGAGTGATATTTAGTTAATTCTTTTTGAAGATGATTATAGATAAATTCATCACGTCAAGCAATTTATTTTAGAATTTTCGGGGTTCCAGATCTTGCTCTAGCTACAGATTACTACAGACTGTTCTGTTTTTGACAGATTCAGTTTTTCGTGTGTTGTTTGCTTATTTTGATGAATCTTTGGTCAGTAAAATAGTTTATAATCCATAGAGAAGTTGGAATACAGTAGGTTTAAAACCAATATAAATAAATAATGAGTTCAATACAGTACCTTGAAGTGGTCTTTTGTTTTCTTTCGCTAACGGATCTCATGAGTTTTCTACTTTAAGTTTTGTGTTGTGAAGTTTTCAAGTTTTGGGTGAATTCTTGTGATGGATTATGGAACAAGGAGTGGCAAGAGCCTAAGCTTGGGGATGCCCATGGAACCCCCAAGATAATCCAAGGACACCAAAAAGTCAAAGCTTGGGGATGCCCCGGAAGGCATCCCCTCTTTCGTCTACTTCCATCGGTAATTTAGTTGGACCTATATTTTTATTCACCAACATGATATGTGTTTTGCTTGGAGCGTCTTGTATTATATTTGTCTTTGTGTTTTAGTATGCCACAATCATCCTTGCTGTACACACCTTTTGAGAGAGCCATACATGAATTAAAATTTGATAGAATACTCTCTGTGCTTCACTTATATCTTTTGAGCTAAGTAGTTTTGCTCTATGTGCTTCACTTATATCTTTTGAGCTAAGTAGTTTTGTTCTTTGTGCTTCACTTATATCTTTTGAGCGTTATAATGTGCTTCACTTAGATCTTTTAGAGCACGGTGGTGGATTTGTTTTAAAGAAACTATTGATCTCTCATGCTTCACTTAAATTATTTTGAGAGTCTCTTAATAGCATGGTAATTTGCTTAATAATAATATGCTTGGTATTCAAGATTTGTGAAACTTTCTTTTGAGTGTGTTGAATACTAAGAAAAGATTGAAGCATGATAATTGTTTTGAGATATGGAGGTGATAATATCTTAAAGTCATGCTAGTTCAGTAGTTGTGAATTTAAAGAATACTTGTGTTAAAGTTTGTGATTCCCGTAGCATGCACGTATGGTGAACCATTATGTGATGAAGTCAAAGCATGATTTATTTATTGATTGTCTTCCTTATGAGTGGCGGTCGGGGACAAGCGATGGTCTTTTGCTACCAATCTATCCCCCAAGGATCATGCGCATAATACTTTGCTTTGATAACTTCTAGATTTTTGCAATAAGTATATGAGTTCTTTATGACTAATGTTGAGTCCATGAATTATACGCACTCTCACCCTTCCACCTTTGCTAGCCTCTCTAATACCGCGCACCTTTCACCGGTATCATACACCCACCATATACCTTCCTCAAAACAGCCACCATACCTACCTATTATGGCATTTCCATAGCCATTCCGAGATATATTGCCATGCAACTTTCCACCGTTCCGTTTATCATGACACATTCATCATTGTCATATTGCATATCCCGGTACACAGCCGGAGGCATTCATATAGAGTCATATTTTGTTCTAAGTGTCGAGTTGTAATTGTTGAGTTGTAAGAAAAATAAAAGTGTGATGATCGTCATTATTAGAGCATTGTCCCAAGTGAGGAAAGGATGATGGAGACTATGATTCCCCCATAAGTCGGGATGAGACTTCGGACGAAAAATAAATAAAAGAGGCCAAAGAAGCCCAAATAAAAAGAGAAAGAAAAGAGGCCATAAAAAAGAGAAAAGGCCCAAATAAAAAATAAAAAAATGAGAGAAAAAGAGAGAAGGGACAATGTTACTATCCTTTTACCACACTTGTGCTTCAATGTAGCACCATGATCTTCATGATAGAGAGTCTCCTATGATGTCACTTTCATATACTAGTGGGAATCTTTCATTATAGAACTTGGCTTGTATATTCCAATGATGGGCTTCCTCAAAATGCCCTAGGTCTTCATGAGCAAGCAAGTTGGATGCACACCCACTTAGTTTCTTTTTGATCTTTCATATACTTATAGCTCTAGTGCATCCGTTGCATGGCAATCCCTACTCACTCACATTGATATCTATTGATGGGCATCTCCATAGCCCATTGATACGCCTAGTTGATGTGAGACTATCTTCTCGTTTTTGTCTTCTCCACAACCACCATTCTATTCCACCTATAGTGTTATATCCATGGCTCATGCTCATGTATTGCATGAAGATTGAAAAAGTTTTGAAAAGGTTAGAGTATGAAATAATTGCTTGGCTTGTCATCGTGGTTGTGCATGATTTAAATACTTTGTGTGGTGAAGATAGAGCATAGCCAGACTATATGATTTTGTAGGGATAACTTTCTTTGGTCATGTTATTTTGAGAAGACATAATTGCTTTGTTAGTATGCTTGAAGTATTATTATTTTTATGTCAATATAAACTTTTGTCTTAAATCTTTCGAATCTGAATATTCATATCGCAATTAAGAAGATTTGCATTGAAATTATGCCAAGTAGCACTCCGCATCAAAAATTCTCTTTTTATCAATTACCTACTCGAGAACGAGCAGGAATTAAGCTTGGGGATGCCTGATACGTCTCCAACGTATCTATATTTTTTGATTGATCCATGCTATATTATCTACTATTTTGGACTATATTGGGCTTTATTTTCCACTTTTATATTATTTTTGGGACTAACCTATTAACCGGAGGCCCAGCCCAGAATTGTTGTTTTTTTGCCTATTTCAGTGTTTCGAAGAAATGGAATATCAAACGGAGTCCAAACGGAATAAAACCTTCAGGAACGTGATTTTCTCACCGAACGTGATCCAGGAGACTTGGACCCTACTCCAAGGAGTCAAAGAGGCGGTCACGAGGGTGGGGGCGCCCCCCTCCTAGGGCGCGCCCCCTGCCTCTTGGGCCCCTCGATGCTCCATCGACGTACTCCTTCCTCCTATATATACCTACGTACCCCCAAACGATCAAAAGAGGAGCCAAAAACCTAATGCCACTGCCGCAACTTTCTGTATCCACGAGATCCCATCTTGGGGCCTGTTTCGGAGCTCCGCTGGAGAGGGCCGTCATCACTGAGGGCTTCTACATCATCATAGCCTCTCCGATGAAGTGTGAGTAGTTTACCTCAGACCTTCGGGTCCATAGTTAGTAGCTAGATGGCTTCTTCTCTCTTTTTGGATCTCAATACAAAGTTCTCCCCCTCTCTTGTGGAGACCTATTTGATGTAATCTTCTTTTTGCGGTATGTTTGTTGAGACCGATGAATTGTGGGTTTATGATCAAGTCTATCTATGAATAATATTTGAATCTTCTCTGAATTCTTTTATGTATGATTGATTATCTTTGCAAGTCTCTTCGAATTATCCGTTTGGTTTAGCCAACTAGATTGGTAGTTCTTGCCATGCGAGAAGTGCTTAGCTTTGGGTTCGATCTTGCAGTGTCCTTTCCCAGTGACAGAAGGGGCAGCAAGGCACGTATTGTATCGTTGCCATCGAGGATAACAAGATGGGGTTTATTTCATATTGCATGAATTTATCTCTCTACATCATGTCATCTTGCTTAAGGCGTTACTCTATTTTTAACTTAATACTCTAGATGCTTGCTGGATAGCGGTCGATGAGTGGAGTAATAGTAGTAGATGCAGAATCGTTTCAGTCTACTTGTCACGGACGTGATGCCTATATACATGATCATGCCTAGATATTCTCATAACTATGCTCAATTCTGTCAATTGCTCAACAGTAATTTGTTCACCCACCATAGAATACTTATGCTCTTGAGAGAAGCCACTAGTGAAACCTATGGCCCCCGGGTCTATTCTCATCATACCAATCTCCATCACTTTAATCTTGCTTTGCTTTTTTACTTTGCCTTTACTTTTTACTTTGCATCTTTATACCAAAAATACCAAAAATATTATATCTTTCAGATCTCACTCTCGTAAGTGACCGTGAAGGGATTGACAACCCCTAATCGCATTGGTTGCGAGTAGCTATCGTTTTGTGCAGGTACGAGGAACTTGAGTGTGGCCTCCTACTGGATTGATACCTTGGTTCTCAAAAGCTGAGGGAAATACTTACGCTACTCTGCTGCATCATCCCTTCCTCTTCGGGGAAAACCAACGCAAGCTCAAGAGGTAGCACCGCGCCGCTGCCTCACCGCTGCTGCACCTCGCCCTGCCGTCGCCGCCGCGTCTCGCCGGACCAACGAGGTAACCACTGGTTTTTTTTAAAGAAAACCGATCCGGTTTTTTTTGAGAAAACCCTAGTTCGTTTTTTTCGGTTCAGCGGTTTTTCCCGGTTTTTCTTTTAGCGGACGTTCGTCCGGACGTTAGTTTTAACGAACGATTTTTGCTCGTTAGTTATAGAAAACGAACGCTTGTTCGTTAGCCTGTTCATTAGTTTTCTTTTATCGGATTATTCCGCGATTATTTCTGATCGCGATTTCTGATCTGATTTTCGTTCTAGTTTATCTTTTCGCTCCTTAGTCGGAATCAGGCGATTCAAATGCCTAGATCTTCGTCTCGAGACCCTCTTTTCATTTAACCAACTTGAACAAGCTTTTCCTACTGTAAAATTTGACCTAGGTCCAGATTAGTAAACAGGTCTTGTTTCTTTCGCTGTTTGAGTTTCGTTGCTCCGTTCGATTTGATTCTTTTTGCAAACCGGAGTTCTTAAGTTGAACTTTCTGGTTAGATCCTCTTATTTGAGATTTACCCGTGTTTCTTAGCTTGATTGCTTGTGTAAGTTATTGTTTGTTTGCAATAGAATTCCCGGAGTGTGAAGCGTGTTATTTGGAGTCTCTAGGTTACGCGGATCATCAGCAAGGCAAGTAACACTTTGATCATACCCCTTTATCACCCAGTTTTTATGCATTAGTTCCAATCCTCAAACATTGCATGGTTAGGATGTCATTAACATGTGGGTTGGGAAGTAGTTGATGAGGTAGAACCTATTACCCTGTTACATTCAAACCCCTGGGAGTTACTTCTATGTGTTGCTTATATTGATATCCTATGCTCGTAGACGTGGTTTGGGTGAGTGAAATCCATGACAGATGTGAGATTGTTAATTAATGGTTCAACTTAAGGTGGCAACTTAAATACACATCTGGGTGAATTGAGGCACCTGGAGTACCCAGTGTTGCCTGTATTTTTGGAAATCCCGGAGTACCCGTGTGATCTTCCTATGGACCGGCACCCAGGCAAAAAGGGAACTGAGATTTTTCATGCTAGGAACTTCCGTGTGCAGCCACAAGCTATTATGGGCTCTAGCATAGTTGAGTAAGTTACGTGAAGCTCTTGAAGAGGTGGATCAGCAGGTAGTGGGATTGTAGGTTTGGTATGGTCTGCCCGGAGTAGAGAGTTAATGTTTCTGAAAGACTGTGTCTCGGTCATCCGTTTCTCAAACACCCAGTAGTGCGAGAAAATCAACGGAGGAGATCGAGTCTTGTGGGGAAAAGTGCGCAAACCTTTGCAGAGTGTATAAACTAATCATGGTTAGCCGTGTCCCCGGTTATGGACAAATCTTGAGTATCTAGTACTTGGAGTATCTTAAGTATCCCATCACTCTAAATTAATATTGTTGGGTTGATAATTACTTTAATTGGGATTGAGTTGGAGGAACCTTCTCAATAATGCTTCAACTACCATGATAGTTAGATAAAATCTATTCCTTTGTTGTAGGGGAAAATTGGCTTTTCGCAAAACTATAACCATAGAGCTTTCTACTAGCCAAATATGCATGTAGTGATAGCATTATTCTGTTCTTGCTCTACTGTGTTATTTTGCCAGCATATTCCATGTGCTGACCCGTTTCGGGCTGCAACGTATTATATTGCAGACTTTTCAAACGAGGAGTAAGGTTCGTTAGGTCGTTGTCGTGCAGCTCAGCGATGCCGTTGGAGTTGATGGACTCACTTTATCTTCCAAGCCTTCCGCTGTTATCGTATTAGATGGCCTTAAGCCATATTTATTGTAATAAGTTCTCTTTTGAGACATTGGATGTAATAAGTGTGTGATTGCTACGCTGTTATAAATCCTCGGGTACTGTGTGTGTCAGCATTACCGATCCAGGGATGACACTGAAGCACAGAGACTTGACCATTTGAGGTCGGGTCGCTACAGGCCTGTTCCGAAGCTCCGCCGGAGGGGGTATCGATCACGGAGGGCTTCTACATCATCACCATAGCCCCTCCGATGAAGTGTGAGTAGTTCACCATAGACCAACGGGTCCATAGTTATTAGCTACATGGCTTCTTCTCTCTTTTTGGATCTCAATACAATGTTATCCCCCTCTCTTGTGGAGAACTATTCGATGTAATCTTCTTTTTGCGGTGTGTTTGTTGAGACCGATGAATTGTTTGTTTATGATCAAGTCTATCCATGAACAATATTTGAAGCTTCTCTAAATTCTTTTATGTATGATTGGTTATCTTTGCAAGTCTCTTCGAATTATCAGTTTGGTTTGGCCTACTAGATTGATCTTTCTTGCAATGGGAGAAGTGCTTAGCTTTGGGTTCAATCTTGCGGCGTCCTTTCCCAATGACAGTAGGGGCAGCAAGGTACGTATTGTATTGTTGCCATCGAGGATAACAAGATGGGGTTTTCATCATATTGCATGAGTTTATCCCTCTACAGCATGTCATCTTGCTTAAGGCGTTACTCTATTTTCATAACTTAATACTCTAGATGCATGCTAGATAGCGGTCGATGTGTGGAGTAATAGTAGTAGATGCAGGCAGGAGTCGGTCTACTTGTCTCGGATGTGATGCCTATATACATGATCATACCTAGATATTCTCATAACTATGCTCAATTCTGTCAATTGCTCAACAGTAATTCGTTCACCCATCGTAGAAAAATTATGCTCTCGAGAGAAGCCACTAGTGAAACCTATGCCCCCCGGGTCTATTTTCATCATATTAATCTTCCAATACTTAGTTATTTCCTTTGCTTTTTTACTTTGCTTTTATTTAACTTTGCATCTTTATCATAAAAATACCGAAAACATTATCTTATCATATCTATCAGATCTCACTCTCGTAAGGGGCCGTGTAGGGATTGACAACCCCTTATCGCGTTGGTTGCGAGGATTTATTTGTTTTGTGTAGGTACGAGGGACTCGCGTGTAGCCTCCTACTAGATTGATACCTTGGTTCTCAAAAACTGAGGGACATACTTACGCTACATTGCTGCATCATCCCTTCCTCTTCGGGGAAAAACCAACGCAGTGCTCAAGAGGTAGCATTACCTCATCAAGTTCTATTTTCCTCCCAGTGACGGCCCCGATTCAATCATACACTAATCATACACGCAAACGTGTAGGATCAAGATCAGGGACTCGAGGGAAGATATCACAACACAACTCTACAAATAAAAGAAGACATATAAGCATCATATTACAAGCCAGGGGCCTCGAGGGCTCGAATACAAGAGCTCGATCATAGACAAGTCAGCGGAAGCAATAATATCTGAGTACAGACATAAGTTAAACAAGTTGCCATAAGATGACTAGCACAAATTGGGATACAGATCGAAAGAGGCGCAGGCCTCCTACCTGGGATCCTCCTAAACTACTCCTGGTCATCGGCGACGGCATGCACATAGTAGTAGGCACCTCTGGTGTAGTAGGAGTCATCGTCGGTGGCGTCTGGCTCCTGGGCTCCAACTTCTGGTCGCAACAACCAGGTATAGACAGGGGGAAAGGGGGGAGCAAAGCAACCATGAGTACTCATCCAAAGTACTCACAAGCAAGGAGCTACACTACATATGCATTGGTATCAATGAAAGGGGTAGTATATGTGGACTGAACTGCGGATGCCAGAATAAGAGGGGGGTAGCTAGTCCTATCGAAGACTACGCTTCTGGCAGGCTCCATCTTGAAGCAGTAGAAGAGAGTAGGTGGTAAGTTAACCAAGTATCATCGCATAGCATAATCCTACCCGGCGATCCTCCCCTCGTCACCCTGTGAGAGAGCGATCACCAGGTTGTATCTGACACTTCAAAGGGTGTGTTTTAATAAGTATCCGATTCTAGTTGTCATAAGGTCAAGGTATAACTCCAGGTCATCCTTTTACCGAGGGACACGGCTATTCGAATAGATAAACTTCCCTGCAGGGGTGCACCACATTTCCCAACATGCTCGATCCCCTTTGGCCGGACACACTTTCCTTGGTCATGTGCGGCCTCGAAAGATCAACACGTCGCAGCCCTACCTAGGCACAATAGAGAGGTCAGCACATCGGTCTAAATCCTATGCACGCAGGGGTCTGGGCCCATCTCCCATTGTACACCTGCATGTTGCGAACGTGACCGGAAGCAGACCTAGCCTCCCTAATACAAGAGCAGGCGTTCCAGCCCAATCCTGCACGTGTCGCTCAGTCGCTGATGTCAAGAAGGCTTCGGCTGATACCATGACGTCGACTGCCCATAATTGTTCCCGCGTAGTTGGTTAGTGCGTATAGGCCAGTGGTTAGACTCAGATCAAATACCAAGATCTCTTTAAGCGTGTTAATTGAATTAACCGCGGACGCCGACCAGGGCCAAGCCCACCTCTCTCCTAGGTGGTCTCAACCTGCCTTGTCGCTCCGCCACAAAGGTCCACTCAGAGGGCCGTCGGGACAAACCTCCTTTCGGTCCTAATTCGTGCATCACTCGCGGGTACTCTACGAGCCGACCCGACTTTAGTCACCACAGGTATCATATATTATGTATATAGGTATATACCCGTGATCACCTCCCGAGTGATCATGACCCAATAGTATAGCATGGTAGACGGACAAGAATGTAGGGTCACTGATGGAATACTAGCATCCTATACTAAGCATTTAGGGTTGCATGTAAAATTAACAACAGTAGTAGCAAAGACAGGCTATGCATCAGGATAGGATTAATGGAAAGCAGTAACATGCTACACTACTCTAATGCAAGCAGTAGAGAGAAGAATAGGCGATATCTGGTGATCAAGGGGGGCTTGCCTCGTTGCTCTGGCAAGTAGGGGTCGTCAACAACGTAGTCAATCGGGGCACCAGCAGCGGCCTCAGGCTCGTAGTCTACCAGAGAGAAGAGGGGGAAGAAACAATGAATACAATGCAAACAGATGCATATCGATGCATGACATGACAAGTAACGGTGCCAGGTGTGCCCTAACGCAGTAGGAGGTGATACCGGCGAAGGGGGAAACAACCGGGAAAGTATCCCCAGTGTTTCGCATTTTCGGACAGATGAACCGGAGGGGGAAAGTTGTGTGTTCGCTATGCTAGGGATGTGTGGCGGATGAACGGGTTGTGTATTCGGATTCGTCTCGTAGTTCTGAGCAACTTTCATGTACAAAGTTCTTTCATCCGAGCTATGGATTATTTTATATTAATTTTAAAGATTTAAATCGTTTTTAGGACTAACAGAATTAATTAATTTAGAAAATAAAATTATGACGTCAGCATGATGTCAGCCTAACGTCGGCAGTCAACTTTGGCCGTTGACCGGTCAAACTGACGTGTGGGTCCCACACATCAGGCCTAGCGGGTCGGGCGCTGGCAAAACGGGGCAGGCGCTCGGCGCCCGACTCCGGCGAGCCCGGGCACTGGCTCGGGCGAGGCCATCAGTGCGGCTGGCCGGTGGCGGGCAGGGCGGCCGCAGGGAGCAGGGTGGTCCAGGGCGGCGCACCGACGTGGAGCAGCGGCACGGGCGGGGTGGCACGGCAGCAGGGGCATCCAACGGCAGAAGCGGCTGGGCGCGGTTGGCCGGAAGTGAGCAGCGGGGCCAGACAACGCGGCGGAGCGGGGCGAAGGACGCGGGCAGGTGTGATCGCGCGCGTGCGGGCGCGGCCCTGGGCGCGGCCAAAGGCGGCCAAGGCGCACGGGCGTCGCCGGTGGGGCGAGCGGGCTGCTAGGCGAAGGTAGGACGCGGTTGTAGGGACGAGGTGACGCGGCGCACGGGGACAGGGGCACGAGCTCAGCGCAGCTGCTAGCGAGCGGCGGCGGTAGCAGGAGGGCAGGCGCGGGCGGCCGCTCGGGAGGGCGTGGGCGAGCAAAGGTAGCCGTGGCAGACAGGGCAGCGTGCGCGTCGCGCGCGAGGCGTAGTCAAGAGCTGCAGGGGGCAAAGGCGTGGCTGGTGCGGTGGTGCGTGTGCGCGCGGCTGGCACCGAGCAGAGGCAGGGAAGGGGGAGGACGAGGCCTCACCGCGGGAGCATAGAGCACGAGGTAGCGGGGCGCGAGGTGGGGGTCGGGGACGACGCACGCAAGGGAGGCAAGCCGTCGCGGTGGCTCCGGGCGACGGCGGGTCCGGTGACGGCGGACGGCGACGGGGTCGCAGCCCCGATCCAGATCGGATCAGGAGGGGGAAGTGAGAGGGAGTGGGGGAAGTGGGGCGTGGGCTAGGGTTTGACTGGGGTCGGGGTACGATAAGGGAGTCGAGCTGGCCGGATGGGCCGGCCTAGTGGGCCGAAGCCCGGTGGGGGGGTCCTTTTTTCGTTTTTTTGTTATTTTGTTTTGTTTTCTGTTTTTATTTTTATTTTCTATATTTTCCTTATTCTGTTTTATTTACTTTAGAGCATTTTAGCATTTTCATAAAATGAGTTCCTCCACTATTATTACCTGTGCAATATTTGGCACCAACCGAACATTTTTTGTTTCAATGTTTGAAAACTTTTGTTGTTTGCCATATTTTGAATTTGATTTTTGAACTGGTTTTGAACTAATGAGAGATTAGCAACAGTAACAGAGGTGGCATGGAATCATTAGCAGAGTTTCACTGTAGCTTAATTATCCGGGCGTTACAAATCTTCTCCACTACAAGAAATCTCATCTCGAGATTTAGGAGGTAGAAGGAAATAGTACGGGGTATTCATCACGCAGGCGGTCCTTGTGTTCCCAAGTGGCTTAGTCTTCAGAGTGATGCGACCACTGGACTTTGAGGAACTTGATCGCCTTCTGACATGTGCGGCATTCAACTTGATCGAGAATGCAGACTGGATGCTCTTTATAGGAGAGGTCCTGTTGCAACTCGAGCACTTCATGATCCACTGCTCGGATTGGGTCCTTGAAGCAACGGCGGAGCTGTGACACGTAGAACACATCGTGAACCTGAGAAAGGTTCGGCGGAAGCTCCAGTTGATATGCCACTTTTCCATGCCTTTCCAGAATAGTTAATGGACCAATATAACGAGGAGCTAGCTTGCCCTTGATCCCAATGTGGTGAGGACCCTTCATTGGTGTAACTCGAAGATAAGCCTTTTCGCCAGGTTGATTGACCATGTCTTTGTGATTGCGGTCATACTGACTTTTCTGACGTGACTGAGCAGTCTTGAGATTTTTGCGAATAATGCGGACTTGTTCTTCGGCATGTTGGATAATATCCGGACCGAAGAGTGGACGTTCCCCAGTTTCTGACCAGTTCAGAGGGGTTCGACAATTTCGTCCATATAACACTTCGAAGGGGGCCATCTTGAGACTAGCCTGATAGCTATTATTATGAGAGAACTCAACATACATGAGAGATTCCTCCCATTTCTTGCCAAAGGAAATAACACAAGCTCGAAGCATGTCTTCGAGAACTTGGTTGACACGTTCAACTTGTCCTTGCAACCGAGGACGAAACGCAGTATTGAACGACATATGAGTTCCCATAGCTTCTTGGAAACTTGCCCAGAATCTTGAAGTGAATAAGCTGCCATGGTCTGAACTGATAACCAGTGGAATACCGTGAATTGAAATAATTCTGGACATGTAGAGAGTTGCAAGCTGACTAGCAGTGATTGTTTCTTTGACCGCCAGAAAATGTGCAACTTTAGAAAGCCGGTCAATGATGACAAGAATAGCATCATTACCTTTCTACAATTTGGGAAATCCAGTGACGAAGTCCATTTCAACATGGTCCCATTTCCATTCAGGAATAGAGATAGGTTGCAGAGTTCCAGCAGGCGCTTGATGCTCAGCTTTGATTCGATGGCAAACGTCACACTCAACAACAGAACAAGCAATATCTTGCTTCATATTAAACCACCAGAATCTCTGACGAATGTCTTGGTACATCTTTGTACTATCGGGATGAATAGACAAAGGCATATTATGAGCTTCTTTCATAACATTTTTAGTATGATCTAGGTTTTTCCTTGAACATGGTACCACTAGGCGGCCTTTGAATTACAAGGCGCCATCATCGACGATAGTGAAGAATGAGGGCTTTCCTTCTGCGAGATAGCGTTTAATCTTCTCGACTTCAGAGTCATAATATTGAATAGTCTTGATACCATCTACGAGATCTGGTATGACAGCCAGGGTATTTAGAGAACCCTAAGGAACAACATGAAGATTCATCTTTTGGAACTCTGGGGGAGGGGGAGCGAGTGCACCAGGAGGGACAATATGAAGGTTCAGATTTCTAAATTCTTCATCAAGCGAGGGCTGAACTTTTCCAACCGGGAGGTGGTTGCAGTAAGACTTGTGGCTCAAGGCATCAGCCAATACATTAGTCTTGCCTGGTGTATAGGAAATACCCAAGTCAAAGTCTGCAACAGTCTCCATCCATCTCTACTGATGGAGGTTCGGGTGTGGCTGAGTAAACAGATACTTCAGACATTGGTGGTCGATGAAGATCTCGCAACGATTACTGAGAAGGTAATGTCGCCATTGCTTCAGTACATGAATGATAGCAACAAGCTCGAGGTCGTGAACTGGGTAGTTCTCTTCGTGAGGGCGCAATTGACGAGAGGCATAAGCAATCACTTTGCGCTCCTGCATTAGGACACAGCCTAATCCTTGACGGGAAGCGTCGCAGTAAATGACGAAGTCCTTCTTAGTATCTTGTGGGGCAAACACTGGGCAGAAGTCAACTTGTCTTTGAGTGCCTGGAAACTTTCCTGACATTTTTCTGTCCATTGGAACTTGATGCCCTTATGCAACAGGTTAGTCAGCGCCTGGCGATCTTGGAGAAGTTCTCGACGAATCGACGACAATAGCTGGCGAGACCGAGAAAACTTTTGACTTGCTTAACGTTCTTCGAACGAGTCCAATCAAGAATAGCCTATACTCATTCAGGGTTGATGACAATACCATCCTTGGAGATGACATGCCCAAGATAGGTTACTTCAGGAAGCCAGAATTCACACGTGGAGAACTTGGCATATAGTTGATGCCGTCGAAGCTTTTCCAGCACAAGACGAAGATGTTCAGCATGTTCTTCTTTGTTCTTGGAAAATACCAGGATATCATCTAGATAAACCACAATGAACTTGTCGAGGTAATCCATGAATATATAGTTCATCAGACGAGAGAAGGTGGCAGGAGCATTGGTTAAGCCGAAAGACATGACGGTGTATTCGTATGATCCATATCGAGTCATGAAGGCGGTGTTTGGGATATCCTCCTCATGAACTCGGATCTAGTGGTAACCCAACCTCAAGTCGAGTTTGGAGAACACTGATGAACCAGCCAGTTGATCATATAGATCATTGATCCGAGGGAGGGGATATTTGTTCTGAATGGTGGCTTGGTTAATAGGATGATAATCTTGGACCAATCGGTTTGTCCCATCCTTCTTCTTAACAAAGAGAGAAGGTGCTCCCCAAGGAGAGCAACTAGGGCGAATGAAACCTTTGCAAAGAGATTTGTCAATTTCCTCCTTAAGCTCAATGAGTTCATGCGGTGGCATCTTGTAGGGTCGTTTGGCTATATGAGTGGTGCCTGGTTTCAAGTCGATGATGAATTCGACAGGTCTAACAGGGGGAATCCCTGGAAGTTCTTCAGGAAAGACGTCGAGGAATTCGCGCAAGACGGGAATGCTTTCAATGCCCTCGAGTGGTGCAGCGTTCAATGCATTCAACGCAGAGAGCATTGCTTCGGCATTCTGAATCAGGCGGACATTGTAGCTTATTATTTCATCGTCAGGGTGTAGCAGATGGACGGTCTTAGTGGCGCAAACTATAGAAGTAGTATGCGCTTTCAACCAATCCATTCCGAGAATGAGATCAATGCTACATGACTTCAGTACGATGGAGTGACAAGGAATTCCAGTCCTTCGATTTCAACGGGAACGTTGTGACTAACCATAGAGGTTTGACATTGGCCCGCAGGGGTGTGTACCACTATCGCCATGTTCATCTACTCGTATTTAATGCCATGCATGAATGCAAACTCAGCTGATATGAACGAATGCGATGCTCCTGTATCAAATAAAACGGATGTTGGTACAGAATTTACGAGGAGTGTATCCATCACAGTAGCAGGATGGTCTAGAACTTCATTGAGATCAACGTGGTTGGCATGAACACGACCATAAGACTTGCCATTGTTGTTACGGGGCTGGTTGCTTCCACGGCCAGCTACGGGAAGGGTCAGTTGATTCTGGTTCTGGTTGCATTCCCTAGCACGGTGTCCTGGTTGTTGATACGTCTCCAACGTACCTATAATTTTTGATTGCTCCATGCTATTATATTATCTATTTTGGATGTTAATGGGCTTATTTTTACACTTTTATATTATTTTTGGGACTAACCTATTAACCGGAGGCCCAGCCCAAATTGTTGTTTTTTGCCTATTTTAGAGTTTCGCCGAAAAGGAATATCAAACGGAGTCCAAACGGAATGAAACCTTCGGGAGTGTTATTTTTGGAACAAACATGATCCAGGAGAATTGGACTGGACGTCACGAAACAATCGAGGACGCCACGAGGCAGGGGTGCACCTACCCCCCTGGGCGCTCCCTCCACCCTCGTGGGCCCCTTGTTGCTCCAGTGACCTACTTCTTCCTCCTATATATATATATGTATATGTATATGTATATGTATATGTATATATATCCATGTACCCCGCAAACATCCAGGAGCACCACGAAACCCTATTTCCACCGCCGCAACCTTCTGTACCCAAGAGATCCCATCTTGGGGCCTTTTCCGGAGCTCCACCGGAGGGGGCATTGATTACGGAGGGCCTATACATCAACTCCATGGCCCCTTCGATGATGTGTGAGTAGTTTACTTCAGACCTTCGGGTCCATAGCTAGTAGCTAGATGGCTTCTTCTCTCTCTTTGGATCTCAATACAAAGTTCTCCTCGATTCTCTTGGAGATCCATTCGATGTAACTCTTATTTTGTCGAGATCCGATGAATTTTGGGTTTATGATCCAGATTATCTATGAACAATATTTGAATCTTCTTTGAATTCTTTTATGTATGATTGGTTTATCTTTGCAAGTCTCTTCGAATTATCAGTTTGGTTTGGCCTACTAGATTGATCTTTCTTGCAATGGGAGAAGTGCATAGCTTTGGGTTCAATCTTGCGATGCCCGATCCCAGTGACAGAAAGGGAAACGACACGTATTGTATTGTTGCCATGGAGGATAACAAGATGGGTTTTACATCATATTGCATGAGTTTATCCCTCTACATCATGTCATCTTGCTTAAGGCGTTACTCTGTTCTTATGAACTTAATACTCTAGATGCATGCTGGATAGCGGTCGATGTGTGGAGTAATAGTAGTAGATGCAGGCAGGGGTCGGTCTACTTGTCACAGATGTGATGCCTATATACACGATCATACCTAGATACTCTCATAATTATTCGCTTTTCTATCAATTGCTCGACAGTAATTTGTTCACCCACCGTAATACTTATGCTATCTTGAGAGAAGCCACTAGTGAAATCTATGGCCATCGGGTCTATTTTCCATCATACAAGTTTACAATCTATTTTATTTTGCTATCCTTCACTTTCAATCTATACCATAAAAATACCAAAAATATTTATCTTATTATTATCATCTCTATCAGATCTCACTCTTGCAAGTGGCCATGAAGGGATTGACAACCTCTTTATCGTGTTGGTTGCGAGGTTCTTATTTGTGTGTGTAGGTACGAGGTGACTCGCGCGTGGTCTCCTACTGGATTGATACCTTGGTTCTCAAAAACTGAGGGAAATACTTACGCTGCTTTACTGCATCACCCTTTCCTCTTCAAGGGAAAACCAACACAGTGCTCAAGAGGTAGCAAGAAGGATTTCTTGCGCCATTGCCAGGGAGATCTACGCCAAGTCAAGACATACCAAGTACCCATCACAAACTCTTATCCCTCGCATTACATTATTTTCCATTTGCCTCTCGTTTTCCTCTCCCCCACATCACCCTTGCCATTTTATTCGCCCTTCTTCTGTTCGTCTTTCCATTTGCTTTGATGTCTTACTTGGCTCGTTTGCTCGTTTGTTTGGAACAGTTGTTTATTTATTGCTAAACAGAGAACCTAAGATCTATGGATCCTCATCCGCTTGCTAATCTTTTTAAGAGATCCAATTATGATGAACCAATTGCTAGTGAGTTTTGTGCACTAGATTATCTTTATGAAGTTTTGCTTGAAATTCGTGAATCTGAAAATTGTGATGAAGTACTTTATGGAGTGATTCACGATAGACCCTTGAATAAAAAGCATGATTGCAATGATGATAGTATAAATTCTATAAATTTCAATTGTGCTTATAATATGCAAAACCCTAAGCTTGGGGATGCTAGTTTTGCTATGTCTACTACTTGTTGCAATGATCATGATTGGGGTGATTCTTCTTTTGATCTTGAAAATTTATTTAAGCCCCATGATGAATATGAGATTGATTATAATGTTTTCAATAATATTGAAAGTGGGTTTGTAAGAGTGTCAACTTTAGATCCCACATATTTGGAGAATGTTCAATCTTATGAAGTTCTTGATAAAAGTGGGTTTGGAGAGGTCATGACTTTAGTTAATGTTAATCCCACTATTTTGAAAGAGTGTCAACTTTGCATACATGTGGATCATGTAAAGAATATGTTTCGTGATAACTATATTGTTGAATTTGATTATGGTCCTACATGTAATTATTATGAGAGAGAGAAATATGGTGGTAGAAATTTTCATGTTACTAAATTACCTCTCGTTATGTCGAGATTGCTATTGTTTCTTTCCGCTTCCTTGCATATGCTAGTTTCTGCTTGCCTTGATAATTTGTTTGCCTATAAGATGCCTATGAATAGGAAGTATGTTAGACTTATATGTGTTTGTCACATGTTTTATGATGCTCTCTTTGTGCTTCAATTCTTGTCTTTCATGTGAGCATCATTAAAATTATCATTGCCTAGCTAAAAGGCTTCAAAAAAAGCGCTTGTTGGGAGACAACCCAATATTTTTCATTGCGGTTATTCAATAAATAATTTATCTATACCCTGTTTTGGTTGTGTTTTTTGTGTTTAATTAGTGCTTGTGCCAAGTAAAACAGTTGGGAAGACTTGGGGAAAGTCTTTTTGATCCTGTTGTAAAAAACAGAAACTTTAGCGCTCGCGAGAATTGCTGCCATTTTTTATTGGAGATTGCTATTTAGTTAATTACTTTTGCAGATGATTAATAGATAAATTACTCACGTCCAGCAATTTATTTTAGAATTTTTGGGGTTCCAGAAGTTTGCGTTAGTTACAGATTACTTCAGACTGTTCTGTTTTTGACAGATTGTGTTTTTCGTGTGTTGTTTGCTTATTTTGATGAATCTATGGCTAGTAAAAGAGTTTATAAACCATAGAGAAGTTGGAATACAGTAGGTTTAACACCAATATTAATAAATAATGAGTTCATTACAGTACCTTGAAGTAGTGTTTTGTTTTCTTTCGCTAACGGAGCTCACGAGATTTTCTTGTTAAGTTTTGCGTTGTGAAGTTTTCAAGTTTTGGGTGAAGATATGATGGATTATGGAACAAGGAGTGGAAAGAGCCTAAGCTTGGGGATGCCCATGGCACCCCAAGTTAAAATACAAGGACACCAAAAATCCTAAGCTTGGAGATGCCCGGAAGGCATCCCCTCTTTTGTCTTCGTTCATCGGTAACTTTACTTGGAGCTATATTTTTATTCGCCACAGGATACGTGTTTTGCTTGGAGCGTCATGTATGATTTGAGTCTTTGATTTTTAGTTTACCACAATCAACCTTGATGCACACACCTTTTGAGAGAGACACACATGAATTGGAATTTATTAGAATACTCTATGTGCTTCACTTATATCTTTTGAGCTATATAGTTTTTGCTCTAGTGCTTCACTTATATCTTTTAGAGCACGGTGGTGGTTCTATTTTATAGAAATAATTGATCTCTCATGCTTCACTTGCATTATTTTGAGAGTCTTAAATAGCATGGTAATTTGCTTAAATAATCATTATATGCTATGTATACAAGATTAATAATAAAATTCTCTTAAGAGTGTGTTGAATACTAAGAGAAGTTTGATGCTTGATAATTGTTTGTAGATATGGAGATGGTGATATTAGAGTCATGCTAGTTGAGTAGTTGTGAATTTGAGAAATACTTGTGTTAAAGTTTGTGATTCCCGTAGCATGCACGTATGGAGAACCATTATGTGATGAAGTCGAGCATGATTTGTTTATTGATTGTCTTCCTTATGAGTGGCGGTCGGGGACGAGCGATGGTCTTTTCCTATGAATCTACCCCCTAGAAGCATGCGCGTAATACTTTGCTTTGATAACTTGTAGATTTTTGCAACATGTATATGAGTTCTTCATGAATAATGTTGAGTCCATGGATCATACGCACTCTCACCCTTCCACCATTGCTAGCCTCTCTAATACCGCACACCTTTCGCCGGTATCATACACTCACCATATACCTTCCTCAAAACAGCCACCATACCTACCTATCATGGCATTTCCATAGCCATTCCGAGATATATTGCCATGCAACTTTCCACCATTTCGTTTGCTATGACACGCTTCATCATTGTCATATTGCTTTGCATGATCATGTAGTTGACATCGTATTTGTGGCAAAGCCACCATTCATAATTCTTTCATTCATGTCACTCTTGATTCATTGCATATCCCGGTACACCGCCGGAGGCATTCACATAGAGTCATATTTTGTTCTAAGTATTTAGTTGTAATTCTTGAGTTGTAAGTAAAAAATAAGTGTGATGATCATCATTATTAGAGCATTATCCCAGTGAGGAAAGGATGATGGAGACTATGGTTCCCCCATAAGTTGGGATGAGACTCCGGACGAAAAAAAGAAAAAAAAGAGGCCAAAAAGAAAAAAGAAAAAGCAAAAAAAGAACAAAAATGAAATGAGAGAAAAAAAGAGAAGGGACAATGTTACTATCCTTTTTCCACACTTGTGCTTCAAAGTAGCACCATGATCTTAATGATAGAGAGTCTCCTATGTTGTCACTTTCATAAACTAGTGGGAATTTTACATTATAGAACTTGGCATGTATATTCCAATGATGGGCTTCCTCAAATTGCCCTAGGTCTTCGTGAGCAAGCAAGTTGGATGCACACCCACTTAGTTTCTTTTGTTGAGCTTTCATACACTTATAGTTGTAGTGCATCCGTTGCATGGCAATCCCTACTCACTCACATTGATATCTATTAATGGGCATCTCCATAGCCCGTTGATACGACTAGTTGATGTGAGACTATCTTCTCCATTTTTGTCTTCTCCACAACCACCATTCTATTCCACCATAGTGCTATATCCATGGCTCATGCTCATATATTGCGTGAAGATTGAAAAAGTTTGAGAACATCAAAAGTATGAAACAATTGCGTGGCTTGTCATCGGGGTTGTGCATGATTTAATATTTTGTGTGAAGAAGATAGAGCATAGCCAGACTATATGATTTTGTAGGGATAACTTTCTTTGGCCATGTTATTTTGAGAAGACATGATTGCTTAGTTAGTATGCTTGAAGTATTATTATTTCTATGTCAATATTAAACTTTTATCTTGAATCTTTTGAATCTGAATATTCATGCCACAATAAAGAAAAAGTACATTGAGAAATATGTTAGGAAGCATTCCACATCAAAAATTATGTTTTTATCATATACCTACTCGAGGACGAGCTGGAATTAAGCTTGGGGATGCCGATACGTCTCCAACGTATCTATACTTTTTTATTGCTCCATGCTATTATATTATCTATTTTGGATGTTAATGGGCTTATTTTTACACTTTTATATTATTTTTGGGACTAACCTATTAACCAGAGGCCCAGCCCAAATTGTTGTTTTTGCCTATTTTAGAGTTTCGTCGAAAAGGAATATCAAACGGAGTCCAAACGGAATGAAACCTTCAGGAGCGTTATTTTTGGAACAAACATGATCCAGGAGAATTGGAGTGGACGTCAAGAAACAATCGAGGAGGCCACGAGGTAGGGGGGCGCGCCTACCCCCCTGGGCGCGCCCTCCACCCTCGTGGGCCCCTCATTGCTCCACCGACCTACTTCCTCCTCCTGTATATATCCACGTACCCCGCAAACATCTAGGAGCACCACGAAACCCTATTTCCACCGCCGCAACCTTCTATACCCAAGAGATCCCATCTTGGGGCCTTTTCGGAGCTCCACCGGAGGGAGCATTGATCAAGGAGGGCCTCTACATCAACTCCATGGCCCCTCCGATGATGTGTGAGTAGTTTACTTCAGACCTTCGGGTCCATAGCTAGTAGCTAGATGGCTTCTTCCCTCTTTTTGGATCTCAATACAAAGTTCTCCTTGATTCTCTTGGAGATCTATTCGATGTAACTCTTCTTTTGTCCAGATCCGATGAATTGTGGGCTTATGATCCAGATTATCTATGAACAATATTTGTATCTTCTCTGAATTCTTTTATTTATGATTGGTTTATCTTTGCCAGTCTCTTCCAATTATCAGTTTGGTTTGGCCTACTAGATTGATCTTTCTTGCAATAGGAGAAGTTCTTAGCTTTGGGTTCAATCTTGCGGTGCTCGATCCTAGTGACTGATACGTCTGCAACGTATCTATAATATTTGATTGCTCCATGCTATTATATTATCTATTTTGGATGTTAATGGGCTCTATTTTACACTTTTATATCATTTTGGGACTAACCTACTAACTGGAGGCCCAGCCCAAATTGCTGTTTTTTAACTATTTAGGGTTTCGAAGAAAAGGAATATCAAACGGAGTCCAAATGGAATAAACCTTCGGGAACGTGATTTTCTCAACAAACGTGATTGAGGAGACTTGGAGTGGGCGTCAAGAAACAATGGAGGAAGCCACGAGGTAGGAGTGTGCCTACCCCCCTGGGCGTGCCCTCCACCCTCGTGGGCCCACCGTTGCTCTACCGACGTACTTCTTCCTCCTATATAAGCCCACGTACCCCCAAACATCCAGGAGCACCACTAAAACCTAATTCCACCGCCGCAACCTTCTGTACCTGAGAGATCCCATCTTGGGGCCTTTTCCGGAGCTCCGCCGGAGGGGGCATTGATCACGGAGGGCCTCTACATCAACTCCATGGCCTCTCCGGTGATGTGTGAGTAGTTTATTTCAGACCTACGGGTCCATAGTTATTAGCTAGATGGCTTCTTCTCTCTCTTTGGATCTCAATACAAAGTTCTCCTCGATCCTCTTGGAGATCTATTCGATGTAATCTTCTTTTGCGGTGTGTTTGTCGAGATCCGGTGAATTGTGGGTTTATGATCCAGATTATCTATGAACAATATTTGATTCTCCTCTGAATTATTTTATGTATGATTGGTTTATCTTTGCAAGTCTCTTCGAATTATCAGTTTGGTTTGGCCTACTAGATTGATCTTTCTTGCAATGGGCGAAGTGCTTAGCTTTGGGTTCAATCTTGCGGTGCTCGATCCCATTGCAGAAAGGGAACCGACACGTATTGTATTGTTGCCATCGAGGATAAAAAGATCGGGTTTATATCATATTGCATGAGTTTATCCCTCTACATCATGTCATCTTCCTTAAAGCATTACTCTGTTTTTATCAACTTAATACTCTAGATGCATGCTGGATAGCGTTCGATGTGTGGAGTAATAGTAGTAGATGCAGAATCATTTCGGTCTACTTGTCTCGGACGTGATGCCTATATACATGATCATACCTAGATATTCTCATAACTATGCTCAATTCTATCAATTGCTCGACAGTAATTCGTTTACCCACCGTAATACTTATGCTCTTGAGAGAAGCCACTAGTGAAACCTATGGCCCCGGGTCTATCTTCCATCATATTAATCTTCTAATACTTAGTTATTTCTTTTGTCATTTATTTTACTTTGCATCTTTATCATAAAAATACCAAAAATATTATCTTATCATATCTATCAGATCTCACTCTCGTAAGTGACCGTGAAGGGCTTGACAACCCCTTTATCGTGTTGGTTGTGAGGTTCTTATTTGTTTGTGTAGGTGCGTGGGACATGAGCGTGATCTCCTACTGGATTGATGCCTTGGTTCTCCAAAAACCGATGGAAATACTTACGCTACTTTGATGCATCACCCTTTCCTCTTCAAGGGAAAACCAACGCAGTGCTCAGGAGGTAGGAGTTACAGAACGGGAAATGACACGTATTGTATTATTGCCATCGAGGATAACAAGATGGGGTTTACATCATATTGCATGAGTTTATCCCTTTACATCATGTCATCTTGCTTAATGTGTCACTTTGTTCTTATGAACTTAATACTCTAGATGCATGCCGGATAGCGGTCGATGTGTGGAGTAATAGTAGTAGATGCAGGCAGGAGTCGGTCTACTTGTGACGGACGTGATGCCTATATACATGATCATACCTAGATATTCTCATGATTATTCGCTTTTCTATCAATTGCTCGACAGTAATTTGTTCACCCACTGTAATACTTGGGCTGGCTGCTGGTTCATATTGGGGCGAGGGAACTGAGCCATCATATTCACCATGAATTGGCGATTCAGCTGGAGCTGTTGGATCATACCAGCCATGTATTCAGGCGGTGGTGGGGCATAGCCACCACGACCAGGACCACCTGGTCTAACCATCCTGCTAAAATTTAACAGGAGTGGTTCAACATTGAGAAATTTGCAAGGATAAGAATCATTCATGACGAAACATGGATAATGAAAGGAGCAAGATAGATACTACATAGTAGTCAACATATCTTACAAAAGGGATCATGCATAGTGTTCGGTACACAGAGTTCAGTACACAGACTAAACACATCATAGGCGGCATGCAGGCTCGCGGCGAATGCATCTAATACTAATAAGCAAGCCTACGTCAGTCCCAGGAGGAACTGTGGAGGTAGGTGTAGCCTGACAGCTGGTAGTGATGCGACGGGAAGTCCTCCACGTCAGTAGCCTGGGGTCCGCGGATACTCTGGTGCAGAACCCGATGCTCGGGTGGCATAAGAGGACCAACTGCAGGAGAGTAGCCTCCCACATCTGGCCGGCCTACACCCTGGGGCATCACGGTCCTGGCTAGGTAGACCACAGATCACGACAGATCACCAGATCGTACAAGGGGGTGCAACAGCGTTATAGCATGGTAAAGGTGCTGTCGGGTGGTGTACAACTCGTGGCGAAGAGCTCGGCTAGCCCTATCCAGCCCATCAGCATGCAGAACCAGGTTCTAATGGTAGAAGGGCTCTCGAGTGACAGTGGAGTAGGCAGCAGTGTAGTATCCCTCCGCACCAACATCAGATGCGATAGCAATGTTCCTGAAAGGGGAGGTTTCCAACTCCCGATACTCTCCACGAAGACGTGTCAGAGCAGCATAAGCAGCATCATGGACTGCCATGTCGATAGTTACTCCAACACCATGAGCAGTGTGTAGCACAGTAGTGGAGTCATACTCCCGAGAGTAGAGGTGGACGATGGCACGGTACTGCTCCTGGTTAAAGTCCTGGTACTGCTCGTACACGGTGTATTCATGGTGCCAGTGATAACCCAGATAGGTAATCATCTCAGCTAACACAGCAGGTGAACCTGGGACACCAATGGCTGTCGTGTGGCGCACGACCTGCATCGCGGGTTTCATCTGAAAACAAAGATGTTTCAAAGGAGTCAAATGACAGTGTGGGTATTGTTCAAAATACTACTCTAAGGAATAACTAGGGCTTATCCAACTTTGGGGTGAATGTGGTAACGGGATCCTAATGTTAGAGTTAGCAAATTCGTTTAACCTGAGTAGAAGAGAGTTTAGAGTCCGGAGTAAAGATCGAGGAGTAAAAGATCCTAATACCACCCAAATGGCGACGTGGGCCTGTAAGACACACAACAATGTTAGTAAAAAGTTTTTGCAATGACTAGACTCGACTTTGGCCAAGGAGTGTGGAAGGGGGATTCCTACAGGCAATCGACTCTGATACCAACTTGTGACGCCCCCGATTCAATTGTACTCTAATCATACACACAAACGTGTATGATCAAGATCAGGGACTCACGGGAAGATATCACAACATAACTCTACAAATAAAAGAAGTCATACAAGCATCATATTACAAGCTAGGGGCCTCGAGGGCTCGAATACAAGAGCTCGATCATAGACGAGTCAGCGGAAGCAACAATATCTGAGTACAGACATACGTTAAACAAGTTGACATAAGATGGCTAGCACAAACTGGGATACAGATCGAAAGAGGCGCAGGCCTCCTGCCTGGGATCCTCCTAAACTACTCCTCTTCGTCGTCGGCGGGGTGCACATAGTAGTAGGCACCTCCAGTGTAGTAGGAGTCGTCATCGGTGGCGTCTGGCTCCTGGGCTCCAACATCTGGTCGCAACAACCAGGTATAGACAGGGGGAAAGGGGGGAGCAAAGCAACCGTGAGTACTCATCCAAAGTACTCGCAAGCAAGGAGCTACACTACATATGCATTGGTATCAATGAAAGGGGTAGTATATGTGGACTGAACTGCAGAATGCCAGAATAAGAGGGGGATAGCTAGTCCTATCGAAGACTAGGCTTCTGGCAGCCTCCATCTTGAAGCAGTAGAAGAGAGTAGGTGGTAAGTTAACCAAGTATCATCGCATAGCATAATCCTACCCCGCGATCCTCCCCTTGTTGCCCTGTGAGAGAGCGATCACCGGGTTGTATCTGGCACTAGAAAGGGTGTGTTTTAATAAGTATCCGGTTCTAGTTGTCATAAGATCAAGGTACAACTCCACGTCATCCTTTTACCGAGGGACACGGCTATTCGAATAGATAAACTTGCCTGCAAGGGTGCACCACATTTCCCAACACGGCTCGATCCCCTTTGGCCGGAGACACTTTCCTAGGTCAGGCCCGGCCTCAGAAGATCGACACGTCACAACCCTACCTAGGCACAACAGAGAGGTCAGCACGCCTGTCTAAATCCTATGCGCGTAGGCGTCTGGGCCCATCGTCCATTGCACACCCGCACGTTGCGAACGCGGTCGGAAGCAGACCTAGCCTCCCTAATACAAGAGTAGGCGTTCCAGCCCAATTCGGCGCGCGCCGCTTAGTCGCTGATGTCAAGAAGGCTTCAGCTGATACCATGACGTCAAGTGCCCATAACTATTCCCGCGTAGTTGGTTAGTGCGTATAGGCCAGTGGCCAGACTCAGATCAAATACCAAGATCTTGTTAAGTGTGTTAACTGAATTAACCGCGGACGCCGACCAGGGCCAGGCGCACCTCTCTCCTAGGTGGTCTCAACCTGCCTTGTTGCTCTGCCACAAAGGTCCACTCAGAGGGCTGTCGGGACAAACGTCCTTTCGGTCCTAATCCATGAATCACTCGCGGGTACTCTACGAGCCAACCCGACTTCAGTCACCATAGGTATCATATATTATGTATATAGGTATATACCCATGATCACCTCCCGAGTGATCACGGCCCGATAGTATAGCACGGCAGATGGACAAGAATGTAGGGCCACTGATGGAATACAAGCATCCTATACTAAGCATTTAGGATTGCATTTAAAGGTAACAACAATAGTAGCAAAGACTGGCTATGCATCCGGATAGGATTAAAGGAAAGCAGTAGCATGCTACACTGCTCTAATGCAAGCAATAGAGAGAAGAATAGGCGATATCTGGTGATCAGGGGGGCTTGCCTGGTTTATCTGGCAAGTAGGGGTCGTCAACAACATAGTCGATCGGGGCACCAGCAGTGGCATCAGTCTCGTAGTCTGCCGGAGAGAAGAGGGGGAAGAAACAATGAATACAATGCAAACAAACGCATATCGATGCATGACATGACAAGTAATGGTGCCAGGTGTGCCCTAACGCAATAGGAGGTGATACCGGCGAAGGGGGAAACAACCGGGAAAGTATCCCCAGTGTTTCGTGTTTTCGGACAGATGAACTGGAGAGGGAAAGTTGTGCGTTCACTATGCTATGGATGTGTGGCAGATGAATGAGTTGCGTATTGTTTATTAACTAATTAACCAAGTTAATTAGTTTAATGAACAGATTAGTTAGGTTAGTTAATTAATTTGGTTTATTAAACACAATTAATTAAGTTAATTAATTAATTAACTAATTAATATTTTTATTTATTACTATTTTTTAAATCATTCTGGGGCATGGGCAGGTGCCGTCGCGCGCGTGCGGGCACGGCCCAGGGCGCGGTCAGAGGTGGCCAAGGTGCGCGGGCGTCGCCAGTGGGGCGAGCGGGCTGCGAGGCGAAGGCGAGACACGGCTGCAGGGATGAGGCAGCGCGACGCACGGGGACAGAGGGTGCGAGCGCGGTGAAGCTGCTAGCGAGCGGCGGCGGTAGCAGGAGGGCGGGCGCGGGCGGATGCGGGCGGCAGCATGGGAGGGTTTGGGCGAGAAAAGGCGGCCACGGCGGTAGTGCAGCAGTGCGCGTCGCGCGCGGAGCATAGTTGACAGCTGTAGGGGCGATGTCGTGGCCGACATGGTGGTGCGTGTGTGCGCGGCCGGCACCGAGCGGAGGCAGGGAAGGGGGAGGGCGAGGCCACACCGCAGGAGCGTAGGGCACGGGGCAGCGGGGCGCGAGGTGGGGGACGAGGATGACGCATGCAGGGGAGGCAGGCCGTCGTGGTGGCTCCGGGCCGCGGTGGGGTCCGGTGACGGCGGACGGCGATGGGGTCGCAGCCCCGATCCAGATCGGATCGGGAGGGGGAAGCGAGAGGGAATTGGGGAAGTGGGGCGTGGGCTAGGGTTTGATCGGGGTGGAGGTAGGATAAGGGAGTGGAGGTGGCCGGTTAGGCCGGCCTGGTGGGTTGAAGCCTAGTGGGGGGTTCTGTTTATTTTCCTTTTTTTTGTATTTTGTTTTGTTTTCTGTTTTTATTTTCTTTATTTGCCTTTTTCTGTTTTATTTACTTTAGAGCATTTTAACATTTTCTAAAAATGAGTTTCCTTCACTATTATTACCTGTGCAATATTTGGCACCAACCGAACATTTTTGTTTCAATGTTTGAAAACTTTTGTTGTTTGCCATATTTTGAATTATATTTTTGAACCGGTTTTGAACTAACTTGAGATTAGCAACAGTAACAGAGGTGATGTGGCATCATTAGCAGAGTTTCACTGTAGCTTAATTATTCGGGCGTTACACTCCCACTCATTTCTTTCGAGAGAAACTCCTTCTCTAGAAAGGATCCATTCTTAGCAACAAATATCTTGCCTTCGGATCTGTGATAGAAGGTCTACCCAACAGTCTCCTTTGGGTATCCTATGAAGACACATTTTTTCTATTTCGGTTCGAGCTTATCAGGTTGAAGCTTTTTCACATAAGCATCGCAACCCCAAATTAAGAAACGACAACTTGAGTTTCTTGCCAAACCACAGTGCATATGGTGTCATCTCAACGGATTTTGATGGTGCCCTATTTAATGTGAATGCAGCCGTCTCTAAAGCATAACCCCAAAACGATAGCGGTAAATCAATAAGAGACATCATAGATCGTACCATATCTAATAAAGTGCGGTTACGACGTTCGCACACACCATTACGTTGTGGTGTTCCAGGTGGCGTGAGTTGCGAAACTATTCCGCATTGTCTCAAATGAAGACCAAACTCATAACTCAAATATTCACCTCCATGATCAGATCGTAGAAACTTAATTTTCTTGTTACGATGATTTTCCACTTCACTCTAAAATTCATTGAACTTTTCAAATGTTTCAGACTTATGTTTCATCAAGTAGATATACCCATATCTGCTCAAATCATCTGTGAAGGCCAGAAAATAACGATACCCGCCACAAGCATCAACACTCATTGGACCGCATACATCAGTATATATTATTTCCAATAAGTCTGTTGCTCGTCCATTGTTCGTGAGAATGGAGTCTTAGTCATCTTTCCCATGAGGCATGGTTCGCAAGCATCAAGTGATTCCAAAATCCCATCACCATAGAGTTTCTTCATGTGCTTTAAACCAATATGAACTAAATGGCACTGCCACAAATAAGTTGCACTATCATTATTAAACTTATATCTTTTGTCTTCAATACTATGAATATGTGTATCACTACTATATAAAAATCGACCACTCATTAAGGGTGCATGACCATAAAAGATATTACTCATATAAATAGAACAACCATTATTCTCTAATTTAAATGAATAACCGTCTCACATCAAACAAGATCCACATATAATGTTCATGCTCAACACTGGCACCAAATAACAATTATTCATGTCTAATACTAATCCCGAAGGTCGATGTAGAGGTAGCGTGCCGACCGCGATCACATCGACTTTGGAACCGTTTCCCACGTGCATCGTCACCTTGTCCTTAACCAATCTTCGCTTAACCCGTAGCCCCTATTTCAAGTTGCAAATATTAGCAACAGAACCAGTATCAAATACCCAGGGGCTACTGCGAGCATTAGTAAGGTACACATCAATAACATGTATATCAAATACACCTTTCACTTTGCCATCCTTCTTATCCACCAAATACTTGGGGCAGTTCCGCTTCCAGTGACCAGTCCCTTTGCACTAGAAGCACTCAGTCTCAGGCTTAGGTCCAGACTTGGGCTTCTTCACTTGAGTAGCAACTTGCTTGCTGTTCTTCTTGAAGTTCCCCTTCTTCCCTTTGCCCTTTTTCTTGAAACTAGTGGTCTTGTTAACCATCAAGACTTGATGCTCCTTCTTGATTTCTACCTCCACAGCTTTTAGCATCGCGAAGAGCTTGGGAATTGTCTTATCCATCCCTTGCATATTGTAGTTCATCAGGAAGCTTTTGTAGCTTGGTGGCTGCTACCTCTTGAACACGGTGTTGGTTTTCCCTTGAAGAGGAAAGGGTGATGCAGCAAAGTAGCGTAAGTATCTCCCTCAGTTTTTGAGAACCAAGGTATCAATCTAGTAGGAAGCCACGCACGAGTCCCTCGTACCTACACAAACAAATAAAATCCTCGCAACCAACGCAATAAAGGGGTTGTCAATCCCTTCACGGTCACTTAAGAAAGTGAGATCTGATAGATATGACAAGATAATATTTTTGGTATTTTTATGATAACGATGGAAAGTAAATAAAGCAAAATAAAAACGACGCAAGAAATAGCTTGTTGATGGGAGATTAATATGATGGAAAACAGACCCTGGGGCCATAGGCTTCACTAGTGGCTTCTCTCGAGAGCATAAGTATTATAGTGGGTAAACAAATTACTTTTGAGCAATTGACAGAATTGAGCATAGTTATGAGAATATCTAGGTATGATCATGTATATAGGCATCACGTCCGAGACAAGTAGACCGAGTCCTGCCTGCATCTACTACTATTACTCCACACATCGACCGCTATCTAGCATGCATCTAGAGTATTAAGTTCAAAAGAACAGAGTAATGCTTTAACTAAGATGACATGATGTAGACGGATAAACTCATGCAATATGATATAAACCCCATCTTGTTATCCTCAATGGAAACAATACAATACGTGCCTTGCTGCCCCTACTGTCACTGGGAAAGGACACCGCAAGATTGAACCCAAAGCTAAGCACTTCTCCCACTGCAAGAAAGATCAATCTAGTACGCCAAACCAAACTGATAATTCGAAGAGACTTGCAAAGATAACCAATCATACATAAAAGAATTCAGAGAAGATTCAAATATTGTTCATAGATAAACTTGATCATAAACCCACAATTCATCGGTCTCAACAAACACACCGCAAAACAAGATTACATCGAATAGATCTCCACAAGAATCATGGAGAACTTTGTATTGAGATCCAAAAAGAGAGAATAAGCCATCTAGCTAATAACTATGGACCCGAAGGTCTGAGGTAAACTACTCACACATCATCGGAGAGGCTATGGTGTTGATGTAGAAGCCCTCCGTGATCGATGCCCCCTCCGGCGGAGCTCCGGAAAAGGCCCCAAGATGGGATCTCACGGGTACAGAAGGTTGCGGCGGTGGAATTAGGTTTTTGGCTCCGTGTCTGGTAGTTTGGGGGTACGTAGGTATATATAGGAGGAAGAAGTACGTCGGTGGAGGAACATGAGCTCCACGAGGGTGGAGGGCGCGCCCAGGGGTGGTAGGCGCGCCCCCTACCTCGTGCCCTCCTTGTTGATTTCTTGATGTAGGGTCCAAGTCCTGTGGATCACGTTCGTTCCGAAAATCACGTTCCCAAAGGTTTCATTCCGTTTGGACTCCGTTTGATATTATTTTTCTGTGAAACTCTCAAATAGGAAAAACATCAATTCTGGGCTGGGCCTCCGGTTGATATGTTAGTCCCAAAAATAATATAAAAGTTTATAACAAAGCCCATTAATCATCCAAAACAGAATATAATATAGCATGAAGCAATAAAAAATTATAGATACGTTGGAGACGTATCAAGCATCCCCAAGCTTAATTCCTGCTCGTCCTCGAGTGGGTAAATGATAAAAACAGAATTTTTGATGCGGAATGCTACTTGGTATAATTTTTTTAATATAACCCTCTTAATTGTGGTATGAATATTCAGATTCGAAAGATTCAAGATAAAAGTTTAATATGGACATAAAAGCAATAATACTTGAAGCATACTAACTAAGCAATTATGTCTTCTCGAAATAACATGGCCAAAGAAAGTTCATCCCTACAAAATCATATAGTTTAGTCATGCTCCATTTTCGTCACACAAGAATGCTCTCATCACGCACAACCTCGATGACAAGCCAAGCAATTGTTTCATACTTTAGTAATCTCAAACTTTTTCAACCTTCACGAAGTACATGAGCGTGAGCCATGGATATAGCACTATGGGTGGAATAGAATATAATGATAGGGGTTATGTGGAGAAGACAAAAAAGGAGAAAGTCTCACATCAACGCGGCTAATCAACGGGCTATGGATATGCCCATCGATTGATGTTAATACAAGGAGTAGGGATTGCCATGCAACAGATGCACTAGAGCTATAAATGCATGAAAGCTCAACAAAAGAAACTAAGTGGGTGTGCATCCAACTTGCTTTCTCACAAAGACCTAGGGCATTTGAGGAAGCCCATTGTTGGAATATACAAGCCAGGTTCTATAATGAAAAATTCCCAGTAGTATGTGAAAGTGACAAAACAAGAGACTCTCTATCTTGAAAATCATGGTGCTACTTTGAAGCACAAGTGTGGAAAAAAAGGATAGTAGCATTGTCCCTTTTTATTTTCTTTTTTTGGGCCTTCCTTTTTTTGGCCTTCCTTTTTTTATTTGGCCTTTTTTTGGGACAATAGTCTATGGATGATGATCATCACACTTCTATTTATTTACAACTCAATGATTACAACTCGATACTAGAACAAAGTATGACTCTATATGAATGCCTCCTGCGGTATACCGGGATAGAAATGAATCAAGAGTGACATGTATGAACAATTATGAACGGTGGCTTTGCCACAAATACGATGTCAACTACATGCATGATTATGCAAAGCAATATGCCAATGATGAACGTGTCATGATAAACGGAACGGTGGAAAGTTGGATGGCAATATATCTCGGAATGGCTATGGAAATGCCATAATAGGTAGATATGGTGGCTGTTTTGAGGAAGATATAAGGAGGTTTATGTGTGAAAGAGCATATCATATCACGGGGTTTGGATGCACAAAGTTTGCACCAACTCTCAATGTGATAAAGGGCAATGCACGTTACCGAAGAGGCTAGCAATGATGGAAGGGTAAGAGTGCATATAATCCATGGACTCAACATTAGACATAAAGAACTCATATACTTATTGCAAAAATCTACAAGTCATCAAAAACCAAGCACTACACGCATGCTCCTAGGGGTATAGATTGGTAAGAAAATACCATCGCTCGTCCCCGACCGCCACTCATAAGGAAGACAATCAAAGAACACCTCATGTTTCAAATTTGTTACATAACGTTTACCATACGTGCATGCTACGGGGCTTGCAAACTTCAACACAAGTATTTCTCAATTTCACAACTACTCAACTAGCACAACTTTAATATCACTACCTCCATATCTCAAAACAATCATCAATCATCAAACTTCTCTTAGTATTCAGCACACTCATAAGAAAGTTTTTTACTAGTCTTGAATACTTAGCATATTAGGATTAATTTCCCAATTTAAGAAAATTACCATGCTGTTTAAGACTCTCCAAATGATATAAGTCAAGCGTGAGATAATAATAGTTTCTATAAAACAAATCTACCATCGTGCTCTAAAAGATATAAGTGAAGCACTAGAGCAAAAACTATATAGCTCGAAAGATATAAGTGAAGCGCATAGAGTATTCGAATAAATTCCGAATCATGTGTGTTTCTCTCAAAAGGTGTGTACAGCAAAGATGATTGTGGTAAACTAACAAATAAAGACTCAAATAATACAAGACGCTCCAAGCAAAACACATATCATGTGGTGAATAAAAATATAGCTCCAAGTAAAGTTACCGATGGAAGTAGACGAAAGAGGGGATGCCTTCCGGGGCATCCCCAAGCTTTGGCTTTTAGGTGTCCTTAGATTATCTTGGGGTTCCATGGGAATCCCCAAGCTTCGGATCTTTCCACTCCTTGTTCCATAATCCATCAATTCTTTTTCCCAAAACTTGAAAACTTCACAACACAAAACTTAAAGTAGAAAATCTCGTGAGCTCTGTTAGCGAAAGAAAACAAAACACCACTTCAAGGTATTGTAGTGAACTCATTCTTTATTTATATTGGTGTTGAACCTACTGTATTCCAACTTCTCTATGGTTTATAAATTATTTTACTAGCCATAGATTCATCAAAATAAGCAAACAACACATGAAAAACAGAATCTGTCAAAAATAGAACAGTCTATAGTAATCTGTAGCTAACGCAAGTTCTGGAACCCCAAAAATTCTAAAATAAATTGCTGGACGTGAAGAATTTATATACTAATCATCTGCAAAAAGAATTAACTAAATAGATGATATGTCTCCAACGTATCTACTTTTCCAAACACTTTTGCCTTTGTTTTGGACTCTAACTTGTATGATTTGAATGGAACTAACCCGGACTGACGCTGTTTTCAGCAGAATTGCCACGATGTTGTTTTATGTGCAGAAAACAAAAGTTCTCGGAATGACCTAAAACTCCACGGAATATATTATGATAAATATTAAAAATCCTCGCCAAAGATGAAGACCAGGGGGCCCACACCCTGTCCACGACGGTGGGGGCGCGCCCCCTATCTCGTGGGCCCCCTGGAGACCTCCCGACTCCAACTCCAACTCTATATATCTACTTTCGGGGAGAGAAAAATAGAAAAGAAGATTTCATCGCGTTTTACGATACGGAGCCACCGACAAGCCCTAAAACCTCTCGGGAGGGCTGATCTGGAGTCCGTTCGGGGCTCCGGAGAGGGGGATTCGTCGCCGTCGTCATCATCAACCATCCTCCATCACCAATTTCATGATGCTCACCGCCGTGCGTGAGTAATTCCATCGTAGGATTGCTGGACGGTGATGGGTTGGATGATATTTACCATGTAATCGAGTTAGTTTTGTTAGGGTTTGGTCCCTAGTATCCACTATGTTCTGAGATTGATGTTGCTATGAATTTGCTATGCTTAATGCTTGTCACTAGGGCCCGAGTGCCATGATTTCAGATCTGAACCTATTATGTTTTCATCAATATATGAGTGTTCTTGATCCTATCTTGCAAGTCTATAGTAACCTATTATGTGTTATGATCCGTTAACCCCGAAGTGACAATAATCGGGATACTTACCGGTGATGACCGTAGTTTGAGGAGTTCATGTATTCACTATGTGCTAATGCTTTGTTCTGGTTCTCTATTAAAAGGAGGCCTTAATATCCCTTAGTTTCCATTAGGACCCCGCTGCCACGGGAGGGTAGGACAAAAGATGGCATGCAAGTTCTTTTCCATAAGCACGTATGACTATATTCGGAATACATGCCTACATTACATTGATGAATAGGAGCTAGTTCTGTGTCACACTATGTTATGACTGTTACATGATGAACCACATCCGGCATAATTATCCATCACTGATCCGATGCCTACGAGCTTTCCATATACTCGTTTACGCTTATTTACTTTGCCATTGCTATTGTTACAATCACTACATAATACCAAAAATATTAATTTTCTTTCATTACTCTTTTATTACCGTTACCTCTACTATCATATTACTTTGCTACTAAACACTTTGCTGCAGATATTAAGTTTCCAGGTGTGGTTGAATTGACAACTCAGCTGCTAATACTTGAGAATATTCTTTATCTCCCCTTGTGTCGAATCAATAAATTTGGGTTGAATACTCGACATTCGAAAACTGTTGCGATCCCCTACACTTGTGGGTTATTAAGACTAATTTCTAGCGCTGTTGCCGGGGAGGATAGCTCTATTCTTTGAGTCGCTTGGGATTTATATCTGCTGGACACTATAAAGAATTCGAAAGGCGCTAAGACAACAATTTATCCCTCAACTACGAGGGGAGGTAAGGAACTGTCATCTAGCTCTGCACTTGATTCACCTTCTATTATGAGTAAGCTTGCGACACCTAATCCTGCTTCTGCTATTCGTTCTGATATGTTGCATGTTATTGATGATGCTACTTCTGCTATACATGATACTTATGATGAAACTACTTCTATGATTGATACTACTGTGCCACTTGGTGATTTTCTCGAGGAACGACTTGCTAGGGCTAGAGAGATTGAAAATATTGAAAATGATTATGATGATGAAAGTGATGATGAAGAATCACTTGTTATTCCTGAGGGTTATTTATTTGATCAAGAAGCTTCTTTAGCTATTTTTAGCTTGCAAAGATAGATATGAACTCAAAAGGTTATTAGCTAAATGGAATAAGCAATCTCTAAATTTTAGGATGAAACCTGGCCCTGCTTTTGCTACTTCACCTATCTGTGTTACTGATAAGGATTATGAATTCTCTGTTGGTCCTGATATAATTACTTTGGTTGAACCTGATCCTTTTCATGGCTATGAATCTGAAACTGTTGTGGCACATCTTACTAAATTAAATGATATAGCCACCTTGTTCACTAATGATGGGAGATCTCGCTACTTTTATATCCTCAAAATATTTCCGTTCTCATTAAAGGGTGATGCTAAAATATGGTTTAATTTTCTTGATCCTGGTTGTGTGCATAGTCCCCAGGATATGATCTATTACTTCTCTGCTAAATATTTCCCTGCTCATAAGAAACAAGCTTCTTTAAAGGAAATATACAACTTTGTGCAAATTAAAGAAGAGAGTCTCCCACAAGCTTGGGGAGGCTTCTCAAGTTACTTAATGCTTTGCGTGGTCATCCTCTTAAGAAAAATGAAATACTTGATATCTTTTACAATGGACTAACCGATACTTCCAGAGATTACCTGGATAGTTGTGCTAGTTCTCTTTTTAGGGAAAGAACACCGGATGAAGCTGAAATCTTATTGAATAATATGTTGACAAATGAAAATAATTGGGCACCTCCTGAGCTAGCTCCTGAGCCTGCTCTTGCTCCAATTAATGATCCTATTCCTAAACCAACTCCGAAGAACAGAGGTGTTCTATTTCTCAGTCCCGAAGATAAGCAAGAGGCAAAGAAATCTATGAAAGAAAAATGTATTAAAGCTGAAGATGTTAAGAATTTACCTTCTATTGAAGAAATACATGGTCTTAATTTACCGCCTGCCGATGAAACATATGATCTTGATCCTTTACTTATTGAAGAACCTCTAGACCTCGATAACCCGACACAGGTAGTAAAGGTAAATTCTCTCTATAGATATGATAAAGCTGAAATCCCTCCTGCTAAAATTGCTAGTCAGTGCTTGGATGAGTTTGATAATTTTATGTATAACCAAGAAGACTTCAATGCTTATTTTGGTAGACAATTAAAACAAGATGTTGATATGATTAAATACTTGGGTGATTATATGGCTAATATTAGAGGTGAACTTAAACCTGTTAGCAAACATGCTTCTGTGGTTACCACTCAAGTAGAACAAGTACTTAAAGCTCAAAAGGAATTGCTCAATGAGATGAATAGTAAGAAAAATAATTATGTTGTTAAAGTGGCTACTAGAACTGGTAGAATGACTCAGGAACCTTTGTATCCTGAAGGCCACCCTAAGAGAATTGAGCAAGATGATCAGAGAAATAATATTGATGCACCTGGTTCTTCTAAAAAGAAGAAAAAGAAAAACAATAGAACTGTGCAAACTTCTAGTGAACCTATTGTTGAACCACCTGATAATCCAAATGATATCTCTATGTCTGATGCTGAAACACAATCTGGCAATGAACATGAACCTAATGAAAATGTTAATGATGATGTTCATAATGATGCTCAACCTAGTAATGATAATGACATAGAAATCAAACATGCTATTCATCTTGATAACCCACAATCAAAGAATCAATGTTATGATAAAAAAGACTTTGTTGCTAGGAAACATGGTAAAGAAAGAGAACCTTAGGTTCAGAAACCCATGCATTTTCCTCCCAAACCATCAAGAAAAAGGATGATGAGGATTTGGAGCGCTTTGCTGAAATGATTAGACCTATCTTTTTGTGTATGTGAACTGATATGCTCAAAATGAATCCTTATGCTAAGTACATAAAAGATATCTATTATATACTTAAAATGATAGAAAATGAACGGTGAAGATTTATTACTTTGGAGTTATGATTTTTGAATGGCCTAGATTTAACAGCCCGTGTAATAGGAAGTCTTTATATTGGCGACGTGCTACAAATAAACCTTCCTAAGCAAAGTCAAACACGTGGACTGTACAACAAAGGTAGTAAAAGTGCGTTTCAAAAAAAAGTAGTAAAAGTGAGTCTGTAAAGGACACGCTCAAAAAGGCACGTCTGAGGTTATCGACATAAAAGTATAAAGAAAAAAGAGATACATATATACGTGTTAGTGTTAGACACGAGGGCGGCTAATCAATTGGCCTCCGGCCAGATCCTCAAAAAGAAAAAGAAAACTCCGTCCAAATCGTATATCGTCATCCTGATATAACCAGTGTCCAACTTGGACACACCAAGTAGCGATCACGTACAAATGCAAAAAAGAGGTGAATAAGAAAAGAGAAATTTATGGTAGGTCTTTGCCTTAAAAAACACACGCATCGATAAAACTATAAGCAATATATAACACGAATATAGCTCCTCTAACAGTTGAAGATGCATGAGCGCTAGGAGTTAGAAGAAGAAAAAAGGTAATTGAGCGCTACTGATTTTGATAGCCAGTACATCAAAACCAAACACCAATTGAATGAAAAATCTCATATACGTCAAAGATGTCATACATATTGGAGTCGTGCAAGTGATCATCAAAATTAATATTCAAATATATTTATTTATATGTGCATATATGATCAAGATTTTGTGTAAATAAAAATACCTCTTTTTTGCATAACTATATAATTATAATCAAATAATACCATATAATTGTAAGACATGTGTGAATGATTGGAATCCTAGGTAGTTGATGTAATAACCATATATAAAAAGGTACGAATACATGTCATCACTGTCCAGATTGGGTGGAAATATCAATTTCAAGGTTTGAGTAAATGTGGAAAATAAAGGCTTTAATGTGTACATCTGTTATTGGTCGGTCGAAAAATAACCCTCGACTTATTTGTCAATTTTGAAATAATAAATAAAAGGCATTAAGAAGTTTTCATTTTATTTATTTCAGCTACCGAACTTAATATAAAATATAACATGTACAACCAGACAATGATTAGAAATTCAATTAATTGGTCATTTGATGTTAATTGCTTAAAACATAAGTTGATATGTAAACATGGACATAGAAATAACCAGAAAAACCATTAGAATATAGTCATGTTTCCACATAGCATCTGAAAGCATGCGTGGTAAATCAAGAGCATACTATTGTACTATCAGGAAATTAGAACGGCAACACATATAGTGGCGACGTATAGAAAGGAAGATGTATGCCGCTTAGGCATTTAATTATTGGAAAATGGTATGGTGAGGTAGGAGGTCATTCACAAAACTCACTACCATTAATTAGTAACCTATTATCACACGCATGTGTCATTAGAAATAATTACACCTTTGAGAGAAAGATTTTAGTCATAGCTTGGTATGTTTTCTCAAGACACAGATTTTAGTATTTTAAGGATATGTTGATGGGAACTTCGAGGCTAAGATAACATTTGGATGTCGGGGGAAAACAGTCATAAATAAATATAAGTAGAAGAGCCAAAAATCAATATAATTAGGGAATTATATTCTTTTGCATTGCATGATGTTGAATTTTTTATGAAATATATGTGTTTGTAAATAATAATACAACTAAATGTAGAATGCTAATGCAACATCAAGAATACGTTCAATTACATTTGGCCACAGGGACAAATACTAGCGGAGTCAACAATACCAATAATTATTACAAGGACCTGTGTGAGTGGTAGAAATCTTACACAGATGATGAAACATATAAAAAGGTATGGCTAAATGCTTTCAATGTAAATTTATATAAGGGAAATCACAAAGTTATTGGTTGAAAATATAAATGTTGAGTGGTGAAAAAAGTTGAGGTCAATACAAAATCATATGGTTTGGCAGGGCGGGACAAAGAGAATCTGTATTACAGTGTTATCATATTCACGCATAAAAATATTGAGCAACAATTTTGTACAAATGATGAAAGTATGTATTCCAAAGGTTAGTCATATGTATTTTGAAGACACATTTTGGGCATATTTGTTTATATAGAAATACTAATGCACAGAAGAATCAAATGAACGATGTTAACTAAAAAAACTAACGAATATAAAAATATATGGCAAGTCTAGCCGCGCAAATGCGCGGGTAACCCTGCTAGTTGTTACAAATAAAAGAAAGATACCAGAAGCTGAAATTTCCACCATGCTTGCTAATTATACTTTTAAGGGTGGAATACCAAAGAAACATGGAGATCCAGAAGTACCCACTATACCATGCTCCATTAAAAGAAACTATGTTAAAACTACTTTATGTGATCTTGGAGCCGGTGTTAGTGTTATGCCTCTCTCTTTATATCGTAGACTTGATTTGAATAAGTTGACACCTACTGAAATATCTTTGCAAATGGCTGATAAATCAACTGCTATATATCTGTCGGCATTTGCGAGGATGTGCCTGTTGTGGTTGTAAATGTTACTATTTTAACGGACTTTGTTATTCTTGATATTCCCGAGGACGATAGTATGTCTATTATATTTGGAAGGCCTTTTATTAATACTGCAGGGGCTGTTATTGATTGCAACAAAGGCAATGTCACTTTTCATGTTAATGGTAATGAGCATACGGTACACTTTCCGAGGAAACAACCTCAAGTTCATAGTATCAATTCTATCAGAAAAATTCCATCGATTATATTTGGAGGTTTTGAATTTCCTCTTCCTACTGTCAAGAAGAAATATGATATACTTATTATTGGGGATGTGGATATCCCTGTTGAGGTAACCTAGTGTTATTCGAAATTTCTCCGGTTTCATGTTAATCGAAATGAGTTTGTTAACAAGACTTGATCAACCTTGTTAGTGGATTCCTTTTGATGAGCATGAGATGGATGAAACTAGAAGCACAACCTTCTGTACCCTCTCTATACTTTCTGTTATTTAGTTGAAATAAAGTAAAAATAAATAATTTTCTGTCTGTTATCTGATTATCCGTGCAATATAAAAATACCTCGAAAATAAAATTTCTCCAAATGCCCTGAAAATTAAATATGATTTTTTCTAGAATATTTGAGGATTTATGGAACAAAGAACACACCAAGGGGGCCAACCACCTTGCCTCGAGGGTGGAGGGTGCGCCCACCCCCACTAAGGCGCGCCCCCTGCCTCGTGGGCCCATGGTGGCCCTCCTCCACTTATTCCTACACCCATCCTCTTCTTCTTTCTCCCACAAACACGAAAAACCAACTCAAGCACGAGTTCCGGCCCTCTTTGCTGCCATTTTCGATCTCCTTGCTCAAAGCACCTCTCATAAAACTGCGTGGGGAGATTGTTCCTTGGTATGTGACTCCTCCATTGGTCCAATTAGTTTTTGTTCTAGTGCTTTATTCATTGCAAATTTTTGCTGCTTAGGTGACCCTATTCTTGAGCTTGCATGTCAAATTTATATGGTCAAAAGTAGTTTTGATGCATGATATAGGCCCTAGGCACTTGTAGGAGTGGTTGCTATCAATATTATTGAGTTTGGTTTACTTTTATTTTGAAGTTACTAAAAATTTCAGAATTTTTCAAAAAATGATGAGGAGATTATTAGGGGATCATCGAGCCAAAGCTCGAAGGAAAAGGCACTGAAGCCTAAGTATAATTTGCCGCGCACCACGGAGGTTCGGGCGTGTGAATGGCCTTCCGGGGATTTCTTGAGAGCAGCCGAGATTTATGAAGATTTTCATGAATTGGCTCATAATACAGGCCTCACCGCTTTCCTCCACAACCAATGCGATCAGTATCTCTTACTCACAAATACCTTTGTGCAAAACTTTCATTTTCATTCTAGGAACTCACCACCTACGGTGGAGTTTCATTTATGTGATGAGCATAAGTAGATGTCACTTTATGATTTTTGTCGGATTTGTTTTGTCCCTTTTGAGGGCAAGACAGAAGAACCACATCGTGATGATGTGGAGGGATTTATTGATACTATCACTATAGGGGAAACTAGGAAGGTTTTCGATGCACGAATCACTAGCATACATTTTCTTGTCTTATGTTACTTTGCATTATTTGCTAGTCGTTGCTTAATTGGTCGTGGAAACTGTGGAAACCTTAGTATCCCTGATATTATTATTTTGCTCCAAGGTTTATACAGTGATAACACTTTTAGTATGGGCGGTATAATTGCTAAATGGTTAAGTCTGAACCGTACAAAGGGCCCCATCTTTGGAGGCATCTATGCTACACGCCTAGTTGCACATTTTAACATACCTATTAGGCATGCTGAGAAGGAAGAAAAAGTGTTGCCTCGTGTTTATCTTGATTATAAAAGTATGGTGGCACATGATTTTATTATTAAGAATAGGGCAGGAGAGCTTAAATATCAATTGTTTTTTAATAAACATCATCCTGAGACTATTACCTTGCCTGCTCCTTCTTTATTTAATTTGACTGTAGGCACGTACCTTGTTCCGTTGACGGCTATTCACGCCTACCGGAACCCTGCACCAGCCGAGGAGCCAGAACCGGAACCACAATTTAATCCTTCATGACAGTCTAACTATCAGTGGGATCCGGAGATGATTGCCAGCCAGTGGCAATCGAAGCCTTCTTCTTCCTCATCACAGTACGGCCCCAACAACTATTATTATGGATATCAGCCAGGCCAGCTGTGGCCATAGACGAACTTAGGCCAAAAGCCTAAGCTTGGGGGAGTACGTATTTCTCACTGACATTACATTTATGTTCACACACACTCATTGCTAGATGTCGGTGCTCATACTTTTTCATTGTATCATCCATGCTAGTTTATTTCCTTTTATGCTTTCTTCTTATGTGTTTGATAAACCTTAAGAAAAAACCCAAAAAATAGTAGTAGTTTACTTTTCTTGCTGTAGTAATAATTAAAAAGAAAACCCAAAAAGATTTCCTACTCTTCTTTTGCTTGTTCGGAGCTTTCCCGTGTATATAGTTTTATTTCTTTTCTTTTCTTTGGGGGTCAGTAGGAGAAGACCATGATTAAATTGTTGAAGTGGCTCTTATATGCTTTATTGTTGATTTAACCAAGAGCCCATATTGCTTTGTCTTCTCCTGTTTATTTAATGCTCGCAGATTCCAGCTTAGTCCAATGCATGTGCACTCTTATTATTATTCACATCTGTAACGCCCTGAGACCGAAGTGCCAGGTGTCGTCTAGTTATTCGATGTTGTTGCCTTGTCATTGCTTGCGTGTCATGCATTGCATATCATGTCATCATGTGCATTTCGTTTGCATACGTGTTTGTCTCATGCATCCGAGCATTTTCCCCGTTGTCCGTTTTGCATTCCGGCGCTTCGTTCTCCTCCGGTGGCCTTTTCTACCTTTCTTTCGTGTGTGGGGATTAAACATTTCTGGATTGGACCGAGACTTGCCAAGCGGCCTTGGTTTACTACCAGTAGACCGCCTGTCAAGTTTCGTACCATTTGGACTTCGTTTGATGCTCCAACAGTTAACCGAGGAACCGAAAAGGCCTCGTGTGTGTTGCAGCCCAACACCCCTCCAATTTGGTCCAAAACCCACCTAAACCCTCTCCATCATCTCGGTCGTTCGATCACGATCGCGTGGCCGAAAACCGCACCTCATTTGGACTCTCCTAGCTCCCTCTACCTATAAATATGTGGCCATCCTCGAAATTTTCGCGGATGAACCCTAAAACTCCCTCTCTCACGCCGCCGGACGCGTCCACGCCGCGCCGGACGTGTCCACCACCCGCCGCCACCTCACTCCCACCAATGGGGAGCCGCCACATCAGCTACCCCGCCACCCCGCCCAACCCGCACGTGCCACCTGTCCCGCTGTCTTTCCTCCAGCCGCCACGGCCCGCGGGGCCCGAGGCCGGCCCGCCCGGCCCGCGCATCTCGCCGCCTGGCGCCAGTCGCAGCGCCGCCCGCTCCCTGCGCCTGCTTCCCCGAGCTGTCGCCCGCGCCGTGTGCCGCCTTCGCCGCCGGCAACCGCGCCCCGCCGCCTCGCACGCCCGCCGCGCCGCCCTCCGCCACGCTCCATCACCGGCCGGACCGCACCTCGCCGCCCCGCCGCGTTTCTCCTCGCCGCCCGACGCCGGCGAGCGTCCGGCTAGCTCCGGTTGCCTCTCCTCCTTTCCTCGCCCATGGATCCGTCGGCCGCCGTCCTCTCCCACAACTCCGGCGAGCTCGGGCCGGTGATCCTCGAAGAACGCCCTGCTACAGTAACTCCGGCCGGATCTCAGATCTGGAAATTCCTCCCGGTTGACTTTTGTCTCTCTAACCCTAATTTTTTATGCGATCTTTGACCTGCGATAACTTTGCATCCGTAGCTCCGATTCATGCATATAGCATATCAAAATGTTCATCTCAGAGAGCACATCATTTCATTCCATTGCATCATTTTCATTTGAGTTCATCTTGATGCCCGAAATACTGTTAGAAGAGGGCTACTTGAGATAATTGTCAGATCTGCTACTCCATTTAGCTTTTTATCATTTTTGCCATGTTTATTGTGTGCATGATATGCCATGATGCTCTACATATGTTTTGTTAAGGGTTTTGTCATCTTTCCATAGGTGCAACCCATGTATTTTTGTGATGTGTGTGGTGCCTAGTGCAAGCTTGCCAAGTGAGGCACTTGGTATTTCTGATTTCAGGGACATAGCATTTCCACCAAGTCCTTGAGCTGTTCATCTCATGTTGTTATATGTTCATGTTGTTTCCTAGTGATCCGTGCCTCTTTTGAGGATGATCAGTAAGGATGTTTTATTAATCTTGTAGTGCTCTATCCATCCATGTCTTTGTTTGCAATTATGGAGCACCCTAGCTTGAGTCAATCGAGCTCTACTTTTGCTACTTTGTGAATCTGGGCAGATTGTCAACTTGTTTGCAATTTTGCCGATGATGTTGTAGTTGATCCATGCATACTATGCTATTGTTCTTGCCATGTCTAGCTTGCTTTTTGTGTGTTCTTCATAGATGTATGCTTGTCTTGTCACGACTTGCACTGTAGTGAGTGCATCGAGCTCGTAAACATGCCTACTTGAGTTATATTTCAGCATGTGCCAGTTTTCACCAAGTCTGAAAACTGATTATGCTTTTGCTATGTTGCCATGCTTGTTAGTATATTTTCTGATCCCTTTTGGCTCAAGGTCAATAAGTGACTTTTGTTAAGCTATTTGAGTAGCTCCATGCCATGTTCTTCTTTGTCATGTTCAGGTCCTGTAGCATATTGTTTTGTTGCTCCGAAGAGTGCTACTTGGTCTGAAATTCCAGACAAGTGTTAATTTCACTAAGTCTGAGATCTGTTTACCATATGCAGTTTTGCCATGCTTGTTTGAACCTGTTAATGGATGAATTGGCCGTAGCTCAGTGCTAGACTTTTGTTAAGCATATTGAATGCATCCCTACCATGTATTTTGTTGTCATGTTTGGGTGCTGTAACATGTTCATATCATTGCATTTAGATGGCTACTTGCTGTAAATCGCAGACCGGAGTCATATTTGAATCGCTTGCCATTTCCAAACCGTAACTCTGATTCCGGCGTTCTTTATATCGTTTTCAAGCAATTTCATCTCATATTTCCAGTGGCACACTTGGATTTCCAATTTTAGGCCAGGTTCATGCATTTCCTATCATATCATGCATATGCATCGCATATCGCATCCCGCATATCATACCATGTTCATGTGTTGGTTGTTTACTATGTTGTGTGCTTATTTTCCGGTGTTTGCTTCTTCGGGTTGGTTCCGGTAACGTCACGGTTGTGAGGATCCGTTCGACTACGTTCCGTTTGTCTTCTTCATGGACTCGTTCTTGTTCCTTGCGGGATTTCAGGCAAGATGACCATACCCTCGAAATCACTTCTATCTTTGCTTGCTAGTTGCTCGCTCTTTTGCTATGCCTATGCTGCGATACCTACCACTTGCTTATCATGCCTCCTATATTGTTGAACCAAGCCTCTAACCCACCGTGTCCTTGCAAACCGTTGATTGGCTATGTTACCGCTTTGCTCAGCCCATCTTATAGCGTTGTTAGTTGCAGGTGAAGATTGAAGTTTGTCCCTCGTTGGAACATGGAGATGTTGTTCCTCGTTGGAACATGTTTACTTGTTGGGATATCACAAAATATCTTATTTAATTAATGCATCTATATACTTGGTAAAGGGTGGAATGCTCGGCCTTATGCCTGGTGTTTTGTTCCACTCTTGCCGCCCTAGTTTCCGTCATATCGGTGTTATGTTCCCGGATTTTGCGTTCCTTACGCGGTTGGGCTATTATGGGAACCCCTTGACAGTTCGCCTTAAGTAAAGCTCTTCCAGCAATGCCCAACATTGGTTTTACCAGTTTCCACCTAGCCTTTTCTTTTCCCTTGGGAGTCGCGCTCTGAGGGTCATCATTATTTTACCCCCCCCCCCCCCCGGGGCCAGTGCTCCTCTGAGTGTTGGTCCAACTTGCCAGCCGCCGGTGGCCACCAGGGGCAACTCTGGGCTGGCCTACCGGACGTTTAGACAATCCGGTGTGCCCTGAGAAAGAGATATGTGCAGCTCCTATCGGGATTTGTCGGCACATTCGGGCGGTGTTGCTGGTTTAGTTTTACCCTGTCGAAATGTCTTGTTGTCCGGGATACCGAGTCTGATCAGAATGTCTCGGGAGGAGGTCTATTCCTTCGTTGACTGTGAGAGCTTGTCATGGGCTAAGTTGGGACACCCTGCAGGGATTTGAACTTTCGAAAGCCGTGCCCGCGGTTATGGGCAGATGGGAATTTGTTAACGTCCAGTTGTAGAAAACCTGAAGTTGACCTTAATTAAAATGAATCAACCGCGTGTGTAACCGTGATGGTCTCTTTCCGGCGGAGTCCGGGAAGTGAACACGGTTGTTGGAGTTATGCTTGACGTAGGTCGTTTTAGGATCACTTCTTGATCATACTTTCTCGACCGTGCTTTGCCTTCTCTTCTCGCTCTCTTCTGCGAATATGTTAGCCACCATATATGCTAGTCGCTTGCTGCAGCTCCACCTCATATCTTTACCTTACCCATAAGCTTAAATAGTCTTGACCGCGAGGGTGCGAGATTGCTGAGTCCTCGTGGCTCACAGATACTTCCAAAACCAGCTTGCAGGTACCGAGGTTACCGTGCGGATGACCCAACCAAGCTCAGGAGGAGCTCGATGAAGATCTTGTCCTTTGTGTTGTTCCGTTCTAGTTGATCAGTAGTGGAGCCCAGTTGGGGTCGATCGGGGACCTTTGTCGCATTTGGGGTTCTTCTTTTATTTTGGTTCCGTAGTCGTACCTTGAGTGTATTTGGATGATGTAATGCTTTATTCATGCAATTGTGTGAAGTGGCGATTGTAAGACAACTATGTATCTCTTTCCCTTATGTATTACATGGGTTGTGTGAAGATTACCTCACTTGCGACATATGCCTTCAAAGTGATTATGTCTCTAAGTCGTGCCTCGACACGTGGGAGCTATAGTTGCATCGAGGGTGTTACAACATCGTTCGGTCGCGCAAGTGAAAGGCAATTATGATGATATATGATGGACTGACTGAGATGAGAAAAGCTGGTATGAACTCGACCTCTTTTGTTTTTGTAAATATGATGAGTTCATCGTTCTTGATTCAGCTTGTTATGAATGAACATGCTCGCAATGACAATTAGAGATCATAGTTGCTTGTGCCATGCTTGATTAGCTATGAGTTATAATGGTTTACCTTGCGTGCCAACATGCTATTGAGATGGTTATGATGTGGTATGATGGGGTGGTATCCTCCTTTGAATGATTTAAGTGACTTGACTTGGCACATGTTCACGCATGTAGTTGAAACAAATCAACATAGCCTTCACAATATTTATGTTCATGGTGGATTATATCCTACTCATGCTTGCATCCAATGTTTATTAATTTTAATGCATGTACATGGCTGTTCTCGCTCTCTAGTTGGTCGCTTTTCCCAGTCTTTTGCTAGCCTTCACCTGTACTAAGCAGGAATACTGCTTGTGCATCCAATCCCTTAAACCCCAAAGTTATTCCAGATGAGTCCACTATACCTTCCTATATGCGGTATCTACCTGCCGTTCCAAGTAAATTTGTATGTGCCAAACTCTAAACCTTCAAATAATCATCATGTTTTGTATGCTCGAATAGCTCATGTGTCAACTAGGGTTGTCTGTATCTTCCATGCTAGGTGGGTTATTCTCAAGAGGAGTGGACTCCGCTCCTCACTCACGAGAAAATGGCTGGTCACCGGAATGCCCAATCCCATGCTTTATGCAAACTAAAACAAAATAATTGCAAAACAGAACTCCCCATGGGACTATTGTTTGTTGTAGGCACTCATTGTTTCGAGCAAGCCATGGATTGATGTTTGTTGGTGGAGGGGGAGTATAAACTTTACCATTCTGTTTGGGAAACGCCTATAATGTGTGTAGCATGGAAGATATCGCCATCTCTTGGTTGTTATGTTGACAATGAAAGTATACCGCTCAACATATTATTCACCTCTATTTCAAAACCGAGCTCTGGCACCTCTACAAATCCCTGCTTCCCTCTATGAAGGGCCTATCTATTTAATTTAATGTTGAGTCATCACCCTCTTATTAAAAGCAGTAGTCAGTCCTTGAATTACAATGTTTAGTCAGTCCTTGATCTTTAAAGGTGCTCTGCATTTATGTTTTGCGGTCTCAAAAAGGGCTAGCGAGATACCATCTTGTTATATCATATTATGATTGTTTTGAGAAAGTGTTGTCATCCGAGATTTATTATTATGGCTTGCTAGTTGATTATGCTATTGATATGGGTAATCATGAGACCTAAGAATTATTGCAAATGTGGTTAGTTATAATCTTTGCTGAAAACTTGAATGCTAGCTTGACATATTTATAACAATAAGAGCAAACAGAGTTTGTAAAAGTTTTTCTTTATTTCTTTCAGTTTGTCAACTGGATTGCTTGAGGACAAGCAAGGGTTTAAGCTTGGGGGAGTTGATACGTCTCCGTTGTATCTACTTTTCCAAACACTTTTGCCCTTGTTTTGGACTCTAACTTGTATGATTTGAATGGAACTAACCCGGACTGGCGCTGTTTTCAGCAGAATTGCCATGATGTTGTTTTATGTGCAGAAAACAAAAGTTCTCCGAATGACCTGAAACTCCACGGAATATCTTACAATAAATAATAAAAAATCCTCGCCAAAGATGAAGACCAGGGGGCCCACGCCCTGTCCACGAGGGTGGGGGCGCCCCCCCCCCCCCCCCCCGCCGCCCCAGGGCGCGCCCCCTACCTCGTGGGCCCCCTGAGACCTCCCGACTCCAACTCCAACTCTATATATCTACTTTCGGGGAGAAAAAAATAGAAGAGAAGATTTCATCGCGTTTTACGATATGGAGCCGCTGCCAAGCCCTAAAACCTCTCGGGAGGGCTGATTTGGAGTCCGTTCGAGGCTCCGGAGAGGGGGATTCGTCGCCGTCGTCGTCATCAACCATCCTCCATCACCAATTTCATGATGCTCACCGCCGTGCGTGAGTAATTCCATCGTAGGCTTGCTGGACGGTGATGGGTTGGATGAGATTTACCATGTAATCGAGTTAGTTTTGTTAGGGTTTGATCCCTAGTATCCACTATTGTCGAGGGTTGCTGATCCCACGTGCACCTATGGGGATCAGCGGACCGAGCCCCTTTCGGTTCGGCAGGGGTCGGGGGATGCACAAAGAGCAGATCGAGGCGAACGCACGGGCGACGCGATCGGTTTACCCAGGTTCGGGCCACACGGATGCGTAAAACCCTACTCCTGCTTTGATTTGTATTGTGTTCTTGCTCGGGAGCAATGGATGCTACAGTTCCCTTGGGTGGCTAGCGAGGCTGAGCGTGAGAATGGTCCCCCCCCCCCCACTGTTGCGCATGGGCCTCCTTTTATATGTCAAAGGGGTCACCGACAGGTGGCAACAGAGGTGAGGGTAAAAATGTAAAAGGGGTGGTAGTTGGCGCCACCGCCTGCTACAGTTGTATCATACCTAACCCTGACGGCAGGGGACAAAGGCATTAAATGCATGTCTGTGTCGCCTAGACGGGGCGGAAAGGGACCGTCAGGGGCGCCACCATTTGCCACGAGGGCTCCTTGTCAATGCCTGCTTGCCACCGCATGCCCCTGGTTGCACAGCCTCCCGCCACGTACGCCAGGAATGGTCCCAGGGCGACACGTTGGTGGGTGAGCTGGAGCGCGGGCTGCGGAGTAGTAGCTTGCCGCGGCGAGCGCCTTGCCGCGGATGTTGTCTTGTCGCGTCCGGGGGCTTGTCGCTCGCCGGGTCTTGCCGGGACACGTGGTGTGCTGCGGCAAGTTCCTTGATATGGCTTGGTTGGTCTTCCCGGCAAGCTCCTCTTGCCGGGGTCTTTGTGCTTCTTTCCGGCAAGCTCCTCTTGCCGGGGTCTTGTGCCTTTGCTCGAATACTTTGTTCTTGAATGGCTCCAAAGGAACCATGGAGGGTCTTGGCGGTCGCCCGGCAAGCCTTGCCGCAGGTCGCTGCGACTGCCCGTGCACAAGTTCGGGATACTAAGGTACCCCTACTTTAGTACACCGACAGGAGCCCTCGGCCCTGGGCCATACACGGTGCCGAGCGCTGTTGGGCCAGGCCCAAAACAGTGCACGGGCACGCGCGGCCTAGGTCACGCCATAACTCACTCCGCATCCACCACGCCCTCCCCACACGGCACGCGTCAAACGCGGCATCGTGCGTGACGTGGGCGGCGTGCGCGGGGCTAAGCCCCGTGTGCATGCGTCACGTCGTGGGAGAGATCGTGGGTGGTTTTTTTATTAGGAAAGGCGGAACGTCCGCCACCTCCCCCTTTATAAGCAAGGGGAAGCAGGGGTAGTGCGCCCACTCGCCCCCATTCTGCTCCAATCTTGAAAAACTCCGCCCTGCCTTCGTCTTCCCAAGGCACACAGAGCGCAGCGCCCTGCCCCCCTCCCCACCGCATTGCCACCAGCACCACCACGCCGTCGACCTCCTCCACTGCTTCCGCCATGGCTCTGAAGGGCGACAAGGGGAAGGCCGTGAAGTCGACCGAGGCGCAGCGGCGATGCGGCGATGCGGAAGGAGCGAGCCATTATTCCCCCCCCCCAAGCTCGACGCGAAGGAGCTGCGGGAGTTCTATTACCTCTTTTGGGCGACGGAGACGCGAGCTCACCCGCGGACCAGGGTGCTCCCGGGCGCTGCTCACGCGATGGCTCCGGAAGGGTACCCTTTCTTTGCCGTCTTCTTCTACTGCGGGCTCTGCCCGCCTTTTTCCGAGTTTTTCTGCGATATCATGAACACATACAATCTCTATCTCCTTGACTTCACTCCCAACGCCGTCCTCACCATGGCAGTTTTCGCACACCTTTGCGAGAACTTTGTCGGAGTCCACCCTAGCGTAGCCCTTTTTCGCCATTTTTATCCCCCGGGTAGAGAGAGGAGAAACCCTGTCCGTCGGAATTGCCTGGGTCTCTAGGGCCGGCAAGAAGGAATCTTATCTGGAGGGGGAGTTCCGCGGCAAGTGGGAGGAGTGGAGAGCGAATTTGTGTTGGATAATCGAGGAGAGCCCACAGCCATTCACCGCCCGGCGTCAAGTAGCAGCAGTGCGCGGTAGTGACTGGAGCGATGTGGCCCCGGAGGACAGCAGGCTGAAGATTGCTGTCACCAGGATCCAGCGCCTCAGGCTTGCCGGGCTTACTGTAGGGGCCGTCGGCGCAGACTTTCTTCGTCGCCGCATCGCTCCCCTGCAGGAACGGGGACGGCCTGCCTGGGAGTTCAAGAACGCGGCAGACGTCATGAGGCTGCGCCCAGGCCTCAACTACAATTTTACTGTCCTTGAACTCAACGGAGTACTGCAGGAGCTCTTCAAGTACGATTCAGATCACCCCGAGGTCTTCAGATTGCCGCAGGGCGTCGTCCCTCTGTGCAACAATTCGGCGCTCGACCGCATCAGGGCGATGATGCCACTGTGCGATTCGCACGGAATCGTGCCAACTTGGCAAGAGCCAAAGGACGAGGTTGTGCAGCAATTCTTCGACGACTTGGTGGAAGTGCCAATCCGCGCCGACGAGAAGGACGGCCTCACCCACGACACCACCGAGGCGGAGCTGGCGTACATCGCCACCAGGTTGGAAGAGGCGGCAGCAGTTGCCGTGGCGGGCGAGTTCGGCTTCACCTTGGAGGAGGCTGCGGCGGCAGAGGCGGCAAACCGTGCCGAGCGGGAAGAACTTGCCGGCAAGAAGGGTCTTGCCAGCAAGAAGGAGGTTGCCGGGCGCGATGCCGGGCCGAGCCAAGTTGCCGGGCATGACGCCGAACCGAGCGAGCCTGCCGATGATACGAGCGGCTCTTTGGAGATCGACTCCTCCTCCTCTTCGTCCTCCGACAGTACGCCGCCAGCAGCGTCCCCATCTCCACCAAGAAGGCGTCTCCACAAGGCCGGGGATGCGGCGAGGCGGCAGGCGGGCCGGCAGTCGCCGCGCCGCACGACGCGCTCCACCACGGCTAGCACCGTTGCCGCGGGAGCGCCCCATGCCGCTGCTTCGACTGGAGCGGGGTCTTCCCGGACCGCCGCTTCTGCTCCCGCCAAGCGGCCGAGGGAGCCTACCCCTCCACCTTCCCGTGCCAGCCGCGGGCCGGATTTTGACTTCTCCGCATTTAGCTCCGACGAGGAAGAAGAAGGGGAGTAAGTTCTTCTCATTGTACTTGCAATTCTTTGATTTCCGCTGTTTTTGTCTTGTCTTGTTTCTCACTTGCCTTCCTCTGCGTTTCTTCCTTTTTAGGACTCTGGCGCAGAGAGCAGCAAAAAGAGCCAAGGTGCCGGTGATCATCATCGAGGACGAACCCACTGCGTCAACAGGGGACGTGCCTGAGACGAACCCGTCGGACCCGGCGACTGATCTTCAGAGCAGCCCCCAGCGTAAGTTTTTTGTTTACTTCCCGCTGTTGGGCGCGCACGAAGATCCTTGCTGTGCTGATACTTGTTTGTTGACTCGTGCAGGAGCAGAGCAGCCTCACCAGGGGAGCCTGGAGATCGCTCCCGAAGCGCCAAGGGAGAGTCCTCCGGCGAGGGAGAGGTCCCCGGCAAGGGAGGCGACTCCGACAAGGGAGGAGCCCCCGGCAAGAGAGGAGACTCTGGCAGGGGAAGAGCCCCCGGCAAGGGGAGGGTCTCCGGCAAGGGAGGAGACCCCGTCAAGGGAGGAGCCCCGGCAAGGGAGACCACAGCTGCAGCCCCTGGCACAGGTAACTTCCTTGCTTCCAAACTCCCCTTGGCTTCTTCGTCTTCTTGATCTTTCTCTTGGGTTTTGCTCGAATTTTGCTTGATTTTTCTCCCCTCTTCTGGCCGTCAGGTCCATCTGCCGCAGAGCCGATGGAGACTGAAGCCGACGCCGAGGACGCAGCCGGCGCCGGCGAGGAGGCCGCTAGGGCTGCTGCCGCGGAAGCGGGCGGGGAGTCTGGCGGTCGTACTGACGACCCGGAGGCCGCAGGAGCGTCAGGCGCTGCTCCGACCACCGACTCCTCCGCCGCAGCCACCGCGCCAGGCTCCGATGAGCCCCAGCCTGGCGTCTACCTGAAGGCCGGCGAGGATATCTTCATCAACCACCCCTAGGCATCAAGCTCCAGGGCGCCAATCGAGGGGGAGATGCTGGACGGAGAGGTGCTCGCCTCCGCCGGGCTGAAACTGGTCGACGCGCCAAGCAGCAGCAGCGGCGAACCCGAAGAAGAGCGCCTGCTACGGAAGCTAGTGGCACTCTATCGCGCCCGGCAAGTCAAGCTGGAGTCCCGCGAGGCACTCGTGGCGAAGGCTGGCGCTGATATCGAGAAGCGCGCAGAAGAGCTCTGAGGCGCCAACCAGGAAGCTCTCCGCTCCTTGGCAAAGGAGCGGGAAGATCTTGCCAAGGCGCAGCAGGCCTTCCTCCTCGAGAAGGCTGACGTCGAAGAGCGCCAGCGCCTTGCCGCAGAGAGGCTGTCTTCGCAGGAGGGTGACTTGACGCAGCGGAAGGTCCACCTCGACAGCCACGAGGAGGAACTCGCCGCGCGCGAGCGAGCAGTTGGCGGAGCCGTCAAGCAGGCCGAAGACGCCGCCGCAGAAGCCGAGGCCGCCAAGGCTGAGCTGGAGCTGAAGGTGGCGCAGCTAGAGGCGGACCTCAAGGCGAGCGGCGACGAGCTTGCCGCGCTCAAGCTCGAGCGTGAGAAGGACGCCAACAGCTATTCGGAGCTGCAGGCCCTTTTCGCCAAGAAGGGCAAAGAGCTAGACGCCGCCAAGAACTCCAACGCCGATCTCGAGGTGAAGCTGGCGGCCCTGACGCAATCTCTGGACAACGCCAAGGAGCGGGAGACGGCCTTGAAGGAGGAGGTCAAGGCCGGCAAGGTGCTGCTGGCGAAGGCCGCTGCCGCCCGGAAGACTTTGTCAGAGAATGTGGAGCACTGGACGGAGGGTCTGGTGGAGGTCGCCGCGGATGTCGACAAGGAGCTGGCGCAGTTGGGGATGGTGGATCTCGGGTACTCCTCCGACGAGAACCTCCAACCCAGCGCCAAGCTTACTTTGTTCTTCAAGGGCGTGGCGACGGTGCTCCAGCGACTCCGGGAGCAGATCCCAAAGCAGCTTGCCGACGAGTCGCGCAAGATTTGCGTGGGAGCTCTCGAGAAGGTGCTGATGAAGGTGGCCTTCCGCAACCCGGGTCTCCGCCTCACCAACGTCCTCCGAAGCTTGCCGCCAGATGCTGATCTGGAGGAGCTCAAGGCCCTTGTCGCACCCATTGTGGACAGTGACAAGGACATGTATTGGGGGTAGGGTAATAGGTCTGACATAAAGGCCCTACCCATGGACACCGTATACTTTGTACTGGACCCCTGGGCCAGATCGCCATCCAGATGTACCGCAACTTGAAAGTCACTCGGACGGCGACAACCACTCGGAGCACGGCACTTCACTCGACGAGCTCATTCCACTCGACCGTGTAACTCACTCGGATATGCAAAGACCAATAGTCAGCATGACGGCTTTGTAGTGGGCAGGCATTATAGCATTAATGCTCCATCGTGTAACATAAGGGGTGAGGGGGTGGCGCACTCTATATAAGCCACCCCCACCACTAGACTAGGGGGCTCTTTTCTTCTATCTCTCTCTCTTTCTAGTCTCAGGACTTAGCTCGGGCATGGGGATCCGTTCTCCTTTCTCGCATACATTGTAATCTCTGGATACATACTCGGATAAAACAAAGCCTCTCCGGAGCACGAGACGTAGGGTTGTTATCTCCACCGTGAGAGGCCCGAACTCGCTAAAACCACCATGTCACCCATATGCATCTCGATAGATCATGCCCCTTTATCCTACCCCTCTCTTATTGTCGGAATCGTTACCACGACAGTTGGCGCCCACCGTGGGGCATGGCATCTATCGAACCATGATGCAGACGGTTTGTATCAATTCTTACATCTATTCCCTATTTTATTGGAGATACGTCTCGCCTTTGCCAAGAACAGGGTCGTCTTGGGCCTCATATGCGAACACCATCACCGCTCTTCCACGCATGGTGGCTGCATGTGCGGACAAAGTGGCAAAAGGATCGGTCCCGTCCGACTCCCGAAGCGGCGAAATGCTGTGCCACGCTCGCCCCACCGGCGATGCGCTTGCCAGCGCCACGCTGCGGTTGCAGGCCTCGCGCTACGCTCACCGACCCAGCATCGTACTCGTCCATCCGGCGACGCGCTTGTCGGCCCCGCGCCGTGCTGGCCGTCCTGCGACGAGCCCGCCGGCCCCGCGCCACGCTGGCCGCCCAACGCCGCGCTTGCCGGCCCTCCCTCACATCGCTGGCAACACACGTTGCCTCATCGTCTGCGCCTCTTTCATCTGCATCATCTACATGGGAGAGTACATACCGCTCTAACTCAAGTGCATGTCATAGGCCAGTTGCCATTTCATTAGGATAGTCATCTCATTAAGCGGCCAATTAGGTGTCCGTTACCTAATTATGGTGATTGATGCTCCCGCCTTTCCCGCAAATTAATGGCTTAATTGCCCACCTATCAGTTTCCACACCGATTAATCGGTGCATGCATGGACGGCCATCCTAGGTCTTTACTCACTGCAAAATACTAGAATCCATGCATGCATGCACGGCCATCCTAAGTATTTACTCCCTGCAAAATACTAACATCCATGCATGCATGCACGACCATCCGTGATCTTTAACCCTTGCAAAATAGCATCCATGCATGGACACTTTAGTCTAGCAAAAAATATTTGTGGATGTACTAACTAGCAGGCTTACTGAGACGAACAACGTCGATCGACCAACTCGCCATTTATTCCATTCGGCTGATGGTGTGGCGACAGGATCGAAGCCCAACTGCGGTTCACTTGGCCGATTCACCTTTCCACTTGGATGGACTATCTCACTCGGACCGAACGGGATCACTGATGCTCAGCCACCCACGCGTCGCCACTCGGCCGCCCTGCACGCGGTTATGAAGCTGCTCGCGTCATCATCAACTTTCCCGACTCAGATGCACTACACGTCGCCACTTCGCGGGACACGTCTACTTCACTTAGATGCCCCGCGCGTCGCTACTCCGCGGGACGCGTCTGCTTCACTCGGATGTCCCGCTCGCCGCCACTCCGCGGGGCGTGTATACGTCACTCGAACGCCCCGCGCATCGTCACTCTGCGGGACGCGTCTACTTCACTCGGACACCCCGCGCGTCATCATCGGTTGGTCACCTCATAACCACTCGGGCGCCCCGCGCGTCGCCATCGGTTGGTCACCTCATAACCACTCGGCCGCCCCGCGCGTCGCCATCGGTTGGTCACCTCATAACCACTCGGCCACCCCGCGCGTCGCCATTGGTTGGTCACCTCATAACCACTCGGCCGCCCCGCGCGTCGCCATCGGTTGGTCACCTCATAACCACTCGGCCGCCCCGTGCGTCGCCATCGGTTAGTCACCTCATAACCACTCGGCCGCCCCGCGCGTCGCCATCGGTTGGTCACCTCATAACCACTCGGCCGCTCCGTGCGTCGCCTCTCGGTTGGTCACCTCAGAACCACTCAGCCGCCCCGCGCGTCGCCATCGGTTGGTCACCTCATAACCACTCTGCCGCTCCATGCGTCGCCTCTCGGTTGGTCACCTCATAACCACTCGGCCGCTTCGTGCGTCGTCTCTTGGTTGGTCACCTCATAACCACTCGGCCGCCCCGCGCATCGCCATCGGTTGGTCACCTTATAACCACTCGGCCGCCCCGCGCGTCGCCATCACCAAAATCCCCCAATGGGTGACTTAACTGCGAATCTGTTTCGCCTAAGTTCAAGAAATCCTACCGAGTGGAGAGCAAACCTCCCACTCGGGGGCTTAGCTGTAGTCCAGTACTGGCCTAAGTTTGAAAAGATCCTACCGAGTGGAGAGCAAACCTCCCACTCGGGGGCTTAGCTGCAGTCCAGTACTCGCCTAAGTTTGAAAAAATCCTACCGAGTGGAGAGCAAACCTCCCACTCGGGGGCTTAGCTGCAGTCCAGTACTCGCCTAAGTTTGAAAAAATCCTACCGAGTGGAGAGAAAACCTCCCACTCGGGGGCTTAGCTGCAGTCCAGTACTCGCCTAAGTTTTTAAAAAAATCCTACCGAGTGGAGAGCAAACCTCCCACTCGGGGGCTTAGCTGCAGTCCAGAACTCGCCTAAGTTTGAAAAAATCCTACCGAGTGGAGAGCAAACCTCCCACTCGGGGGCTTAGCTGCAGTCCAGAACTCGCCTAAGTTGAAAAAATCCTACCGAGTGGAGAGCAAACCTCCCACTCGGGGGCTTAGCTGCAGTCCAGAACTCGCCTAAGTTTGAAAAAAATTGTACCAAGTGGAGAGCAAGCCTCCCACTCAAAGGCTTAGTTGTAGTCCAAGGACTCGCCTAAGTAGCCAAAATCCGACTGAGACAAGAGCAAACCTCTAATTCAAGGAGCTGCATCACAGGTATAATGTGTGCTCCATCCCTATCCGCAAAGACACCGAGACAAAGGTCGACTGTCACCATCGCCTCGTCATCAGTCGGCCGCCCCGCGCGTCGCTACTCGGTTGGTCGCCTCATCATCACTCGGCCACTCGCGCGCCTTCAGATAGCTAAGTCATTCTAGCACTACATTCTGTTATTTCCCCGTGCCTGAGTATCCCGTAATTCACAAATCATGTTCACTCGAAGGCCACGCCACCGAGTGTGCCCCTATGCTCGGTTTCTTATTTTTCACATACTTGCTTAGTACTCACTCCTGAGTCCAACTTCCATTTTAATGCATACGTCATTCACGAACACCATGTGTTCTTCATTTCGAGTTTGCATCAGTCCTCGGGGGCTGCAACTCAGTCGGAACACTACACTTCCATTTTATTTGAGCCAGCACTCCAACATGTCCAGTTGGATCCTTCACTTCGTCAAGTTCGACTAGATCCTTCACTCTTTTAGAATCTTGTTGGTTTTGAACCAGCAAGCCCCTTGCACTCCCAGTGGGTGTCTATGGGTGTTATTTACATAAATCATTTCAGCACACATCAAATTTCCTCGAGAAATTATTTCGTTGGCTTGTGCCATTTTTAACACAAGTTACGCGATCACTCGACGGCCCTATGCGCCAACTTCATCGCTACTCGGACTCGGTCACCGTGCCGGTCCTAGCGCACCACAACACCAACCTTGTCACTCTGTTGACTTCAAACACATTCAGCCAACCCCTCAGAGGAATCCTCTTCATCATATCAATGACATAGACCTTGTCAGACATGAGACTGATAAGTCCCTTTTATAATTAAACTGCACCCTTCACTCCTTGCGAGTTTGTTTCTTTCGAGCATCTCTTGGAAGCTTCTCCTCATCTTTACCCGAGTCCGACTTGATTAATTACAAATTGTCCATTCAAAACTATATTTCTCGTATTCCGGCACGTCCGTTGTCGAAGCCTATAGTACGCTCGGGGGCTACGCCGCACTCGGGAGCTGCAACTCATTCGGAATGATACTCTCCTAAGTGGTTGAGTACTTCATCACCAGTCAGACCCTTCACTTCAACAAGTGCATTCGATCCGTCACTTTGACAAATTACATAATCACCCAGACACTCTGCATGCCATCTTCGTTCCTACTCAGACACAGTTGTCGCGCCGGTCTTGTTGCGCGGCAGCCACACTACACCGACCTCGTCACTACATCAGCTTCGAAAGCATCTGGCTAATTCCTTCGAAGACCATTTCGGCCACTTGGCTGGACACATAGTCCTTCACTCGACCACCTTGCGCATCCTCACTCGGCCAGCCTGCGCGTCGCCACTTGGTTGTGCACGTCTTCACCACTTGGCCGCTCCGCGCGTCGCCTCTCGATTGTGCATGCCTTCACCACATGGCCGCCCCGCGCGTCACAACTTGGCTGGACACGTAGTCCTTCACTCGGCCACCTCGCACATCCTCACTCAACCGCCCCGCGCGTCGCCACTTGGTTGTGCACGTCTTCACCACTTGGCCGCTTCGCGTGTCGCCTCTCGGTTGTGCATGCCTTCACCACATGGCCGCCCCGCGCGTCACAACTTGGCTGGACACGTAGTCCTTCACTCGGCCACCTCACACATCCTCACTCGATCGCCCCGCGCGTCGCCACTCAGTCGGTCACCTCGTCACCACTCGGCCGCCCCACGCGTCGCCATCAGTTGGTCACCTCATCACCGCTCGGCCGCCCCGCGCGTCGCCACTCGGTTGGTCACCTCATCACCACTCGGCCGCTCCGCGCGTCGCCACTCGGTTGGTCACCTCATAACCACTCGGCCGCCCCGCGCGTCGCCACTCGGTTGGTCACCTCATAACCACTCGGCCGCCCCGCCTTGGTTGTGCACGTCTTCACCACTCGGCCGCCCCGCGTGTTGCCACTCAGTTGTGCACGTCTTCACCATTCGACCACCTCGCACATTATGACTCGGCCGCTCCACGTGTCGCCACTCGGTTGTGCACGTCTTCACCACTCGGCCGCCCGACGTGTTGCCACTCAGTTGTGCACGTCTTCACCATTCGACCACCTCGCACATCATCACTCGGCCGCTCCACGCGTCGCCACTCGGTTGTGCATGTCTTCACCACTCGGCCGCCCCACGTGTTGCCACTCAGTTGTGCACATCTTCATCATTCGACCACCTCGCACATCATGACTCGGCCGCTCCACGCGTCGCCACTCTGTTGTGCACGTCTTCACCACTCGACCGCCCCACGCGTCATCACTCGGTTGTACACATCATCGCCCTTCGGACACCTCGCGCGTCTCCATCATTTGGACATGTCTTTACCTCTACACCCCCAGCACAGGAACGACTAAGTTACTCATATGTTCAAACCTCATATCACACTCTGTAGCAATCTTACCTTTTTCGAGCATCACTCGGGGGCTTTGCACAGCCCTGGGCCATGTCGCCCTCATGGGTTACGCCCATTTGGTCAACCTATTGATCACATCAGGAATATTTCTTTTGACCATACATGCTCGGTCTGCCGAAAATCTATAAGGGTAGTACTGTCCACTCGGACGTTCGCCCAAATCATTTCTTGAAGTCATCTTCAGGACTGCAAAAGTGCGAAAACGACGCTCCTCTACGGATACACTTGGCCCTTATCCTAGGCTCCAAGACGTCAGTTTCACAAACTTGGACTTAGAGATGGCATGTGTTGGTGTTCCCCCGGGATAATGAGTGGCATCTCTCCGGAGAGTCAGCCCACACACTAGCCTCGCCACTCGGGTTTCATGGCACGTCCATGTCAGACCACTAGTCTATCTCCTCCGGGAGACATACGAGTGCCACCAAGTTTTTCCTTGTAGTCAACATACCCCGATCAGTTGGGAAGCACGTCCACTCGGACAAATACTCCTTTAACGCAAAATCCAACGGTCAATATAAGAAGTACTACGGGAACGATTACTCCCTGGAGTGTCCGGCCTTTTTCTACAGTCGACAGTTTTAAAGCCGAATTCATTCACCGTGCCGAGAGCACGAAGATTCACCTGCTTGATCGAGTTCCAGGCTGAATTTATTTACCGTGCTGAGTGCACGAAGATCATTCCGACTGACTCAGCTCCAGGCTGAGCTTATTTACCATGTCAAGCACCTGAAGATGCATACGATTGACTCGATTTCAGACTAAAAGATATTTACCGTGTCGACTGCGTGGAGGTTTACCCGGAGACTTAAACCCTCCGCCGACTCATCTAGTCCGACAGAGGCTCGGGGACTACACCCAGCGGGTGCACTCAGCGTGCCCCCACTGGAAGAGAACTCGGAAAGAAACATTTTGCTCGATGCAAAACCAGCTCCAGAATTACTCGACCTCCGAGTCAGAGAAGAACAAGTTCGATCAGTACCATCTAAGAAGAGTTTTAGTTCTCTCATACCCCCGCCGACTGCCCGCAATCGACGGCGGTCTCGGGGACTACACCCAGTGGGTGCACTCAGCATGCCCCCACTGGAGTAATCTCCACTCGGTACGGCCAGACCAGTCCGAGTGATGAACAACAAAAAAAAAGACAGGCTCTAAGAATCCCGCCGACTGTTGGTATCCACTCAGAACGGTCCGCCCGGTCCGAGTGACGGCCAAACAACAACAAAAAGGATAGGCTCTAAGACTCCCGCCGACTGCCCGCAGTCGACAGCAGTCTCCGGGACTACACCCAGTGGGTGCACTCAGCGTGCCCCCACTGGAATGGTATCCACTTGGAACGGCCCGCCCGGTCTGAGTGACGGCCAAACAACAAAAAAAGACACGTTCCATGCGTGAAGAAATTCCGAGTAATCAGTTACTCAATGCAGGACCCGCTCCAAATCACTCCAAAAAAATTGCTATAAGGTGAGTTTAACGCTCCTCCGCGGACCCGTTTGAGCTCATTTCACTCGGACACCATACAGTCTGGAATCTGTCAAGACAACATGCGGAGATAAGATCGCCGGGTGATTAGAGGGAGTTCGTAAGTGCCTCCGCAGCACTCGACTCATCTGGGAATTCACCTCGACTCGACCCGCTCAACCTCGACGGATTCGGGGGCTAATGACGAGGACATGTATTGGGGGTAGGGTAACAGGTCTAACATAAAGGCCCTACCCATGGACACCGTATACTTTGTACTGGACCCCTGGGCCAGATCGCCGTCCAGATGTACCGCAACTTGAAAGTCACTCGGACAGCGACAACCACTCGGAGCACGGCACTTCACTCGACGAGCTCATTCCACTCGACCGTGTAACTCACTCGGATATGCAAAGACCAATAGTCAGCATGACGGCTTTGTAGTGGGCAGGCATTATAGCATTAATGCTCCACCGTGTAAAATAAGGGGTGAGGGGGTGGCGCACTCTATATAAGCCACCCCCACCACTAGACTAGGGGGCTCTTTTCTTCTATCTCTCTCTCTCTCTTTCTAGTCTCAGGACTTAGCTCGGGCATGGGGATCCGTTCTCCTTTCTCGCATACATTGTAATCTCTGGATACATACTCGGATAAAACAAAGCCTCTCCGGAGCACGAGACGTAGGGTTGTTATCTCCACCGTGAGAGGCCCGAACTCGCTAAAACCACCGTGTCACCCATATGCATCTCGATAGATCATGCTCCTTTATCCTACCCCTCTCTTATTGTCGGAATCGTTACCACGACAGATAGGGTGAGCGGAATCAGGAGGGTCGAAGGCGACCGCGTAGACTAGGCCATTTATCTTTTTCTTTCCTTGTCGCTTTCAATCATGTTATGAGAAACAGTCTATTAGGGATGCGACAAGTTATTCTGTAATATACTCTATATTTGGTAGTAATTGCTATGTTATTTCCTTTACTTGCTTCCTCCCCTTGTATGTTTTTACCCTACGCTTTTAGGGAACTTGCCGGCGCGGGCACCTTTGCCGCGAGCGCTGAGTGCGGAACATCAGCAACGGAACATCAGCTGCCTGCTGGCGGTGCTGCAACCGACAGGAAACCTCGTCGCGGAGCTAGTCGCAGCTCACTTAAGTTGTTGAGCGGACTCGAAACAACAGTAAGGGCGCAACTAGCTACGAGTTGGTTCCCTGCTGGCGGTGCCGCAGCCGACAAGAAACCGTGTCGCGGAGCTAGCTGTAGTTCACCTAAGTTGTTGAGCGGACTCGAAACAACAGTAAGTGCGCAACTAGCTACGAGTTGGTTCCTCTGCGCACAGGTTTTCCATACAAGGGACGGTCGTTCAAGGAAGATAACTTTATAAATCTAAAGGAAATTTGGTTGCTCAGACTTTGGCAACTTATCTTTTCTGTTATTTGCTCCCGGCGAGGCAAAACCTTCTTGAACGACGCCTGGTCCATACCGTATCTTCTCCCCTCCCCTCCCGGCAAACTTGTGCGCGAGAGGACCTCCCCTTTTCTTGCGAAAAAGAAAGAAGAGGAAATAACAGTATGGAGCCTTATGGCTCGTTATTGCTTACCGGGGGTAAGTGCTGCACAAAATGTCAGATAATACATGCAAAATTTAAAAAGCATGAAATAGACAAGGTGTGCTGAGCACATAATCTTTCTGCACGGGATCTGCACCCGGCTTTGTACAAAGGATTACATGCAGCAGCGGCAAGACTTTGTACAAAAGGGTGGTTGCCGGACAGGGTCCAACAACCGTGCCTTACGGGTAAAACTTACGAAGATGCTCGATATTCCAGGAGTTGCTCACTAGGATGCCATCTTCGGTCTCCAGGCGGACAGCGCCAGGCCTGGTGACTCATTTCACCCGGTAAGGGCCTTCCCACTTCGGCGTCAACTTGTTGGAATTCTTGGCGGACTGAACGCGCCGAAGAACAAGGTCGCCTTCCTCGAAGCTTTTGGCTTTAACTTTGCGGCTATGGTAGCGGCGCAAAGCTTGCTGGTAGCGAGCGGCTCGCACAGCAGCCTGAAGGCGATCTTCCTCGAGGAGCAGCGCGTCATCTTGCCGCAGCTGCTCTCGCTCAAGCTCATCATAAGCGAGCACTCGAGGTGACTCGCATACGAGTTCCGTGGGGATAACTTCCTCCGCTCCATAGACTAGAGCGAAGGGTGTCTGGCCAGTGGCTTGATTTGGCGTCGTCCTGATCGACCAAAGAACCACCGGCAGGGCGGCGGCGACCGGTGCGAGGAGCGAGGTACGCTCGGACTTCTAACTGCGTTAGAAGGAGCAGTACCTCGTCCAGGCGACCGTGCCACGCTCGTGCCAGCATGTTGGCGTGCATGCTGGTCTTGAGCACTCCGGGATCCGCCAGCTGGATCTTGGCCCAGCAGACGTATGGTATCGTGGGTACCATGATGCTGCTGGTCCCGCGCCTCCTGGGACGGGCGCGGTGCGTGTACGGACGCCGAGGTCTTGGAGTGCGTGCGGTCGTTGTGGGAGGCGACCGCGGTGCCGTTGTGCGGCGCAGCCTTGTCCTTGGACCTGGCAGCACCGTGAGCCTCCTCGTCGGCGCCCGTTTTTCCGCCGGCGCCTACTCCACCAGCCGTTCGCTCTGGCGATGGTGGGCTCGGCGCAGACGGAGCAGCTGCCTCCGAAATCTTCTTCTTCGGCGGCATGTTGATGTAGAGGATGAAGATTCGGCTCGTGCGAACGCCGGATCAGGTTCGCACAACCTCGACGCACCCCTACCTGGCGCGCCAAAGATGTCGGGGGTTGCTGATCCCACGTACACCTATGGGGATCGGCGGACCGAGCCCCTTTCGGTTCGGCAGGGGGCGGGGGATGCACAAAGAGCAGATCGAGGCGAATGCACGGGCGACGCGATCGGTTTACCCAGGTTCGGGCCGCATGGATGCGTAAAACCCTACTCCTGCTTTGATTTGTATTGTGTTCTTGCTCGGGAGCAATGGATGCTACAGTACCCTTGGGTGGCTAGCGAGGCTGAGCGTGAGAATGGTTGTCCCCCCCCCCCACTATTGCGCATGGGCCTCCTTTTATATGTCAAAGGGGTCACCGACAGGTGGCAACAGAGGTGAGGGTAAAAATGTAAAAGGGGTGGTAGTTGGCGCCACCGCCTGCTATAGTTGTATCATACCTAACCCTGACGGCAGGGGACAAAGGCATTAAATGTCTGTTTGTGTCGCCTAGACAGGGCGGAAAGGGACCGTCAGGGGCGCCACCGTTTTCCACGAGGGCTCCTTGTCAGCGCCTGCTTGCCACCGCATGCCCCTGGCTGCATAGCCTCCCGCCACGTACGCCAGGAATGGTCCCAGGGCGACACGTTGGTGGGTGAGCTAGAGCGCGGGCTGCGGAGTAGTAGCTTGCCGCGGCGAGCGCCTTGCCGCGGATGTTGTCTTGTCGCGTCCGGGGGCTTGTCGCTCGCTGGGTCTTGCCGGGACACGTGGTGTGCTGCGGCAAGTTCCTTGATATGTCTTGGTTGGTCTTCCTGGCAAGCTCCTCTTGCCGGGGTCTTTGTGCTTCTTTCCGGCAAGCTCCTCTTGCCGGGGTCTTGGGTACTTTGAGTGGCCTTCCCGGCAAGCTCCTCTTGCCGGGGTCTTGTGCCTTGGCTCGAATACTTTGTTCTTGAATGGCTCCAAAGGAACCACGGAGGGTCGTGGCGGTCGCCCGGCAAGCCTTGCCGCGGGTCACTGCGACTGCCCGTGCACAAGTTCGGGATACTAAGGTACCCCTACTTTAGTACACCGACAACTATGTTCTGAGATTGATGTTGCTATGACTTTGCTATGCTTAATGCTTGTCACTAGGGCCCGAGTGCCATGATTTCAGATCTGAACCTATTATGTTTTCATCAATATAAGAGTGTTCTTGATCCTATCTTGCAAGTCTATAGTCACCTATTATGTGTTATGATCCATTAACCCCGAAGTGACAATAATCGGGATACTTACCGGTGATGACCGTAGTTTGAGGAGTTCATGTATTCACTATGTGCTAATGCTTTGTTCCGGTTCTCTATTAAAAGGAGGCCTTAATATCCCTTAGTTTCCATTAGGACCCCGCTGCCATAGGAGGGTAGGACAAAAGATGTCATGCAAGTTATTTTCCATAAGCACGTATGACTATATTCGGAATACATGCCTACATTACATTGATGAATTGGAGCTAGTTCTGTGTCACCCTATGTTATGACTGTTACATGATGAACCACATCCGGCATAATTATCCATCACTGATCTGATGCCTACGAGCTTTCCATATACTGGTTTATGCTTATTTACTTTCCTGTTGCTATTGTTACAATCACTACATAATACCAAAAATATTACTTTGCTTTCATTACTCTTTTGTTACCGTTACCACTACTATCATATTACTTTGCTACTAAACACTTTGCTGCAGATATTAAGTTTCCAGGTGTGGTTGAATTGACAACTCAGCTGCTAATACTTGAGAATATTCTTTGGCTCCCCTTGTGTCGAATTAATAAATTTGGGTTGAATACTCTACCCTCGAAAACTATTGCGATCCCCTATACTTGTGGGTTATCAATAGCACCTTCCAAATAAAAATGGCAGCAGTTCTCGTGAGTGCTAAAGTTTTGTTTTTTTCACCAAGATTAAAAAGACTTTCCCCAAGTCTTCCCAACGGTTCTACTTGGCACAAACACTAATTAAACACAAAAAACACAACCAAAACAGGGGCTAGATAAATTATTTATTACTAAACAGGAGCAAAAAGCAAGGAATAAAAATAAAATTGGGTTGCCTCCCAACAAGCGCTATCGTTTAACGCCCCTAGCTAGGCATAATAGCGAAGATAGATCTAGGTATCTTTAGTTGGTAATTCTTTAATGAGACATCTATCACCCTTAGGAGTTTCTTTATTTTTATTAATTATCAAACTTCTAGGCACAAAATTGAAAAAATCATTTGTAGCAAATGGTTCCTTACTGATAGCAAAAAGATTGGGATGAATACTTGTGGATTTGAGATCCGCAGTTTCCTTGCTAGAGGATTCACCCTTATTTTTAGGAACATACATAAGCTTGGCAATTTTAGTTGGAGGACTTGGAGTATTCTTTACGGAAGAAAATGCGGTTCCCAAGTTGGTAATGATACCCTCAAGTTTATCGATTCTAGTGGAATCCTGATTTATTCTTTCATTAACTATGGGTTCCTTCTCCTTAATATTTTTCAAAGTGACTCCTACTTTAGATCCATATTGAGTAATTTGGTTGTGGATCTTTTTATCCAAATTTTGAATTAACTCTATGGTAGCAACTTTACTTTCAATAATTTCAAGTCTTTGCATTACATGCTCCAAAGTTAACATAGTTCCATTAACCAAAAGAGGGGGTGAGCCAAAGAAATCTATCATAGCATTATAAGAATCAAAAGTATGGATACCCAAGAAATTCCCTCCGGTAATGGTATCAAGGATATATCTGTGCCAAGGAGTAGCGCCTACATAAAAATTGCGTAGAAGAACGGAAGTAGATTGCTTCCTGGTAGATCTATTTTGAGCATTGCAAATTCTATACCAAGAGTCCTTTAGATTTTCTCCTTCCCTTTGCTTAAAATTAAGAACTTCATTTTCAGGAGACAACGGAGAAGATAGGAGACTAGCCATAACGACAAGCAAGCAATCCAACACACGAGCAAACAAGAAGCGAGCGAAAAAGAGGCAAATAGGGAAAGAGAAGGAGGACGGAGAGAGAGGGCAAATAAAACATGAAGGGTGAAATGGGGGAGAGGAAAACAAGAGGCAAATGGAAAATAATGTAATGCAGGATATAAGGGTTTGTGATGGGTACTTGGTATGTTGACTTTTGCGCAGACTCCCCGGCAACGGCGCCAGAAATCCTTCTTGCTACCTCTTGAGCACTGCATTGGTTTTCCCTTGAAGAGGAAAGGGTGATGCAGCAAACTAGCGTAAGTATTTCCCTCAGTTTTTGAGAACCAAGGTATCAGTCCAGTAGGAGGCCACGCACGAGTCCCTCGTACCTACACAAACAAATAAAATCCTCGCAACCAACACAATAAAGGGGTTGTCAATCCCTTCACGACCACTTACGAAAGTGAGATCTGATAGATATGATAAGATAGTATTTTTGGTATTTTTATGATAAAGATGCAAAGTAAATAAAGCAAAATAAAAACAGCGCAAGAAATAGCTTGTTGACGGGAGATTAATATGATGGAAAATAGACCCGGGGGCCATAGGTTTCACTAGTGGCTTCTCTCGAGATCATAAGTATTACGATGGGTAAACAAATTACTTTTGAGCAATTGACAGAATTGAGCATAGTTATGAGAATATCTAGGTATGATCATGTATATAGGCATCACGTATGAGACAAGTAGACCGACTCCTGCCTGCATCTACTACTATTACTCCACACATCGACCGCTATCCAGCATGCATCTAGAGTATTAAGTTCAAATGAACAAAGTAATGCTTTAAGTAAGATGACCTGATGTAGAGGGATAAACTCAGTAAAATATGATATAAACCCCATTTTTTTATCCTCAATGGCAACAATACAATACGTGCCTTGCTGCCCCTACTGTCACAGGGAAAGGACACCGCAAGATTGAACCCAAAGCTAAGCACTTCTCCCATTGCAAGAAAGATCAATCTAGTAGGCCAAACCAAACTGATAATTCGAAGAGACTTGCAAAGATAACCAATCATACATAAAAGAATTCAGAGAAGATTCAAATATTGTTCATAGATAGACTTGATCATAAACCCACAATTCATCGGTCTCAACAAACACACCGCAAAAGAAAGATTACATCAAATAGTTCTCCACAAGAGAGGGGGATAACATTGTATTGAGATCCAACAAGAGAGAAGAAGCCATGTAGCTAATAACTATGGACCCGTAGGTCTGAGGTGAACTACTCACACTTCATCGGAGGGGCTATGGTGATGATGTAGAAGCCCTCCATGATGGATACCCCCTCCGGCGGAGCTCCGGAACAGGCCTGTAGCGACCCGACCTCAAACGGTCAAGTCTCTGTGCTTCAGTGTCATCCCTGGATCGGTAATGCTGACACACACAATACTCGAGGATTTATAACAGAGTAGCAGTCACACACTTATTACATCCAATGTCTCAAAAGAGAACTTATTACAATAAATATGGCTTAAGGCTATCTAATACGATAATAGCGGAAGGCTTGGAAGATAAAGTGAGTCCATCAACTCCAATGGCATAGCTGAGCTGCACGGCAACGACCTAACGAACCTTACTCCTTGTTTGAAAAGTCTGCAACATAATACGTTGCAGCCCGAAACGGGTCAGCACATGGAATATGCTGGCAAAATAACACAGTAGAGCAAGAACAGAGGAGAACTTTGTATTGAGATCCAAAGAGAGAGAAGAAGCCATCTAGCTAATAACTATGGACCCGAAGGTCTGTGGTAAACTACTCACACATCATCGGAGAGGCTATCGTGTTGATGTAGAAACCCTCCGTGATCGAATCCCCCTCCGGCAAAGCGCCGGAAAAGGCCCCAAGATGGGATCTCACGGATACCGAAGGTTGAGGCGGTGGAAAAGGTGTTTCATTGCTCTCCCTGAAGGTTTTAGGGTAGAAGAGTATATATAGGCGAAAGAAATAGGTCGGTGGAGCTACGAGGGGCCCACGAGGGTGGGGGCGTGCCCACCCCCCTGGGGCACTCCCTCCCGCCTCATGGCTCCCTCGTTGCTTCCTTGATGTCGACTCCAAGTCTCCTCGATCATGTTTGTTCCAAAAAAGATCCTCACGAAGGTTTCATTCTGTTTGGATTCCGTTTGATATTCCTTTTCTGTGAAACACTGAAATAGGCAAAAAACAACAATTTGCACTAGGCTTTTGGTTAATAGGTTAGTCCCAAAAATAATATAAAAGTGCGTAGTAGAGCCCATTAAACATCCAAAACAGATAATATAACAGCATGGAACAATCAAAAATTATAGATACGTTGGAGACATATCAAGCATCCCCAAGCTTAATTCCTGCTCGTCCTCGAGTAGGTAAATGATAAAAACAGAATTTTTGATGTGGAATGCTCCCTAACATAATTTTCAATGTAATTCTCTTTATTGTGGCATGGATATTCAGATCCGAAAGATTCAAGGTAAAAGTTTAATATTGACATAAAATAATAATACTTCAAGCATACTAACTAAGCAATTATGCCTTCTAGAAATAACATGGCCAAAGAAAGCTATCCCTACAAAATCATATAGTCTGGCTATGCTCTATCTTCATCACACAAAATATTTAAATCATGCACTCCCCCGATGACAAGCCAAGCAACTGTTTCATACTTTTGATGTTCTCAAACTTTTTCAATCTTCACGCAATACATGAGCATGAGCCATGGATATAGCACTATAGGTGGAATAGAATGGCAGTTGTGGAGAAGACAAAATGGATAAGATAGTCTCACATCAACTAGGCGTATCAACGGGCTATGGAGATGCCCATCAATAGATATTAATGTGAGTGAGTAGGGATTGCCATGCAACGGATGCACTAGAGCTATAAATGTATGAAAGCTCAACAAAAGAAACTAAGTGGGTGTGCATCCAACTTGCTTGCTCACGAAGACCTAGGGCATTTTGAGGGAGCCCATCATTGGAATATACAAGCCAAGTTCAATAATGAAAAATTCCCACTAATATATGAAAGTGACAACATAAGAGACTCTCTATCATGAAGATCATGGTGCTACTTTGAAGCACAAGTGTGGAAAAAGGATAGTAGCATTGCCCCTTCTCTCTTTTTCTCTCATTTTTTTATTTGGGCCTTTTCTCTCTTTTTTTGGCCTCTTTTTTTCGTCCGGTGTCTCATCCCGACTTGTGGGGGAATCATAGTCTCCATCATCCTTTCCTCACCGGGACAATGTTCTAATAATGATGATCATCACACTTTTATTTACTTACAACTCGATACTTAGAACAAAATATGACTCTACGTGAATGCCTCCAGCGGTGTACCGGGATGTGCAAATCAAGAGCGACATGTATGGAAAATTATGAATGGTGGCTTCGCCACAAATACGATGTCAACTACATGATCATGCAAAGCAATATGACAATGATGGATCGTGTCATAATAAACAAAACGGTGGAAAGTTGCATGGCAATATATCTCGGAATGGCTATGGAAATGCCATAATAGGTAGGTATGGGGGCTGTTTTGAGGAAGGTAAATGGTGAGTTTTTGGTACCGGCGAAAGTTGCGCGGTACTAGAGAGGCTAGCAATGGTGGAAGGGTGAGAGTGCGTATAATCCATGGACTCAACATTAGTCATAAAGAACTCACATACTTATTGCAAAAATCTATTAGTTATCGAAACGAAGTATTACGCGCATGCTCCTAGGGGGATAGATTGGTAGGAAAAGACCATCGCTCGTCCCCGACTGGCACTCATAAGGAAGACAATCAAAAAATAAATCATGCTCCGACTTCATCACATAACGGTTCACCATACATGCATGCTACGGGAATCACAAACTTTAACACAAGTATCTCTCCAATTCACAACTACTCAACTAGCATGACTCTAATATCACCATCTTCATATCTCAAAACTATCATAAAGAATCAAACTTCTCATAGTATTCAATGCACTTTTTATGAAAGTTTTTTTATCATACCCATCTTGAATTCCTATCATATTAGGACTAATTTCATAACCAAAGAAAATTACCATGAAGTTCTAAAAGACTCTCAAAATAATATAAGTGAAGCATGAGAGATCAATAATTTCTACAAAATGAAATCACTACTGTGCTCTAAAAATAAAATATAAGTGAAGCACTAGAGCAAAATTATCTAGCTCAAAGGATATAAGTGAAGCACATAGAGTATTCTAATAAATTCCAATTCATGTGTGTCTCTCCCAAAAGGTGTGTACAGCAAGGATGATTGTGGTAAAATAAAAAGCAAAGACTCAAATCATACAAGACGCTCCAAGCAAAACACATATCATGTGGTGAATAAAAATATAGCCTCAAGTAAAGTTACCGATAGAAGAAGATGAAAGAGGGGATGCCTTCCGGGGCATCCCGAATATTAGGCTTTTGGTTGCCCTTGGATTTTTCCTTGGGGTTCCTTGGGCATCCCCAAGCTTAGGGTCTTTCCACTCCTTGTTCCAAAATCCATCAAATCTATACCCAAAAACTTCAAAACTTCACAACACAAAACTCAACAGAAAATCTCATGAGCTCCATGAGTATAAGAAAACAAATCACCATTTAAGGTACTGTAATAAACTAATTCTTTATTTATATTGGTGTTAAACCTACTGTATTCCAACTTCTATATGGTTCATACCCCCCGATGCTAGCCATAGATTCATCAAAATAAGCAAACAACACACGAAAAACAGAACATTATTTAGTAATCTGTAGTTTTCGAATACTCGTGTAACTCAAAAAATCATACCAAATTAGGGCGACCTAAATAATTTGTATATTGATCTACTACAGTTGGAATTAGTACTTTATCGCTCTCTGGTTAAAAATTAAAATTATTACCGTGAGTGCATACTTTCAGTTTTTTTCAGCAAGATCAAACAACAATCATCCAAGAAGATCCTAAAGGCTTTACTTGGCACAAACACTAATTAAAACATAAAAAATAGAGGATAGATGATTTATTTATTACTAAACAGGAACAAAAATAAAATTGGGTTGCCTCCCAACAAGCGCTATCGTTTAACGCCCCTAGCTAGGCATAAAAGCAAGAATAGATCTAGGTATTACCATCTTTGGTGTTGGGAAAGAAAAGAGAAAATTTCTTATCTATAGCATTTATCCTTCTATTTTGAGAAAGCATATGGCCATTAATGGTAGAAGAAGGATTAAGGACGCTACGAAAATTTGCATCTAAGCTATCCTTCATCTCTTTGATAATTTCATTTTTATAAAAGCACAAAAGAGAGGTGGATTCAACCTTCTTACTCATGGGGTGGCCAAATACATTTTTCATCTTTTCATAGGTATCTATGGAATCCCCCTCAAGAAAACCTTCTTCAAAAATAGAATCCAAAACTTGCTTGAACGAAGAGGGTAAGCCTGTTGAGTAACGTAGTACTTTCAAAAAAAATCCTACGCACACGCAAGATCATGGTGATGCATAGCAACGAGAGGGGAGAGTGTGATCTACGTACCCTTGTAGATCGACAACGGCAGCGTTTGGTTGATGTAGTCGTACGTCTCCACGGCCCGACCGATCAAGCACCAAAACTACGGCACCTCCGAGTTCTAGCACACGTTCAGCTCGATGACGATCCCCGGACTCCGATCCAGCAAAGTGTCGGGGAAGAGTTCCGTCAGCACGACGGCGTGGTGACGATCTTGATGTACTACCGTCGCAGGGCTTCGCCTAAGCACCGCTACAATATTATCGAGGATTATGGTGGCAGGGGGCACCGCACACGGTTAAAAATATGATCACGTGGATCAACTTGTGTCTCTAGGGGTGCCCCTGCCTCCGTATATAAAGCTTCAAGAGGGGGAGGCTGGCCGGCCATCATAGGGCGCGCCAGGAGGAGTCCTACTCCCTCCGGGAGTAGGACTTCCCCCCCCCCCAATCCTGGTTGGAATAGGATTCACGAGGTGGGAACAGAGAGAGAGAAGGAAGGGGGCGTCGGCCCCATCTCTCCTTGTCCTATTCGGACTAGGGGGGAGGGGCGCGCAGCCCAGCCCTGGCCGCCTCTCCTCTTCTTCCACTAAGGCCCATTAAGGCCCATGTACCTCCCGGGGGGTTCCGGTAACCTCCCGGTTTTCCGGTAAAATCCTGATTTCACCCGGAACACTTCCGATATCCAAATATAAGCTTCCAATATATCAATCTTTATGTCTCGACCATTTCGAGACTCCTCGTCATGTCCGTGATCACATCCGGGACTTCGAACAAACTTCGGTACATCAAAATGCATAAACTCATAATATAACTGTCATCGTAACCTTAAGCGTGCGGACCCTACGGGTTCGAGAACAATGTAGACATGACCGAGACACGTCTCCGGTCAATAACCAATAGCGGGACCTGGATGCTCATATTGGTTCCTACATATTCTACGAAGATCTTTTATCGGTCAGACCACATAACAACATACGTTGTTCCCTTTGTCATCGGTATGTTACTTGCCCGAGATTCGATCGTCGGTATCCAATACCTAGTTCAATCTCATTACCGGCAAGTCTCTTTACTCGTTCCATAATACATCATCCCGCAACTAACTCATTAGTTGCAATGCTTGCAAGGCTTAAGTGATGTGCATTACCGAGAGGGCCCAGAGATACCTCTCCGACGATCGGAGTGACAAATCCTAATCTCGAAATACGCAACCCAACATGTACCTTTGGAGACACCTGTAGAGCACCTTTATAATCACCCAGTTACGTTGTGATGTTTGGTAGCACACAAAGTGTTCCTCCGGCACACGGGAGTTACATAATCTCATAGTCATAGGAACATGTATAAGTCATGAAGAAAGCAATAGCAACATACTAAATGATCGGGTGCTAAGCTAATGGAATGGGTCATGTCAATCAGATCATTCAACTAATGATGTGATCTCGTTAATCAAATGACAACTCTTTGTCCATGGTTAGGAAACATAAACATCTTTGACTAACGAGCTAGTCAAGTAGAGGCATACTAGTGACACTCTGTTTGTCTATGTATTCACACATGTATTATGTTTCCGGTTAATACAATTCTAGCATGAATAATAAACTTTTATCATGATATAAGGAAATAAATAATAACTTTATTATTGCCTCTAGGGCATATTTCCTTCAGTCTCCCACTTGCACTAGAGTCAATAATCTAGATTATACAGTAATGATTCTAACACCCATGGAGCTTTGGTGTTGATCATGTTTTTCTCGTGGAAGAGGCTTAATCAACGGGTCTGCTACATTCAGCTCCGTATGTATCTTGCAAATCTCTATGTCTCCCACCTGGACTAGATCCCGGATGGAATTGAAGCGTCTTTTGATGTGTTTGGTTCTCTTATGAAATCTGGATTCCTTCACCAAGGCAATTGCACCAGTATTGTCACAAAAGATTTTCATTGGACCCGATGCACTAGGTATGACACCTAGATCAGATATGAACTCCTTCATCCAGACTCCTTCGTTTGCTGCTTCCGAAGCAGCTATGTACTCCGCTTCACATGTAGATCCCGCCACGACGCTTTGTTTAGAACTGCACCAACTGACAGCTCCATCGTTTAATGTAAACACGTATCCGCTTTGCGATTTAGAATCGTCCAGATCAGTGTCAAAGCTTGCATCAACGTAACCGTTTACGATGAGCTCTTTGTCACCTCCATATACGAGAAACATATCCTTAGTCCTTTTCAGGTACTTCAGGATGTTCTTAACCGCTGTCCAGTGATCCACTCCTGGATTACTTTGGTACCTCCTTGCTAGACTTATAGCAAGGCACACATCAGGTCTGGTACACAGCATTGCATACATGATAGAGCCTATGGCTGAAGCATAGGGAACATCTTTCATTTTCTCTCTATCTTCTGCAGTGGTCGGGCATTGAGTCTGACTCAACTTCACACCTTGTAACACAGGCAAGAACCTTTTCTTTGCTTGATCCATTTTGAACTTCTTCAAAATCATGTCAAGGTATGTGCTTTGTGAAAGTCCAATTAAGCGTCTTGATCTATCTCTATAGATCTTTATGCCTAATATGTAAGCAGCTTCACCGAGGTCTTTCATTGAAAAACTCTTATTCAAGTATCCCTTTATGCTATCTAGAAATTCTACAGAGCTCCCACTCACTTTCTTGTAAATACAGGCTTCTCCGAAAGTCTGTATAAAACCAAATGCTTTGATCACACTATCAAAGCGTTTATTCCAACTCCGAGAGGTTTACACCAGTCCATAAATGGATCGCTGGAGCTTGCACACTTTGTTAGCTCCCTTTGGATCGACAAAACCTTCCGGTTGTATCATATACAACTCTTCTTCTAGAAATCCATTCAGGAATGCAGTTTTCACATCCATCTGCTAAATTTCATAATCATAAAATGCGGCAATTGCTAACATGATTCGGACAGACTTAAGCATCGCTACGGGTGAGAAGGTCTCATCGTAGTCAACCCCTTGAACTTGTCGAAAATCTTTTGCGACAAGTCGAGCTTTGTAGACAGTAATATTACCGTCAGTGTCAGTCTTCTTCTTGAAGATCCATTTATTCTCAATTGCTTGCCGATCAACGGGCAAGTCAACCAAAGTCCATACTTTGTTCTCATACATGGATCCCATCTCAGATTTCATGGCTTCAAGCCATTTTGCGGAATCTGGGCTCACCATCGCTTCTTCATAGTTCGTAGGTTCATCATGATCTAGTAGCATGATTTCCAGAACAGGATTACCGTACCACTCTCGCGCGGATCTTACTCTGGTTGATCTACGAGGTTCAGTAGTATCTTGTTCTGAAGTTTCATGATCATTATCATTAGCTTCCTCGCTAATTGGTGTAGGTGTCGCAGAAACAGGTTTCTGTGATGTACTACTTTCCAATAAGGGAGCAGGTACAGTTACCTCGTCAAGTTCTACTTTCCTCCCACTCACTTCTTTCGAGAGAATCTCCTTCTCTAGAAAGGATCCAGTCTTAGCAACGAATGTCTTGCCTTCGGATCTGTGATAGAAGGTGTACCCAACAGTCTCCTTTGGGTATCCTATGAAGACACATTTCTCCGATTTGGGTTCGAGCTTATCAGGTTGAAGCTTTTTCACATAAGCATCGCAGCCCCAAACTTTAAGAAACGACAACTTTGGTTTCTTGCCAAACCATAGTTCATAAGGCGTCGTCTCAACGGATTTTGATGGTGCCCTATTTAACGTGAATGCGGCCGTCTCTAAAGCATAACCCCAAAACGATAGCGGTAAATCAGTAAGAGACATCATAGATCACAACATATCTAGTAAAGTACGATTACGACGTTCGGACACACCATTATGCTGTGGTGTTCCGGGTGGCGTGAGTTGCGAAACTATTCCGCATTGTTTCAAATGTACACCAAACTAGTAACTCAAATATTCTCCTCCACGATCAGATCGTAGAAACTTTATTTTCTTGTTATGATGATTTTCAACTTCACTCTGAAATTCTTTGAACTTTTCAAATGTTTCAGACTTATGTTTTATTAAGTAGATATACCCATATTTGCTTAAGTCATTTGTGAAGGTGAGAAAATAACGATATCCGCCACGAGCCTCAATATTCATCGGACCACATACATCTGTATGTATGATTTCCAACAAATCTGTTGCTCTCTCCATAGTACCGGAGAACGTTGTTTTAGTCATCTTGCCCATGAGGCATGGTTCGCAAGTACCAAGTGATTCATAATCAAGTGTTTCCAAAAAGTCCATCGGTATGGAGTTTCTTCATGCGCTTTATACCGATATGACCTAAATGGCAGTGCCACAAATAAGTTGCACTATCATTATCAACTCTGCATCTTTTGGCTTCAACATTATGAATATGTGTGTTACTACTATCGAGATTCATCAAAAATAGACCACTCTTCAAAGGTGCATGACCATAAAAGATATTACTCATATAAATAGAACAACCATTATTCTCTGATTTAAATGAATAACCATCTCGCATTAAACAAGATCCGGATATAATGTTCATGCTCAACACTGGCACCAAATAACAATTATTTAGGTCTAATACTAATCCCGAAGGTAGATGTAGAGGTAGTGTGCCGACCGCGATCACATCGACTTTGGAACCATTTCCTACGCGCATCGTCACCTCGTCCTTTGCGAGTGTTCGCTTAATCCGTAGTCCCTGTTTCGAGTTGCAAATATTAGCAACAGAACCAGTATCAAATACCCAGGTGCTACTGCGAGCTCTAGTAAGGTACACATCAATAACATGTATATCACATATACCTTTGTTCACCTTGCCATCCTTCTTATCCGCCAAATACTTGGGGCAGTTCCGCTTCCAGTGACCAGTCTGCTTGCAGTAGAAGCACTCAGTTTCAGGCTTAGGTCCAGACTTGGGTTTCTTCTCTTGAGCAGCAACTTGCTTGCTGTTCTTCTTGAAGTTTCCCTTCTTCTTCCCTTTGCCCTTTTTCTTGAAACTAGTGGTCTTGTTGACCATCAACACTTGATGCTCCTTTTTGATTTCTACCTCCGCAGCTTTCAGCATTGCGAAGAGCTCGGGAATAGTCTTATTCATCCCTTACATATTATAGTTCATCACGAAGCTCTTGTAGCTTGGTGGCAGTGATTGGAGAATTCTGTTAATGACGCAATCATCTGGAAGATTAACTCCCATCTGAATCAAGTGATTATTATACCCCGACATTTTGAGTATATGCTCACTGACAGAACTGTTCTCCTCCATCTTGCAGCTATAGAACTTATTGGAGACTTCATATCTCTCAATTCGGACATTTGCTTGAAATATTAACTTCAACTCCTGGAACATCTCATATGCTCAATGACGTTCAAAACGTCGTTGAAGTCCCGATTCTAAGCCGTAAAGCATGGCACACTGAACTATCGAGTAGTCATCAGCTTTGCTCTGCCACACGTTCATAACATCTGGTGTTGCTCCAGCAGCAGGCCTGGCACCCAGCGGTGCTTCCAGGACGTAATTCTTCTGTGCAGCAATGAGGATAATCCTCAAGTTACGGACCCAGTCCGTGTAATTGCTACCATCATCTTTCAACTTTGCTTTCTCAAGGAACGCATTAAAATTCAACGAAACAACAGCATGGGCCATATATCTACAATCAAACATACATAGGCAAGATACTATCAGGTACTAAGTTCATGATAAATTTAAGTTTAATTAATCAAATTACTTAAAGAACTCCCACTTAGATAGACATCCCTCTAATCCTCTAAGTGATCACGCGATCCAAATCAACTAAACCATAACCGATCATCACGTGAAATGGAGTAATTTTTCAATGGTGAACATCGCTATGTTGATCATATCTATTATATGATTCACGCTCGATCTTTTGATCTCAGTGTTCCGAGGCCATATCTGCATATGCTAGGCTCGTCAAGTTTAACCTGAGTATTCTGCGTGTGCAAAACTGGCTTGCACCCATTGTAGATGGACGTAGAGCTTATCACACCCGATCATCACGTGGTGTCAGGGCACGACGAACTTTGGCAACGGTGCATACTCAGGGAGAACACTTTTATCTTGATAATTTAGTGAGAGATCATCTTATAATGCTACCGTCAATCAAAGCAAGATAAGATGCATAAAAGATAAACGTCACATGCAATCAATATAATTGATATGATATGGCCATCATCATCTTGTGCCTGTGATCTCCATCTCTGAAGCATCGTCATGATCACCATCGTCACAGGCGCGACACCTTGATCTCCATCGTAGCATCATTGTCGTCTCGCCAATCTTATGCTTCCACGACTATCGCTACCGCTTAGTGATAAAGTAAAGCATTACAGCGCGATTGCATTGCATACAATAAAGCGACAACCATATGCCTCCTGCCAGTTGCCGATAACTCGGTTACAAAACATGATCATCTCATACAATAAAATTTAGCATCATGTCTTGACCATATCACATCACAACATGCCCTACAAAAACAAGTTAGACGTCCTCTACTTTGTTGTTGCAAGTTTTTACGTGGCTGCTACGGGCTTAAGAAAGAACCAATCTTACCTACGCATCAAAACCACAACGATAGTTTGTCAAGTTGGTGCTGTTTTAACCTTCGCAAGGACCGGGCGTAGCCACACTCGGTTCAACTAAAGTTGGAGAAACTGTCACCCGCAAGCCACCTATGTGCAAAGCACGTCGGGAGAACCGGTCTCGCATAAGCGTACGCGTAATGTCGGTCCGGGTTGCTTCGTCCAACAATACCGCCGAACCAAAGTATGACATGCTGGTAAGCAGTATGGCTTATATCACCCACAACTCACTTGTGTTCTACTCGTGCATATAACATCAACATATAAAACCTAGTCTCGGATGCCACTGTTGGGTAACGTAGTAATTTCAAAAAAATTCCTACGCACACGCAAGATCATGGTGATGCATAGCAACGAGAGGGGAGAGTGTGATCTACGTACCCTTGTAGATCGACAACGGAAGCGTTTGGTTGATGTAGTCGTACGTCTCCACGGCCCGACCGATCAAGCACCAAAACTACGGCACCTCCGAGTTCTAGCACACGTTCAGCTCGATGACGATCCCCGGACTCTGATCCAGCAAAGTGTCAGGGAAGAGTTCCGTCAGCACGACGGCGTGGTGACGATCTTGATGTACTACCATCGCAGGGCTTCGCCTAAGCACCGCTACAATATTATCGAGGATTATGGTGGCAGGGGGCACCGCACACGGTTAAGAATATGATCACGTGGATCAACTTGTGTCTCTAGGGGTGCCCCTGCCTCCGTATATAAAGGTTCAAGAGGGGGAGGCTGGCCGGCCATCATAGGGCACGCCAGGAGGAGTCCTACTCCCTCCGGGAGTAGGACTCCCCCCCCCCCCAATCCTAGTTGGAATAGGATTCGCGAGGTGGGAACAGAGAGAGAGAGAAGGAAGGGGGCGTCGGCCCCCTCTCTCCTTGTCCTATTCGGACTAGGGGGGAGGGGCGCGCGGCCCAGCCCTGGCCGCCTCTCCTCTTCTTCCACTAAGGCCCATTAAGGCCCATGTACCTCCCGAGGGGTTCCGGTAACCTCCCGGTTTTTCGGTAAAATCCCGATTTCACCCGGAACACTTCCGATATCCAAATATATGCTTCCAATATATCAATCTTTATGTCTCGACCATTTCGAGACTCCTCGTCATGTCCGTGATCACATCCGGGACTCCGAACAAACTTCAGTACATCAAAATGCATAAACTCATAATATAACTGTCATCGTAACCTTAAGCGTGCGGACCCTACGGGTTTGAGAACAATGTAGACATGACCGAGACACGTCTCCGGTCAATAACCAATAGCGGGACCTGGATGCCCATATTGGTTCCTACATATTCTACGAAGATCTTTTATCGGTCAGACCGCATAACAACATACGTTGTTCCCTTTGTCATCGATATGTTACTTGCCCGAGATTCGATCGTCGGTATCCAATACCTAGTTCAATCTCGTTACCGACAAATCTCTTTAATCGTTCCGTAATACATCATCCTGCAACTAACTCATTAGTTGCAATGCTTGCAAGGCTTAAGTGATGTGCATTACCGAGAGGGCCCAGAGATACCTCTCCGACGATCGGAGTGACAAATCCTAATCTCGAAATACATCAACCCAACATGTACCTTTGGAGACACCTGTAGAGCACCTTTATAATCACCCAGTTACGTTGTGACGTTTGGTAGCACACAAAGTGTTCCTCCGGCACACGGGAGTTACATAATCTCATAGTCATAGGAACATGTATAAGTCATGAAGAAAGCAATAGCAACATACTAAATGATCGGGTGCTAAGCTAATGGAATGGGTCATGTCAATCAGATCATTCAACTAATGATGTGATCCTGTTAATCAAATGACAACTCTTTGTCCATGGTTAGGAAACATAACCATCTTTGATTAACGAGCTAGTCAAGTAGAGGCATACTAGTGACACTCTGTTTGTCTATGTATTCACTCATGTATTATGTTTCCGGTTAATACAATTCTAGCATGAATAATAAACTTTTATCATGATATAAGGAAATAAATAATAACTTTATTATTGCCTCTAGGGCATATTTCCTTCAAAGCCAACATAAAAGATTTTTCGGTATATCTCAATTTGATATTGGGGCACATAGCTAGCTCGGATCCTTAATAACCTATCCCAAGCGTCTTTCAAAGACTCATCAAGCAAATAACGAAAGATTACGGGATCATCTTCATCGATAGCATCATTATTTATGAGCTTAGAGAGGAGAGAGAGGGTCTATCTAAAGTGCCAGAACTCGGGAGAAAAGCCTTACCCCTTCTTGATTCGGCCATGGCGAAAGAAAGGCAAACTGGAAATGGGCGAACGAAAAGAGGCAAACGGAAAAGAGGGCGAATAAAACGGCAAGGGTGAAGTAGGGGAGAGGAAAACGTGAGGCAAATGGAAAATAATGTAATGCGAGGGATAAGAGTTTGTGATGGGTACTTAGTATGTCTTGACTTGTGCGTAGATCTCCCCGGCAGCAGCGCCAGAAATGGCTAGTTGACGGGAGATCAAATCTTGACTTGACTTGGTGCAAATCTCCCCGGCAACGGTGCCAGAAATGGCTAGTTGACGGGAGATCAAATCTTGACTTGACTTGGTGCAAATCTCCCCTGCAACGGCACCAGAAATCCTTCTTGCTACCTCTTGAGCGTGCGTTGGTTTTCCCTTGAAGAGGAAAGGGTGATGCAGCAAAGTAGCGTAAGTATTTCCCTCAGTTTTTGAGAACTAAGGTATCAATCCAGTAGGAGACTACACGCAAGTCGCCTAGTACCTGCACAAACAAACAAGAACCTCGCAACCAACGCGATAAAGGGGTTGTCAATCCCTTCACGGTCACTTACGAAAGTGAGATCTGATAGAGATAATAAGATAAATCTTTTTAGTATTTTTGTTGTATAAATTGGAAAATAAAGATTGTAATATAAATAGTAAACTAGAATTGTAGATTGGAAACTTATATGATATAAAGTAGACCCGGGGGCCATAGGTTTCACTAGTGGCTTCTCTCAAGATAGCAAGTATTACGGTGGGTGAAAAAATTACTTCCGAGCAATTGATATAAAATCGCATAGTTAAGATGATATCTAAGGCAATGATCATGAATATAGGCATCACATCCGTGACAAGTAGACCGAAACGATTATGCATCTACTACTATTACTCCACACATCCACCACTATCCAGCATGCATCTAGAGTATTAAGTTCATAAGAATGGAGTAACGCTTTAGGCAAGATGACATGATGTAGAGGGATAAACTCAAGCAATATGATATAAACCCCATCTTTTTATCCTCGATGGCAACAATACAATAAGTGCCTTGCTGCCCCTGCTGTCACTGGGAAAGGACACCGCAAGATTGAACCTAAAGCTAAGCACTTCTCCCATTGCAAGAAAGATCAATCTAGTAGGCTAAACTAAACTGATAATTCGAAGAGACTTGCAAAGATATCAAATCATGCATATAAGAATTCAGAGAAGAATCAAATAATATTCATAGATAATCAAGTCATAAACCCACAATTCATTGGATCTCAGCAAACACACCGCAAGAAGAGTTACATCGAATAGATCTCCAAGAAGATCGAGGAGAACTTTGTATTGAGATCCAAAGAGAGAGAAGAAGCCATCTAGCTAATAACTATGGACCCGAAGGTCTTTGGTAAACTACTCACACATCATCGGAGAGGCTATGGTGTTGATATAGAAGCCCTCCGTGATCGAATCCCCCTCCAGCGGAGCGCCGGAAAAGGCCCCAAGATGGGATCTCATGGGTACAGAAGGTTGCGGTGGTGGAAAAGGTGTTTCCTTGCTCTCCCCGAAGGTTTTATTGTATAAGAGTATATATAGGCGAAAGAAATAGGTCGGTGGAGCTGCGAGGGGCCCACGAGGATGAGGGCGCGCCCACCCCCCTGGGGCGCGCCGTCCCGTGTCTTGCCTCCCTCGCTGCTTCCTTGACGTCCACTCCAAGTCTCCTGGATCACGTTTGTTCCAAAAAAGATGCTCGCAAAGGTTTATTCCATTTGGATTCCATTTGATATTCCTTTTCTGTGAAACACTGAAGTAGGCAAAAAACAACAATTTGCACTGGGCTTTCGGTTAATAAGTTAGTCCCAAAAATAATATAAAAGTGCATAGTAAAGCCCATTAAACATCCAAAACAGATAATATAATAGCATGGAACAATCAAAAATTATGGATACGTTGGAGACGTATCAGTCGCCGTACCCCGAAAGGGATTGACAGCCCCTTTAACACGTCGGGTTGCAAGGATTTGTTATCTGTGTGCAGGTGTTGTTTACGTTGTGTTGCTTGGTTCTCCTACTGGTTCGATAATCTTGGTTTCATATCTGAGGGAAATACCTACCGCCGCTGTGCTGCATCATCCATTCCTCTTTGGGGAAATACCAACGTAGCTTCAAGCGACATCATCCACCCTCAGGGCTGAGGGTTTGTACCAGTAGCTATGTGTTTAATCTCTCTCTCTCTCTCTTGTGTTCTTGAGATGTCATGATCTTGATGTATCGTGGGCTTTGTTAATATGGTCAGATCATACAGTGTTTTCCCCTCTCTATCTTGTTGTGATGAATTGAGTTTTTCCCTTTGAGATTTCGTTGTTATCGGATTGAATACTTTTATGGATTTGAGAGCACTTGATACATGTCTTGCATATGAATACTCATGGTGACAATGGGGTATCATATTGATTCACTTGATATATGTTTTGGCACTCAACTCGCGGATTCCCAAGGTGACATTGGGGTAATCTATGGACAGGGGTTGATGCATGTTCTTGTCTTTGTTTCTCTGGTAGAAATCTTGGGGCACTCTTGGAAGTTCTTTGTGTTGGATTGAATATTATGAATCTGAATTTTCTTTGGTGTTATTTTAGTATGAACTCTTCGTTAGATCGATCGAAAAGAATAGCTTCGTGTTATTTTAGTACGTACTCTAGGATAGATTGATCAGAAAGAATAGCTTTGAGGTTGTTTCGTACCCAACAAACAATTCCGTCTTATGTTCTCCGCTAGATAGGAACTTTGGACTGATTCTTCGTTGCATGTTGAGGGATGGTTATATGATCCAATTATATTAGCATTGTTGAGAGATTGCACTAGCGAAAGTATGGACCCTAGGCCTCATTTTCAAGCATTGCAATACCGTTTTTGTGCCCGTTTACTATTTGCTACCTTTCTGTTTTTATTTATTAAGATTATAAAAATATATTTCTACCATCCATATTACACTTTTATCATCATCTCTTCGCCGAACTAGGGCACCTATACAATTTGCCATTGTATTAGGTGTGTTGGGGACGCAAGAGACTTTTTATTATTTGGTTGCAGGGTTGTTTGAGAGAGACCATCTTCATCCTACGCCTCTCACGGATTGATAAACCTTAGGTCATCCACTTGAGGGAAAATTGCTAATGTCCTACATAACTCTGCGCTTGGAGGCCCAACACGTGTCTACAATAATAAAGTTGCGTAGTAGACATCAAGCTCTTTTCTGGTGCCGTTGTCGAGGAGGTGAGTTCTTGAAGGTATATCTTTAGATCTTGCAATCAAATCTTCTAGTTTCTTGTTTTATCACTAGTTTGTTTTATAAAAAGGAAACTAAAAAAAATGGATTTGAGGTTGCATCATATTATTGATCATCTTTATAATATCTTTCTTGAAAATGATGGTTCGGAAACTTGTGCTCAATTGTTAGAAGAATAAGTCAATAAAATGTTTGGCACAAAATATTTGAATGATGAGCATGATTGCAATGTTGTTAGGATGAATTCTTTGAATATCCAAAATGCTAATGATGATTGCACTAGTCATGAGAAAACTGTTTCTTATAAGCATGCCAATTTTTGCGGAGTGAATTTGGAATGCTATTGCACACCAAAAAGGGAAGATAGATTTTGTAAGAAGCATAAATATTTAGAAACGAAAAAGTTGCAAGAGAAGCTAGATGATTGTGCTGAAAGATTTAATTTTTTCGCCATCCTTGTGAAATTTGCAATGAAAATGTGGTCATTTAAATCTCCAGTGCAAATTGTTTCATGATCAAATCATGTCCAAAAATTGTGATAATTTGATTACCCTTGAGCATCATAAAGAGCTTAGTCTTCTTTTGGGGTATGAAGAAATGAAACGTATAACTGAGGGTATTCCAAAATTTAATCTTGAGAGATTTCTTGATTTTGATCTAGAGGAAATTTATATGTTTTGTATGGTAAATTGCATTGAGAATCCTTATATTGCCAACTATCTAAAGACAGGAAAACAAATAGAATATGAAGAGAGTACTAATGAAAGGGAAAATATTTCCCAATACCCTCCTAATGTTTATTATGATGAATCAAGTAACGAGGAGGAGCTTCCTATCCAATCAATCTTTTCAACAAGAATCTTGAAATTTTTGATTAAACCCATACATGAGGTGGTGAAGAAGAAAAGGAAAAGAAGAAAGAATAGAGGTAAAAAGGTATCTCTCCCAAATAATGTTGCTCCTACTATTGTTATGCCTCATGAAAATGAATCAAAAAATAATTGTGGAGGATGATGCACTTGATGATGATTTTGTTATGCCTATTGCTTGTTGTAATGATTATGATTGGGAGGATAATGATACTTCTTATAATCTTGGGAATCTTTTTGGCACCAACTTGGGAAATTATGATGATAGCAATTGTTATACCGTTGGTGCTATCCATACTATTAATGATGATAGTGATTATGCTTATGATATGCCAAGCCACAAGCTTGGGGATGCTATGTTTGATGAGAATGACATATTTGAGAATTTATTTGCTGCAATTAATGTTTGTCCCAAGCTTGGGGATGCTATGCTTAATGAAGATGATCTTTTTAGTCCCCTTACCTTGAATGATCAAATTTGCTATGATGATTGCATGCCTCCCACGTATGATGATTATTGTGATGACACTTATGTTATAAAAAGTATTGATAATTATTTTCATAATTTTGAATATGCTTTTACTAAATATTACTCTCTTAATGTGGGAACAATTTTTAGTATTCAAGTTTCATATGATACTCCCACTATTGTGAATGAGAATAAAATTGCTTATGTAGAGAGTAATAAACTTTATATGCTTGTGGATCATGAAAAGAATGTTTTTTGTGATGGTTATATTGATGAATCTATTCATGATTCTACTGAACATTATTATGAGAGAGGAACTTGTGATTCATGATGCTCTTGTGGTGTTTCAATCCTTATCTTTTATGCGAGCATCATTGAAATCTTCATGCCTAGCTTAAAAGGCATTAAAGAAAAGCGCTTGTTGGGAGACAACCCAACATTTATACCTACTGTTTTTGTGTGTTCACATGATTAAGCTACTGTAGTAATCATGTTTTATAGATTCTGTTTCAATAAAGTGCCGAGTAAAGCCTTTGAGATGGTCTATGGTGATAGTTGATTTGATCTTGCTGAAAAACAGAAACTTTTGCGCTCAAGAAAATAATTCTCATTTTTAACAGAAGCGTGATAAATGCTGATTCTTTTTGCAGAATATTAATAGACAAATTTCCCAGGTTTTCATAATTATTAAGAATTTTTGGAGTAGCATAAGTATGGTTGGAGTACAGATTACTATAGACTATTCTATTTTTGATAGATTCTGTTTTCTATGCATAGTTTGCTTGTTTTCTAGTTTTTATGGCTTATATTGCTCAATATAAATTGTAGAAATGATATTCTACAGTAGGCATTGTGTAAGAACAATTATAAATCTTGTCTTTGACAGTGCCAAAAGTGAAATGGTTTGCTCTTTATCATACTAACCTACATCACAAAGTTCCATTAAGTTTTGTGTGATTGAAGTTTTCAAGTTTTGGGTGAGATGTCTATATGAGGAGAATAAGGAGTGACAAGACCTTAAGCTTGGGGATGCCCAAGGCACCCCAAGGTAATATTCAAGGAAGATCCAAGCAACTAAGCTTGGGGATGCCCAGAAAGGCATCCCCTCTTTCGTCTCCAACATTATCGGTAACCTCACTTGAAGTTATAATTTCATTCGTCACATGATATGTGTTTTACTTGGAGCATCAATTTATTTTGTTAGAATTTTCTTTATGTTATTTGAATAATGTTTTGCATCTTTTACTTCAATAAAAATGTCAAGTACAGCCTTTGCCATGCTTATTTTGCAAGTTTACATGTTGCTGTTTGAAAACAGAAAGTTTACCGCTGTTGCAAAAATTGCCTAGAAAATTCAGAATGTGATTAAATGTTGAAACTTTTTGAAAAATAAGCTCTGATAAATTTTCTAAAGTGTGGTAAATTTCCATAACTTTTGGAGTTAGGGAAGTATTGATACTCTTGCATTCTTTATAGACTGTACTGTTTTGGTAGATTGCTGTTATGGTTGCATTGTTTGCATATGTTTGTTTGTTTAATGATTCTATTTGAGGATGGGAGTATTAAATGTAGAGGCATTTAGTATGCAATGTTGAATAATAATTTTAGTAATTTGCTACAGTAGAGAATGATAAGGTTTTTGCATTGGTTTATACTAACTTATCTCACGAGTTCTTGTTGAGTTTTGTGTGGATGAAGCTTTTGAGATTTAGGAAAACCGTGATATGAGAAGAATTTAGGAGACATAAAAGCTCAATCTTGGGGATGCCCAAGGCATCCCAAGATAATATTTCAAGAAGTCTCAAGCATCTAAGCTTGGGGATGCCCTGGTAGGCATCCCACCTTTCTTCTTCAACAATTATCGGTTAGTATCGGTTGAGCCTAAGTTTTTGCTTCTTCACATGATGTGTGCTATTCTTAGAATGTCATTTTATTTTGTTTTTGCTTCATTTTTTAATAAAATACTTAGATCTGAAAGTTTTTAAATAAAATAGAGTCGTCAAATAGTTGCCAGGGAGGCTAAGTAAGCGGCATTCTCATCCTGTCAATGAAGCTCTTTTCTATGGAATTGCTCTAGTGCTTCACTTATATCTCTTTGAGCATGGTGTGCTTTAGTATTTTTTGAACAAATTCTCTCTTGCTTCACTTAAATTAATTTTGAGATAAATAAATATTATGCTCATGATCTTCATTTATATCTTTTTGGAGTAGCTTGTCATTTACTCTTATACTTCACTTTTATACTATGAGTAAATTGTTGAATAAATTGAATGTCATGAAATTGAAATCATATCATGCCTAGTGGTAGCTTCACATTGGGTTTAGAAAGTGAAATCTTTTGAGGCTTGACAATCACAATACTGGTCATACAAGCAATTCACGAATAATTAGTATAAGGAAGATAACTTTCACATGCAAATACACTATCATGGAAATCTTCTGTGATTATGAGCCCCCATCAAAATACTATATGCCAAAATTGTTGACGTTGGACAAGGAAGACAACATAATGGTTTATGTTTGTTCATATTCACATAGAAGTTATATTGTTATAGATCCTTCAACATGTGGTGCTTGCCCCCCCATCCTTGCTAGCCAAAAATTACGCACCAAGTAGAGATACTACTTGTGCATCCAAAAACCCTTTAACCCAAATCTCATTTTAAAGAGTCCACCATACCTACCTAAGGATTGAGCAAGATCCTTAAAGTAAGTTGTCATCGGTGAAATAAGGCAATAAAAATTGCTTCTAAAAGTGTGAGATCATTTAGTGTAAGAGAAAATTGAGCGTTGTACGAACTTGTGATGGCAAAGAATAAAAGCGACAGACTGCATAATAAAGGTTGCTATCATGAGGGGCAATATAACGTGACGTTCTTTTGCACTAAGGGGGTGAGCATACAAATAAATAAGCGCATGGCAACCTCTGCTTCCCTCAGCGAAGGGCTATCTTTTACTTTTATGTATTTACTTTTATGCAAAGAGTCAAAGTTCTTCTTTCTATCCTTTTTATTTTTCTCTTTTGGCAAGCATCATGTGGTAAAGAAAGATCTCGGCACATATATCCAGTTGGATATGGGTAACATGAGTTATTATTGTTGACATCACCCTTGAGGTGAATACGTTGGGAGGCGAAATAATAAGCCCCTATCTTTCTATGTGTCCGGTTGAAACGTTTAGCTCATGTGTATGCGGTGAGTGTTAGCAATCACAGAAGACTATATGATGGTTGAGTATGTGGACCTCTTACTTAAACTCCATTGAATAAGTTGAATTGCAATTGCTTGGTGACTAAGAACATAGGTTGTTGAGTTTCAAGAGAATTCATTGTTTGAACCTTAACATGTGAATTGGTTGCTACTTTAACATGAGAAGTTTCATAAGAAAGAATTGTTGTTATGATGCTAGGAAAAGTGATTGAAATTATCATTGATCAAACTTATGCACTTTGCTAGCATTCACACTTCATAAATTATTTCTTTTATCATTTACCTACTCGAGGACGAGTAGGAATTAAGCTTGGGGATGCTGATACGTCTCCAACGTATCTATAATTTATGAAGTATTCATGCCATTATATTATCATTCTTGGATGTTTTACAATCATTTTATAGCAACTTTATATCATTTTTTGAGACTAACCTATTGACCCAGTGCCAAGTGTCAGTTGTTGTTTTTACATCGCAGAAAATCAATATCAAAGGAGTCCAAATACCACGAAACTTTTGGGAGATTTTTTATGGACCAGAACGCCCAAGATGGGCCAGAGCAGCACCGGAGAGGTGCCTCGAGGGGGGCACAACCCACTAGGGCACGCCTGGGCCCCCAAACGCGCCTAGGTGGGTTGTGCCCACCTCGCTGGCCTCCTGCACCCCCTCTTTACCCTATAAATTCACAAATATTCTAAAAACCCTCGGGGTTAACCTAGATCATAAGTTCCACCACCGCATGGCTCTATAGCCACCGAAAACCAATCTAGACCCTTTCCGGCACCCTGCCGGAGGGGGAATCATCTTCGGTGGCTATCTTCATCATCTCAGCGTCCACCACGATGAGGAGGGAGTAGTCCACCCTCGGGGCTAAGGGTTTGTACCAGTAGATATGTGTTTAATCTCTCTCTCTCTCTCTCTCTCTCTCGTGTTCTTGAGATGTCATGATCTTGATTTACCGCGGGCTTTGTTAATATAGTCGGATCATATGGTGTTTTCCCCTCTCTATGTTGTTGTGATGAATTAAGTTTTTCCCTTTGAGATTTCGTTGTTATTAGATTGAATACTTTTATGGATTTGAGAGCACTTGATATATGTCTTCCATATGAATACTCATGGTGACAATGGGGTACCGTATTGATTCACTTGATATATGTTTTGGCACTCAACTCGCGGGTTACTGAGGTGACATTGGGGTATTCTATGCATAGGGGTTGATGCACGTTCTTGTCTTTGTTTCTTTGGTAGAAATCTTGGGGCACTCTTGGAAGTTCTTTGTGTTGGATTTAATATTATGAATCTGAATTTGCTTTAGTGTTATTTTAGTACGAACTCTTGGTTAGATCGATCGGAAAGAATAGCTTCGTGTTATTTTAGTACAAACTCTAGGATAGATTGATAGGAAAGAATAGCTTTGAGGTGGTTTCGTACCCGACAAACAATCCCATCTTATGTTCTCCGCTAGATAGGGACTTTGGAGTGATTCTTCGTTGCACGTTGAGTGATGGTTATATGATCCAATTATATTAGCATTGTTGAGAGATTGCACTACCGAAAGTACGAACCCTAGGCCTCAGTTTGAAGCATTGCAATGCCGTTTTTGTGCCCGTTTACTATTTGCTACATTGCTGTTTTCATTTATTCAGATTATAAAAATATATTTCTACCATCCATATTACACTTTGATCACCATCTCTTCGCCGAACTAGTGCACCTATACAATTTGTCATTGTATTAGGTGTGTTGGGGACACAAGAGACTTTTTATTATTTGGTTGTAGGGTTGTTTGAGAGAGACAATCTTCATCCTACGCCTCCCACGGATTGATAAACCTTAGGTCATCCACTTGAGAGAAAATTGCTAATGTCCTACAAAACTCTGCGCTTGGAGGCCCAACACGTGTCTACAAAAATAAAGTTGCGTAGTAGACATCAACATACATAATGCGCTATCCCCCGAGCAGTCTGGAAAGACGACCTCCGTCAGAAGGTACCACAAATAGGCCCTCACGTACTTCTCCATGGTCCGCTCATCGTCATCCTGCGGGCATATAGACCGGTTCTCGAGGAGCCACTTGAGTCACACACCGGATGTTCTGTTCCCCTTCATGGGAGGGCAGTCGCCGATGAGGGCGATCATCCTCTCCTTCCAGTTGGTCCTCTCCACTCGTCCAGTGAGAGCAAGGCCCTGGATTGGCAGGGCCGTGATCATGCCGAAGTCCTCGAGAGTCACTGTCATCTCACCACAGGGGAGATGGAAACTGTGCATCTCGGGGCGCCACCGGTCGATCAATGCCGTGAGCGCCGAGTGGACGAGCGTCGGCGAGTGCCTTTTGAACTGAAGAACGAAACCCAACATCCATGCTCTCCTAAAGTACGGAGTGTAGCGCTCGTCGTACTGCATCTTCGCGACCTTCGTGTGGCCCCTTCTACGCAATGGGGGGAAGTATCTGGCAAAATGTAAATGGAATATTTAGCCACTTATTCTTTCATAATAAACAATACAACAAATTGATGTTAGACAATACCACTCCATTCTCCATAAAACGGGCGCGGTAACGATTGTCGAAAGCATGATCAAGCATGGTGTACTTCACGCCGATTTCTGGCGCAAGGGGGGCGCCTATAACAATTGGAAATGATGTCATTTTCAACCAACTTGTATCATTTTAAACAAACATGAAACATATCAAGGCCAAAAATAAATGAATCATATTCAACCGACATGAATCATATCATTTTCACCATTTTGAACAAACATGAAACATATCAAGTCCAAGTATAAATGAATCATATTAACCAAAATGAATCATGTCATTTTCATCATTTATCACTTATTCAACCAACATTCATCAATGCGAATGAATCACATTCAACCAACATATTTCATTCAACAACATTCAATAATGCATCAAATCATAATTTTGTTTAACAAGAAAAATTATGAACTAGGGTTTATCTTGAGGGTTCACCATTTTTTCTCCAACAACATCCACTACTTGCATCATATAACATCCACATGCATCATATATATAAAAAATTTCCTCCAACATGCATCATATCATATCATCATTTTTTAAAACAAAAAAATTATGAACTAGGGTTCATCTTCACACTATCATTCGAACTAGTGAGTGGTTCATATTCAACCCCAGTAGTGATTAGAGAACATCTAAAAGCAACCTAAAACAATACTAGGTAAAAAAATTCAATCTTAGTTCAAAAATAGGGGTGATTTGAAGCAAATAATGCGTCGAATCGAAAGCTATTTGACTAAAAGTAATTGGAGGGATCAGAGGAGCTTACTTTTCTTTCTTCGGAGCCATCTCGATCCACAAAAACGGTGTAGAAACGGTGAAGATCCAAGGGGAGGAGTAGAGAGGGCGGGAGAGAGGAACTTCATCTGTTCTTGGCGGCTGGGAGGAGAGGGGAATGAGGGAGATGGGGCAGGGGCGAGGGCGCCGGCCCGTATAACTGCTCGCACCCTACCGTCAGTGTCTCCGGCAATAGGGTCATACAGCCTACCGCCAGTGACAATGATGGTACATCGGGACAGAGGGGGACAACGGCCGTCTAGGGCTGCTGACGTGGATTAGCACCTTACCGCCAGGATGCCTGGCAGTAGGGTATTTAAGGTTACCGCCGTGGCCCCTAACGATAAGAAAAGGGGTCAGATCTCAAAAAATTAAACTAGGGTCAGATCTCTTCTTCGCCAAAAAGATCAGACCATGAAATTTTGCCGCAAGCCGCTCACAGGGCCCTGCCCTACAACGTGTTGGCATGTCAATTGAAGGAGCGTCACGTCAATCAAAGTCCAGCAACCAAAGTTGGCCTAGTACTATACAGTCTGACTTGTTTTTCGACTGATGATCTGCCAGCGCTACCGTAGGCGCGCGTCAGTACTACTACTACTTGGAATTGGCAGATGGCACCGTGGACTCAATCGAGGTGGACCAAGTCTGAAAAGGATCCGTCCAATCCTGTTGTGCACGCACAAATCTGAACAAAATATTCCCATCGTCCGAAAATACTTATCTAAAAAAGAGATGTAACTTTTTTTTTGCAAGGAAGAAAGAGATATATCTACACGTATCTTAGTTAGTTTAGATACATCTTTTTAATTCATTTCTTCAATAAGTATTTTCGTACGAAGAGAATACTACAGTGCTAGCAGCGGGATCGAGATCTAATCAATTAGCACTCCACGATGATGCTTGGCTGATCCTTGTTTTTTTAGCGGTCTGCTATACCAAATAAATTAATTATGTATTATTTAGTCTACTAGTTCCCCATAATTCAATCCGAAACCAGAGTTCAGATGCATCCGCTGAACAGTAAAATAAAAAAGTTCAAAAAATTCCAGAAAATATTGTGGTGTAAGATGATACCATGTGTGAACTCCGTGCAAATTTTTGTGAACTTTAGACATTCGAAGAACTCCGTGCAAACAAGACAAAATCGAACGTGAACCATGCAATTTTTAAAAGTTTCTTAGACCCCTGAAACATGTCTTTTTTGCTACGAGTTCCTCAAATCTTTCAATTTTATGAAATTTTGCAAGGGAGACTACGTATTTGAACATCTTGCTTGCAAAAAAGTTCAGAGTTTTTGACCATTTTACTATATTTAATGATTTTACGGTTCATACACAGGCTCATCTCAGCCGGAGAGCTCAATCGCTGCATCGGTTGTCCAAAAATATTCTCTGCAGTTCGTGCTACCTCGTGCTCTCTTAGACTAGTCACAGAGTGAAATAACTTAGAGTAGTAACATGCATATGTTACTAGTCTATATTACTATCTGCATAGTGGATAGTAACATATGTGTTGTGTTATGCATCACTTCATTTATTAAGTTATAGACTTATTTTTTTCTTAATATATGTAATGTTACAGTAACTAGCTATGTTACTATATGCCTTTTTTCATTAATTAAATGTCACATAATCTATTTTACCTAGATAAGTGTGATATTACAACGTATGTTATTCCCATTATGGGCAGTCTTATAGCAATTCTAATGGAGCGACTCATTTCGTCCGTCGCCATCCGTTTGGATCGGCACGGACAGAAAAATTGGCCCAACGCGCCGATCCAAATGGACGCGTGTCTGCTTTTCGTCCGCCTGCCAACCCATTCTCAATCCATTTTTGAGCTGGATTTGCGTCGGCGCAGACACGAGACGGACGGGCACGCGCTCGGCCTCCGGACCCGTTGGTCGGTGGCACATTGGCCTCTCCCCATCCAACAGCACATCCTCGCCCGCCTCCTTCGTCGTCGACGTTGCCGGCCATTTTTCCAATAGAAAAAGGATACATAGGTAGTTCTAGCATAGACAGATAAAAGAAAAGATCAACTACTCTTCGTTTTCCAACTCCAACTTGGTAATGTCCGCCTCCGACGTCTGAATATAGACGTCAACATACCGCTCGTCCTTGGAGTCCCAGCACGACGCTTCTCCTAGCTTCATGTTCAATTGAGCGGCCTGCTTCTGCGCACGTTTGTCCTCCCGATAAGCGGCTCGCTCCGTCCTCCTCGCCTCCCGCTCCGTCCTCCTTTGCTTGTAGAACTGACGCTTGTTGACGATGTCCTGCGGGAAGCGTTCACGCCACACCGCCATGGCTTTCTCGTATGTCTGGGCGATGGCGAGGTGACGCTACCGCCTTCAGTTGTCATGACGATCCTTGTCGGGGAAAAGCCGCGGGAGAGGCGCGAGATCCTGCGCCCGCTGGCTCGTCGACACGTCGGGAAAATTCATCTCCCAACGAGGCCGCCGGAGGCGCCACGCCGCCACGTCATATGCACGGGCCGCCTCCTCTGCGGTGTCTAAGGTGCCAAGACCGAGGCATTCCTCGCCAAACCAGATCTCGGAGGAGAAGGCGCCGGAGCAGCGCTCGTGGACTCCGGAAAAATTCAAAGCGCCCAGGTGGCGCATCGACATGGTGGCGCAGATGCGGCGAGGCTAGTGAGAGGGGGCGAGGCGAGTGGGCGGTGGACACAGTGTGGAGGGACCACCTTCTTAATAACGCGTGCCGGACGCGGTGCGCCAAAACCAGCGCGCGCTAGGACGATTTTTCTCCACACCTGCGATCCTTTTCCGCGCACTGGAGCACCAAAATCAGGGCGACGACATGGCCGCTGGCATGATCTATGGTCGTGGGCCTTTTTTAAAAATTGCGCGCGCACATGAAATAAGTCGGCGCGTTGAACGCACTGCTGACCCAAACCTAAAACAGGACGGACGCCGGACGAACGACCAACCAAAAGGACAAAAAACGGACAAAAGCGCCGTCTGTTTGGGTCGTCCCGTTAAAGTTGCTCTTAATACGCTTGCATACATGGAGCCGAATGGGGTCCCTGTGTTATGTGTTAGCATCTTCAGCAATGACTCTTAAAACGCTCGCATACATTCGGACGTTGGACGTTGTCCGGACGTGTTGTACATTCAATAAATCGGTTCGCAAGACAGTTTTGATATATTTTCTCCCACGAACAGAAAACAAAAGTGAGGGGCTGACTGTTCTTAAGCCCCCGTCTGACTGCCCTGACCCACAAAAACCTCCTCACTCGCCCCCACGTGCTTCCTGCCGGAAACGGTCAGTGCTGCTCTAGAGCACCTCATTCGTGTCCGGTCAAAGCAAACGCGATATCTCACTGGCGCCGGTATTGAAGCAGCGAGTCAGCCGTGAGAATGCCGCCCGCGCCGCTTCCCAGTGCAGGCAGGTGTTCCGCATTCAAACGACATGATGTTTGCCTATCCGTCCGTCTACCGCCCACATTAATGTCACGTGGTTTCCGAGGCAGCTACTCCGATGCCAAACTAATGATGGAACTTTAACTAGAAAAAAATATCAAGTGCCGATTGCGAGTATATGGTGGACTTGCAACCGAGACAAAAAATAGTTAGTCTCAGTTGCAAATTGTTCGTGGACTTGCAACTATGAAGAAAGTCATGCCTATTTTTTTTAAATTGAAGAGATTAATATTAATTTCCAAGAAACTAAAGGAAAGAGGTTAATAAAGTGTCGCTTGAGTGGCAAAAGAACAGCGCCATATCCTTCCTGAGATTCCTCTTTCATTTTTTCTGACGCAACACACAAGAACAAAAAAAAACAAGAAAAAACAAAAACAACCCACCCAACGCACTACAGAGATAACGAGCTGGCAAGAATGAACACAGATAGGCCAGACAAAAACGCAACCACGACCCTTTCCAAAAAAAACACAACCACGGCCCTTTCCAAAAAAAACACAACCACGACGTGAGCAACCAGCCACGCGCGAGATCAAAGTTGGCACGAAAATTACAGAACAAACAGATCCAACAGTGCAAAACTTAGACGTGACATCCTTAAAAAATATTTAGATGTGATTTAGTAATTCCATAAATAGAAAGGTAAGTGAACCTACACTACTGCAAGATGCTGCTAACGCGAGACTACGATTAGAGACCTTTCGAGAAACCGTGTGTGATGCAATAATCGTAAACGGTGGTGTATGAAAACCGTCAAAAAAAATAAAAACGTTTACGATGGAGGATGTGAAAGTGCAACTATCCCTAGGTGGTTTTGGTAATTCATAACAACATATAGCTCATTGAGCTAATGCTATTCCAAGATGATTATTTCAGAAAAGCTCAATGATTGGCATGGCATGGATGTGAAAGTGGAACCCTTAAAATGCTAAGGACAAAGGATTGGCTCAAGCTCAAAAGCTCAAGACTCTTCATTTTATATTTTAGTGATCCAAGATCACATTGAGTCTTTAGGAAAAGCCAATAGTATCAACGAGGGATGAGGTGTTGCTTAATGAGCCTCTTGCTTCATGTGCTTAGTGATATACTCCAAAAACCCTCAACTACTTTCCCATATCCACATTTGACCTAAACCCTAAGCCAAACTCGGTCCTACCGATTCTTTCTATCCGGCGCCACCGAGTTTCACTTGTCATAAGCCACTGCCAAACCCTAGCAACTCAGTTCTACCGATAGGGATCTCGGTCTCACCGAGATGGGATTGCAAACTCTGTGTTTCCCTTTCGTAACTTTTTGGTCTCACCGAAAGAGCGGATCGGTCCCACCGAGATTGCAATGCAAACTCTCTGTTTCACTTTTGTAACTTTTCGGTCTCACCGAAAGAGCAAATCGGTCCCACCGAGTTTGCCTGACCAACTCTCTGGTTAGCTAATTACCAAAATCGGTCTCACCGAGTTTGTGTAATCGGTCTCACCGAGATTACGTTATGTCCAAACCCTAACCATATCGGTCCTACCGAGTTGCATGTCAGTCCCACCGAAAATCTCTAACGGTCACTAGATTTACCTTTTCGGTCCGACCGAGTTTGTTGATTCGGTCCCACCGAGATTGGTAAATTGTGTGTAACGGTTGGATTTTGTGTGGAGGCTATATATACCCCTCCACCTCCTCTTCATTCGTGGAGAGAGCTATCAGAACACATCTACACTTTCAACTCATATGTTTTGAGAGAGAACCACCTACTCATGTGTTGAGACCAAGATATTCCATTCCTACCATATGAATCTTGATCTCTAGTCTTCCCCAAGTTGCTTTCCCCTCAAACCTTCTTTCCACCAGATCCAAATCCTATGAGAGAGAGTTGAGTGTTGGGGAGACTATCATTTGAAGCACAAGAGCAAGGAGTTCATCATCAACACACTATTTGTTACTTCTTGGAGAGTGGTGTCTCCTAGATTGGCTAGGTGTCACTTGGGAGCCTCCGACAAGATTGTGGAGTTAAACCAAGGAGTTTGTAAGGGCAAGGAGATCGCCTACTTCGTGAAGATCTACCGCTAGTGAGGCAAGTCCTTCGTGGGCGATGGCCATGGTGGGATAGACAAGGTTGCTACTTCGTGGACCCTTCGTGGATGGAGCCCTCCGTGGACTCGCGCAACCGTTACCCTTCGTGGGTTGAAGTCTCCATCAACGTGGATGTAGGATAGCACCACATATCCGAACCACGGGAAAAACATCCGTGTCTCCAATTGCGTTTGAATTCTCCAAACCCTTCCCTTTACATTCTTGCAAGTTGCATGCTTTATTTTCTGCTGCCAATATACTCTTTGCATGCTTGCTTGAATTGTGTGATGATTGCTTGACTTGTCCTAAAATAGCTAAAATCTGTCAAGAACTAAAATTGGGAAAAGGTTAAGTTTGGTCAAGTAGTCTAATCACCCCCCCTCTAGACATACTTTCGATCCCACAAGTGGTATCAGAGCTTTGGTCTCCATTTGCTTTAATTTCCATAGCTTTTGGTGGTCATAGCCTTGGTTTCACAACCTAGGAGAGTATGGCATCTAGCGAGGGAAATTATCACCGTAGAGGTCCTTACTTTGATGGTACTAATTTTGCTAGTTGGAAGCATAAAATGAAAATGCATATTATTGGACATAACCCCGCCGTTTGGGCTATTGTGTGTGTTGGTTTGCAAGGTGACTTCTTTGATGGGAGAGAACCAAACCGTGAAGCTACCGCGGATGAGTTGAAGATGTTGCAATACAATGCTCAAGCTTGTGATATTCTCTTCAATGGATTGTGCCCCGAAGAATTCAACAAAATCGGCCGTCTTGAGAATGCAAAGGAAATTTGGAACACTTTGATTGATATGCACGAAGGTACCGACTCCGTCAAGGAATCCAAGTTGGATGTGCTTCAAAGTCAACTTGACAAGTTCAAAATGAAGGATGGTGAAGGTGTCGCTGAAATGTACTCTAGGCTTGCTCTCATTACAAATGAGATTGCCGGCTTAGGGAGTGAAGAGATGACCGATAGATTCATCATCAAGAAGATTCTAAGAGTCTTGGATGGAAAATATGATACCGTGTGCACATTGATCCAAATGATGCCCAATTACAAAGATCTCAAGCCAACAGAGGTGATTGGAAGAATTGTTGCTCATGAGATGTCACTTAAGGATAAAGAGGAACTTCACAACAAATCAAGTGGTGCCTACAAAGCCTCATGTGAAGCCCCTACATCATCAAGTGAGAAACAAAACTTCAATGAAGAATTGAGCTTAATGGTGAAGAACTTCAACAAGTTCTACAAGAGTAGAAGCAAAGATAGAAGCTCCAAGTCAAGGTCCTACAATAACAAAAGATCTTCTAGTCGAGAGCGAAACTGCTACAATTGTGAAAGACCCGGACACTATTCTAATGAGTGTACGTCTCCCTACAAGAGAAGAGAAGACTCTCCAAAAAGAAGAAGCAAAGAATCACCACCAAGAAAGAGAAGGAGTAGAGATGATCGTTATGAACGAAGATACTCACGGAGAAGGAAGGATTCGGAAAGGAAGGAAAAATCATCAAGGAGCTACACAAAACGAAGACATCAAGCTCATGTTTGTGAATGGGTATCCGGCTCCGACTCCGACAGCCACTTCGAGAGAAGTTATCACTCCGACTCCGAAGATACTCAAGATGAAGGTGTTGCCGGTCTAGTACTTGTGTCAACCAACTCCTACGACATATTTGACTCACCAAATGAAGGAATTGGAAGATGCTTCATGGCCAAAGGTCCTAAGGTAACACACCCCGAGTATGTTGATTTTAATAGTGATGAAGATGACTTGTTAGGTGATGATGATTTGCTTGTTGACAACTCTAGTGATGAATACTATGATGAAACGTCAATTAATCATGCTAATCAAGATAAAACGAATGACAATGATAAGGAGAAGATTGAGGCTCTAACTAAAAAACTAAACACTCTTAAGTTAGCTCATGAAACTATCTTCAAAGATCATCGAGAACTTTTAAGAGCTCATGAGAAGTTACGCTTTGAAAAGCTCAATCTTGAGCAAGAGCATGAGTTTTTAAAAGCAATTAATGATGATCTCCGCAAGAAAAGTTCTTCTTACATTGCCAAGCGTTTACTCTTATCCACTTACATGCCTCAAGTCAAGTCTAGTAACAAGAACAGGAAAGATTCTTCCTCTAGTAGTAACAATGATCATGCTAAATCCAATATTGTTGCTTCTAGTAGTTCTCTTGATTCCACTAGTGATTCTCTTAGCCAAGTTACACTTGAGCAAGAAAATAGCTTATTGAAGGGAATTATAGAGAAAGGAGTGTACAAAAGCCTTGCCGGGAGTAAGCAATTCGAGGAAATTGTGCGCAAGCAAGGAATGCACCTGAAGAATCAAGGTGTTGGTTTTGAACGAAAGTTCAATGCCAATGGAGTTGAGTGGGAAGAAGATCAATATCCCAAGACAAAGTTTGTTCCTCAACAAGAGAAGTATGATACTTCCTTCAAGGGGACACAAGCTCAAGATGATCTTCCACCACAAGACTACAAGCAAAAAGGCAAGGACAAGCTTCAAGAGGAAATTGATGCATTTGAAGAAGCTCCTAAGACCTTAGTCAAGTGGATTCCCAAGACCACTTCAAGTTCCACTTCATCAAGTACGACTACAACTCCAAGGATTCCCATCAAGATGTTGTGGATCCAAAAGAAGAAGAACTGGAGAGTTCTTGAGGGTGACTCCAACAACATACTTCACTCTTATCATTTTGGCAAGAACAAGAGCAATCAACTTCCACATCTTGCACTAGTTCAAGGAGTCACAAACCCTCTTGTTGGTAAGACAAGGGACAAGGTAACCTAAAAGTTTTCATGGACATCATCTTGTGTGTGCATCACTCTATGTCTATGTATATCCTTGTTTGTTCCTTGTGGGACTAACCCATGTAGGTATTGAAAGTGCAATTCACTCAAATGGATAACTCCAAGTGATCTACATCAACATTGAGCATCCACATCTTCAACATCTACATGAAGTCATCATCGACAAAACCCAAGGTTAGTTCATCCCTCTTAGGGGGGATATCATGTAACGCCCCAGATATAACTTTCCCAATCTGTACTCCAACTCTTGCCGTTTCCGGCGTTAAGTTATATTTATTTCTCGGGTTTGGGTCTTGTCTCCGTGTGTTGTTTTCATTTTCATGCATCTCATATCATGTCATCATGTGCATTGCATTTGCATACATGTTCATCTCATGCATTCAAGCATTTCCCCCGTTGTCCGTTTTGCATTCCGGCGCTTCGTTCTCCTCCGGTGGTCGAATCTAGATTTCTTTCGTGTTTGGGGATTAAACATTTCCGGATTGGACCGAGACTTGCCATGCGGCCTTGGTTTACTACCGGTAGACCGCCTGTCAAGTTTCGTATTATTTGGACTTCGTTTGATACTCCAACGGTTAACCGAGGGACCGAAAAGGCCTCGTGTGTGTTGCAGCCCAACACCCCCCCCCCATTTTGGCCCAAAACCCACCAAACTCTGCTCCATCACCTAGAGCGTTTGATCACGATCGCGCGGCCGAAAACCGCACCTCATTTGGACTCTCCTAAATCCCTCTATGCCTATTTAAAGACCCCCCCCCCCATTCCAAATCCCGGGTCTCCTCCCCCGAAACCCTATAAAACTCCAGATCCGCCGCCGACGGACGTGTCCGGAGCGGACCGGACAACGTCCGCCACCACCGCCACCCACTCCCCAGGCGACACGTGGCCACCGCCGGGTCAACCGCCGCCGCGGCCCGCCGAGCCCGCTCGGGGCCCCCGCGGCCCAGGGCGCCGCCGCCTCGCTTGATCCGCCCCGCCGCCCATCTTCCTCGTCGCCGGGACCCCGCCGCCCGTCCCCGGCCGCGCCCCGCCGCCTGCGTCGCCGGCGCCCCGCCGCGGCACCCGGCCACCGCCGCCCCTCGCCCGCTCGCCCGCGCCCCGAGGCCCCGCCGGCCGCTGCCGCCTCCCCAACGCCGGCCACCGCCTCCCGGACGCCGGCGGCCTCGGATCCGATCAGCTACAGTGCCCGGTCGTGCCTCGGTTCGCGTGCCCGCCGAAGAACCCTAGATTTGGGTTGACTTTTCGCTCGCGAACCCTAATTTTTATGCAATCTTTGATCGATGATATCTCCGCATCCGTAACTCCGTTTTGAACATATAGTATATCAAAATGTTCGTCTCGACATGTACATCATTTCATTCCATTGCATCATTTTCATTTGAGTTCATCTTGATGCCCGAAATGCTGCTAGAAGGAGGCTTCGTGAGATAATTGCCAGATCTGCTAGTTCATCTTTGACTTTTGTCATTTTTGCCATGATTATTGTGTGCATGATATGCCTGTGAGTCCTGGATATGATTTGTTAAGCATTTTGTCTTCTTTCCAGAGGTGCAACCCATGCATTTTTAGGATGTGTGTGGTGACTTGTGCAAGCTTGCAAAGTGAGGCACTTGGTAAATCTGTTTTCAGGGACTTAGTGGATTTCACTAAGTCTGGGATTATTTACTTCGTGATGCCATATGTTCAGCTTGTTTCCTAGTAATCCGTGCCTCTTTTGAGGATGACCAGTAAGGGAGTTTTGTTCATCATGTTATGCTCTATCCATCCATGTCTTCATTTGCACATGTGGAGTAATCTAGCTTGAGTCAATCGAGCTCTACTTTTGCTTCGTGGTAAATCTGGGCAGATCGTCAACTTTTTTGCGATTTTGCCGATGTTATTGTTATTGATCCGTGCATGCTATGCCATTGTTCTTGCCATGTCTAGCTAGCATTTTGTGCCTTCTTTATGGATATATGCTTGCCTTGCCATAACTTGCACCGTAGTGAGTGCATCGAGCTCGTTTACATGCCTTCATGAGTTAAATTCCAGCATGTCTCAGTTTTCACTAAGTCTGAAAACTGATTGTGCGTGAGCTATGTTCGTCTGCTTGTTAGTATATTTTGTGATCCCTTTTGGCCCCAGGTCACTTTGGCACTTTTGATAAGCTTGTTGAGTAGCTCCATGCCATGTTCTTACTTTTCATAATCATGTCATGTATCATGTTGTTTTGCTGCTCCGAAGAGAGCTTCGTGATCTGAAATTTCAGACTAGTGTTAATTTCACTAAGTCTGAAATCTGTTTTGCATTTGCGTTTTTGCCATGCTTGTTTGAACCTCTTAATGGATGAATTTGGCCGTGGCTTAGTGCTAGTGTTTTGTTAAGCATCTTGTGGGCATCCCTGCCATGTATTTTGTTGTCATGTTTGGTGGCTTTAGCATGTTCATTTCGTTCCATTTAGATGCCTACTTGCTGTAAATCACAGACCGGTGTCATATCTTAAAACGCTTGCCATTTCCAAACCGTAACTCTGATTCCAATGATCTTTATATCGTTTTCAAGCGATTTCATCCCCTCTATCTAGTGGCACACTTGGTTTTACAAGTTGAGGCCAGGTTCATGCATTTCCTGTCACGTCTTGCATTTTGCATCCCGCATCGCATATCATCATTGCATCTTATTGTTGAAGTTTGCACGTGGTTGATTGTATTCTTGTTGCTTGTTTGTGTTGTTTGGGTAGAGCCGGGAGACGAGTTCGCTAACGAGGAGCCCGTTGAGTTTGCTTTTGAGGATCCAGTCAACTCTGACAACTGTGCAGGCAAGATGATCATACCCTCGAAATCACTACTATCTTTGCTATGCTAGTTTGCTCGCTCTTTTGCTATGCCAATGCTACGATGCCTACCACTTGCTTGTCAGCCTCCCAATTGCCATGTTCAACCTCTAACCCACCATTGTCCTAGCAAACCGTTGATTGGCTATGTTACCGCTTTGCTCAGCCCCTCTTATAGCGTTGTTAGTTGCAGGTGAAGATTGGAGCCGTTCCTTGTTGGGACATTTACTTACTTGTTGGGATATCATTATATTGCCATGTTATCTTAATGCGTGTATATACTTGGTAAAGGGTGGAAGGCTCGGCCTCTCGCCTAGTGTTTTGCTCCACTCTTGCCGCCCTAGTTTCCGTCATATCGGTGTTATGTTCCCGGATTTTGCGTCCCTTACGCGGTTGGGCTATAATGGGAACCCCTTGATAGTTCGCCTTGATTAAAGCTTTTCCAGCAATGCCCAACTTTGGTTTTACCATTTGCCACCTAGCCTCTTTTTCCCTTGGGTTTCCGGAGTCCGAGGGTCATCTTATTTTAACCCCCCCCCCCCCGGCCAGTGCTCCTCTGAGTGTTGGTCCAACTGTCAGCTGCCGGTGGCCACCAGGGGCAACTCTGGGCTGGCCTACCCGCACCTAGGACAATCTGAGTGTGCCCTGAGAAAGAGATATGTGCAGCTCCTATCGGGATTTGTCGGCACATTCGGGCGGTGTTGCTGGACTTGTTTTAACCTGTCGAATTTTCTTGTTGTACCGAGATACCGAGTCTGATCGGTGTGTCTTGGGTGGAGGTCTATTCCTTCGTTGACCGTGAGAGCTTGTTATGGGCTAAGTTGGGACCCCCCTGCAGGGATTGAACTTTCGAAAGTCGTGCCCGCGGTTATGGGCAGATGGGAATTTGTTAATGTACAGTTGTAGATAACTTGAACCTTAATTAATTAAAATGAATCAGTTGAGTGTGTTACCGTGATGGCCTCTTCTCGGCGGAGTCCGGGAAGTGGACACGGTGTTGGAGTTATGTTTGCGCATGTTGCTCTCTAGATTCTCGCTCGCGCATTGCCTCCTCTTCTCGCTCTCTTTTGCGAATAAGTTAGCCACCATATATGCTAGTCGCTTGCTGCAGCTCCACTTACGTTTACCCCCTTCCTACCTATTAAGCTTAAATAGTCTTGATCGCGAGGGTGTGAGATTGCTGAGTCCATGTGGCTCACAGATTACTATTACCCCAGATGCAGGGACAGATGATACAGCTCCAGATGGCGCGCTTGAGCTCAAGTGGGAGTACGACAAGGATTCTCAGCGTTACTATGTGTCTTTTCCTGATGATCAGTAGTGGTGCCCAGTTGGGGTGATCGGGACCTATGACGCTTGTTGGGTTGTCTTTTATTTTGGCGCCGTAGTCGGGCCATGAGTGTTTGGATGATGTATGTTATTTATGTACTTTGATGTGACGTGGCGAGTGTAAGCCAACTATTGTATCTCCCCTTTTTATTATATATATTACATGGGATGTTGTGATGATTGCCTAACTTGCGACATTGCTTTCAATGCGGTTATGTCTCTAAGTCGTGCCTCGACACGTGGGAGCTATAGCCGCATCGAGGGCGTTACAAGTTGGTAATCAGAGCCTTCCCCGACCTTAGGAGCCCCCACTGATTGATCGTTTTTAGCAGCCGAGTTGTGTCTAGAAAAATGTTTTGAGTCATTTAGGAATTATATATCAGAGAGCTTAGGAATTCTTTTTACTTCCCAGTCTCCTCATCGCTCTGGTAAGGCATCCTGACGTAGAGTTTTGACTCTTCTCTTCTCAAATTTCACAAAAAAAATTAGGATCACGGGAGTATCTTGGATTTGTTCCGATGGCTTATGATGAGAACACTGTCTTGGTGCCTCCTGTCAGGGATTTAGTGGAAGTGTCCCGGGGAGTTGAGCTCTGAGGTGTTGTCATCATAATTTTATCATTGCAATTCTGGAATACTTGAGATATGTTCGCCGACATCGAAAATCTCTTTTATGCAGTTCGTTGGTGAGATAACCTCGACGCCACCCAGTACTGGGGCGGGAGTTCAGGAGTATCGCCATAACTTGTATAACGGATGCTTTTCGAAGGTTGAGGTAGATGGTTTCCGAAGGTTTCTTGGTTATGTGTTGAAGGATGGATACAGCTGGATGTAGGATTTGCTAGTTTGGGTGAGATATTATGCTTCCCTGTATCCCCAACACCTGATTGCATAACCGGAAAGTTTAGGGAGTTTCATAGGTGGGAATTCAAGAAGCTCTTAGGATATCTTTTCCGACAAATGTATGATATGAAATTGGGGTTCGACGTCTAGTGGTTCGCCTATTCACGGTCGATTTTACAGTGGTCTCGTTGTGTCTTAAAGAGTCCTTGGCTATGCTGACTCGGAGATTCGTTGAAAACTTTTCTAAGGTCGCGAAGCCTCTCTCTAATCTTCTCCAGAAGCACGTCAAGTACGTTTGGTCTCCGGAGTGTGATATTGCTTTCAACACTTTGAAAGAGAAGTTGATCACTGCTCCAGTTCTGACTCCGCCTGATGAATCCAAGCCGTACGAGGTCTTTTGTGATGCCTCTCTCCAAGGTCTCGGTGCTGTACTAATGCAAGAGAAGAAAGTTGTTGCTTATACCTCTCGCCAGTTGAAGCCTAATGAGAAGAACTACCCCACTCATGATCTCGAGTTGGTGGCAGTTGTGCATGCCTTGTTGACTTGGAGACATCTTCTATTGGGAAGAAAAGTGGATATTTTCACTGATCACAAGAGTCTCAAGTACATCTTCACTCAGCCTAATCTCAACCTCAGGCAAACTCGATGGGTCGAAATGATTCAAGAGTATAATCCGAGTATCGAGTATACTCCAGGCAAGGCCAATGTGATTGCTGATGCTTTGAGCAGGAAAGCATATTGCAACAGTCTGATTCTGAAGCCTTATCAACCCGAGCTTTGTGAAGCTTTCCGCAAACTTAATCTGCAAATTGTTCCTCAAGGTTTCCTCGCCAACCTTCAAGTCTCTCCTACCTTGGAAGACCAGATTCGCCAAGCCCAGCTTCTTGATGTTATGGTGAAAAGGGTGAAGATTGGTATCGCAAAGAGTCAGTCCAAGTACAAGTGCTACCGCCTTGATGACAAGGACACTCTCTTCTTCGAGGATTGAATTGTTGTGCCCAAAGGTGAACTTCATAAAGTGATCATGAATGAGGCTCACAACTCTCTCCTCTCCATCCACCCTGGTAGCACGAAGATGTATCAGGATCTCAAGCAAACTTATTGGTGGACTCGAATGAAGCGCGAGATCGCTCAATTCGTGAATGAATGTGATGTCTGCAGAAGGGTGAAGGCAGAACACCAAAGGCCAGCAGGACTCCTCCAACCTCTTGCCATTCCAGAATGAAATCTTGACCACATTGAAATGGACTTCGTGACTGGGTTTCCAAAGTCCAAGCATGGCAATGATGCTATATTCGTTGTCATCAACAAGCTCACCAAAGTGGCTCACTTTCTGCCTATCAAAGAGTCGATCACTGCAGCTCAATTGGCGGAACTCTATACCTCCCGCATTGTCTCTCTGCACGGTATTCTTCAAGTGATATCTTCAGACCGTGGCAGCATCTTTACCTCCAAGTTTTGGGATTCTTTTCAGAAGGCCATGGGCACCAACATTCGCTTCAGCACTGCTTTCCATCCTCAAACAAGCGGTCAAGTCGAGCGTGTCAACCAGATTCTTGAAGATATGCTCAGGGCTTGTGTGATCTCCTTAGGCATGAAGTGGGAGGATTGTCTTCCTTATGCTGAATTCTCATACAACAATAGTTTTCAAGCAAGTTCGGGCAAGGCCCCATTTGAAATTATGTATGGTAGGAAGTGCCGTACACCTCTCAACTGGTCTGAAACCGGTGAACGTCAGCTGCTGGGTAATGACTTAATCACAGAGGCAGAAGAAATGTGCAAGGTCATTCGTGATAACCTCAAAGCAGCCCAATCCCGCCAGAAGAGCTACTATGATAGTAAGCACCGCGATTTGGCTTTCGAGATCGGAGATCATGTGTACCTCCGCGTCTCTCCTATGAAAGGGACTCGTCGCTTCGGTATCAAAGGGAAGCTTGCCCCTAGATACGTCGGACCTTTCAAGATTGTCAGCAAGAGAGGCGACCTCGCCTATCAACTCGAGCTTCCGTCAAACTTTGCAAATGTTCATGATGTGTTCCATGTCTCTCAGCTCCGAAAGTGCTTCAAGACTCCTGAACGCACCGTCAACTTCGAGGACATTGAGCTCCAAGAAGATCTCTCCTATCGTGAGCACCCAGTTGCAATCCTTGAAGAGACTGAACGGAAGACTCGCAACAAGTCAATCAAATTTCTCAAAGTCAAGTGGTCTCACCATTCCGACCGTGAAGCTACCTGGGAACACGAGGATCACCACCGTTCTGAGTACCCGGCGTTCTTTCAGTCCTAGATCTCGGGACGAGATCTTTTTGTAGTGGTGGAGTGTTGTAACGCCCCAGATATAACTTTCCCAATTTGAAATCCAACTCTTGCCGTTTCCGGCGTTAAGTTATATTTATTTCTCGGGTTCGGGTCTTGTCTCCGTGTGTTGTTTTCGTTTTCATGCATCTCATATCATGTCATCATGTGCATTGCATTTGCATACATGTTCATCTCATGCATTCGAGCATTTCCCCCGTTGTCCGTTTTGCATTCCGGCGCTTCGTTCTCCTCCAGTGGTCGAATCTAGCTTTCTTTCGTGTTTGGGGATTAAACATTTCCGGATTGGACCGAGACTTGCCATGCGGCCTTGGTTTACTACCGGTAGACCGCCTGTCAAGTTTTGTATCATTTGGACTTCGTTTGATACTCCAACGGTTAACCGAGGGACCGAAAAGGCCTCGTGTGTGTTGCAGCCCAACACCCCTCCATTTTGGCCCAAAACTCACCAAACTCTGCTCCATCACCTAGAGCGTTCGATCATGATCGCGTGGCCGAAAACCGCACCTCATTTGGACTCTCCTAGCTCCCTCTATGCCTATTTAAAGACCCCCCCATTCCAAATCCCGGGTCCCCTCCCCCGAAATCCTAAAAAACTCTAGATCCGCCGCCGACGGATGTGTCCGGAGCGGACCGGACAACGTCCGCCGCCACCGCCACCCATTCCCCAGGCGACACGTGGCCACCGCCGGGTCAACCGCCGCCGCGGACCGCCGACCCCGCTCGGGGCCCCCGCGGCCCAGGGCGCCGCCGCCTCGCTCGATCCGCCCCGCCGCCCATCTTCCTCGTCGCCGGGCCCCCGCCGCCCGTCCCCGGCCGCGCCCCGCCGCCTGCGTCGCCGGCGCCCCGCCGCCGCACCCGGCCACCGCCTCCCCGACGCCGGCCAACGCCTCCCCGACGCCGGCGGCCTCGGATCCGATCAGCTACAGTGCCAGGTCGTGCCTCGGTTCGCGAGCCCGCCGAAGAACCCTAGATCTGGGTTGACTTTTCGCTCCCGAACCCTAATTTTTATGCAATCTTTGACCGATGATATCTCCGCATCCGTAACTCCGTTTTGGACATATAGTACATCAAAATGTTCATCTCGACATGTACATCATTTCATTCCATTGCATCATTTTCATTTGAGTTCATCTTGATGCCCGAAATGCTGCTAGAAGGAGGCTTCATGAGATAATTGTCAGATCTGCTAGTTCATCTTAGACTTTTGTCATTTTTGCCATGATTATTGTGTGCATGATATGCCTGTGAGTCCTTGATATGATTTGTTAAGCATTTTGTCTTCTTTCCAGAGGTGCAACCCATGAATTTTTAGGATATGTGTGGTGACTTGTGCAAGCTTGCAAAGTGAGGCACTTGGTAAATCTGTTTTCAGGGACTTAGTGGATTTCACTAAGTCTGGGATTATTTAGTTCGTGATGCCATATGTTCAGCTTGTTTCCTACTGATACATGCCTCTTTTGAGGATGATCAGTAAGGAAGTTTTGTTAATCATGTTATGCTCTATCCATCCATGTCTTTGTTTGCACATGTGGAGTACTCTAGCTTGAGTCAATCGAGCTCTACTTTTGCTTCGTGGTAAATCTGGGCAGATCGTCAACTTATTTGCGATTTTGCCGATGTTATTGTTATTGATCCGTGCATGCTATGCCATTGTTCTTGCCATGTCTAGCTAGCATTTTGTGCCTTCTTTATGGATATATGCTTGCCTTGCCATAACTTGCACCGTAGTGAGTGCATCGAGCTCGTTTACATGCCTTCATGAGTTAAATTCCAGCATGTCTCAGTTTTCACTAAGTCTGAAAACTGATTGTGCGTGAGCTATGTTCGTCTGCTTGTTAGTATATTTTGTGATCCCTTTTGGCCCCAGGTCACTTTGGCACTTTTGATAAGCTTGTTGAGTAGCTCCATGCCATGTTCTTACTTTTCATAATCATGTCATGTATCATGTTGTTTTGCTGCTCCGAAGAGAGCTTCGTGATCTGAAATTTCAGACTAGTGTTAATTTCACTAAGTCTGAAATCTGTTTTGCATTTGCGTTTTTGCCATGCTTGTTTGAACCTCTTAATGGATGAATTTGGCCGTGGCTTAGTGCTAGTGTTTTGTTAAGCATCTTGTGGGCATCCCTGCCATGTATTTTGTTGTCATGTTTGGTGGCTTTAGCATGTTCATTTCGTTCCATTTAGATGCCTACTTGCTGTAAATCACAGACCGGTGTCATATCTTAAAACGCTTGCCATTTCCAAACCGTAACTCTGATTCCAATGATCTTTATATCGTTTTCAAGCGATTTCATCCCCTCTATCTAGTGGCACACTTGGTTTTACAAGTTGAGGCCAGGTTCATGCATTTCCTGTCACGTCTTGCATTTTGCATCCCGCATCGCATATCATCATTGCATCTTATTGTTGAAGTTTGCACGTGGTTGATTGTATTCTTGTTGCTTGTTTGTGTTGTTTGGGTAGAGCCGGGAGACGAGTTCGCTAACGAGGAGCCCGTTGAGTTTGCTTTTGAGGATCCAGTCAACTCTGACAACTGTGCAGGCAAGATGATCATACCCTCGAAATCACTACTATCTTTGCTATGCTAGTTTGCTCGCTCTTTTGCTATGCCAATGCTACGATGCCTACCACTTGCTTGTCAGCCTCCCAATTTCCATGTTCAACCTCTAACCCACCATTGTCCTAGCAAACCGTTGATTGGCTATGTTACCGCTTTGCTCAGCCCCTCTTATAGCGTTGTTAGTTGCAGGTGAAGATTGGAGCCGTTCCTTGTTGGGACATTTACTTACTTGTTGGGATATCATTATATTACCATGTTATCTTAATGTGTCTATATACTTGGTAAAGGGTGGAAGGCTCGGCCTATCGCCTAGTGTTTTGTTCCACTCTTGCCGCCCTAGTTTCCGTCATATCGGTGTTATGTTCCTGGATTTTGCGTCCCTTACGCGGTTGGGCTATAATGGGAACCCCTTGATAGTTCGCCTTGATTAAAGCTTTTCTAGCAATGCCCAACTTTGGTTTTACCATTTGCCACCTAGCCTCTTTTTCCCTTGGGTTTCCGGAGCCCGAGGGTCATCTTATTTTAACCCCCCCCCCCCCCGGGTGAGTGCTCCTCTGAGTGTTGGTCCAACTGTCAGCTGCCGGTGGCCACCAGGGGCAACTCTGGGCTGGCCTACCCGCACCTAGGACAATCTGAGTGTGCCATGAGAAAGAGATATGTGCAGCTCCTATCTGGATTTGTCGGCACATTCGGGCGGTGTTGCTGGACTTGTTTTAACCTGTCGAATCATCTTGTTGTACCGAGATACCGAGTCTGATCGGTGTGTCTTGGGTGGAGGTCTATTCCTTCGTTGACCGTGAGAGCTTGTTATGGGCTAAGTTGGGACCCCCCTGCAGGGATTGAACTTTCGAAAGCCGTGCCCGCGGTTATGGGCAGATGGGAATTTGTTAATGTCCGGTTGTAGATAACTTGAACCTTAATTAATTAAAATGAATCAATTGAGTGTGTTACCGTGATGGCCTCTTCTCGGCGGAGTCCGGGAAGTGGACACGGTGTTGGAGTTATGTTTGCGCAGGTTGCTCTCTAGATTCTCGCTCGCGCATTGCCTCCTCTTCTCGCTCTCTTTTGCAAATAAGTTAGCCACCATATATGCTAGTCGCTTGCTGCAGCTCCACTTACATTTACCCCCTTCCTTCCTATTAAGCTTAAATAGTCTTGATCGCGAGGGTGCGAGATTGTTGAGTCCCTGTGGCTCACAGATTACTATTACCCCAGATGCAGGGACAGATGATACAGCTCCAGATGGCGCACTTGAGCTCAAGTGGGAGTACGACGAGGATTCTCAGCGTTACTATGTGTCTTTTCCTGATGATCAGTAGTGGTGCCCAGTTGGGGTGATCGGGACCTATGTCGCTTGTTGGGTTGTCTTTTATTTTGGCGTCGTAGTCGGGCCATGAGTGTTTGGATGATGTATGTTATTTATGTACTTTGATGTGATGTGGCGAGTGTAAGCCAACTATTGTATCTCCCCTTTTTATTATATATATTACATGGGATGTTGTGATGATTGCCTAACTTGCGACATTGCTTTCAATGCGGTTATGTCTCTAAGTCGTGCCTTGACACGTGGGAGCTATAGCCGCATCGAGGGCGTTACATATCACATCTAGGGGGAGCTTTACTCTAAGACTTGAGCTAAAGCAACTCTAAAGATGTGAACACAACAATGCTTTATGTAAAAGTGGTAACCCCACTTGAGCTTAAACGATGAGTATGACCTATGATCAAGTGTTCTCACTTGACTCCTAAGTCAATATACTCATATATAGATGACCTAGTCATCGCAAATTGCTTGATAGATGCTAGAATTGGTTGTGCATGCTTTGTCACATATTTTATTTGCCATCTTATTGTGTGAGCATGTTGGTTGCATATTTTACTCATTCGAGGACATCCACTTGTTGTTTTGATTGTTTGGTTTTATTTCCTTTTGCCAAGTGGATGGACAAGAATGGCTAAGAACCTCCTCTAGCTATCTATGCTTTTCTCGTCTCAAACTCTATTCATGCTACATCACAAAATTTGATCAAGTCAGATTCGAACCACTCTGTGTGAGGAGCGCTCGGAGTCCCCGATTCGTCATAGACTTAAACTTCCAAAACCTCTTTGTGATTCTCGGTCTGACCGATATCCTACTTTTGGTCCTACCGAGATCATTAAGTTGATCTAGGTTTTCTATCTCGGTGCAACCAATTTGAACCATTCGGTCACACCGAGTTGCAACAACTGTATACAGTTTTGCATCTCGGTGCCACCGAGTTGTTCCACTCGGTCACACCGACAGGGTCGGGCTATATATAGTCACGGGCAAAAAATTTGGAAATTTCTCCGAACCCCTTAGCCCGCGCGATAGCCTGCTCTGCCAACATGGTCTCCTGATCGTCTCCTCGCCGCCAGCCGCCTCCAGTCGCTGGTCTCCGTCGCCGTCAATGGGAATCAACCCCGCCGTTGCCGCCGTAGCGAGTCTCCACCAAACTAGGGTATGGACTCGATCTTTGTGCTATTCCTCAATCCGAATCTTAGCACATTGTGATCATCATGATTCTTGCCACGTTTGAAACACTTCTATCCAGTCAATGAACTCGTAGATTAGGTTTAATTCGAAAATTTTAGGGTTAGGTTTCCGCCGAAACCATCTCGGACCCACCGACTTGAAAAACTCGCTCCCATCGATTTGGCTTATGCCATTGCACAAGTGAGACTCGGTCTGACCGAGAATTACTTATCGGTGTGACCGATTTTGGAACTTTGTGAAACCCTAGCAGTCTCGGTGCCACCGAACTATGACTCAGTCTGACCGAGTTCACTAGTTTAGGTGCCAAAACTGCTTCGGTATCACCAAGTTTAAAAATCGGTAGATCCGAGATGATTTCAGTGGGAAACTAAAACTAAGTTTTTGAATTATTCTTTTGCAAAAATCTCTGCGTTTTGTGATGCTCATCCACTCTATCTCATCTATAACCTATTCACAGGGTCAGCAGTCAGAGTTTGCAACATGTCTGATCAAAGTGATAGCCAGAATTTGTCAGAGTAGCAAGTGCAGATGAGTGAGGGCACTAGTCCCTCAAGTTCTTCAGATGATGGCAACAGAAGTATTCCTAGCAACCTGCCAAAAGCTGCCACAAGACAGAGAAAGAAGAGAACCTCATAATCAGAGGATGGGGATTATGTGGCAGAAGAGGAAGCAACTTCAAAGAGAGTAGTGCTTGAGAAGGAACACGGCTTAGTTCAAGGCACAAAGCCAGGGTTAAAGATCAAAAGGCCAGCAGGCAGGCAACCTATGTCAAAGGCCAGAGCTTCAACTGAGAAGCCCACTCCCATAGAGCCAGTTGCTGCTGAAGGCAAGAAAAGAAAGGAAAGGGTCAAGAAGACCGTAGCCAGAGTGCTTGGAAAGGCTTCCATCATGGAAGAAGAGGAGGAAGAAGAAGAGGTAGCTGCACCAGCACCAAAGGCACCCAAGCTGATGGGTGATGCCATAAGATCAGGGGAAGCTGCTTCCAAGGCCAAGCCAGCTCCAAAGCCAAAGCCAAAGAGGAATACAAGAAGCATCCCAACTGCTGAGAAGAACAAGGCCCCAGTGCCTGACACTGCAGAAGATGATGAAGAGCAAGTTCTCAGAAAACTCAAGCCCAAGATCCCAGACCACAACGATGCTCATCCTGTGGCTGAGGACATGAAGCTCAGGAGAGATTCAGGGCTCCGGAAGTGGAGAGAAGCAGATCAGTATGCTTCAAGGAGGAGGACTGCTGTGGACTACAGATTTCACACCAAGGAATAGCAGGACTTCTATGAGAAAGTGCTACTAGATAAGAAGCCAATTGTATGTGATATGAGATGGGTTGATTGGCAATACATCAAGGACAACGAAGAGTACTACCCTGGAGTGCAGGACAGCTTCAAGGCATGTGGAGTAGAGGACTTTGTTGGGCAGAAGCTCACAAAGTGGAACGAGGAACTCATCATGCAGTTCTACTCCACTGCACATTTTTATTCAGATGGGAGAATTGTTTGGATGTCTGAGGGTACGAGGTACCAGTCTACAGTTACTGAATGGGCTCCGCTGATCAATGCCCCACAAGAGCATGATGATGACTTGGATATCTATGCCAAGAAGAAGATGGACCACAACTCAATGTCAAACATGTACAAGGAGATTCCAAATGAAGCACTTGACACTTTCAAGTTTGGCTCAGTACACTATCTTCTGTCAGGGCTGCCAACCATCAATTGGATACTGAGGCACACCTTGTTGCCCAAGTCAGGTGATCACAAGATGATCAGAGGCCATGCGATCAATTTGCTACATATCTTTGATGTGCCACAGAAGTTCAAGGTGATGAGCCTTATGATAGAAACAATCAAGAGGACTACAGCAGACCAGAAGAGGAGCTGTGGGTATGCCCCACAAATTCAGGAGCTCATTAACTCCAAGATGGGCACGGGCATATACTTATTAGACAAGGAACACCTGCCCATCCGTCCAGACTTTGAAGATAATCAAGTTGTTATGACTGAGAATGAACCATCTTCAGCACAAGCACAAGCCAAGAAGGAGAAGGCAAGGAAGGAGAAAGCTGCCAAGATGCCAACTCAAGAGGAGGCATCTGAATATTTCTTGAAAACCAAACAAGAGCAGCTTGGTTACCTGATTGCATCCACCCTGCGGATTGAGAAAGGATTAGCCACCCTAACTCAGAACCAGGCAAGCCTAGAGAGGATCGTAGAACAAAGGTTCTATGACTTGGATATCAAGGTGACAGAGATTCAGACTACAGTGGAGCAGCTCCAAGATGACATGCAGGAGAGGAGAGGCAAGACTACAACTGATGCCTTTGCCAGAGTGCCACGAGGTCCGAGGTCGTCTGCAATGCCAGTTGCTAACACCAGAGCCACCACTTCTGCACCAGCTACAGCCTCAGTTCCACCAGCTCCAGCGTCTACTTCAGCCTCAACTCCGACCACGTCTACAGAAGGCTTCGTCCTTGGAGTGCTCCGGACTCCACCACCACCTGAAGATCAAGCCTGAGTGTCGATTTAGCACTATGCATTTTCTAGGAACTTTTTGGTAACTTGTTGCCAAAGGGGGAGAAAATGTATAGATCATAGGCTTCGAGAGAGAGTGTGTTGCTTTTCTCTCTTGCTTTATTTGGTGGTTTTTCGAACTTTGTTTACTTTTGATCATGTGTTTGATCATAAGCTACACTTAATGCTTGCTTAATGCTATTATCCTATCTATCTTATGTGATCATTCACTATTCTTGGTGATGGGTGCATGTATTTCATTCTTATCATTTTAAGCGCTCCACCAAGATGTATGTGACATGGAAGAGTAACCCATGACTCTAACTCTTTGTGCATTTGCAGTCCAAAGCAAATCTTAAATATGCACAAATTTAGGGGGAGCTATTATTTATCACATACTTCTCAAAGCGACGATATATTTCATGCCTATTATCATTTGTCGAAGCTTTGATCTATATGTTGTCATCAATTACCAAAAAGGGGGAGATTGAAAGTGCAACTATCCCTAGGTGGTTTTGGTAATTCATAACAACATATAGCTCATTGAGCTAATGCTATTCCAAGATGATTATTTCAGGAAAGCTCAATGATTGGCATGGCATGGATGTGAAAATGGAACCCTCAAAATGCTAAGGACAAAGGATTGGCTCAAGCTCAAAAGCTCAAGACTCTTCATTATATATTTTAGTGATCCAAGATCACATTGAGTCTTTAGGAAAAGCCAATACTATAAGGAGGGATGAGGTGTTGCTTAATGAGCCTCTTGCTTCATGTGCTTAGTGGTATGCTCCAAAAACCCTCAACTACTTTCCCATATCCACATTTGACCTAAACCCTAAGCCAAACTCGGTCCTACCGATTCTTTCTATCCGGCGCCACCAAGTTTCACTTTTCATAAGCCACTGCCAAACCCTAGCAATTCGGTTCTACCGATAGGGATCTCGGTCTCACCGAGATGGGATTGCAAACTCTCTGTTTCCCTTTCGTAACTTTTCGGTCTCACCGAAAGAGCGGATCGGTCCCACCGAGATTGCAATGCAAACTCTTTGTTTCCCTTTGGTAACTTTTCGGTCTCACCGAAAGAGCAAATCGGTCCCACCGAGTTTGCCTGACCAACTCTCTGGTTAGCTAATTACCAAAATCGGTCTCACCGAGTTTGTGTAATCGGTCTCACCGAGATTACGTTATGCCCAAACCCTAACCATATCGGTCCTACCGAGTTGCATGTCAGTCCCACCGAAAATCTCTAATGGTCACTAGGTTTACCTTTTCGGTCCGACCAAGTTTGTTGATTCGGTCCCACCGAGATTGGTAAATTGTGTGTAACGGTTGGATTTTGTGTGGAGGCTATATATACCCCTCCACCTCCTCTTCATTCGTGGAGAGAGCTATCAGAACACATCTACACTTCCAACTCATATGTTCTGAGAGAGAACCACCTACTCATGTGTTGAGACCAAGATATTCCATTCCTACCATATGCATCTTGATCTCTAGCCTTCCCCAAGTTGCTTTCCAGTCAAACCTTCTTTCCACCAGATCCAAATCCTATGAGAGAGAGTTGAGTGTTGGGGAGACTATCATTTGAAGCACAAGAGCAAGGAGTTCATCATCAACACACCATTTGTTACTTCTTGGAGAGTGGTGTCTCCTAGATTGGCTAGGTGTCACTTGGGAGCCTCCGACAAGATTGTGGAGTTGAACCAAGGAGTTTGTAAGGGCAAGGAGATCGCCTACTTCGTGAAGATCTACCGCTAGTGAGGCAAGTCCTTCGTGGGCGATGGCCATGGTGGGATAGACAAGGTTGCTACTTCATGGACCCTTCGTGGGTGGAGCCCTCCGTGGACTCGCGCAACCGTTACCCTTCATGGGTTGAAGTCTCCATCAATGTGGATGTAGGATAGCACCACCTATCCGAACCACGGGAAAAACATCCGTGTCTCCAATTGCGTTTGAATTCTCCAAACCCTTCCCTTTACATTCTTGCAAGTTGCATGCTTTACTTTCCGCTGCCAATATACTCTTTGCATGCTTGCTTGAATTGTGTGTTGATTGCTTGACTTGTCCTAAAATAGCTAAAATCTGTCAAGAACTAAAATTGGGAAAAGGTTAAGTTTTTATTTGGTCAAGTAGTCTAATCACCCCCCTCTAGACATACTTTTGATCCCACAGGATGCATCAAACACAGTTTAGATTTTAGTTGTGTGTGTGATGAAGGGCATACGGTTCAGTTCAATTAACTGTTTGCGATTAGGAGGAACAAAAGAAATGGGCAGCCAGATGAATGCATGTGCGATACACAACATGCGGATCACCCGGATGAATTGTTTGTGATTAGGCAACACAAAAGAAACGGGCAGCCAAATGAAGGTGTGTGTGATATACAGCATACGGTTCACTCAGATGAACTGTTTGTGATTAGGCAATACAAAAAATGGTCAGTCAGATTAAGGTGTGCGTGATATACGGCATGCGGTTCACTCAGATTAACTATTTGCGTTGACACAAGAAAACAGAAACGGTTCAGCTTAACAAGACGTGTGTGTTGTGCGACGGGATTGCATGCGGTTCACTCGGCCGTTGTCGTCAGTGTGTGACCTCTGTGGCAACCATTCTCTCCCCAGGCGCCTCTTCGTGTACCGTGGCAACCGTCCACCGACTCTTCGCCTTTCCCTCTCGATTTGGAACTGCTGTCGCATGCTAAATCTTCCTCCCTCCTACCTCCTTCATTTTCCTTCACCCTTTCTTCTACCATTGTTTGATCGTCTTCTCCATGGAGGGAACAAGCCAGAAACGACCCCGTTATTCTTGCCCCGATCTGAATGATGACGCGGTGGAGGAACTCATTGATCGGTGCGACGTCATCACCTCGGCTAGCATGATAGGTTCGCTCAAGAACATTCTTGACTCAACTAGTAACATCATTACAAGGAACCCAAGGGTTCAGGAGTGGTTTGATCTCCCCTATCTTCTTCGCCGTGACCCTGCTGACTGATGCGGGGACGAGGGAAGCCTCGCCTTGTGTAAGTTGATGCCGCTTAATAATGATAGTATGATGTTAAGATGCCATCACTTGAGGCAAGGCTTGGGCAGGCGCAAATGGAGATTGGGTTGTTTATATTGGGTATAACTGCGAGTGGGAATTTGTGAATGTGTACACTCGTCACCGGGTTCCACATCGAAAAATCTCACACGACTGCCCAGAGGTTGAGTACACCGGTATTCTACATGATTTCAAATACGATCATGCTGACTGTCGTCTATGAAAGATAGCAATTTGTCGAGTTCCCAACCTCTCTTGGGGTTATAAGAATGCTTATGTTGTCGCTATCTTCGACAAGCTTGTTGCCGTCCTTCATGGTTCGACTCGATGGATATTGCTCAAAAATTAGTTTCTATACATGGATGAGTACTGTGATGCAATTCAATACGAGGTTTTTGTGTTTGCTGCCACCGCTCATGGCACTGTTTTTGCATGAATCCTCATGATTTTGGTACGTTTGTCTTCCACCGTAATTATAATTGTTTCATCCACATGCATGCGGGTTAGCTAGTTTCCCTTTACTAATTAACATTCTTGTGTTTCCAAGGTCCTGTGAACATTCCACCACCTATGCTTGAAAATTTTATTCACGAGCATGAGGACGAGCAGGACCCATATACTCAGTGGCGCCTGACAACTTATTTCGATGGATCACCTCTTCTTGTCTATATACGGGGCACTGCTGATGTTACTAAGGAAGCAGGTGTTGTCTTGTATGGTCGCACTCTCCGAACCTATTCCAACATCCTTTGCAGGGTATTCGGGATGGATACTAGTGTACTAGCGCCAACACATTCTCCCTGGTTCAGTATTGAAAGTCTTCGAGGAAACTCGCTCTTTCTTGGACAAAACTATCCAATGATGGTGGAAGGCGATCCAGCTGCCGTTGACACAACATTACTACCATTTATGAGAAGCAACTGTATCTATACCTCGGACATTACTATGCTTCCCTACCATCCCAATATGGGTCCTGACATAGGCCACTTCAGCCTCGATGATCAGTCATGCGTTGGTCTCGAGATTGATAGTAGCTGGCCCTTCCCAGAGAATCACTTCTGGTTCAAAACAAGCGTTTCCAACGCGAGTGGTTGAGCTAAAGTTCATTTCTTCACTTTGTTATTTGTTGTGTGACAAAAACTTTACTAGAATGTTTTGTTGGAAATGATCTATAATCCAACGTGTATCCTCGTTGTCGTTGCGGGTTGATGACTTGCTGTATGTAATCAATGGTACATTTGCATATGCATCCATGAACTCACGCCTGCTAGTGGTGTCTATATGAACAGTGCTAGTGATTTTAGTTGCAAAAGTTAGATAGTGCTAGTGATTTGTAGCTGCATATTTTGACAAATCGCAGTGTTACAAGGTCGACAAACGGCAATGTTACTAGATAAACAAATGTCAATCTTTCCAGTTTGAGAAATGGCAACATACCCAAAATGACAGATATGCAAATCTATCCAATTGTTTGTACGTGGTTGCACACTGGTCATCCAAAACAACCGTTTGCGTTGAAGGAATGCAGAAATCCTGCTCGACACATTTTCCCTTGGCTTCCTGGTGAAGCTGTCGGTTTGCATACGGGTGTTCTAACTAAAACGTTTGCGATGAGTGTTTTATATTTAAAAATTGTTGACGTTTTTGTTAAAGAAAATCATTTGATAAGTCTGTACATTAAGAGAGAAAAATACAAGTTCATTCAAACCATATCTTTCATTCAGTCACACTGCGAATTTATATGCATATGATCGAGAATTCGAGATTGTGATGGCCTAGCTTATTAGGGATGATAGACTACTCACATCAATAAGGAATTCCTTCTTTTCCGGGAGCCCATTCGGACAGAACTCCAAAGTTAAGCGTGCTCAGCTTGGAGTAGTGTCAGGAAGGGTGACCGACCGAGAAGTTGCTCCCGGGTGCACACGAGTGAGGACAAAGTGCGCAGAAAAGACTAGTATTGAGCTGTGGGGCCAGTCTAGATCCCGCTAGGAGTAACGACCACCGGCGGGTGTGTCCGGAGCGTTACAAGTTGGTATCAGAGCCGACCCTCGCGGTTACACGGATGGTTGCGGACAGGTGCGTGGTCATGTTGTTCATGACGTTTGTGACCCGTCGTGGCACCCGACATGGCACATGTACCAGACTGGAAGCATAGACGTTTGTGCCAAGAGGGACCGTTCCTGTGGCCCGACGAGGACGTCGGTTCCTCTGAGTGGGGGTGTATGTGATGGCCTGGCTTATTAGGGATGATAGACTACTCACATCAATAAGGAATTCCTTCTTTTCCGGGAGCCCATTCGGACAGAACTCCAAAGTTAAGCGTGCTCAGCTTGGAGTAGTGTCAGGATGGGTGACCGACCGGGAAGTTGCTCCCGGGTGCACACGAGTGAGGACAAAGTGCACAGAAAAGACTAGTATTGATCTATGGGGCCAGTCTAGATCCCGCCAGGAGTAACGACTACCGGCGGGTGTGTCCGGGGCGTTACAGAGATACAGTATTAAACCCCCAAAAAACTATTTCCGGCGGCGGCGGAGGCGGCGTGCCATGCCGTCGTTGCTGTTGTCGTCCTCTGGGACGCCGTTGTTAAAGTATTCAAGGCAACACAAAATGTTCTTCACTTGTAAATCAAACATCATGTTGTCGCGCGATCGACAGGCGGGATGCGGGAGGACGATAACTGGCGCCGCTAAGAGGTAGCGGTCGACAACATCGTCCCATGCCGCTGAGAGGGGGCGCACGGGCACGGGTGCAGTGGGTGCAACCAAACGCACGGGGACCGGCGCCGCGGTGGGTGGAGGGGCATGCACATGCACGGCGGGTGTAGCCAAACGCACGGGGGCCGGCGCCACAGTGGGTGGAGGGGCGCGCATGGGCACGGGCGCTGGCGCTGGCATGTACACGAGCTTGCATGGGTCCGCGGAGACCTCGCTGACGCTCGCGGCTTCTAGCTCTGCAATAGTGCTCGGAGACCAGCCCGTCAATGCTACGGGGATGGTCACTGGCGCGGGCGTGGGGATGGGAGCTGGGACGGGAGCGGGGGCAGCAACCACCGTGGCCAGCTCGTTCTGGGCCATGTCCATGAGGCTCCATTCGTCCTTATTTTCTATCTCCTCCGGCTCGGAGTCGACTTCACCAAACTTGAAGACTAGTGGCAGATGATCATTCTACGTCACGGCGGTGGAGGTCTGCGGAGGGGAGGGGAATGGGAGGTGAACAGTAAGGCCGCCCATATTAAACAGTGGCTCGGGCGCCATTAATGGAGAGGAAGGCGGGCGGCCATGGAAGTTAAAGGGCTTGCTTCCTAGTAAGCCTGCGCAGCGTACAGCTCGCACGCTTCCCGGTGAGCCTGCGCATTGGAGGACAGCTTGCACGCCTCTCAGTCAGCCTGCGCGCCGGACTGCGCTCGCACGCCTCCCATTCAGTCAAGGTCAAGCAACTGTCTGCACGGCACCTCCTACAACCATTAAAACCAAGACACATGGCGTCACGTGAATGGTTAACAGAACGCACGGTTTGAATTATACGAACATTTGAGATATTAAAGTGATAGCTATTTTTTCAAAATGCCTTTGTTGGTTGTCATTATTCGAGTGCTCCTTCTCTTAAAATGGACACAAAAAATACCACATCATGTCGGGTGCCATTCCATGATAGCATGCCAAGTTTCATGAATTTCAGACGAGTTTTAGATTTACTAGAATTTAAAAACCAAGCATCTCAATGTTTTGTCGGCAATCAACGCTGCCCTAGTGTTTAAAATTCATTCTCATTTCTTGCATGGGACCTAAGCATGCACCCAAGGACATAGATTTGATTTTTCAACCAATTTATATGCACTGGAGCATGTGCATGTAGTTCAAATTTGAATTATGCACATAAATGCATTGAAAACTCAGTTAATGCATAAAAATGTCCAAAGGACCCCGAAAAATCCCAAAAATAGACACAACACTCCTGTTGTTTTATGTTGACACGAGAATTTTTTTGGAAGCAATAAGAGGCAGTGGATATCGTTTCGTCCCCAAAGGTGGGACGTTCCCTACCAAAACCATGATGCTTGTTATGAGAAGCTCTGATTTGTGAGAAGCATATACCCAAACCTGCCTCAAACGGGATAAATTTTTTTACCACGGCATGTTGATGCCGCTCCGTGAAAGCATGCCAAGTTTCATGAATTTCAGACGAGTTTTGGATTTACTAGAATTTAAAAATGAGGCATCTCAATGTTTTGCCGGCAATCAACGGTGCCCTGGTGTTTGAATTTCATTCCCATCTCTTGCATGGGACCTAGAAATTCATCCAAGGACACACATGTGATTTTTCAACCAATTTTGGTGCATTGGAGCATGTGCTTGTAGTTCAAATTTGAATTATTGTCACACCCTAGTTAGTTCAAGCATTAGAGTGTGCATCATGTTTAAATTCCTTTAAATTTGAAATGGGGATGACAGAACCCCCAGCACCCCCCCTGGAACAACTAGGGTTTACTAAAAACTTTACCAAGGAACCTGAAATGCCCTTCTAAAAAGCCCACCCTTTTTGTTTTGGGTTAAAACCTTTGACAAAAATGGTGCACATTTTTCTAGGACATCAAAGGCCATTGGATTAATCCTTATGGTATTTGCATTTGGGCATTTAAATGCTATAAAATATTTTAAATGCTCAAATAATCATAAACTAAAATGTTTGCTGTTGGATATATTCTAAGCAGTGGCCATGATTAATTTTATGATTTATGGTAATGCCCTGGTATTTTTAATAAAGCCCTGAAGTTACAGAAGTAATAAATAAATAAATAAACAGAAAAAAGGAGAGAGAGAGAAACTTACCAGGCGCAGCCCACCAGCCCACCTGGCTCGGCCCAGTCGACTGGCGCTTGCCAGTCGTCCCCCTCCTCTCGCCAGGAGGACGAGGAGCGCGTGGCCGGCGCCCGCGGCCACACGCCGACCACCTCCTGCTTCCGCCGACGCCCTGGAGGCGTCCACGAGTGCCACGCCGACCCCCACGTCTCCCTCTCTTTATTCCCACTCTCCCCGTGGCCTCTCTCCCTCTCTGGCTCTCTTCCCATCTTCCTGCCGAGCGCAGCCGTCGCCGCGGACAAGCTTCACCGCAGCCACCGCCGTCCATTCGCTGCCCCGACATGCCAGGAAGCTCCGCCGTCATCGACTACATCAAGTAGGCCGAGCCCCGTGCGCTCGCTCGCCCTGGAGACGCTGCACCGAGCTTGTTCTCAACTCCGGCCACCGGAGATCCCCTTCGCCGCCCCGCTCACTCCAGCCCTTCCTCGAGCTCGCCGTTCGCTCCCCTGCAACCGCTGTGAGCTCCGCCATCGTTTCCCCCTCTCCCCGCGCTCGTCCGCGTCCTCTAACCCCCTCTGCCATCGAAGCCGGAGCTCGCCGCCGCGACCGCACATCGCCGTCGTGGCCATAGCCACGTTGGGACGCCACCGAGCACGCCTTCGTCTTCCACGCGTTCCCAAGAGCCTAATGCACCACTCCCCGCGCCTCGCCGTGCCCCGTAGCTTCGGTTTCATCCTCGCCCGAACTCCGGCGACCGCCAAGGTCGTCGCCGGCGTCGTTCCCGGCCTCCCCGAGCTCCACTTTATCCACCAAACGACGTGGCTCGCTCCCCGCGTCACGTAGCTGCTCTCCGCCGTTGATTTGGTTGCCGGAGACGCAAACCCGAGCCCCTCCGCCACGTCTGTCGTCGCCTGTGTCAAGCCGCCAGCGAGTTGACCCTGTTTGACCCTCGTGTGGGCCCAGGTAGACCTCCCCCCCCCCCCGAGTCTATGACAAGTGGGGCTGGTCTGCTAATTAGTTTAGGATTAGTTTTAACTAAATTTAATTAGTTTAGTCACTAACATGTGGGCCCAGGCCCCACTGACAGCTAATTAGTGTTAATTTAATTCTGTTAATTAGTTGTGACACTGACAGAGAGGACCCACCAGTCAGGTTTGACCTGGCCGACCCAGTTGACTACTGACGTCACACCTATGTCATGCTGACGCATTAATTCAATTACTGGATTTATTCTTTAATAGGAAATTAAAGAAAATAGCCAAAACTTCTAAAAATCATAGAAAATCAACCATAGCTCCAAATGCAAAGATTTATATATGAAAAATGATCAGAAAAATTCAATCTATCCATCTGTAATGGTTTCATGCATGACAAAACAAGTTAACCTTTCTGTTTAAGCAGAATAAGGTAATGCACTAATAAGGCCATGTTTAATGAGCTAATATTTGAATCTTTGATTCAAATGAGTTCATCCCCTTCTGTTTTAGCTTGCATTAGGCCAATACACTTTCATCTTGCCATGTCATAGCATGCATCATATTGTTGCATATTGCCATGTGTTGATTATGTTTGGTGTGATTTTCGTGGTAGGTTCTGCCTCCGAGGATAACCCCGAGTATCCGTCTGAAGGGCAGTACCCTACTACCAATACAACAGGCAAGCAACCCATTGATCATTCCGATACAAACCCATGTTCTCGCTTCTGCTCTTGTTTACTGCATTAAGACAATGCGATTCAAACTGCTGTGTGCTACGGTAGTTGAACCCTTATCCTCTGCATGACCTGTCATTGCCACAGTAACTAGATGAAACCCACTAGCATGTGTAGGAGTTGATTGAGCCATGTATGTGATTCCTACCTTACTATGCCTGCTATGCTTAGAGTTGTGTCAGGTCTGGTTCATCTGGGTGATGGGCTAGAGTGAAATATTTATGTCGGTAACATTAGGGATGTGTTGAACATGTTTTGGTAAAGGTGTCGATGAGAGGCCATGTAGGAGTACATGGTGGGTTGTTTCATTGAGACCATCTATAAGAACTGAGATCTGTATGTGTGATTTAAGATGCAGTTACTACCGTACATTGGGCCCGAAACCAATGGACCCTCTCGGCTTCTTAATCACCCTAGTACTCTATCCAGGAGTTGCAAATAGTTTCTGGTGTTTGTAGGTTATGTGTTGGCGGCCGTGCGTAGCGCTGACCCTAGGGGTGGGCTATGTTGCGGTAGATACACCATGGCCGGGTATGTCGGGCGCCCGTTTGGCGTCTCGGGACCCTGTTCACATCGTTCGGGGCCGTATGTGGAAACCTCGGCCGGACTCCCTGCGGATGGAACCTGGATAGGCGATAAACCTGGACTAGAGACTTAAGTGTTTAGGTAGGCCGTGGCCGACACCCTCGCTGGGCTTCCGCTTGAAGGTTGCCGAGTACATGTCGTGTAAACGGCGGTAAGTGGTGAAAGCGTGTATGAAGAAGTATACCCTTGCAGGGTTAACATCATCTATTTGAATAGCTGCGTCCGCGGTAAAGGACTACTTGGTTGCCTATACAGTTCATAGACAAGTTAATGGATACTACTAAAAGACTCAAGATAAGTGTGAGTACCGAGGATGGCCCTCTCGTAGGATGACGAGGGACGATCCCCGGTGGAGTATTGTGTTGGTGAGTAGTGGACTCGTGTGCGAAAACTATTTTACTAGTGGAGTTCCGTAGGATAGCTTAGCCAAGAGTCAAAGCTGGCTTGCTGCAATAACCCCACCACCTCTTGAGAATGAGCATGTATAGTAGGTTTTGTTGTAAGACTTGCTGAGTACCTTTGTACTCATGTTTGCTTAATTACTGTTTTCAGATGACAACACCGCCCCCTCTGATGGGTTCTACGTAGACCTTGACGTCGACGAGTGACTAGCCACCCAGGTGGTGATCGTGGCCATGGAGGGCCCTATGTAGATAGACAGGCTTCGAGAAGCCTTCTTTCTTTCTAGTGTATGTACTCAGACTATTTACTTCCGTTTGTGCTTGTATGATTGTATGACTCGAGTGTCGGGTCATGTGACCCCTATCTGTATGAACATGTTATGTATGGCTCTCTGGAGCCTTTAAACAAAGTACTTGAGTTGTAGAGTTTTGTTGTGATGCCATGTTGTATGTACTCATATCGGGCATATTGTGTGTATGATTGAAATGCTTGGTATGAGTGGGATCCGACAATCTAGTTGTTTATCCTTGGCAGCCTTTCTTATGGGGAAATGTAGTCTAGTGTTCCTCGAGCCATAGTAGTCCGCTACAGCCCGGTTCACCGGATTCCTGCTAGCCCAGCACTACTGCTCAGGACACTTGACTGGCCGGCATGTGTTTCACGTCGTTCCTATGTCTGTCCCTTCGGGGAAATGTCACGCGGTGACATCCGGAGTCCTGCCTAGCCTGCTACAGCCCGGGTTCCCCTGAGTCCTGTTAGCCCAGTGATACAGCCCGGAATCACTCGCTGATGACCGACATGCTCGATGTGATTCATGTATGCCTGTCTCCATAGGTCTGTGCCGCTTTGGGTTCACGACTAGCCATGTCGGCCCGGGTTCTCTGTCATATGGATGCTAGCGACACTATCATATACGTGAGCCAAAAGGCGTAAATGGTCCCGGGCCATGGTAAGGCGACACCCGTGGGATACCGTGCATGAGGCCGCAAAGTGATATGATGTGTTACCGGCTAGATCAATGTGGCTTGGAATCGGGGTCCTGACAATTATGCACATAAAATGCCTAGAAAATCCAGTTAATGCATAAAAAGGCCAAACAAACACCGAAAAATTCCAAGAGTGAACACAACACTCCAATTGTTCTATGTTGACACTAGAAAATTTTTGAAAGCAATAAGAGGCAACGGATATCGTCCCGTCACCAAAGGTGGTACGTTCCCTATCGAAACCATCATGCTTGTTGTGAGAAGCTCTGGTTTGTGAGAAGCTTATACCCGAACCTGCCACAAATGGGACAAAAATTTTCATTACGACATGTTGATGCTGCTCCATGATAGTATGCCAAGTTTCATGAATTTCAGACGAGTTTTGGATTTACTAGAATTTAAAAAACAGGCATCTCAACGTTTTGCCGGCAATCAACAGTGCCATGGTGTTTGAATTTCATTCCCGTCTCTTGCATGGTACCTCGAAATTCACCCAAGGACATACATATGATTTTCCAACCAACTTTGGTGCATTGGAGCACGTGCTTGTAGTTCAAATTTAAATTATGCACATAAAATGCCTAGAAAACCCAGTTAATGTATAAAAATGGCCAAACGAACCCCAAAAAATCCATTCCCATTTCTTGCATGGGACCTAAGGATGCACTGAAGGACACAGGTTTGATTTTTCAACCAATTTGTATGCACTGGAGCATGTGCATGTAGTTTAATTTTGAATTGTGCACCTGAAATGGCTAGAAACCAGTTTAATTGTAACATCCCAAATTTTCAATTTGGAATGTTATACACTATATCATCCTGCATATCATATTTTCTTGCATTTTTGTCGATCCTAGAAATTTCACGCAACTCAAGGACCCTCGGAGAGAGTTGGAGATTTCGTCATTTTCATATTTGAGCTTTCTCAAATTTCGAAAAGAGGATCATTGGTTTTGTCGGAGTTTCATTTGCCTTTTGTTTGGATAGGGAAAATGCGCGTTTTCAAAATTTGCATTTTAGGCCCGGAGAATAGTTCATTTTGTTCGACTCAATTTTAGAAGTCGGGGAAAATTTACTTTAGAAGTTTTGGAGTTCGTTTAGATCTCTTTTCTGTTTTTTTTCTGCGCGCGAAACCGTTTAAAAAAATCTGCAGCGCCCCTGGGCCAAAGGCCCAGCAGCCGGCCGGGCCAAGTCCCCAGCGCCGCGCCGTGCGCCAGGCGCCCAGGCGCAGGGAGCCGCCGCCGCCATCCTAGTCCTTCTAGGACTCCGTTTGCGTTTTTTGGGACTCTTTTCCTTTTCCTTTTCCTACTCTTATTCCTTGTCCCCTACCCCAAGTAATCCCTCTCCTCCCCAATATAAATACCCAAGCACCCCCCCCCCTCTAAATCATCAAATCAAGCCCCAAGCACCACCGCGCCCCACACCCGCGCCCCGCCCAAGCCGCCGCCGCCCTTGCCCCACGCCGCCGCCTTGCCCTTGTGCCGCCGCCGCCCTTGCTCGCCGACGCCGGAGTCCCTCGCCGGAGACCTCGCCGGAGGTACCGTGCCGCATCTTTTCTTTTTCCTCGGATCGGTTTTCTCTAAATCGTTCTGTTTGCCTTTTATTTGGATAGGGAAAATGCGCGTTTTCAAAATTTGCATTTTAGGCCCGGAGAATAGTTCATTTTGTTCGACTCAATTTTAGGAGTCGGGGAAAATTTACTTTAGAAGTTTTGGAGTTCGTTTAGATCTCTTTTCTGTTTTTTTTTCTGCACGCGAAACCGTTTTAAAAAAAATCTGCAGCGCCCCTGGGCCAAAGGCCCAGCAGCCGGCCGGGCCAAGTCCCCAGCGCCGCGCCGCGCGCCAGGCGCCCAGGCGCAGGGAGCCGCCGCCGTCCTAGTCCTTCTAGGACTCCGTTTGCGTTTTTTTAGGACTCTTTTCCTTTTCCTTTTCCTACTCTTATTCCTTGTCCCCTACCCCAAGTAATCCCTCTCCTCCCCAATATAAATACCCAAGCACCCCCCCCTCTAAATCATCAAATCAAGCCCCAAGCACCACCACGCCCCACACCTGCGCCGCGCCCAAGCCGCCGCCGCCCTTGCCCCGCGCCGCCGCCGCCCTACGTCACGCGCCGCCACCGCCCTTGTGCCGCCGCCGCCGCCCTTGCTCGCCGACGCTGGAGTCCCTCGCTGGAGGTACCGTGCCGCATCTTTTCTTTTTCCTCGGATCGGTTTTCTCTAAATCGTTCTGTTTCTTCTCTAAACCATTCCGGTTTTTCTAGATCGGTTTTTCGTTCGGTTTTCTTTTCCGAAACCCTAGATCGGATTCGTTTTCTTTTCCGGTTTAGTTGCCTCGAGACCGTTCGCCGGACCGTTCGTCCTAACGAACGTGATCACCGGATTCTTCTAGGTTAACGAACGTCCGTTCGTTCAACCGTTCTTCTTTTTCTTCTTGTCGGATTTATTCCGCGATCGCGATCTCAGATCCGATCTTCGTTCTAGTTTATCTTCTCTCTCGTTTATCGGAATCAGGTGATTCAAGCGCCTGGAGTTTTGTTTCGAAACCGCCGTTCCAACTAATCAACCTAAACCAGTTTTTGCTATGGTAAAATTTGACCTAGTTTCAACTTGCTAGAACAGAGTTGTTTTCTTCCGCCATTTGTTTTCGGTTTCTTTGTTCGGTTCTTTCTCTCTTTGCAACCGGAGTTCTTAAGTTGAACTATTTGGTTTGATCTCTTGTTCGAGTTTTACCTGTGCATTAGATGAGTACTTATTGTATGCTTGTTGTTTGTCTGCGATAGATTACCCGGATTGCGCCGCTTGCTACTTCGAATCCCTAGGACTCGCGGATCATCAGCAAGGCAAGTAACACTTTGATCATACCTTTTCTACAACCCAGTTTTTTTGCATTAGATCCATCCTCACACATTGCATGATTAGGATCTAATTAAATTGTGGGATGGGAAGTAGATGAGGTAGTACCTATTACCTGTTTATTATGAAACCTTTGGGAGTTACTTCTACGTTTGCTTATTATGCCATGCTATGCTAGTAGACGTGGATTGGGTGAGTGATATCCATGACAGATGTGAGATTGATAATTTTAATGGTTTATCTAAGGTGCCAACTTAAACACACATCTGGGTGGATTGAGGCACCTGATGTCTATCAGGACTTGCCTGTTTTATTTTGGACCGCCACCCAGGCTCAAAGGGATCATAAGATCTTTCATGCTAAATACTTACGTGTGCAGCCACAAGCCATTATGGGCTCTGGCATAGTTGACTAAGTCGTGCGAACTCTTATAGGGGTAGACTAGCAGATGTAGGGGATGTAGGTGGTACGGTCTAATCCATCGTAAGGTGCTAGCGCTTCTGAAAGACTATGTCTCGGTCATCCGTTTCTCAAACACCAGTAGTGCGAGAAAACCAACGGAGGCGATCGAGTCTTGTCGGGAAAAGTGCGCAAACCTCTGCGGAGTGTAATAAACTAATCATGATTAGCCGTGTCCCCGGTTATGGACAATCTTGAGTATCTAGTATTTGAATATCATGTGAATCTCATCATGTTACTTCTAATTAATATTGTTGGGTTTTAAGGATTACTTTTAATTGGGATTGAGAATGCTGTCAACCATTCTCAATGTTTAACAACCACCATGATAGTTAAATAAATTTATTCCTTTGCAGTAGGGAAAAATTGGCTTTACGCAAAACTGTAACCATAGAGCTTTCCACCAGCCAAATATGCATATAGTATAGCTGTTTCATTCCATCATTCTCTGTGTGTTACTTTGCCAGCATATTCCATGTGCTGACCCGTTTCGGGATGCAACGTTAATGTTGCAGACTTTTCAGACGACGATTAAGGTGTTTTTAGGTCGTGGTTCTATACTCAGTGATGCCGTTGGAGTTGATGGACCCATTTATCTTCCAAGTCTTCCACTGTTATCGAGATTAGATGGCCTTAAGCCATATTATTCTAATAAGTTCTCTTCGGAGACATCGATGTAATAAGTGTGTGATTGCCGCTCTGCTATAAATCCTTCGATGTACTGTGTAGTGTCAGCATTACTGATCCAGGGATGACACCGGAGCACAGTAGACTTGATCCATTCGGGTCTGGTTGCTACATTAATGTATGAAATGTCCAAACAAACCTTGAATAATTCCAATTCTTTTACGACACATATACAGTTGCATGTTCACTGCCGATAAAAGTTCTAGCAATTCAAACACCGTCCATTGCCACTGTGACCCCATTTTGTAATTCAAATCAAGTAGATCCCACACAGTTTATTCTCACCAACCGTGTGAGATGTAGTACAAAATATCTTGGAGCACCGTCGGTGTATAGTACGCCTATGGCTTACGCGAGAAGGTGCGTCGGCTACAGTCCACAGCCGGCGTGTCAAGCACACTAGCTCTCTCCCCCAAAACTCCCGCCTCTACATCCCTCACAATCTCGAAAATATCTACCGTCTGGAAGGTTTCAATGTTTGATAGCACACGATTAGTATGTGCGGACCGTGTGCGATGTCTGTTACTCCCGCTCTGCTTCAGTCCCTTGATTGAAATTTTTAGTAGCCCTGGCATTTTACTCCCGCCTCCGCATCCCTCGCATTCTCAAAAATATCTGCTCGCGCTTGATCCAAATTTTCAGTAGCCCCGCCTTGTTACTCCTGCCTAGTAAAATATTCAGTTCTCGCAATATTCCTCAAACACAACCTCCGCTCACATAGACACACACAACCCTCGAAGCCATTGGTAGGTCACCGCCATCACCGGCGCCTCCATCCTCAACCTATGTCTGTGTGCCGGGGAGCTCGAGTAGCCAATGGCCAAAAAGAGGTTTATCGCGGCCTTTTCGCCCGACGCCGGCGAGGTGGCCCCGTCGTCCTCCGCGGGCCTGATCCGCCGTCGCTGGTCCCCTAATCCGCCTGCCGCCGCGCCCCTACGCTGATTCGAGGACTTCCTTGTCCTTCCCCGGACACGGCAGCCGACGAAGTCCTACTTCGGGGTCCAGCGGCAGCGGTGGGTGCTACCTCTTGAGCTTGCGTTGGTTTTCCCCAAAGAGGAAGGGATGATGCAGCAGAGTAGCGTAAGTATTTCCCTTAGTTTTTGAGAACCAAGGTATCAATCCAGTAGGAGGCCACGCTAAAGTCCCTCATACCTGCACAAAACGATTGCTACTCGCAACCAACGCGATTAGGGGTTGTCAATCCCTTCACGGTCACTTACGAGAGTGAGATCTGATAGATATAATATTTTTGGTATTTTTAGTATAAAGATGCAAAGTAAAAAGTAAAGGCAAAGTAAAAAAGCAAAGCAAGATTAAAGTGATGGAGATTGATATGATGAGAATAGACCCGGGGGCCATAGGTTTCACTAGTGGCATCTCTCAAGAGCATAAGTATTCTATGGTGGGTGAACAAATTACTGTTGAGTAATTGACAGAATTGAGCATAGTTATGAGAATATCTAGGCATGATCATGTATATAGGCATCACGTCCGTGACAAGTAGACCGAAACGATTATGCATCTACTACTATTACTCCACTCATCGACCGCTATCCAGCATGCATCTAGAGTATTAAGTTAAAAACAGAGTAACGCCTTAAGCAAGATGACATGATGTAGAGAGATAAATTCATGCAATATGAAATAAACCCCATCTTGTTATCCTCGATGGCAACGATGCAATACGTGCCTTGCTGCCCCTTCTGTCCCTGGGAAAGGACACCGCAAGATCGAACCCAAAGCTAAGCACTTCTCCCATGGCAAGAACTACCAATCTAGTTGGCCAAACCAAACGGATAATTCGAAGAGACTTGCAAAGATAACCAATCATACATAAAAGAATTCATAGAAGATTCAAATATTATTCATAGATAGACTTGATCATAAACCCACAATTCATCGGTCTCAACAAACACACCGCAAAAAGAAGATTACATCGAATAGATCTCCACAAGAGAGGGGGAGAACTTTGTATTGAGATCCAAAAAGAGAGAAGAAGCCATCTAGCTACTAACTATGGACCCGAAGGTCTGAGGTAAACTACTCACACTTCAACGGAGAGGCTATGATGATGTAGAAGCCCTCCATGATGACGACCCTCTCCGGCGGAGCTCCGGAACAGGCCCCAAGATGGGATCTCGTCGATACAGAAATTTGCGGCGGTGGAATTAGGTTTTTGGCTCCTTTTCTGATCGTTTGGGGGTACGTGGGTATATATAGGAGGAAGGAGTACGTCGGTGGAGCACCGAGGGGCCCACGAGGCAGGGGGCGCGCCCCCCACCCTCGTGACCGCCTCTTTGACTCCTTGGAGTAGGGTCCAAGTCTCCTGGATCACGTTCGGTGAGAAAATCACGTTCCGGAAGGTTTTATTCCATTTGGACTCCGTTTGATATTCCGTTTCTTCGAAACATTGAAATAGGCAAAAAACAGCAATTCTGGGCTGGGCCTCCGGTTAATAGGTTAGTCCCAAAATTAATATAAAAGTGGAAAATAAAGCCCAATATAGTCCAAAACATTAGATAATATAGCATGGAGCAATCAAAAATTATAGATACGTCGGAGACGTATCAGGCATCCCCAATCTTAATTCCTGCTCGTCCTCGAGTAGGTAAATGATAAAAAGACAATTTTTGATACGGAGTGCTACTTGGCATAATTTCAATGCAAATCTTCTTAATTGTGATATGAATATTCAGATTCAAAAGATTCAAGACAAAAGTTTACATTGACATAAAAATAATAATACTTCAAGCATACTGACAAAGCAATTATGTCTTCTCAAAATAACATAGCCAAAGAAAGTTATCCCTAGAAAATCATATAGTCTGGCTATGCTCTATCTTCACCACACAAAGTATTTAAATCATGCACAACCCCGATGACAAGCCAAGCAATTGTTTCATACTCTAACTTTTTCAAAACGTTTTCAATCTTCACGCAATACATGAGCATGAGCCATGGATATAGCACTATAGGTGGAATAGAATGGTGGTTGTGGAGAAGACAAAAAGGAGAAGATAGTCTCACATCAACTAGGCGTATCAACGGGCTATGGAGATGCCCATCAATAGATATCAATGTGAGTGAGTAGGGATTGCCATGCAACGGATGCACTAGAGCTATAAGTATATGAAAGCTCAAAAAGAAACTAAGTGGGTGTGCATCCAACTTGCTTGCTCATGAAGACCTAGGGCAATTTGAGGTAGCCCATCATTGTAATATACAAGCCAAGTTCTATAATGAAAGATTCCCACTAGTATATGAAAGTGACAACATAGGAGACTCTCTATCATGAAGATCATGGTGCTACTTTAAAGCACAAGTGTGGTAAAAGGATAGTAACATTGGCCCTTCTCTCTTTTTCTCTCATTTTTTATTTTTTTATTTGGGCCTTTTCTCTTTTTTATGGCCTCTTTTCTTTCTCTTTTTATTTGGGCTTCTCTGGCCTCATATATTTATTTTCCGTCCGGAGTCTCATCCCGACTTATGGGGGAATCATAGTCTCCATCATTCTTTACTCACTTGGGACAATGCTCTAAAAATGATGATCATCACACTTTTATTTTTCTTACAACTCAACAATTACAACTCGATACTTAGAACAAAATATGACTCTATATGAATGCCCCCGGCGGTGTACCGGGATATGCAATATGACAATGATGAATGTGTCATGATAAACGGGACGGTGGAAAGTTGCATGGCAATATATCTCCGAATGGCTATGGAAATGCCATAATAGGTAGGTATGGTGGCTGTTTTGAGGAAGGTATATGGTGGGTGTATGATACCGGTGAAAGGTGCGCGGTATTAGAGAGTCTAGCAAAGGTGGAAGGGTGAGAGTGCGTATAATCCATGGACTCAACATTAGTCATAAAGAACTCATATACTTATTGCAAAAATCTAGAAGTTATCAAAGCAAAGTATTACGTGCATGCTCCTAGGGGGATATATTGGTAGGAAAAGACCATCGCTCATCCCCGACCGCCACTCATAAGGAAGACAATCAATAAATAAATCATGCTCCGACTTCATCACATAACGGTTCACCATGCGTGCATGCTACGGGAATAACAAACTTTAACACAAGTATTCTTTAAATTCACAACTACTCAACTAGCATGACTTTAATATTATCACCTCCATATCTCAAAACAATTATCATGCTTCAATCTTTTCTTAGTATTCAACGCACTCAAAAGAAAGTTTCACAAATCTTGAATACCAAGCATGTTATTATTAAGCAAATTACCATGCTATTAAGAGACTCTCAAAATAATTTAAGTGAAGCATGAGAGATAAATAGTTTATTTAAAACAAATCCACCACCGTGCTCTAAAAGATCTAAGTGATGCACATAGAGCAAAATTATAACGCTCAAAAGATATAAGTGAAGCACATAGAACAAAACTACTTAGCTCAAAAGATATAAGTGAAGCACATAGAGTATTCTATCAAATTTTAATTCATGTATGGCTCTCTCAAAAGGTTTTTACAGCAAGGATGATTGTGGCATACTAAAACACAAAGACAAAAATAATACAAGACGCTCCAAGCAAAACACATATCATGTTGGTGAATAAAAATATAGCTCCAAGTAAATTACCGATGGAAGTAGACGAAAGAGGGGATGCCTTCCGGGGCATCCCCAAGCTTTGACTTTTTGGTGTCCTTGGATTATATTGGGGGTGCCATGGGAATCCCCAAGCTTAAGCTCTTGCCACTCCTTGTTCCATAATCCATCACAAGAATTCACCCAAAACTTGAAAACTTCACAACACAAAACTTAAAGTAGAAAACTCATGAGCTCCGTTAGCGAAAGAAAACAAAATACTACTTCAAGGTACTGTAATGAACTTATTCTTTATTTATATTGGTGTTAAACCTACTGTATTCCAACTTCTCTATGGGTTATAAACTATTTTACTAACCATAGATTCATCAAAATAAGCAAACAACACACGAAAAACAGAATCTGTCAAAAAAGAACAGTCTGTAGTAATCTGTAGCTAGCGCAAGATATGAAACCCCAAAAATTCTAAAATAAATTGCTGGACGTGTCGAATTTATCTATTAATCATCTTCAAAAAGAATTAACTAAATAGCACTCTTCAAATAAAAATGACAGCAGTTCTCGTGAGCGCTAAAGTTTCTGTTTTTTACAGCAAGTTCAACAAGACTTTCCCCAAGTCTTCTCAACGGTTCTACTTGGCACAAACACTAATTAAACAAAAAAACACAACCAAAACATAGGCTCAATAATTTATTTATTACTAAGCAGGAGAAAAAAAGCAAGGAATAAAAATAAAATTGGGTTGCCTCCCAACAAGCGCTATCGTTTAACGCCCCTAGCTAGGCATAAAAGCGAGGATAGATCTAGGTATTGCCATCTTCGGTAGGCAATCCATAAGTGGATCTCATGATAGTTTCATATGGCAATTTTCTTTTCTTTCTAGGAAAGTGTTCCATGCCCTTTTTTAATGGAAATTGAAATCTAATATTCCCTTCCTTCATATCAATAATCGCACCAACCGTTCTAAGGAAAGATCTACCAAGAATAATAGGGCAAGAAGGATTGCAATCTATATCAAGAACAATGAAATCTCTGAGCACATAATTACTATTTGCAACAATAAAAACATCATTAATCCTTTCCATAGGTTTCTTAATAGTAGAATCCGCAAGATGCAAGTTTAGAGAGCAGTCATCAAAATTACGGAAATCTAACAAATCACACAAAGTCTTGGGAATCGTAGAGACACTAGCACCCAAATCACACAAAGCATAAAACTCATGATCTTTAATTTTAATTTTAATAGTTGGTTCCCACACATCATAGAGTTTTCTAGGGATAGAAACTTTCAACTCAAGTTTTTCTTCATAACATTGCATCAAGGCATCAACAATATGTTCAGTGAAGGCTTTATGTTGACTATAAGCATGTGGAGAATTTAGCACGGATTGCAACAAGGAAATACAATCGATTAAAGAGCAACTTTCATAATTAAATTCCTTGAAATCCAATATAGTGGGTTTAGCAACATCTAGATTTTTATTTCTTTCAATCCCATTTTCATCAATTTCATCATAAAGATCTAAATACTCCGAATTTTTAGAACGCCTTCTAGGTAAAGGAAGATCATATTCAGTTTCATCAAGATTCATATTGCAAAGCAAAGATTTAATAGGGGACACATCAATAACTTTTAGATCTTCATATTGATTTTCATAGGAATTGGAAGAACACGCTTTAATAAAGGCATCTTTGGAAGCACGCATCCTAGCAGTTCTTTCCTTGCACTCATCAATGGAAATTCTCATGGCTTTGAGAGACTCATTGATATCATGCTTAGGAGGAATAGATCTAAGCTTTAAAGAATCAATCTCAAGAGAAATTCTATCAACGTTTCTAGCCAAATCATCAACTTTAAGCAATTTCTCTTCAAGCAAAGCATTAAAATTCTTTTGTGAATTCATAAACTCTTTAACACTATTCTCAAATTCAGAGGGCATCTTATTATAATTTCCATAAGAGTTGTTGTAGGAATTCCCATAATTATTAGAAGGATTACTAGGATATGGCCTAGGATTAAAATTCCCTCTATAAGCGTTGTTACCAAAATTATTCCTACCAACAAAATTTACATCCATAGATTCATTGTTATTCTCAATCAAAGTAGACAAAGGCATATCATTAGGATCAGAAGAAACACTCTTAGTAGCAAATAATTTCATAAGTTCATCCATCTTTCCACTCAAAACATTGATTTCTTCTATCACATGCACTTTTTTATTAGAAGATCTTTCAGTATGCCATTGAGACTAATTAACCATAATATTATCTAGGAGTTTATTAGCATCTCCTAAAGTGATTTCCATAAAAGTGTCTTCCGCGGCCGAATCTAAAAGATTTCTAGAAGCAAAATTCAATCCGGCATAAAAGTTTTGTATAATCATCCACAAATTCAAACCATGAGTAGGGCAATTACGTATCATTAATTTCATTATCTCCCAAGCTTGTGCAACATGTTCATGATCAAGTTGCTTAAAGTTCATAATATCGTTTCTAAGATAGATGATCTTAGCAGGAGGGAAATACTTAGAGATAAAATCATCTTTGCACTTGTTCCAAGAATCAATACTATTTTTAGGCAAAGACGAAAACCAAGCTTTAGCACGATCTCTAAGCGAAAAAGGAAATAGCTTCAATTTAACGACATCATTATTGACATCTTTTTTCTTTTGCATATCACATAAATCAACGAAGCTATTCAGATGAGTAGCGGCATCTTCACTAGGAAGGTCGGCGAATTGATCTTTCATAGCAAGATTCAACAAGGCAGCATTGATTTCACAAGATTCAGTATTAGCAAGAGGAGCAATCGGAGTGCTAAGGAAATCATTATTATTGATATTGGTGAAGTCACACAATTTGGTAGTATCTTGAGCCATCGCGACAAACAAGCAAACTAGCACACGAGCAAACAAGAGCAAACAGGCAAAAGAGGCAAATAGAGAGGGAGGATAGAGAGAGAGAAAGGGCGAATAAAACGGCGAGGGTGAAGTGGGGGAGAGGAAAACGAGAGGCAAATGGCAAATAATGTAATGCGAGAGATAGGGATTGTGATGGGTACTTGGTATGTTGACTTTTTGCGTAGACTCCCCGGCAACAGCGCCAGAAATCCTTCTTTCTACCTCTTGAGCTTGCGTTGGTTTTCCCCGAAGAGGAAGGGATGATGCAGCAGAGAAGCGTAAGTATTTACCTCAGTTTTTGAGAACCAAGGTATCAATCCAGTAGGAGGCCACACTCAAGTCCCTCGTACCTGCACAAAACGATAGCTACTCGCAACCAACGCGATTAGGGGTTTTCAATCCCTTCACAGTCACTTACGAGAGTGAGATCTGATAGATATAATATTTTTGGTATTTTTGGTATAAAGATGCAAAGTAAAAAGTAAAGGCAAAGTAAAAAAGCAAAGCAAGATTAAAGTGATGGAGATTGATATGATGAGAATAGACCTGGGGGGCCATAGGTTTCACTAGTGGCTTCTCTCAAGAGCATAAGTATTCTACGGTGGGTGAACAAATTACTGTTGAGCAATTGACAGAATTGAGCATAGTTATGAGAATATCTAGGCATGATCATGTATATAGGCATCACGTCCGTGACAAGTAGACCGAAGCGATTATGCATCTACTACTATTACTCCACTCATCGACCGCTATCCAGCATGCATCTAGAGTATTAAGTTAAAAACAGAGTAACGCCTTAAGCAAGATGACATGATGTAGAGAGATAAATTCATGCAATATGAAATAAACCCCATCTTGTTATCCTCGATGGCAACGATGCAATACGTGCCTTGTTTCCCCTTCTGTCCCTGGGAAAGGACACCGCAAGATCGAACCCAAAGCTAAGCACTTCTCCCATGGCAAGAACTACCAATCTAGTTGGCCAAACCAAACGGATAATTCGAAAAGACTTGCAAAGATAACCAATCATACATAAAATAATTCATAGAAGATTCAAATATTATTCATAGATAGACTTGATCATAAACCCACAATTCAGCGGTCTCAACAAACACACCGCAAAAAGAAGATTACATCGAATAGATCTCCACAAGAGAGGGGGAGAACTTTGTATTGAGATCCAAAAAGAGAGAAGAAGCCATCTAGCTACTAACTATGGACCCGAAGGTCTGAGGTAAACTACTCACACTTCATCGGAGAGGCTATGATGATGTAGAAGCCCTCCGTGATGACGACCCTCTTCGGCAGAGCTCCGGAACAGGCCCCAAGATGGGATCTCGTGGATACAGGAAGTTGCGGAGGTGGAATTAGGTTTTTGGCTCCTTTTCTGATCGTTTGGGGGTGCGTAGGTATATATATAGGAGGAAGGAGTATGCCGGTGGAGCACCGAGGGGCCCACGAGGCAGGGGGCACGCCCTAGGGGGGGCGCGCCCCCCACCCTCGTGACCGCCTCTTTGACTCCTTGGAGTAGGGTCCAAGTCTCCTGGATCACGTTCGGTGAGAAAATCACGTTTTCAAAGGTTTTATTTTGTTTGGACTCCGTTTGATATTCCGTTTCTTCGAAACACCGAAATAGGCAAAAAAACGGCAATTCTGGGTTGGGCCTCCGGTTAATAGGTTAGTCCCCAAAATAATATAAAAGTGGAAAATAAAGCCTAATGTAGTCCAAAACAGTAGATAATATAGCATGAAGCAATCAAAAATTATAGATACGTTGGAGACATATCAGTGGGGGACGTGGGTCGCCGAGATTACAGATCGAGGGACCCACATCCGCCGGGGGCTTGGTAGCTTCCACATGGACGAGCTCGCGACCATGGAGTACGACCGCTGGCAGGTCCGCTACCACGGCACGGCGGCTAGGCTCAATTTCCCCTTCGGCACACGTCCGGTCCACCTTGTCCCGTCAGAGCTAGGGGTGGTGAGCTCGGCTATGGCGCGGGAGGACCGCGAGGCCTGGGAGCGTCTCAAGGCCGAGGCCATCGAGGCCTACATGCAAGAGCTCCGTCAGCAGCACCCGGAGCTCGTGGAGGCGGAGCGGGCGATCTTTGCCGGCGCGGAGGGTGGCGAGGTTATCACGCTCTTATCCGATGACGAGGTCGAAGGCGGCACGGACGACGGCACGGAGGGCGGCGAGGTTATCGTGCTCTCCTCTAATGACGAGGTCGAAGGCGGCGGCGCGGAGGGCTTCGCGGTGGGCCGCGATGATGAGGAGATCGACGTCGACGAGTGGAGGAGTGCCTTCCCCAACGACCCCGATGACGGTATTGGCCCGGACCCGGCTCGCGGCACACCGTACATGACGAGGAAGGATTGGCTCGACCTCTACTTCGACCGAAAATACTTTAGCTTAGTTTAAATTTATGTTTTATGTTCGGTTATGGAAAACTATATATGTTTATGTTTGAATGCATGCTACTTTCGGTTGAACCTGCTTTGAACTTGATCAAATTGAAGTTTACAACCTTAAGTTTAGGGGATCGACTAGAAAAGGCCAAAAATTGCTGGAGTATTCTTCACCCTGGGTGAGGAATAGTTATTCTTCACCCCCCTCTATTTTACCATCAATGGACCGTAATTTTATGTTCCGTAAATTTTGTCTTATTTCCGAAGTAAAAAGAGATCGTAAGAAAATATATAATCGTCAAAAAACATATTTTATGTTATGTAAAATTACAAATGTAAAAACATAGTGTAAAATACACATAAACCATAAATTTTCTTGTCTTATGACCTATATTTTTATTTTCTTATGTGAAAATTTACATCGTGAATTGATAGAAATGTAACTATTTGAATTCCAAACGTAATTTAATTATGAAATGATCGTAAGATTACCTCGGGTGAAGAATAACTTATTCTGCACCCTGGGTGATGAATAGTAACACTATATATATATATATATATCCACTAAGGATTTTAGTCCTTTAACTTTTTAAGGATCGCCTAGAGATGTCCTTATGACTTGTTTATTTCAGTTCTTCACAATGTGATGCTCTATATGTGCAACTATTTGCTGTGCAGTTCAATTTCATCAATAACAGTTTTAACAATACCACTATGAATTACGATATTTGGTTGCTGTTAAGGATATTGCAGTTAACATGCCTTTTTATTTTTCAATTGTTATTTAGCAACATGCATTGTACTGAATGACTAAATATGCAATTCCAGGCTACATAGCAACAAGGAAGAGTGTTACCTTAATGTTCTGATGATGTCTAGATATACATGTAATAAAATCTTATATAATGGGATGGATGGAGTGTTGTACTACATTATTTTTCAATTGTTGTTTAGCTTCTAATATTAACTTGGTGCTTTTAGGTACATATATCATTGCCAAAGATCCACACTTCGATCCTTTCTGCGTATGGGGCAATGAGATATTCATGAACCAACATCAAGTGAGGAAACTGATAAAGATTGTTACTAAAATGGGTCAAAAGATGTCAATCGAACTATTTGTTTACACTTTATGCAAGACAACGATGAACTGCAGGATGGTAAGTAAGAACCCTGTAGCCTTCTTTTTACTGCCCGTAATGAGTTGTGTTAGAGGACAATATCTGGATCTTTTTTCTTTTGCAGTGGATCCTGAAGCAGTTTACTCAAGATTACCTCTCAAACTACATGGTTGGCGCCGGCCATAACAAGGGGTTGGACTAGAGTCCTGCATGCCTTCTGCATCCAGGAGAGCACAATAGGGCCATTCCACTTCACCTTGTTCAAGCTCTTTCTTTACCATCTGTAATAGTACAAGAATAGAACCCTGGTACATCATTCTTTATTTGGTGCTTATGTAATTCTTAAACATATGTACCTGTGAATCGAATAATGCATTGGTTGTTTGAACCCGATGAATATGAATAAAGCTATAGCCTACTTTCAAGTTTAAATTAGGTACAGTTTTAAATAGCAGCAATTAAATTAGGGCGAAATTACATTGTGCTGGTCATTACGGCACACACGATTGGTAAAACACAAACGTTCGCGATATACACCATAATCCGAGACGGTTCACAGAAAGGAAACATGTGCAAGCATGCACACAGTTGCCGTTTGCAAAGCGTGTGTGATGTCAGACACTGTCACATATGGTGCGGAAAAACTAAATGTGTGTGATTGTCTACATATCATACACAATTTATAATCATGAACTGTTTGTGATGTGCCGAGCACCATAAATCTCTCGTGCCTAGAATCTGCCTAGAAAACTGCCGTGCTTGGAATCTATCTGGTTTTAGGCAGAACCACAAAACTCTGACTGCGATGGGAATGCAAGCACAAACGAGTGGCAAGGATGAAGCGTTTGGGATATTCGAGATATCGGAAATGGTTATACAAGGACAACTGTATGCATCAAGGCTCCCTATCCCCGACAGTTTCTGGGACGTGTGGGAAGGACCCTCTATCGCCCACACTCACTTAGAGACGGTTCCAAATGCTGTCACAAAAAGGGGTTAAAAACCGTTTGTTTAGGACCGACGCACACCAGTGATAATAATTAGAAGGGAAACGGGGATAAAATAATTAGGACATTGGTTGTATAAAACAGATGAGGTTTCTCTGAAAAGACTATATGTTTGTGTAGTTACTGATAACACGAGCCATTCTAACTGTGTGGCGTCATAAATATCAAGAGTTTGAGAACTGCACACAACATCATTTGTACACAGAAGACAGAACACACTACATCATACACACTGACATATGATCTTAAATTAATTAAGATTTGTTGATGCATTGTTCTTAAATTCCATGTGCCAGATCTTGCAAATGGGTTATAAACATGGCTGACATTTACCAAAACAGGGTGCTTTTTTGGGCGATGAAAGAAACTGTAGTCTTTGTCAATACTACAAAAGAGGGGGGTAGTTGATAATTGGAAATACCATCGACCGAGGCTTGATAGACAAGTGGATTATAGATCAGTTATCTCCTAACGTCGGTAACACCATGATCTTGTACTTGCTTTTTGAAAATCATGGATCAACAACCTGTGATCTGGTACCAATTTCTGTCACAATCACGATCTCCGAAAGTCACTCGCTGGAGTGTTTTATGCTTTTCGGCAGGTACGTACATAAAAGATGGATTTCTTCTGAACTGATTGGAAGCCTACGATAACATGGATGTACACAAGGGCTAGCCCAACCAGGTAGATGGATAATAGACGTCATGTTGATGCTGGTCCAAGCGTATAATATCCACGACCAAGCGCAACATGGGTGGATAGATGTATTTTGTCTTGGGTTCAGAAATTTTCAAAAGAAGGGGATAGGGGAAACAAGAAGAAGGGACCTGCACCTTGGACATTTGGAGGCGAGAGGATCCACTACGTAGAGGCGACGCCCCCGGCTGCGTGGACCAGATTCTCTCGAGAACAAACAGGCTGGCGGTGTTGGGCGTCGCCGTCGTCGGCGTCGTGGGCAAGAGGATTGCAGACTCGATGGCGTAGGTTGCCTCGATGGCCTGGAACTCCGCCTCGGCGCCTCTATCGTCCGCGACCTACCAGTAGAAATCGTCGGTGTCGTGGGCATTGTGGCCACCGGAGCTAGGGCAGCAGGTCGGGCATTGCGTGAGGACGCCACGGGGCTAGGGCGTCATGTCAAATACGGAGTAGATGGGACAATCATTATCCATATTGTGTGAGGCTATTTTTTTTCTATGCGGACTGGGCGTGGCGTGGGAGTTTTTCCGGTGGAGTATGGTTAGTCAAAGCTAATTGCTACATGCAATCGTTGCCTCTAATTAGATGTATTTAGTCCGTCAGATCTCATTAAGTGGGATAATCTAGCGGCAGAAATTAGTCTGGATACACAAAGCGGGGTGGTTATAGAAAAAAAATTCGATTGTTTAAGTAGTATATATATATAGATATATAAATATATAGATATAGATTCAGCAGACTCTGAACATATTGAGGACACACCAACTATACCTTAAGCCTCAGCACAAACCCATTTTTATGCTCTTCTCTTCTATCCTCTCTCCATTGTCCAAAGGACCGAAGATTGATGAATATGATTGGACGCCGTGACGTGTTTGTGGATATTTAATGGTGTTCGTTTTGATGAATCGTGTTGGTGTTGCTCCAATACTTTCCGTTGGTGCCTTGGCAGTTGCAGCGTCCACAATCACATATCGTTTTCTTCCCCGCACGAGGCAGCTTGGCTGTTTAATTAGCGTATGTCGTGAACAACTCCAATGGATCTTGCATCCCTTAAAGAACCATCGTTTAAGGAAAGTTGGGGCAAAAAAAGACCTCCACTAGTTTCCGTAAACCCAGAAAATTATTACGGGATCCTGTATAATCATCTCCTCCGTGCTGCAAGTTTACCGGAAGATAGCCCTTCCCGTATAATTTGACAGTAAAAGACCAGCTTGAAAGTTCACGATGAGCGCCGCGCATCGCCGAGCCGTTGCCCGCCGCCGCCTTGTCTTGCCGCCGCCCCTCCACTACCCCACTTTGTCGTGTCGTCGCCACTGCCGCAGCAAGGCCTAGGGCTGCCGTCGAGCCCAGGGACGGAGCCAGGATTTAGACATAGGGGGGACGAAAGACAACAAGCGGAAAAATAGACATACCATACCATGTGGTTATCCCAAGCCTTAGCCTTGCATCTTCAACCTTTAACTCATTTGCTTTACCGTGACCTAGATCAGGTGTGCTCATTTGCTGGACTAGAATTGGTGCTATTTTTTGACTAGCTACTAGTTGACAGCGATAGGAACTTACAATCATACGGCCAGATTCAGGTTGTAAAACCAATTCCATTGTAGAATGGATAAATTATTTCCTTATTCATTAATTCAAAAGTTTATCATCGATTAGTTCTTCAGGCCTTGTGATGGTAAAACAAAATTGCTACGCACATAAGCTAACTCCATCTAAACGCAGAAACTTTGTAAAATGTAATCTAGAAAAACGTTTAACAATACACATCAGCGAAGAAGACTAACCGCACAATATCTTTGGTCGGTCAATCGTCGCGGGGTCGTAGGGCGCAGGCTTATAGCCACACATCGCGGCGGCGATCAATTTTTGGTTGCAATCTTGTGGATTCGGTGCCAGTTTTCACATCCCGGGGCTGCCCTAGACTTGCAGCTCTTCATTGCGTCCGGTCTGCCGGCAAGGCGGAAACATGTTCGTGGATCGGTGCCTGCCTGTCCCAGCTTCCCCTTCCCTTCGCCCCGTCTCTATGGAGATTGGAGGCGCGATGGAGAGATCTGATCACAGGAGCGGCTTGGAACGAAGAGGTTAGGGTCTAAGCGATATGTGCGAGACTGCGTGCGTAGTCCAACTCCCAAGTCGTGGCTGGGCGTCCTCCATGATGGGTTGGCCGCTGGCATTTTCCTTCATTTTGTGCATTTATCAAATACATTGGGCTGTACATCAGTACATGGGCTGAGATGATGATGCTTCACGTTAATTGCAAAGGGCTGAAGCCCATAGGGGGGGGCAAAGCACGTTACGTACAGCTACGGAATCAAAAAAATTAGCGACTAATAGAACGCCATCAAGGGATGACACGATCGTTTTGGGGGGGGGGGGGGGGGGGGGGGCTCGTCCCCCCCTTAATCCGTCCCTGGTCGAGCCTCTCATACTGTGCCGCCCCGTGTCAGCCGCCGCGGTAGGACGGTTGTGACACCGCCACTGCTGCCCTTGCGCGGTCACCCTGTGTCGCCGTCGCGCCGCCCCCATGCACGAGCCACCGCCTTGACGCGCTCCTGCCGCCTCCACGCTGGTGCGCCGCACTACACCATGCAGTTCACACACACACACACACGTGTCAATGAAGTGCGGGTCCTACACAATTAGCTAGGTTTGTTTAACAAAAAACTAGAAAAAAAACAGATTTTACGGAAAGGGGTTTACAGGAACTGAGAAGAGTCGATGTCTGACAACTACCCATTACGGGATTTTTTTTTTACAGCAGCTGTTGAAGTTGCTTGTCTAGTGCTGAAAGCTAGGGCGTTAGATATTTATTTTTTCCTCCATACGCTTCCCATTGTCCCATTGGAGATGCTCTCGGCTGTTTAATTATAGACCGCGGAAATTTTCTCGATGCCAACAACGTGGGGAGGCTGCACGGGCCAATTGCAGCACTTGACAAGCGAGAGGCGTAGGGTCCCAAGCTCCCGCCATGGCCTGCACTGGCGAGCACACCGTGGCCCTGCTTGCCGGCCTTCCCGCCGAGGTCTCGTCCCCCTAGCCTCTGCCTCCTTCGTCGTGATTATTTTCTCTACACTTCATTTTCTTTCTCCCTTTCGCCTGCGTATTATTTCAACCCCTGGCATGAATGATGTTTCGCTGTTGACTTTGGTGGGATTGCCGTCGCAGGCAGCGGAGGCATACTCGTACACCACCGACGGGTCCCTTGATTTCGACGGGAACCCGGCTCTGAAGAATCGCACAGGTGGATGGCGCGCGTGCCGCTCAGTTCTTGGTAATTTATGTCGCGTTCACCTGTTCTTCGTGGTAAAATTATTTGCGTGATGATTAATTCAAGTTTTAATCTTGCAGGTACCGAGTTCTGCTACTGCCTCGCGTTCTTCGGTATCTCCTGCAACCTCGTCACGTACCTCACCGGCGTCCTGGGCCAGAGCAACGTCGCCGCGGCGAGGAACGTGTCCACCTGGCAGGCCACCTGCTTCCTCATGCCTCTCGGCGGCGCCGTCGTCGCAGACTCCTACTGCGGAAGGTACCGCACCATGGTCGTCTCCTGCTTCATCGGCATCGCAGTACGTTACTTGATCCTCCTCCCGACCGCTCTCAATTAAGAATTTTTCATCCTGGAGCTGTTCAATTTTAGGTCCTATTTGAGAAAAATTGATAGCATTCTGCAAGATCGTTACAATTTGGTATCTGTGCTTTATGGGCAGGGCATGCTCATGACAGCATTCTCGGCGTACCTGCCGCTGCTCGTCAAGAACGGCCTCACCTCGTCGGCCATGGTTACGGTTCAGGGGTTCGTCTTGTTTGTCGGCCTCTACATGATTGCCATTGGCTTAGGCGGCCTCCGGCCGTGCCTCATGTCCTTCGGCGCCGACCAGTTCGACGACGGCGATCCGTCGGAGCGCGCCACCAAGGGCTCCTTCTTCAACTGGTACATATTCAACATGAACTGCGCGTCGCTCATATCCAGCACGGGCATCGTCTGGGTGCAGGATCACTATGGCTGGGCACTGGGCCTGACCGTCCCAGCGGTCGTCCTGGCCGCCGGGCTATCTTGCCTGGTTGCGGCGTCGCGGACATACAGATTTCAGCGAACCCGTGGCAGCCCACTCACCAGAGTTTGCCAGGTCGTCGTCGCTGCCGTGAGGAAGTTCAGCGTCGACACGCCGGCCGATAGCTCTCTGCTCTACGACATGCTGGAGGACGACCACGTCGGAGTTCCGAGGATCGAGCACACCACTGATCTCCGGTCAGTTACTACAATCCTCTGAGTTTACCTCGCGTCGCGTGCCTGGTTACCACTAGACTGAATGACTGATACGCTGCTTGCTTGATCAGATTCTTCGACAAGGCCACCATTCTCGTGGCTTCGGACAAGGAGGTGGAGGCGGCAGCCGCGCCAGCGCGGGCCAGCCCGTGGAGACTCTGCGTCGTCACGCAGGTCGAGGAGTTCAAGATTCTCGTGAGGATGCTGCCGCTCTGGGCGTCCGTCGTGTTCTTCTATGCCGTGTCGGCGCAGGTCACGTCGACATTCGTCGAGCAAGGCATGGCGATGGACGCCACCGTCGGCTCCGTGCGCGTCCCGCCGGCATCCATGTCCACCTTCGATATACTCACCATCATCCTCCTGGTCCCGCTCTACGACCGGGCTTTCGTTCCGGCTGCCAGGAGGCTCACCGGGAGGGAGAAGGGCATCTCCGAGCTGCAGAGGATTGGTGTCGGACTCGCTATGCCCGTGCTCGCCATGGCCGCCGCGGCGCTTCTGGAGACGGCGCGCCTCCGTGCTGCGCCAAACTCGACGAGCGTGCTGTGGCAGGCGCCGCAGTACGCGCTGATGGGCGTGGGCGAGGTGCTCACCACCATCGGGCAGCTCGATTTCTTCTACGGCCAGGCGCCGGCCGCGATGAAGACCGTGTGCACGGCGCTCGGGCTCCTCGCGATAGCGGCCGGCGGCTACCTGAGCTCGTTCCTACTGACGGCCGTGCAGTGGGCGACGGCGACCGGCGGTGCGCCGGGGTGGATCCCCGACGACCTGAACGAGGGTCATCTGGATCGCTTCTTCTGGATGATGGCCGGACTTGGTTGTCTGAATCTGATGGCGTTCGGGAGCTGCGCCAGGAGGTACAAATCCCGGAAGGGTTGCTGATTTTTCAGTTGCTTCACGGTGGGCCGAGATTGTTTTTTTTCCACCATGGCCCAAGACAATCCACGTTCCGAGGACGTGCGTTCCTCAAAAAGAAAAAAAGCATTAGAGAAATGCCTCAAAAAAGATCAGCAATAGTGAACCATTTCAAGAATGTGTGCGGTTGGAGTCGACGTTCAACCCCGCTAAAAGTCGATATACTATATATGAGCTTTTTGCTCAACTCAGTTTTTGTTACAAGGGATGAATTTTATTGGATTAAAATGAAGCATGAAGAGAATACAAACACAATAAGCACACACCTGATCTCTACATAGCTAAGATGTCAAACCAACACCAACACACACATAAATACACATGCCGACAAATAATAATATCATATAAGATCAAAGCTATGCATAGAAGAGGAAAAAACAAAGCGATCAGATCAATGATCAGCAAATTATAACAATGACCATATCGTCCAAACTATCTCACAACATCACACAGGCAATAAGGTTCTTCAACATCAACGCCTTCAACAAGGAAGTAACACTCAAGCAATGTCGTCATCGGATCCAATCACCCAAGACAAGAATCTAGGTTTTCACTTTGAAGAACCAATCCAAGCATATCCACACATATGCTAAGTTTATCATGCACTCCTATTTCAAGTCTGAGATGACCTAGAGAAAAACATGTGTTATCTATTACTAGTAAGATTTTCTTGTTGCTTTTCCTCCGGTCCGCAACGCCCCCCTTGAGTGTGCTTCCTCGGCTTTGCTTCAGCAGATAGTAGCATCACGGCAGTGGCCGATGCAACAACGTTGGCCCATAACAGCTAGGTATCACAGCGACATAGTGACATAGCGTTACCCGAGAATATTCATGTCCTCGTTGCAACGCAAGGGCAATTATCAAGTTTTTCTAAAATGTTCATAAAATTTAGAAAAATCAGCACATTTAAAATATATTCAGGTGTTACAAAAATGTATTCGTGACATGTTAAAAACATACAAATCTGTTCATGTGATTGTGGAAAAATGGTTCATGCCTTTCAAAGAAACCATAACACTTAAATATGTTTCACATGTGTTATGAAAAATATTCAATATGTGCTAAAATTTACCGTGTTTTTAAAAATGTTAAATGTGCATTTGACAAATGTTCAATATGCTTTCGAAAGAAATTCAACTTGTATTTGAAAAATGTTAATTGTGTATCTGAAAAATGTTTAAGATGTATAAAAATTATTTAGTATGCATTTGACAAATGTTTACATGTATTTGAAAATTTTCAACTCATTTCTAGAAAATCTTCATGGTTTATACAAGAAATGTTCAACCTGCTTCAAAAAAGTCGACATGTATTTGAAAAAGACAAAAAGAGAAAAAAACAAACAAACAGGAAGAACCCCAAAAAACACAATGAAAACCGACAAAAAACTAACAAAACAAAAAAGGGAAAAGCCCACACGGAAGTTTCTAAAGCCGGTCCGAACCGGTCTATAAGAATCTTCTCAAAACCGCTCTCAGGAACCGGCCCATTAGAAGAAGCGCCAGAGCCGAGATGCTTGCGCGACCAAACCACCCGCTCAAAACATGAATCTTTTTTTTGTGTGAATACGCTATCGCATACCACATTGTTATAGAAGACCAAAGACAATTACAAGAGACCTTTTACTACGAACAGCAAGTGTAACACACACCGAGCTAATTCAAAGAACCTACCCTAATAGCATGTTTGGTTGGGGGTTGGAATTGAAGGGGTATGAGACTTCAAATCTATGCACCACTCACCTGGGCGAGCGCCGCTGCCTCCCATGGCCGAGCCACACCTATGCACCGCCGCCTCCCATGCCGGTGCCTCCCGGATGACACGTCGCCGCACCTCCTTCGCGGGAACCCGACCGCACACAATCGCACCGCTGCGCGCCTCGCCCTGCACCGCCGCACCACAGAGGCCCTCATGTACCACCCGCGTGACGCCACTCCCCCGCGCGAGGAAGGCCCGTCAGGGCTCGCGGAGCAGGCCCACCGCCTTCCTCTGGAGCCACCCGCATGAGTGGCCCGGGAGGGAGGGGACTGCCTACTGGTACTGGGGCAAACCTGGGAATAGTGTGGATCAAAACTTAGTTTTTGGTTTGGTTTTTGATTTGGTCTCACTAGTTTGGTCTTTACTGGATTTAGGTAGACAAACAATTTGGTTCGGTTTGGGTTGTGGCTAATAAGGGATTGGATAGGTTTGGTTGGGTGCAGGCTTATGGGTTGAAAATGCTGCAAACTATGGTTTGAGACCGGATTGATGGATTAGTCTCAAGCAAAGGTCCAAATGCCACCGCCTTCCCAGCATGCTCAGTCGCTTCTTGTCAATCTATCCATCGTCCAGCACAAGCTTCGTGCCATGGACACCTCTGACTTGGGAGAAGATGATCTTGACTTGGACCCGCTGCACCTCCATGACCACGCCAACGGCAAGGGTGACATCCATGACCACGCCGACGCCGACGTAGAACCAAGGATGTTGGGAATAAGCCGTGGCCGGCACGGTGGTGACCGGCGTGCGTGTGCGGAGCAGTCCATGCAGGCCACAGGCGCGTGCGTGCGTTTGTACGTGCGTGTGTGCGCCAGGAGCGATCCGTGTAGGGCACGGGCGCGTGTGTGTGCGTGTGCGTGCGTCGGGAGCGTGGCATGGGCGTCGGGCGCGCGAGCCGGCCACGTCGAGTGCGTGCATGCGCGTCGAGCGCGAGCCGTGGAGCACGGGACGTGGCGAGTGTGCGAGTGGGGTGCGTCGAGAGCGCGGCGTGGCGCATGAGTGCACGCGCGTATAAGGCCCCCTCCCTCGGGTGTATTGTACCAAGCGGATGGAGTTCGTGCTCGAGGAGAAAAACAGAAAAACCGTCGGTGCGGCAAGGTATTTGTCCGTGACCAAATTCTCTGTGTCCATTTTCCCACTGTGCCTTGTTGTCTCCGATGATCACCGGTGCACCGGGAGTCCGTTTTAGCTAACATAGGAGATGCTGGCGATCAAGACACCCTGAACAAACGATCATGACCTGAACGGCAACTGCCTTCTTCAAGTTTGTATCCAAGTTCCAACACCCGAGCAGCAGATACTCACTAGTCAGTTTCACGGCTGTTGTGCTTTGTCCATGGTTTGAGTTTGTGAGTTTAATCCAAAACTTGAAAACAGTTTGAGCTGGATTGGGTGGGAAATACGTACAGTTTGGTTTGGTGTGGATTTTAGCTACAAGTTTTTGGTTTGGATTGGTTTGGACGCTGGAGTTATACTCGTACAGTCTGGACTGATTTTGGCTTGGATGTCAAACTATTCATAGGTTTATACTGGGGTGTGGGGGGATGTATGGTGGAAAACACAAACCTTGAAGGAAGCATCGTGCGGTTTGGGGTTTGGAGATTAGATGAGATGGTAATACATGCATCCATCGGCAGACAAGGATGGGCACTAGCTCAGCAGCAACGCCACACGACGTGGATGGATGTACGTAGTACTTATAAGGAGACACCTCTATCTCTGTAGCTTGTGCTTTCACTTCGTCTGTAGCTCGTCCTTTCCCTTTACCCACCAGTGCAGCTGCCGGGAGGTAGGAGAGCGAGGCCGTACTTCTTAGCTGCGGGGCCACGTTTACCACGCGATGAGGCTCGATGAGAGTACTGTTTGGTAGAGTACTAGCGATTGTGAGCACTGACGCGAACCGCAGCGGCCTCTGGTTGCCCTGTCCAGCTTTCAGGTCCGCTGCTTCTCTCGGAAAACGATAGTGTTGGTACTAGGAGCTAAACTCTTTCAGCCGTTGGGGCTGGGCAGGCCAGCCAGCAGAGCAGAGCAGAGAGCAGAGCAATCTTCAGCCACAGTACGTACCGCGTACCGGCCATGGCCCCCGCCTCCAGCAGCGAGCAGCCAGAGCAAACGGTTGCCCTGCTCGACCGCCCTCCCGCCGAGGTCTCGTCCCCCTCTCGCGCTCTGCCTGCCTCCATGCCCATGACTGTCTTCTCTAAGATTCAAATTATTTTCTCCCTTTTGGCTTGACTGACGGACGGGGATTTCTGTCGCAGGGAGCGGCGGAAGCGTACGCCGCCGACGGGTCTCTTGACTTCCACGGGAACCCGGCGCTGAAGCGTCGCACAGGTGGATGGCGCGCGTGCCGCACACTTCTCGGTAATCTTTCATGCTTGCTATTGAGATTTTTCTTAAGGAAACGGAAGCACTCCTACGGCGTATCATTCCTGAGACTTGTCTATCCATGGCTGAAATCTTGTGGTTGTTTTCCCCTAGTTGCCTTGTGGTTGTGGATCACCAAGGCTCCCCATGTTAAACCTGCTTCTGCATCTAAAAAACGGCTTCGTTGGATTCTTCTCAAAGTAAAAGTCATCCGGCTTGTCCAAACAGACCAAGTGCCCAATCCCCATGAAAAATTGTTTATGAATGGCCTGGCCTGCTTGATGGAGATAACAAGGCAATCATGGATGGATCGATCATGTCCCTCAACTCTCTTTGGGCAGGCATATGATGAAACAAACTTGCAGTCTTCGTACGGATGACGCATGCTCCACTGTACCATTGCTCTACATTAAGTCTTTTGCATTTTCATATATCCATCTCCGCGACAAGTAATTCGAGACAGAGGGAGTACTAGCAGTTAGAAGAAAACTTCACAGCCAACTGACAAGTCGTTGTGCTTACTGTTTACGTAGATATATTTGTTGTATGCGTAGTACAAGCTTGCATGATTAGAAATGAGTGAAATTAATATTGTCAATGCAATATTCATGATTTATTTCTGAATTAGATTAATCAAAAAATTGCCTGATTACGATATTTTTCTATTCATTTTCACCTTCTTCGACGGGGATGTGCAGGTATCGAATTCTGCTACAACCTATCGATCAATGGGATCACGTGCAACCTCATCACGTACCTCACCGTCGTCCTGGGCAAGGGCAATGTTGCGGCTGCAAGAAGTGTCTCCACCTGGCAGGCCACCAGCTCGGTCATTCCACTGGTCGGCGCCATCTTGGCCGACTCCTATTGGGGAAGGTACCACACCATGGTCATCTCCTTCTCCACCTTCGTCGTGGTACGTAATCCCACCAACAACCATACACTACAATAAATCACCACTCTGCATCTTGAGACGCCAATTGAAATATTCAGATTACGGGCTACTTTGATTTATATTCTTTTATTAGTATATATTGATTGGAGAATCTATTTCCGTTAGAAAAGATTGATATTGCGCTTTGTTTTTTTTTTGACAGAAAACTCCTTCTTTATTCAAGCACCAAAATAGTAGCATCGTTTACAAGCAACGAGATAACCGCACTAGGGGCAGTATCCAACCAACAACCAGTAGTAGAAAATTTAGCTAACCTAGCAAACTCATGAGCTACCACATTACTCTCTCTATTACAATGAGCATAAGTGACATGATTAAAATCTAAGGACATGAAATAACAATCATCGAATATGGCACTAGCAACTGATGAAGAGTAGCCCTCCTTTAGAGCTTCTACCACTTCCATACTAACTGAGTTGATCTCGATTTTGCTACACCCTGTTGTACGTGCTAGATTCATCCCAAATCGTACTGCAATAGCCTCTGTTGTAAAAGATTGGTATTGCGCTTCATTGATTTTAGGACGGGTAACCACACAAACGTTTTCTCTGACCCATTTTGCGTTAGCATACCAAAGAACAATGCCAGCGAGTTCAACCTCATGGATTTTTGTTGTTTGAAGTTTGATTGATATGTTTTTCTTTTCCTTTTGCTTGCAGGGGATGATCCTGACAGCTCTCTCGGCGTACCTGCCGCTGCTCGTCAAGAACGGCATATCGAACGTGGCTGTGGTTCAGGAGTCCATCCTCTTTCTCGGCCTTTACATTATCGCAGTCGGAGTAGGCGGTCTCCGGCCATGCCTGATGTCCTTTGGCGCCGACCAGTTCGACGACGGCGACCCGTTGGAGCGCAGGGCGAAAGGTCCCTTCTTCAACTGGTACGTGTTCACCATGTACTGCGGGTCGACGATAGCAAGCACCGGCGTCGTGTGGGTGCAGGACCACTACGGCTGGGCACTGGGCCCGACGATCCTGGCAGCGGTCCTCGCCGGCGGGCTCTCCTGCCTGGTTGCGACATCGCGCAAGTACAGGTTGTCGTTGCCGAACGATCGAACGAGAGAAAGAGAGAAACTAGCTTGAGGGCGAGATGAACACGGACGAACTTGGAAGGGTATTTTGTGCTGCCGTAACTGCGCAGCTTTTCCGTTTTTTCTCTTTCCTTATTATCTGATTACAATCGCTAGCCTACCCTCCCGGTCCGGCCGCCATGATCCGCGTAGATCGCGCTGCCCCGCGATCACGTCCATAGCGAGAGCCGGGCGACCAGGAGGGAGTAACAGAAAACAAAAAGGAAACAAGGAGGGCTCGCTACATGCGCCTCCACAACCAACGTGCATGCCTGGGTCACATCCGACCCAGCTGCACCGATTATTTTAAACGGAAAACTATCTAGCCTGTAGACGTGAGCTTATGACAAAGGCTAACATTCTCCCCTCTAAGCTCAACGTCCTTTGCTGATTTCCTTGACACCAAGCTTCTGACGCAGCTCAATGAACTTCACACGCCCAAGTGCTTTTGTCAATGCATCGGCCACCTGGTCATCAGATCCCACATGATCAAGCTGCACCTCTCCATGTTCAACACAGTCTCGGATGAAATGGAACTTGACATCGATATGTTTGCTTCGATCATGATGAACGGGATTCTTCGCCAGCGCTATTGCAGACTTATTGTCAATCAAGAGCCTGAACGCACCAGCTTTTTCTCCCTTCATTTCAGCAAGCAGACGATTCAGCCATAGGCCCTGGCAAGTAGCAGACGCCGCAGCCACGTACTCTGCCTCACAAGAGCTGATTGCCACAATCTTTTGCTTTTGGGAAGCCCATGTAACAGGATTGCTGCCAAGGAAGAAAATCTGACCAGATGTGCTCTTACGATCCTCAACGTCGCCGGCGTGGTCACTGTCACTATAGCCCAGCAGCTCACTTTTCCCTGAACCACGCCCATAGCAGCACCCATAGCTTAAAGTACTGCGCACGTACCTAAGTATCTGCTTCACGGCTGTCCAGTGAGTGACTGTAGGCCTTTCCATGTATCTGCTCACTATTCCAACTGCATGAGTGATGTCCGGTCTTGAGTGCACCAGGTACCTTAGGCTACCAATTATGCTGCGGTACAGAGAAGGGTCGACAAGTTTTGCATCGTCATTCTTCCTCAGTTTGAGCCGACACTCCATGGGTGTCTGACATCCATGGCACCCTTCCATTCCAGCAGCTTCAAGAATTTTCTCTGCATAGCTTCTCTGACACAGGGTTATAGAATCATTGGATTGAGTTACCTCGATGCCCAGATAGTAGCTCAAGAGACCGAGATCACTCATTTTGAACAGCTCTTGCATTTGATTCTTGAACTCGCCGATGGAAGTCTTGCTGGTGCCGGTGATGATGAGGTCGTCTACATACACACCCACTAGCAGAAATGAGTGTGCATCACCGCGGCGATACACGGCATGCTCCAGTGGGCTACGCGTGAAACCCAACGTGCTCATGGTCTCGTCCAGCTTCGCGTACCAGGCCCTCGGAGCTTGCCGCAGCCCGTAGAGCGCCTTCCGAAGCCGTAGAACCTGTTGCTCCTTGCCGATGGTGACGTACCCCGGTGGCTGCGCCACTTACACTTCCTCGGCGAGGTCACCATTGAGAAAGGCGGATTTTACATCCATATGGTGCACCTCCCAGCCGGAGTGCGCGGCGAGCGCGAGAAGCAGTCGCACGGTCTCCATCCGTGCCACTGGCGCAAAAACTTCCTCGAAGTCCACGCCTTCACGCTGAACATACCCTTTCGCCACCAAGCGGGCCTTGTACTTGACGATGTTGCCGTCGGGATCGCGCTTGACGCGGTACACCCACTTCAAGCCAATGGGTTTGTGGCCAGCCGGCAAGTGGGCGAGCTCCCAGGTGTTGTTCTCGCCTATGGAGTCCATCTCCGCATCCATTGCCGCCTTCCAGGCCCCATCGCTCAGCGCCTCAGTGATGTCGTGCGGCTCCTCTGCCATGAGCAAGCACTGGTCGGGCTCCTCCCATACAGCCTCATGTTCTGTCTCGTCGAGAACATCGGAGAGGCGCCGGTACCGTATAGGTCCGGAGTCAACGTCGCGCCCATCATCATGCGTGGGCGGCGTGGCCCAACGCATCTCCCTCGCCGCAGCCGGCGTGCAAGGCTCGGTCCGCGACATGCCGGGCGCCGATGCAGTCGGCGTGTCGGCGGAGTTCAGCGGCGACCCCAATGGTGTTGTAGAGGGTGGTGGTGCTGCGCTCCTCGGTGCAGGTGTAGGCGAGCAGCCCGTGTCCAGCTCGTGCACACCATGGTCATTTGCATAGACCACGGTGAATATCGTCGGCGCGGGTGGCGTGACCACGCCCTGTGCATTCCAAGTCCATGTCCTGCTCTCCTCAAATAAAACATCACGTGTGACTTGTACCTTTTGTGTAGCCGGATCGTACACACGATAGCCTTTGGTTCCTTCCTCGTAGCCAACGAAGATCATTGGGGTTGATCGATCTAAGAGCTTAGTCATTTCAGGGCCAAGCTTCTTGACATGCGCCACACACCCAAACACACGTAGGTGCAGCACACTTGGCTTGTGGCCATGCCAAGCCGCATACGGCGTCACCCCGTCCAAGCTGCGTGTGGGAGCTCTGTTGAGCAGGTACACCGCGGTCTTTACTGCTTCAGCCCAGAAATACGACGGCACGGCCATGCTTTTGAGCAAGCAACGCGCCATCTCGACGACGGTCTGATTCCGGCGTTCAACCACTCCGTTTTGCTGAGGGGAGTATGGGGTGGTCGTGTAGTGTTTGATGCCCAGCTGCTCGCAGTATCCTCTGAACTCAATGGAGTTAAACTCACCGCCCCGGTCAGACCGGAATGCGCGAAGCCTGCATTTTCCCTCGTTCTCAGCCATTGCCTGCACTTTCTTGAACTTCTGATGAGCTTCATCCTTGGATTTCAGTAACTCCAACCACATGTATCGACTGTAATCGTCAACTATCAGCAAGAAATACTTACTGCCCCCCGGTGTGGTTGGTGTGATTGGCCCACACAAGTCTGTATGAACAAGCTCAAGGCCTTTCTCTGCTCTGTATCCGGCCACTTGAGGAAAAGGGGCACGGTGCTGTTTGCCCAATGCACAACCATCACAGTACTCCTCGACGCGGTCAATGACCGGCATCCCACGTACCATTTTCTTCGAAGACATGGCTCGCAAAGCTCTAAAGTGCAGGTGTCCCATCCTAGCATGCCAGCGCCAGGTGACATCTTCAGTCTTGGTGAGGAGACAGGCCGGGGAGTCAATGCTCAGTACGCCCGTGTACAATCTGCTCGCCGTCCGTTTGACGCGAGCCAGGATGCGCCGGCCCGGATCTTGGATGGTCATGATCCCATCTTCAATCCCTATCCTGCATCCACCCTCATCCAACTGCCCTACTGAGATGATATTGCTGCGTAAGCTGGGAATGAAATAGACTTCAGAGAGAGCACGTTGATCACCATTCTGGCAGCGAAACACAACAGCGCCCCTGCCCTTGATAGCCACCAGAGAGCCGTCTCCGAATTTCACTGTGCCGTGTACACCTTCATCAAGTGTGGAAAACATGTTCCTCTCCCCAGTCATATGGCTGGACGCCCCTGTATCATAGTACCAAAGGCCATCGGGTGAAGGCACGGGAATTACTTTCTCCTCATTCAAGAACACAGCTTGGGGCACCACTAGCTCAGGTATAGAGACGTTGGTGACCACGGCCATGAGCAGGCCCTGATCGTGTTCGTCGCGATCTTCGCGGATGAGGTTAGCCTGTTCCTTCTTCCCTTGTTCCTTTTGCTTCTCAAGCCATGACCAACAGTCCTTTTTCCAGTGTCCGACCTTGCCGCAATAATGGCATTTGCCTTTCTTCTTGCCGCCCGAGCCGCCGGATCCTCCCACGCCGCCGCTGCCCGGCGCAGGTCTGCCACCGCCGCCGCCGTGAGGTTTGGGCTTTCCCGGCGACTTGTTCTTGGCGCCGCCGCCGCCGCCCAGCTTCTCCCGGGCCAGCCACTCCTCATGAGTGAGCAGAAGGCGCCCGGCGGTATGCGCGCCGTCGTCAAGGTCGTAATGATCCTCACATGCAGAGAAGCGGCCGACAAGCTCCTCGATGGATATGGTTTTCAGATCAAGTAAGGACTCGATCGCCATGGCCATTGGGCGGTACCGACGCGGCACCACTCGGAGAAATTTCTGGACTGCCTTGTGCTCGGTGACGGGGTCGCCGTACAGCTCCAGATCGGCGACAAGGGCGGCGAGCCGCAGCCCGAAGTCCTCGACGGACTCCCCATCTTTGAAACGGAGATCCTCGAACTCCCGCCGGCGCACTTGCGCCTTGGCTTCACGGGCACGCTCACTCCCCATCCGCATCGTCTTGATGGTCTCCCACGCCGTCTTCGCCGTGTCCTTCGCGGCCAGCACACGCATCATCTCCGGCGGAACGCCGGTGAGAATGATCTGCAGCGCGCGCCGGTCGTCGTTCTCGTCGGCGACGGCGTCGGTCACCGCGGACCAGATGCGGGCGACCTGCAACTTGACTTGCATCACAAGCGCCCACTCCTGGTAGTTCGTGCGCGTGAGCATTATGGACGCCCCCGACTCCTCTCGTACCACGCGGTACTCACCGCTGCCGCTGCCAGTGAGGCGCGCAAGCGGCGCCTTGGATGAAGGCGTCTTCAGCGGCGACTTCGTGCCGCTCTTGTTCTTCTTCTCCTCCTCGCTATCCGACATGGTACGCCGCGGATCGGACACCGCCGGCCACCGGAGAGTGGATCGAACACCACGGCTCTGATGCCAAATGTCGTTGCCGAACGATCGAACGAGAGAAAGAGAGAAACTAGCTTGAGGGCGAGATGAACACGGACGAACTTGGAAGGGTATTTTGTGCTGCCGTAACTGCACAGCTTTTCCGTTTTTTCTCTTTCCTTATTATCTGATTACAATCGCTAGTCTACCCTCCCGGTCCGGCCGCCATGATCCGCGTACATCGCGCTGCCCCGCGATCACGTCCATAGCGAGAGCCGGGCGACCAGGAGGGAGTAACAGAAAACAAAAAGGAAACAAGGAGGGCTCGCTACATGCGCCTCCACAACCAACATGCATGCCTGGGTCACATCCGACCCAGCTGCACCGATTATTTTAAACGGAAAACTATCTAGCCTGTAGACGTGAGCTTATGACAAAGGCTAACACAGGTTTCAGCCAACCCGTGGCAGCCCACTCACCGGAGTGTGCCAGGTCGTCGCCGCCGCCGTGAGAAACTTCAACGCCGAGTTGCCGTCCGATAGCTCTCTCCTCTACGAGCTGCGAGAGGACAATCCGGTGATGAAGGGATTTGAGAGGATAGAGCACACTACCGATCTTCGGTTAGTTCAGTGATGACTCTGAGATTTGCTCGTGTTGTTTGCTATATCAGATATACTTCCTCCGTCCGTTCCAAAATAGATCCGTCCCAAAATAGATGACCCAACTTTATACTAACTTTATATTAAAATTAGTATAAAGTTGGATCATCTATTTTGGAATAGAGGGAGTACTTTACACGAGACCTAAGTATCTGCTGCTTACTTGGTCAGATTCTTTGACAAGGCAGCCATTGTCGCGCCGTCGAACAAGGGGCCGGAGGAGGCAGATGCGCCGGCGTTGGGCAGTCCGTGGAGGCTCTGCGCCGTGACGCAGGTGGAGGAGCTCAAGATCATCGTGAGGATGCTGCCGCTCTTGGCCACCATCGTGTTCTTCTACGCCGTGGCGGCACAGGTCCCATCGACTTTCGTGGAGCAGGGCATGGCGATGGACACCGCCGTCGGCTCGGTGCGCATCCCGCCCGCGTCCATGTCCACCTTCAACGTGCTCACCATCGTCGTCCTGATCCCGCTCTACGACCGGGTGTTCGTGCCGATGGCCAGGCGGCTCACGGGGAGGGAGAACGGCATCTCGGGGCTGCAGAGGATCGGCGCCGGCCTCGCCATGCCCGTGCTCACCATGGTCGCCGCGGCGCTTCTCGAGACGGCACGCCTCCGCGCGGCAAAGGCATCGCCGCTGGCGCCAAAGGCGACGAGCGTGCTGTGGCAGGCACCGCAGTACGCGCTGGAGGGCGTGGGGCAGGTGCTCACCACCATCGGGCAGTTCAGCTTCTTCTACAGCCAGGCGCCGCCCGCGATGAAGACAGTATGCACGGCGCTCGGGCTCCTCTCGATAGCAGCCGGGGACTACCTGAGCTCATTCCTGCTGACGGCCGTGCAGTGGGCGACGGCGACGGGCGGCGCGCCCGGGTGGATCCCCGACGACCTGAATAAGGGGCACTTGGATCGCTTCTTCTGGATTCTGGCCGGATTGGGCTGCCTGAATCTGATGGCTTTTGTGAGCTGCGCCATGAGGTACAAATCAAGAAAGGCTTGATGCAAAGGATGTGGCAGCAATTTCATCAGCAATCGTTAGCTATATTCACGAATACGAAGTATGAACACAATTAATTTACAGGTATGATTCGCCTGTGAAAAGAAGAGACAAACTGGATCAACTGGATCATGGCACAATTTGGAAGAGGAAAAAGTGTTCACATCAGATATAGCTTCAAATTAAAAAGTGATCGACATGGAAGTTTTTTGTCTCGTCGAAACAAGGAAATTTGATATTTTTGGTCATCTCTATCCGAAGTGGTATGCAACCTCAAGATAGAAAACAATGCCCAAAATCTAAAAAGTAGTCGCGCGCTAATGGACGAAAACGAGCGGCCGACTTTCTAGCCATGCATGAGTTGTTTTTTTGTCTGCTAGTGCATGTCGTTATCAGCATTTAATGTGTTCACACTAGTTAATCTAATTTGAAAGCAATAGCTTCATGTATAATTATTTTGGTTTTTCGAATTTTTAAAAAGTCATATCTTTCAAACCGTGCGTCGGAATTCAGATCCGTCTTCACTGTTAAATTCTTTGCGACGAGATCTTTGAAACTAGATCCCGCATGAGTATGTTCCGACGAATTTTTTTTGATGCCAACTTTCGCGCTATATTGTGCAACTTCAGTACTGCGTTGTGCAACTTTAATACTGCATGATGCAATTTTTTTCAAACTCAGTTTTTTGGAGCTGCATCCATAATAGTTGTAGTTGCACATATAGTAGTCCTAGTTGGCACATGCATGGCCACAGAATTGCACAATCTGATCCGCATAGTCGCATATAAATTGTCATAGCTTATAATGTACTCTAGTTGCACACACATTGATGTTTAGTTGGCATGTAACGTAGTCTAGTTGCGCACACATTGATGTTTAATTGACAGGACACTAGTTGCACACACGTATGCTTAGTTGGCTTGTAATTTAGTATAGTTGCACACGTATTGATGTTTTAGTTGGCAGGACACTAGGTGCACACACATATGCGCAATTGACGTGGCAATGTAGTCTAATTGCACACAAATTGATATTTAGTTGGCAGGACTAGTTATACACATATATACTCAGTTGGCGTGGCAATGTAGTCTGGTTGCACACGCATTGATGTTTAGTAGGCAAGACTATTGGCACACACATATACTCAGTTGGTGCGGCAATGTAGTCTAATTGCACACACATTGATGTTTAATTAGCCGAAGGACTATTGGTACGCGCATATGCTTAGTTGGCGCGGCATGTACTCTAATTGCACACATATTGATATTTAGTTGGCAGAAAGACTAGTTCGTCGAAACATCACCATATGGGATCTAGTTTTGAAGAGCACGTTGCGAGGGTTCCAACGGTGAAAACGGATCTTAATTTTGAAATGCGATCTAAAAGTTATGACTTTTTAAAAAATTGAAAACCTAAAATAAATGCATTCATATCCGTTCACATATTTGCTTTTGTATTACTTTTTTAGTACGTGGTACTTTTTTTTAATTAGAATTGTTTTATCAATTAAAAGAGACAAATTATTACCTTTTATGGATTAGGGACTAAAATTGTCTGTTTTAGACCGGCCGCTCGGGACGACTAGCGAGCAGCCGGCCGCTTGCTAGATCGGTCCAAAATAATGCGCTACAACATCGGGTTCTCAAGATGGTCACACCATCCAGCCAAATTCAGGTCGGACTGTCTGGCGATACCCGGACAGAGGCCTGTCTGTGTGAGACATTGTCCGGCTAATTATACAGAGAGAACACCGGGTTCAAAACCACCCCGAACAAAGTGCCAGACAGTCTAGATATTGTCCGCCCAAAGTTTCGTCCCTTTTCCTTAGATAAAAGGCATGAAAACCCAACTTCAAACTAGTGAAGCCACCAACCGACTAGGATACAATTGGGCTGATTACAAACCCAAAAGCTTGGAGAAAACTAAAAGATTACAGACATAGAACAAGCAAGACTACAGACATAAAAGATTACAGACATAAAAACAAAGCACAAAGCATAGGAACGGTCAGGGAGGCGATTTTGAATTTGCCTCGCCTGCTCTGCGCCGTCAACGGTCAGCGCTCGCCGCCGGCGCGATGGCTGCCGCTGGTGCGGCCGTTCCGCCCGGTCGTGGCGTTGCTGGACCGTGGCCGGCACCGACCCTGTGCATCGCCCGCTCCGCTGTCCCCTGGGCGGACATGGCGGATGCCGACGAAGCGGACGACCGGGTGGAGCTCCCTGTCTCCCTGGCTCCACCGGTCCTCGGGGAGTTTCTGGCGGTAGCGCGCCCGGCCCGGCGACGGGGATCTGCGCCCTCGGGCGTTGCGTCTCCGGCGGCGCCATCTCTGCCTTGTGCATCTAGGCTGCAGGCGGTGTTGGGCTCAGCCGCCGGAACTGCGGCGAAGCCGTCCGTTGGGTTCGCACGGAGGCCGCCTGGCCTAGGGCGCCGTGGGGCGGGGTCCCACGTCGGGGTGGCTCGCCAGGGGTCCCGGAGCTCGCCGCTGCCATGGACGGCGACTGCGACCCCTGCAGGGGGGAGGAGCGCCTGGTCTGGCCCTGCGCGGGCAGCTCTGCTTCGTGGGCCGACGCTGGCCTGCGCAGTGGGCCGGCCTGCGGGGGCCTGGGATTCCCTTCGAACTCGCCCCCATGGCTGCCTGGAGAGGCCTGCGGCCCAGATGGCCCAGATGGCGGTTGACCTAGCCGTCAGATCATGGCGGCTTGCCCCTACCGATCCAGATCGCTGGATCTGGATCCAACGGACCGCAGCCGACCCGCGGATGGGATGGCCCGCTACCAGGGGCAACGTGGAGCGGTTTGGCAATTCTGCTCGATCTCTTCCTCCCCTGACGCCGCCTCCCTCCCTTGATCCCCTGTCTACGCCCGTCGCGCCGCCGTCTATCGCACCGCCCTCGCCTGTGCTGCTCCCAGCCTCTCCGCCTTCCCCCGTCGCCCCCTCCACTCGCTCCTATCTTGAGGTCCTAATGGCCAGGGAGCAAGGGGACGGGCTGGCTCGGCCGAAACGGCCGTTCCCCGCGGATTCTGCAGCTCGCTCGGAGTCGATGGGTGCCTCGCGCCGGGACCGTGCGTCCGGGTACTACGCGGGCACCTCCCTCCGCCGCCCTCCCCCGCCTAGAGATCCTGAGCGCGACCCTCGCCTCCCTCTGCCTGGGTCTTCGGGTGACCTCCGCCGCCAGGATGCCGCATGTCGGCAGGCCGCTGATGAGACGCGGGAAGTGGCCCTCCGTCGTGAACTAGAGGACCGGCCGGGCGGTACGCAGCGCTCCTGGGAAGGCGCATCCTCGCGCAGCGACTGCCCCTGCGTCCAGGAGACCCGTGGCAGCTCGCGTGACCGGCAACGTCCGCTGGAGCCGGCTGTGCATGACCACCGGGAGGCCTCGCGCGAGTAGATTGCTGAGGCAAGGCTGCGCCGGGGTGCTGATGGTGCGCGGCGCCGTGGTGGGGCTGACTCCCAGGACTGGAGACGCCCATCGGATGACGTGCCTCGATACTCACCGCCTCGGCGCTTCGAAAATGCTCTCGGCCCACCCGAGCTCTCGCTCCGGAAGAAGAAGAACAAGAATATGAAGAAGCGCGCCCAGCAAGGTCCTTCCTTTGGGGATGGGGCGGTGCCTGACGTGCGTCCCGTCCTCCCTGGACCGGAGCAGGAGGCTCCGGTGCTGCCTCTGGCTAGGAGTGGGCGGTCCAGGTCCCGAGAGGAGACGATGTGCATCAACCGTGGATGCACAGGCCACTTCCGCTCCGAGTGCCCAGAGCCTCCCCGTTGCCCCACGACTCTTGCATACTTGGGGTATGGGACTGAGGGTTGTGGCTTTTACCACCTCGACGCGGAGCTGGAGGAGGAGCCTGGCAAGCCACACTTGGCGGCGGTCTCCCTCATTCCTGGACAGACCCTGCCGCCGTCAGTCGTGGTTACTGCGGGCCTCATCCGCGACGAGCTGGCGGCTTACATCGGTGACTACCGCGACAACGACTTTTCTTGGGTCGTCACTGAGACGGCACCGTTGGTCTTCTCAGTGCCGTTCCCTTCAGCTGAGCCTCTCCGTGTCTGCACCCACGACAACATCACATGCCCGATCAACAAGTTCCTTATCTCCGTCAAGGAGGCCGTCACGGAACCGGGCTCGGTTCCTCCGCTCACCTCGGTATGGGTGCTTGTCTACGGGCTTCCCAAGGGAAGCAGGCTCGCTCCTAAAGGGGGCAAGCTTGAGCATTTCTCAAGGCAGTCTCAGAGCCGGTGGGAAAGCTCTTGTATGTGGATCTCGCCTCCCTAGAGGGCGATGGGCCGACCCATATCGAGGTGCTTTGCCCGATGCCGGCTGAGGTGGATGACCTTTCCCTGATCATCTACTTCGGCAAGAAGGGCAGGCGTCTCACCTACGAGGTTGATCTGGAGGAGCTGGAGAGCCGGTCGGGCGTGATCCCGCCTCCCCCACCTCCGGATCCGGCAGACGACCATCACGACGGGGGCACAGAGGGCTCTGATGAGTCATCATCTGAGGAGGATGACGTCCCTCCGGCGCATGACTCTACCAGGCTGAGCCTGACTCGTGTGGGTGGGGCGGGGTCGGGGCCCCCATGGCTGCCGCTCTCGCTCTCACTAGGGCCGGTCTTGCGTCGCCGTCTCCTATGGTGGGGGCCCCCTCCTTGCCGGTCCCTTCGCCGGCCTTGGATCTGGAAGACGATACTAATAGTGTGGGGATGGATGTGTGCCCGTCGTCCTCCCCGCGCTCTCCCGGGGTGGTGTGCTATTCTCGCTCGCCTGGGACTCCTCCATCGCCTGTGGTGGGGTCCCCGACCATGGTTCCTGCTACGCCACAGCCGCCACGCTTGGGGTTGGGCAAGGCCGCCTCGCCGCCTCCACCGGGTGTGGGGTTGGTCGCGGTCAACTCCGACTCCCCTGTGACCACTCCCCGCACTAGGGTGGTGCCTTCTCCGGCGGTGGCGTCGAGGCAGAGCGCCCGTCTCTGCCGCTCCCGGACCCTTCCGGATGGCCGTGTCCCGACGGTTCCTGAGATGGCAGCTAGGAGGGCTGCGGCTTGCGACCTCACTCCAGGTACGACTCCTCCCCCTCCTTCTGGCCCCTCAGGGCCTTCTGGTTCCGGTTCTCGTTTTGTGGTTCTCGACTCGGTGCCGATGGCACACCTGGGTGACGTGGCTTCGGATTGCGATATTGTGTTTCAGGGCGAGAAGGGTCCCCGACTTGAGCAGATCTCGGCCATTTGTGCCAAAGTGCAGCTCGATGGTGCACTTGCTGAGGCCCGGGCCCACACTGTACAGCGGGCTGTGGATGCCTCGGCCCCATCTGGCTCTGGGCATAGAGAGCCCGGAGCTGGATCGGGCTTGAGCTGGCCGTCTTCCCGGCTGGACACCCCAAGTTTCCCTCAAGTAGGGAGGGTCCTGCGGGGAAGGCCTCCAACACGACCCCATCCCTCTGAACAGACGATGGTTGTCCGAGGTGTTAGCGCGGACATGGCTGGCGACGCCCCCATTAAGCGGGGGCGCCGCGGCCGCCCGTCGAAGCAATCATCCACCATCGCCTTGGGCGGGAGGACTAGCTCGGCCCCACCTGAGGGGCCTAGTGATTCTGTCGGTGTTCCCCTATGAAGCTCCTATGCTGGAACATTAGGGGCTTCGGTAACCTGGGCCGCCGACGCCAACTGATTGACTACATCCGGCAGGAAGATATTGACATAGTAGGTCTTCAGGAGACGATTTGTCAAGACTTCTCCATCCTGGAGCTACAAGGGCTTTCTCGTCACCCGTTTGCCTGGCAATGGTTGCCGACGTCTGGGTTGTCTGGAGGAATCCTCCTAGGGGTCAGGGAGGATTTCTTCTCAGTTGAGGATATGGACCGAGGGGAATTTTTCCTTAGCATGTCCATCACCGACCAACGTGTGAACCTCAGTTGGGAGGTGATCATTGTCTATGGCCCGGCTGATCACGGGCGGTCGGCGGCGTTCCTTCCTGAGCTTCAGGATAAGGTAGAACGTTGCACGACCCCGGTCGTGGTGGCGGGTGACTTCAACCTCATCAGACTGGAAGCAGACAAAAGCTCGCCGAACATTGACCGTCGGTGTATGCGCATGTTCAACGATGCCATAGCAGAGATGGCCCTACGGGAGATAGCCCGGGTAGAGGCTAGATTCACATGGACCAATAAATAGGTGGACCCTATCCGGAGTGTGCTGGATCGGGTCCTCGTGTCTGTACAGTGGGAGGTTATGTTCCCCCTGTGTTCACTACGGGCGGTCACCCGGATTGGCTCTGACCACGTTCCCCTGTTGTTTGCATCAGGGGAAGGGTCTCCTCCGAGACCTCGACGTTTCCACTTTGAACCTTCTTGGCTGCTGCAGCCGGGGTTCGTCGAGATGGTTCAGGACCGGTGGGTTCAGGCATCGTATAGCCCACCTAGAGTATTATGTGCCACAGACATTTGGCACCACTGTTCCAAAACCACTCGCCAGTTTATGAGGGGCTGGGGAGCCAACCTTGGGGCTGATCTGAGGTCCCGCAAAGGGACTCTATTGGACCAGATTAAGGCTCTAGACGTGACTGCTGACTTAGTCGGTCTGTCAGACGAAGAATGGTTGCGGCGATACTCCCTTGAATCCTCCCTAATGGAGATCTTCAAGGGGGAGGAGCTGTTTCGGCAACGCCGGGGTGGCCAAAAATGGCTCCTACAAGGCGATTATAATATTGCATACTTCCAGGCAATCGCTAATGGGCGATGAAGGAAATGCTCCATCCCGTGCCTTTGGGAAGGAGACACCCTTCTGGGGGCATCGGATGAGATTAGGGCCCATATTTACTCCTTTTTTAAGGGGCTCTTCTCGAAGGAACCCCGGGGTGGGGTTTCATTGGCGGATGATTTCTGGCCCCTAGCGGACGGAGTATCTGACAATGAGAATGCGGAGCTAACTATCCCGTTCTCGCCAGAAGAGGTGGGGAGGGCGATCGCCTCTATGAAGGCGGGTTGGCACCAGGGCCGGATGGCTTGCCGGTTGCCTTCTTCCAAAAATTCTAGAATGTCCTAAAATCTGTTATCATGCCAATGTTTCATGAATTCTACATCGAAACATTTGACATGGCACGAATAAATTTTGGTGTTATCACCCTGATTCCCAAAGTAGTTGGGGCGACGGACATCCGCCAATTTAGACCGATCATAGTTATCAACGTTCTCGAGCACATCTTCTCTAAAGTATGCGCGATTAGACTCGCGCCGGTAGCTGAGAAGATGAATCACCCACTTCAGACAACCTTCTTGAAAGGGAGACGAATCCATGATGGGATTTTGTCCCTTCACGAGATTGTGCATGAGGTACGATCGCGTGGCCAGAAGGGTGTCTTTCTCAAGCTGGACTTCCAGAAAGCCCACGATCGGCTAGACTGGGACTTCCTGCGGCTAGTTATGCAGCGCAGAGGCTTCGAGGATAGATGATGCAACTGGATTATGCAGTTGGTACGGACTGGCAAGACTGCGATTAACATTAACGGCGACGTGGGGCCGTTCTTCTCGTCCTCTGCGGGAGTGAAGGAAGGGGATCCGATTGTCGGATTCATGGGTTCCGACAGACCGTTAAGGTTCGAACACTAGGGTGCGTGCGGAAATCACACCTTCTACCTCCCCGTATCACAAAGATCTAAACTGCTAAAGGAACTGCACAAGGGACACAAGATTTATACTGGTTCGGGCCACCGTTGTGGTGTAATACCCTACTCCAGTGTGTGGTGGGTGGATTGCCTCTTGGGGCTGATGATGATGAACGATACAAGGAAGAACAGCCTCACGAGGGTCTGTTCTTGGGCGGGGGGATGAACTGCTAGGAGGAGTTCAGTCACCCTTCTCTCTTTCTCTCTCTACTTGCGAACCGGACGAACCAACTCCGCGAACCGAACCCCTTGCTACGTGGGTGGCCGGTCCTATTTGTAGGCAAAGGCCCTGGGCCTCTTCCCAAATATTGAGCGGGAAGGGCGCCAACAATTGGCCAATTCGAAGGGGAACATCTAATACACTTATCCTGACTAAAGTTGGTCTTCGCCCGCGAAAGACCCCGCGGTGACGCCGTGCTGGGCTCCATGGTGACCTCCGTCTCGTAGTCCGCTTGGTCCTGGTCTCGTTGCACCTAAATGGCAACCTTTGCCTGATGCCTCGGTACTCCGCGGCTGCGCTTGCCCCCTTTGCACCAAAGAGGAAAGAAGGACGCTGTGCGCGCTGGCGCCCGCCTAGCACCCTCGATCGTCATGGCTTGCGTCATGGGCACCTCGCGAGGTACCCCGGCTTGATTCCTCCGCCTCCTCGCGAGCCAGCCTGAGGAGGCTGCACCTGGGGATGCGCCGTGTCGTCCGCCTCGCGAGGCTTGGCCCCTCGCGAGGGTCTTGAGTCTTGTGTTGATGAAGATGGGCCATGCTGGGCCTCCTTTGAGCCACGCCACAGGCCGCAGGCAGGCAAGTCTGGGGACCCCCGTTCCCAGAACGCCGACAGTAGCCCCCGGGCCCAAGGCGCGCATGGGCTTGGCCGTGCCGAGAGGCGAAAGGGCAAGGGCGAAGCGCCGCGGGCCCTAACAGCCTGCGGCCTTGGGCGCCGCGTGGCAGTTGACGGGACGTGGGCGTCTCCACTTCCCCACGACGCCTCGGTGATCGCGCGAGCTGGACAAGTCCCTGCATGCAAATCGTGTCATGATTACCTGCGATCCTGGAGGCCGGCGGTTGGCCTTCGCCGGCTATAAGTACAGCACAACGCGTGCCCTTCAAGTCCATTCCTCCGGACTTCTCCTTCTTCCCGATCCTTGCTCCGTCTTGCTGAGATGGCTCCGATCCGCCGGTTCTCTGCAGTAGAGAAGGGAAAGGCTCCTCGAGAGGGGCCAGACCCTCTCCCGCCGAAGAAACGGCTCGCCCTTTGCAGCCGGGGCGAGGAAGACCGTTCGGTGGAGCCGAGGCCCCGGCGCGAGCGGGCTCCGCCGGGGTTCCCACTTCCTTTGTATGCCCACGCCGAGGGCCCCGAAGGTGTCGATGCTGATCTCCGCGGTCGGCGCCGTCGGGTCACGAAGGTGTGGGTTGTTCCTCCTGGAGTCCACGCCGAGGGCTCCTCCCTAGAGTTCGTGCTCCAGGTCGTCGTTCCTCTCCAGTCCTGTTCTGCCTCCCTTCTTTGCCTCCATCGTCCCTCCAGGAGGGCCTCTAGAGCTCTGGCTGCAGCACGCCGGCTGCAGCGCCCTCGCGACCGAGGCAGAGGTCTACTTGTCCCGCGGCTGGAGAGAAATCGCCCAGGTTTGCAAGGAGAGGGGCGTCTTTGCGGTCCACCTGGAGTACGATGGCGCTGCGGTGATGTTCTTCAAGGTCTTCGACGCGATCGGGCGCCGGCTGCAGTGCTGCCCCGGGAGAGGTGGCCAGGACCTTGCCCTGGCGAGGGCTAGGCCCGTCGACCGCTCCCTTGGCGGAGGCGCGGGGGTCCAGCGACTCCAGCGAAATCTTCGCGACTCCGGAGACGAGCGACGACAGCTACGAGCCCCCAACCGGCGTCGCTCCCGGAGCAGGGCGGGCTCGTCAGGCCGTCGCCGACCCTGATCTGGATGGGGTTGGCGCCGGCGCCTGACGGCCCACTGTTGATGATGGCATCTTTTGCAGGAGCCCGTGTAGTTAGCACTCCTTAGGATCTGTTCCCTGCGAGGAATCAAAATGCGCCCCACGGGGGCTTGTAAGGTGTCTGTAGTCCCGTTTGTTAATACATGACCTTTGCTATGGATTTGTGTGAGTTGCTGATTTCTTCATAGCTTAGTTCTCGCTTTCGAACCTCGCGAGGGCTTGATGCTCTGCGTCGACAGGTCCCAGTCCCAAGGCGGCGTCAGCCGTCGCTGGTATGCCAGGTCGCGATGCCGTGGTCAAGGCCAGGAGGTGAGCGACCCAGGGTCCGGTAAGAGCCCCTGAGTCGCGATGCTCAGGAGGTCCCCTTTGGCTCCCAAGCAGCCGTCGCTCGGTGAGAAAGGGAAGCAACGTTGCTAGTACGGAATTGCTTTAGGTGCGGGGGTAGTGCCACGGTAGCCGGTGCTTCGGGTGGTGACTTATCTTGAGGATTGGGGATCGCCCCCAACGCATCGTCGGGTCCGTGGGGTAGTTGGGATAGAGTTGCTCGGCGAGGTCCTCGCGCGCCCCTTCTCCCTCGCCTCTGCTCCCCTTTCCGCTCTACGTCCTTGGGTCCCGGCCCTCGAGCTTGTCTCAGCCGTCGTTGGTATGCCAGGTCGCGATGCTGTGGACAAGGCCAGAGGGTGAGGGCTGGAGAGCCAGTACGAGCCCTGAGTCGCGATGCTCAGGCACCCCCCCTTTAACGTGCAAGCGGTTCGCGTGGGCGAGGGTGAAGGGAACTCCGTGAGGGCCTTGGCTAGCGCAGTCCCCTCCAAGGATCCTGCAGGTTCATCATAGAGAGAAGATGGGGTTGCCATGGCAGTCATTAGTCGATCGTTAGTCGCTCAAGAGCTCGCTGGTTGGAGTAGGTGAGGTGTATCTGGGCACCCGTGAGCCAGCGCGGGACTCACGAGGCCCTACCTTTAGGCGGGTTGCGCCTGGCACTGGGCCGTATCTTGAGATGTGTCCCTGCACAATTTGGTTAGATGCCGGTACTCTACGTCCTCGGGTCCCGGCCCTCAAGCTTGTCTCAGCCGTCGCTGGTATGCCAGGTCGCGATGCCGTGGACAAGGCCAGAGGGTGAGGGCTGGAGAGCCAGTAAGAGCCCTGAGTCGCAATGCTCAGGCACCCCCCCCTTTAACGTGCAAGTGGCTGACATGGAGAAGAAAGGATGCCGCGGACAGGCACCATGCAATCAAGCGTGATAGGCAATGCATAGTTGGAAATAAACGCGAGGGAGATACACGCCGCTGGGCCTAGCCCGAGCGGCTTGGGGATGATGCAGCCCGAGGGGCGCCCCCAACGAGGCAAACTAATGACCGGAAAAATAAAAAAGCGGATACATGCTGCAGGGACGGAACCACGCGGCCTGGGAGTGATGCAACCCTGGAAGGGTGCTCCCAGCTGGGAATGAAGCTTGGAAGATGTCACCTGGGGATGTCGTCGGCGAAGTGGCGTTGGTGCAGCAGACTCGGTGGGCTGCGGAAGCTGATCCTCACGAGCCCCCAGGCCCCGGGGCCTCGGGAGGCTCCGGAGGCGCTGGTGACTCCTCGCGAGCTGTCTTCATCTCCGCCAAGGCCGCGGAACGCCTGTCTTCCTGAGCCTCCATGATGCCCCTTATGAGGCACTGGTACGCCGCAGCCATGCTCGGCAGGCCGTAAGGCATGCGAACATAGCTGTGGGATGGACCCCCGCAGCGCCCCACTTGCGAGGGCCAGAGACGCTCCGTCGTGGCGATCTGATTGAGCCCTGGTACGTCGATGCAGACGCGCAGCCCACCATCCTCGCCTAGATGCGGGGCCACAGCTGGTAGGCGGCGGCAACCTCTCATGATCCTTGTCTCCTGTAGTTCTTGAATGGCCTTGTTAACAAACTCCTGCTGGTCTGACCTTCCTTGTCTGGCTCCTTCTCGGGGGAAACATGCTTCGAAGCACGCCTCCACATGGTGCCCAAGCGCCTCCCTCGTGACCCTGGCTAGGTCGGTGGCCCTCCAGGTGAGAGCCCCCAAGCCCTGCCTGAGGATGGCGCCGGGCGCGCTTTCCTATGCGATGGATGGGGGGTCCCCTTGGGCAGACACGGGCCCTGAGGGGCTGAGCCCGATGATGTCTTCTTCTTCTTGGGGGTGGTCTCAGGAAGCCTCCTGCTTCCGCGATCTGGGTCTTTTAGCGACGCGGCCTGATAGGCCCGCTCCAGGGAACACACTGCATCCTTCTCTTCACAGGGCACCGTGATGACGCCGCCACTTCCTGGCATCTTGAGGACGTTGTAGCCGTGGTGAGTCACGGCCATGAACTTGGCCAGCGCTGGGTACCCGAGGATGGCGTTGTACGGCAGGCGGATGTGGGCGACGTCGAAGTCGATGAGCTCGGTGCGGTAGTTGCTGCGAGCCCCGAAGGTGACACGGAGGCGGACCTGCCCGATCGGGACTGTGGAACCGCCGGTGATTCCGGAGAAAGGCTTGGTTGGCTGAAGCTGGTCATAGGGTACTTGGAGATTGTTGAATGTTTCCACGGACAGGACGTTGAGCCCTGCCCCACCATCGATGAGGGTCTTGGTGACCAACACGTTGCTGATGACTGGGGAGCAAAGCATCGGGAGGACTCCTGCTGTGGCCGCGCACTTGAGCTGGTCTGCTGAGCTGAACGTGATGGAGCACCCCGACCACCTGAGGGGGCGCGTTGCTTCGAGCTTGGGGAGAACTGCATTCACTTCGCGGGCGAACTACTTGAAGATACGTTGAGAGGCTGGGGCTTGAGCTCCGTCCAGGATGCAGGCGATTGCGTGCGGCTCTTGGAAACCCCCAACCCCCTCGTCTTGATGGCGGTCTTCGTTCCTCCTTGGCTGAGGCGGCAGCGGAGGTAGGCCTGCGTTGCCATGAGGGCGATCCTCACGAGGCTGATCCCTCCAGTCTCCCTCGTGAGGCAGGTCCCGCCAGCGGTCCTCGCGAGGTTGGTCGCGCCACCCCTGGCGCGGGCCGCGATCTTCCCAGCGTCCTGAGTTTCTTCCTCCTCCTTGGCCGTAGCTCCTTCCTTCTTGCACGGCGCGGAGTTCTTGGCATTCGTTGGTGTTGTGGGTGTGGAGGTCGTGGTATACACAGTACCGGCTGCCCCTGGAGGATTCGGGCAGATCCTTGCCCCGCTTGGTGTCTGGTTCTGCGGCGAGTACGGCAGCCCCCTTGCGCTTCACGTCCTTGGCCTTGGGCTTCTTCTCTTCTGGGTCCGCGGCAGGCAGCTCGAGGAGGGAGAGACGTCCCTCCTCAGCCCTGGCGCACTTGGTCGCCAAGTTGAACAGCTCCAAGGAGGTGCAGAGGTCTTCGTGCATCGCCAACTCCTCCTTCATCTTGACGTCGCGCACACCATCGGAGAAGGCCGAGATGATGGCTTCCTCGGACACCTTGGGGATCTTGAGGCGTGCGCTGTTGAAGCGCTGGATGTACTTTTGCAAGGTCTCTCTGGGTTGTTGCCTGATGCGGCGCATGTTGCTCATGGCGGGTGGCCGGTCGCGAGTACCTTGGAAGTTGGCGATGAAGCGGGTGCGCATCAGGTCCCAGGAGGAGATCGTGCCTGGAGCCAGATTCAGGAGCCAGGTTCGAGCTCCTTCCTTGAGCGCCATGGGGAACCAGTTCGCCATGACCTTTTCATCCCCGCTGGCAGCCTCGACGCCCAGCTCATAGAGCTGGAGGAACTCTGCGGGATCAGTTGTGCCGTCGTAGCGAGGAGGCAGGTCTGGCTTGAAGTTGCCGGGCCACGCGTTGCTGCGCAGCTCAGTGGTGTAGGCACGACAGCCTGCGGTGGCCATGAAAGGCTTCGGCTGATGGAGAGCTGGGTCTTGAGGGTCCCCACGCGCTGCAGCTAGGAGCAGAGCGGGGTCTTGGCGCGCCGGAGCTAGAGCAGGGTCGCGGCGTGCCGGAGCAGGGAGCGCCCTGGCAGCCCCTTGCGGGCGAGGGACTTCTTGGCAGCTCCGTTCTTGTTGCGCTGGCGCCTGACGGAGCGGGTTCCGCCCAGGGGCCAAGCGCCTTGGAGCCATGGCATCTTCTTGGAGAGGAGGTGGCTGGTGCGCCTCTGGAGCTTCGTTGCCCGCGCGGGGCGGGGTGTGGCGCAGAGGAACGGATGACACGTAAGAGCCCCCTGCGGCGCGGACAAGCTCGGCGACGCGGTCGAGCCACTCTTCGTAGACGTCGTCGACGAGGCGGTAGCGCAGGAGCTCGTTTGCCGCGAGGAGCGCAGCTCGAGCCTCCAAGGGTGCGCGGAGCGCGCGGGACGAAGAACCGGCTGGTGCGAGTGATGGAGTAGCGGTGCGGCCGTCTTGGCGCATGGACGGATGCTGAGACGACGCTTGCTGCTCGCCCCCTGCCGGGCCGGTGGCAGCGTTGACGGCGGGCGACGGGGAACGACGAGGACGCCCACCGACAGGGGCCGTCTGGGCGACGCGAGAAGCGATGGCGGCCCGGCGCTCGGCGCGGGCCCGACGAGCGTCGGACATGGATACGACGGTCGGAGGAGAACGGAGTGGTGGAGGACAGATTCCGGCGCACCCCCTACCTGGCGCGCCAAATGTTGGATTCACGGGTTCCGGCAGACCCTTAAGGTTCAAACACTGGGGTGCACACGGAAATCACACCTTCTACCTCCCCGTCTCACAAAGATCTAAACTGCTAAAGGAACTGCACAAGGGACACAAGATTTATACTGGTTCGGGCCACCGTTGTGGTGTAATACCCTACTCCAGTGTGTGGTGGGTGGATTGCCTCTTGGGGCTGATGATGATGAACGATACAAGGAAGAACAGCCTCACGAGGGTCTGTTCTTGGGTGGGGAGGGTGAACTGCTAGGAGGAGTTCAGTCACCCTTCTCTCTCTCTCTCTCTCTCTCTCTCTCTCTCTACTTGCGAACCGGACGAACCAACTCCGCGAACTGAACCCCTTGCTACGTGGGTGGCCGGTCCTATTTATAGGCAAAGGCCCTGGGCCTCTTCCCAAATATTGAGCGGGAAGGGCGCCAACAATTGGCCAATTCGAAGGGGAACATCTAGTACACTTATCCTGACTAAAGTTGGTCTTCGCCTGCGAAAGACCCTGCGGTGACGCCGTGCTGGGCTCCATGGTGACCTCCGTCTCATAGTCCGCTTGGTCCTGGTCTCGTTGCACCTAAATGGCAACCTTTGCCTGATGCCTTGGTACTCCGCGGCTGCGCTTGCCCCCTTTGCACCAAAGAGGAAAGAAGGATGCTGCGCGCGCTGGCGCCCGCCTGGCACCCTCGATCGTCATGGCTTGCGTCATGGGCACCTCGCGAGGTACCCCGCCTTGATTCCTCTGCCTCCTTGCGAGCCAGCCTGAGGAGGCTGCGCCTGGGAATGCGCCGTGTCGTCCGCCCCGCGAGGCTTGGCCCCTCGCGAGGGTCTTGAGTCTTGTGTTGATGAAGATGGGCCATGCTGGGCCTCCTTTCAGCCACGCCGCAGGCCGCAGGCAGGCAAGTCTGGGGACCCCCGTTCCCAGAACACCGACACCGATATCCCCTCTTCTCTTCAATTTCGCCGTGGACGCTCTGGCAGGCATCCTGGACAAAGCTCGGAGGGCTGGCCACCTCTCGGGAGTCGTTGGTCACCTAATTCCGGGAGGAGGGGTCACCCATCTCCAATACACCGATGAAACCATGATTATGGTGGAGGGATCCGCCCTCAACATAGTTAATCTTCAGTTCCTACTTCTCTGCTTTGAGGCGATGTCGGGACTCAGGATTAACTTTGACAAGAGCGAGGTCATCGTTTTGGGATATCCCGCAGAGGAGCAACAGCGGATCGCGGATAACCTAAACTATAGGCTAACCTCATTCCCCATAACATATTTGGGGATGCCGTTGGCGGACTCCAAGATCCTTACTAGTGCGTTCGATCCTCTAGTGGACCGAGTGGCTACTCGGGCCGAACCCTGGCGAGGACGGTTTACCTCAAAAGGGAGCAAATCGGTCCTTATTAGTTCCAACCTTGCGAGCCTCCCCATGTTCATGATGGGGATGTATATCCTACGAGAGGGCGTTCATAGTGCCTTCGATAGGGATATCGCGAGGTTCTTTTGGCAGGCGGCCAATGGCCGCCAGAATTACCACAGGGTAAAATGGGCAGATATTTGCATGCCCAAGGACCGTGGTGGACTGGGCATCATTGCCTCCTGGCGTATGAACGTGGCGCTCATGTTAAGATGGGTCCGGCGCATCCTACGCGGCAAGGGAGGTTTATGGTTACAGCTCATTCAAGCAAAATACCTGAGGGGAGACCCGCTCTTAGCATGCAACCGGTCAAAAGGCTCACAATTCTGGAGAGCCATCCAAAGGATCAAGGAGGACATCCGCCTAGGGATGTCCTTCTCCTTAGGGAATGGGAAAGGGATCCAATTCTGGTTGGATATTTGGTTGGATGCTGAACCCCTTCGAGTTTCCTTCCTGGGCCTATTCTCGATATGTTCGGATCCGTCTGTCCTAGGGGCTTCGGCTTTCCAAGCTGGACAGTGGAACATCGGGTTTCGTCGCACCTTTGGACAAGCCGAGAATAATGACTAGACTAGACTGCGGGCTGCCCTCCGGCTCGTGCTCCCGGACTTTCCGGACACGGTATCCTGGTGGCTCGCACCGTCGGCGGAGTTCTCTGTGAGCACGGCATACCAGGCCCTCTACCCGTCTCAGGCCACTACTTGGCTTTCCCCACTTTGGAAAGCCCCCATCCCTTTAAAGATCAAGATCTTTGTTTGGCAATTACTACGGCCTCCCCTCGGGGACAGAGGTACGTAAGCGGCACGGACCTGGGGATGGTCTATGCCCTCTCTGTGCGGTACCATAGACTGGGACACATATCCTCTTCTCATGTACCGCGGCGAGATTACTTTGGTTGTATGTCCGCGAGGCGTTGGGGCCTGAATGGGAGGCCATAAACCTCGCTGAGTTTCTCCAACTTAGAGCTTTACAGCTGCCACATCATCGCCGCCTATTTTGGCTTATTTTTGCAGCGATGACGTGTTCTCTTTGGACGACTAGGAATAAGATGGTGATAGAGAAGATTTTCCCGAGGAAGGCGTCTGAATCCCTCTTCAAATTCCTTGGTTTCCTGCAGCACTGGCACCCGTCTCGAGGCAGCATGATCGTTACCGACTTGGATGGATGATGGATGCGCTTCTGACTTCGGCGCGTCGACTATCTCCATCATAGTGCCGTTATGCGGACGACACTAGGTGGCTTTTTATTTCTATTTCTTTTATGCTTTCTTGGGCTTGATTGTGCTGTGGCCCCAGCCATTGTATGTTGAGTGCGGTTGAACTTGGATTGTATGAACCGTTGCTTTATTTATAAAGCGGGGCGAAAGCCTATTTCGAGAGAGACTACAAGCAGCACAACAATAGGCGAAAACGCCACCACGTAGAAAGCAAAGAGGACCAAGCAGTCGGAGCTCACATCGCACACAAGAACAGAGGCATCCAAGGGGCACCAAAATAGTAGGGGAGAAGAGGATTTTGCCTGCATGAAAAAACATCGACTGTACTACATCCCTATCGTCGTAATGCAGGAGGAGAAACCCATGTCCCCCTTATGTCCAAGCCGCGCCACAACATGGGAACGCCGTCCACCGGCCAACCGAACACGACAACCGCAACTACTGAAGGATAGCATAAGCACATATCGCACCTCATCTCCAGTACCAATGAGGACCCTAGAGAGCACTGTATATCAGCCGCCACGAACCGAACACAAAAAAGTCACCAACCCCGGCCCTACCCCTAGACAACGTCTCCAAGGAGGACCGCCGCCATCCTATCAACATGACCAATGTTTTCACCAGACAACAAGGTAGAGGAGGAGGCGGGGGATAGGAAGCTCGACACGCCCTCAAGAGGGAAATCAGTAGGAGCACCGTCGTCAAGGTTGATGTGGAGTTGACTAGGGGTGTACCCCATTCTAGGGCTCCCTCCACTACACCCTATGTGCCAGTTCTGGTAGCCCGAATGGGACTAGATCCAGAACGGCAATGGAGGCCAATTGTGATGGGAAGGATCATGTTTTTTCTGTTGAAGTAGTTATACAATGAGCTTGAACACCCTGAAGATGACCTTGGATAAAAAACAGGCATGTAAGTTTTTTGTCTCGTCGAGACACATTTTTCTATTTTGGGGTCATCTCCATGAAAGGTCATATGCAGCCCGGAGTACTTGTAAACAGTGTTGTTGTACACAGATACAGAGATGGCCACACTGTCGACCAAATTCAGGCCGAATAGTCCAACCAGAGCGGATGTGGTGATTCTAAGTTAAGTCAATTTTTGGCACTTTTGACACACATGGGTGATTCCGAGTTAGATTAATTTTGGGCACTCTGGACAGGAATTGGAGTATCTTCTTGTACGGAAAGTCCAGCCACCTCATATGTAGCTATGAGGTGATGACCAATTGAACAACAACACACAATCGCAAATGCATCTACTATTTTTTCATCTATTTTTTCATCTCTCATTTGTTCTTGATCCCCCGTTCTTCGTGTTGGAGAGAAGCGATTCTCGAGGATCTAGGGGCGGCTGAACCGACATAGGGCAATCCATACCTGCCACACTCCCTAAAAGGGTCCCTCCTGCCCGACGTGTGGTTTTTGGGTCATCAATAGTTCTCGCCAGGGTGTCTTGAGGGTTACGCTCCTTGTGAGGCCCCTCTGCCGACTTTGTCTTGCGTTTGTGCTCGACATCGGGGATATACCGTGATGTGTTCACATGCGAACACACTTTTTGCCGACCACGCTGGGATGGAAGATCAAGACTCACCATCAACAATGTCAGCCCCCCCATGAACTTGCTGATATGGGTGCCAATAGCGTCATCAAGCCTGGTCTTAATGAGCGATCAGAGGAACATCACCAAGCCTATGAAGTACATAAGAAGCAGACCAAAGAGGCTTATGATTGGCTCAAGAAGCGGCGAGAAGAGGAGGATTTGTAGGAGTTTCTTGCAAAGATCAAGAAGGACAGTCATGGAAAAATCACTTCCATTAGAGAAATAAAGTTCCTTGCTCTTCATGACACACAAGATGAAATCATTGTGGGTAAAGTTTTTTCTCGAGAGCAAGTGGTTGTGATGGAAAGTCCTGTTGGTAAGGGTGATGTGATGACATATAATTAATTTATATGAACTACTAATGCTCAGAAAAATATGCCTTTGTCATCTAGTGGTAATGTTGTATCTGCTAGCATAGAAAATCCTAATTCCACTATAACTATTTCATCAGCGACTCCCATGTTGTTGACGTTTTAACCTAACCAGACCAATCAACTTGGGGGTTGCCCCTACGTGCCCTAGTACTATTATGAGTGTGCCTGATTTGACGTTGATGCTGAATCACTTTGTCACACCACTCATAAACACAATCATATTTATTCCTCCACCAAAATAGGGTTTGACACCCGCAGAAGGAAATATGCCCTAGAGGCAATAATAAAATTGTTATTTATATTTTCTTATATCATGATAAATGTTTATTATTCATGCTAGAGTTGTATTAACCGGAAACTTAGTACATGTGTGAATACACAGACAAACAGAGTGTCCCTAGTATGCCTCTACTTGACTAGCTCGTTAATCAAAGATGGTTAAGTTTCCTAGCCATGGACATGTGTTGTCATTTGATGAACGGGATCACATCATTAGAGAATGATGTGATGGACAAGACCCATCCGTTAGCTTAGCACTATGATCGTTTAGTTTATTGCTATTCCTTTCTTCATGACTTATACATGTTCGTATTACTATGAGATTATGCAACTCCCAAATACCGGAGGAACACCTTGTGTGCTATCAAACGTCACAACATAACTGGGTGATTATAAAGATGCTCTACAGGTGTCTTCGATGGTGTTTGTTGAGTTGGCATAGATCGAGATTAGGATTTGTCACTCCGTGTATCGGAGAGGTATCTCTAGTCCCTCTCGGTAATGCACATCACTATGAGCCTTGCAAGCAATGTGTCTAATGAGTTAGCCATGGGATGATGCATTACGAAACGAGTAAAGAGACTTGCCGGTGACGAGATTGAACTATGTATGATGATACCGATGATCGAATCTCGAGCAAGTAACATACCGATGACAAAGGGAACAACGTAAGTATTTATGCGGTTTGACCGATAAACATCTTCGTAGAATATGTAGGAACCCATATGAGCATCCAGGTTCCGCTATTGGTCATTGACCAGAGATGTGTCTCAGTCATGCCTACATAGTTCTCGAACCCGTAGGGTCCGCACGCTTAACGTTCAATGACGATATGTATTGTGAGTTATGTGATTTGATGTACCGAAGGTTGGTCGGAGTCCCGGATGTGATCACGGACATGACGAGGAGTCTCGAAATGGTCGAGACATAAATATTGATATATTGGACCATGTTATTCGGACACTGAAAGTGTTCCGGATGGTTTCAGATAAAACTGGAGTGCCGGAGGGTTAACGGAACCCCACGGAAGTTATGGGCCTTAGTGGCCTTAGGGGAAAGAGAGGGCCGCAGCCAGGAGGTGGTGCCCCCCAAGGGGAGTCCGAATAGGATAAGGGGAGGGGGCGCGACCCCTCTCTCCCGCTCCCTCTCCCTCTCCCTCTCCCTCTCCCTCCCCTTCCTTCTTCTCCTAGTTGGACTAGGAATGTAACATCCCAAATTTTCAATTTGGAATGTTATACATTAGATCATCATGCATATCATATTTTCTTGCATTTTGCCGATCCTAGAAATTTCACGCAACTCAAGGCTCCTCGGAGAGAGTTGGAGATTTCATTATTTTCATATTTGAGTCTTCTCAAATTTTGAAGAAAGGATCATTGGTTTTGTCGGAGTTTCATTTGCCTTTTATTTGGATAGGGAAAAATGCGAGTTTTCAAAAATTGCATTCTAGGTCCCGAGAAAAGTTCATTTTGTTCGACCCGTTGTTAGGAGTCGGGGAAAATTTACTTTAGAAATTTTGGAGTTCGTTTAGTTTTCTTTTCTTTTGTTTTTCCGCGCGCGTAACCGATTTAAAAAAAAATCCCGCAGCGCCCTGGGCCAAGGCCCAGCCAGCAGGCCGGCCGGCCAGGCCAGGCCGCCGTGCCGCGCCAGCGCCTAGCGCGCAGGAGGCCGCCGCCGCCGCCCAAGTGGAGTCCTACTTGGACTCCGTTTTCCTCTTTCCTTTTCCTTCTCTTTTTTCTTGCCCCCTCCCCCAAGCAATCCCTCTCCCCTCACCTATATAAATACCAACACCCCCCCTCTAAACCCACACCAAGCCCCAAGCCCCTCACCCGCGCCGCGCCTCCATAGCCGCGCCGCCGCCGCCCTAGTGCCGCGCCGCCGCCGCCGCCCTAGTGCCGCGCCGCCGCCGCCCCTTGCTAGCGCCGCCGCCGCCCTACGCCGCCGCCGCCCTACGTCGTCGCCGCCGCCTTACCCCGCCGCCGCCGGAGCCCCTCTCGCCGGAGACCTCGCCGGAGGTAGCCCCGCGCCGCGCCTCTTTTTCTTTCTTCGGTTCGGTTTTCTTCTAAATCGTTCCAGTTCTTTTCTAAACTGTTCCGGTTTTCTAGATCGGTTTTTCGTTTCGGTTTTCTTTTCCCGAAACCCTAGATCGGTTCCGTTTTCTTTTCCGGTTTAGTTGCCTAGAGACCGTTCGCCGGACCGTTCGTCCTAACGAACGTGATCATCGGATTAATCTCGGCTAACGAACGTCCGTTCGTTTAGCCGTTCTTCTTTTTCTTTTTGTCGGATTTATTCCGCGATCGCCATCTCAGATCCGATCTTCGTTCTAGTCTATCTTCTCGCTCGTTTATCGGAATCAGGTGATTCAAGCGCCTGGAGTTTCATTTCGAAACCGCCGTTCCGACTAATCAACTTTAACTAAGTTTTTGCTACGGTAAAATTTGGCCTAGTTTCAACTTGCTAGAACCGAGTTGTTTTCTTCCGCCGTTTGTTTTCCGTTGCTTTGTTCGGTTCGTTCTTTCTTTGCAACCGGAGTTCTTAGGTTGAACTTTCTGGTTCGATCTCTTGTTTGAGTTTTACCTGTGCATTAGATGAGTACTTATTGTATGCTTGTTGTTTGTCTACGATAGATTACCCGGATTGCGCCGCTTGTTACTTCGAATCTCTAGGACTCGCGGATCATCAGCAAGGCAAGTAACACTTTGATCATACCTTTTCTACAACCCAGTTTTATTGCATTAGATCCATCGTCACGCATTGCATGATTAGGATCTAATTAAATTGTGGGATGGGAAGTAGATGAGGTAGTACCTATTACCTGTTTATTATGAAACCTTTGGGAGTTACTTCTACGTTTGCTTATTATGCCATGCTATGCTAGTCGACGTGGATTGGGTGAGTGATATCCATGACAGATGTGAGTGATAATTTTAAGGGTTTATCTAAGGTGGCAACTTAAACACACATCTGGGTGGATTGAGGCACCTGATGTCTATCAGGACTTGCCTGTTTTTCTTTTGGACCGCCACCCAGGCTCAAAGGGATTATAAGATCTTTCATGCTAAATACTTACGTGTGCAGCCACAAGCCAATATGGGCTCTGGCATAGTTGACTAAGTCGTGCGAACTCTTACAGGGTAGACTAGCAGATGTAGGGGAAAGTAGGTGTACCGGTCTATCCATCGTAAGGTGCTAGCGCTTCTGAAAGACTGTGTCTCGGTCATCCGTTTCTCAAACACCAGTAGTGCGAGAAATCCAACGGAGGCGATCGAGTCTTGTGGGGAAAAGTGCGCAAACCTCTGCGGAGTGTAATAAACTAATCTTGATTAGCCGTGTCCCCGGTTATGGACATCTTGAGTATCTAGTACTTGAATATCATGTGAATCTCAACATGTTACTTCTAATTAATATTGTTGGGTTATTGATGACTACTTTTAATTGGGATTGAGAATGCTGTCAACCATTCTTAATGTTTAACAACCACCATGATAGTTAAATAAATTTATTCCTTTGCAGTAGGGAAAAATTGGCTTTACGCAAAACAGTAACCATAGAGCTTTCCACCAGCCAAATATGCATATAGTATAGCTGTTTCATTCCATTACTCTCTATGTGTTACCTTGCCAGCATATTCCATGTGCTGACCCGTTTCGGGCTGCAACGTTAATGTTGCAGACTTTTCAGATGACGATTAAGGTGCTTATAGGTCGTGGTTCTATACTCAGTGATGCCATTGGAGTTGATGGACCCATTTAACTTCCAAGTCTTCCACTGTTATCGATATTAGATGGCCTTAAGCCATATTATTGTAATAAGTTCTCTTTTGAGACACCGATGTAATAAGTGTGTGATTGCCACTCTGCTATAAATCCTTCGAAGTACTGTGTGGTGTCAGCATTATTGATCCAGGGATGACACCGGAGCATAGTAGACTTGATCCATTCGGGTCGGGTCGCTACAGAGATGGTATCAGAGCACACGCTGACTGTAGGACACGACCACCAAGTTAAAGCCATAGATCACTATTCTCTCCTCATTTTCTAACTCCTCATCTTTTCTACTCTTTAGGATGAAGGACGCGAAGATTAAGTACGCTCAACCGGATAAAGGCACACCTTTTGGATTTCACTTGAAGGAAGTCACCAAGTACCTAAACATTGGATTACCAAGCTTCACGGGAACCTTCAACGCCACTCTGCCTGAAGAGGAGCGCTGGAAGATTCAAGCTCACGTTCCGGGAAGGACATTCACGCCAATCACGAAGCCCATAGGTAGTGTTCTCAATGCACCAACTTGGAGTCTAGGAAAGAGCATGGCAGCCCACATCACCATAGGACGCATTGGAGAAATTTATCAAGAAGACCTCAAGGACACTATCTACCAGATTTGCGGACGCCGAGATGAACAATGGGAGTTAGTCAGCACCAAGAAGGATAGATCCATTGCAGCTTTTATCCAGGAGTTAAACCAGCACATTCGATGCCACGAGAACCAGATGTGCAATGATATGATAGATTTGAAGAATGCGAAGGCAAGGATCATCGAGCTAGAAGGAGAACTGAAGGCTACACGCAAGGACTACATGGACGAGATCGTAGCTCTAGCAAGACACAACGGCGATCTTAAGCAAGAGATTGAAGCACTCAAGAGGGAGTTAGTATCCAGAAAGGAAGACATGTACGTCGCATGTCCGGACAACTACATCATCATCGACGACACCGTTTCGGATCCAAGTGAACCCGACTTTGAAGATGAAGCTGGAGCGGACATCATGGAGTCTTCCACCGGTTCAAATTTTTAGATGACCACCAACTATTAGTAGTATTCCCCCCCCATGTAAACAATATAGTTTGAGCACTTTTGCGATAGCTAGATCGATTGTAAGCCCTTGTTTGAATTGAATGAAGTGATTTTGTGTGAATTTGCTCATGTGCATTGGGGTAGTGTTTTCTCTTTAGACCTCACTCTATTCTTATTTCTCATCTTTTCTAAACCCTCAGATGCCTCCGAGACGTGACAATGGATTTCCACCGGAGCTCACTCAATTGATCCAGCAGCAGAATCAATTAATGCAGATGTTAGTTCAGAACGAGCAGAACAACAACAACAACAACAACCCACCACCACCACCGCCACCTGTTGACCACTTAGCTTGTTTCCTTAGGCTGAATCCGCCGGTGTTTTCTAGTAGCACCGAGCTGATAGTAGCAGACGATTGGCTCCGCAAGATAGGAAGGGAGTTGACCACTGCAGGATGCACCGATGGTGAGAAAGTGAAGTTTGCCGCACATCAGTTAGAAGGACCCGCGGCAGCATGGTGGGAGAATTTCACAACCACTTTCCCAGTTGACACTGTCACATGGGATTAGTTCCAACAAGCTTTCCGCACTACACATGTTTCAGCAGGATCCATGGCCATGAAGACGCGTGAGTTTCACAACTTACGCCAAGGAGGAAGGACAGTTGGCCAGTATGTTGACGACTTCAGCAAGTTAGCACGTTATGCCCCAGATGACGTTGCTACGGATGCAACTAAGCAGGAGAAGTTTCTGGAAGGATTGAATGATGAGCTAAGCATGCAGTTGATGGTAGCAAGTTTCAACAACTACCAGGAGTTGGTAGACCGTGCCATCATGATTGAAGGGAAGCAACAGCAGATTGAGAACCGCAAGAGGAAGTATGGACAAGGGAAGTATAACTCTGGAGCCCAGCAGAAGCCCCGTTTTACCCCTAAATCGGGATTTCAGTTTCAGCATACCCATGGAGGAGGTAGTTCGCACAACCACAATGGCCACAAGAATGGTAATGGGAATGGAGGAAGCAACGGCCAGAACCGGACCACCCCATCAACCCCAGCCAAGAGAGATCTGAGTCAAGTCACCTGTTTCAAGTGTTCCAAGACCGGACATTATGCCAATGAATGTCCTGAAGGCCAGAATGGAAATGGCAATAGAAGCTCAGGGAAGAAGCCGAACCCTTTCAATAGGGGACAGGTGAACCACGTTAACGTGGAGGAGGTTGAAGATCAGCCTGATGCAGTAATCGGTAAGTTTTTGGTTAAGTCATTTACCGCACTCGTTCTTTTCGATACTGGTGCATCACATTCATACATATCAAGGGGATTTGTGGAAAAATATAGCCTGCCCATTAGGATTCTTAAAACGCCTATGCTAGTAAGTTCGCCAGGAGCAGAGTACATGGCCAGTCAAGGATGCTTTCAAGTGCCATTAAGCATAGGAAGGCATGTTTTCCCAACAGATTTAATTATTCTGGAATCCCAAAGTTTGGATGTAATTCTCGGTATGGATTGGCTGTCGATGTATGGAGGAAACATCGATTGTGCTAGTAAGACAATTTTGCTGACAACGCCAGAAGGAAGAAGGATCAAGTATGTATCCCGGCATGTGCCAAATAGGACACAAGTAAATTGCCTAACGGGAGTTGTGCAAGAGGAAGTACCAGTGGTAAAGGATTTTCCTGACGTATTTCCGGAAGAGTTGCCAGGCATGCCACCGGATAGAGACATTGAGTTTTTGATTGAGTTATTGCCAGGTACTGGACCAATATCAAAGAGACCATACCGGATGCCAGCAAAGGATTTGGTAGAAATTAAGAATCAGATTAAGGAGTTACTGGAGAAAGGTTACATACGCCCATGTTCTTCGCCTTGGGGATCACCCGTACTTCTAGTGGAAAAGAAGGATGGATCATTGCGGATGGTTGTTGATTACCGTGGATTAAATGAAGTAACCATCAAGAACAAGTACCCACTGCCAATGATTAATGATCTGTTTGATCGTTTGCAAGGAGCTAAAGTGTTTTCCAAGATCGACTTGCGATCAGGGTACCACCAGTTGAAGATCCGAGAGCAGGACATACCTAAGACAGCATTCACCACAAGATATGGACTGTATGAGTATACCGTTATGTCATTTGGATTGACTAACGTGCCTGCCTATTTTATGAACCTGATGAACAAAGTGTTTATGGAGTTTTTGGATAAGTTCGTCGTAGTGTTCATTGATGATATCCTGGTTTATTCAAAGAATGAAGAGGAGCATAAGGAACATTTGCGTTTGGTTTTGGAGAAACTAAGGGAACATCAGTTATATGCCAAATTTAGCAAATGTGAGTTTTGGTTGAAAGAAGTAGGATTCCTCGGACACGTTATATCCGGAGAAGGGATAGCAGTTGACCCCACAAAGGTTGAGACCGTAACCGAATGGGAAGCACCAACGACAGTTGGAGAGATCCGGAGTTTTCTTGGACTCGTAGGATACTACCGGAGATTCATTGAGAACTTTTCAAAATTGCGAAGCCTACGACGGAGTTGTTGAAGAAGGATACCAAGTTCAATTGGACTGAGGAGTGTGAGGCTAGTTTCCAGGAGTTGAAGAAACGATTGGTTACCTCACCAGTGTTGATTTTGCCAGATCAGACCAAGGATTATGAAGTATATTGCGACGCTTCACGTCGAGGACTTGGAGCAGTGCTTATGCAGGAAGGTTGAGTTGTTTCATATGCTTCACGACAACTGAAGCCTCATGAATTGAATTACGCCACACATGATTTGGAGTTAGCAGCCGTAGTGCATGCATTGAAGACGTGGAGACATTTTCTCATTGGAAATCATTGTGAGGTGTACACGGATCACAAGAGTTTGAAGTACATTTTCACGCAGAAGGAGTTGAACCTCAGAAAAAGGCGATGGTTGGAGCTCATCAAGGATTATGATATGAGATTGCATTACCATCCCGGAAGAGCTAATGTAGTACTGACGCATTGAGCCGTAAGAGCCATGTCAATACGTTAATGACGGGAGAAATACCCAAGGAATCATCAGAAAACCTTCGTGAACTAAGTTTAGAGATAGTTCCGAAAGGCTATGTGGCAGCATTGGAGATTCAGTCAACATTGATGGATAAAATCAGAGAGGCTCAGAAATCTGATAAGGAGATTGCTTCTATAAAGGAGAAACTAAGCAAAGGAAAAGCAAAGGGATTTCGTGAGGATGAGCACGATACCCTACGGTTTGAGGACCGTGTTTATGTGCCAAATGACCCAGAGATCAGGAAGTTGATTCTACAAGAGGCACATGATTCACCCTATTCGATTCACCCAGGAAATACCAAGATGTATTTGTATTTGAAGGAGACATTCGGGTGGACCGGAATGAAGAAGGATATTGCAGCATATGTAGCAGTTTGTGATGTATGTCATAGAGTAAAGGCAGAGCATCAGAAGCCAGCCGGATTGTTGCAACCATTGCCGATACCCGAATGGAAGTGGGATAAGATAGGCATGGATTTTATCACAGGACTACCCAGGACGAAAGCAGGATATGACTCGATATGGGTAGTAGTTGATCGTTTGACGAAGGTAGCACATTTCATTCCAGTTAAGACCACTTACACCAGTGCTAAGTTGGCAAAGATATACATGACTAGGATCATTTGTTTGCATGGAGTTCCAAGGAGTATTGTATCAGACAGAGGAACCCAATTTACCTCAAAGTTTTGGAATCAGTTGCATGAAACTTTGGGAACCAGGCTAGAGTTCAGCACCGCTTTTCACCTACAGACAGATGGACAGACCGAGAGAGTCAATCAGATTTTGGAAGATATGCTGAGAGCTTGTGCACTAGATTATGGATCTAGTTGGGATGATAATTTGCCGTATGTGGAGTTTTCTTATAACAACAGTTACCAACCTGGTTGGAAAAAGCGGTAGGCGTAAGCGAGGCGGTTGGACTTCGCCTAGTGCCTAGGCGGTAATATAGTTTTTACTCATAGTGTATTTGTGATTATTATATGAATGTTGATATTAGTTTAGGGCATATAAATAAGTTAGTTACCATCTACTGCCATTGGAATATAACCCATTTGGCATATTAGTGCAGCATGTGGCATGATTTCTTGCTTGGGTAGGCAATTCCTTGCTTGCCCTGCCTAGACCTCCATTTATGCCCTAGGCGAGGCATTTGGCCATTGCCTAGTGCCTAGGCGTGCCTAAGCGCCTCCTAGGCACTACCTTTTCCAACAAAGGTTACCAAACCAGTTTGAAGATGGCACCTTTCGAAGCTTTGTACGGAAGAAGGTGCAGGACACCGTTGTCATGGGACGAAGTTGGAGACCATCAATTCTTTGGACCAGATTTGATTAAGGAGTCTGAACGGAAAGTTAAGTTGATTCGTGATAGGCTCAAGGTAGCCCAGTCCAGGCAGAAGAGCTACGCAGATTCTAAACGCAAGGAGACAGTTTACGAAACCGGAGACAGAGTTTATCTCCGAGTATCCCCACTACGAAGAGTTAAGCGATTTGGAGTTAAGGGAAAATTAGCACCGCGTTTCGTTGGACCATATAAGATTTTGCAACGTATGGGAGAAGTCGCTTATAAGTTGGAATTACCAGAGGGACTATCAGGAGTTCATGACGTATTCCATGTTTCTCAGCTGAAGAAATGTCACGCCGAGATGGTGGAGGTACCGCTAAGAGATACAGTGCCATTGGAAGCGATTCAGTTGAAGGACGACTTAACGTATGAAGAGAAACCAGTCAAGATTCTCGATTATGCCAGCAGAGTTACCCGCAGTAAGGTTATCAAGCTTTGCAAAGTTCAGTGGAACCACCATTCAGAGGATGAAGCCACCTGGGAGAGAGAAGAAGATTTGCTCAAGGACCACCCTCACCTATTTTCTAGCCAACCCGAATCTCGAGGGCGAGATTCATCTTAAGGGGGGTAGGTTTGTAACATCCCAAATTTTCAATTTGGAATGTTATACATTAGATCATCATGCATATCATATTTTCTTGCATTTTGCCGATCCTAGAAATTTCACGCAACTCAAGGCTCCTCGGAGAGAGTTGGAGATTTCATTATTTTCATATTTGAGTCTTCTCAAATTTTGAAGAAAGGATCATTGGTTTTGTCGGAGTTTCATTTGCCTTTTATTTGGATAGGGAAAAATGCGAGTTTTCAAAAATTGCATTCTAGGTCCTGAGAAAAGTTCATTTTGTTCGACTCGTTGTTAGGAGTCGGGGAAAATTTACTTTAGAAATTTTGGAGTTCGTTTAGTTTTCTTTTCTTTTGTTTTTCTGTGCGCGTAACCAATTTAAAAAAAATCCCGCAGCGCCCTGGGCCAAGGCCCAGCCAGCAGGCCGGCCGGCCAGGCCAGGCCGCCGCGCCGCGCCAGCGCCTAGCGCGCAAGAGGCCGGCGCCGCCGCCCAAGTGGAGTCCTACTTGGACTCCGTTTTCCTCTTTCCTTTTCCTTCTCTTTTTTCTTGCCCCCTCCCCCAAGCAATCCCTCTCCCCTCACCTATATAAATACCAACACCCCCCCTCTAAACCCACACCAAGCCCCAAGCCCCTCACCCGCGCCGCGCCTCCATAGCCGCGTCGCCGCCGCCCTAGTGCCGCGCCGCCGCCGCCCCTTGCTAGCGCCGCCGCCGCCCTACGCCGCCGCCGCCCTATGTCACCGCCGCCGCCAGAGCCCCTCTCGCCGGAGGGTTAACGGAACCCCACGGAAGTTATGGGCCTTAGTGGCCTTAGGGGAGAGAGAGGGCCGCAGCCAGGAGGTGGTGCCCCCCAAGGGGAGTCCGAATAGGATAAGGGGAGGGGGCGCGACCCCTCTCTCCCGCTCCCTCTCCCTCTCCCTCTCCCTCTCCCTCCCCTTCCTTCTTCTCCTAGTTGGACTAGGAATGTAACATCCCAAATTTTCAATTTGGAATGTTATACATTAGATCATCATGCATATCATATTTTCTTGCATTTTGCCGATCCTAGAAATTTCACGCAACTCAAGGCTCCTCGGAGAGAGTTGGAGATTTCATTATTTTCATATTTGAGTCTTCTCAAATTTTGAAGAAAGGATCATTGGTTTTGTCGGAGTTTCATTTGCCTTTTATTTGGATAGGGAAAAATGCGAGTTTTCAAAAATTGCATTCTAGGTCCCGAGAAAAGTTCATTTTGTTCGACCCGTTGTTAGGAGTCGGGGAAAATTTACTTTAGAAATTTTGGAGTTCGTTTAGTTTTCTTTTCTTTTGTTTTTCTGTGCGCGTAACCGATTTAAAAAAAAATCCCGCAGCGCCCTGGGCCAAGGCCCAGCCAGCAGGCCGGCCGGCCAGGCCAGGCCGCCGCGCCGCGCCAGCGCCTAGCGCGCAGGAGGCCGCCGCCGCCGCCCAAGTGGAGTCCTACTTGGACTCCGTTTTCCTCTTTCCTTTTCCTTCTCTTTTTTCTTGCCCCCTCCCCCAAGCAATCCCTCTCCCCTCACCTATATAAATACCAACACCCCCCCTCTAAACCCACACCAAGCCCCAAGCCCCTCACCCGCGCCGCGCCTCCATAGCCGCGCCGCCGCCGCCCTAGTGCCGCGCCGCCGCCGCCCTACGCCGCCGCCGCCCTACGTCGTCGCCGCCGCCTTACCCCGCCGCCGCCGGAGCCCCTCTCGCCGGAGACCTCGCCGGAGGTAGCCCCGCGCCGCGCCTCTTTTTCTTTCTTCGGTTCGGTTTTCTTCTAAATCGTTCCAGTTCTTTTCTAAACTGTTCCGGTTTTCTAGATCGGTTTTTCGTTTCGGTTTTCTTTTCCCGAAACCCTAGATCGGTTCCGTTTTCTTTTCCGGTTTAGTTGCCTAGAGACTGTTCGCCGGACCGTTCGTCCTAACGAACGTGATCATCGGATTAATCTCGGCTAACGAACGTCCGTTCGTTTAGCCGTTCTTCTTTTTCTTTTTGTCGGATTTATTCCGCGATCGCCATCTCAGATCCGATCTTCGTTCTAGTCTATCTTCTCGCTCGTTTATCGGAATCAGGTGATTCAAGCGCCTGGAGTTTCATTTCGAAACCGCCGTTCCGACTAATCAACTTTAACTAAGTTTTTGCTACGGTAAAATTTGGCCTAGTTTCAACTTGCTAGAACCGAGTTGTTTTCTTCCGCCGTTTGTTTTCCGTTGCTTTGTTCGGTTCGTTCTTTCTTTGCAACCGGAGTTCTTAGGTTGAACTTTCTGGTTCGATCTCTTGTTTGAGTTTTACCTGTGCATTAGATGAGTACTTATTGTATGCTTGTTGTTTGTCTACGATAGATTACCCGGATTGCGCCGCTTGTTACTTCGAATCTCTAGGACTCGCGGATCATCAGCAAGGCAAGTAACACTTTGATCATACCTTTTCTACAACCCAGTTTTATTGCATTAGATCCATCGTCACGCATTGCATGATTAGGATCTAATTAAATTGTGGGATGGGAAGTAGATGAGGTAGTACCTATTACCTGTTTATTATGAAACCTTTGGGAGTTACTTCTACGTTTGCTTATTATGCCATGCTATGCTAGTCGACGTGGATTGGGTGAGTGATATCCATGACAGATGTGAGTGATAATTTTAAGGGTTTATCTAAGGTGGCAACTTAAACACACATCTGGGTGGATTGAGGCACCTGATGTCTATCAGGACTTGCCTGTTTTTCTTTTGGACCGCCACCCAGGCTCAAAGGGATTATAAGATCTTTCATGCTAAATACTTACGTGTGCAGCCACAAGCTAATATGGGCTCTGGCATAGTTGACTAAGTCGTGCGAACTCTTACAGGGTAGACTAGCAGATGTAGGGGAAAGTAGGTGTACCGGTCTATCCATCGTAAGGTGCTAGCGCTTCTGAAAGACTGTGTCTCGGTCATCCGTTTCTCAAACACCAGTAGTGCGAGAAATCCAACGGAGGCGATCGAGTCTTGTGGGGAAAAGTGCGCAAACCTCTGCGGAGTGTAATAAACTAATCATGATTAGCCGTGTCCCCGGTTATGGACATCTTGAGTATCTAGTACTTGAATATCATGCGAATCTCAACATGTTACTTCTAATTAATATTGTTGGGTTATTGATGACTACTTTCAATTGGGATTGAGAATGCTGTCAACCATTCTTAATGTTTAACAACCACCATGATAGTTAAATAAATTTATTCCTTTGGAGTAGGGAAAAATTGGCTTTAGGCAAACCAGTAACCATAGAGCTTTCCACCAGCCAAATATGCATATAGTACAGCTGTTTCATTCCATTACTCTCTATGTGTTACCTTGCCAGCATATTCCATGTCCTGACCCGTTTCGGGCTGCAACGTTAATGTTGCAGACTTTTCAGACGACGATTAAGGTGCTTATAGGTCGTGGTTCTATACTCAGTGATGCCATTGGAGTTGATGGACCCATTTACCTTCCAAGTCTTCCGCTGTTATCGATATTAGATGGCCTTAAGCCATATTATTGTAATAAGTTCTCTTTTGAGACACCGATGTAATAAGTGTGTGATTGCCACTCTGCTATAAATCCTTCGAAGTACTATGTGGTGTCAGCATTACTGATCCAGGGATGACACCGGAGCACAGTAGACTTGATCCATTCGGGTCGGGTCGCTACAAGGAAAGGGGGGAACCTACTCCTACTAGGAGTAGGACTCCCCTCTTGGGGCGTGCCCTTGGGGCCGGCCGGCCCTCCCCTCCTCTCTCCTTTATATACAGGGGTGGGGGGCACCCCATAGACACACACGTAGATCTTTAGCCATGTGCAGTGCCCCCCTCCAAGTTTTCTACCCCGGTCATAGTCGTAGTGCTTAGGCGAAGCCCTGAGTCAGTAACTTCATCACACCGTTAACACGCCGTCGTGCTAACGGAACTCACCCTCGGCCTCAGCTAGATCAAGAGTACGAGGGACGTCACCGAGCTGAACATGTGCAGATCACGGAGGTGTCGTGCGTTCGGTACTTGATCGGTTGGATCGTGAAGACGTTTGACTACATCAACCACGTTACTTAAACGCTTCCGTTTTCGGTCTAAGAGGGTATGTAGACACGCTCTCCCCTCTCGTTGCTATGCATCTCCTAGATAGATCTTGTGTGATTGTAGGATTTTTTTGAAATACTGCGTTCCCTAACAGCAGCATCAGAGCCATATCTATGCGTAGATGTTATATGCACGAGTAGAACACATGGAGTTGTGGGCGATAATAGTCATACTGCTTACCCGCATGTTATACTTTGATTCGGCGGTATTGTTGGATGAAGCGGCCCAGACCGACATTACATGACCGCGATCATGAGACTGGTTCTACCGACGTGCTTCGCACACATGTGGCTAGTGGGTGTCTGTTTCTCGAACTTTAGTTGAATCGAGTGTGACTACGCCCGGTCCTTGTTGAAGGTTAAAACAACACACTTGACAAAAAATCATTGTGGTTTTTGATGCATAGGTAAGAACGGTTCTTGCTAAGCCCATAGCAGCCACATAAAACTTGCAACAACAAAGTAGAGTATGTCTAACTTGTTTTTGCAGGGCATGTTGTGATGTGATATGGTCAAGACGTGATTATATACATTCTTGTATGAGATGATCATGTTTTGTGACAAAGTTATCGGCAACTGGCAGGAGCCATATGGTTGTCGCTTTATTGTATGAAATGCAATCGCCATGTAATTGCTTTACTTTATCACTAAGTGGTAGCGATAGTCGTTGAAGAAATAGTTGGCGAGACGGATATGATGCTACGATGGAGATCAAGGTGTTAAAAGCCGGTGACGATGGTGATCATGACGGTGCTTTGGAGATGGAGATCAAAGGCACAAGATGATGATGGCCATATCATATCACTTATATTGATTGCATGTGATGTTTATCCTTTATGCATCTTATTTTGCTTAGTATGGCGGTAGCATTATAAGATGATCTCTCACTAAATTTCAAGGTATAAGTGTTCTCCCTGAGTATGCACCGTTGCTATAGTTCATCGTGTCGAGACACCACGTGGTGATCGGGTGTGATAAGCTCTATGTTCACATACAACGGGTGCAAACCAGTTTTGCACAAGCAAAATACTCAGGTTAAACTCGACAAGCTTAGCATATGCAGATATGGCCTCGGAACACTGAGACCAAAAGGTCGAGCGTGAATCATTTAGTAGACATGATCAACATAGTGATGTTCACCATTGAAAACTACTCCATCTCACGTGATGATCGGACATGGTTTAGTTGATATGGATCACGTGATCACTTAGATGATTAGAGGGATGTCTATCTAAGTGGGAGTTCTTAAGTACTCCCTCCGTCCAGAAATACTTGTCATCAAAATAAATAAAAGGGGATGTATCTAGATGTATTTTAGTTCTAGATACATCCCTTTTTGTCCATTTTGATGACAAGTATTTTCGGACGGAGGGAGTAATATGATTAATTGAAATTTAATTTATCATGAACTTAGTACCTGATAGTATTTTGCATGTCTATGTTGTTGTAGATAAATGGCCCGTGCTACTGTTCCTTCGAATTTTAATGCAATCCTAGGGAAAGCTAAGTTGAAAGATGATGGTAGCAACTACACATATCGGGTCCGTAACTTGAAGATTATCTTCATTGCTGCACAGAATAATTACGTCCTAGAAGCACCGCTAGGTGTACCACCCGCGCCAGTAACTACAGACATTGTGAATGCCTAGTAGACGCGTGTTGATGACTACTCGATAGTTCAGTGTGCCATGCTTTATGTCTTAGAACCGGGACTTCAACGATGTTTTGAACGTCATGGAGCATATGAGATGTTCCAGGAGTTGAAGTTAATATTTCAAGCAAATGCCCGGATTGAGAGATATGAAGTCTCAATAAGTTCTACAGCTGCAAGATGGAGGAGAATAGTTATGTAAGTGAACATATACTCAGAATGTCTGGGTACCACAACCACTTGACTCAACAGGGAGTTAATCTTCCTGATGAAAGTGTCATTGATAGAGTTCTTCAATTACTGCCACCAAGCTACAAAAGCTTCGTGATGAACTATAATATGCAAGGAATGGATAAGACAATTCCCGAGCTCTTTGCAATGCTAAAGGTTGCGGAGGTAGAAATCAAGAAGGAGCATCAACTGTTGATGGTCAACAAGACCACTAGTTTCAAGAAGAAGGGCAAAGGGAAGAAGGGGAACTTCAAGAAGAACAGCAAGCAAGTTGCTGCTCAAGTGAGGAAACCAAAGTCTGGACCTAAGCCTGAAACTGAGTGCTTCTACTGCAAAGGGACTGGTCACTAGAAGCGGAACCACCCCAAGTATTTGGCGGATAAGAAGGATGGCAAAGTGAGAGGTATATTTGATATACATGTTATTGATGTGTACCTTACTAATGCTCGCAGTAGCGCCTGGGTATTTGATACTGGTTCTATTACTCATATTTGCAACTCGAAACAGGGGCTACAGATTAAGCGAAGATTGGCTAAAGATGATGTGATGATGCGCGTGGGAAATGGTTCCAAAGTCGATGTGATTGCGGTCGGCACGCTACCTCTACATCTACCTTCGAGATTAGTATTAGACCTGAATAATTGTTATTTGGTGCCAGCGTTCTTGAACATTATATCTGGATCTTGTTTGATGCAAGACGGTTATTCATTTAAATCAGAGAATAATGGTTGTTCTATTTATATGAGTAATATCTTTTATGGTCATGCACCCTTGATGAGTGGTGTATTTTTATTGAATCTCGATAGTAGTGATACACATATTCATAGTATTGAAGCCAAAAGATATAAGTTTAATAATCATAGTGCAACTTATTTGTGGCACTACCTTTTAGGTCATATTGGTGTAAAGCGCATGAATAAACTCCATGCTGATGGGCTTTTAGAATCACTTGATGCTTTGCGAACCATGCCTCATGGGCAAGATGACTGATACTCCGTTCTGCGGAACAATGGAGCGAGCAACAAACTTGTTGGAAGTAATACATACTGATGTACGCGGTCCGATGAGTGTTGAGGCTCACGGCGGGTATCGTTATTTTCTGACCTTCACAGATGATTTAAGCAAATATGGGTATATCTACTTGATGAAATATAAGTCTGAAACATTTGAAAAGTTCAAAGAATTTCATAATGAAGTGGAAAATCATCATAACAAGAAAATTAAGTTTCTATGATCTGATCATGGAGGTGAATATTTGAGTTATGAGTTTGGTCTTCATTTGAAACATTGTGGAATAGTTTCGCAACTCACGCCACCTGGAACACCACAGCGTAATGGTGTGTCCGAACGTCGTAACCGCACTTTATTAGATATGGTGCAATCTATGATGTCTCTTACTGATTTACCGCTATCGTTTTGGGGTTATGCTTTAGAGACGGCTCCATTCACGTTACATAGGGCACCATTGAAATATGTTAGGACGACACCATATGAACTGTGGTTTTGCAAGAAACCCAAGTTGTCATTTCTTAAAGTTTGGGGCTGCGATGATTATGTGAAAAAGCTTCAACCTAATAAGCTCGAACCCAAATCGGAGACATGTGTCTTCATAGGATACCCAAAGGAGACTGTTGGGTACCCCTTCTATCACAGATCCGAAGGCAAGATATTTGTTGTGAAGAATGGATCCTTTCTAGAGAAGGAGTTTCTCTCGAAAGAATTGGGTGGGAGGAAAGTACAACCTGATGAGGTAACTGTACCTTATCTCTTATTGGAAAGTAGTTCATCACATAAATCAGTTCCAGTGATTCCTACACCAATTAGTGAGGAAGCTAATGATGATGATCATGAAACTTCTGATCAAGTTACTACCAAACCTCATAGGTCAACCAGAGTAAGATCCGCACCAGAGTGGTATGGTAATCCTGTTCTGGAAGTCATGTTACTTAACCATGACGAACCTACGAACTACGAGGAAGCGATGATGAGCCCAGATTCCGCAAAATGGCTTGAGGCCATGAAATCTGAGATGGGATCCTTGTATGAGAACAAAGTATAGACTTTGGTTAACTTGCCCGATGATCGGCAAGCCATAGAGAATAAATGGATCTTCAAGAAGAAGACTGACGCTGGCAGTAATATTACTGTCTATAAAGCTCGACTTGTTGCGAAAGGTTATCGACAAGTTCAAGGAGTAGACTATGATGAGACCTTCTCACCCGTAGTGATGCTTTAGTCCGTCCGAATCATGTTAGCAATTGCCGCATTTTATGATTATGAAATTTGGCAAATGGATGTCAAAACTGCATTCCTTAATGGATAGCTTAAAGAGGATTTGTATATGATGCAACCAGAAGGTTTTGTCGATCCAAAAGGTGCTAACAAAGTATGCAAGCTCCAGTGATCCATTTATGGACTGGTGCAAGCATCTCGGAGTTGGAATATACGCTTTGATAGTGTGATCAAAGCATATGGTTTTATACAGACTTCTGGAGAAGCCTATATTTACAAGAAAGTGAGTCGGTGCTCTGTAGCATTTCTGATATTATATGTGGATGATATATTGTTGATCGGAAATGATACTGAATTTCTGAATAGCATAAAAGGATACTTCAATAAGAATTTTTCAATGAAAGACCTCGGTGAAGCTGCTTATATATTGGGCATCAAGATCTATAGAGATAGATCAAGACGCTTAATTGGACTTTCACAAAGCACATACCTTGATAAAGTTTTGAAGAAGTTCAAAAAGGATCAAGCAAAGAAAGGGTTCTTGCATGTGTTACAAGGTGTGAAGTTCAGTCAGACGCAATGCCCGACCACTGCAAAAGATAGAGAGAAAATGAAAGTCATTCCCTATGCTTCAGCCATAGGTTCTATCATGTATGCAATGTTGTGTACCAGACCTGATGTGTGCCTTACTATTAGTTTAGCAGGGAGGTACCAAAGTAATCCTAGAGTGGATCACTGGACAACGGTCAAGAACATCTTGAAATACCTGAAAAGGACTAAGGATATGTTTCTCGTTTATGGAGGTGACAGAGCTCGTCATAAACGGTTACATCGATGCAGGCTTTGACACTGATCCAGCTGACTCTAAGTCACAAACCTGGTACGTATTTTTATTAAATGGTGGAGCTGTCTGTTGGTGCAGTTCTAAGGAGAGCGTCATGGAGGGATCTACGTGTGAAGCGGAATACATAGCCGCTTCGGAAGCAGGAAATGAAGGAGTCTGGATGAAGGAGTTCATATCCGATCTAGGTGTAATACCTGGTGCATCGGGTCCAATGAAAATCTTTTGTGACAATACTAGTGCAATTGCCTTGGCAAAGGAATCCAGATTTCACAAGAGAACCAAGCACATCAAGGGACTTTTCAATTCCATCCGCGATCAAGTCAAGGAGGGAGACATAGAGATTTGCAAGATACATACGGATCTGAAAGTTGCAGACCCGTTGACTAAGCCTCTCTCACGAGCAAAACATGATCAACACCAAGAATCCATGGGTGTTAGAATCATTACTGTGTAATCTAGATTATTGACTCTAGTGCAAGTGGGAGAGTGAAGGAAATATGCCCTAGAGGCAATAGTAAAGTTGTTATTTATATTTCCTTATATCATGATTATTGTTTATTATTCATGCTAGAATTGTATTAACCGGAAACTTAGTACATGTGTGAATACATAGACAAATAGAGTGTCCCTAGTATGCCTCTACTTGACTAGCTCGTTAATGAAAGATGGTTAAGTTTCCTAGCCATGGACATGTGTTGTCATTTGATGAATGGGATCACATCATTAGAGAATGATGTGATGGACTAGACCCATCCATTAGCTTAGCACTATGATCCTTTAGTTTATTGCTATTGCTTTCTTCATGACTTATACATGTTCCTATGACTATGAGATTATGCAACTCCCAAATACCGGAGGAACACCTTGTGTGCTATCAAACGTCACAACGTAACTGGGTGATTATAAAGATGCTCTACAGGTGTCTCCGATGGTGTTGGTTCAGCTGGCATAGATCGAGATTAGGATTTGTCACTCTGTGTATCGGAGAGGTATCTCTGGGCCCTCTCGGCAATGCACATCGCTATGAGCCTTGCAAGAAATGTGACCAATGCGTTAGTCATGGGATGATGCATTATGGAACGAGTAAAGAGACTTGCCGGTGAAGAGACAATCGAATCACAGGCAAGTAACATACCGGTGACAGAGGGAACAACGTATGTTGTTATGCGGTTTGACCGATAAAGATCTTCGTAGAATATGTAGGAGCGAATATGAGCATCCAGGTTCTGCTATTGGTTATTGACCAGAGATGTGTCTCAGTCATGTCTACATAGTTCTCGAACCCGTAGGGTCAGCACGCTTAACGTTCGATGACGATATGTATTGTGAGTTATGTGATTTGATGTACTGAAGGTTGTTCAGAGTCCCGGATGGGATCACAGACATGACGAGGAGTCTCGAAATGGTCAAGACATAAAGACTGATATATTGGACCATGTTATTCGTACACCGGAAGTGTTCCGAATAGTTTCGGATAAAACCGGAGTGCCGGAGGGTTACCAAAACCCCCTGGAAGTTATGGGCCTTAGTGGGCCTTAGGGGAGAGAGAGGGCCGCAGCCAGGAGGTGGCGCCCCCCCCCAAGGGGAGTCCGAATAGAATAAGGGGAGGGGGCGCGGCCCCTCTTTCCCTCTCCCTCTCCCTTCCTTCTTCTCCTAGTTGGACTAGGAAAGGGGGGAACCTACTCCTACTAGGAGTGGGATTCCCCTCTTGGGGCGTGCCCTAGGGGCCGGCCGACCCTCCCCTCCTCTCTCCTTTATATACGGGGGAGGGGGCACCCCATAGATTCACAAGTTGATCTTTAGCCATGTGCGGTGCCCCCGTCCACAGTTTTCCACCTTGGTCATATTGTCGTAGTGCTTAGGCGAAGCCTTGCGTCGGTAACTTCATCATCACCGTCAACACGCCATCGTGCTGACGGAACTCACCCCGGCCTCAGCTGGATCAAGAGTAGGAGGGACATCACCGAGCTGAACGTGTGCAGATCGTGGAGGTGTCGTGCGTTCGGTATTTGATCGGTTGGATCGCGAAGACGTTCAACTACATCAACTGCGTTACTTAAATGCTTCCGCTTTCGGTCTACGAGGGTACGTAGACACACTCTCCCCTCTCATTGCTATGCATGTCCTAGATAGAACTTGCGTGATCGTAGGATGTTTTTTGAAATACTGCGTTCCCCAACACCCGCACCACAAGTTGTGCCCGAGCTAGTATGCATGTCACTCCTATACTATCACCACAAGCATCTTCGTCTACCTCAAACCTAATTTTAGCCAAATTAAGGAAGGTGCATAAGGTGTTTTAAGAAGCTTCCATAAACGAGCCGAAAGTAGGGAGCCATGTGTACCAAAAGCCTTATCCAGAACACTTCTATGCAGTTTTGTGCCCGCAGGGTTATAAAGTTCATGATTTCGCTAAACTTAGTGGTGAGGGTACGAAAGCAACTCGGGAACACATTAGTCAATATCTAGCACAGTTGGGTGAAGCAGGTTCCATCAGTGAATTGAAAGTGCATTTATTTCCTCTATCCTTAATTGGCACTGCATTTTCATGGTTGTTGCTTTACCACATGGCTCTATTCTCTTATCGTCGGAACTTGAACAAAACTTTCATGATCACTTTTATAGCGGCGACAATGAGCTAAGTTGTCACATCTGACATCGGTTAAGAAAAAAGGTGATGAATCAATCACTGATTATGTCAAGAGATTTAGTGATATAAAAAACCGATGTTATAACTTAGTGATAACCAAAAGAGACTTGACAGATCCTCTGCTTAATGGTTTTAAAACTCACATTAGATAAAGGCTAGAAAGTTACAAGTTCTAAAAATTAACCCAGTCTTGCAAAAAATTTTGGCTCAAGGGAGCCAAAGCAAAGAAGATAGAGATGTTCATAGGTCCAGACAACCGATGGTCCAAGTATGCATAGCTCTACAACTTAGATCTCACAACTTTCGTACATCCCCTTAAGATGACCGACCGCATGTCCTTGACCATCTTGTGGAAGACTTCAAGTTCATTACAATAGTCTATATGAAAAACTTCTATTTTTGTTGCATCATCACCAATCGCATAGTTTGCATGGAAATCTTCATAAATTGCTTTGGAAACCACTTAAAAAGATTCATATATTGTTGCCTAGATAATTATTATGCACAGGAAATAATAATATAAGGCTAAGTCTTAGCTTTCTACATACTTAGGTCTTCCTTTCTCTTTCCTCCATTGTAATTTTTTGTACCACTTTAATGAAATACTGTGGTGCTAGTGCTCCATAGTAGTTTGGCAAAAAAAGAACAAGGCTACATAGTTATTACCATACTAAAGTTCACATTTGTCAGGATAACGCATAAACAAATAGTACGATTTTCATCACGGTCTTGACCTTTCTATGTTTCTTGATGTGACGTGAGTTAATGAATACTCTCTCCATATCAAAATATAAGACGTTTTTTTCATACGAAGGGAGTATAAAAAACATCTTATATTTTGATACTGAGGAAGTATCTCATTGCCCATACAAAAAGGGTCATAGTATGGGTCTATAAGACTATGCCCCTCACATATGTTACTACATGAAATAAGTAAATATCATAAAGTTATCTATAGTTGCTCAAAGATGTATTTAGCCCTAGGATCAAGGCAACCTTGAGGGTAAACAACAACGTCTCCCATTGTCACTCAGAAATAAGTACATATTGAGATGAAATAATAATGCACACTATGAATTGATTGTGATGATTGAACACACTAGCTAATCAAGAGTATTCAAAATGGAACTTGTTAACTTGTGACATGCATCTAGACCCTAATTGTATTTTGGTGTTGATGACGGTATGATTAGTGGGACTAATGTTGGTTGTCAAGTTTATCTCAGGACATTGGTTTCTTAGTGAATGTATATGCATATGGCTGACCCCCTATTTCAAAAAGGGAAAATGCGTCAGTTTTTGAAATACTCTAATGTTTTTGGTTTTATTTGAGTCATAGAAAAAAAATCACATTATTAAAAGGAGTTAAGGTGTTTGAGATCATGCTAGACTTGGATCAATTAAATAACTACCTGTACTAAACTAATCTAGAATCCCTTTTAGTAATCCATTCTTAGTCTATACATTTTAAATGAACTTCCCTAAAATCTAGGGAACAATCTGAATTATTTCAGAGGTTTTCCTTACTTTGTCTGTGTTAATAAACAATTAGAAATACCTCAGACCTTTTCAGAACTGGTCCGATTTAAATAGCAGTTTCACTTCTTTTTTCATTACACTATTTCGGGAATCTAAGGACTCGACCATATGGATATGGAAAATAAAGAATTTCCGATCCTAGCAAGAAAATAAGAAAAATGAATACTTAATTTAAAGTGATTAAACATAATTTCATACTCAATCTTACAGATCCCTATAGAATTCTGTGGAAAGTCACATTCGATGAAAGTTTCCTTAGAGAGGGATCTTTCCTATCTTTCGAGATCCACCTACAATATGGAGTCAAAAGGCCAAAAAATAACGCATTTCAGCCTTTACAAAAAAATGGATGCTAAACCTCTTTCATGCTGTCACGTGGAGGTACTGTAGAAAAAGAAGTGTCAAATTCGATCCGAATTTTCCAGGTTGGTCTCCCACGAGCTGGTATAAGGACTTGTTTGTATATAAGTGTTTGTCCAGGGTTTTGCACGAAATGAACCGAGTACAAGCACCACCAGCAGGAGTTTGAGAATCTGGAGCATCCGTCAGACATCCGGCGGTCCAATGTTTATTTTTCGAAAATACTAACGCCCACACGTGTGGGCGTTTGCATCTCGCCCACACGCATGGATCAACGTCGATTTGAGTTTGCACGAATCTTGGCATGTTTTGTCAGATTTTTTATGCCACGTAGGATTGGGCTGGAGTGTGGGCATTCATCGGGTCGCCCACACGTCAGTTTCCACATGCGGAGGTGCTGGTGTGTGGGCGTTAGTAGTTCGCCCACACGCCAGTTTTCAACGCACGCAGAGGGGCCGGTGTGTGGGCGTTTATCAGTTTGCCCACACGCCCGTCTCCTCTCCCACACCCAAAAATATCAGTTGCCTGCAGGGTACATGACAACTGCCCTAGTATGCTTGTAAGCAGATGTCAACTCTTTCTTTACCCGAACATGTTATTTTGCCATGTCTTTTTTTAGTGCTACATGGCAACTGCCTAGTGTTAGTAGGTGGCAACTCCTAAAGTTTTCAAATCATGGCAACTGTAGTAGACCAAACCACACATGAAAACAGATGCAGTTGTCCAAAAATGTGGCACTTGACCTGAGATGGCAATTGCAGTTAAGCAACCATGGCAACTTTAGTTGTCCGACATGGCAACTATAGTTCAGCGACATGGCAACTGCAGTTAAACGAACATGGAAGAGGGTCTGAGACCATGGCAACTGTGGGGACGCGTGGTGACTGTCATGCGGGGTGTGTGTGCGTTATCTATTTCGCCCACATGTAGACGTGTGGAGGGACCGCGAGGCAAAAAAAGAGGCGTGTGGGCATTACTTGTTTTGCCCACACGTAGGCACATGGGCTGATTCTCTTAGACACCACACAAAACGTGTGGCCAGACTCCTTAACGCCGACACATGTAGGCGTTATCGGCATACTTATGTTTTCTCGTATTTTTTACCTTAATTAGAATTTGCTTCTGTTGTAGTACTAGTCTTCTGCTATGCATCGTTCTGGTAGTATCCATAATCCACATGTCTATAACTAAAATTCTAAAACATAAAAATAATTATGTAAAGTAGTAGTGATCTATATGCTTTTATATTTGTTTACAAAATGAGTACATGTCCAATTTGATGTCAGGTTGTCATCAATGACATGGCCGCCTGGGCTTGCGGCATCTCGATCTCTCCTCCGTTGCTGGGAGCAGATATTCCAAAGTAGGAGGAGCATCTAGCTTCACTTTTGGCACGAGTGACTGTAGTACTTGTACTTCCAGAACTTCTGTAACTTGATCAATATGGTGATGAACCAGATCATCTTGACAATAAAGGATGACCTGCTAAAAGTAATTTTGATAATCACAATAGCGAAACGTCAGCGCTCCAAAAATCGGTCATGGCCGGGATTAGAGGGATGGCCAGGGGCGATGGTTGAGGGAAGGGCAGGGCGGCCGAGCTGACGTGGGAGCACCACCAGCAGTGGGTGACGAAGGACGACGGTTAGGCATGAGCTGGATCAGCAGGGGTGAGAGAGAGAGAGAGGAATAAGATAAACAATTGGAGGTTGAAGATGATCAACATTCGGCGGATCTTGATCGAATGGTTCATATCGGACAATGGAGAAGACCCTTTTTTGTCTTCAGGTCAATAGCCGGTCCTTTAGATCCTACTCATTATGTACACCGACTCGTGGGTACAGGAAACCAAATACAATATTGCAATGAACAGCGAAGTGTTGCACACACAGTTATAAGCTCGTGCCAAAGAAAAAAAGTACAGTTATATACGCGACGACCGGACCGGGTGCAGAGAGATGCTACTGGAGAGTACTACTTGTAATTGGAGTGTTCTAACTACAAATGGTTTCTTCCTCCACCATGCCGCTTATGAGACGCTAAGCCTTTAAATCTGCGAAAACACTAATGCCCACACGTGTGGCAATATTGCAACTCGCCCACACGCTTGGATCACTGTCCAGCTAAATTTGCACGAATCATGACACACTGAGGCAATTTTCGTGTGCCACGTAGGACAAGGCCTGTGTGTGGAGGTTTCGCAGTTCGCCTGCACACTGGTTTCTCGCTCGAATGAGGCCGGTTGCAAGTCGGACGTGCAGTGGAACTATCGTCTCCCACGTCTGCCCATTTTCCCCTCAACGGTGTTGCAGTTTCTCCCCCCTTCATTTCTTCCCACCCCACCCTATCCAGTAGTTCCATTCGATAGGAGGATCACTCGAGAGGAGGAGGCGGCGGTGGTGGCGAAAGAATCACGGTCATTCGCGGCCGTCGCTGGTGTTCACTGGATCGGGGCGTCGTCACAACCACATCGACTAGGTAAGGCTGTCCAAGCTTTCTACTGGTCTCCCTTCCTCCCTGGTCACATCCCTCTTGATCCCTTTCGAGATTCAGGCAGATTCGCTGCGCTCCGGTGTCCCCGTCGGCGGGGGAGTCGCGTGTGTGCCATTCAAGGCGGCATTGTGCAGTTCCGTCACCGTCGCGGTGGTAGTCAAGCCAGTGAGGCTCGCCCATTCGGCAACCACCTCTGTGTTTATGAGAGATTAGATGCCTGCAATTCTATGTGGGAGCGATTTCTAATGTGTTTTTGTTAGTTTTGTTGGTCTCATAGGCTGTGATTATCACTGTCTTAGGGCGATGTTGTAGTCGAAGTCAGGGTCTAATAGTTGTTTATGAACCCTAGATCTAGTTAGGTGCATTTCTATGTGTAGGATAATGGCAGTCATGGCAATTTCAATGCACTTGTTTATCTACAACTATCCTACTAGATGGCAACTAATTTTCTGAATCAACTATGTCAGTTGCCATGTCTTATGTAGGATAATGGTAGTTTATGAGTCGTACTCAGAGACTGATAGGTGTGTATGAATTCTAGATCTAGTTAGATGCATTTTGAAGTGTAGGATAATGGCAGTCATGGCAATTTCATTGCACTTGTTTATCTGCAACTATCCTACCAGATGGCAACTAATTATCTGAATCAACTATGTCAGTTGCCATGTTCTATGTAGGATAGTGGCAGTTTGTGTGTTCCATGTACTCACTTTGTTTCCATGTTGTTTTGTGACAGCACGATATCTTGATTCCATTAGATGAGAGCTCCTTTTTATGAAGCCAAGATGTGAGTTGCCATATTATATGTTGTACAATGGCAGTTGTGTGTTCCACTGAACTGCCTTAGTTGCCAATTTGTTTACTACTAACATGGCAACTTGAATCTGCTAGATGGCAACTGCATTTTTTTGAAGCCAATGTGTCAGTTGCCACATTACATGTTGGATGATAGTAGTTGGGTGTTCCACTGTACTGCCTCAGTTGCCACAATGTTTGCTGCCAACATGGCAACTTGAATTTGCTAGATGGCAACTACCTTTTCTCAAGCACACACCTTTTCAAATGCCATGTTTTTGAACTTGTTTTTCTAGTGGTTATTTTTTGCCTACTGTGCATGTTCAGTAGATGGCAATTACCTCCTTTCACACACTAAGACTTTGGGGTAAACATGGCAGTTTTCATTTTTGTTATCGATGATATCCACTGGCTTGTTACTTCGTGCATCTCTTTCCGCATTTGTTGTCTGTGTTTTCATTTATACTAATGTGTTTTTGTTCTTACCGTAGCACAATGGCTCGTGGTGACCAACATGATGATGACGACGACTTCATGGAGGCACCGCCACAGAATCGTGCGACCGGGCGTACAAAAGACGGCGATGAGGTCACTTTCCCCCTCTGTTTTAACGTGATACCGAGTTTTCATTCATCTGTTAGAACTAATTTTTATTACATTGAACATGCCAAAAATGATCTTTTTGTGATCTGCGGAAGAAGAAACATCAAAGCAATAGGGCTTCGCAAGAACGTGTGACTATATTGACCAAGGGTTTTACTGATGACCAGAAGGGAGTTGCCGGTGAGATGGGGATCCAGGCTTTGATGGATGTTCGATGCACGAACCTAGTGAACCCTGTATGCAACTGGCTCGATGACATATACAATCCCGAGTCTAGGGAATTCGTCATTCTAGGACGTGGAAGACTCCCTTTGGACGAGGAATCTGTGTTCTGCACTTTGGGTGTCCCCCGCGGAGAATCAAAGTCCTGTATGAGGTGAACAATGAGATTGAGGTGGTTTTGTTCGCCCGTTTGTTTCCTGGAATGGCATCCATGCCTAATACGACTGTGCTGGAAACTTTTCTGGAGGGCATGACAACCCATGGCGAGGTATTTAAGATGAAGCTGCTGATGTACTTGATCTCGTCTGTCTTTGCGCCTACCACATCCCTACGCCCAAGCAACAAGTGCTTCCCTATCCTGGTGAATGCTCTCCCCATATTCTTTTTCCCTACAATCTTTTATTTTTTGATGTCATGTAGAAGCTAGTCACTGCTAGTTTGATGTTTTTACTGAATGTCGATGCAACATCTTTTGTCCTGAATTCTTTTTGTGGAGGTGAAACTGAAAGATGTTAAAAACATGAATTGGTGTAAATTCATTGCCGACTTCCCGCATGATGCATTCTCCAATAAGATGTACCAGAAGGGCTGCCGCCTGCACCTAATGGTATTTTTCTTACTCTTCTGCAAATGCTCTTACCACGGTTCATTCTTTTCTCAATCACCTTTACAGCTGTTCATAAGTGGCAAGCAAATTGTTTTGCACGTGGCACCTCTATTTGGCCACACTCTGTCAACCCTATTTGGACAGAGCTTTAACTGATTTTTGCTTCTTTTGATGGCAACCATAATTGATCGTGCACAACAACTTTCATTTTTTGTGTTTTTACATGTCAAAGTGAAGTTTGTTGATACATGGCAACTATAATTGATGTCTACATGGCAATTGCATTTTTCTACAACACACATAGTGTTTAGTTACTCTATTCATTTGTTTATGTTCGTTTTAATTAGTCATACATGGCAAACATACGTTCATGCCCATGGCAAATCTTTCTTCTATTTTTTTTGAACTTGTGACTCAAGGGAGACTGTATTGCCAACGACGTTTAAACCATAGTCATTTTCCTTTCTTTTTCCCCGCATTTTTATCTGTTTTGTTTTCCTGCACAATACCGATCAGTGATATATTCTGATTTACTTGCTCGCTTTTATTGTGTAAACCAGCTCATGTACATCGTTCGTCCTGATTTGTCCACTGTCAACTTTACTGAGATAGGAGGTCCGCCGCCTCCACATAATTTTGCTTTCTCTGCCTAGAGTTATGATGCTTTTAAGGTTGTGCTTGCTGCAGACAGGATATCTAATACAAAATATGGGAAACTGGAGGTTAGTTTTGTCTTCTTTCTTGCACAACATTCTTGAAATTCACTATTGGAAATAATATGAAAAACCCAAAACTGATCCATATTGGTTGTTCATAGTTTTCCTTTTCAAAGAGGGGAATATATAGTGTGTACATAATGGCAAATATGTTTGGTTCCATGTGGGAAATGCACAACACTTTACTTGGAATCCATATTCCATTTTGTGCACTCAGCTTTGTTTGTGCATTCCATTCCACCACCTCACCGCTTTCATTATGGCTAACAACTTGTAAAGAACTTGGCAACCATTGTTGTCCGTACATGGCAACCATGCTTGTCTCCATACAGCAACTTTGACGTTCCCCTTCGAACTCTTTTCCCTTGCAATCCATTATTGTAGTCATTGCTTCTTTTTTTGACCTCTTTTCTATTTTTGCTACTTTTCAGCTGATGGCCAAGCATGCCATAGACTACAGTGTGTTTGGTGGGCCACAAAATTTTGGCAAGTGGATGGATGTGCATTCAGCTCCATCTTGTTCCACTGAGGTAATCAAACATGTTTTTTTGTTTTTTGAATGATTTTTATTGCATTTTGATTTCTATTTACAGTTTGTTGCCTTCTTTTTCTTTTGCACATGTTTCTAATGTGTTTGAAACTCATTACTTTTTGTTTTCTAATTAGCCGAGGGCACCTGTTGAGCACCTAGTCGGGCAGTTTGCTTCCATCATGAGCAGCTTGCTTGGGAAGTTTGTCCAGGGTTGGACAACACTTAATGGTTCTGATAGTGACGTAGTTGCGAGGTAGTTCACATCCTTTGTTGGAGAATGGACAGATCGACCAACTGGCTGCCATGGCCGGTATGACTACAACAACTCTCAGGAGCTCCCTGACACGCAAGAGGTGCTAGTTGGGGATGGTTTCGGTGGCATGGATGGTGGTCTCGACAAGGATGGTGATGATGACATGGAGAATGTGCGACATGACACTGACCATGAGGAACATCAGGAAGTTCATGTGGGAGGCAAGAACGATAAGGTTGCACCGAATGTTCCTCCACCAGAGGGAGGCATTGAACTAACTGTTGCGAGAGACACAGGGGTTCCCATCTCAAAGAGGGGTAGGGTTCTAGAGGATGCTGACTATGGCTCTGTTGGCAAGAGGTGTAGGACTGATCCCGTTGCTGCTAGGAGGAGGTTCGATGTTTCCTTATTGTTTTATTTGTTCTTCCTTTTTAATAGCCTAGCTTTTTTCCTTGCTATGTACCCCATGATTTTGTGTCTCACACTTGTTTTTTTTTGCATTTTTTGCTTTTTCTTGTTACTTTACTATGTGTAGTGAGGCGACAGCTGGTGGATGATTAGTTAAGGAGAAACAAGCATGCACACCAACCCGTGTTTCTGCCTTGCTGAACAAGGGGGCACCCACTTCTGATGCCACCACTTCCACTAGGCCATCTCCTTGCACAACGACGTCCAACACCAGGGATCCTGTTGTGATAGAAGACTTGAGGAAGACAAGCAAGAGGTGGGTTCTCCCTATTTTTTATCTAATTTTTTGTGTGATTGAGCTATCTTCATTGTGTCGCGATACGTAAATGCATTCTCTTTGAAATTTTTCATGGCAATTGCACATGTTGAGATTGACAAGTTATTCATAGTCCTAACGCTAAATTTGTTTGATGCATTCCTAAATCATATGCAACTTTTTACTGCACCCAACGTGGCAACTCTTTTCTACTGCTGATGGCAACTGTCAAACTTGTCAAATGGGTACTCTTATCTGTCCCAAAAGGCAACTGTTATTTTTTTATCTAAATTTGCTGCATGGCAACTCCTACTTCTTCTGCATGGCAACTGCTTACTAGAGCACATGGCAACACTTGTTTCACTCCTATGGCAGCTGCTTACTGGACCACATGGCAACACTTGTGGTCTAAATTTGCTGCATGGCAACTCCTACCTCTTTCACATGGCAACTGTTTGCTGGACCACATGGCAACACTTGTCTCACTCCTCTGGCAACTGGTAACTTCCACTCACGTCAAACGCTCGCACAACATGTGTGTTCATCCCTGCTGTGTTTTCAAATGGCAGCTCTGGCATATCACACATTTTCATTTTACGATGTCTACCATGGCAATTATTTGATCCTGCCGCCCACCTTTGCTATCTTCATGTGCTTTCTTGAATGGCTGTCTTATCGTTCGACACATTTTTTGTAGGGTGAATAAGACTATGACACGCTCAACCAATCGACCTATCAAGGACCCACTTGAACACATTCACTCCAAGTTGTCAACATATGATAATGCAAATATTCATGAGCCGCCAGTTGACAAATCTGCCGCTGCACCGTCCACTGTTGCCGCTAGTTCTAATGCAAGCGGCCGCCCATCTCCGCCGATTGCAGATGTGCAGACTACAACCGCATGCATCCGTATATCCGGGAGTGACGAGTCAGTAACTGCCAGGACTGGTGAGATAGTGCCTACCCTGGTGGCAATGAGAGATGCTATTGTGACCCATGCCACCCGATCAGCAAGTGTTGAAGTGGACGCTCTCGAGCTCAACTTAAAGAAGGAAGATTCCCGCTCATCTGATACAGATTCCAAGCGTGTGGCTGGTGGCACTTATGTGTCCATGAAAGAAGGGGCTGCGGCCACATTTTAGTCTGGCAGGACATCCACAGATGAGTCTCATAACACAACAACTTCAGCGACTGCTGGTGTAGAGGCTGCTACTGCAACCGTTATGCGAGCTGGCCTGCCACCTAGGTGTAGCCCCTGCAAGAATCCTGCATAGTTATCCAATGCAACAGAGGTAGTTAAGAGCAGCAGAGGTGACTCTGGCTATGTGCGTGCTTCCTCACTATTCCCACCTTTTGCCAAAAGCAATGCAGTCGAGAAGATGGAAGTCCGCAATACAACCGATGCAGGTGGTAGGCAGTCCATCACTGAAGGAGGTGGACGTTCAGAGGAGACGGCGTCCTTTATAGCTGGGGAGAACACCAGCTTAAATCTACACACTTCCAAGCTCCCTATCAACATTGGTGTCTCGTACAACCCAAACAAGAAGATAGGCAAGAAGGCTGTGATTGAGACCGCTGACAGCACGCCCCGCCCTACTAATAAGCCCGATGATTCTGCAGCAGACGAGACTGACATGTTTGTTGATTTGTCACCTCTAGATTCTGCTAAACAATTTGTCCGCAACCCGATTGCTAGGCAGGAGAGGCACCCCATGGCTTTCACCCCACCAAGCTTTAGCCTTGGTATCGATCGCACTCAAGATGAAACAGTGCATGATCCTATGCTTGTTGCCTTTGCTTTCCCGGCAGGCACAGTCCCGATGATGGCGCAACCCATGGCTGATGGCAGGAAGGCTGTGAAGTTTGCAGAGCCTATAGTGCAAGGTAAACTTTTTTTGTGTTCATCATTCGTTTCTACTTTTTTTGTCTGACATTCATTGCAAGCTTTGGTTTTTGAATTGTGATGGCAAATCTTATGGGATGCACATGTAGATGGCATTTGCAGGTTACCTAATTTGGCAGTTGATGTTAATATAACATGGCAACTGATTTTTATTATGAGATGACAACCGTTGTTTATCTTTGGCAGGGCCAAAACACTTTTGATCACATGTGTTTGATACGTCTCCAACGTATCTACAATTTTTGATTGTTCCATGCTATTATATTATCCATTTTGGATTTTTTATATGCATTAATACGCTATTTTATATGATTTTTGGGACTAACCTTTTCACCTAGAGCCCAGTGCTAGTTTCTATTTTTTCTTGTTTTAGAGTTTCGCAGAAAAGGAATACCAAACAGAGTCCAAACGGAATAAAACTTTCGCTATGATTTTTCTTGGACCAGAAGACACCCAGGAGACTTGGAGTGCAAGTCAGAAGAGCCACGAGGCGACCACAAGGGTGGAGAGAGCGCCTAGGGGGGTGGGGCATGCCCCCAACCTTGTGGGCCCCTCGGTGACCTCCCGACCTAGATCTTCCTCCTATATATACTCATATACCCCAAAAACTTCCAGGGGAGCCACGAAACCACTTTTCCACCGCTGCAACCTTCTGTACCCGTGAGATCCCATCTAGGGGCCTTTTCTGGCATCCTGTCGGAGGGGGATTCGATCACGGAGCGATTCTACATCAACACCATTGCCTCTCCGATGAAGCATGAGTAGTTTACCACAGACCTACGGGTCCATAGCTAGTAGCTAGATGGCTTTTTCTCTCTCTTTGATTCTCAATACAAAGTTCTCCTCGATGTTCTTGGAGATCTATTCGATGTAATACTCTTTTGCGGTGTGTTTGCCGAGATCCGATGAATTGTGGATTTATGATCAGCTTATCTATGAATATTATTTGAATCTTCTCTGAATTGTTATATGCATGATTTGATATCTTTGCAAGTCTCTTCGAACTATCGATTTGGTTTGGCCAACTAGATTGGTTTTTCTTGCAATGGGAGAAGTGCTTAGCTTTGGGTTCAATCTTGCGGTGCTCGATCCTAGTGACAGAAGGGGAACCGACACGTATTGTATTGTTGCCATCGAGGATAAAAAGATGGGGTTTTCATCATATTGCTTGAGTTAATTCCTATACATCATGTCATCTTGCTTAAAGTGTTACTCTGTTCTTATGAACTTAATACTCTAGATGCATGCTGGATAGTGGTCGATGTGTGGAGTAATAGTAGTAGATGCAGAATCGTTTCGGTCTAGTTGACACGGATGTGATGCCTATGTTCATGATCATTGCCTTAGATATCATCATAACTTTGCCCTTTTCTATCAGTTGTTGGACAGTAATTTGTTCACCCACCGTAATAATTTCTATCTCGAGAGAAGCCTCTAGTGAAACCTATGGCCCCCGGCTCTATTTTCCATCATCTAAGTTTCCGATCTACACTTTTAGTTTCCTATTTACTTTCTTTGCAATCTTTTACTTTCCGTTCCATAAACCAAAAATACCAAAAACATACTTTGTAGTTTATCCATCTCTATCAGATCTCATGTTGCAAATAACCATGAAGGGATTGACAACCCCTTTATCGCGTTGGGTGCAAGTTGGTGTTTATTTGTGTAGGTACTCGGTGGCTTGCGCATTGTCTCCTACTGGATTGATACCTTGGTTCTCAAAACTGAGGGAAATACTTACTCTACTTTGCTGCATCACCCTTTCCTCTTTAAGGGAAAAGCCAACGCAAGCTCAAGAGGTAGTAGGAAAGATTTCTGGCGCCGTTGCCGGGGAGATCTACGCCAAGCCGAGACATACCAAGTACCCATCATAAACTCTCATCCCTCGCATTACATTATTCGCCATTCACCTCTTGTTTTCCTCTCCCCCACTTCTAAAACGAGTTTTGAAAAGATTCGCCTTTTCTTCGCCCCTCTTCCGTTAGTCTCTTTCGCTTGCTTCTTGTGTGCTCGTGTGTTGGATTACTTGCTTTGTCACGATGGCTCAAGATAATACCAAATTGTGTGACTTTTCCAATGCCAACAACAATAATTTTATTAGTACTTGATGACCCACAAGTATAGGGGATCAATTTTAGCTCTTTTCGATAAGTTAGAGTGTCGAACCCAACGAGGAGCAGAAGGAATTGACAAGTAGTTTTTAGTAAGGGAATGTCTGCAAGTCCTAAAATTGTAAGTAGTAGAGTAGTTTGATAGCAAGATAATTTGTAACGAGCAAGTAACAATAGTAGTAACAAAAGTGCAGCAAGGTAGCCCAATCCTGTTGAGGCAAAGGACAGGCAAAAACGGTCTCTTATGATAAGCAAAGCATTATTGAGGGTACACAGGAATTTCATCTAGTCACTTTCATCATGTTGGTTTAATTTGTGTTTGTACTTTGATAATTTGATATCTGGGTGGACCGGTGCTTAGGTGTTGTTCTTACATGAACAAACCTCCTACTTATGATTAACCCTCCCGCAAGCATCCGCAAGTACGAGAAAAGTAATAAGAATAAATTCTAACCATAGCATTAAACTTTTGGATCCAATCTGTCCCTTACGGAATAACACGTAAACTGGGGTTTAAGTTTCTGTCACTCTCGCAACCCATCATCTAATTGCTACTCCACAATGAACCCTTAGGCCCAAATATGGTGAAGTGTCATGTAGTCGACGTTCACATGACACCACTAAGGGAATCACAACATACATACTGTCAAAATATCGAACACATATCAAATTCACATGATTACTTGCAACATGATTTCTCCCGTGACCTCAAGAACAAAGGTAACCACTCACAAATGCTAAACATGCTCATGATCAGAGGGGTATTAAATAGCATATTGTATTTGAACATATAATCTTCCACCAAATAAACCATATAGTAATCAAGTACAAGATGTAATCAACACTACTAGTCACCCACTAGTACCAATCTATAGTTCCGGTAACAAGATTGAACACAAGAGATGAACTAGGGTTTGAGAGGAGATGGTGTTGTTGAAGATGTTGATGGAAATTTCCCTCCCCAAGATGGGAGAGTTGTTGGTGATGATGATGACGATGATTTCCCCCCTCCGGGAGGGAAGTTCCCCCGGCGGAATCGCTTCGCCGGAGGGCAAAAGTGCTCCTGCCCAAGTTCCGCCCCGCGACGGCCGCGCTCCGTCCCGAAAGTCCTCTTATTTTTTCTAGTTCAAAATGACTTATATACCAAAAGATGGGCACCTGAGGTGGGGTGAGGAGGGCACAACCCACTAGGGCGCGCCTGGGCTCCCTGGCATGCCCAGGTGGGATGTGCCCACCTGGTGGGCTCCCTCTGGTAGTTATTTGCTCCAATAATTCTTAAATAATCCATAAAAAATCTTCATGAAGTTTTCAACTCGTTTGGAGTTGTGCAGAATAGGTGGCCTGGCGTAGCTTTTCCAGGTCCAAATTTCCATCTGCCAGAATTCTCCCTCTTGTTGTCTACCTCGCAAATTATGAGAGAAAAGGCATAAGAATTACTCCAAAAAGCATTATTATGGATAGAATTTTTTATAAATAAAAGTAAGAAAACATGATGAAAAACGGACGTGTCAACTTACCCAAGCTTAGACCTCGCTTGTCCTCAAGCGAAAACCGAAAAATAGGTCCACATGCTTTGAGAGAGAGGTGTCGATAAAAACAAAATACGGACATAGGAGCATCATGTTGAGTATTATAACAGCAACAAAATTAAACATATGACTTTTATCATAGAACTTTCATCATATACTTCTCAAGAATAAGTAATAGTTCATCACACAATCGAAGTATAAAGAAAAAACTCTATTAGAAACCAACAAACTATGTTCTCAGTCATCTTTGCAACTACAATTCATCATCTTTTCAGGAAGAGTCACATGTCGGTGCCTTTAGGCAAGTCCACATACTCAACCATTATATAATCTTCTATGATTGCTAACACTCACCTCGTACCCATGAGCAAAACGTTTCAACCGGACACATAGAAAGATAGGGGCTTATGGTTTCACCTCCCAACATACTCACCTCAAAGGTGATGTCAACAATAATAACTCATGCCACCCATATTCAACTGGACATATGTGCCTAGATCTTTCTGAACCACATGATGCTTGCCAAAGGAGAAAAAAAGGAATAGAGAGAAAAACTTTGACTCTTGCATAAAAGTAAAGGATATGCCCTTCGTAGAGGGAAGCAGAGGTTGCCATGCGCTTATTTGTTTGTATGCTTAATCCCTTAGTGCAAAAGAACATCACGTTACATTGCCCCTTGTGATAGCGACCTTTATTATGCAGTTTGTCGCTTTTATTCTTCACCATCACAAGTTCGTGCAATGCTCAATTTTCTCTTACACTAATTGATCTCACACTTTTAGAAGCAATTTTTATTGCCTTTTTGCACTGATGACAACTTACTTGAGGTATCTTGTTCAATCCCTAGGTAGGTATGGTGGACACTTGAAAATAAGATTTGGGTTTAAGGGTTTTTGGATGCACAAGTAGTATCTCTACTTAGTACGGAATTTTTGGCTAGCAAAGATAGGGGGCAAGCACCACATATTAAAGGATCTATGACAATATGACTTATGTGTGAATATGAACAAACATAAATCATTAAATTGTCTTCCTTGTCCAATGTCAACAATTTTGGCATATAATATTTTGATGAGGGCTCACAATCACAAAAGATTTCTAGGATAGTATATTTATATGTGAATCTTATCTTCCCTTATTAATTCTTTCATGAGTTGCATCATTGACTAATGCTATGTTTGTCAATCTCTAATAAAATTTTCTGCTAATACTTTTCCTTATGTGGTGCCATCACCTATCATAGGATTAGTATATAATATTTTTTCTTTATTTATTTCCTTTCTCCTTATTTATTACCTTCCTTATTTCTTTTCTTTATTTCCAACAAGAAAGTAAAGAAAGCAAAAACTCATACTAAACTTTATTATATAACTTGCACACGATTACAAGGAAAGCAAAAGGATCGAACTAAAATAAGTAAAAGAAAAAAGCTAGTGGGATGATATGATACCGAGGCACCTCCCCCAAGCATGGCGGAAGCCAAGGGGAGTGCCCATACCCGATAGTCAGTTCTCTTTTGGTGGTGAAGAAGATGGTGATAGTGGTGACAGTTGTGCCTTCAGCTTTTTCATATTGTAGTTGACGATAGAAATTTCCTCTTTTAAATCATCGACCTCCAACTCCAACTTCAAGATCTTGTCACATAAATATCCTTTGCTTTTCTGCCGAAAACGAGAAGGAATAGATCGATTATTAGACCGGTTAGTTCTCTTAGGGAGACTGGACTTCTTGAACTTTATGTGCATATTCCCAGGTTGAGGTAGAGGAACATCCTCCTCCTCCGAGCTTGAATCATCAACCCTCATCAAGTGAGCATGCTCCTCGTCATCCATAGTTCGACCATAGGGAGATAGGTCCCCACAGGTATTTGGGTCAGCAATGAGATGTGAGACATAGCTCTCACCGTCGGAGTCTTGGGACATCATATTTTCAAAACGGTGCAGGAAGCAGCAAGAAAAGAGAACAGAAGATTTCTCCGCAAAACGGTGATCAACAGGTTCGGGAATTATAAATAGATTCTTTAACTTGGAGGACAGGTATCTGGTAGAAAAATGGATTACGGAAGGTGTCCCAGGTGGGCGCAACCCACCTGGGCGCGCCAGGCAAGCCTGGTGCGCCCTGGTGTCTTGTGCCCACCAGGGGACACTTCCTGGAAGTTTCTTTATTCGAAAAATTCTTAAATATTCCAAAACTGATAAAAAATATTTTTGTGGATTTTTCGGAGTCCGTTTACTTACCGTATCACGTACCTCTTTATTTTCACGATTCTTGAGTGTTCCGGAAGGACTCTTTATGTGTTCTTCCGTTGCCAAAGTTTGGATGATATTACTTTCAACATTAATAGGCGTACCTGAGATATAATGCTTTATTCGTTGCCCATTGACAACCTTTGGGTTAGTACCTTCAGAATTATTTATTTTGATGGCTCCAGACCGGTAAACCTCCTCGATGACGTATGGGCCTTCCCATTTTGAGAGGAGTTTTCCAGCAAAGAATATGAAATGAGAGTTGTACAAAAGAACATATTCTATGACTTTAAACTCACTCTTTTGGATCCTTTTGTCATGCCATCTTTTTACTTTTTCTTTAAATAATTTTGCATTTTCATAAGCTTGGGTTCTCCATTCATCTAGTGAGCTAATATCAAATAACCTATTTTCACTAGCAAGTTTGAAATCATAATTGAGTTCTTTGTTTGCCCAATATCCTTTATGTGCTAACTCAAGAGGCAAATGACATGCTTTTCCATAAACCATTGTATAAGGAGACATACCTATAGGATTTTTATATGTTGTTCTATAAGCCCAAAGTGCATCATCTAATTTCTTAGACCAATTCTTCCTGGACCTATTGACAGTCTTTTGCAAAATTAATTTTATTTCTTTATTTCTAAGTTCAATTTGACCACTAGACTGAGGATGATAGGGTGATGCAATTCTATTGTTAACATCATACTTGGCAAGCATTTTACGGAAAGCACCATGAATAAAGTGTAAACCACCATCAGTCATTAAATATCTAGGGACTCCAAACCTTGGGAAAATAACTTCCTTAAGCATTTTAATAGAGGTGTTGTGATCAACACTACTAGTTGGAATAACTTCTACCCATTTAGCAACATAATCAACATCAACCAAAATATGAGTATACCCATAAGAGGAAGGAAAAGGTCTCATGTAATCAAATCCCCATACATCAAATGGTTCGATAGCAAGTGAATAATTCATAGGCATTTCTTGACGCTTACCGATATTACCTATTCTTTGACATTCATCAAAAGATAAGACGAACTTATGGGCATCCTTAAAGAGAGTAGGCCAATAAAATCCAGATTGCAATACCTTGTGAGCAGTTCTATCTCCAGCATGAGGTCATCCATAAGCTTTGGAGTGACATTTCCGTAGGATTTGTCCCTGTTCATGCTCAGGTACACAACGTCTAATAATACCATCTACTCCTTCTTTATAAAGATGTGGGTCATCCCAAAAGTAATGTCTTAAATCATAGAAGATTTTTTTTCTTTTGTTGGTATGTAAAGCTAGGTGGTAAATATTTAGCAACAATGTAATTGGCATAATCAACATACCAAGGAGTACCATGAGAAACATTTATTGCAGCTAACTGCTCATCAGGAAAGCTATCATCAATAGGTAGTGGGTCATCAAGCACATTTTCAAGCCTAGATAAATTATCAGCTACTAGGTTCTCAGCTCCTTTTCTACCAATGATATGTAAATAAAATTCTTGTAACAAGAGAACCCAATGAATAAGTCTAGGTTTAGCATCTTTCTTTTCCATAAGATATTTAATAGCAGCATGGTCTATGTGAAAAGTTACTTTGGAATCAACAATATAAGGTCTAAATTTATCACAAGCAAACACCACTGCTAAGAATTCTTTTTCAGTAGTAGCATAATTTCTTTGATCACAATCTAGAGTTTTACTAGCATAATGAATAACATTAAGTTTCTTATCAACTCTTTGTCCTAGAATAGCACTAACAACATAATCACTAGCATCACACATAATTTCAAAAAGCAAGTTCCAATCAGGTGGTTGAACAATAGGTGTAGAAATTAAGGCTTTCTTAAGTGTTTCAAAGGCTTCTAAACAATCATCATAAAAAACAAAAGGAACATCCTTCTGCAAGAGACTAGTAAGAGGCCTGGAAATTTTTGAGAAGCCTTTGATAAATCTTCTATAGAAACTAGCATGACCTAAGAAACTACGAATACCTTTTATATCTTTAGGACATGGCATTTTATCAATTGCATCAACCTTAGCTTTATCCACTTCAATACCTCTTTCAGAAATTTTATGACCCAAGACAATGTCTTCATTAACCATAAAGTGGCACTTCTCCCAATTCAAGACAATATTTGTTTGTTCACATCTCTGTAAAACTCGATCAAGATTGCTTAAACGATCATCAAAAGACTTCCCATAAACAGAAAAGTCATCCATGAAAACCTCAACAATCTTTTCACAAAAGTCAGGAATATAGTAGTCATAGATCTTTGAAAGGTCAGTGGTACGCGTCGGTCCTATACAAACGGGTTTTAAGCCCTTTCCGCGGCGGCATTTGGAACCGTCGCCAAGTGAGTGTGGGCGATAGGGGGGTCGTTACCACACGACCCAGAAACCGTTGGGGATATGCCCTCCTGGCACACACGCTCGGCAAAATGAGGTCGTGTGCGACGGACGAGTGCTCAAATACGGAAATACGTACAATAGAGCTAAAAATACAATTATACGGCGAAATTGTTTCCAATCGCAAGTACATCCCACACAGCCAGTCCCCGCTAAACATTTACGTTCGTATGTACATCCCACACAGTCGCTCCAAGGAAAGCATTTCCGTTCGGAGGTACATCACACACAATTTTTCCCGTTAAATCGTTTGCGTTATTGAATGTATCACACATGGTCCGTAGAAGAAACTGTGTGGCAAAGGTTGTCCATCACACACAGTTTTTATGTGGTAAACATTTGCGCAAGGTGGCCTACCGCAAACAATTTTCAAGAGAAAGTCGTGTGTGATTGTTTATTGATCCAACACGGTTTATTCCTAGAAACTGTGTGCGTTGCCTGAGGTCATCGCCCATGGTATTTTTTCAACAACCGTTTGCAATAGAAAAACCCAATTAGCAGGCTAATTCGCCATTAGCAGGCTAATTGCCCTATTATTAATAATCCATTTATTAATCTAATTGACATTCATATTAAGCACACAATATATTTCATTTCCATATTAAGGAAGCAGAATTTCATAACTGAAATACATCAGAGTACAACATGATATAGCTTCAACACTCAGCTACCCCATTACACAACTGCACCAGCACCAAGTTTCACATGCAACATGTAGACCCTTTCAAAATTAGCATCATAGAAGGTATATGGACAAATGCATCTCATATGGAAAACTGCTGAAGCGGAAGGCGAATATTGAGCCTTCATTCATGTTGAAGGTCTTTGCTACTTTAGGCTAGTGCCTATGGATGAATGACCGTCCGTCCTTCGTCCTCTTCAGGAACACTTCAATATTGAACCATGGGTGTTGTATGAAAACCTTCCTCGCCTCCTGACCATAGAGGTGGGTTGAGAGGTAATCATCAGTGAACTGCTTTGGAAAGGCCTGAAAACAAGGATGTGCATAAATATCTTCTCTATACTGGAAATGGGACAAAGGAATAAAAAAGGCAAGGTATAATAGTTAGTACCATCTTGTAGTGAACTGATGTCTTCTGCATTGTGCAGACAAAGATATTGTTGTTTTTTGTCGCTAATTTCTTTATCCTAACAATCTTTCCGAGTTTCTTGATTTGATTGATATTCATGGACAACTCATTTCCCCATACGCAAAAAGGGTCGAACAATGGGTCAAAACCTCTGACAGCAGGACCAACATGTGCAAGACCAAATTGTTAAAAACCAAAATATTAGAATGGTTCCTGCAATTTCACAATAATGTGCTATTAGACAATGGACCATGCACGTGCTAACCTCGATTGTGAGCCTCAGTGCTTCCCATTGTTTCCCTGCAAAACATATAAGGTAGTTAGTCATCAGGTTAAGTACTTACTACAACCAAATTCAATTTATTCCTCACATGGTATACAATAACAGAATGCACCCACAACTATTGAACATCGCATTGCAGAATTGAACCAAATAGTTAACTAAACACCACAACACAAATGAACCAAACGTTAACTGAGCACCACATTGCACAATGTATAACCAAACCAAGCATGCTTGACAACTTGGAAATATAGCAATTATATTCGTTTCTCATGTATTTTGTAAATATAAATTTGATTTATTTCTCACATGGAAGACAATACAAAATTGCAGCCTGAAGAATTGAACATCACATTTGCAAAATTGAACCAAACAGTTAACTAAAGATGACAACTAATTAACAAAATAGTTAATAAGTGAGCACCACACTGCACGACATATAGAACATATACACTAGAGCAACGGATTGCATGGTAAAATTAGATAGCACAATTCACTAGAATTTGTGAAGGTAAGGCAGGAGCAGCACACGCAATGGGTAAACCGAGCATGATTAACCGGCGTAGCTAGCAAATGGCAAGGTGCTCCTCCAAGATCCGGGGGTCGACACGAATGGCAGCCATCACAACCTCATCCGCGCGTGCGGTCGCGATTTGCTTCTCTGCTGCCAAATGCTCCTTGAGATCCTGGCTATACTGCGTGCACCATGGCTTAGAGCCACGCCTATTTGGTGGAGGGGTCGGTGATTTGGGTGGAAGGTGTCGCGCTCGCGCCGGCGGTTGGGGCATTTGGGATGTGGAAGGAGGAGGAGGATGGGGGTCGGGTGTGGATTACTTGCCTGGATAGACGAGGCTGAGCAGTGTGAAGGAGGGTCGCTGATGAGGATGCGGCGCTGCAAGCAAGGAGTGAAGGTTTCAACTTGGAAAGGAAGGCGGAAACAGGGGAAATGTGGCTTTCAATAAGGGGGAGTGGCGGGGAGGTAGATATTTCCGCGGAAGCCAAAAATTTGGAATCGCTTCTGCGAAAAAACCGGCGCGCAAAGTGTCATCAGACACGGTCCCTTATTCAGAACTGTGTACGATATGTGAACATCACAAACGATTTAGATAGCCTAACCCGTGTGTGATGAGTTTGAGCGTTAAAAATTTTGGTTCGAATTTCCATGGTTACAATGGTCATCCACGTCATTGCATAATTTGGGTACACAAAGGAGACTACCTTCTCAATCGAGCAAGTTCAGCAATTAAACAGAGCTAGCTGACCTAAACATTACTCTAACAAATTAAAGACCGGCGCTCTTAATTAAACAAAACAAAGAGTACTACTACGGCTGGTGCTCACCGATCTCCGCCGCCGCCTCCATGTCTAGCTCGCGCCCGACTGGCTCCTGGGGAAGGGGCTCCATGGCATCCATCGCACCATACTCAGCAAGCATCTCGCCATCCGCGTCCGCCATCTCTTTGGAAAAGGCCGCCACGAGCTAGGCGTGGGCGGACGCGATCTGGGCTTGGACGGGCTCCATTGTCGCAAGGTATGCGATGGAGGAACGGGCGTCTTCTCGAACGCTATTGGCGATTGCCAGCTCTTCGGCCATAGGTTGCCGACTGTTGTCGGAGAAGCTTCATTCGATTTGTGCGGTGACCCCCAGGAGCTGGGTGTGGGCCACCTCGACATGGTCATGGGCGACCTCCATCGGGGCTAAGGCCGCCGCTGCAGAACGGACAACTGCTATGCCGCTCTCGCCAGTTGTTATCCCCGAGCCAAATGTTGCTGCCGCCACCTGAGAAGCAACAGCGTCCGTTTGGGCTTGCAGAAGGGGTTTAACCCGACAATACTCCAATCTTCGTATTTCCCGTTCACCAGAAGGGTTGATATTGAAAAAATATCTTCTTCTGTTAATTGAGCGGGGCTATGATGAAGAGAGTCATCCGGGCCTCCACCATACTCATACATCAGCTTTGACCGACGGCTTAGAGGGATGACCCACCATGAGATCCAACAGCGGGTCAGATCAACTCCAGTTAACCCATTCCCTAACAGAGCATTAATCCTTTTGATGGATGGCATCAGCTTTCTGCGTTCAGCGGCAGTGAGCTTGTCAGGAAGCGCGCACTTGGAGTCAAGATGTTTGGGGAGATAACCCGGCAGTGGCCTCTCGTTTGCCGGTGAAATGTCTTGGCAGTAAAACCAAGTCCGATTCCAGTCTTTTGGATGACTCGGCAAGACTATTAGGGGGAAGACAATGAAGGAAATATGCCCTAGAGGCAATAATAAAGTTATTATTTATTTCCTTATATCATGATAAATGTTTATTATTCATGCTAGAATTGTATTAACCGGAAACATAATACATGTGTGAATACATAGACCAACAGAGTGTCACTAGTATGCCTCTACTTGACTAGCTCGTTAATCAAAGATGGTTATGTTTCCTAACCATGAACAAAGAGTTGTTATTTGATTAACGAGGTCACATCATTAGTAAAATGATCTGATTGACAGGACCCATTCCATTAGCTTAGCATCCGATCGTTTAGTATGTTGCTATTGCTTTCTTCATGACTTATACATGTTCCTATAACTATGAGATTATGCAACTCCCGCTTACCGGAGGAACACTTTGGGTACTACCAAACGTCACAACGTAACTGGGTGATTATAAAGGAGTACTACAGGTGTCTCCAATGGTAGATGTTGGGTTGGCGTATTACGAGATTAGGGTTTGTCACTCCGATTGTCGGAGAGGTATCTCTGGGCCCTCTCGGTAATGCACATCACATAAGCCTTGCAAGCACTGCAACTAATATGTTAGTTGTGAGATGATGTATTACGGAACGAGTAAAGAGACTTGCCAGTAACGAGATTGAACTAGGTATTGGATACCGACGATCGAATCTCGGGCAAGTAACATACCGATGACAAAGGGAACAACGTATGTTGTTATGCGGTCTGACCGATAAAGATCTTCGTAGAATATGTAGGAGCCAATATGGGCATCCAGGTCCCGCTATTGGTTATTGACCGGAGACGTGTCTCGGTCATGTCTGCATTGTTCTCGAACCGTAGGGTCCGCACGCTTAACGTTACGATGACAGTTATTATGAGTTTATGCATTTTGATGTACCGAAGGTTGTTCGGAGTCCCGGATGAGATCACGGACATGACGAGGAGTCTCGAAATGGTCGAGACGTAAAGATTGATATATTGGAAGCCTATGTTTGGACATAGGAAGTGTTCCGGCTGAAATCGGGATTTTACCGGAATACCGAGAGGGTTACCGGAACCCCCCGGGAGACTAATGGGCCTATTGGGCCTTAGTGGAAAAAGAGAAAAGGGACAAGCCCATGGCTGGCCGGCGCCCCCCTCTCCCCAAGTCCTAGTAGGACTAGGATAGGGGGCCGGGCCCCCTTCTCTCTCTTTTCCCCCCGGGAGTCCTAATTGGATTAGGATTGGGGGGAGGAGTCCTACTCCCGGTGGGAGTAGGACTCCCCTGCGCCTCCTCTCCCAGGCCGGCCGGCTCCCCCTCCTCCAACCTTTATATACGGGGGCAGGGGGCACCCCAAGACACACAAGTTGATCCTTGAGATTGTTCCTTAGCCGTGTGCGGTGCCCCCTGCCACCAAATTCCACCTCGATCGTACCGTTACAGTGCTTAGGCGAAGCCCTGCGTCGGTAGTACATCAAGATCGTCATCACGCCGTCGTGCTGACGGAACTCTTCCTCGACGCTTTGCTGGATCGGAGCCCGAGGAACGTCATCGAGCTGAACGTGTGCTAAGAACTCGGAGGTGCCGGAGTAACGGTGCTTGGATCGGTCGGATCGGGAAGAAGACGTACGACTACTTCCTCTATGTTGTGTGATCGCTTCCGCAGTCGGTCTGCGTTGGTACGTAGACAACACTCTCCCCTCTCATTGCTGTGCATCACCATGATCTTGCGTGTGCGTAGGAAAATTTTCGAAATTACTGCGTTCCCCAACAGTGGCATCCGAGCCTAGGTTTTATGGTTTGATGTTATTTGCACGAGTAGAACACAAGTGAGTTGTGGGCGATACAAGTCATACTGCCTACCAGCATGTCATACTTTGGTTCGGCGGTATTGTTGGGTGAGACGATCCGGACCAACCTTACGCGTACTCTTACGCGAGACCGGTTCCCTCGACGTGCTTTGCACACAGATGGCTTGCGGAAGACTGTCTCTCCAACTTTAGTTGAACCAAGTGTGACTACGCCCGGTCCTTGAGAAGGTTAAAACGGAGTCTATTTGACGAACTATCGTTGTGGTTTTGATGCGTAGGTGAGATGAGTTCTTGCTTAAAACCTGTAGCAGCCACGTAAAACTTGCAACAACAAAGTAGAGGACGTCTAACTTGTTTTTGCAGGGTATGTTGTGATGTGATATGGTCAAGGCATGATGCTGATTTTATTGTATGAGATGATCATGTTGTGTAACCGAGTTATCGGCAACTGGCAGGAGCCATATGGTTGTCGCTTTATTGTATGCAATGCAATCACGATGTAATGCTTTACTTTATTACTAAACGGTAGTGATAGTCGTGGAAGCATAAGATTGGCGAGACGACAACGATGCTACGATGGAGATCAAGGTGTCGCGCCGGTGACGATGGTGATCATGACGGTGCTTCGGAGATGGAGATCACAAGCACAAGATGATGATGGCCATATCATATCACTTATATTGATTGCATGTGATGTTTATCCTTTTATGCATCTTATCTTGCTTTGATTGACGGTAGCATTATAAGATGATCTCTCACTAAATTATCAAGAAGTGTTCTCCCTGAGTATGCACCGTTGCCAAAGTTCTTCGTGCCCAGACACCACGTGATGATCGGGTGTGATAAGCTCTACGTTCAAATACAACGGGTGCAAAACAGTTGCACACGCAGAATACTCAGGTTATACTTGACGAGCCAAGCATATACAGATATGGCCTCGGAACACGGAGACCGAAATGTCGAGCGTGAATCATATAGTAGATATGATCAACATAACGATGTTCACCATTGAAAACTACTCCATCTCACGTGATGATCGGTTATGGTTTAGTTGATTTGGATCACGTGATCACTTAGAGGATTAGAGGGATGTCTATCTAAGTGGGAGTTCTTAAGTAATATGATTAAATTGAACTTAAATTTATCATGAACTTAGTCCTGGTAGTATTTTGCAAATCATGTTGTAGATCAATAGCTCGCGTTGTTGCTTCCCTGTGTTTATTTTGATATGTTCCTAGAGAAAATTGTGTTGAAAGATGTTAGTAGCAATGATGCGGATTGGATCCGTGATCTGAGGTTTATCCTCATTGTTGCACAAAAGAATTATGTCCTTGATGCACCACTAGGTGACAGACCTATTGCAGGAGCAGATGCGGACGTTATGAACGTTTGGCTAGCTCAATATGATGACTACTTGATAGTTTAGTGCACCATGCTTAATGGCTTAGAATCGGGACTTCAAAGACGTTTTGAACGTCATGGACCATATGAGATGTTCCAGGAGTTGAAGTTAATATTTCAAGCAAATACCCGAGTTGAGAGATATGAAGTCTCCAACAAGTTCTATAGCAAAAAGATGGAGGAGAATCGCTCAACTAGTGAGCATATGCTCAGATTGTCTGGGTACTACAATCGCTTGAATCAAGTGGGAGTTAATCTTCCAGATAAGATAGTGATTGACAGAATTCTCTAGTCACCATCACTAAGTTAGTAGAACTTCGTGATAAACTATAATATGCAAGGGATAACGGAAACAACTCCCAAGCTCTTCGTGATGCTGAAATCAACGAAGGTAGAAATCAAGAAAAACATCAAGTGTTGATGGTTGACAAGACCACTAGTTTCAAGAAAAAGGCAAAGGGAAGAAGGGGAACTTCAAGAAGAACGGCAAGCAAGTTGCTGCTCAAGTGAAGAAGCCCAAGTCTGATCCTAAGCCTGAGACTAAGTGATTCTACTACAAAGGGACTGGTCACTGGAAGCGGAACTACCCCAAGTGATTGGCGGATAAGTAGGATGGCAAGGTGAACATAAGTATATTTGATATACATGTTATTGATGTGTACTTTACTAGTGTTTATAGCAAACCCTCAGTATTTGATACTAGTTCAGTTGCTAAGATTAGTAACTCGAAACGGGAGTTGCAGAATAAACAGAGACTAGTTAAGGGTGAAGTGACGATGTGTGATGGAAGTAGTTCCAAGATTGATATGATCATCATCGCACACTCCCCTATACTTTCGGGATTAGTGTTGAACTTAAATAAGTGTTATTTGGTTTTTGCGTTGAGCATGAATATGATTTGATCATGTTTATTGTAATACGGTTATTCATTTAAGTAAAAGAATAAATTGTTGTTCTGTTTACATGAATAAAACCTTATATGGTTACACACCCAATGAAAATAGTTCATTGGATCTCGATCTTAATAATACACATATTCATAATATTGAAACCAAAAGATGCAAAGTTAATAATGATAGTGCAACTTATTTGTGGCACTACTGTTTAGGTCATATTGGTGTAAAGCGCATGAAGAAACTCCATGCTGATGGGCTTTTGGAATCACTTGATTGTGAATCAGTTGATGCTTGCGAACCATGCCTTTTGGGCAAGATGCCTAAAAACGCCGTTCTCCGGAACAATGAAGCGAGAAAAGATTTATTGGAAATCATACATACTGATGTATGTGGTCCGATGAATATTGAGGCTCGCGACAGGTATCATTATTTTCTGATCTTCACAGATGATTTGAGCAGATATGAGTATATCTACTTGATGAAACATAAGTCTGAAACATTTGAAAAGTTCAAAGAATTTCAGAGTGAAGTGGAAAATCATCGTGACAAGAAAATAAAATTTTCTACGATATGATCGCAAAGGTAAAATATTTGAGTTACGAGTTTGGTCTTCAATTAAAACAATGTGGAATAGTTTCACAAAATCATGCCACATGGAACACCACAGCATAATGGTGTGTTCGAACATCATAACCATACTTTATTGGATATAGTGCAATCTATGATGTATATTACCGATCTACCACTATCGTTTTGGGGTTATGCATTAGAGACAGCTACATTCACGTTAAATAGGGCACCATCTAAATCCGTTGAGACGACACCGTGTGAACTATGGTTTGGCAAGAAACCTAAGCTGTCGTTTCTTAAAATTTGGGGTTGCGATGCTTATATGAAAAAGTTTCATCCTGATAAGCTCAAACTCAAATCGGAGAAGTGCGTCTTCATAGGATATCCAAAGGAAACTATTGGATACACCTTCTATCACAGATCCGAAGGCAAGACTTTTGTTGCTAAAATTCGGAAACTTTCTGGAGAAGGAGTTTCTCTCGAAAGAAGTGAGTGGGAGGAAAGTAGAACTTGATGAGGTAACTGTACCTGCTCCCTTATTGGAAAGTAGTACATCACAGAAAACTGTTTCTGTGACACCTACACCAATTAGTGAGGAAGCTAATGATGATGATCATGTAACTTCAGATCAAGTTACTACCGAACCTTGTAGGTAAACCAGAGTAAGATCCACGCCAGAGTGGTACGGTAATCCTTCTCTGGAAGTCATGCTACTAGATCATGATGAACCTACGAACTATGAGGAAGCGATGATGAGCCCAGATTCCGCGAAATGGTTTGAGGCCATGAATTCTGAGATATGATCCATGTATGAGAACAAAGTATGGACTTTGATGGATTTGCCCGATGATCGGCAAGCCATAGAAAATAAATGGATCTTCAAGAGGAAGACGGACGCTGATAGTAGTGTTACTATCTACAAAGCTAGAATTGTCGCAAAAGTTTTCGACAAGTTCAAGGTGTTGACTACGATGAGTTTTTCTCACTCGTATCTATGCTTAAGTCTGTCCGAATCATGTTAGCAATTGCCGCATTTTATGAAATCTGGCAAAATGGATAAACAAAACTGCATTCCTTAATGGATTTATTAAAGAAGAGTTGTATGTGATGCAACTAGAAGGTTTTGTCAATCCAAAAGGTGCTAACAAAATGTGCAAGCACCAGCGATCCATCTGTGGACTGGTGCAAGCATCTCGGAGTTGGAATATACGCTTTGATAAGTTGATCAAAGCATATAGTTTTATATAGACTTGCGGTGAAGCCTGTATTTACAAGAAAGTGAGTGGGAGCACTACAGCATTTCTGATAAGTATATGTGAATGACATATTGTTGATCGGAAATAATGTAGAATTATTCTGTAAAGCATAAAGGAGTGTTTGAAAGGAGTTTTTCAAAGAAAGACTTCGGTGAAGCTGCTTACATATTGAGCTTCAAGATCTATAGAGATAGATCAAGACGCTTGATAAGTTCTTTCAATGAGTACATACCATGACAAAGATTTTGAAGTAGTTCAAAATGGAGCAGTCAAAGAAAGAGTTCTTGCCTGTATTATAAGGTGTGAAGTTGAGTAAGACTCAAAGCCCGACCACGGCAGAAGATAGAAAGAGAATGAAAGTCATTCCCTATGCCTTGGCCATAGGTTCTATAAAGTATGTCATGCTGTATACCAGATCTATTGTATACCCTGCACTGATTTGGCGAGGGAGTACAATAGTGATCTAGGAGTAGATCACTGGACAGCGGTCAGAATTATCCTTAGTGAAATAAGGATATGTTTCTCGATTATGGACGTGATAAAAAGGTTCGTCGTAAAGGGTTACGCCGATGCAAGTTTTGACACTAATCTAGATGACTCTAAGTCTCGGTCTAGATACATATTGAAAGTGGGAGCAATTAGCTAGAGTAGCTCCGTGCAGAGCATTATAGACAAAGAATTTTGCAAAATACTTACGGATCTAAATGTGACAGACCCGTTGACTAAAATTATCTCACAAGCAAAACATGATCACTCCTTAGTACTCTTTGGGTATTAATCACATAGAGATGTGAACTAGATTACTGACTCTAGTAAACCCTTTGAGTGTTGGTCACATAACGATGTGAACTATGGGTGTTAATCACATGGTGATGTGAACTATTGCTGCTAAATCACATGACGATGTGAAACCAGATTATTGACTCTAGTGCAAGTGGGAGACTGAAGGAAATATGCCCTAGAGGCAATAATAAAGTTATTATTTATTTCCTAATATCATGATAAATGTTTATTATTCATGCTAGAATTGTATTAACCGGAAACATAATACATGTGTGAATACATAGACCAACAGAGTGTCACTAGTATGCCTCTACTTGACTAGCTCGTTAATCAAAGATGGTTATGTTTCCTAACCATGAACAAAGAGTTGTTATTTGATTAACGAGGTCACATCATTAGTAGAATGATCTGATTGACATGACCCATTCCATTAGCTTAGCATCCGATCGTTTAGTATGTTGCTATTGCTTTCTTCATGACTTATACATGTTCCTATAACTATGAGATTATGCAACTCCCGCTTACCGGAGGAACACTTTGGGTACTACCAAACGTCACAACGTAACTGGGTGATTATAAAGGAGTACTACAGGTGTCTCCAATGGTAGATGTTGGGTTGGCGTATTTCGAGATTAGGGTTTGTCACTCCGATTGTCGGAGAGGTATCTCTGGGCCCTCTCGGTAATGCACATCACATAAGCCTTGCAAGCACTGCAACTAATATGTTAGTTGTGAGATGATGTATTACGGAACGAGTAAAGAGACTTGCCAGTAACGAGATTGAACTAGGTATTGGATACCGACGATCGAATCTCGGGCAAGTAACATACCGATGACAAAGGGAACAACGTATGTTGTTATGCGGTCTGACCGATAAAGATCTTCGTAGAATATGTAGGAGCCAATATGGGCATCCAGGTCCCGCTATTGGTTATTGACCGGAGACGTGTCTCGGTCATGTCTGCATTGTTCTCGAACCGTAGGGTCCGCACGCTTAACGTTACGATGACAGTTATTATGAGTTTATGCATTTTGATGTACCGAAGGTTGTTCGGAGTCCCGGATGAGATCACGGACATGACGAGGAGTCTCGAAATGGTCGAGACGTAAAGATTGATATATTGGAAGCCTATGTTTGGACATAGGAAGTGTTCCGGCTGAAATCGGGATTTTACCGGAATACCGAGAGGGTTACCGGAACCCCCCGGGAGACTAATGGGCCTATTGGGCCTTAGTGGAAAAAGAGAAAAGGGACAAGCCCATGGCTGGCCGGCGCCCCCCTCTCCCCAAGTCCTAGTAGGACTAGGATAGGGGGCCGGCCCCCCTTCTCTCTCTTTTCCCCCCGGGAGTCCTAATTGGATTAGGATTGGGGGGAGGAGTCCTACTCCCGGTGGGAGTAGGACTCCCCTGCGTCTCCTCTCCCAGGCCGGCCGGCTCCCCCTCCTCCAACCTTTATATACGGGGGCAGGGGGCACCCCAAGACACACAAGTTGATCCTTGAGATCGTTCCTTAGCCGTGTGCGGTGCCCCCTGCCACCAAATTCCACCTCGATCGTACCGTTACAGTGCTTAGGCGAAGCCCTGCGTCGGTAGTACATCAAGATCGTCATCACGCCGTCGTGCTGACGGAACTCTTCCTCGACGCTTTGCTGGATCGGAGCCCGAGGAACGTCATCGAGCTGAACGTGTGCTAAGAACTCGGAGGTGCCGGAGTAACGGTGCTTGGATCGGTCGGATCGGGAAGAAGACGTACGACTACTTCCTCTACGTTGTGTGATCGCTTCCGCAGTCGGTCTGCGTTGGTACGTAGACAACACTCTCCCCTCTCGTTGCTGTGCATCACCATGATCTTGCGTGTGCGTAGGAAAATTTTCAAAATTACTGCGTTCCCCAACAGACAACGCCCTGCCGGCATTGAATTGAGATGCCTCCAAGCTCTAAGCTAAGGCCGTTGGTGCACTCGTTCTGCCGGTTCAGATAAAAGTATTCTCTAAACAGTTCCATGGTCGGCTCTTGTTGAAGATACACCTCACAGAGCACTTGGAAGTTATAGATGTTAGATATGGAATTGGGCCCAATATCTTGAGGGTGGAGTTTGAAAAAGTGGAGGACCTCTCTGAAGAATTTTGAGCCGGGCGGTGAGAACCACGATTCATATGGTCAGTAAAAACAATCACCTCACCTTTCCTTGGATTGGGCTATTCTTCGTCCGGGTTAGGGGCACGGTAAGACATGACATCTTTTCCTGGCAGAAATCCTATGGTGAAGAACTCTTTCAAACGTTCCTCAGTTACGGTTGAGGGAACCCAGTTACAGATGGTTGGTGCTTTGGACGGCATGATGTTCAAAGGCGAACTAAAAAGAAAGACAACATGCCGGTTCAATTCAATGGTGATATTAACAGCTAAGTGATGATGATGCAAATAAGTAATGACAGCTTAATTAAGGGCTAATGTCATATAAGGAAAAGTAAGCCAGCACAGTAAGCCGCCATGACTGCAGATATTGAAGAAAGCAAATTTAGCTACAAATTTAGCTAAGTGTTGAGACAAACAAGTTTCCTAAATTACTTGGTATTATTCCAGATCAAATGGCTATTTAAAATCCAAAAAATTCTAGACCTAAAAAGTTTGGTGTAGAGGAGTCCGTAAGTTCTAATGGGGTCTTTGAACCAGAGAAAGAGATCTGTGGGTATCAAGAGTAGGCACAAAACCACTACCGCACAAGCATATGTATCTTTTTGGATCAAGAAGAACTGCGGTGGAAGAACTGCGAAGAACTACAATGAACCATGAAGAACACGCAGGAGCCTAGAAACCCTAATGTAGATCTGAGAAACGAAAGGAAGAACACTTATCGTCGCAGGTCTTCTGCGGAGGTCGCCGCCGTTTCTCTGGACCAATTCGGGTTGATGCAGCGGCCAAGGTCGACGGAGATGAAGGAGAAGCGCGACGGCGGTGAGGCTTGAGCAGCAGGAGGGTTGCGAGAGGAAGAAGACAGAGAGAGAGAAGAATGAGGAAGGCCGGAGCATGCCTATTTATGAGGAAAATGTGAACAGACGGGTGCGAAAATCGAGGGATAGCCGAATAATGGTTATCCAACTACACAGACGCCTCGATTCTCGGAAGACATTAAAGATGAAGATCCGTTGGGAGATGACATCATAAAAGTTTTTTGCGTTTTCAAGAGATGACGTCATGGCGGGTTACAAGAACTTCTGCGAGGATAAGAAGATGGATTTTGTTTAAGGGTTGAAGATTGACAAAGAACGAAGTTCAAAGTCAACCTGGGGCCTAATGTTGGGGATATAACTATCAGTTATGACCTGCCCAGGAGGGGCCGGGTCAGCCCCAATGGCGGGTTACACAAGAAGCCCAGTAAACCTTAAAGATGATAGTTTTTCAAATCTTATAGAAGGCCCAAAGGCATGGAGGCGGCTTAAGGCCCGGTATTGTGAACCGCCGTATGTAAGGAAAGACTTGTAAAGAAAGGCATGTAAAAGAAGTCACTGAGCCGGACACGATTATGAGCCGGCCGGGACTTTGTAGACCACTAGGCGTCAACCCATGTATTTAAGGGGACGACCTGGTGGCGGCTTAGGGCAAGAAACAAGAGATCGATAACCAAGCCGGCGAGTTAAGACTCTTGGTGATCGAACCCCCAGCAATACCAACACAACTAGACGTAGGCTTTTACCTTCATCGTAAGGGGGCGAACTAGTATAAAACCTCTCGTGTCCTTTGTCCCGATTAACCCCTTTAAGCTTCCTAGTTGCGATGGCCCTACGACTAAGTCCTTTCTGTAGCACATCTGTCGTGACAATTCCTGAACAGCCATGGTGGTCGGCAGTGGGGTGGTGGCCACGACGGCCACCTCTCGCCTTCGGGCCACGGTGGCGGAGCGGGCAATGGCCCTGGCTTTCGACGGTGGTGTGGCGGCAACGGCAGCCAGCAACAGCTACCGATAGGCACCGATGGCGGAGCGTGTGGTGGGTGTTCCGCGCACACCCAACAGGGATGCCACACGCACTACACTACGCTGGGGACTGCGCCGCCGCCACGGTGTAGACTCCTAGCTGGAGCTGTCCTTTGATGATGGCGGAGCAGCCGAGCGACGACGACGGACCGGTGCCATTGGCGATTGTGGGAGAAGCAGACGAGATAAGCTACAGGAAGGGGGCGGAAAATGCGACGCATGACTCACCGGCCATGAGGGTTTTTATAGCAGGCCGGTAAGCATTGGGATTTTGGGGGATTTCAGCAAGTCGGGCGGGAAGCTTGCGCCGGAACCTGTGAGGTTGCGCGGGAATGGGCTCACCGACGATTCATTGGTGCCACCGTTTGGCCAAAAGAACGCCCCCGCGCGCTATGCAAGCTTGCGATGTAACCCGTCTGCGGCAGCGGGGTGAGAAGACGTGCGAGAGGAGGACGAAAGGCCACGTACACATATGGTTAATAAAAAAAGTTTGTGATTTAATTACCTACTATACCCCCGTCTTGGTTTATAAGTATGATTTAACTAATAAAATACAAATGCATGTTGCCAAAGATTATATAGTTGGATTCGTATTTGAACATAGTTTCCAATTATATAATTTTTATAACATGCATTGACATTTTGTTGGTTAAATTTGAGGGCAAAGTATGGCATAGAATATAAAGGGGACTATAGACTAGACAAAGGTGGTAGCACACGACCGCTCTCTACACAGCGACGCAACTGTCGGCCGGCTTGTAGGCGACCATTTCCTGCGTGTTCAACTGCTCTATGCGTGTGGTTGCTTGTGGTTCAGGCGGCCGCGGCGCGCTCTGCTCTCGCATCCCGCCGCGCGCGCTCTGCTCTTGCATCCCTTCGGGTGCTCTGCCCTCGTCCCTCCACGCGTGCTGCCAGTGTTTGGGGCCAGCGCACGATCATGCACGTTCATGTGCATGCGGTTGCGCCGGGCGCGGCGCGACGATGCAGTTACCCGCTGCAAAAACAGCAATGCGGATGCGCCGAGAATCCACGCCGCCTGGCCCCCTTTTATTCCTGCGGCCATTTACCTGCATCTCTCGTCTCACACGACACAATAAACACACCCATGAGGACACATACAGAGAGGACATCCAGCGGTTCCAATGGCACTCCCTGTTGCTCCAATGGCGCTCCCAGCGGCCGACGACAACAACGACGGGCAGTTCACCATGCAACACGTTGTGGACACCCACATGAGGGGAAGGCTCTCTCGGGGTGTAGATGAATGATCCGGTCTCAGTGGAGAGCTCCATCCAAACTATGGAGCAGTTCCTTGCCAAGGACATGTACTAAGTCGTCGGCTTCGACCTCGAGTACACCATGGGTCGTGCCGGGCACGATCAGAAGGTTGTCGTCGCCCAGTTGTGCGTGCGACATGACGTCCTCTTCTACTACTACCACCTGGACACAATGCCTTGCGAGCGTTTCTATAGGTTTATCAACAGCTCCAACTACAGTTTCGCTGCGGTGGACACCACCAACGATCTAAAAGCGCTCAAGGTTTTGTGCTCGAAATGCCCGAATCTTGTCAACATTCAGCACCACTACAAGGTCTGGGGCAACAACAAAAACACACTAAACTCCCTGGTTGACCTCACCTCGTCCATCATCGACCCCTACTACATGAAGATGAAGAATAGGAGCAATAAGGACAGGAACGCCTAGCACAGTGTGTGGCATAAGAGACTGGATGAACAACATGACAAGTACGCGGCCATGGACGCGTACACAAGCTACGAGATGTATAGGCGGATCGTTGACATGAGGAACTGTCTTCTTCCTGACCCAGACGAGGGATCGAGCCACATAGCAGTGGCGGGAGCGTCACAAGAAGTAGATGACTAGACGATCGTTTCTCCTACTTTAGAATGCATGAAATTGTTTATTGAGGTGTGTGCGAATGATTTGTATAGTCACTTATGTAATTGGATGGTTATTTCAGTTATATATATATGCGATATTCTACTATAGAAAGAGCAAATCACATGGCTTATTAGCAGCAATCGTCTGAGTTATTATTGGTCTTCGCACACATTTCTGATTACGGACCTGTTTGCCGCGTATCACACACATCTTGTTCAGTTGAACCGTTTCCGTTGTGTTGCCTAATCACACATAGTTCATCCTAGTGAACCGTATGCTATATATCGCACACGCCTTCATCTGGCTGCCTGTTTCTTTTGTTCCTCCTCATCCTAAACAGTTAATTAAACTGAACCGTATGCCCTGCATCGTACACACAACTAAAATTTGAACCATGTTTGATGCACCCGTCATCGCAAACATTTTGCACCTTTTTTGATGGTTTTTTATAGCCCCATTTGCGATTATGGCATCGCACACAGTTTGGACAATCCTGCAGTAGTGGGTAGCAGGTGCATTACATAAACCAAAAGGCATACGTCTATAAGCATAAGTTCCAAAGGGACAAGTAAAAGTGGTTTTTTCTTGATCTGGTTGAGAAATAGGTATTTGTGAAAAACAGAATATCCATCAAGGAAGCAAAAGTGTGTGTGCTTAGATAATCTTTCAAGCATTTGATCAATAAAAGGCAAAGGGTAATGATCTTTTCTAGTTGCTTTGTTTAATTTTTCAAAATCTATTACCATTCTATAGCCTGTAACAATTCTTTGTGGAGTAAGTTCATTCTTATCATTAGGAACAACAGTTATACCTCCTTTCTTAGGAACACAATGAACAGGGCTTACCCATCTACTATCAGCTATGGGATAGATTATACCTGCTTCCAGAAGTTTTAATATTTCCGTTCTTACCACTTTTTTCATCTTCGGATTTAACCGACGTTGGTGATCAACAACGGGTTTAGCATCAGGTTCCATTTTAATTTTATGCTGACATAGAGTGGGACTAATGCCCTTTAAATCATCAAGAGTATATCCAATAGCAGCTCGGTGCTTCCTCAAAACTTTCAATAATCTTTCTTCTTCATGTTCTGAAAGGTTAGCACTAATAATAACAGAATATATCTTCTTTTCATCAAGATAATCATATTTCAAAGTGTCTGGAAATTGTTTTACACAGGATCACCTTTAGGTGGAGAAGGACCTCCTAGAGTTTCAATAGGAAAATTTTGTTTAAGAAGAGGACATTGTTCAAAGAAATTTTTATCTATTTCATTTCTTTCATGCATATGAAAATCATTCTCTTGGTCTAGCAAATATTGTTCTAAAGGATCAGTAGGTGGTACAACAATAGAATCAATACCAATTAATTATCTTTACTAGACAATTCTTTTTCATGAAGATTTCTACTAAACTTGGAAAAATTAAACTCATGAGACTCATTACCAAAACTAACACGGACAATTTGTTTCTCACAATCTATCTTAGCATTAACGGTGTTCAAGAAAGGCCTACCAAATATAATGGGACAAAAGTCATCTTGTGGGGAATCAAGAACAAGAAAATCAATAGGGTATTTTATTCTCTCACACAAGAATTCAACATCTCTAACAATCCCGATTGGTGATACTCTATTAGCAAGTTTCATAGTAACATCTCTTTCTTCTATCTCTGCGGGTGTTATGTATTTCATAATTTCTTGATATAAGGTATAAGGAATAGCACTCACACTAGCACCTATGTGTAACACCCCGATAATCATGCTACAGTAACTCCACACTAATGATGCCAAGTCATCACCATCATGCCCTAAGAAAAATAATTAAGAATACTTCAACCTCAATTTCAAATTTAAAATGCAAGTCCAATATTTATTTCTTCAAACAGTAAAATGTTCACATTGTCCTATAAATTCCCCTGACCATTTTCATGTTGGAGCCAGCCTCTTTTTAATTATCAAAATGCCCCAGGGAAATATTTAAGTGGATCAACAGTAATTTACTTGACCTTTTGTTTTTCTAAAAATGTTTAAAGTTCTCCAGATGTCCCCAAACGTTGCATCCACTCCATGATATTGCCTTTGATTTATTTTCCAAATATCATGGGCAAAATAAATGTTTTGTTATCTTTTAAAATGCAACAGAAATAAAAGAAAGTAATAGGCAGAAAAGGAATAAAAACTAAATTCGTCTCATTTACACTTTCGCCCACCATGAGCAGAACCCAGCCCAGCCCATCTCACCATTATCTTCAATCCCTATTCATCCATGGCGCCGTAGCTGTTGCCCGCGCGTCCATGGCCGGATCCTCCACGCGGCAGCCATCCGCCGCTCCCCGGCGCCTATTAGGTCGCCGTCGACCCCCTGCAAACGTTAACCTCCATTCACCCCTCTCCTTACTCCCTCATCCTGTTCTGGACGTGCCCAACGCCGTCATCGCCATGGCCCTCGTCGATCCCGTGGCCACTGCCCTTCCCGCCCCCTACGACTGCGCCAGGAGCTCCTCCCGCCTCCGCTGCTTCCTCTACGCTGAAGAACGCGAGCCGACTGCCTCTGCTTCGACCGGATCGAGTCGTTCCCCTTCTCAGCACTGCCGACGCCATTGCCGAAATTCACCGCCTCCGAGCCTCCCCCGAGCCCGCTATGCACCCCTACAGGCTCACTGTGAGCTCCTCCCCCAAATCCCCCTTCGTAATTCCCGCCTCGATTCGTTGTCGTAGCCGCCGTTTCTGAACTCGTCCGAGCTCCCGCGTACTCGTACGCGTACGTGCGTGCTTGAGCCACCCGCTCCTACTGCCTTTTCACTGCTGCTCCTGCTGTTCCCTCGCCGCGCCCTCGCAGCTGCCCGCGCCCCGAGCACGCCAGCGCGCGCGTATGTCCGTTCCTGCTCACGCCACGCACGAGCATCCATCCGATGCTTCGCCCCGCGTCCTGCAGACGCCCGCGCCTGCCCGCGCGCACCTGCTGCCCCGGCCGCCTGCTGCCACTGCTCTTGCCGCTGCTACTCGTGTACTGCTGCTGCTGCCGCTAGGTGCCACCGATGCCCGTCGGCGCCACTGCTCGCCAATGCAGTTGCTCGCCGTGCATCGCTGCCGGCCGACGAGCGGCTGTGGGTGTGTGCAGCGTGTGTGTGTGTTGTGTGTGCATGCGTGTTGTATGTGTGTAGAGTGTGGCCGCGCCCCTCTACCGTTGCTGCTCCGCTGCTCTGCTACAGAATGTTACTGTAGCAGTAGCTAGCTTTGCTACTCCTACGTTGACTAACCCTTTGAGCAGTCCCTAAACAGCGACTAAACGACGGTTAACATGAGTAAAATTAATACAGGCAGAAAGTACACTTGACAAGGTTCAAAACCTTCCATTGGGCCAAATTCAAAAGATGTAAGGATTAAATCCTATGAAAATCACAAAAATCCTATGTTTGTATATTTTAACAGTTTCTGAATTTAACTTCAAGTGGCACTTTCAAAATGCAGTTTCGATCAAGCAACTGAACTCTAACATGGATGTCAATGATATTGTCATGTAGATCTCAGAAATATGATAAAAATTGGTAAAGGTCACTAAGCCATAGGATGTATGGAACTACAGTTATAGCCTTTGGAAAACAGCTAAGTGGTTAAAACTGAGCGATTCTCAGAATACCAATTTTCGGGAAATTCCAAATAACCGTTTAAAACTTTGAAAAATCATATAAAATAATCCGTAACTCGAATGAAAAAGGTTTATACATGAAAGTTGCTCAGAAAAGTCCAACGAATCCGAATAAGCGGTCCGTTCATCTGTCACATGCCCCTAGCATGCTGAACATGGAATATTCTCCCTCTGGTCATATGTCTGACACAGGTCCGGAACCGGGAATACCTTCCTGGTTGAATCCCCCCTTCATCTATATCGTGTAGCCATACGTTAGGTCACACCCGGCACATCATATTACCATGTTATGCTTTGTGATGTTGTGTTTGCTTTATATTTATTGTTTCTTCCCCCTCTTCTCTCCGGTAGGCCCCGAGACCGCTGCTGATGCCCCTGTGATTGACTACGTCGACGACACTTCTTCCTTCTCAACAGAGCTTCCAGGCAAGCAAACCCCCCTTGAGCATTCCGATATCGCCCATTTCTTTCCCTCTCATGCTTGCATTAGAACTGCTACTGCTTTCTGTATGATCCTACTCTGATGCATAGCCTGTTGTTGTTACCTGCTTTCATACCTTACCTGCTTATCCTAAACTGCTTAGTATAGGTTGGTTAGTGATCCCTCAGTGACCCCCACCTTGTCCCAGTTGCCCTGCTTTATTTTCGATGACTCGATCAACGTGATCGACGTCCAGGCCCCGACACCGCACATTACCCCCCTAGTTGTACGACTCTGCAGAGTTACCATCGAGTGCCGAGGGTGGAACCTCTTACATCACTCCTGATGAGATCTCTGTAGAGTAGCTATACAGTCGAGGTCATCGAGGGTGATTTCCTACTTAACCACTTCCGTTAGGGCTCTGTCGTGCACCCCTCAAGTGTGAACCTCGAGGGTGGATCCTCTTACGTTCACCTTGATGATAACATCGAGTGGAATTCACCGGGGGTGATTCCTCGGGTTTTCCCCTTGGTGTTAGACACACAGTTACTATGGTTACTATGACTTTACACTGAGCCATGTTACTAAAGACGGGTCGGCCCTGAGGGGTACCCACGCGAGCTTAATAGCGAGTGTTGTGGAGTTGGGTTGACCTGGAAGGTGCCCGCGAGATACTTACGAGGCGTGGCCGGGCATTCTTAACCCTTGCTGCAAGTACTCGAGACGAGGCGACGGGGTCACATCTTTCGTGAGTCTCTGCTTGTTACCGCGCGTTCCTAATCCACTACGATTTGGATATTTGATCCGAGGGGCCTCTGGCCTGATAGCACTAACCATCACGTGGGCATAGTATGGGCGTTCTGCGTCGTATGCATCAGCCGAAGCTTAAGAGACGTCAGCGACTGAGCGGCGCGTGCCGGGTTGGACTGCGTAAGCTCCTGCCTTGTTGAAGGAGGTAGCTAGGTCTGCTCACCGGCCGCCCACGCAACATGCAGGAGTTCCCGGGGCGATGGCCCATGACCCCTGGGGGCATAGGTTTAGTCTGGCGTGCCGACCTTTCTATTAAGCTTAGGTCGGGTTGCGGCGTATTGTTTGGTCGAGGCCGGGCATGACCCAGGAAAGTGTGTCCGACCGGAGTTAATCGAGCATGGTGGGTAAGGTGGTGCACCCCTGCAGGGAAGAAAACATCTATCGATAGCCTGTCCTACGGTAACGGACATTTGGAGTTGTATCCCGATCGATACAACTAGAACTGGATACTTGAGATGAGAGATGGATATGAGACATGGTTATGATGAATGGATAATATGGCTCTGGGATTGCTTTCTCGCAGGGAGTCAAGAAAGGATATCTGGCCAAGGTTGATAACACTATTGCTACTTTACTTTATGCTACTCTACTCCCTCCTGTTGCTGCAAGATGGTGGTTTCCAGAAGATGCTAGTCATCGATAGGACTAAGCCTCTCCTCTATTCTGGCATTCTGCAGTTTAGTCCATAGATACAGCCCATTTCCTTTGATACAGATGCATACTTTGTTTAAATCTGATGTAAGTCTTGCGAGTACTTTGGATGAGTACTCACGGCTGCTTTGCTACCTCTTTTCCCCCATACCCGTTTGTTGTGACCAGATGACGGATCTCAGGAGCCAGATAACACCACTGATGACTACTGCTACCCCGAGGGTGCCTACTACTACGTGACGGCCGCTGACGACTTGGAGTAGTTAGGAGGCTCCCAGGCAAGAGGCCTTGCCTTTTCGATCGATGTTGTTTTTGTGCTAGCCTTCTTAAGGCAAACTTGTTTAACTCATGTCTGTACTCAGATATTGTTGCTTCCGCTGACTCTTATGTATTCGAGCCCTCGAGGCCCCTGGCTTGTAATATAAAGCTTGTATTATTTTATTTTGTGTCTAGAGTTGTGGTGTGATATCTTCCCATGAGTCCTTAATCTTGATCGTACACATTTGCGTGTATGATTAGTGTACGGTTGAATCGAGGGCGTCACAAGTTGGTATCAGAGCCGACTGCCTGTAGGATTGCCCTTTCCAACTCCTTGGCCGAAGTTGAGTCTAGAAACCGAAAATTGTTTTACTAACTTGGCTGTGTGGCTTACGGGCCCACGTCGCCAATTGGGTGGGATTAGTATCTTTTATTCCTCGTCTATACTCTGGGACTCTGATCTCTCTTCCATTCGGGTTAAATAATTTTGCTAACTCTAACACTTGGTTCTCGTAACCGCTTCCTCCCGAAGAGCTCCTTCAACACAGATGATCGCCTGCTACATCAGAAGACTCAGAAGACACTTCTCGATGTATCCTGTGACCTTGTGTCCACGCCATGCAGTTTCTGACCGCCGGTAATCCCTGTGAATAACATCCTTGCCACTTGTACCTTCATCCCCAGTTGTTCATATACTTTCCTAAATACTTGGAAATGCTATCTGATTTTCCGAAAATCCTCTGCAGCCTATTAGTCTTGATTCTCCTTGCGTGCTTGCATTATGGATAATCTCACAAGTCTAGTAATCTTATTGGCATCCTTTGTCACTATTCTTTTGAGCCCGTTGATTCAATATGTTGCGGATGCTCGCAATCCTGAGTCGGATCATAGAATTCATCCTTCCGGCTTGGACGTCATTTGACCAAGAGTTGTTTCTCGACCAATCAGATTGCTGTCAATTGTATCCTTAAGGTATTCAATTTACTTATCTTTTGATCAGAGCGTCTGCTTCTGATCTTCTATTTTTGAAATCATGATCTCTTTGCATTTAAGCATCAAATTATTCAGATGTTTCTATAATCCGAAGCCTTTGCATTCTTACTTCTTCTGGTTGAGTACCGATACTCACATCAGATCCTATGTGGATCGCTAGATCCTTTTTTTGGATCTTATCTGGCAACATCCTTCATATTCAATAACCTTTTGGTGCCTTTCCTCAGATAAATAATGCCTTTGGTAAATTGTATCCTCTGCCTTCTCAACCATGCTTTGCCGCCGAGCTTGTGTTATTTTACTCGTGGAGTTTGTGTTATATGTTCCCAAGATGCCCCTATGAGTTGAACCTATGCCTTCCTTAATCCATGTGATCCCGAGAGTTTTCACGAGTCATACTCTTCTGGTGTTTTGCCAGATAACATTTCAACACTACAACTTCATTGAACACGAGAAGTGAATGAAAGGTTATGCATTGGAGAAGTGGGAGTCGACCTTGAACTTTGTGTTCATGCCCATGAAAACGATGTAGATCTTATTATGGACGCTTCTCATAACAATAATTATTCCCTTGGTATAATTTGATCCTGTATCTATGATTTTGGCCTTTGCAATCATGGTTCCAACCAAGATTGTCTTCTTTGATCCCCTTTCTCGAACAAGTTGAAGTGCTTGCCTTATGCATATCAATACACATGTCCAAACTCTAATATGGTCTACCTTCGAGTATTACCCCTGGTATCTCAAGAATATAAAATAACTGAGTTGCTTCCTATGAATATTCGTCTAATATTACTTCTCACCGATTTCAGATTCCCCCCCGGGTTCTGAGTTATCAGTCACTTGAGAACACCGATAAGAGAATCGATCCCGCACTCTGATTCAACAACTCTAAGTAATTTTCGTTGCTTATGAGTTTAATAATCCTTCAAGTCATTCCTAGCCTAATCGGCTATATCATTATCGTGATAAATTTTAACTGTGCTACATGATCCTTCTTCCCGGAGCACAATTTTCGACGATGAGCTAAGCCTACATCGATTTTCCTCGTCATATCATTTTGTCTTGAATAGCAAGCTTAATTTCGAGTTTGTGACATATCCGTGGTTTTAACATTTTGCTTCATCATTCCTTTGACTTGATGTCATCACCGATTGGTTACATCTTCATGAAATCTCTCGACAAATGTGTCGTGATCATCATCAACATTCCGAGCTCTTCCAGGATATCAATTGAATTCTTGATGAGAAATACCATCCTTGCCCCTCGATGATTTGTGTTATCATCGACAACATTCTTGCCTCCCCCAACACAATCTTGTTCATATAAATTTTGGAAATACATCATTTTTGACATGTCGATGGATTGTTGTTGAAACCATCGGTCACCTCCTCATCTTTTCCCTAAAAAAATTGCATGAGGTGTTCTAGTAATTCCTGATGGATCATTTGTGTTCCCAAGGTCCGGCCTTTACTTAATGACCATGTCAGATATCCCGAAGCATGACTGTGGTACTCCGAACATCATTAAGAACCTTGGGGGCGCAATGCTAAATGTTTCTTGATCACTTATCCGAACACTGTTGTATGGATAACGACATGTAATTCATCTCCCCTTACCTAAATGGTTTTCTACTTTCTATCCTGTCATGGATGTCATGTCCTTGGGAAGGATATACCCCCAAAATATGTGTTTAAACACATTTTCCTTTCCATTGTTCTGTTTAATCTAATGATCACCTTTTCCTTTCCATTGTTTTGTGTAACCTTTCTGGTGATCTATATGAGCTAAGCAGTAATATTCTTTTGCTTATGTAAACACCTTGCTGTACAACCGTGTTAGTAAGACCCTGTTGCTTTTGTTGATGGCATTCCGATAACCACCGATGGACGAGAACTTTGCCTATAGGTCCCCCTCGTTTCAATGAGAAGGAAAATAATTCTCTTTGTCCCTCGCCCTTGGCGCCAACATTGCTGGCAACATAACTGATAGTCTATCATTTGACATGCCTTGCTATTGGCCCCCTTTCTACTTTTAACCCACATGGTGGGCCCATAACACATAGCTCCACCAGATTGGAACCTGACTCTCCTGTACACCCCTGTCTCCAAAGTTGTTACTCATGCTTGGCTTCGTATGTAAATCACGAGCCACCTTCCAAGAGACGATCTACTCTAGTATCAAACGCGATACTTAATTTCGTTGCTCTGAAGTCTGAACCCCTTTCTCACACTCTGTTCAGGTATCAATCGTTTGTCCATTCGCTTGAAACTTCCTATTATACCTTCATACTTTTCTCTCGATGTTTTATTAAGTTTCAACTCGAGAGATACTTCTGCCTCACTCCTTGAATTGTTCACCAGATAATTAACCCTATAAGGGTCAGTTCTCCTGAACTTACTTTTAATCCCCATCTTAAATCTCGGGACGAGATTTCTTGTAGTAGAGGAGACTTGTAACACCCCGAGAATCATGCTACAGTAACTCCACACTAATGATGCCAAGTCATCATCATCATGCCCTAAGAAAAATAATTAAGAATACTTCAACCTCAATTTCAAATTTAAAATGCAAGTCAAATATTTATTTCTTCAAATAGTAAAATGTTCACATTGCCCTATAAATTCCCCTGACCATTTTCATGTTGGAACCAGCCTCTTTTGAATTCTCAAAATGCCCCTGGGAAATATTTAAGTGGATCAACAGTAATTTACTTGACCTTTTCTTTTTCTAAAAATGTTTAAAGTTCTCTAGATGTCCCCAAACGTTGCCATCCACTCCATGATATTGCCTTTGATTTATTTGCCAAATATCATGGGCAAAATAAATGTTTTGTTATCTTTTAAAATGCAACAGAAATAAAAGAAAGTAATAGGCAGAAAAGGAATAAAAACTAAATTCGTCTCATGTACACTTTGGCCCACCATGAGCAGAACCCAGCCCAACCCATCTCACCATTATCTTCTATCCCTATTCATCCATGGTGCCGTGGCTGTTGCCCGCGCGTCCATGGCCGGATCCTCCACGCGGCAGCCATCCGCCGCTCCCCGGCGCCTATTAGGTCGCCATCGACCCCCTGCAAACCTTAACCTCCATTCGCCCCTCTCCTTACTCCCTCGTCCTGTTCTGGACGTGCCCAACGCCGTCATCGCCATGGCCCTCGTCGATCCCGTGGCCACTGCCCTTCCCGTCCCCTACGACTGCGCCAGGAGCTCCTCCCGCCTCCGTTGCTTCCTCTACGCTGAAGAACGCGAGCCGACTGCCTCTGCTTCGACCGGATCGAGTCGTTCCCCTTCTCTGCACCGCCGACGCCATTGCCGAAATTCATCGCCTCCGAGCCTCCCCCGAGCCCGCTATGCACCCCTACAGGCTCACTGTGAGCTCCTCCCCCAAATCCCCCTTCGTAATTCCCGCCTCGGTTCGTTGTCGTAGCCGCCGTTTCTGAACTCGTCCGAGCTCCCGCGTACTCGTACGCGTACGTGCGTGCTTGAGCCACCGCTCCTACTGCCTTTTCACTGCTGCTCCTGCTGTTCCCTCGCCGCGCCCTCGCAGCTGCCCGCGCCCCGAGCACGCCAGCGCGCGCGTATGTCCGTTCCTGCTCACGCCACGCACGAGCATCCATCCGATGCTTCGCCCCGCGTCCCGCAGACGCCCGCGCCTGCCCGCGCGCACCTGCTGCCCCGGCCGCCTGCTGCCACTGCTCTTGCCGCTGCTACTCGTGTCCTGCTGCTGCTGCCGCTAGGTGCCACCGATGCCCGTCGGCGCCACTGCTCGCCAACGCAGTTGCTCGCCGTGCATCGCTGCCGGCCGCCGAGCGGCTGTGTGTGTGTGTGTGTGTGTGTGTGTGTGTTGTGTGCATGCGTGTTGTGTGTGTGTGTGTGTGTGTGTAGAGTGTGGCCACGCCCCTCTACCGTTGCTCCTCTGCTCCTCTGCTACAGTAACTGAATGTTACTGTAGCAGTAGCTAGCTTTGCTACTCCTACGTTGACTAACCCTTTGAGCAGTCCCTAAACCGCGACTAAACGACAGTTAACATGAGAAAAAATAATACAGGCAGAAAGTACACTTGACAAGGTTCAAAACATCCCAGTGGGCCATATTCAAAAGATGTAAAAGGATTAAATTCTATGAAAATCACAAAATCCTATGTTCGTATATTTTAGCAGTTTCTGAATTTAACTTCAAGTTGCACTTTCAAAATGCAGTTTCGATCAAACAACTGAACTCTAACATGGATGTCAATGATACTGTTATGTAGATCTTAGAAAGATGATAAAAATTGATAAAGGTCACTAAGGCATAGGATGTACAGAACTACAGTTATAGCCTTTGGGAATCAGCTAAGTGGTGTTAAAACTGAGCGATTCTTAGACTTAGCCAATTTACAGGAAATTCCAAATAACCGTTTAAAACTTTGAAAAATCGTATAAAATAATTCGTAACTCGGATGAAAAAGTTTTATACATGAAAGTTGCTCAAAAAAGTCCAGCGAATCCGAATATGCAGTCCGTTCATCTGTCGCATGCCCCTAGCATGCTGAACATGGAACATTCTCCCTCCGGTAATCTGTCTGACACAGGTCCGGAACCGGGAATACCTTCCCGGTTGAATTCCCCCTTCATCTATATCGTGTAGCCATACGTTAGGTCACACTTGGCACATCATATTGCCATGTTATGCATTGTGATGTTGTGTTTGCTTTATATTTATTGTTTCTTCCCCCTCTTCTCTCCGATAGACCCCGAGACCGCTGCTGATGCCCCTGTGATCGACTACGTCGACGACACTTCTTCCTTTTCAACAGAGCTTCCAGGCAAGCAAACCCCCCTTGAGCATTCCGATATCGCCCATTTATATCCCTCTCATGCTTGCATTAGAACTGCTACTGCTTTCTGTATGATCCTACTCTGATGCATAGCCTGTTGTTGTTACCTGCTTTCATACCTTACCTGCTTATCATAAACTGCTTAGTATAGGTTGGTTAGTGATCCCTCAGTGACCCCCCACCTTGTCCCAGTTGCCCCGCTTTATGTTCGATGACTCGATCAACGTGATCGACGTCCAGGCCCCGACACCGCACATCACCCCCCTAGTTGTACGACTCTGCAGAGTTACCATCGAGTGTCGAGGGTGGTACCTCTTACATCACTCCTGATGAGATCGCTATAGTGTAGCTATACGGTCGAGGTCATCGAGGGTGATTTCCTCCTTAACCACTTCTGTTACGGCTCTGTCGTGCAACCCCTCAAGTGTGAACCTCAAGGGTGGATCCTCTTATGTTCACCTTGATGATAACATCGAGTGGAATTAACCGGGGGTGATTCCTCGGGTTTTCCCCTTGGTGTTAGACACACAGTTACTATGGTTACTATGACTTTACATTGAGCCATGTTACTAAAGACGGGTCGGCCCTGAGGGGTACCCGCGCGAGCTTAATAGCGAGTGATGTGGAGTCGGGTTGACCTGGAAGGTGCCCGCGAGATACTTACGAGGCGTGGTCGTGCATTCTTAGCCCTTGTCGTAAGTACTCGAGACGGGGCGACGGGGTCACATCTTTTGTGAGTCTCTGCTCGCGCGTTCCTAATGCACTACGATTTGGATATTTGATCCGAGGGGCCTCTGGCCTGATAGCACTAACCATCACGTGGGCATAGTATGGGCGTTCTGCGTCGTATGCATCAGCCGAAGCTTAATAGAAGTCAGTGACTGAGCGGCGCGCGCCGGGTTGGACTGCGTAAGCTCCTGCCTTGTTGAAGGAGGTAGCTAGGTCTGCTCACCGGCCGCCCACGCAACATGCAGGAGTTCCCGGGGCGATGGCCCATGACCCCTAGGGGCATAGGTTTAGTCTGGCGTGCCGACCTCTCTATTAAGCTTAGGTCGGGTTGCGGCGTATTGTTTGGCCGAGGCCGGGCATGACCCAGGAAAGTGTGCCCGGCCGGAGTTAATCGAGCGTGGTGGGTAAGGTGGTGCACCCCTGCAGGGAAGAAAACATCTATCGATAGCCTGTCCTACGGTAACGGACACTTGGAGTTGTATCCCGATCGATACAACTAGAACTGGATACTTGAGATGAGAGATGGATATGAGACATGGTTATGATGAATGGATAGTATGGATCTGGGATTGCTTTCTCGCAGGGAGTCAAGAAAGGATATCTGGCCAAGGTTGATAACACTACTGCTACTTTACTTTATGGTACTCTACTCCCTCCTGTTGCTGCAAGATGGTGGTTTCCAGAAGATGCTAGTCATCGATAGGACTAAGCCTTTCCTCTATTCTGGCATTCTGCAGTTTAGTCCACAGATACAACCCATTTCCTTTGATACAGATGCATACTTAGTTTAGATCTGATGTAAGTCTTGCGAGTACTTTGGATGAGTACTCACGGCTGCTTTGCTACCTCTTTTCCCCCATACCCGTTTGTTGCGACCAGATGACGGATCTCAGGAGCCAGATGACACCACTGATGACTACTGCTACCCCGAGGGTCCTACTACCACGTGACGGCCACTGACGACTTGGAGTAGTTAGGAGGCTCCCAGGCAAGAGGCCTTGCCTTTTCGATCGATGTTGTTTTTGTGCTAGCCTTCTTAAGGCAAACTTGTTTAACTCATGTTTGTACTCAGATACTGTTGCTTCCGCTGACTCTTGTGTATTCAAGCTTATGTATTCGAGCCCTCGAGGCCCCTGGCTTGTAATATAAAGCTTGTATTATTTTATTTTGTGTCTAGAGTTGTGTTGTGATATCTTCCCGTGAGTCCTTGATCTTGATCATACACATTTGCGTGTATGATTAGTGTACGGTTGAATCGAGGGCGTCACACTATGTCACATAAACCATGATAACGGTGATCTCATATTTTAATTAAGATGACAGGCATGCCAACAACAGGTCTATGTTTATCTTTCTTACCAGGTTTGGCAATTCTAGCAGCTTCGTCACAGAAGTAAATAACATGCCCATCCATATCTTCTTCCAAGAGATCTTTAACCATAGTAATACTAGGTTCTATTTTAATTTGCTCATCGGGTTTAGGTGTTCTAATATAGCTTTTGTTAACCATAGTTGAAACTTTAGCATGTACCTTTATCCTAACAGGGAAAGGTGGTTTCTCAATATAAGCAGAAAGAACAACTAGATCAACATTATAAAGTATAGTTTCTTCTTTAATTGCTATCGGTTCTTTGATTTCTTATTTAATAGGTGAGTGATATTTAAACCACTTCTATTTAGGGAGTTCAACATGAGTAGCAAATGATTCAAAAAAGGAGGATACTATCTCAGAGTGAAGTCCATATTTAGTGCTAAACTTTTGAAAAGCATTGATATCCATAAAAGATTTAACACAATCATACTTAAGTTTAATACCTAACTCTTTACCTTTGTCGAGTTCCCAATCTTCAGAGTTGTGTTTAACTCTTTCCAAAAGATCCCACCGGAATTCAATAGTCTTTTTTTATAAAAGAACCAGCACAAGAAGTATCAAGCATGGTTTGATCATTACGAGAAAGCCGAGCATAAGAGTTCTGAATAATAAATTCTTTAGAGCTCATGATTGGGGCATGAATATAACATTGAATTAAGCCTCCCCCAAGCTAGAGCGATACGTTCTCCTTCACGTGGCCAAAAATTGTATATATAATTCCGATCACGATGAACTAGATGCATAAGATAATTTTTTTGGTGGAACTTCAATTTCAAACGATTCCAATTCCATGATCCAATATCATCGCATAGCCTATACCATGCCAATGCTATTCCCTTCAAAGATAAAGGTAAAAACTTCTTCATAACTTTATCTCTGGGTAAACCTGCAAGCTTAAACAATCCACAAATTTGTTCTACATATATCAAGTGCATATCAGGATGTTTGGTTCCATCTCCTGCATAAGGATTGGCTAGCAGTTGTTCTATCATACCCGAAGGAATTTCATATTCAATATTTTCAGTAGGTGCAGTAAGTTGAGGGGTACCTAATTGTGGTTCCGGACGAGGTGAAGATACCCCGAACAAACCCCTCAAAGGATTGCTTTCCATAGTAACAAGTGACAATAAATTTCAAGACACTATATAAATGTTTCCTTACCAAATTCCACTTACCAAAGGCGCTTCACTCCCCGGAAACGGCGCCAGAAAATAGCCTTGATGACCCACAACTATAGGGGATTAATTGTGGCTCTTTTCGATAGGTAAGAGTGTCGAACCCAACAAGGAGCAGAAGGAAATGACAAGTAGTTTTCAGTAAGGTAATGTCCACAAGTGCTGAAATTGTAAGTAGCAAAGTAGTTTGATAGCAAGATAATTTGTAACGAGCAAGTAATGATAGTAGTGACAAAAGTGCAGCAAGGTAGCGCAATCCTTTTGAGGCAAAGGACATGCCAAAATGGTCTCTTATGATAAGCAAAGCGTTCTTGAGGGTACACGGGAATTTCAACTAGTCACTTTCAATATGTTGGTTTAATTTGTGATCGCTACTTTGATATTTTGATATGTGGGTGGACCGGTGCTTAGGTATTGTTCTTACTTGAAAAACCTCCTACTTATGATTAACCCTCCCGCAAGCATCCGCAACTACGAGAAAAGTATTAAGAATAAATTCTAACCATAGCATTAAACTTTTGGATCCAATCGGTCCCTTACGAAATAGCGCATAAACTGGGTTTAAGTTTCTGTCAATCTCGCAACCCATAATCCAATTGCTACTCCACAATGCATTCCCTTAGGCCCAAATATGGTGAAGTGTCATGTAGTCGACGTTCACATGACACCACTAAGGGAATCACAACATACATACTATCAAAATATCGAACACATATCAAATTCACATGATCACTTGCAACATGATTTCTCTCGTGACCTCAAGAACAAAGGTAACTACTCACAAATGATAAACATGCTCATGATCAGAGGGGTATTAAATAGCATATTGGATCTGAACATATAATCTTCCACCAAATAAACCATATAGTAATCAACTACAAGATGTAATCAACACTACTAGTCACCCACAAGTACCAATCTATAGTTCTGATAACAAGATTGAACACAAGCAATGAACTATGGTTTGAGAGGAGATGGTGCTGTTGAAGATGTTGATGTATATTGCCCTCCCCAAGATGGGAGAGTTATTGGTGGTGATGATGACAATGATTTCCCCCTCCGAGAGGGAAGTTCCCCTGGCGGAATCGCTCCGCCGGAGGGCAAAAGTGCTCCTGCCCAAGTTCCGCCTTGAGACGGCAGCGCTCCATCCCGAAAGTCCTCCTCTCATTTTTTGCTAGGTCAAAATGACTTATATACCAAAATATGGGCACCGGAGGTGGGCCGAGGAGGGCACAACCCACCAGCGCGCGCCTAGGTGGGTTGTGCCCACCTGGTGGCCCCCCTCTTATAGTTATTTGCTCCAATAATTCTTAAATAATCCATCAAAAATCTCCGTGAAGTTTCAGCTCGTTTGGAGTTCTGCAGAATAGGTGGCCTGACATAGCTTTTCCAGGTCCAGATTTTTAGCTGCCAGAATTCTCCCTCTTGGTGTTTACCTTGCAAATTATGAGAGAAAAGGCATAAGAATTACTCCAAAAAGCATTATTATGGATAAAACATTATAAATAACAGTAAGAAAATAGGATGCAAAATGGACATATTAGTACTCCGATTGCTCCCGATGCTAATGCGGAATCTTGTGAAATGAATGCCCTTTGTAGAATCTTGTTATGAAAAATCAATTTTCCGGCCTTCCCAATGAAGATGCCGCATCCCATCTTAATAATTTCATTGATTTGTGTGATATGCAAAACAAAAAAAGATGTGGATAATGATATTGTTAAACTGAAGCTATTTCTGTTCTCGTTTCAAGATCGTGCTAAAACTTGGTTTTCATCTTTGCCTAAAAATAGTATTGATTCATGGAACAAGTTTAAAGATGCTTTTATTTCCAAGTATTTTCCCTCCGCTAAGATCATCTCCCTTAGGAACGATATTATGAATTTTAAGCAACTTGATCATGATCATGTTGCACAATCTTGGGAGAGGATGAAATTGATGATTAGAAATTGCCCTACTCATGGTTTGAATTTGTGGATGATTATACACAATTTCTATGGCTGATTGAATTTTGCTTCTAGAAATCTTCTAGATTCGGCCACGGGAGGCACTTTTATGGAAATTACATGAGGAGAAGCTACTAAACTCCTAGATAATATTATGGTTAATTATTCTCAATGGCATACCGAAAGATCTTCCACTAGTAAAAAAGTGCATGCAATTGAAGAGATCAATGTTTTGAGTGGAAAGATGAATGAGCTAATGAAATTGTTTGCTAATAAGAGTGCTCCTATTGATCCTAATGATATGCCTTTGTCTACTTTGATTCAAAATAATAATGAATCTATGGATGTGAATTTTGTTGGTAGGAACAATTTTGGTAATAATGCGTACAGAGGTGATTTTCCTAGGCCGTTTCCTAGTAATTCCTCTAATAATTATGGTAATCCCTACAACAATTCTTATGGAAATTATAGTAATATGCCCTCTGATTTTGAGAATATAGTTAAAGAATTTATAAGTTCGCAAAAGAATTTCAATGCTTTGATTGAAGAAAAATTGCTTAAGATTGATGATTTGGCTAGGAACGTGGATAGAATTTCTGTTGATGTTGATTCTTTGAAACTTATATCTATTCCACCTAAGCATGATATCAATGAGTCTCTCAAAGCCATGAGAATTTCCATTGATGAGTGCAAAGAAAGAACCGCTAAGGTGCGTGTTAAGAAATATTGGTTTATAAAAGTGTGTTCTTCTAGTTTCCATGAAAATAATGATGAAGATCTTAAAGTGATTGATGTGACTCCTATTGAATCTTTATTTTCCAATGTTAATCTTGATAAAGATGGGACTGGAGATGAGTCAACTTTAGTTAGAAGACGTCCCAATGATTCTGAGTTTTTAGATCTTGATGCAAAAATTGATAAAAGTGGGATTGGAGTGGTCAAAACTTTAAGTAGCAATGAATCCACTCTTTTGGATTTAAAGGAATTTAATTATGATAATTTTTCTTTAATAGATTGTATTTCCTTGTTGCAATCCATTTTGAATTCTCCTCATGCTTATAATCAAAATAAAGCTTTTACTAAACATATCGTTGATGCTATGATGCAATCTTTTGAAGAAAACCTTGAATTGGAAGTTTCTATCCCTAGAAAACTCTATAATGAGTGGGAACCTACTATTAATATTAAAATTAAAGATTATGAGTGCTATGATTTGTGTGATTTGGGTGCTAGTTTTTCCATGATTCCGAAAAGTTTATGTGATGTGTTAGGTTTTCGTGAATTCGCATATTGCGGATTCCACTATTAAGAAACCTATGGGAAGAATTAATGAGGTTCTTATTATTGCAAATAGGAATTTTGTGCCCTCAGATTTCATTGTTGTTGATATAGATTGCAATCATACCTGTCCTATTATTCTTGGTAGACCTTTCGTTAGAACGACTGGTGCAATTATTGATATGAAAGAAGGAAACATTAGATTTCAATTTCCATTAAGGAAAGGCATGGAACACTTTCTTAGAAAGAAAATTAAATTGCCTTATGTATCTATTATGAGAGCCACTTATGGATTGCATGCCAAAGATGATAACACTTAGATCTATTCGTGTTTTATGCCTAGATAAGGGCATTAAACAATAGTGCTTGGGGATTCCCAAGGCACCCTAAGGTAATATTCAAGGAGGCTAAAGAGCCTAAACTTGGGGATACCCTGGGAAGGTATCCCCTCTTTCATCTTCGTCTATCGGTAACATTACTTGAGGCTATATTTTTATTCACCACACGATATGTGTTTTGCTTGGATAGTCTTGTATGATTTGAGTCTTTGCTTTATAGTTTGTCACAATCATCCTTGCTGTACACACCTTTTGGGAGAGACACACATGAATCGTGATTTATTAGAATGCTCTATGTGCTTCACTGATATCTTTTGAGCTAGGAAAATTTTCTATAGTGCTTCACTTATATCTTTTTAGAGCACGACGGTGATTTTATCTTATAGAAATTGATGAACTCTCGTACTTCACTTATATTATTTTGAGAGTCTCTAAACAACATGGTAATTTTCTTTGTTTATAAAATTAGTCCTAATATGATAAGCATCCAGGAGGGATATAATAAAAACTTTCATATAGAGTGCATTGAATACTATGAGAAGTTTGATTCCTTATGATTGTTTTAAGATATGAAGATGGTGATATTAGAGTCATGCTAGTAAGTAGTTGTGAATTTGATAAATACATGCGCATAGTACTTTGTTTTTATGACTAATAGATTTTTGCAATAAGTATGTGAGTTCTTTATGACTAATGTTGAGTCCATGGATTATACGTACTCACACCTTTCCGCCATTACTAGCCTCTCTAGTACCGTGCAACTTTCGCCGGTACCATAAACCCACCACATATCCTTCCTCAAAACAGCCACCATACCTACCTATTATGGCATTTCCATAGCCATTCCGAGATATATTGCCATGCAACTTTCCATCGTTCCGTTTATTATGACATGCTCCATCATTGTCATATTGCTTTGCATGATCATCTAGTTTACATCATATTTGTGGCAAAGCCACCGTTCATCATTTTTATACATGTCACTCTTGATTCATTGCACATCCCAGTACACCGCCGGGGGCATTCATATAGAGTCATATATTTTTCTATGTATCGAGTTGTAATTTTTGAGTTGTAAGTAAATAAAAGTGTGATGATCTTTATTATTAGAGCATTGTCCCAAGTGAGGAAAGTATGATGGAGACTATGATTCCCCCACAAGTCGGGATAAGACTCCGGACAAAAAATGAGAAAAATAAAAGAGGCCAAAAAATGAGAGAAGGCCCAACAAAAAAATGAGAGAAAAGAGAGAAGGTGCAATGCTACTATCCTTTTACCACACTTGTGCTTCAAAGTAGCACCATGATCGTCATGATAGAGAGTCTCCTATGATATCAATTTCATGTACTAGTGGGAATTATCATTATAGAACTTGGCTTGTATATTCCAACGATGGGTTTACGCAAAATGCCCTAGGTCTTCATGAGCAAGCGAGTTGGATGCACACCCACTTATTTTACACTTTTATATCATTTTTGGGACTAACCTATTAACCGGAGGCCCAGCCCAAATTGCTGTTTTTTGCCTATTTCAGTGTTTTGCAGAAAAGGAATATCAAACAGAGTCCAAACGGAATGAAACCTTCGGGAACGTGATTTTCTCAACAAACGTGATCTAGGATACTTGGAGTGGGTGTCACGAAACAATCAAGGAGGCCACGAGGCAGGGGGCGTGCCTACCCCCCTGGGCGCGCCCTCCACCCTCATGGGCCCCTTGTTGCTCCACCGACCTACTTCTTCCTCCTATATAAGTCCACGTACCCCCCAAACATCCAGGAGCACCACGAAAACCTAATTCCACCGCCGCAACCTTCTGTACCCGAGAGATCGCATCTTGGGGCCTTTTCCGGAGCTCCGCCAGAGGGGGCATTGATCACAAAGGGCCTCTACATCAACTCCATGACCTCTCCGGTGATGTGTGAGTAGTTTACTTCAGACCTACGGGTCCATAGTTATTAGCTAGATGGCTTCTTCTCTCTTTTTGGATCACAATACAAAGTTCTCCTCGATTCTCTTGGAGATCTATTCAATGTGTTTGTCGAGATCCGGTGAATTGTGGGTTTATGATCAAGTTTATCTATGAACAATATTTGAATCTCCTCTGAATTATTTTATGTATGATGGGTTTATCTTTGCAAGTCTCTTTGAATTATCAGTTTGGTTTGGCCTACTAGATTGATCTTTCTTGCAATGGGAGAATTGCTTAGCTTTGGGTTCAATCTTGCGATGCTCGACCCAGTGACAGAAAGGGAACCGACACGTATTGTATTGTTGCCATCGAGGATAAAAAGATGGGGTTTATATCATATTGCATGAGTTTATCCCTCTACATCACGTCTTAAAGCATTACTCTGTTCTTATGAACTTAATACTCTAGATGCATGCTGGATAGTGGTCGATGTGTGGAGTAATAGTAGTAGATGCATAATCCTTTCAGTCTACTTCTCGCGGACGTGATGCCTATATACATGATCATACCTAGATATTCTCATAGCTATGCTCAATTCTATCAATTGCTCGGCAGTAATTCGTTTACCCACCGTAATACTTATGCTCTTGAGAGAAGCCACTAGTGAAACCTATGGCCCCCGGGTCTATCTTCCATCATATTAATCTTCCAACACTTAACTATTTCCTTTGCCGTTTATTTTACTTTGCATCTTTATTTATCTTTATCATAAAAATACCAAAAATATTATCTTATCATATCTATCAGATCACACTCTCGTAAGTGACCGTGAAGGGATTGACAACCCCTTTATCGCATTGGTTGCGAGGTTCTTATGTGTTTGTGTAGGTGCGTGGGACTTGAGCATGATCTCCTACCGGATTGATACCTTGGTTCTCAAAAACTGAGGGAAATACTTACGCTACTTTACTGCATCACCGTTTCCTCTTCAAGGGAAAACCAACGCAGTGCTCAAGAGGTAGCAAGAATAATATGATATGTGTTTTGCTTGGAGCGTGTTGTATGATTTGAGTCTTTGATTTTTAGTTTACCACAATCATCCTTGCTGTACACACCTTTTGAGAGAGACTCACATGATTTGAAATTTATTAGAATACTCTATGTGCTTCACTTATATCTTTTGAGCTATATAGTTTTTGCTCTAGTGCTTCACTTATATCTTTTAGAGCACGGCAGTGGTTTTATTTTATAGAAATAATTGATCTCCCATGCTTCACTTATATTATTTTGAGAGTCCTTTAGAACAACATGGAAATTTGCTTTAATATAAAAACTTTCATAGAAGTGCACTGAATACTATGAGAAGTTTGATACTTGATAATTGTTTTGAGATATGGAGATGGTGATATTAGAGTCATGCTAGTTGAGTAGTTGTGAATTTGAGAAATACTTGTGTTGAAGTTTGAGATTCTCGTAACATGGACGTATGGTGAACCGTTATGTGATGAAATCAGATCATGATTTATTTATTGATTGTCTTCCTTATGAGTGGTGGTCGGGGACGAGCGATGGTCTTTTCCTACCAATCTATCCCCCTAGGAGCATGCGTGTAATAATTTGTTTCGATAGCTAATAGATTTTTGCAAGAAGTGTGTGAGTTCTTTATGACTAATGTTGAGTGTAACACCCTCGATGCGACTATATCTCCCACGTGTCGAGGCACGACTTAGAGGCATAATCGCATTGAAGGCATATGTCGCAAGTGAGGCAATCTTCACACAACCCATGTACATATATAATATAAAGGGGGAAATAATAATAATAGTTGGCTTACACTGGCCACGTCACAGCAAAGTACATAAATAACATCCATCATGAAAGACACTCATGGCCCGACTACGGCGCCAAAATAGAAAAGACCCCCAACAAGCGACTAAAACCCTGAATCGAACCCCGAATAGGCACCACTACTGATCATCAGGAAAAGAAACATAGTATCGCTGAGAGTCCTCGTCGTACTCCCACTTCAGCTCGAACGCGCCATCCGGAGGAGTATCATCGGTCCCTGCATCTGGTGTAATAGTAATCTGTGAGCCACAAGGACTCAGCAATCTCGCACCCTCGCGATCAAGACTATTTAAGCTTAATAGGTAGGAAAGTGGTAATGTGAGTGGAGCTGCAGCAAGCGACTAGCATATATGGTGGCTAACTTATACGCAAAGGAGAGCGAGAAGAGAAGGCAAAGCACGAGCGGAAACTACATAGAGCAGACTACGCAAACATAACTCCAACGCCGTGTCCACTTCCCGGACTCCGCCGAGAAGAGGCCATCACGGCAACACACGCAGTTGATTCATTTTAATTAATTAAGTTCAAGTTGTCTACAACCGGACATTAACAAATTCCCATCTGCCCATAACCGCGGGCACGGCTTTCGAAAGATCAATCCCTGCAGGGGGTCCCAACTTAGCCCACAACAAGCTCTCGCGGTCAACGAAGGAATAGACCTCCACCCAGGGCCCACCGATCAGACTCGGTATCCAGGTACAACAAGATGATTTGACAGGTCAAAACTAGTCCAGCAACACCGCCCAAATGCGCCGACAAATCCCGATAGGAGCTGCACATATCTCTTTCTCAGGGCACACTCAGATGAACACTACGTACAACTAAAACCAACCCTCGAGTTGCCCCGAGGTGGCGCTGCAAGTGGCTCGGTTCAGACCAACACTCAGAGGAGCACTGGCCCGTGGGGGGCTAAAATAAAGATGACCCTCGGGCTCCGGAAACCCAAGGGAAAGAAAAGGGTAGGTGGCAAATGGTAAAACCAATGTTGGGCATTGCTGGAAAATCTTTAAACAAGGCGAACTATCAAGGGGTTCCCATTATAGCCCAACCGCGTAAGGGACGCAACAATCCGGGAACATAACACCGATATGACGGAAACTAGGGCGGCAAGAGTGGAACAAAACACTAGGCGAGAGGCCGAGCCTTCCACCCTTTACCAAGTATATAGATGAGTAAAGATAATATAGCAATATAATGATATCCCAACAAGTAAATAAAAGTTCCAACAAGGAACGGCTCCAATCTTCACCTGCAACGAGCAACGCTATAAGAAGGGGTTTGAGCAAAGCGGTAACATAGCCAATTAATGGTTTGCTAGGACAAAGGTGGGTTAGAGGCTCAATCATGGCAAATGGGAGGCTGACAAGCAAGTGGTAGGCATCGTAGCATTGGCAAAGCAAAAGAGCGAGCAAACTAGCATAGCAAAGATAGTAGTGATTTCAAGGGTGTGATCATCTTGCCTGCACAGTTGTCAGAATTGACTGGATCCTCAAAAGCAAACTCAACGGGCTCCTCGTTAGCGAACTCGTCTCCCGGCTCTACCCAACAACACAAACAAGCAACAAGGATCCAATCAACCACGTGCAGAGGCAACCAATAAGATGCAAAGATGATATGCTATGCGGGATGCGACGCGGGATGCAAAAATGTAAGATGTAACAGGAAATGCATAAACCTGGCCTCAACTTGGAAAACCAAGTGTGCCACTGGATAGAGGGGAAGAAATCCCCTGAAAACGATATAAAGATCATGGCAATCGGAGCTACGGTTAAGAAATGGCAAGCGTTTTACTAAACGAACCGATCTGCGATTTACAGCAAGTAGGCTCCTAAATGCAACAAAATGAACATGCTACAGCCACCCAACATGAAAACAAATTGCATGCCAGTGATGTACTCATCAAGCTTAACAAATCATCATGACTGAGGCATAGGCAAATTCATCCATTAAGGGCTTCAAACAAGCATGGCAAAACTGAATAAGCAAAACAGATTTCAGACTTAGCGAAATTAACGCTAGTCTGAAATTTCAGACCACGATGCTCTCTTCGGAGCAGCAAAACAACACGAAGGAAAACCTGAACATGGCAAGTAAGAGCATGGCATGGAGCTACTCAACAAGCTTAACAAAACACCCAAAATGACCTGGGGCCAAAAGGGTCCATAAAATACTCTACCGAGCACACGAACATCGATGAAACACAATCAGTTTTCAGACTTGGTGAAAACTGGGACATGCTGAAATAATAACTCACGGAGGCATGTAAACGAGCTCGATGCTCTCACTACGGTGCAAGTCATGGCAAGGAAAGCATACATCCATTAAGAAGGCACAAAATGCTAGCTAGACATGGCAAGAACAATGGCATAGCATGCATGGATCACTAGCAATCACTCCGGCAAAATCGCAAAAGAGTTCACGATCTGCCCAAAACAGCAACTATCCAAAAGTTGAGCTCGATTGAGTCAACCTAGGGTGCTCCAACATAACAAGTAAAGACGTGGATGGATTAAGCACAACAAGCATAACAAATCACTCTTACTGATCATCCTCAAAAGAGGCACGGATCACTAGGAAACAAGCCGGACATATAGCATCGTGAACTAAAACGGCTCAGACTTGGTGAAATTCACTAAGTCCCTGAAATCGATAATCTCAGGCAGCCCTCTTCGCAAGCTTGCACAAGACAACACACACATCCTAAAAATACATGGAAGGCACCTCTGGAAATAAGACAACATGCTTAACAATTCATCCCAAAGGGGCACAGGCATATCATGCACGGATTAAATATGGCAAAAATGACAAAAGTGCATGTTGGATTAACGGATCTACAATTTAACTCAACATGCCTCCTTCCAACAGCATTTTGGGCAACAAGATGACCTCAAATGCAAATGATGCAATGGAATGAAATGATGTACTCGTCGAGACGAAGATTTTGACATATCATACGCCCAAATCAGAGCTACGGATGCAAAGTTATGGCAGGTCAAAGTAGCACGAAAATCTGTAAAAGAAGAGGAGAAAGTCAACAGGGGGGGGGGGGGCTAGGGTTACTGTAGCAACCCGATCGGATCCGGATCTCGCGGCGATGCCGGCGATGGCGCGGCGGCCGGAGAGAGGAGGAGGGGCGCCGGGGTGGCTCGCCGGCGTGGAGGAGGTGGTCGCCGAGGGCCGGATCCGGCGACCCGGGGCGGCGCGTGGCGGCGGAGGGCGCCAGATGGTGGCGGCGCCGGGCGAGGAGGCCGGCTCGGGCGCCCGGGGCAGCTCGCCGGCGACGAGGGCCCGCGGCGGTGCAGCGGCGGTCGGCGGCGGAGGGCGTCGCCGGGCGCGGGGGAGAGGAGGCGGGTGGCGGTGCGCTGGATCTGGGCCGCGGGGGCCCCGGATGGGCCTCGCGGGCCTCACCGGCGGGCGGCGGCGGCTGACACGCGGCGCGCTCTGATTGGGCGTGGGGGCGGCGGCGGTTTTGTCCGGCGGCGGGCGGACACGTCCGGCCGCGCGGAGATGGATTTTAGGGTTTCGGAGGAGGGAGGAGATCCGAAAAACGGGGGGGCTTTATATAGGCATAGAGGGAGCTAGGAGAGTCCAAATGAGGTGTGGTTTTTGCCCACACGATCATGATCGAACGACCGATACGATGGAGCTGAGTTTGGTGGGTTTTGGGCCAAAATGGAGGGGTGTTGGGCTGCACACACACGAGGCCTTTTCGGTCCCTCGGTTAACCGTTGGAGTATCAAACGAAGTCCAAATGACCCGAAACTTGACAGGCGGTCTACCGGTAGTAAACCAAGGCCGCATGGCAAGTCTCGGCCGAATCCGGAAATGTTTAATCCCCACACACGAAAGAAAGCTAGAAATGGCCACCGGAGGAGAACGAAGCGCCGGAATGCAAAACGGACAACGGGGAAAATGCTCGAATGCATGAGATGAACATGTATGCAAATGCGATGCACGTGACGACATGATATGAGATGCACGAAAAACAAAACAACACACAGAGACAAAGACCCGAACCCGAGAATTGAATATAACTTAATGCCGGAAACGGCAAGAGTTGGAGTACAATTGGGGAAGGTTACATATGGGGCGTTACAACACTCCACCACTACGAAAAGATCTCGTCCCGAGATCTCGGACTGAAAGAACTCTGCGTACTCAGAACGGAGGTGATCCTCGTGTTCCCAGGTAGCTTCACGGTCGGAATGGTGTGACCACTTTACTTTGAGAAACTTGATTGACTTGTTGCGAGTTTTGCGTTCAGTCTCTTCAAGGATTGCAACTGGGTGCTCACGGTAGGAGAGATCTTCTTGGAGCTCAATGTCCTCGAAGTTGATGGTGCGCTCAGGCGTCTTGAAGCACTTTCGGAGTTGCGAGACGTGGAACACATCATGAACATTGGCAAAGGTTGCAGGAAGCTCGAGTTGATAGGCGAGGTCGCCTCTCTTGCTGACGATCTTGAAAGGCCCGACGTATCTGGGGGCAAGCTTCCCTTTGATACCGAAGCGACGAGTCCCTTTCATAGGAGAGACGCGGAGGTAGACATGATCTCTGATCTCGAAGGCCAAATCACGGTGCTTGCTGTCATAATAGCTCTTCTGACGAGATTGGGCTGCTTTCAGGTTATCACGAATGACCTTGCACATTTCTTCTGCCTCTGTGATCAGGTCATTACCCAGCAGCTGACATTCACCAGTTTCGGACCAGTTGAGAGGTGTACGGCACTTCCTACCATACAGAATTTCAAACGGGGCCTTGCCGGAACTTGCTTGGAAACTGTTGTTGTACGAGAATTCAGCATAAGGAAGGCAATCCTCCTACTTCATGCCGAAGGAGATAACACAAGCCCTGAGCATATCTTCAAGAATCTGGTTGACATGCTCGACTTGACCGCTTGTTTGAGGATGGAAAGCAGTGCTGAAGCGAATGCTGGTGCCCATGGCCTTCTAAAAAGAATCCCAGAACTTGGAGGTAAAGATGCTGCCACGGTCTGAAGATATCACTTGAGGAATACCGTGCAGAGAGACAATGCGAGAGGTGTAGAGCTCCGCCAATTGAGCTGCAGTGATTGACTCTTTGATAGGCAAGAAATGAGCCACTTTGGTCAGCTTGTCGATGACAACGAATATAGCATCATTGCCACGCTTGGACTTAGGAAACCCAGTCACGAAGTCCATTTCAATGTGGTCAAACTTCCATTCTGGAATGGCGAGAGGTTGGAGGAGACCTGCTGGCCTTTGGTGTTCTGCTTTCACTCTTCTGCAGACATCACATTCATTCACGAATTGAGCGATCTCGCGCTTCATTCGAGTCCACCAATAAGTTTGCTTCAGGTCTTGATACATCTTCGTGCTCCCAGGGTGGATGGAGAGGAGAGAGTTGTGAGCCTCATTCATGATCACTTTACGAAGTTCACCTTTGGGCACAACAATTCGATCCTCGAAGAAGAGAGTGTCCTTGTCATCAAGTCGGTAGCACTTGTACTTGGACTGACTCTTTGCAATACCAATCTTCACCTTTTTCACCATAGCATCAAGAAGCTGGGCTTGGCGAATCTGGTCTTCCAAGGTAGGAGAAACTTGAAGGTTGGCAAGGAAACCTTGAGGAACAACTTGCAGATTAAGTTTGCGGAAGGCTTCACAAAGCTCGGGTTGATAAGGCTTGAGAATCAGACTTTTGCAATATGCTTTCCTGCTCAAAGCGTCAGCAATCACATTAGCCTTGCCTGGAGTATACTCGATACTTGGATTGTACTCTTGAATCATTTCGACCCATCGAGTCTGCCTGAGGTTGAGATTAGGCTGAGTGAAGATGTACTTGAGACTCTTGTGATCAGTGAAAATGTCCACTTTCCTTCCCAAGAGAAGATGTCTCCAAGTCAACAATGCGTGCACAACTGCCGCCAACTCGAGATCATGAGTAGGGTAGTTCTTCTCATTTGGCTTCAACTGGCGAGAGGTATAAGCAACAACTTTCTTCTCTTGCATCAGTACTGCACCGATACCTTGGAGAGAGGCATCACAAAAGACCTCGTACGGCTTGGTTTCATCAGGCGGAGTTAGAACTGGAGCAGTGATCAATTTCTCTTTCAAAGCGTTGAAAGCAACATCACACTCCGGAGACCAAACGTACTTGACATGCTTCTGAAGAAGATTTGAGAGAGGCTTCGCGATCTTGGAGAAGTTTTCGACGAATCTTCGGCAATAACTTGCAAGACCGAGGAAGCTACGGAGTTGCTTCACATTCTGAGGAGGTTCCCAATTAACAATTGCAGACACCTTCTCAGGATCCATGGAAATGCCCTTGGCAGAGATAATATGACCAAGATAAAGAACTTCATCGAGCCAAAACTCACACTTGGAGAACTTGGCGTAGAATTGATGTTCCCTTAGCTTGTCAAGAACCAAACGCAAGTGTTTGGCATGATCTTCCTTGTTCTTCGAGAAAACCAGGATATCATCGAGATAGACCAAAACAAAGTCATTGGTGTAGGGGTTGAAGATGAAGTTCATCATGCGAGAGAACGTCGGAGGAGCATTAGCGAGGCCAAAAGACATAACAGTGTATTCATATGACCCATAGCTTGTTCTGAACGCCGTCTTTGGAATATCTTGTTCACGAATGCGAATTTGATGATAACCCATACGGAGATCAACCTTGGAGAATACTTGGGCACCCTTGAGTTGCTCGAACAGCTCATTAATGTTGGGAAGTGGATATTTGTTCTTGATGGTCTTCTTGTTCAATGGGCGATAATCAACACAAAGTCGGTCCGTTCCATCCTTCTTATTCACAAAAAGAACACCACAACCCCACGGAGAAGTACTAGGCCGAATAAGACCCATCCTTTCTTGCACATCGAGCTGTTCCTTCAACTCCTTCAACTCTTCGGGGCCGAGCTTGTAAGGCCGTTTGCACACCGGTTCCGTACCGGGCTCAAGTTCAATAACGAATTCAACAGGCCGGTTTGGAGGCATGCCTGGGAGTTCTTCAGGGAAGACATCTTGATACTCACAAACAACCGGAATCTGTGAAATAGCATCCAATTCACCCTTTTCATTGAGAGAGAATAACCGGATGGTATTATCCCGGGCGGCAAAGACAATGACATCTTCAGAAGAATGAGTCAGTTGAATCTGCCTGGCTGCACAATCGAGGTGAGCTAGGAGACACAATCTTCAATGGAACAGGAATCCTTTCGGTCACAATATCATGCTTGGCCACAAATGGAGTTGAAATAAAAGAAAGCGATGCACCAGTATCAAAAAGTACTCTTGCGGGAATGTCATTGACAGGAAGATTACCCATAATCACATCTGGCGAGTCCTCTGCCTGAGCTGCATTCAGCAAGTTGACCTTGGCGGACTTGGGGTTATGCTTGACCACAGTTGTACTTGCCGATCTGACGGGAGGAGGAGGAGGAAGACGCCTCTGGTTGAAACACTTGTTGGTGTAGTGACCCTTCTATTGGCACTTGTTGCACGTGACCTCAGAGAGCGGACGATGGTACGGAGCACTTGATCTTGGAGCTTGAGACGAAGTCTTGTTCTGAAAGCCTGGGTTGGGTGGGTGGGAAGAACCACTGCCACCTTTGCTCTTCTACTGATACGGCTGACAGAACGGAGGAGGAGGAAGCCAATACTTCTGCTGCTTGGCCACTTGCGTAGAGGACGAAGTCGAAGTGTCTCTGACTCGCTTCCTGGAAGCATCACACCTGAGCTGAGCAGCCTCTTGCTTCAGTGCCATGTTGTAGAACTCATCATGTCTCAGCGGCTCGAAGAGGACAAGAGCGAGCTGAATTTCTTCACGAAGACCACCCCTGAACTGATAGATCATGCTCTTCTCATCAGGAACATCCTGCTTGGCAAAACGGGCGAGCTTCTGGAACAACTTGTTGTAGTCATAGACAGACAAAGAGCCTTGCTTCAGATTGCGGAATTCTTCACGTTTGCTTTCAGTCACACTTTGAGGAATGTGATGAGCTCGAAAATCACGACGGAAATCATCCCAAGTGATCAAACGTCCACCTCTGGAATCCCGGTACTGCTGAAACCACTCTACGGCCTGATCCTTGAGCTGGAAAGACGCGAACTTGACGAAATCTTCAGGTCTGACATTGCTACATTCAAAATGCTTGCCCAGATCGACTAACCAATCATCAGCATCGGTAGCCTCAACGCAGTTGCTGAACGTCTTTGGACCATTTGCGAGGAACTGATTCAGAGTTGCAAACTGGTGCTGGTTGTTGCCTTGATTCGCTTGACTGCTTTGATTCCGCTCTTGGATGATTTGCATGATCAACTGAGTATTTGCATTAGTAGCAGCCATCACAGCCTGCCATGCTTCCGGAGGAGGCGGAGGTGGCGGAGGATCTTGATTCTGGTTCTGACTGGTGCTCTTAGCGGGAGCCATCCTGAAGAGGTTGACCACCATTAGCACACAAATAGAGAAATATAGAAGGTGAATCCAACAGAATGAAAATTGCAACATAAGTCTTCACATCCGAACAAAATGAACGAATGCACTTCTCTTGAAGTGGTCACATATTCCTAAATTGCGAAGCCACGAAGAATCATGTAGAAGAGGTACATCAACGAGGGATGGAATCAACATATGACGTCGAAGAAGAACGGATACCACAACTCAAAATAAAACCAAGGGTTGGCTTGCGAAATAAGCCGGAACAAACACATGATAGAAATTTCGTCTGAAGTGTTCGTGGTAGGACCTACACGGGCTTGACCGTACAGCACCATCATGTACAAGGCAGTGCACATGACATATGAAGCGTCCCCGAGTCAGCATAGCCAAGGACTCTTTAAGACACAACGAGGCCACTGTAAAATCGACCGTGAATAGGCGAACCACTAGACGTCGAACCCCAATTTCATATCACACATCTGTTGGAGAGATATCCTAAGGCTACTTGAATTCCCACCTATGAAATTCCCGAAACTTTCCGGTTATGCAATCAGGTGTTGAGGATACAGGGGAAGCATAATATCTCACCCAAGCTAGCAAATCCTACATCCAGCTGCATCCATCCTTCAACACATAACCAAGAAACCTTCGGAAACCATCTATCTCAACCTTCGAAAAGCATCCGTTATACAAGTTATGGCGATACTCCCGAACTCCCGCCCCAGTACTGGGTGGCGTCGAGGTTATCTCACCAACGAACTGCATAAAGGAGATTTTCAATGTCGCGCACATATCTCAAGTATACTAGAATTGCAATGATAGAATTATGATGACAACACCTCAGAGCTCAACTCCCCGGGACACTTCCACTAAACCCCTGACAGGAGGCACCAAGACAATATTCTCATCATAAGCCATCGGAACAAAACTAAGATACTCGCGTGATCCTAAATTTTTTTTAGTGAAATTTGAGAAGAGAAGAGTCAAAACTCTACGTCAGGATGACTTACCAGAGCGATGAGGAGACTGGGAAGTAAAAAGAATTCCTAAGCTCTCCGATATATAATTCCTAAGGACTCAAAACATTTTTCTAGACACAACTCGGCTGCTAGAAACGATCAAGCAATGGGGCTCCTAAGGTCGGGGAAGGCTCTGATTACCAACTTGTAACACCCTCGATGCGACTATATCTCCCACGTGTCGAGGCATGACTTAGAGGCATAATCGCATTGAAGGCATATGTCGCAAGTGAGGCAATCTTCACACAACCCATGTACATATATAATATAAAGGGGGAAATAATAATAATAGTTGGCTTACACTGGCCACGTCACATCAAAGTACATAAATAACATCCATCATGAAAGACACTCATGGCCCGACTACGGCGCCAAAATAGAAAAGACCCCCAACAAGCGACTAAAACCCTGAATCGAACCCCGAATAGGCACCACTACTGATCATCAGGAAAAGAAACATAGTATCGCTGAGAGTCCTCGTCGTACTCCCACTTCAGCTCGAACGCGCCATCCGGAGGAGTATCATCGGTCCCTGCATCTGGTGTAATAGTAATCTGTGAGCCACAAGGACTCAGCAATCTCGCACCCTCGCGATCAAGACTATTTAAGCTTAATAGGTAGGAAAGTGGTAATGTGAGTGGAGCTGCAGCAAGCGACTAGCATATATGGTGGCTAACTTATACGCAAAGGAGAGCGAGAAGAGAAGGCAAAGCACGAGCGGAAACTACATAGAGCAGACTACGCAAACATAACTCCAACGCCGTGTCCATTCCCGGACTCCGCCGAGAAGAGGCCATCACGGCAACACACGCAGTTGATTCATTTTAATTAATTAAGTTCAAGTTGTCTACAACCGGACATTAACAAATTCCCATCTGCCCATAACCGCGGGCACGGCTTTCGAAAGATCAATCCCTGCAGGGGGGGTCCCAACTTAGCCCACAACAAGCTCTCATGGTCAACGAAGGAATAGACCTCCACCCAGGGCCCACCGATCAGACTCGGTATCTCGGTACAACAAGATGATCCGACAGGTCAAAACTAGTCCAGCAACACCGCCCGAATGCGCCGACAAATCCCGATAGGAGCTGCACATATCTCTTTCTCAGGGCACACTCAGATGAACACTACGTACAACTAAAACCAACCCTCGAGTTGCCCCGAGGTGGCGCTGCAAGTGGCTCGGTTCGGACCAACACTCAGAGGAGCACTGGCCCGTGGGGGGCTAAAATAAAGATGACCCTCGGGCTCCGGAAACCCAAGGGAATGAAAAGGGTAGGTGGCAAATGGTAAAACCAATGTTGGGCATTGCTGGAAAAGCTTTAAACAAGGCGAACTATCAAGGGGTTCCCATTATAGCCCAACCGCGTAAGGGACGCAACAATCCGGGAACATAACACCGATATGACGGAAACTAGGGCGGCAAGAGTGGAACAAAACACTAGGCGAGAGGCCGAGCCTTCCACCCTTTACCAAGTATATAGATGAGTAAAGATAATATAGCAATATAATGATATCCCAACAAGTAAATAAAAGTTCCAACAAGGAACGACTCCAATCTTCACCTGCAACTAGCAACGCTATAAGAAGGGGTTTGAGCAAAGCGGTAACATAGCCAATCAATGGTTTGCTAGGACGAAGGTGGGTTAGAGGCTCAATCATGGCAAATGGGAGGCTGACAAGCAAGTGGTAGGCATCGTAGCATTGGCAAAGCAAAAGAGCGAGCAAACTAGCATAGCAAAGATAGTAGTGATTTCAAGGGTGTGATCATCTTGCCTGCACAGTTGTCAGAATTGACTGGATCCTCAAAAGCAAACTCAACGGGCTCCTCGTTAGCGAACTCATCTCCCGGCTCTACCCAACAACACAAACAAGCAACAAGGATCCAATCAACCACGTGCAAAGGCAACCAATAAGATGCAAAGATGATATGCTATGCGGGATGCGATGCGGGATGCAAAAATGTAAGATGTAACAGGAAATGCATGAACCTGGCCTCAACTTGGAAAACCAAGTGTGCCACTGGATAGAGGGGAAGAAATCCCCTGAAAACGATATAAAGATCATGGCAATCGGAGCTACGGTTAAGAAATGGCAAGCGTTTTACTAAACGAACCGATCTGCGATTTACAGCAAGTAGGCTCCTAAATGCAACAAAATGAACATGCTACAGCCACCCAACATGAAAACAAATTGCATGCCAGTGATGTACTCATCAAGCTTAACAAATCATCATGAGTGAGGCATAGGCAAATTCATCCATTAAGGGCTTCAAACAAGCATGGCAAAACTGAATAAGCAAAACAGATTTCAGACTTAGCGAAATTAACGCTAGTCTGAAATTTCAGACCACGATGCTCTCTTCGGAGCAGCAAAACAACATGAAGGAAAACCTGAACATGGCAAGTAAGAGCATGTCATGGAGCTACTCAACAAGCTTAACAAAACACCCAAAATGACCTGTGGCCAAAAGGGTCCACAAAATACTCTACCGAGCACACGAACATCGATGAAACACAATCAGTTTTCAGACTTTGTGAAAACTGGGACATGCTGAAATAATAACTCATGGAGGCATGTAAACGAGCTCGATGCTCTCACTACGGTGCAAGTCATGGCAAGGAAAGCATACATCCATTAAGAAGGCACAAAATGCTAGCTAGACATGGCAAGAACAATGGCATAGCATGTATGGATCACTAGCAATCACTCCGGCAAAATCGCAAAAGAGTTCACGATATGCCCAAAACAGCAACTATCCAAAAGTTGAGCTCGATTGAGTCAACCTAGGGGGCTCCAACATAACAAGTAAAGACATGGATGGATTAAGCACAACAAGCATAACAAAGCACTCTTATTGATCATCCTCAAAAGAGGCACGGATCACTAGGAAACAAGCCGGACATATAGCATCGTGAACTAAAATGGCTCAGACTTAGTGAAATTCACTAAGTCCCTGAAATCGATAATCTCAGGCAGCCCTCTTCGCAAGCTTGCACAAGACAACACACACATCCTAAAAATACATGGAAGGCACCTCTGGAAATAAGACAACATGCTTAACAATTCATCCCAAAGGGGCACAGGCATATCATGCACGGATTAAATATGGCAAAAATGACAAAAGTGCATGTTGGATTAACGGATCTGCAATTTAACTCAACATGCCTCCTTCCAACAGCATTTTGGGCAACAAGATGACCTCAAATGCAAATGATGCAATGGAATGAAATGATGTACTCGTCGAGACGAAGATTTTGACATATCATACGCCCAAATCGGAGCTACGGATGCAAAGTTATGGCAGGTCAAAGTAGCACGAAAATCTGTAAAAGAAGAGGAGAAAGTCAACTGGGGGGGGGGGGCTAGGGTTACTGTAGCAACCCGATCAGATCCGGATCTCGCGGCGATGCCGGCGATGGCGCGGCGGCCGGAGAGAGGAGGAGGGGCGCCGGGGTGGCTCGCCGGCGTGGAGGAGGTGGTCGCCGGGGGCCGGATCCGGCGACCCGGGGCGGCGCGTGGCGGCGGAGGGCACCGGACGGTGGCGGCGCCGGGCGAGGAGGCCGGCTCGGGCGCCTGGGGCAGCTCGCCGGCGACGAGGGCCCGCGGCGGCGCAGCGGCGGTCGGCGGCGGAGGGCGTCGCCGGGCGCGGGGGAGAGGAGGCGGGTGGCGGCGCGCTGGATCTGGGCCGCGGGGGCCCCGGATGGGCCTCGGCGGCGGGCGGCGGCGGCTGACACGCGGCGCGCTCTGATTGGGCGCGGGGGCGGCGGCGGTTTTGTCCGGCGGCGGGCGGACACGTCCGGCCGCGCGGAGATGGATTTTAGGGTTTCGGAGAAGGGAGGAGATCCGAAAAACGGGGGGGGGGGCTTTATATAGGCATAGAGGGAGCTAGGAGAGTCCAAATGAGGTGCGGTTTTCGCCCACACGATCGTGATCGAACGACCGAGACGATGGAGCTGAGTTTGGTGGGTTTTGGGCCAAAATGGAGGGGTGTTGGGCTGCACACACACGAGGCCTTTTCGGTCCCTCGGTTAACCGTAGGAGTATCAAACGAAGTCCAAATGACCCGAAACTTGACAGGCGGTCTACCGGTAGTAAACCAAGGCCGCATGGCAAGTCTCGGCCCAATCCGGAAATGTTTAATCCCCACACACGAAAGAAAGCTAGAAATGGCCACCGGAGGAGAACGAAGCGCCGGAATGCAAAACGGACAACGGGGAAAATGCTCGAATGCATGAGATGAACATGTATGCAAATGCGATGCACGTGACGACATGATATGAGATGCACGAAAAACAAAACAACACACGGAGACAAAGACCCGAACCCGAGAATTAAATATAACTTAATGCCGGAAACGACAAGAGTTGGAGTACAATTGGGGAAGGTTACATATGGGGCGTTACATTGAGTCCATGGATTATACACACTCTCACCCTTCAACCATTGCTAGCCTCTCTAATAACGTGCACTTTTCACCGGTATCATGCACCCACCATATACCTTCCTCAAAACAGCCACCATACCTACCTATTATGGCATTTCCATAGCCATTCCGAGATATATTGCCATGCAACTTTCCACCGTTCCATTATTATGACATGCTTCATCATTGTCATATTGCTTGCATGATCATGTAGCTGACATCGTATTTGTGGCAAAGCCACCGTTCATAATTCTTCATACATGTCACTCATGCATCATTGCACATCTCGTTACACCGCCGGAGGCATTCACATAGAGTCATATTTTTGTTCTAAGTATCGAGTTGTAATTCTTGAGTTGTAAGTAAATAAAGTGTGATGATCATCATTATTAGAGCATTGTCCAAAGTGAGGAAAGGATGGTGGAGACTATGATTCCCTCACAAGTCGGGATGAGACTCCGGACGAAAAAGAAGAAGAGAAAAGAGGCCAAAAAAGAAGGCCCAAATAAAAAATGAGAGAAAAAGAGAGAAGGGACAATGCTACTATCCTTTTTCCACACTTGTGCTTCAAAGTAGCACCATGATCTTCATGATAGAGAGTCTCCTATGATATCACTTTCATATACTAGTGGGAATTTTTCATTATAGAACTTGGCTTGTATATTCCAATGATGGGCTTCCTCAAAATGCCCTAGGTCTTCATGAGCAAGCGAGTTGGATGCACACCCACTTAGTTTCTTTTGTTGAGCTTTCATATACTTATAGCTCTTGTGCATTCGTTGAATGGCAATACCTACTCACTCACATCGATATCTATTGATGGGCATCTCCATAGCCCATTGATACGCCTAGTTGATGTGAGACAATCTTCTCCTTTTTTGTCTTCTGCACAACCACCATTCTATTCCGCATATAGTGCTATATCCATGGCTCACGCTCATATAATGCGTGAAGATTGAAAAAGTTTGAGAACATCAAGACTATGAAACAATTGCTTGGCTTGTCATCGGGGTTGTGCATGCTTTAAATATTTTGTGTGGTGAAGATAGAGCATAGCCAGACTATATGATTTTGTAGGGATAACTTTCTTTGGCCATGTTATTTTGAGAAGACAAAATTGCTTAGTTAGTATGCTTGAAGTATTATTATTTTTATGTCAATATTAAAATTTTATCTTGAATCTTCGGATCTAAATATTCATGCCACAATAAAGAAAAAATTACATTGAGAAATATGTTAGAAAGCATTCCACATCAAAAATTCTTCTTTTATCATTTACCTACTCAAGGACAAGCAGGAATTAAGCTTGGGGATGCTTGATACGTCTCCAACGTATCTATAATTTTTGATTGCTCCATGATATTATATTATCTGTTTTGGATGTTAATGGGCTTTATTTTACACTTTTATATCATTTTTGGGACTAACCTATTAACCGGAGGCCCAACCCAAATTGTTGTTTTTTTGCCTATTTTAGTGTTTCACAGAAAAGTATCAAACGGAGTCCAAACGGAATGAAACCTTCGGGAATGTGATTTTCTCAACAAACATGATCCAGGAGACTTGGAGTGGGCGTCAAGAAACAATCGAGGAGGCCAGGAGGTAGGGGCACGCCTACCCCCTGGGCGCGCCCTCCACCCTCGTGGGCCCCTCGTTGCTCCACCGACCTACTTCTTCCTCCTATATAAGTCCACGTACCCCCAAACATCCAGGAGCACCACGAAAACCTAATTCCACCGCCGCAACCTTCTGTACCCGAGAGATCCCATCTTGGGGCCTTTTCCGGAGCTCCGCCAGAGGGGGCATTGATCACGGAGGGCCTCTACATCAACTCCATGGCCTCTCTGGTGATGTGTGAGTAGTTTACTTCAGACCTACGGGTCCATAGTTATTAGCTAGATGGCTTCTTCTCTCTCATTGGATCCGAATACAAAGTTCTCCTCGTTTCTCTTGGAGATCTATCCGATGTAATCTTCTTTTGCGGTGTGTTTGTCGAGATCCGATGAATTGTGGGTTTATAATCAAGTTTATCTATGAACAATATTTGAATCTCCTCTGAATTATTTTTTGTATGATTGGTTTATCTTTGCAAGTCTCTTCGAATTATCAGTTTGGTTTGGCCTACTAGATTGATCTTTCTTGCAAAGGGAGAAGTGCTTAGCTTTGGGTTCAATCTTGCGGTGCTCGATCCCAGTAACAGAAAGGGAACCGACACGTATTGTATTTTTTCCATCGAGGATAAAAAGATGGGGTTTATATCATATTGCATGAGTTTATCCCTCTACATCATGTCATCTTACTTAAAGCATTACTCTGTTCTTATGAACTTAATACTCTAGATGCATGCTGGATAGCGGTCGATTTGTGGAGTAATAGTAGTAGATGCGGAATCGTTTCGGCCTGCTTGTCGCGGACATGATGCCTATATACATGATCATACCTAGATATTCTCATAACTATGCTCAATTCTATCAATTGCTCGACAGTAATTCGTTTACCCACCATAATACTTATGCTCTTGAGAGAAGCCACTAGTGAAACCTATGGCCCCTGGGTCTATCTTCCATCATATTAATCTTCCAACACTTAGCTATTTCCTTTGCCGTTTATTTTACTTTGCATCTTTATTTCTCTTTATCATAAAAATACCAAAAATATTACCTTATCATATCTATCATATCTCACTCTCGTAAGTGACCGCGAAGGGATTGACAACCTCTTTATCGCGTTGGTTGCGAGGTTCTTATTTGTTTGTGTAGGTGCGTGGGACTCGAGTGTGATGTCCTACTGGATTGATACCTTGGTTCTAAAAAACTGAGGAAAATACTTACGCTACTTTACTGCATCACCCTTTCCTCTTCAAGGAAAACTGATACGTCCATTTTGCATCATGCTTTTATATCGATATTCATTGCATTATGGGCTGTTATTACACATTATGTCACAATACTTATGCCTATTCTCTCTTATTTTACAAGGTTTACATAAAGAGGGATAATGCCGGCAGCTGGGATTCTGGGCTGGAAAAGGAGCAAATATTAGAGACCTATTCTGCACAGCTCCAAAAGTCCTGAAACTTCATGGAAGTCATTTTCAGAATATATAAAAAATACCGAGCGCAAGAAGTTCACCAGGGGCACACCCTGCCCACGAGGGTGGGGGCGCGCCCTAGCCCCTGGGAGCGCCCCCTACCTCGTGGGCCCCCTCGTGGCCCTCTGATGTCCATCTTCTTCTATATGAAGTCTTTCGATGAGGAAAAAATCATAAGCCATCTTTCCGGATGAGACTCCGCCGCCACGAGGTGGAACCTTTGCGGAACCAATCTAGGGCTCTAGCGGAGCTGTTGTGCTGGGGAAACTTCCCTCCGGGAGGAGGAAATCATCGCCATCGTCATCACCAACGATCCTATCATTGAGAGAGGGCAATCTACATCAACATCTTCACCAGCACCATCTCATCTCAAACCCCTAGATCATCTCTTGTATCCAATTCTTGTCTCTAAGTCCGGGATTGGTACCTGTGGGTTGCTAGTAGTGTTGATTACTTCTTGTAGTTGATGCTAGTTGGTTTATTTTGTGAAAGATCATATGTTCAGATCCTTTATGCATATTAATACCCCTCTGATTATGAACATGAATATGCTTTGTGAATATTTATGTTTGTTACTGAGGACATGGGAGAAGTCTTGCTATTAGTAGTCATGTGAATTTGGTATTCGTTCGATATTCTGATGAGATGTATGTTGTCTCTCCTCTAGTGGTGTTATGTGAACGTCGACTACATGACACTTCACCATTATTTGGGCCTAGAGGAAGGCATTGGGAAGTAATAAGTAGATGATGGGTTGCTAGAGTGGCAGAAGCTTAAACCCTAGTTTATGCATTGCTTCGTAAGGGTCTGATTTGGATCCACATGTTTCATGCTATGGTTAGGTTTAGCTTAATACTTTTGTTGTAGTTGCGGATGCTTGCAATAGAGGTTAACCATAAGTGGAATGCTTGTACAATTAAGGACAGTACCCAAGCACTGGTCCACCCACATACCAAATTATCAAAGTACCGAACGCGAATCATATGATCGTGATGAAACCTAGCTTGACGATATTCCCCTGTGTCCTCGGGAGCACTTTACATCATATAAGAATTTGTCCAGGCTTGTCCTTTGCTACAAAAAGGATTGGGCCACCTTGCTGCACTTTATTTGCTTTTGTTACTTGTTGCTCGTTACAAATTATCCTATCACAAAACTATCTATTACCTATTATTTCAGTGCTTGCAGAGAATACCTTGCTGAAAACCACTTATCATTTCCTTCTGCTCCTCATTGGGTTCGACACTCTTACTTACCGAAAGGACTACGATAGATCCCCTATACTTGTGGGTCATCAAGACTCTTTTCTGGCGCCGTTGCCGGGGAGTGAAGCGCCTTTGGTTGGTGGAATTTGGTAAGGAAAAATTTATATAGTGTGCTGAAATTTACTGTCACTTGTTACTATGGAAAGTAATCCTCTGAGGGGCTTGCTCGGGGTATCTTCACCCCGACCAGTAGAGCAAAGAGTTGCTCCTCAACCTACTGAACCTATTGAAAATGAAGATGTATGCTTTGAAATTCCTTCGGGTATGTTAGGAAAACTGCTAGCTAATCCCTTTGCAGGAGACGGAACAATGCATCCTGATGAGCACCTAATATATGTGGATGAAGTTTGTGGATTATTTAAGCTTGCAGGTGTGCCCGGAGATGTTATTAAGAAGAAGGTCTTCCCTTTATCTTTGAAGGGAGATGCATCGACATGGTATAGGCTATGTAATGATACGGGGTCATGGAACTACAAAGATTGAAATTGGAATTTCATCAGAAGTTTTATCCTATATATCTTGTTCATCGTGATCGTAATTATATATATAATTTCTGGCCTCGCGAAGGAGAAAGCATTGCTCAAGCTTGGGGGAGGCTTAAATCAGTGTTATATTCATGCCCCAATCATGAGCTCTCAAGAGAAACAATTATTCAAAATTTATATGCTCGGCTTTCTGATAGCAATCGCACCATGCTCGATACTTCTTGCGCTGGCTCTTTTGTGATGAAGACTATTCAATTCAAATGGGATTTATTGGAAAGAATTAAACGCAACTTTGAAGATTGGGACCTCTACGAAGAGCATGAAGAAGAGAGATTATTGAAAACTCTGAAGAAGCACCATGCTGCTATTGGATATACTCTTGATGATCTTAAGGGCATTAGTCCCACTCTGTGTCAACATAAAATAAATTTGGAGGAAGATGCCAAAGCAGTTCGTGATCATCAACGACGGCTAAATCCTAAGATGAAGGATGTGGTAAGAAAGGAAATACTAAAGCTTCTTGAGGCAGGTATAATTTATCCCGTTGCTGATAGTCAGTGGGTAAGTCCTGTCCATTGCGTCCCTATGAAGGGAGGTATTACTGTCGTTCCTAATGATAAAGATGAATTGATTCTGCAAATAATTATTACAGGTTATAGGATGGTAATTGATTTCCGCAAATGAAATAGAGCTACTAAAAATATCATTACCCTTTACCTTTTATCGATCAAATGCTAGAAAGATTATCCAAACATACACATTTTTGCTTTCTAGATGGTTATTCTGGTTTCTCTCAAATACCTGGGTCAGCCAATGATCAATCAAAGACTACTTTTACTTTCCCTTTTGGTACTTTTGCTTATAGACGTATGCCTTTTGGTTTATGTAATGCACCAGCTACCTTTCAAAGATGCATGATGGCTATATTCTCTGACTTTCGTGAAAAGATTTGTGAGGTTTTCATGGACGATTTCTCCGTCTATGGATCCTCTTTTGATGATTGCTTAAGCAACCTTGATCGAGTTTTGCAGAGATGTGAAGAAACTAAACTTGTCTTGAATTGGGAGAAGTGCCACTTTATGGTTAATGAAGGTATTGTCTTAGGGCATAAAGTTTCTGAAAGAGGTATTGAAGTTGATAAAGCCAATGTTGATGCTATCGAAAAGATGCCATGTACCAAGGACATCAAATGTATAAGAAGTTTCCTTGGTCATGCCGGTTTCTATAGGAGGTTCATTAAGGACTTCTCAAAAATTTCTCGGCCTCTGACTAATTTATTACAAAAAGATATACTATTTGTTTTTGATGATGATTGTGTAGAAGCATTTGAAATACTTAAGAAAGCATTGATCTCTGCACCTATTGTTCAGCCACCTGATTGGAATTTACCCTTTGAAATTATGTGTGATGCCAGCGATTATGCTGTAGGTGCTTGTTGATGTCAAAACCGGCGGATCCCGGGTAGGGGGTCCCGAACTGTGCGTCTAAGGCGGATGGTAATAGGAGGCAGGGGACACGATGTTTTACCCAGGTTCGGGCCCTCTTGATGGAGGAAAAACCCTACGTCATGCTTGATTGATATTGATGATATGGGTAGTACAAGAGTAGATCTACCACGAGATCGGAGAGGCTAAACCCTAGAAGCTAGCCTATGGTATGATTGTATGTTGTCCTACGGACTAAAACCCTCCGGTTTATATAGACATTGGAGAGGGTTAGGGTTACACAAGGTCGGTTACAAAGGAGGAGATATCCATATCCGTACTGCCTAGCTTGCCTTCCACGCCAAGTAGAGTCCCATCCGGACACGAGACAGAGTCTTCAATCTTCTATCTTCATAGTCTAACAGTCCGGCCAAAGGATATAGTCCGCTGTCCGGAGACCCCCTAATCCAGGACTCCCTCAGTAGCCCCTGAACCAGGCTTCAATGACGATGAGTCCGGCACGAAGTGTTGTCTTCGGCATTGCAAGGCGGGTTCCTCCTCCGAATACACCACAGAAGAATTTGAATACAAGAATAGTGTCCGACCCTACAAAATAAGTTCCACATACCACCGTAGAGAGAATAATATTTCCACAAATCTAATTTGCTGACTTGTTTTGGCAACACGACATTATGCCATGGCCCGGTGATTATTCGAACTGTTTCCTTTAACTAGCCCCGCACATAACGCGAGGTAGTTTTTTGACACATCTTGTCAAAGCAGAGATCGTGTCCCCCTTATTACGGGATTCTCATCAATACGGTCGTGGGTAACCCAACCGTGCCTAGGACTCCTAGATTTTAGGCAAGTCCCAAACGGCCACTAGGAGGACGCTTGATATTTATCCTCTTTATAAATCGACAAGGATTTTACTTTTTTTTTCCTCCCATGCTCAATCGAATCCTTCCCCACCTGGAGTTCTAACACCCAAAGCCCAGGTCAGGTGCTTCGAACCTTCAATCATGTCCGGATCTAGCCTTCAAGGCCGGTGGATGCCCTCCTCCGTTACGGAAGAGGATATCAGGAAGTTGAGGGAGGCCAGATACCTGACCGCCGAGGTTTCGCATCGGCTGCCTGCCCGAGGGCAGGTCGTCCCAACTCCCGAACCCAACGAGAATGTTGTGTTCGTCTCCCACTTCCTCCGAGGTCTAGGCCTCACTTTGGATCCCTTTGTTAGGGGTCTTATGTTCTATTATGGGCTAGATTTTCACGATCTGGCCCCGGATTCCCTTCTCCACATCTCGACATTTATCGTCGTATGTGAGGCCTGCTACCTCTTGAGCTTGCGTTGGATTTCCCCGAAGAGGAAGGGATGATGCAGCAGAGTAGCGTAAGTATTTCCCTCAGTTTTGAGAACCAAGGTATCAATCCAGTAGGAGGCCACGCTCAAGTCCCTCGTACCTGCACAAAACGATAGCTACTCGCAACCAACGCGATTAGGGGTTGTCAATCATTTCACGGTCACTTACCAGAGTGAGATCTGATAGATATAATAATTTTGGTATTTTTGGTATAGATATGCAAAGTAAAAAGTAAAAGCAAAGTAAAAAAAAGCAAAGCAAGATTAAAGTGACGGAGATTAATATGATGAGAATAGACCCGGGGCCATAGGTTTCACTAGTGGCTTCTCTCAAGAGCATAAGTATTCTACGGTGGGTGAACAAATTACTGTTGGGCAATTGACAGAATTGAGCATAGTTATGAGAATATCTAGGCATGATCATGTATATAGGCATCATGTCCGTGACAAGTAGACCGAAACGATTCTGCATCTACTACTATTACTCCACTCATCGACCGCTATCCAGCATGCATCTAGAGTATTAAGTTAAAAATAGAGTAACGCCTTAAGCAAGATGACATGATGTAGAGAGATAAATTCATGCAATATGAAATAAACCCCATCTTGTTATCCTTGATGGCAACGATACAATACGTGCCTTGCTGCCCCTTCTGTCACTGGGAAAGGACACCGCAAGATCGAACCCAAAGCTAAGCACTTCTACCATGGCAAGAACTACCAATCTAGTTGGCCAAACCAAACGGATAATTCGAAGAGACTTGCAAAGATAACCAATCATACATAAAAGAATTCAGATAAGATTCAAATATTATTCATAGATAGACTTGATCATAAACACACAATTCATCGGTCTCAACAAACACACCGCAAAAAGAAGATTACATCGAATAGATCTCCACAAGAGAGGGGGAGAACTTTGTATTGAGATCCAAAAAGAGAGAAGAAGCCATCTAGCTACTAACTATGGACCCGAAGGTCTGAGGTAAACTACTCACACTTCATCGGAGGGGCTATGATGATGTAGAAGCCCTCCGTGATGACGGCCCTCTCCGGCGGAGCTCCGGAACAGGCCCCAAGATGGGATCTCGTGGATACAGAAAGTTGCAGCCGTGGAATTAGGTTTTTGGCTCCTGTTCTGATCGTTTGGGGGTACGTAGGTATATAAAGGAGGAAGGAGTACGTCGGTGGAGCACCGAGGGGCCCACGAGGCAGGGCACGCGCCCTAGGGGGGCGCCCCCACCCTCGTGACCGCCTCTCTGATGCCTTGGCGTAGGGTCCAAGTCTCCTGGATCACGTTCGGTGAGAAAATCATGTTCCTGAAGGTTTCATTCCGTTTGGACTCCGTTTGTTATTCCGTTTCTTCAAAACACTGAAATAGGCAAAAAATAACAATTCTGGGCCGGGCCTCCGGTTAATAGGTTAGTCCCAAAAATAATATAAAAGTGGAAATAAAGCCCAATATAGTCCAAAACAGTAGATAATATAGCATGGAGCAATCAAAAATTATAGATACATTGGAGACGTATCAGGCATCCCCAAGCTTAATTCCTGCTCATCCTCGAGTAGGTAAATGATAAAAAGAGAATTTTTGATGTGGAGTGCTACTTGGCATAATTTCAATGCAAATCTTCTTAATTGTGGTATGAATATTCAGATTAGGGAGATTCAAGACAAAAGTTCATATTAACATAAAGAATAATAATACTTCAAGCAAACCAACAAAGCAATTATGTTTTCTCAAAGTAACATGGCCAAAGAAAGTTTATCCCTACAAAATCATATAGTTTAGTCATACTCCATTTTCGTCACACAAGAATGCTCTCATCATGCACAACCCCGATGACAAGCCAAGCAATTGTTTCATACCTTAATAATTTCAAACTCATAAACTTTCATGCAATACATGAGCGTGAGCCATGGATATAGCACTATGGGTGGAATAGAATGATGGGGGTTATGTGGAGAAGACAAAAAAGGAGAAAGTCTCACATCAATGAGGCTAATCAATGGGCTATGGAGATGCCCATCAATTGATGTTAATGCAAGGAGTAGGGATTGCCATGCAACTGATGCACTAGAGCTATAAATGTATGAAAGCTCAACAAAAGAAACTAAATGGGTGTTCATCCAACTTGCTTGCTCACGAAGACCTAGGGCACTTGAGGAGGCCCATTGTTGGAATATACAAGCCAAGTTCTATAATGAAAAATTCCCACTAGTAATAACTCAAGAGGCTCTCTATATGAAGAACATGGTGCTACTTTGAAGCGCAAGTGTGGAAAAAAGGAATAGTAGCATTGCCCCTTTTTGGGCCTTCTTTTTCTTTGGCCTTTCTCTTTTTTGGGACAATGCTCTATTGAATGATGATCATCACACTTTTATGTATTTACAACTCAATGATTACAACTCGATACTAGAACAAAGTATGACTCTATATGGATGCCTCCGGCGGTGTACCGGGATATGCAATGAATCAAGAGTGACAAGTATGAAAAAATTATGAACGGTGGCTTTGCCACAAATACTATGTCAACTACATGATCATGCTAAGCAATATGACAATGATGAATGTGTCATGATAAACTGGATGGTGGAAAGTTGCATGGCAATATATCTCGGAATGGCTATGGAAATGCCATAATAGGTAGGTATGGTGGCTGTTTTGAGGAAGATATAAGGAGGTTTATGTGTGAAAGAGCGTATCATATCACGGGGTTTGGATGCACCGGCGAAGTTTGCACCAACTCTCAATGTGAGAAAGGGCAATGCACGGTACCGTAGAGGCTAACAATGATGGAAGGGTGAGAGTGCGTATAATCCATGGACTCAACATTAGTCATAAAGAACTCATATACTTATTGCAAAAAACTACAAGCCATCAAAAACCAATGTATTACACGCATGCTCCTAGGGGGGTAGATTCGTAGGAAAAGACCATCACTTGTCCCCGACAGCCACTCATAAGGAGGACAATCAAATAACACCTCATGTTTCAAATTTGTTGCATAACGTTTACCATACGTGCATGCTACGGGACTTGCAAACTTTAACTCAAGCACTTCTCAAATTCACAATTACTCTACTAGCATGACTTTGATATTATTACCTCCATATCTCAAAAAAATTATCAAGCATCCAACTTTTCTTAGTATTCAACACACTCAAAAGAAAGTTTCACAAATCTTGAATACCAAGCATGTTATTATTAAGCAAATTACCATTCTATTAAGACTCTCAAAATAATTTAAGTGAAGCATGAGAGATCAATAGTTTCTTTAAAACAAATCCACCACCGTGCTAAAAAAAATCTAAGTGAAGCACATAGAGCAAAATTATAACGCTCAAAAGATATAAGTGAAGCACATAGAGCAAAACTACTCAGCTCAAAAGATATAAGTGAAGCACATAGAGTATTCTATCAAATTTTAATTCATGTATGGCTCTCTCAAAAGGTGTGTACAGCAAGGATTATTGTGGCATACTAAAACACAAAGACAAAAATAATACAAGAAACTCCAAGCAAAACACATATCATGTTGGTGAATAAAAATATAGCTCCAAGTAAATTACCGATGGAAGTGGACGAAAGAGGGGATGCCTTCCGGGGCATCCCCAAGCTTTGACTTTTTGGTCTCCTTGGATTATCTTGGGGGTTCCATGGGAATCCCCAAGCTTAGGCTCTCTCCACTCCTTGTTCCATAATCCATCAAAAGAATTCACCCAAAACTTGAAAACTTCACAACACAAAACTTAAAGTAGAAAACTTGTGAGCTCCGTTAGCGAAAGAAAACAAAAGACCACTTCAAGGTACTGTAATGAACTCATTATTTATTTATATTGGTGTTAAACCTACTGTATTCCAACTTCTCTATGGATTATAAACTATTTTACTAACCATAGATTCATCAAAATAAGCAAACAACACACGAAAAACAGAATCTGTCAAAAACAGAACAGTCTGTAGTAATCTGTAGCAAGTGCGAGATATGGAACCCCAAAAATTCTAAAATAAATTTATGGAAGTGAGGAATCTATATATTAATCATATTCAAAAATAATTAACTAAATATCACTCTTCAAATAAAAATGAAAGCAGTTCTCGTGAGCGCTAAAGTTTCTGTTTTTTACAGCAAGTTCAACAAGATTTTCCCCAAGTCTTCCCAACGGTTCTAATTGGCACAAACACTAATTAAACACAAAAAAACACAACCAAAACAGAGGCTAAATAAATTATTTATTACTAAACATGAGCAAAAAGCAAGGAATAAAAATAAAATTGGGTTGCCTCCCAACAAGCGCTATCGTTTAACGCCCCTAGCTAGGCATAAAGCGAGGATAGATCTAGGTATTGCCATCTTTGGTAGGCAATCCATAATTGGCTCTCATGATAGTTTCATATGGAAATTTTATTTTCTTTCTTGGAAAGTGTTCCATGCCCTTTTTTAATGGAAATTGAAATCTAATATTCCCTTCCTTCATATCAATAATCACACCAACCGTTCTAAGGAAAGTTCTACCAAGAATAATAGGGCAAGAAGGATTGCAATCTATATCAAGAACAATGAAATCTACGGGCACATAATTCCTATTAGCAACAATAAGAACATCGTTAATCCTTCCCATAGGTTTCTTAATAGTAGAATCCGCAAGATGCAAGTTTAGAGAGCAATCATCAAAATTACGGAAATCTAGCAAATCACACAAAGTCTTGGGAATAGTAGAGACACTAGCACCCAAATCACACAAAGCATAAAACTCAATCTTTAATTTTAATTTTAATAGTTGGTTCCCACTCATCATAGAGTTTTCTAGGGATATAAACTTTCAACTCAAGTTTTTCTTCATAAGATTGCATCAAGGCATCAACAATATGTTCGGTGAAGGCTTTATGTTGACTATAAGCATGTTGAGAATTTAGCACGGATTGCAACAAGGAAATACAATCAATTAAAGAACAACTTTCATAATTAAATTCCTTGAAATCCAAAATAGTGGGTTTAGCAACATCTAGATTTTTATTTCTTTCAATCCCACTTTCATCAATTTCATCATAAAGATCTAAATACTTCGAATTTTTAGAATGCCTTCTAGGTAAAGGAAGATCATATTCAGTTTCATCAAGATTCATATTGCAAAACAAAGATTTAATAGGGGACACATCAATAACTTTTAGATCTTCATCTTGATTTTCATAGGAATTGGAAGAACACGCTTTAATAAAGGCATCTTTGGAAGCACACATCCTAGCTGTTCTTTCCTTGCACTCATCAATGGAAATTCTCATGGCTTTGAGAGACTCATTGATATCATGCTTAGGAGGAATAGATCTAAGCTTTAAAGAATCAACCTCAAGAGAAATTCTATCAACGTTCCTAGCCAAATCAACAACTTTAAGCAATTTCTCTTCAAGCAAAGCATTAAAATTCTTTTGTGAAATCATAAACTCTTTAACACTATTCTCAAATTCAGAGGGCATATTATTATAATTTCCATAAGAGTTGTTGTAGGAATTCCCATAATTATTACAAGGATTACTAGGATATGGCCTAGGATTAAAATTCCCTCTATAGGCGTTGTTACCAAAATTATTCCTACCAACAAAATTCACATCCATAGATTCATTGTTATTCTCAATCAAAGTAGACAAAGGCATATCATTAGGATCATAAGAAACACTCTTAGTAGCAAATAATTTGATAAGTTCATCCATCTTTCCACTCAAAACATTGATTTCTTCTATCGCATGCACTTTTTTATTAGAAGATCTTTCAGTATGCCATTGAGAATAATTAACCATAATATTATCTAGGAGTTTAGTAGCATCTCCTAAAGTGATTTCCATAAAAGTGCCTCTCGCGGCCGAATCTAAAAGATTTCTAGAAGCAAAATTCAACCCGGCATAAATTTTTTGTATAATCATCCACAAATTCAAACCATGAGTAGGGCAATTACGTATCATTAATTTCATTCTCTCCCAAGCTTGTGCAGCATGTTCATGATCAAGTTGCTTAAAATTCATAATATCGTTTCTAAGAGAGATGATCTTAGCGGGAGGGAAATACTAAGAGATAAAAGCATCTTTGCACTTGTTCCAAGAATCAATACTATTCTTAGGCAAAGATAAAAACCAAGCTTTAGCACGATCTCTAAGCAAAAAAGGAAATAGCTTCAATTTAATGACATCATTATCGACATCTTTTTTCTTTTGCATATCACATAAATCAACGAAGCTATTCAGATGAGTAGCCGCATCTTCACTAGGAAGGCCAGCGAATTGATCTTTCATAACAAGATTCAACAAAGCAGTATTGATTTCACAAGATTCAGTATTGGCAAGAGGAGCAATCGGAGTCCTAAGGAAATCATTATTATTGGTATTGGTGAAGTCACACAATTTGGTAGTATCTTGAGCCATCGCGACAAACAAGCAATCCAACACACGGGCAAACAAAAAGGCAAGCGGAAAAGAGAGGGGGGATAGAGAGAGAGAGGGCGAATAAAACGGCAAGGGTGAAGTGGGGGAGAGGAGAACGAGAGGCAAATGGCAAATAATGTAATGCGAGAGATAGGGATTGTGATGGGTACTTGGTATGTTGACTTTTTGCGTAGACTCCTCGGCAACGGCGCCAGAAATCCTTCTTGCTACCTCTTGAGCTTGCGTTGGATTTCCCCGAAGAGGAAGGGATGATGCAGCAGAGTAGCGTAAGTATTTCCCTCAGTTTTTGTGAACCAAGGTATCAATCCAGTAGGAGGCCACGCTCAAGTCCCTCGTACCTGCACAAAACGATAACTACTCGCAACCAACACGATTAGGGGTTGTCAATCCCTTCACAGTCACTTACGAGAGTGAGATCTGATAGATATAATATTTTTGGTATTTTCGGTATAGAGATGCAAAGTAAAAAGTAAAAGCAAAGTAAAAAAGCAAAGCAAGATTAAAGTGATGGAGATTAATATGATGAGAATAGATGCGGGGGCCATAGGTTTCACTAGTGGCTTCTCTCAAGAGCATAAGTATTCTACGGTGGGTGAACAAATTACTGTTAAGCAATTGACAGAATTGAGCATAGTTATGAGAATATCTAGGCATGATCATGTATATAGGCATCACGTCCGTGACAAGTAGACCGAAACGATTCTGCATCTACTACTATTACTCCACTCACCGACCGATATCCAGCATGCATCTAGAGTATTAAGTTAAAACAGAGTAACGCCTTAAGCCAGATGACATGATGTAGAGAGATAAATTCATGCAATACGAAATAAACCCCATCTTGTTATCCTCGATAGCAACGATACAATACGTGCCTTGCTGCCCCTTCTGTCACTGGGAAAGGACACCGCAAGATCGAACCCAAAGCTAAGCACTTCTCCCATGGCAAGAACTACCAATCTAGTTGGCCAAACCCGACGGATAATTCGAAGAGACTTGCAAAGATAATCAATGATACATAAAAGAATTCAGAGAAGATTCAAATATTATTCATAGATAGACTTGATCATAAACCCACAATTCATCGGTCTCAAGAAACACACCGCAAAAAGAAGATTACATCGAATAGATCTCCACAAGAGAGGGGGTGAACTTTGTATTGAGATCCAAAAAGAGAGAAGAAGCCATCTAGCTACTAACTATGGACCCGAAGGTCTGAGGTAAACTACTCACACTTCATCGGAGGGGCTATGATGATGTAGAAGCCCTCCGTGATGACGGCCCTCTCCGACGGAGCTCCGGAATAGGCCCCAAGATGGGATCTCGTGGATACAGAAAGTTGCGGTGGTGGAATTAGGTTTTTGGCTCATGTTCTGATCGTTTGGGGGTACGTAGGTACATATAGGAGGAAGGAGTACGTCGGTGGAGCACCGAGGGGCCCACGAGGCAGGGGGCGTGCCCTAGGGGGGGCGCGCCCCCCACCCTCGTGACCGCCTCTCTAATGCCTTGGCGTAGGGTCCAAGTCTCCTGGATCATGTTCGGTGAGAAAATCACGTTCCCGAAGGTTTCATTCCGTTTGGACTCCGTTTGATATTCTGTTTCTTCGAAACACTGAAATAGGCAAAAAACAACAATTCTGGGATGGGCCTCCGGTTAATAAGTTAGTCCCAAAAATAATATAAAAGTTGAAAATAAAGCCCAATATAGTCCAAAACAGTAGATAATATAGCATGGAGCAATCAAAAATTATAGATGCGTTGGAGACGTATCAAGGCCTTCCTCCACATTACCCCTCACTTCGGCCTGTGGCTCAAGACCTTTGATGTGAAGCCGAAGATGATCGAGGGGCATCATGCAGCGTGCGGAGGCGCCTTAATAAGCAAAATCGCTGACGCTCCATGGCCAAAGGGTTCCTTTCCAGAGGTGTCCGGATTATGGCAACAGGAGTGGTTTTACATCACAGCTCCCAGAAGTGCCAAGTGGGTGGATACCCCTGCTTTCCGATCGGGCCCTCCACCACAACTGATGTCATGGATTAGCAGAGGGCGAGCTGGGGTCCAGCCAAGGATGTGCCTATACTGCAGAGCCGCATTCAAGATCTCTTCGAAGGAGATTTCAGTCTGGTTATGGTGGTGCAAGTCATGCTGGTTCGTCGAGTCCAGCCTTGCAAACGGCGTCCCCTCCGCATGTGGGAGTTCAACCCAGAAGGACCACGCACTATTTAGAATTTCCTTGGCCTGACGCACGAGGAGATGTATAAATCATTCTTCGGACCCCAAATAGAGTGTCCGGATACTACCGAGGATGTGGGCCTGAGCAGCAACCGCACCGCCGACCAAGTATGTAATCCTCTAGCCGAACGCACCGTCTTTCATTTATTATGACGTCATTCCGAGAAATCGCTCTTTGACCAGGACTGGTTAACAAAGGCGAAGATGATTCGGTGTTCGGCCCCCCTTCCTGAGGGTTTGGACAATCCAGTACTGGAAAAGATGCTCGAGCTAGCACCTTGCCTGGAGCCCTCAAAGGAAGATAAAGGGGGAATAATGAGGGCGAAAGCGGGCCCCATCGCTACCAATTCCAACCGAGGGAATGAGCGCCTCCGTGAAGGAGGATAACCAAGGGGAAGATTCCGACCTTCTCTCACTCCGGGGAAGGAAGAGGACTGCCTCTAAGGATCTGGAAACCAAGGCTTCCAAACGGGAGAAGGAGTCTCCAACAGAGGGTCCTGCCTCGGAGGGTGCTCTTGCCGCACAAAGTCCGCGCGGGGATCAGCCCTCTAATGAGTCGTAAGTGATAAAAAAATGCTTAATAGTAAAGATATTATACCTTACTTCCGAGGAAAATAACCGAAGAGTTTATCTTGCAGTTCGGATCTTAGCCCTTCTCAACAGAGCTTGTCTTCAGGGGATCTTCTTCCAGAGATGATGGAGAGCGAAACGCCTCCCCCGGACTCCCCCGCTCAAGAAGCGGGCATCCTTGAGGTGTCGTCACGGAGGGCCTCCCCGGGTCCGGTGAGGCCAAAATATAATCCTATGGTCACCCGAAGTCCCCAGTATCCAGCCCTTGAAGAGGGCAAACAAAAGAGTCCGACGCCGTCTGGTATGCGGTCGGACGCACTGAGGGATCTGCTAAAGCGAGCGACCATCTCGGAAGAACACCGTATGTTGATGGGCACGGTGATGGAAAGGATTTCGTCCGCCGAAAGCGGGTTGCATGAAGCCTTTATGAGTCTACTGACGGGCTTTGAGGTACGTAAAATGATATACATTTGTGATAGTACCGCACATTTTTTGGTGTGCTCTTTGTAGGTAGTAGCCCCTGAGACTCTGGTTGTCGCCGAGAATGGCGGCAAACAGAGGCTCATAGTCCTAGGTAATAACCATGCCGCTTTTATGTGCAGGTGGTGGAAGCTCCGGTGGCTAGCCGGACTAATGAGTTTGCCGAACTAAAGTGGCAACTGGATGCGGCAGATGCCGACATCGAGCTTGTTAACAAGCGGCTTGATGAGGCACAGGGTAAGTGATGTTTTCTGGTGAATGTCACATAGGAAGAGCAGTGTGATGCCAGTATCTTTAATATGTTGTGACTGCAGATGGAGCTGCCACCGTGGAGACCCTTCGGGTGGAACTTTCCCGAGCCAAAGAACAAGTAAGGAGTAGTAATGCGGCTGCTTTGAAGGCGGCTGAAGAGTTGAGAGCCGAGAAGGCCGCACATTGCGAGAGCAGAGAGAAAATGGCTGTCGGTGTCAAAACCGACGGATCTCGGGTAGGGGGTCCCGAACTGTGCGTCTAGGCCGGATGGTAACAGGAGGCAGTGGACACGATGTTTTACCCAGGTTCGGGCCCTCTTGATGGAGGAAAAACCCTACGTCCTGCTTGATTGATATTGATGATATGGGCAGTACAAGAGTGGATCTACCACGAGATCTGAGAGGCTAAACCCTAGAAGCAAGCCTATGGTATGATTGTATGTTATGGTTGTTGTCCTACAGACTAAAACCCTTCGGTTTATATAGACACCGGAGAGGGTTAGGGTTACACAAGGTCGGTTACAAAGGAGGAGATATCCATATCCGTATTGCCTAGCTTGGCTTCCACGCCAAGTAGAGTCCCATCCGGACATGAGACGAAGTCTTCAATCTTGTATCTTCATAGTCTAATAGTCCGGCCAATGGAGATAGTCCGGCTGTCCGGAGACCCCCTAATCCAGGACTCCCTCAGTAGCCCCTGAACCAGGCTTCAATGACGATGAGTCCGGCGCGCAGTATTGTCTTCGGCATTGCAAGGCGGGTTCCTTCTCCGAATCACAGAAGAATTTGAATACGAGGATAGTGTCCGACCCTGCAAAATAAGTTCCACATTCCACCATAGAGAGAATAATATTTTCGCAGACCTAATTTTCTGGCTTGTTTTGGCAGCATGATGTTACGTCATGGCCCGGTGATTGTTCGAACCGTTTCTTTCAACCAGCTCCGCACATAACGCAAGGCAGTTTTTCGACACGTCTTGTCAAAGCAGAGATCGTGTCCCCTTATTACGGGATTATCATTAGTACGGGCATGGGTAACCCAACCGCGCCATCAATTGCGGCGCTTGGGGGATAAGCGAGTTTTACCAGGCAAGTGGGGACGCTTAGTTTCGTCCGCCCATATAAAGGGATAAGGATTCACCTTTCTATCCACGCCTTCTTCCTCCCTTACTCATCCGTTTTTGCACACTCGAGCTCTAGTGCCCAGGTCCACACTTCCCACCTCAACCCTTCTCCAACCATGTCCGGAGCGGGAGGCAGGTGGATGGTCTCCTCCGTCACGAAGGGAGACATCAAGAAACTGAGGAGAGCCGGATACCTGCCCGATGACATCGCACACCGGCTCCCAGATGAGGGGCAGCTCATCCCCGCCCCCAGGCCCAATCAGAGGGTAGTATTCCTCACCCATTTCCTCCGTGGACTGGGATTCCCTCTCCATCCCTTCGTCCGGGGGCTCATGTTTTATTACGGCCTGGATTTCCACGATCTGGCCCTGAACTTTATCCTCAACATCTCGGCATTTATCGTCGTGTGCGAGGCCTTCCTCCGCATCAAGCCCCACTTCGGCTTATGGCTGAAGACCTTCAATGTCAAGCCGAAGGTGGTGGGCGGCCGCCAGGCGGAGTGCGGAGGCACCATGGTGGGCAAGATGCCCAACGTAACATGGCTCGAGGGCTCCTTTGTGGAAACCATAAAGGGGTGGCAATTGGGGTGGTTCTACATCACCAAGCCGCGTGACCCTGCATGGGCAGCGGCCCCCGAGTTCCGATCTGGCATCCCCACGCGGCTCACCTCCTGGAAAGAGAAGGGCCTGTCCTGGGGTAGTTCGAAAGAGCTGACCGGACTCCAAACATGTATTCAAAACATGGTGAACAAGAAGCTCAAGCTTGTCAACATAGTCCAAGTTATGCTCATCCGCCGGATACTCCCGTGCCAACAACGGGAGTTCAACTTGTGGGAGTTCGATCCGGCGCAGCACCGAACTCTGAACAGTCTTTTCGACACGACTCATGAAGACGCCTAGAGGGTGCTGTTCAAAAGTGCCGAGGTCCCCCCTATTACCGAGGATCGCGGATTCAGCGTGAAGCACCAAGCCAGTGCGAGCTGCTTTACCTTTCATAGGATACTTATTTTTTTTATATAGATTGACTCCATGCGGGATCTAAACTCCTGTACCTTTGACAAGACTGGCAGATCTGTCCGGCTCCTTTGCCCGAAGGCCCCGCAGACGCTCTTCTGGCGAAGATGTTGACTCCGGCCCCTTAAACGGTGCCGGAGAAGACCAAGAAGGCCAAGGGAACCCGAAAGAGTTCCCGACGCCAGGCGTCGTTGGACTCACCGTCCGATGACTCTGCGGTGCACTCTTCCCCTGAAGACGAGGAAGAAGAAGAAGATGCTCCCCCACCAACTGGGGGAGACAAGAAAAGGAAGGCCGCCCCAACTGGGGAGGCCAGAGGGTCCAAGAAGGGAAGGACTCTCCTTCCGGACGATTCCACCGTCGCCGACGAAGGCGAAGACGAGTGGTTGCCCAGGGTCAAGCCCCCGGGGAGATCGTAAGTATTCGAATACCAGAGTAACTCATAGGATTCCTTTGTCACACTGCTTTCCCTAACGCCTAACGCAATTATGCAGGCCGCCATGAGGCAGTATTGAGGTATCATCGGGCGGCTCCTTGGGCTTGTCGGACATGGATAGAGATCGAGTGCCGACCGCCACCTCCCCTCATCCTGCCGACGACTCTGAGGTGTTGTCTCAAGAGGCACCGGATCAAGGGGAGACAGTCCCGGAGGCGCCTCAAGGCGACCTTCCGGACTCCGGGAGCCGAGGGGACGGGGCCCCTGAGAGCTCCGAGTTCAGCCCTCAGCCGAACACCACGCAGGAACCTCCAGCGGTTCCAGGCTCGAGCAGGCGGCCTCCTTCTAAGAGGGGCAAGACGCCTGTGCCGGTGACCTCTGTCCATCCAGAGGCGCCGGACAATCTGCTGGAAGTGCTTCGTAGTGCTTCCATCGACGAGGAGCACCGCACTATCATGAGTGCGGTGATCCAGAAGGTTCAGTCCGCCAAGAGCGGATTGACTGAAGCCTGTGCCATCCTTCTAACAGGCTTCGAGGTAAGTGTTTTAAAATGTAGTAGAAGTATTACCGCATAGACAGTAGCCCCTGATGCTTTGTTCGGTGTTCACAAAGAAAAGCCGAACAGAGGATCAAATAATATCGCAGGAGTCTAATGTAAGTGTGTCAATAAGCATATGCAGGCTTCGCTACTGGCGTCCACCGCACTAACTGCAGAGGTCGCCGTACTGAAGCCGGACCTCGAGGGGTCCAGGAAAGAGCTCGGCCTTGCCAAGAGGCAGCTCGAGGAGAACAAGGGTAAGTAATACCCTGTCTTATGTATATATAAAAGAGGACGTGATTGCAAAATGACAGGATCATCATATGTTTGCCAGGGGCCACGACCGAGGTGGCGACCCTGAAGCAAGCGCTAACCAAGGCCGAAGATAAAGCGGCCAAGGAGTGCACCGAGCGAGAGAAGCACGAGACTCGGGTGGGCGAGGTGCAGCAAGAGCTCCAGGCTCTTGTGGCGAAGCACGAGGCATTGGAGGTTGACTCCAAGACGCGGGAGTCTGAGCTTGTCGCGGCCCTCAAGAGTTTAAAAAGTGCCAAGATCGATGCGATGAAGAAGATAGCAGCGGGTAAGGCTTTCTATATGCAAAGCAAACATGTAAAAGTAAATTACCGATTACTTACCTGAATCCGGAGCACTTCAGGAGCATTCGCAGATTTGCCCCGCAGTGTGTCCAATGCCGCACAATTTTACCAGGCCGAGGACAGAAGCTTGACGGAGAAGCTATTCTGGTCTCAGTATGCCGAGGCCGAACATCCGGTGCCAATGAGCGACCAGGTAAAGCAGATCGTCGAGCTACATAAGGCAGCCGATCAGGCCATGAAGGGCTTTATAGTCCGGTTGTGGCCTGGCGACGCCCTTCCGAATAGCTTCTTCAGCCTGGTGAGGCGTCTTGTGGATGCCTGCCCACGGCTAGAGGTCGTCAAGCGATCTGTCTGCATTGAAGGTGCACGCCGGGCTTTCGCCCGTGTGAAATTGCAGTGGGTCAAGCTAGACACCATGAAGCTGATCAAGGAGGGGCCGCCAGAGGGCAAGGAGCACCGCCACCCTGAGATGTACTACGAGGGTGTTCTGCTGGGTGCCCGTCTCATCGTGGACGAGTGTTCAAAAGATGTAATATTTGAATGAGACTTGCTCGTTTTATCCTGTATGTATGAAAACTTGTTTCATATGCGCTATGCAATGCTTGTTGGAATTTAAAATATTACCTTCTGTTTGGCTGTTTATCCAATCTTAGAGATGGCTAGTCCTCGGCTTCTGCCCCCATGCCACAAGTGCTGGGGTGTTCGGGATAAACCCGAGCACTCTTGTTCCCATGTTTGGGTCCTTCGAGGGAGGTGCTCAGCACAGCGAACAAGGCAACCGGACTAATAATGCTTTATCACTCTCACTTAGCCATATAATTCTATAATTTTAAATTTCGGCGAAGCCCCCGGTATTCGGAAGGCCGAATTCGGGGCGCGATACACGCCTTTAAGCCGGACAGGGCCGGCCCCTCGCTCTAAGCGGCATAAGTCTTTAGGGACTTGAAAACCTCTCCGAACAGCGACCAGTCTCTCGCCTTATCATGATAGTCAATTTTAGCTTTCTCTACTGAGGTGCTGAACCCAGCAGAACCAGGGCACAATCGCAGTAGTTCTCCTAGCGCTACCTTAGCCGATAGAGCGGAACGTAAGGTACCAAAACATAGGAGCCGGGCAAACCCTACATTTGACCAAAGACATGATTCGGAGCCGATGCATATAATGCTATAAGTTCGGGGTGCCGCACTTGTGAAAGTGTTCGGACTTTTCACACCGCATTGTGGGGTACGTAAGCCCCTGGTGTATTGGCCGTACCATAGTGTACGGTTGGAAGGCATCATTAATGAACACACACACACATATATATATATATATATAACAAGAATGCAATAATAGTCGTAATGTCATGCATTGTTTATCAAAAAATTGCGTTAAAGCAGAGTGATACAGATAGTGCGATAAGCAAAGAGTAGGACTATGTCCCTTCCAAGGGCAAGCTGAGGAATGATATTAAATTGAATATTTCACTCATTACTATAATCAACCTGGGAATTCCGTGGTATAACGTAGCTGTCTGCCTCCTTGGTTGCTGCATCATGTGTTCGGCAATAGTGCTGCCGGACAGTGTTTCCAGAGATTAAGGTCCTAAAAGAAAAAGAAAAAAATAACCGAATGGGAAGCCCCTAGTGCGGTTTAGGCCGCGTCTTGGGGCGTGCCGCAGTTGTGCCCCCCTCCCCACCTGTGCCCATGGTATTTTTAATGCGTAATTATGTACGCGCGGCATGAGTTTCGCCGCTGGGCTGGGATTGGGGTGGCCACCGTATTGCTACGCGAGCTCAGGTCGTGCCATGCGGTCTATTTGCCGATTGCCCCGAGCGCGCTTGAAGGTGTCCGAGCAGTGAAGCGCCGAACTGGTTGATTGCCTTGAGAGGCTGCTTTGCGTTTCTGCTGCGAGGGCTGCGGTGTGCTCCTTTGTTCGGAGAGCGCGCTCTATGTTTCCATTGACTGTAATAACTCCGCGAGGTCCTAGCATCTTGAGCTTGAGGTATGGATAATGCGGTACCGCATTGAATCTAGCAAATGCGGTTCGCCCGAGCAGCGCGTGATAACCACTGCGGAACGGGACTATATCGAAGATTAACTCTTTGCTTCGGAAGTTATCCGGGGATCCGAAGACCACTTCCAGTGTAATTGAGCCTGTGCAATGGGCCTCTACACCTGGAATGATGCCCTTAAAGGTCGTTTTTGTGGGTTTGATCCTTGAGGGGTCTATACCCATTTTGCGCATTGTGTCCTGATAAAGTAGGTTCAGGCTCCTGCCGCCGTCCATAAGGACTCGAGTGAGGTGAAATCCGTTGATGATTGGGTCTAGGACCAGTGCGGCGAATCTGCCATGACGGATACTAGTGGGATGGTCCCTGTGATCGAAGGTGATCAGATAGGAGGACCAAGGGTTGAACTTTGGGGCGACTGGCTCCAACGCATATACGTCCCTGAGCACACGCTTCCGCTCCCTCTTGGGGATGTGGGTTGCGTATATCATGTACATCGTCCGCACTTGCAGGGGAAACCTCTTCTGTCCTCCAGTGTGCGGCTGCCGGAGTTCTTCCTCGTAATCGCTATGTGGCGCCTTGTCCTTGTTTTCGGCAATTAACTTGCCGGCCTGCTTGAACACCCAACAATCCCTGTTGGTGTGATTGGCTGGCTTGTCTGGGGTTCCGTGTATTTGACACGAGCGATCGAGTATACGGTCCAAGCTGGACGGACCCGACGTACTTTGTTTGAATGGCTTTTTCCGCTGACCGGGTTTAGAGCCTTTGAATCCGGCATTGACTGCTGTATCCTTAGTATTTTCGCTGTTAATGCGGTGCTTATGCTTGTTGCGACGTGACCTACTACTGCCGTCCTTGGTATCTGAGGTACCATGGTTCTTTGATATGTTATTACTGCGAGCCAGCCAGCTGTCTTCTCCCGCACAAAAGCGGGTCATGAGCATCGTGAGAGCTGCCATAGATTTTGGCTTTTCCTGTCCAAGGTGCCGGGCTAGCCACTCGTCTCGGATGTTGTGCTTGAAAGCCGCTAAGGCCTCCGCATCCGGACAGTCGACGATTTGATTTTTCTTTGTAAGGAACCGAGTCCAGAATTGCCTGGTCGACTCTTCTAGCTGCTAAATTATGTGGCTCAAATCATCGGCGTCTGGTGGTCGCACATAAGTGCCCTGAAAGTTGTCGAGGAATGCGGCTTCCAGATCTTCCCAACAGCTAATGGAGTCCGCTGGCAAGCTGTTAAGCCAATGCCGCGCTGGTCCTTTGAGCTTTAGTGGGAGGTATTTGATGGCGTGTAAGTCATCGCCGCGGGCCATGTGGATGTGGAGGAGGAAATCCTTAATCCATACTGCGGGATCTGTTGTGCCGTCGTATGATTCAATATTTACAGGTTTGAAACCTTCTGGGAATTGATGTTCCATTACTTCGTCTGTGAAGCATAAGGGGTGTGCGGCGCCTCTGTATTGGGCTATATCGCAACACAGCTCGAATGGGTCTTGCCCGCTGTGTTCGGCCCGACCGGATTTGCTTTTACTGTATCCGGCATGACGTTTGTCGTCTCGCAGAGTGGTGTGCCCTCGTGATCCATAGATCGATCTTGTATGCTTTGCCTTGTCCTCCAATATGTCTCGCAGGTCTGGTGTATCTCCCCATGCCTTTTTATTTGAATGGCATTGGGGTGGAGGCTGAGCTTTTGGCTGGAATGCCTCCCTATCGCAGCCACGAGGTGGCCGATCAGCCGTATCATACGCTTCTTCCTCCAGTCGGGGTAGTAACCTGCACCTTGGGTAACTCTTGGAGGGGCGCTTGATTTTATATTCCTCGGCCGCGAGGACTTCAGTCCATCTGTCAGCTAGCAGATCTTGATCAGCTTGAAACTGCTGCTACTTTTTCTTCAGGCTATTTGCCGTGGCCATGAGCTGGTGCTTGAAGCTCTCTTGTTTGACGGGATCCTCTGGTACGGCGAATTCATCGTCGCCGAGGCTTGCCTCGTCTTTGGAGGGGGGCATGTGATTGTCATCCTCCTCTCCGTCTGCCGCTCTCTCAGGAGAGCTGGCTCCTCCATCCTCCTGCTCTAAATCTTGCTGGAGGGGTTTGTTGTTGTCTTCGGCACTACCCGGAGTGTTATTATCTCCTGTGCCGGTATCACCACTTTTGCTTTGGCGGGACTTAGAGTGGCGCCGCTGACATTGGCGTTTAGGTTGCTTCTTGGAGGGGTCATCCTCCGCTATCCCATCGCCATTGCCTTCTTTGGGTGCATCCACCATGTATATGTCATATGACGAGGTGTCTTTGCAGTGCCCTATAGGTGTTGGTTCATGCTCGTCTCCTACATTGTCGTCCATACCATTGATGTCTTCGGAGTCGAAGTCGAGCATGTCGGTTAAATCATCGACAGTGGCTACGAAGTGGGTGGTGGGTGGGCGTCGAATTTCTTCATTGTCCGCATCCCAATCCTGTTGGCCATAATCTGGCCAGGGCTCTCCTGACAAAGAGAGAGACCTTAGTGAATTAAGAATGTCGCCGAAGGGCGAGTGCTGAAAGATATCCGCGGTGGTGAATTCCATGATCGGTGCCCAATCAGATTCGATTGGCAGGGGCGCGGATGGTTTGGAGTCCGGAAAATAGTCCGGCACCTTGGAGTCACGGGCTGCGCAGAGGGTTAGGCTGGTGTTTGTCTCGATCTCCATTGAGACTACAGCCCCTAAGGCGGTGTCTAACCACCCGTCCTTGACTGGCGCAGTTGGCTTCGAGCTAAGGGTCGGAGCTGATGCAGGCGCAGCCTCTGGGGTACTGTTCAGCGGCAGAGCTAGGTCATACCCATCGCGATAGTGCGGCGCGCCCGGCTGTGGATCGAATCCGTCGAAGATCAAGTCTCCGTGGACGTCGGCCGTGTAGTTCAAACTTCCAAATCTGACCTGATGGCCAGGGGCGTAGCTTTCAATCTGCTCCAGATGGGCAAGCAAATTAGCCCGCAGTGCAAAGCCGCCGAATACGAAGATCTTTCCGGGGAGAAAAGTCTCACCCTGGACCGTGTCGCTATCGATGATAGTAGGAGCCATCAAGCCTAACGGCGATGACACAGAGGAACTCTCAATGAAAGCACCAATGTCGGTGTCAAAACCGGCGGATCTCGGGTAGGGGGTCCCGAACTGTGCGTCTGGGCCGGATGGTAACAGGAGGCAGGGGACACGATGTTTTACCCAGGTTCGGGCCCTCTTGATGGAGGAAAAACCCTACGTCCTGCTTGATTGATATTGATGATATGGGTAGTACAAGAGTAGATCTACCACGAGATCAGAGAGGCTAAACCCTAGAAGCTAGCCTATGGTATGATTGTATGTTACGGTTGTTGTCCTACGGACTAAAAACCTTCGGTTTATATATACACCGGAGAGGGTTAGGGTTACACAAGGTCGGTTACAAAGGAGGAGATATACATATCTGTATTGCCTAGCTTGCCTTCCACGCCAAGTAGAGTCCCATCCGGACACGAGACGAGGTCTTCAATCTTGTATCTTCATAGTCTAACAGTCCGGCCAATGGAGATAGTCCGGCTGTCCGGAGACCCCCTAATCCAGGACTCCCTCAATGGCCAAGATGGCTGTAAAGTTAAAAGACACTGCCGACCGTTGCCAGTTCCTTGAAGAAGAAAACTGAGCGAATGCGACAGAGTTGAAAAGGACACGATGGCGACCAAAGACACCCGCTCTGCTATGAGAGCGAAGAAGGAGGAGCTGCGTGAAGCCGGGGATATTGTGGCTGGGAAGCCCTTTATGCCATGGAGGAAGTTTGGAGATCCGCGGTATGCCCCTCTAGATCGGCTGTGGAGTTTGGCAGACGCATATCTGGACTTGGCGGCGAGCGCGGTCGATGCGGCCAAATACTTCCGAGATCAAACAGATCGTGAAGTGGACAAGCTGTTCTGGTCGTAGTTTAACGTTCCAGAGCGTCCGCTTCCATTGACTGATTAGCTAGTCGAATGGGCCGAACTCAATAGGTTGTCCGGACTTGCCATGAGGTCTGTCGTGGATCAGCTGTGGCCGGAAAGGCCAAAGCCGAATAGCTATTTTAGCCTGGTGCAGCAGTTCCTTGGTGCGGTGCCGTGCATCAATGCGATGAAGAGGTCGGCGTGCATAGAAGGCTCGTGGATGGCCCTTGCCCGTGTCAAAGCATACTGGGCGGAGATGGATGCTACCACTGTTGCAGCGCAGGGTTCGGCCGTAGGCCTAGTGGCTGCCGAGCACTATTTTGAAGAAGTTCTTGAGGGAGCTTGTTTGATAGAGGCCCAATGCTCGAAGAATATTATGTTTGAGTGACATGTATTCCCATTGTAAAAACAATGTTTTAGTAAATTTATCAAGGCTGTATTTATACTTTTGCCCGAAAGTAATATGATGCCTCCTGTGCGGCCGTTTACGTATGTATATCCTGAAAGATTGTAGTCGTCGGCTTCAGCCCCCACGCATAATGCGGGGGTGTTCGCAGAAGATGCGTGTTCACACTTAATCCAATGTCTTGGTCCTATTAAGGAGGTGATAGCGCAGCTAACTAGGCAACCATACTATAATGCTTTAACACTTTCACTTAGCCAGAGGAGTTTGACAGTGGGGTTACTATATAGCCTCTGGTGGCTCTGCACTCACCCGAATTCGGGGTGAGTACATGCCTGGCCGGGAAACGGCCCTTCGTTAAGGCGAAGGAATTCTAAGATTCCGATAGGTCATCGAGTGGTTGACCAGTCTCACGCTATATCATGACAGTCAGTTTTCGGCTTTCTCTACTAAGGTGCTTGTCCGGATGAACCAGGGCACAATCGCAGTAGTTCTACTAGTGCCGCCTTAGCCGATAGAGCGGAACGTAAGGCAGCAAAACACAGGAGCCGGGCAAACCCAACATTTGACCAAAGACATGATTCAGAGCTGATGCATATAAGGCCAAACTTGCGACGCCGAACACTCCCTAAGGTATTCGGTCTTTATTGTGGGCCTGAACAGTGCCCTTTGTAAGAAGCCCCTGGTGTCCAGGCACGTGCATTATTCTGACGCGGCCACATGCCAAGACATCAGCATCCTTCTCGATTGTACTAAGAATCCGAGGGATGTGTATCAACAAGAGACAGTAAAAAAGGTTGACGCAGGGTCTTAATCTAAAAAGAATCCTTGGAACGGGTCCCTGCCGCACGTCTACGCCTATGTCTCCGTTGTGCCGTATCCTGGACGGGTGTAGCACGACGGTCATCTGTAAAAGAGAGGAACTTAGGGGAAAAGTTGTCGTGCAAAAAGGTAGGTTTAAAGAACCATGTACAATTCAAGATGAGTAAAAATTGCCACTTGTCCGCGCGCGTTGAGCCCCTTGTATTTTTGATAGGGGTGTGGCCATCAAACCTGTATGAATTACATATAGCTGCGTTGGACTCATCTAACCGTGTCCGTAGTCTTGACGACCTATCGAATGCTTTAGTTGGTGAGGCCGTTTCAGTGTGCGGCTGCCAAGGCAGCCGCACTCTCTTCGGCGTGCAGGGATCGCTCAATATTTCCATTTACTGTAATGATGCCACGTGGACCGTGAAGGAAATATGCCCTAGAGGCAATAATAAAGTTATTATTTATTTCCTTATATCATGATAAATGTTTATTATTCATGCTAGAATTGTATTAACCGGAAACATAATACATGTGTGAATACATAGACCAACAGAGTGTCACTAGTATGCCTCTACTTGACTAGCTCGTTAATCAAAGATGGTTATGTTTCCTAACCATGAACAAAGAGTTGTTATTTGATTAACGAGGTCACATCATTAGTTGAATGATCTGATTGACATGACCCATTCCATTAGCTTAGCACCCGATCGTTTAGTATGTTGCTATTGCTTTCTTCATGACTTATACATGTTCCTATAACTATGAGATTATGCAACTCCCGTTTACCGGAGGAACACTTTGGGTACTACCAAACTTCACAACGTAACTGGGTGATTATAAAGGAGTACTACAGGTGTCTCCAATGGTAGATGTTGGGTTGGCGTATTTCAAGATTAGGGTTTGTCACTCCGATTGTCGGAGAGGTATCTCTGGGCCCTCTCGGTAATACACATCACATAAGCCTTGCAAGCATAATAACTAAGATGTTAGTTATGAGATGATGTATTACAGAACGAGTAAAGAGACTTGCCAGTAACGAGATTGAACTAGGTATTGGATACCGACGATCGAATCTCGGGCAAGTAACATACCGATGACAAAGGGAACAACGTATGTTGTTATGCGGTCTGACCGATAAAGATCTTCGTAGAATATGTAGGAGCCAATATGGGCATCCAGGTCCCGCTATTGGTTATTGACCGGAGACGTGTCTCGGTCATGTCTACATTGTTCTCGAACCGTAGGGTCCGCACGCTTAACGTTACGATGACAGTTATTATGAGTTTATGCATTTTGATGTACCGAAGGTTGTTCGGAGTCCCGGATGAGATCACGGACATGACGAGGAGTCTCGAAATGGTCGAGACGTAAAGATTGATATATTGGAAGCCTATGTTTGGACATCGGAAGTGTTCCGGGTGAAATCGGGATTTTACCGGATTACCGGGAGGGTTACCGGAACCCCCCGGGAGCCAAATGGGCCAACATGGGCCTTAGTGGAAAGGTGAGAGGGCAGCCCACATAGGGCTGCGCCTCCCCCCTCTCCCTAGTCCTATTAGGACTAGGAGAGGGGCCGGCCACCTCTCTCTCTCTCCCCTTTGAAGGTTTCCTAGTTGGACTAGGATTGGAGGGGGGAGTCCTACTCCCGGTAGGAGTAGGACTCCTCCTGCGCCTACACCTCTTTGGCCGGCCAGCCCTCCTCCCTCCAACCTTTATATACGGAGGCAGGGGGCACCCCAAGACACACAAGTTGATCCTTGAGATCGTTCCTTAGCCGTGTGCGGTGCCCCCTGCCACCAAATTCCACCTCGATCATACCGTTACAGTGCTTAGGCGAAGCCCTGCGTCGGTAGTACATCAAGATCGTCACCACGCCGTCGTGCTGACGGAACTCTTCCTCGACGCTTTGCTGGATCGGAGCCCGAGGAACGTCATCGAGCTGAACGTGTGCTAAGAACTCGGAGGTGCCGGAGTAACGGTGCTTGGATCGGTCGGATCGGGAAGAAGACGTACGACTACTTCCTCTACGTTGTGTGATCGCTTCCGCAGTCGGTCTGCGTTGGTACGTAGACAACACTCTCCCCTCTTGTTGCTGTGCATCACCATGATCTTGCGTGTGCGTAGGAAAATTTTGAAATTACTGCGTTCCCCAACAGTGGTATCAGAGCCTAGGTTTTATGGTTTGATGTTATATGCACGAGTAGAACACAAGTGAGTTGTGGGCGATACAAGTCATACTGCCTACCAGCATGTCATACTTTGGTTCGGCGGTATTGTTGGTTGAGACGATCCGGACCAACCTTACGCGTACTCTTACGCGAGACCGGTTCCCTCGACGTGCTTTGCACATAGATGGCTTGCGGAAGACTGTCTCTCCAACTTTAGTTGAACCAAGTGTGACTACGCCCGGTCCTTGAGAAGGTTAAAACGGAGTCTATTTGACGAACTATCGTTGTGGTTTTGATGCGTAGGTGAGATGAGTTCTTACTTAAGCCCGTAGCAGCCACGTAAAACTTGCAACAACAAAGTAGAGGACGTCTAACTTGTTTTTGCAGGGTATGTTGTGATGTGATATGGTCAACGCATGATGCTGATTTTATTGTATGAGATGATCATGTTTTGTAACCGAGTTATCGGCAACTGGCAGGAGCCATATGGTTGTCGCTTTATTGTATGCAATGCAATCGCGATGTAATGCTTTACTTTATTACTAAGCGGTAGTGATAGTCGTGGAAGCATAAGATTGGCGAGACGACAACGATGCTACGATGGAGATCAAGGTGACGCGCCGGTGACGATGGTGATCATGACGGTGCTTCGGAGATGGAGATCACAAGCACAAGATGATGATGGCCATATCATATCACTTATATTGATTGCATGTGATGTTTATCCTTTTATGCATCTTATCTTGCTTTGATTGACGGTAGCATTATAAGATGATCTCTCACTAAATTATCAAGAAGTGTTCTCCCTGAGTATGCACCGTTGCAAAAGTTCTTCGTGCTGAGACACCACGTGATGATCGGGTGTGATAGGCTCTACGTTCAAATACAACGGGTGCAAAACAGTTGCACACGCGGAATACTCAGGTTATACTTGACGAGCCAAGCATATACAGATATGGCCTCGGAACACGGAGACTGAAAGGTCGAGCGTGAATCATATAGTAGATATGATCAACATAGCGATGTTCACCATTGAAAACTACTCCATCTCACGTGATGATCGGTTATGGTTTAGTTGATTTGGATCACGTGATCACTTAGAGGATTAGAGGGATATCTATCTAAGTGGGAGTTCTTAAGTAATATGATTAAATTGAACTTAAATTTATCATGAACTTAGTCCTGGTAGTATTTTGCAAATCATGTTGTAGATCAATAGCTCGCATTGTTGCTTCCCTGGGTTTTATTTTGATATGTTCCTAGAGAAAATTATGTTGAAAGATGTTAGTAGCAATGATGCGGATTGGATCCGTGATCTGAGGTTTATCCTCATTGCTGCACAGAAGAATTATGTCCTTGATGCACCGCTAGGTGACAGACCTATTGCAGGAGCAGATGCAGACGTTATGAACGTTTGGCTAGCTCAATATGATGACTACTTGATAGTTTAGTGCACCATGCTTAACGGCTTAGAATCGGGACTTCAAAGACGTTTTGAACGTCATGGACCATATGAGATGTTCCAGGAGTTGAAGTTAATATTTCAAGCAAATACCCGAGTTGAGAGACATGAAGTCTCCAGCAAGTTCTATAGCTAAAAGATGGAGGAGAATCGCTCAACTAGTGAGCATGTGCTCATATCGTCTGGGTACTACAATCGCTTGAATCAAGTGGGAGTTAATCTTCCAGATAAGATAGTGATTGACAGAATTCTCTAGTCACCATCACCAAGTTAGTAGAACTTCGCGATGAACTATAATATGCAAGGGATAACAGAAACAACTCCCAAGCTCTTCGTGATGCTGAAATCAACGAAGGTAGAAATCAAGAAAAACATCAAGTGTTGATGGTTGACAAGACCACTAGTTTCAAGAAAAGGGCAAAGGGAAGAAGGGGAACTTCAAGAAGAACGGCAAGCAAGTTGCTGCTCAAGTGAAGAAGCCCAAGTCTGATCCTAAGCCTGAGACTAAGTGCTTCTACTGCAAAGGGACTGGTCACTGGAAGCGGAACTACCCCAAGTGATTGGCGGATAAGAAGGATGGCAAAGTGAACATAAGTATATTTGATATACATGTTATTGATGTGTACTTTACTAGTGTTTATAGCAAACCCTTAGTATTTGATACTAGTTCAGTTGCTAAGTTTAGTAACTCGAAACGGGAGTTGCAGAATAAACAGAGACTAGTTAAGGGTGAAGTGACGATGTGTGCTGGAAGTGGTTCCAAGATTGATATGATCATCATCGCACACTCCCTATAATTTCGGGATTAGTGTTGAACCTAAATAAGTGTTATTTGGTGTTTGCGTTGAACATGAATATGATTTGATCATGTTTATTGTAATACGGTTATTCATTTAAGTAAGAGAATAAATTGTTGTTCTGTTTACATGAATAAAACCTAATATGGTTAAACACCCAATGAAAACAGTTCATTGGGTCTCGATCTTAATAATACACATATTCATAATATTGAAACCAAAAGATGCAAAGTTAATAATGATAGTGCAACTTATTTGTGGCACTACCGTTTAGGTCATATTGGTGTAAAGCGCATGAAGAAACTCCATACTGATGGGCTTTCGGAATCACTTGATTATGAATCACTTGATGCTTGTAAACCATGCCTTTTGGGCAAGATGACTAAAACGCCGTTCTCCGGAAAAATGGAGCAAGCAAAAGATTTGTTGGAAATCATACATACTGATGTATGTGGTCCGATGAATATTGAGGCTCGCGACAGGTATCATTATTTTCTGATCTTCACAGATGATTTGAGCAGATATGAGTATATCTACTTGAAGAAACATAAGTCTGAAACATTTGAAAAGTTCAAAGAATTTCAGAGTGAAGTGAAAAATCATCGTAACAAGAAAATAAAGTTTCTATGATCTGATCATAGAGAAGAGTATTTGAGTTACGAGTTTGGTCTTCAGTTAAAAACAATGTGAAATAGTTTCACTACTCAAGCCACCTGGAACACCACAACATAATGGTGTGTCCGAACGTCATAACCGTACTTTATTGGATATAGTGCAATATATGATGTTTCTTACCGATTTATCACTATCGTTTTTCGGGTCATGCATTAGAGACAGCTGCATTCACGTTAAATAGGGCACCATATAAATCCGTCGAGACGACACCGTGTGAACTATGGTTTGGCAAGAAACCTAAGCTGTCGTTTCTTAAAGTTTGGGGTTGCGATGCTTATATGAAAAGGTTTCATCCTGATAAGCTCAAACTCAAATCGGAGAAGTGCGTCTTCATAGGATATCCAAAGGAAACTATTGGATACACCTTCTATCACAGATCCGAAGGCAAGACTTTTGTTGCTAAAAAATTCGGAAACTTTCTGGAGAAGGAGTTTCTCTCGAAAGAAGTGAGTAGGAGGAAAGTAGAACTTGACGAGGTTACTGTACCTGCTCCCTTATTGGAAAGTAGCACATCACAGAAAACTGTTTCTGTGACACCTACACCAGTTAGTGAGGAAGCTAATGATGATGATCATGAAACTTCAGAACAAGATACTACTGAACCTCGTAGATCTACCAGAGTAAGATCCGCGCCAGAGTGGAAGGTAATCCTTTTCTGGAAGTCATGCTACTAGATCATGATGAACCTACGAACTATGAAGAAGCGATGGTGAGCCCAGATTCCGCAAAGTGGCTTGAAGCCATGAAATCTGAGATATGATCCATGTATAAGAACAAAGTATGGACTTTGGTTGACTTGCCTGATGATCGGCAAGCAATTGAGAATAAATGGATCTTCAAGAGGAAGATGGACGTTGATAGTAGTGTTACTATCTACAAAGCTAGAATTGTCGCAAAAGGTTTTTCGACAAGTTCAAGGTGTTGACTACGATGAGAGTTTCTCACTCGTATCTATGCTCGAGTCTGTCCGAATCATGTTAGTAATTGCCACATTTTATGAAATCTGGCAAAAGGATAAACAAAACTGCATTCCTTAATGGATTTATTAAAGAAGAGTTGTATATGATGCAACAGATGGTTTTGTCAATCCGAAAGGGGCTAACAAAATGTGCAAGCTCCAGCGATCCATCTGTGGACTGGTGCAAGCATCTCGGAATTGGAATATACGCCTTGATGAGTTGATCAAAGCATATAGTTTTATACAGACTTGCGGTAAAGCCTGTATTTACAAGAAAGTGAGTGGGAGCACTACAGCAATTCTGATAAGTATATGTGAATGACATATTGTTGATCGGAAATAATGTAGAATTATTCTGTAAAGCATAAAGGAGTGTTTGAAAGGAGTTTTTCAAAGAAAGACTTCGGTGAAGCTGCTTACATATTGAGCTTCAAGATCTATAGAGATAGATCAAGACGCTTGATAAGTTTTTTCAATGAATACAAACCTTGACAAGATTTTGAAGTAGTTCAAAATGGAGCAGTCAAAGAAAAAGTTCTTGCCTGTATTACAAGGTGTGAAGTTGAGTAAGACTCAAAGCCCGACCACGGCAGAAGATAGAAAGAGAATGAAAGTCATTCCCTATGCCTTGGCCATAGGTTCTATAAAGTATGTCATGCTGTATACCAGATCTATTGTATACCCTGCACTGATTTGGCAAGGGAGTACAATAGTGATCTAGGAGTAGATCACTGGACAGCGGTCAGAATTATCCTTAGTGAAATAAGGATATGTTTCTCGATTATGGACGTGACAAAAAGGTTCATCGTAAAGGGTTACGTCGATGCAAGTTTTTGACACTAATCCAGATGAATCTATAAGTCTCAATCTGGATACATATTGAAAGTGGGAGCAATTAGCTAGAGTAGCTCCGTGCAGAGCATTATAGACAAAGAATTTTGCAAAATACTTACGGATCTGAATGTGACAGACCCGTTGACTAAAATTATCTCACAAGAAAAACATGATCACACCTTAGTACTCTTTGGGTGTTAATCACATAGATATGTGAACTAGATTACTGACTCTAGTAAACCCTTTGAGTGTTGGTCACATGACGATGTGAACTATGGGTGTTAGTCACATGGCGATGTGAACTATTGCTGTTAAATCACATGGCGATGTGAACTAGATTATTGACTCTAGTGCAAGTGGGAGACTGAAGGAAATATGCCCTAGAGGCAATAATAAAGTTATTATTTATTTCCTTATATCATGATAAATGTTTATTATTCATGCTAGAATTGTATTAACCGGAAACATAATACATGTGTGAATACATAGACCAACAGAGTGTCACTAGTATGCCTCTACTTGACTAGCTCGTTAATCAAAGATGGTTATGTTTCCTAACCATGAACAAAGAGTTGTTATTTGATTAACGAGGTCACATCATTAGTTGAATGATCTGATTGACATGACCCATTCCATTAGCTTAGCACCCGATCGTTTAGTATGTTGCTATTGCTTTCTTCATGACTTATACATGTTCCTATAACTATGAGATTATGCAACTCCCGTTTACCGGAGGAACACTTTGGGTACTACCAAACGTCACAACGTAACTGGGTGATTATAAAGGAGTACTACAGGTGTCTCCAATGGTAGATGTTGGGTTGGCGTATTTCAAGATTAGGGTTTGTCACTCCGATTGTCGGAGAGGTATCTCTGGGCCCTCTCGGTAATACACATCACATAAGCCTTGCAAGCATAATAACTAAGATGTTAGTTATGAGATGATGTATTACAGAACGAGTAAAGAGACTTGCCAGTAACGAGATTGAACTAGGTATTGGATACCGACGATCGAATCTCGGGCAAGTAACATACCGATGACAAAGGGAACAACGTATGTTGTTATGCGGTCTGACCGGTAAAGATCTTCGTAGAATATGTAGGAGCCAATATGGGCATCCAGGTCCCGCTATTGGTTATTGACCGGAGACGTGTCTCGGTCATGTCTACATTGTTCTCGAACCGTAGGGTCCGCACGCTTAACGTTACGATGACAGTTATTATGAGTTTATGCATTTTGATGTACCGAAGGTTGTTCGGAGTCCCGGATGAGATCACGGACATGACAAGGAGTCTCGAAATGGTCGAGACGTAAAGATTGATATATTGGAAGCCTATGTTTGGACATCGGAAGTGTTCCGGGTGAAATCGGGATTTTACCGGATTACCGGGAGGGTTACCGGAACCCCCCGGGAGCCAAATGGGCCAACATGGGCCTTAGTGGAAAGGTGAGAGGGCAGCCCACATAGGGCTGAGCCTCCCCCCCTCTCCCTAGTCCTATTAGGACTAGGAGAGGGGCCGGCCACCTCTCTCTCTCTCCCCTTTGAAGGTTTCCTAGTTGGACTAGGATTGGAGGGGGGAGTCCTACTCCCGGTAGGAGTAGGACTCCTCCTGCGCCTACACCTCTTTGGCCGGCCAGCCCTCCTCCCTCCAACCTTTATATACGGAGGCAGGGGGCACCCCAAGACACACAAGTTGATCCTTGAGATCGTTCCTTAGCCGTGTGCGGTGCCCCCTGCCACCAAATTCCACCTCGATCATACCGTTACAGTGCTTAGGCGAAGCCATGCGTCGGTAGTACATCAAGATCGTCACCACGCCGTCGTGCTGACGGAACTCTTCCTCGACGCTTTGCTGGATCGGAGCCCGAGGAACGTCATCGAGCTGAACGTGTGCTAAGAACTCGGAGGTGCCGGAGTAACGGTGCTTGGATCGGTCGGATCGGGAAGAAGACGTACGACTACTTCCTCTACGTTGTGTGATCGCTTCCGCAGTCGGTCTGCGTTGGTACGTAGACAACACTCTCCCCTCTCGTTGCTGTGCATCACCATGATCTTGCGTGTGCGTAGGAAAATTTTGAAATTACTGCGTTCCCCAACAGACCGGGCATCTTAAGCGTGAGGGAAGCGTAATGTGGTATTGCATTAAAGCGAGAAAAAGCTTCGCGTCCAAGTAGTGCTTGACAGCCACTTTGGAACGGAGCAATGTGGAAGGTTAAATTTTCACTACGGAAGTTATCGGGGAAGCCGAATATAACCTCTAGTAGCAGGGAGCCCGTGCAATGAGCCCCTGGGCCTGGTGTTACTCCTTTAAAGGTAGTATTGCTATGGCAAATTTTCGTTGGGTCTATCCCCATTTTGCGGATTGTGTCCTGATATATCAGGTTTAGACTGCTGCCACCGTCCATCAGGACTCGTGTGAAGTGGTATCCGTCAATTATTGGATCTAATACCAAGGCAGCACATCCTGTGCGCCGGATACTTGCCGAGTAATCCTGATGGTTGAAGGTGATCGGTTGAGACGGCCAGTGGCAGAATTCCACGGTGATAGGCCCTTGGGCATATTTATCTGGGAGTGCCGCTTTGTTTCTCCCCTTTATCACGTGTAACACATTTACTGTTTTGACTTATGGTGGAAATTTCTTCTGTTCCCCAATGCTTTGCTTGCGAGGCTCATCCTCGTCTTTGCTTGGTGTATCCTGCCCCTTATGTTCGGCGTTGAGCTTGCCGGACTACTTGAAGACCCAACATTCTCTGTGGGCATGATTTGCAGGTTTATCGGGGGTGCTATGGATCTGACATATTTGGTCCAGAATTTTGTTTAGGCTGGACAGTTCATCTCTGGCGCCTTTTGAGGGCGGCTTTTGCTGACCTGGACGAGAGCTTCTGAATCCGGCGTTTACCGCCGTGCTCTTCGGGCTGTCTTCTTTATTCCGGCGCTTATTATTTTTGCTGCGTCGTGATTTCCTGTTTCCATCTTTAACTTTGGATGTACTTGGGTCGCTGGTGCTGCATCGGGCTAGCCAGCTGTCCTCGCCCGCGCAAAAGCAAGTCATGAGGCTTGTTAATGCTGCCATTGTTCTCGGCTTTTCTTGGCCGAGGTGTCTGGCAAGCCATTCGTCTCGGACGATGTGTTTAAAAGCTGCCAAGGCTTCGGCATCCAGACAGTCGACTATTTGGTTCTTTTTAGTAAGAAAACTGTTCCAAAGCTTTCGGGCTGACTCTCTGGGCTGTTGAGTTATATGACTTAAATCGTCTGCATCTGGAGGCCGGACATAAGTCCCTTGAAAATTTGCCCGAAAAGCGTCTTCGAGCTCTTCCCAGCTTCCAATGGAACTTTCGGGGAGGCTTTTAAGCCAGTGCCGAGCTGGAGGGGTAAATACTTAATAGCGTGGAGATCATCTCCTCGAGCCATATGGATATGGAGGATATAGTTCTCAATCTAGACCCCAGGGTCTGTTGTTCCGTCGTACGCCTCTATGTTTACGGGTTTGAATCACTCTGGAAATTCATGGTCCAGCACCTCGTTGGTGAAACATAGGGGGTGTGCGGCACCCCTGTATCTTGGTGTACCATGTTGTTCGGATGTTTGTTGTGTTGCATCGTATGCTGGAGCGCGCTTGCGTGGTCCATAGATGGATCTGGTTGCGCCGTCCTTTTGATGCGAGCCCTCGCGTGGATCGCGTATTGGCTTATTTGCGGCGTTGTTTGCCACTCTATGTTGGCCGTGAGGTCGTCTATCCGGCCAGATGGCCATTTTAATTTTTGGTTGTGGGGGATCTAAGGCCTCCTCATCGAATTCAGGTAGAAACTTCCACTTCGGGTAGCTCTTGGTGGGGTGATTACCGCCGTACTTCACTGCTGTGTTGAGTACTTTACTCCATCTGATTCTGAGTGTGTCTTCCGCAGCCTTGAGCCTTTGCTTCTGCTTATTTAGACTCCTCGCGGTGGCAACAAGCCTTTGACGGGCATTCTGTTGCTCCAGGTGTCTGTCCGGTGTGATGTCGTCCAGACTATTATCTTTGACAGAGTTGGGTTGTTCGGTTTGATTCTCCGTGTTGCCATGGTCCGGCGGTGGTTCACCCTGCTCTAACGCTGGGTCTATATGATCGTTGTTTCTGCCGAGGCGGGATTTGGAGCGGCGCTTACGCCGCCGCTTTGACTGCTTCTCGAGGGGACAACCCTTCGTTGCGTCCTTCCGTTCCTCGTCGTCGTTTTCTTTTGGTGTGTCCACCATGTATACGTCATGTGATGAAGTGGGTGTCCAGTGCCCTGTGGGCAGTGGTTCCTGTCCGTCTCCTGCATCATCGTCCATACCATTGATGTCTTCGGAGTCGAAGTCGAGCATGACGGTTAAGTCATCGACAGTGGCTACTAAGTGGGTGGTGGTTGGGTGGCGAATTTCTTCGTCATCCGCATCCCAATCCTGCCGGACATAGTTCGGCCAGGACTCTCCTGACAAGGAGAGAGACTTTCATGAGTTTAGTATGTCCGAAGGGCGAGTGCTGAAAGATATCCGCGGAGGTGAACTCCATGATTGGTGCCCAGTCGGATTTGATAGGCATGGGCACAGGCGGTTCGGAGTCCGTGGCCGGGGAAGGATCTGACAGTTTGGCAACACGGCTCTCATGAAGGGTAAGGTCAATATTCGGCTCGATCACCACTGAGGATACGGCCTCCGTGACGGGGTCTGTGCACCCGTCCATGGATGGCGCAACTAGCTCCGAATTGAGGCTCGGAGCGGCTGCCGGTGCGATCTCCTAAATACGGTCCGATGGTAGAGCTAAATCGTACTCATCGTAACCGCGTGGCGCACAAGGCAGGGGCTCAAATCCGTCGAAGATCAAGTCTCCGTGAATACCGGCCTTGTAATTTAAGCTTCCAAACCTGACTTGATGGCCAGGGGCATAGCTTTCGATCTGCTCCAGATGGCCAAGCGAGTTGGCCCGCAGTGCGAAACCGCCGAACACAAAGATCTGTTTGGGGAGAAAAGTCTCACCTTGGACTGCATCGCTATCGATGATAGAAGGAGCCATCAAGCCTAACGGCGACGACACAGAGGAACTCTCAATGAAAGCACCAATGTCGGTGTCAAAACCGGCGGATCTCGGGTAGGGGTCCCGAACTGTGCGTCTAAGGCGGATGGTAACAGGAGGCAAGGGACACGATGTTTTACCCAGGTTCGGGCCCTCTTGATGGAGGTAAAACCCTACATCCTTCTTGATTTATTCTTGATGATATGGGTATTACAAGAGTTGATCTACCACGAGATCGGAGAGGCTAAACCCTAGAAGCTAGCCTATGGTATGATTGTATGTTGTCCTACGGACTAAAACCCTCTGGTTTATATAGACACCGGAGAGGGTTAGGGTTACACAATGTATGTTACAAAGGAGGATATATCCATATCCGTACTGCCTAGCTTGCCTTACACGCCAAGTAGAGTCCCATCCCGACACGAGACGAAGTCTACAATCTTGTATCTTCATAGTCCAACAGTCCGGCCAAAGGATATAGTCCGGCTGTCCGGAGACCCCCTAATCCAGGACTCCCTCAGTGTTGTTCTAGGGGAAAGAGTTGATAAGAAATTAAATGTTATTCAATATGCTAGTAAAACTCTAGACAATGCTCGGAGAAATTATGCTACTACTGAAAAGGAATTCCTAGTAGTTGTATTTGCTTGTGATAAGTTTAGACCATATATTGTTGATTCTAAAGTAAGTATTCACATGGATCATGCTGCTATTAAATACCTTATGGAAAAGAAAGATGCTAAACCTAGACTTATTAGATGGGTTCTCTTGTTACAAGAATTTGATTTGCATGTTATTGATAGAAAGGGAGCTGAGAACCCCGTGGCAGATAACTTGTCTAGGTTAGAAAATGTTCTTGATGACCCACTACCTATTGATGATAGCTTTCCTGATGAACAATTAAATGTCATAAATGCTTCTCACACTGCTCCATGGTATGCTGATTATGCTAATTACATTGTTGCTAAATTTATACCACCTAGCTTCGCATACCAGCAAAACAAAAGTTCTTCGATGATTTTAGACATTACTTTTGGGATGACCCACATCTTTATAAAGAAGGAGTAGATGGTGTTATTAGACGTTGTGTACCTGAGCATGAACAGGAACAGATCCTACGCAAGTGTCATTCCGAGGCTTATGGAGGACACCACGCTGGAGATAGAACTGCACATAAGGTATTGCAATCTGGTTTTTATTGGCCTACTCTCTTCAAGGATGCCCGTAAGTTTGTCTTGTCTTGTGATGAATGTCAAAGAATTGGTAATATTATTAGACCTCAAGAAATGCCTATGAATTATTCACTTGTTATCGAACCATTTGATGTTTGGGGTTTTGATTATATGGGACCTTTTCCTGCCTCCAATGGATACACACATATTTTAGTTGCTGTTGATTACGTTTCTAAGTGGGTAGAAGCTATTGCAACTAGTAGTGCTGATCATAACACCTCTATAAAGATGCTTAAAGAAGTTATTTTTCCAAGGTATGGAGTCCCTAGATATTTAATGACTGAGGGTGGTTCACATTTTATTCATGGTGCTTTCCGTTAAATGCTTGCTAAATATGATGTTAATCATAGAATTTCATCTCCTTATCACCCACAGTCTAGTGGTCAAGTAGAATTGAGTAATAGAGAACTCAAATTAATTTTGCAACAGACTATTAATAGATCTAGAAAGAATTGGTCCAAGAAACTTGATGATGCATTATGGGCCTATAGAACTGCATATAAAAAATCCTATGGGTATGTCTCCGTATAAAATGGTTTATGGAAAAGCATGTCACTTACCTCTCAAACTAGAACATAAGGCTTAATGGGCTATTAAAGAGCTCAATTATGATTTCAAACTTTCCGGTGAGAAAAGGTTATTTGACATTAGCTCACTTGATGAATGGAGAACCCAAGCCTACGAGAATGCCAAATTATTTAAAGAAAAAGTCAAAAGATGGCATGACAAAAGAATACAAAAGCGTGAGTTTAATGTAGGAGATTATGTATTATTATACAACTCTCGTTTAAGATTTTTTGCAGGAAAACTTTTCTCTGGGAAGGTCCTTACGTTATCGAGGAGGTCTATCATTCTGGTGCCATAAAAATCAACAACTTCGAAGGCACAAATCCGAAGGTGGTGAACGGTCAAAGAATTAAACATTATATCTCAGGTAATCCTATAAATGTTGAAACCAATGTTATTGAAACCGTAACCCCGGAGGAATACATAAGGGACACTTTCCGGAACGTTTCAGACTCCAAAAAGGAATAGGTATGTGATACGGTAAGTAAACCGACTCCAAAACAGTTCTAATGTCAATTTTCTTCTGTTTTGGAATATTTAGAAAAATAGAAAAATAAGAAGCAGTCTGGGAAGGACACGAGGGTGGAGGGTGCACCCCCTACCTCATGGGCACCTCGTGTGCTCTCCGGACTCCGTTTTCTTACATGACACGTATTTTGGTCGGTAAAAATTCATTATATAACCTCCCGACGGTTTTGACCACCGTATCATGCAAAATTATCCTGTCTTTGTTTCGAGCTGTTCTTCTGATAGATCTAGGTCGTCATGTCATCTTCAAGTGCCCCCAAGGACCAGTTCTTTGAGAAGGTCATCAACCCCTACCTCGCGGAAGTGCTGCAACACCCTGAAACCATTGAGATGCGTGAGGGGTTGTTGCACATCCGTGATGTGGAGGGACCAAGGAAGACCGGAAGCACGGAGGCAAGGCTCGAGGCATTGGAGCAAGGAGTTTTCAAGTGTCGGTAGATGGTGGATCGTGGACTCGATTCCAATCACATTATGATCACGGAGTTCACCACTAACCACAAGCTGGACGTCAAGGACATTGGGGAGGCCATCTTCAAGCTTCATGAGAAAATCAAGCACCTCCAAGCCCAGATCTATGACCTGCAAAATCAAAATTGTGAGTATGAATATAGATTCAAGAGGATGAGTTTGGCTACAGATTTGAGGTTTCAGGAGACTCGATCATCCTTCTATGATGTTGAGCCTATGCCTTGGAAGAAGGATGACAAGCCTACGTCATCAACAAAACCACCACCTTCTTCACCAACAAAGGAGACATAATCACACAGGTATGGGCTCTCCCCTTGGCAACTGCCAATCTTGGGGAAGTGCCCCGGTATCGTATCACCATCACTTTTATCTTTACCGCTTTTCTTAGTTCGATCATTTAGATAATATCTTGATCTAGTAGTATAAAGTTTTTAGTATGATCTAGTTCTGAGTTTTGCTTTATGATCCTTCTATGTAATCGAGTCCGTGAGCTATATATAATAAAGATTAGTGTTGAGTCAAGGGCTTGATTATTTTGCCATGATCTTAAGTGAATAAAAGAAAAGAGAAAGAATAAAAAGAAACAAAGAGATCATATGGATTTTATGGAGAGTAATGAGCTCACATAGAAAGAGTATGATGAATAAAAGTTGTTGAGAGTTGACAAACATAGATTTGGTCATCGTTGCAATTAATAGGAAGTAATAAAGAAAGAGAGGTCTTCACATATAAATATGCTATCCTGGACATCTTTTATGATTGTGAGCACTCATTAAAGTATTATATGCTAAAGAGTTGACATTGGACAAGGAAGACAATGTAATGGGTTATGTTTTCTTACATCTGAGATAAATTATATTGTCATGGATCATCCAACATGGTTGAGCTTGCCTTTCCCTCTCATGCTAGCCAATTCTTTACACCAAGTAGAGATACTACTTGTGCTTCCAAACACCCTTAAACAGAGAAAATAAGCTTTATACGATCATGTGATATGGAAGAAATAAAAAGCGACAGACTACATAATAAAGGTCCATATCACAAGTGGCAATATAAAGTGACGTTCTTTCGCATTAAGATTTTGTGCATCCAACCATAAAAGCGCATGAAAACCTCTGCTTCCCTCTGCGAATGGCCTATCTTTTACTTTTATCTCCTACCTTGCATAAGAGTCATGGTGATCTTTACCCTTCCTTCTTAAATTTTATCTTTGGCAAGCACAACATGTTGGAAAGATCCTGGTATATATGGCTAATTGGATGAGAGTTTTCATGAACTATTATTGTTGACATTACCCTTGAGGTAAAACGTTGGGAGGCATAACTATAAGCCCCTATCTTTCTCTATGTCCCATTAAAACTCCATACCCATAAGTATTGCGTGAGTGTTAGCAATTGTGAAAGACTATATGATAGTTGAGTATGTGGAGTTGCTAAAAAGCTCTTAATATTGAGTCTTTCCTATCTTATGATAAATTGCAATTGCTCCAGTGACTGAGATTATAGTTTGTTAGTTTTCAATGAAGTTTATGATTCATACTTGAAATTGTGATTTAATTGTTACTCTAGCATAAGAGATCATATGACAAGAATTATATAAGTTGTTGTTCTAAGAATGATCATGATGCCCTCATGTCCGTATTTTATTTTTATCGACACCTCTATGTCTAAACATGTGGACATATTTTTCGATTTCGGCTTTCGCTTGAGGACAAGCGAGGTCTAAGCTTGGGGGAGTTGATACGTCCATTTTGCGTCATGCTTTTATATCGATATTTAGTGCATTATGGGCTGTTATTACACATTATGTCACAATACTTATGCCTATTCTCTCTTCTTTTACAAGGTTTACATAAAGAGGGAGAATGCCGGCAGCTGGGATTCTTGGCTAGAAAAGGAGCAAATATTAGAGACCTATTCTGCACAGCTCCAAAAGTCCTGAAACTTCACGGAAGTCATTTTTAGAATATATAAAAAATACCGAGCGCAAGAAGTCACCAGGGGGCCACACCCTGCCCATGAGGGTGGGGGCGTGCCCTACCCCCTAGGGGCGCCCCCTACCTCATGGGCCCCTGGTGGCCCTCCGATGTCCATCTTCTGTTATATGAAGCCTTTCGATGAGGAAAAAATCATAAGCCATCTTTCCGGATGAGACTCCGCCGCCACGAGGCGGAACCTTGGCGGAACCAATCTAGGGCTCTGGTGGAGCTGTTCTGCCGGGGAAACTTCCCTCCGGGAGGGGGAAATCATCGCCATCGTCATCACCAACGATCCTCTCATCAAGAGAGGGAAATCTCCATCAACATCTTCACCAGCACCATCTCCTCTCAAAACCCTAGTTCATCTCTTGTATCCAATTCTTGTCTCTAAGTCCGGGATTGGTACCAGTGGGTTGCTAGTAGTGTTGATTACTTCTTGTAGTTGATGCTAGTTGGTTTATTTTGTGGAAGATCATATGTTCAGATCCTTTATGCATATTAATACCCCTCTGATTATGAACATGAATATGCTTTGTGAGTAGTTACGTTTGTTCCTGAGGACATGGGAGAAGTCTTGCTATTAGTAGTCATGTGAATTTGGTATTCGTTCGATATTTTGATGAGATGTATGTTGTCTCTGCTCTAGTGGTGTTATGTGAACGCCGACTACGTGACACTTCACCATTATTTGGGCCTAGAGGAAGGCATTGGGAAGTAATAAGTAGATGATGGGTTGCTAGAGTGACAAAATCTTAAACCCTAGTTTATGCGTTGCTTCGTAAGGGGCTGATTTGGATCCACATGTTTCATGCTATGGTTAGGTTTACCTTAATACTTTTGTTGTAGTTGCGGATGCTTGCAATAGATGTTAATCATAAGTGGGATGCTTGTCCAAGTAAGGACAGTACCCAAGCACCGGTCCACCCACATACCAAATTATCAAAGTACCGAACGCGAATCATATGACCGTGATGAAACCTAGCTTGAAGATATTCCCATGTGTTCTCGGGAGCGCTTTACATCATATAAGAGTTTGTCCAGGCTTGCTCTTTGCTACAAAAAGGATTGGGCCACCTTGCTGCACTTTATTTACTTTTGTTACTTGTTGCTCGTTACAAATTATCCTATCAGAAAACTATCTGTTACCTATTATTTCAGTGCTTGCAGAGAATACCTTGCTGAAAACCGCTTATCATTTCCTTCTACTCGTCATTGGGTTCGACACTCTTACTTATCGAAAGGACTACGATAGATCCCCTATACTTGTGGGTCATCAAAAACCAACGCAGTGCTCAAGAGGTAGCACTTATCAGCCCTTTACAGTTCAAAGTTTGAACTTTTTGCACAATAACTTGTTGTGTCAAAGTTTCTTATCCCCCTGTTTCATTATTGCTGCCACCCCCGAGGAGATTTCATCGTCCCTTGATGAAGCTTGCCGTAGGATTGAGCAGGATGCATTAAATAGGAGGTCGTCAAGGGATCAAGGGCAATCAAGTTCTAATGTGCCTGCTGAACTTGTATCCGATGATATCGTCAGAAGTACGACCCCTGGCTCTGTGAGGCAGACAAGGGTACTTCACACACCACCAGTGGATGACTTTGAGCTCAATGTTACGGCTACAAAGGAGCATACCCAACTATATGATATTTTCGAGCATTTCGGAAATGTGAGGTCGAACAGCAAGCACATGAAGGATCTGAAAGAGTAATTTCCACACCACATAACCTCTTACTTGCTTTTTTCTGATTTTTCCCTTTTAGCCATGTGTTGTTTATTTTTATTTTTTAGTAGACATTATTCTTTCATGTTATATCATTTTCATACAGCTCATGTTTGGACAGAACCAAAATCATACAATGCGTGGCGACATACGTCGACCTGGGTGATCTTGCCAGGTCTGTGAGGCCTACTAGTAAAATGTCGAAGAATGTAGTTGCGTGTGGATTTGACTTCATCAATAGGTATGTGGACATTTGTCCCAACAAGACGATCATGCAGTACAATGTGACCTGCAAAATATGGGATGGTGACTTCCACCATCGCATCCCGAGGAAACATTTTGCCGCGCATGGTGATTTCAAGCTCACACTGAAAAAATGTGTGAGTGTTTCTTCTCATTGTAGATGTTTTACTTTTTTCCATGCTATGTTTTGTCAATAGTTATACTTGATATGTTGGTTACATACTGTTCGTGACAGATGTTTCATGTGGCAACAACTGCACTTTGTTAAGGAAGTGTGATCTTTTAATGCAACTTATGTGGCAACTTCACTTAAAATACTGGGCAACTTTGTTTACCCAATGGATGGTAACTTCTGCTAATTACACATGGCAAATGAACCTTTTTCCATGTGTCCACTATGGCCACCTGATGCTTGCTTTCCATATATCCCTTATTGCAAGTATAACATTCTGTTGTGATGTGAAATCCTTTTTGTCTTTTCTCTTTTTTACTTGCAGATCATGTTCCCCATGTTCTAGCTGCTTGCACCAGATGACCCAGATGACAAGTCTAGTCACCACTAGGCCATTTTCCTTAACCTAAAGAACCAACGTTTTGAGGTGCTTAATTCAATCCATTCAAGAGCTGACGAAGACCTTACTACTCATGCTGGATTCTTCATCAACAACCTGAAAGAAACCTTGAACCATCATTACGAAAACTCGAAGGTCCATATCAGTCATTTTCCAACTGAGTATGTCATGACTGAGAAGCAAAGAAACGGGTAATTACTATATTTTTCATGTGTTTTCCACCTCAATTTTAAACCTTTTCATCTCATCATCAAAGTTTATCATGTTTTTGTTGGCATGTGTTCACTTGTTTGTTTCGTTCTAGGCATGAGTTTGGGTTTTACATGTTGGAATATGATACGTCTCCATTGTATCTACTTTTCCAAACTCTTTTGCCCTTGTTTTGGACTCTACCTTGAATGATTTGAATGGAACTAACCCGGACTGACGTTGTTTTCAGCAGAACTGCCATGGTGTTATTTTTGTGCAGAAATAAAATTACTCCGAATGAACTGCAACTTTACGGAGATGATTTTTGGAATTAATTAAAAAATATTGGCGAAAGAATCATCCGAAGGGGGCCCACACCCTGGCCACAAGGGTGGGGGCGCGCCCACCCCCCTGGAGTGCGCCCTCCGTCCTTGTGGGCCCCCTGGACCTCCACCGACGTCTACTCCAACTCCATATATTCACGTTCGGGGACGAAAAAAAGGATTCATCATGTTTTATGATATGGAGCCGCCACCATGCCCTGTTCTTCCTCGTAGGCTTGCTAGACCGTGATGGGTTGGATGAGATTTACCATGTAATCGAGTTAGTTTTGTTAGGGTTTGTTCCCTAGTATCCACTATGTTCTAAGATTGATGTTACTATGACTTTGCTATGCCTAATGCTTGTCATTAGGGCCCGAGTGCCATGATCTCAGATATGCATCTATTATGTTTTCATGAATATATTTGTGTTCTTGATCCTATCTTGCAAGTTATAGTCACCTACTACGTGTTATGATCCGGCAACCCCGGAGTGACAATAGTCGGGACACTTCCCGGTGATGACCGTAGTTTGAGGAGTTCATGTATTCACTAGGTTCTAATGCTTTGGTCCGGTACTCTATTAAATGGAGGCCTTAATATCCCTTAGTTTCCAATAGGACCCTCTGCCATGGCAGGTAGGACAAAAGATGTCATGCAAGTTCTTTTCCATAAGCACGTATGAATATATTCAGAATACATGTTTACATTATATTGATGAACTGGAGCTAGTTCTGTGTCACCCTATGTTATAAATGTTGCATGATGAATGCCATATGACATAATTATCCATCATTGATCCATTGCTTATGAGCTTCTCACATATTGATCTTTGCTAAGTTACTTTTCCGTTGCCACTGTTACGATTGCTACAAAACTACTACTGTTACTTTTGCCACTGTTACCATTACTTCCATATTACTTTGCTACTAAATACTTTGATGTAGATATTAAGTCTTTCAGGTGTGGTTGAATTGGCAACTCATCTGGTAATACTTGAGAATATTCTTTGGCTCCCCTTGTGTCGAATCAATAAATTTGGGTTGAATACTCTACCCTCAAAAACGGTTGTGATCCCCTATACTTGTCGGTCATCAAGACCTTTTCTGGCGTCGTTGCCGGGGAGCACAACTCTATTCTCTGAGTCACTTGGGATCTGTATTTGTTGATCACTATGAGCAATTTAAAATATCAAAGAGCCAAGATTTTTCCCTCAACTATGAGGGGAGGTAAGGAACTGCCATCTAGCTCTGCACTTGATTCTCCTTCTGTTTTGAGTAAACTTGCGACACCTACACCTGCTATTGATTCTGATATGTCGCATGTTATTGATGATGCCACTTCTACTATGCATGATGCTTATGATAATACTACTTCTTTGCTTGATAATACTGCGCCACTAGGTGAATTCCTTGATGAACAACTTGCTAGGGTTAGAGAGAACGTAATTACTGAAACTCATGATATTATTGAAACTAAAGATTATGATTCTCCCCCTAGATATGAATTTCCTGTTGTACCTTAGGGTTATGTTATGGATGAAGAAACTGCTAGATACTTCTTTGCTTGCAATGATAGAGAAGGCCTTAAGAAACTGTTACCTAAGTTGAAAGAAAAATATTTGAATGCTAGAATGAAATATGATCCTAATTTTGCTACTTCACCTATCTTTGTTACTGATAAGGATTATGAATTCTCTGTCGATCCTGAGTTAATTACTTTGGTTGAATCTGATCCTTTCTATGGTTATGAATCTGAAACTGTTGTAGCAAATCTTACTAAAGTGAATGATATAGCCACCCTATTTGCTCATGAGGAAAAATTCGTTATTACTATATTCTTAAGTTGTTTCCTTTCTCGTTAAAGGGTGATGCTAAGTTATGGTTTAATTCTCTTGCTCCTGGTTGTGTGCGTAGTCCCCAGGATATGATTTACTACTTCTCTCAAAAATATTTCCCTGCTCATAAGAAACAAGCTGCCTTAAGGGAAATATTCAAATTTGTGCAACTTGAAGAAGAGAGTCTCCCACAAGCTTGGGGGAGGCTTCTCTAGTTACTTAATGCTTTGCCGTATCATCCTCTCAAGAAAAATGAAATACTTGATACCTTTTATAATGGACTAACTGATGCTTCCAGAGACCACCTGGATAGTTGTGCTGGTTGTGTTTTCAGGGAAAGATCTGTTGAGCAGGCTGAATTGCTATTGAACAATATATTGAGTAATGATAATGATTGGACACTTCCTGAACAAACTCCTAAGCCAACTCCAAAGAAGAGGGGTATTCTATTTCTCAGTCCTGAAGATATGCAAGAGGCAAAGAAATCTATGAAAGAAAAAGGTATTAAAGCTGAAGATGTTAAGAATCTACCGCCAATTGAAGAAATACATGGTCTTGATAACCAGACACATGTAGTAGAGGTAAACTCTCTCCATAGATTTGATGAAGGAGATATTCCTCATAATAAGTCTGCTAGTCAATGCTTGGATGAGCTTGATAATTTTATAGTTCAACAAGAAAAGTTCAATGCTTATGTTAGTAGACAATTGAAACGCGATGCTTACATCACTACTGCAGGATTGTACAAACGCGACACTACGATCAGAGACCCTTCGACGAACTGTGTTCGACGCCATAATCGCAAACGATGGTGCAAAAGAACCGTCATAAGAGGTACAAAACATTTGCGTTGGCGGAGCTATCAAACAAGGTTCAGATTGTAGTTGCGTGTGCGATGCAGGGCATATGGTTCGGCTCAATGAACTGTTTGCGATGAGGCGGAACAAAAGAAACGGGCAGCCTGATGAAGGCGTGTGCCTTATAGAGCATACGGTTCACTCGGATGAACTGTTTGTGATTAGGCAACACAAAAGAAACGGTCAGCCAGATCAAGGTGTGTGTGATACGCGGCAAACAGGCCCGTAATCAGAAATGTGTGCGAAGACCAATAATAACACCGACGATTGCTGCTAATAAGCCGTGCGATTTTCTCTGTCTACATTAGAATAACATGTATATATATAACTGAAGTAAACATCCAATTACATAAGTGACTATACAGATCATTCGCACACACCTCAATAAAAATTGTGTGCATTCTAAAGTAGGAGAAACGATTGTCTAGTCATCTACTTCTTGTGACGCTCCCGCCACTGCTATGTGGCTCAACCCCTCATCTGGGTCAAGAAGAAGACAGTTCCTCATGTCAACGATCCGCTTGTACATCTCGTAGCTTGTGTATGCGTCCATGGCCACGTACTTGACATGTTGTTGATCTAGTCTCTTATGCCACACACTCTGCCAGGCGTTCCTGTCCTTATTTCTCTTATTCTTCATGTTCATGTAGTAGGGGTCGATGATGGGCGAGGCGAGGTCAACCTGGGAGTTCAATTTGTTTTTGTCGCTGCCCTAGACCTTGTAGTGGCTTTGGATGTTGTCAAGATTCATGCATTTCAAGTCCGAAACCTTGAGCGCTTTTAGATCGTTGGTGGTGTCCACCGTAGCGAAACTATAGTTGGAGCTGTTGATAAACCTGGAGAAAGGCTCGCAAGGCCTTGTGGCAAGGTGGTAGTGGTAGACGAGGACGTCATGTCGCACGCACAACTGGGCGACGGCAACCTTCTAATCGTGCCCGGCACGACCGATGGTGTAGTCGTGGTCGAAGCCGACCACTCGGTACTTGTCCACGACAAGGAACTGCTCCATAGTTTGGATGGAGCTCTCCACCAAGACCGGGTCATTCGTGTACACCACCGAGAGGGCCTTCCCCCTCACGTGGGTGTCCACTATGTGATGCGTGGTGAACTGCCCGCCGTTGTCGTTGTCGGCCGCTGGGAGCGCCATTGGAGCCACGGGGAGCGCCATTGGAACCGCTGGATGTCCTCTTTGTATGTGTCCTCGTGGGTGTGCTTATTGTATCATGTGAGACGAGACATGAAGGTAAATGGCCGCAGGAATAAAAGGGGTCTGGGCGGTGTGGATTCTCGGCTCGTCCGCATGGCAGTTTTTGCAGTGGGTAACTGCATCGTCGCGCCACACCCGGCGCAATGGCTTGCACACAAACGTGCGTGGTCGTGTCCCGGCCCCAAATACTAGCAGCGCACATGAAGGGACGAGGGCAGAGCACCCAGAGGGACGCGAGAGTAGAGCGCGCGCGCCGGGACGCGAGCAGAGCATGCTGCGGCCGCCTGAACCGCAAGCAACCACATGCATAGAGCAGTTGAACACGCAGGAAATGGTCGCCTACAAGCAGGCCGACAGTTGCGTCGCTGCGTAGAGAGCGGCCGTGTGCTACCACCTCCATCTAGTCTATAGTCTCCTTTATATTATGTGCCATACTTTGCCCTCAAATTTAACCAACAAAATGTTAATGCATCTTTTAAAAATTATATAATTGGAAACTATGTTCAAATACAAATCCAACTATATAATCTTTGGCGATATGCATTCGTATTTTATTAGTTAAATCATATTTATAAACCAGGACAGTGGTAAAGTAGGTAATTAAATCGCAAATATTTTTTATTAACCTATGTGTACGTGGCCATTCGTCCTCCTCTCACACGTCTTGTCACCCCGCTACCGCAGACGGCTTACAGCGCAAGCTTGCGTAGCACACGGGGCGTTCTTTTGGCCAAACAGTGGCGCCAATGAATCGTTGGTGAGCCCATTCCTGCGCAAGCTTCCTAGCCGACTCGATGAAATCCTCCAAAATCCCAATGCTTACCGGCCTGCTATAAAACCCTCACGGCCGGCAAGTCATGCGTCGCATTTTCCCCTCCCTCCCTGTAGTTTATATCGCCTACTTCTCCCCCATTCGCCAATGGCACTGGTCCGTCATCGTCGCTCAGCCACTCCACCGTCATCAGAGGACAGCTCCAGCTAGGAGACTACACCGTGGCAGCGGCATAGTCCCCGGCGTAGTGTAGTGCGCGTGGCGTCCCTATTGGGTGTGCGCGGAACACCCACCACACGCTCCGCCGCCGATGCCCGTCGGCAGCTGTTGCTGCCACACCATCGTCGAAAACCGGGGCCATCAGGTGCTCCGCCGCCGTGGCCCGAAGGTGGGAGGTGGCCCTCCTGGCCTCCACCCCACTGCCGGCCACTATGGCCATCACCCGCTCCGCCACCTCGGCCCGTAGGCGGGAGGTGGGGTTGTGGCCGCCACCCCGTCGTCGGCCGCCGTGGCCGCCAGCCCATCATTAACCGCCGGGGTCATCACCCGCTCCACCACCACCGCCCGAAGGCGGGAGGCAGAGGTGGATGCCCGCACATGCGTCAGCAACCTAGCGCACTACACCGAGTTCCTGTGGGAGGAGGAGGAGCGCCTTGTCGAGCATGCAAAGAGCCTTACCGCCGCCGTGGCCGCGGCACACGCTGCCTCTGAGGCGAGGTATCAGGAGATCTACTAGGAGAACCACCGCTTCGAGAGGGGTCATCTGGAGCGGCAGAGGGCGTTCGAGGTGAGCGTCACCGAAGCTGCAACAGCTGCAGGCACCGTATTGCGATTGCCCAGCTCGTCAGTAGGCTCCTCCTCCTCTGCCTCTTACTGAGTGTGCTCGGCAGAGGAGAGGCAGCCGTAAGTAGTACAAAGCCCCTACGCAGTAGTAGTATTTAGGGGCTATTTTGTTCAGTTCATCTGACTATAGATGTGGTGGAACTGTACAACGTACTTAAAATTAGTTAGTATATATAGTTGAACTAGCAATTTCAATACATGGTTGGCAACAATTGGGGAAAAGTTTGGTTGGTTCAGCTGTCGAGTTGAACTATTTGTATAAATTAAGAGCGACTGCTTAATCTATGAATGAAATCTATGCTTAATTACTGAATTTTAGTTGCAGAAATTAGATACTGCTAGTGATTTTTAGCTTCATATTTTGACAAATCGCAGTGTTACAAGGTTGACAAATCTTACCAAATTGTTTGTACGTGGTTGCACACGGGTCATCCAAAACAACCGTTTGCGTTGAAGGGATGCACAAATCCTGCGCTACTCTCACTTTGCATACATGTGTTCTATCTAAAACGTTTGCGATCAAGAGCAGCAGAAATCCTGCTCGGCACATTTTCATTTGGCTTCCTGGGGAAGCTGTTAGTTTGCATACCGGTGTTCTAACTAAAATGTTTGTGATGATTGTTTTATATTTAAAAAGCAAATTAAACTGCGGCTTGGGTGCCATTAATGGAGAGGATGCGAGCAAGGCGGGCGGCCATGGAAGTCAAAGGGCTCGCTTCCCAGTGAGCCTGCGCAGCGCACAGCTCGCACGCTTCCTGGTGAGCATGCACATTCGAGGACATCTTGCATGCCTCTCGGTTAGCCTGTGCATTGGACGGCGCTCGCACTCCTCCCGTTCAGTCAAGGTCAAGCAGCTGTTCGCACGGCACCTCCTACAACCATTAAAACCAAGACACGTGGCGTCACATGAAATGGTTAACAGAATGCACACATTTTGAATTATACAAACATTTGAGATATTAAAGTGGCAGCTATTTTTTTCAAAATGCCTTTGTTGGCTGTCATTATTCTAGTGCGCCTTCTCTCAAAATGGACACGAAAAATACCACAGCATGTCGGGTGCCATTCCATGATAGCATGCCAAGTTTCATGAATTTCAGACGAGTTTTGGATTTACTAGAATTTGAAAACCAGGCATCTCAATGTTTTGCCGGCAATCAACGGTGCCCTGGTGTTTGAAATTCATTCCCATTTCTTGCATGGGACCTAAGCATGCACACAAGGGCACATATTTGATTTTTCAACCAATTTATATGCACTGGAGCATGTGCATGTAGTTCAAATTTGAATTATGCACATAAATGCATTGAAAACTCAGTTAATGCATAAAAATGTCCAAACGAACCCTGAAAAATCACAAAAATTCACACAACACTCCTGTTGTTCTATGTTGACACGACAAAAATTTGAAAGCAATAAGAGGCAATGGATATCGTTTCGTCCCCAAAGGTGGGACGTTCCTACGAAAACCATCATGCTTGTTGTGAGAAGCATATACCCAAACCTTCCCCAAATGGGACAATTTTTTTACCACGGCATGTTGATGCCGCTCCATGATAGCATGCCAAGTTTCATGAATTTCACACGGGGTTTGGATTTACTAGAATTTAAAAACCAGGCATCTCAATGTTTTGCTGGCAATCAACGGTGCCCTAGTGTTTGAAATTCATTTCCATTTCTTGCATGGGACCTAGGCATACACCCAAGGACACAAATTTGATTTTTCGTTCAATTTATATGCACTTGAGCATGTGCATGTAGTACAAATTTGAATTATGCACATAAATGCTTTGAAAACTCAGTTAATGCATAAAAATGTCCAAACGAACCCCGAAAAATCAGAAAAATTCACACAACACTCCTGTTGTTTGATGTTGACACAAGAAAAAAAATTGAAAGCAATAAGAGGAAATGGATATCATTTCGACCCCAAAGGTGGGACGTTCCCTACCGAAAATCATCATGCTTGTTGTGAGAAGCTCCGGTTTGTGAGAAGCATATACCCAAACCTACCCTAAATGGGACAAAAAATTTACCGCTGCATGTTGATGCCGCTCCATGATAGCATGCCAAGTTTCATGAATTTCAAACGGGTTTTGGATTTACAAGAAATTAAAAACCAGGCATATCAATGTTTTGCCGGCAATCAACGGTGCCCTGGTGTTTGAAATTCATTCCCATTTCTTGCGTGGGACCTAAGCATGCACCCAAGGACACAGATTTGAGTTTTCAACCAATTTATATGCACTTGAGCATGTGCGTGTAGTTCAAATTTGAATTATGAACCTGAAATGGCTAGAAAACCAATTTAATGTATAAAATGTTAAAACGAACCCTGAATAATTCCAATTCTTTTACGACACACATATAGTTGAATGTTCACTCTAGATAAAAGGTCTAGCAATTCAAACACCGTCCATTGCCTCTGTGACCCCATTATGTAATTCAAATCAAGATGAAAAATCAAGTAGATCGCACACAGTTTATTATCAGCAATCGTGTGAGATGCAGCACAAAATATCCTGGAGCACCATCGGTGTATAGTACGCCTATGGCTTACGCGAGACGGTGCGTCGGCTACAGTCCACAGCCGGTGTCTCAAGCACACTAGCTCGCTCCCCAAATATCATTTCACTGTTCAATCGTCGCCGGTGAAAGATGGGCACGTGGACCCACGTCGTGAGGGCAACTTCGGTAGCCCACACCGGCAAGAGCGCGGCCGCAGCCGCCATCCGCGTGCTAACAAGGTGCATGAGCACGACTGCATTCTGCGACCGGGCGGCAAAGACAGCCGGCCGCTGTTGCTTCTCAGGTGGCGGCAGCGACATCTGCCTTGGGGATAGCAACTAGCGAGAGCGGCACAATAGCTGTCTGTTCCGCAGTGGCGGCCTTAGCCCCGATGGAGGCCGCCCACGACCATGTCAAGGACGCCCATGCCCAGCTCCTGGCAGTCACCGCACAAATTGAACGAAGCTTCTCCGACAACGATCGGCAACCCATGACCGAAGAGCTGGCAATCATCAAGAGCGTTCGAGAAGCCGTCCGTTCCTCCGGCGCATACCATGCGACGACAGAGCCCGTCCAAGGCCAGATCGCATCCGCCCACACCCAGCTCGTGGTGGACTTTTCCAAAGAGATGGCGTACACGAATGGCGAGATGCTTGCCGAGTATGGTGCGATGGATGCCATGGAGCCCCTTCCCCAGGAGACCGTCGGGCGCGAGCTGGACATGGAGGCGGCGGCGAAGATCGACAAGCACCAGCTGTAGTAGTAAAATTTGTTTTGTTAACTTAAGAGCGCCGGTCTTTAATATATTAGAGTAATGCTTAGGTCAGCTAGCTCTATTTAATTGCTGAACTTGCTCGATTAAGAAGTGTAGGTGTGCTATAGTCTCCTTTTTGTACCCAAATTATGCAATAACGTGGATGACAACTGTAACCATGGAAACCAAAACTTTTGACGTTCAAACTCATCACACATGGGTGAAGCTATCTGAATCATTTGTGATGTCCACATATCATACACAGTTCTGAATAAGGGACCGTGTCTGATGACACTTTGCGCGCAAGTTTTTTGGCTGAAGCGATTCCAAATTTTCGGCTTCCACGGAAGTATCTACCTCCCCGCCCCCTCCCCCTTACCAAAAGCCACATTTCCCCTCTTTCCGCCTTCCTTTCCTAGTTGAAACCTTCACTCCTTTCTTGCAGCGCCGCCTCCTTGTCGGCGACCCTCCTTCACACTGCTCGGCCTCGTCTATCCAGGCAGGTAATCCACACTCGAACCCCATACTCCTCCCTCCACATGCCACATGCCCCGACCACCAGCGCGAGCGCGACACCTTCCACCCAAATCACTGACCCCTCCACCAAATAAGCGCCGCCCTAAGCCATGGTGCACGCAGTATAGCCAGGATCTCATGGAGCATTTGGCAGCGGAGAAGCAAATTGCGGCCGCACGTGCGGTTGAGGTCGCGATGGCTGCCATTCGTGCTGACCCCCAGATCTTGGAGGAGAACCTTGCCATTTGCTAGATACGCCAGTTAAGCATGCTTGGTTTACCCGTTGCGGGTGCTGCTCATGCCTTTCCTTGACAAATTCTAGTGAATTGTGCTATCTAATTTTACCATGCAATTTGTTGCTCTAGTGTATATGTTCTATATGTCGTGCAGTGTGGTGCTCACTTTTTAACTATTTTGTTAATTAGTTGTCATCTTCAACTAACTGTTTGGTTCAATTCTGCAAATGTGATGTTCAATTCTTCAGGCTGCAATTTTGTATTGTCTTCCATGTGAGAAATAAATCAAATTTATCTTTACAAAATACATGAGAAATGAATATAATTTCTATATTTCCAAGTTGTCAAGCATGCTTGGTCTGGTTATACATTGTGCAATGTGGTGCTCAGTTAACGTTTGGTTCATTTTGTGTAGTGGTGTTTAGTTAACTGTTTGGTTCAATTCTGCGATGCGATGTTCAATAGTTGTGGGTGCATCCTGTTATTGTGTACCATGTGAGGAATAAATTGAATTTGGCTATAGTAAATACACAAGAAACAAATACAATTGCTACAATTGGCTATAGTTAACTATTTGGTTAACTGTCTGATCTTCTATTAGGAGTATTTTATATTGTGCAATGTGGTGCTCAGTTAATGTTTGGTTCATTTGTTGTGGTGTTTAGTTAATTGCTTGGTTCAATTCTGCAATGTGATGTCCAATTGTCGTGGGTAGAATTTTGTATTGTCGTGCATGTGAGAAATAAATCGAATTTGGCTGCATTTAATACATGAGAAACATATACAACTGCTATATTTTCTAATTCTTAATCATGCTTGGTTTGGGTAAATGGGTTTTCCGTGTGGTTTGAATTCATTAGGATAAAGGGAAACAGTGGGTTTTCCTAGTCCTTATATGGGTTGCAGGGAAACAATGGGAAGCACTGAGGTTTTCAATCGAGGTTAGCACATGCATGGTCCGTTCTCTAATAGCACATTATTGTGCAATTGCAGGAACCATTCTAATATTTCGGTTTTTAACAATTTGGTCTTGCACATGTAGGTCCTGCTGTCAGAGGTTTTGACCCATTGTTCGACCCTTTTTGCATATGGGGAAATGAGTTGTCCATGAATATCAATCAAATCAAGAAACTCGGAAAGATTGTTAGGATAAAGAAATTAGCGACAAAAACAACAAGATATTTGTCTGCACAATGAAGAAGACATCAGTTCACTACAAGATGGTACTAACTATTATACCTTGCTTTTTTTTATTCCTTTGCCCCATTTCCAATATAGAGAAGATATTTATGCACATCCTTGTTTTCAGGCCTTTCCAAAGCAGTTCACTGATGATTACCTCTCAAACCACCTCTATGGTCAGGAGGCGAGGAAGGTATTCATACAGCACCCACGGGTCAATATTGAAGTGTTCCTAAAGAGGACGAAGGACGGACGGTCAATCATCCATAGGCACTGGCCTAAAGTTGCAAAGACCTTCAACATGAATCACTACTAGGAAAAAGGCTATAGATGGAAATGACACTAATGGCGCACCAGACATGTGGTGTGCCATTACCATATACTAATGCCGCACCATCTGTTGGTGCGCCATTAGTGTGGACACAGTGCGCCACTAGTAACAAAATGTTTTTTTTTCATTTTTTCAAACATACTAATGGCGCATCCGGGCAGAGTGCGCCACTACTGTATTTTTTTTTACTTTTTTGCAAAACTACTAATGGCGCACCATTGCATAGTGCGCCATTACTAGTTTAAACTAGTAATGGCGCACCGTGCCACGGTGCGCCATTAGTATAATTTTTTTTTACTTTTTTGCAAAACTACTAATGGCGCATGTCTGTGTGGTGCGCCATTAGTATGTTGGGTTACTAATGGCACATGTCTCTGTGGTGCGCCATTAGTAACCTCGGACCAGCTAGATATTTTTGGACAGCCACACCTACACACTCACTTTCCCCACTTCATTCCCCCCCACCTCCTTATCTAAGCTTTTCGGCTGCCTCCTCCTCCTCACCTGATTTGCACCATAGATTCATCAAAATTAAGTGTTGAAATTACCTTTTTTGATAGGTAAGTAAGGGGAAAGCTATCTTCATGTTGTAGATCTACTTTTTTTCTCCCTAGCTCGCTCCAACAATGTGCACATGCACTTTTTGTGGCCTAGCTAGATCTATGTATGTTTGTGGTGTTGCGTATGTTTGTGGTGTTGCATATATGTTTGTGTTTGTAGGTACCGGTATTTGAAATGCGATAGTTGCCAATATTTTGCCGGAATGTTGATTCATTTCCGTTTCGGCGAGATTTTTGGCACTATGCATTCTTTTTGGTCCTATTTTTAGGGAAAGTCATGCCAAATTTTTTCTTGGTTCTAAAATATCGTTTTGCTCTACCCCGCAGGCGACCATGGTCCGCACGATGACCGAAGGCATCGTGAATAGGTTTTTGAGCTCCGCGAAGGCCAAGATGCTTCAAAAGAACGAGACGGAGATAAGATGTCCGTGTCGAAGATGCAAGCTGAAGAGCCTTATCGCGGACCCAGATTCCGGGCAGGTGCTTGACCACCTGCTCTTGCATGGTTTCATGGATGGCTATCGGTGGCAAGGTGATGAAGATGACTATGAAGTCGTCCATGGGGGGCCGGGCAAGAAATGAGGAAGGGCAGCAAGACAACCACAGCGGCTCGGGCGGGCGAGAAGACGAAGAATCTCCAGGACATGATCACGACGGTGATGCTATACACAGTCATCATGTAGAAGATGCCAGACATGATGATGAGGAAGATGCTGGAGCAGACGAAGGGCATGATCATGAAGATCTAGATGCCGGAGGAGCAGACGACGATGGACCATCGATGGGCTGGGTGCAGGACCCTCATATTCAAAAGCTGCTTCTCAAGCAGACGGATAACGCAAGAGCTGCCGCCCGAGAGAAAGCCAAGCTGGATCAACTGGAGATAGACGCGGTTACTCCATTGTATGAAGGATGCAGACCCGAGGATACCCGCCTGAAAGTAATGCTCATGGCTTTGGAGATGAAGGTAAAACACAAAATGACCGACGCATGCTTCGACGAGAACATGTCATTCTGGCACGAACATCTTCCCAAGGGGAACAAGTGCCCGACCAGTTTCGAGGAGGCGAAGAAAGTCGTGTGTCCTCTAGATTTACCGCACGTGAAATACCATGTGTGCATGAACAATTGCATCATTTATCGAGGCGAGCATGCGGAGTCTACCATATGTCCGGTGTGCGGCGTCACTCAATACAAGAAGAGGAAGAAAGCTCCTCGAAAAGTGGTGTGGTACTTTCCGATCACTCCTCGTCTGCAGCGGTATTTCGCGGACCCTAAGGTAGCAAAGCTCCTGTGTTGGCACGCGGATAGGGAGGAGAAGAAGCGAGAAGATGACGCAAATGCTCCGGAGATAAATAAAAAAGACAAGATGCTGAGTCACCCTAAGGATGGGAGCCAGTGTCAAGCATTGAACTTCGAACACCCAGAATTTGGGACGGATCCAAGGAACATCGTGCTGGGCGCGAGCACCGATGGAGTCAATCCGTTTGGCAGCCAGATAAGCACACATAGCACCTGGCTTGTGTTTGTGTGGATGTACAACCTTCCCCCCTGGTTGTGCATGAAGAGGAAGTACATTCACATGAGTATGCTAATTGAAGGGCCGAAACAACCAGGGAACGACATCAATCTTTATCTGGGGCTGCTGAAAGAGGAGATAGACACGCTGTGGAAAACGCCAGCCAATACGTGGGACGCCGCAGAGAAATAATATTTCCCTATGAGAGCCGCACTGCTCACGACGGTGCTCGACTATCTCGGTTACGGATATCTCACGGGGCAGGTGGTCCACGGATTTTCTAGATGCGTCAGGTGCTTGGATGACACAATGTATCGCCAGCTACATAGAGATCATGGGTCTTCGAAAACCGTGTTCATGGGACATCGAAGGTGGCTTCGCAACGATGACCCGTGGAGGAAACACAAGGATTTGTTCGATGGTGAAACCGAACTCCGAAGATGCCCGCGTACGAGGAGCAGCGAGGAAATAGACGGGCTGTTGAAAAATTGGAAAGATTGCCCACTGTCGGGAAAGAAGCAAAAGGCGCCAGAGCCGGGAAAGAAGCGAAAGGCGCCAGAGCCGCTACTGAAGGTATGGAAAACAAGGTCTGTTTTCTGGGACTTGTCGTACTGGAAGATCCACCATGTGCCTCACAGCCTTGATGCCATGCATATCACGAAGAACGTGTGCGAGAGTCTGCTTGGTACCCTACTCAACATGCCAGAGAGGACCAAAGATGGGCCGAAAGCAAGGGCATACTTGAAATCAATGGGCATCAGGCAGGAGCTTCATGCTAATGATGATGATGATGATGATGAGGCGAAGTAGGACACAGAAAGTCGTCGCAAAGGCAAAAAGGCCAAGAAGACCGGAAATGACTACCCTCCCGCGTGATTCACTCTAAGTCAGGAGGAGATCGAGCAGTTTTTCACCTGCCTCGTAGGAGTAAAACTTCCTTACGGTTACGCGGGGAATATAAGCAGATACCTAGACCCAGCGAAGCAGAAGTTCAGCAGGATGAAGTCTCACAACTGTCACGTGCTGATGACGCAGATACTTCCAGTTGCAATCCATGGGATCATGGACGCGCACGTCCGTGAAATGCTATTTGGCCTATGCAACTTTTTCGATGTCATCTCTCGGAAGTCGGTTGGCGTGAGGCAACTCAGAAGGCTACAGGAAGAGATCGTGGTGATACTATGCGAGCTTGAGATGTACTTCCCGCCCGCATTCTTCGACGTTATGGTGCATCTGCTGGTCCATATCATGGAGGATATCATCCAACTCGGGCCGACGTTCCTGCACAACATGATGCCATTCGAAAGGATGAATGGTGTCATCAAAGGATACGTTCGCAACATGTCACGTCCAGAGGGAAGTATAGCCAGGGGCTTTCTGACCGAAGAGTGCATCTCCTACTGCACGAATTATCTAGGCATTGAGAACCTCGTTGGTCTGCCCGTCAACAGGCACCTTAGCAGGCTCGCTAGATGGGGTCACCGTGAGGGTCGCCACGAAATGCATGTCGACTTCGAGGGTCGACTCGCCGACTTTGAAAGAGCAAACCTAGTCGCGCTACAACACATAGACATGGTCGATCCTTGGGTGGTAGAGCACAAAACCTTTATTGAGAAGATGTACAATGACTGAGGCCAATAGAGGATGGACAGAGATATAATCAAAGAGCACAACTCATGTTTCACACGTTTGTTCAAGCAGAAGCTTCTGTCGTACCCTTTACATGAGGATTCTTCCGCGGAAGAACAACTCATATTCGCCTTGTCACAGGGCGCCGAGCACAACCTGATGACCTATGAGGCGTACGATATCGACGGCTACACATTCTACACCGAGGACGAGGACATAAAGAGCGATGGTTATCAGAACTCCGGGGTAACGATGGAATCCTATACCGGTAACGACAAGGACAGATACTACGAAAGGATCGAGGAGATCTGGGAGATGAGCTACGCTGGAGAGAAGGTCCCGATGTTCCGTGTCAGATGGGCCAAGAGCGTCCTAGAAGAAGACCGGCATTTCACCACCGTGGTTATATCCGAAGCCAAATCCAAGACCGCGGGCGCAAACGTCACCGCAAAAAATGAGCCATGGGTACTGGCTTCCCAAGTGGACCAATGCTTCTTCATTACCGACCCGTCAAAGCCCAGTCGTGTTGTCATGAGGAGAGGCAAAAGGAAGATCATCGGAATGGATGGAGTAGCCAATGAGCAAGACTTCGACAAGTACGGCGACCCTAAGATCGAACATGACGACGACCATGAAGTAGCAGCATACACCACAAGAAGAAGCAGGACCACCCTACCTAAAGGACGTCCGTTCCATAGAAGAACTCCATTTGCAAAATAGAAGGGCAAGAAGATTATGAACAGATAGCTAGCTAAGATCGACTGTATTTAAATTGTAGTCTTCATTTCTCGGTTGTATTTCATGGGCACTTTTTGATATCATGAATATTTTTAAATTTCATGGGCACCTTTTGAATTCATGAATATTTTTTCAAATTTGATGATATTTTTTCATATTCAATATGATAAAATATTGAATATTCATGAGGACACTCGATCTTGATCCCCCTCCATCTCGATCCCTCCCGCGCCTCCTCTCCCCTCTTCATTTTTAAAAAAATAATAATAAAAAAGTGTAGACTACAATTGTTGTTAAACAACAATTATTACTGTTTTTATAAAAAACTATTACTGTTTCAAATTCATATTCATTTTCTAAAAAATTATTACATGCAACAAAAAAATTACTTATGGCGCACCTCTGGCTGGTGCGCCATTGCTATATATATAAAAAAAGATTACTAATGGTGCACCTCTGCCTGGTGCGCCATTGCTATGTAGAAAAAGATTACTAATGGTGCACCTCTGCCTGGTGCGCCATTGCTATGTAAAAAAAGATTACTAATGGCGCACCGACCGCAGGTGCGCCATTAGTAAGATTCCCCCTAGCTAATTTCCTCCCTCTCGCCAGATCCCCTTCGTCCCTCTCCCTCGCCCCCCTAGCTAATCCCCCCCGCTGCCCCGACCCACGCCGCCGCCGCCCCACACCTCCGTCTCCATCGCCGCCCCCACGCCGCCGCCGCCCCCGTGCCTCTGTCTCCGTCGCCGCCCCCGCGCCTCCTCATCGTGGTCAGGTAACCCTCCTCCCTCTGCCTCTCTTCTCCTCTCTTCCTCCTCTCTTCTCCTCTCTTCCTCCTCCCTCTGCCTCTCTTCCTCCTCTCTTCCTCCTCCCTCTGCCTCTCTTCTCCTCTCTTCCTCCTCTGCCTCTCTTCTCCTCTCTTCCTCCTCTCCTCTCAGGTAACCCGAACTTAATTTTGTGATGGTGCATTAGGAGGATCAGGAGGCAAGTTGCAGTGCTGCAAGTGGCAAGAAGAAGAGCAGCAAGCATTAGATGCTTGCACTCCTGCTCTTATTTGCTTTTGAAGCAAAGTTTTTTTCCTAGCTGGAATAACACAGTAAAAAAGAAGTGTCTGAACAAGCTGTTGCTTTTGCTGTGAATTGCAGGTATTCCTGGGCTGAGGGAGAGGATAGAGGCACAAGGAGGAGAAGAGCACCTGGACCAGAGGTGAGAATGAATGACCTGGTGTTTAAACCATGGCTAAATTAATTTGTGTTTGGGGTTGGAGCTGGGAAAGAGAGACATAGGGATAGGAGGGGGAGGGGAAAGAGAAATGTTTATTTTAGGGTTTAATTAGACTCAAGATTCTGGTGTTTAACCCTGTTGTGTTGCTTCTAGAAATAATATAAAAGATGTGAAAAAGAAATCTGTGGAGTTGGCACTTTACATAAGGTTGTAGACCATTGTAGTGTCCTAATGTCTAAGACTGTTGCATTGGAGGTTCATCTTGCAAACATATCAGAACTTGCAAACATTTTATTACTTGTTGCATTGGAGGTTCATCTTGTCTTGAGGCAAACAAATCAGCATTGGAGGCTCATCTTTATTACATATCAGAACTTGCAAACAAATCTGTGAAAGACTTGTAAAGTTGCTGGATTTTGTCTCCGACCATTGTGTCGTGATGAATTTGCAGGTACCCCGAGAGGCCCTTGAGTTTGCCGGAATGTCGATTAACTTCCGTTCCGGCAAATTCGAGTACTCCATATGTCCTATTTTCAGCAAAGGTCATGCTGAAATTTTCCGTGAATTTTAGCATGACTTTGCTAAAAATAGGACATATGGGGTACTTGCGACTAATGCATGGGCCGGGGTATCTTAGTACTTAGTTAAGTAGGATCAACTGCCCCGCCATTCTTGCTGCATTAAACCATAGGTGGCAATAGAGCCAAGTGATTAGGCCCTAAACCCTAGATGATAAACCCAACATAGGTGGCAATAGAGCCAAGTGATTAGTGCCAAGTGATTAGGCCCAGCCTAGGGTGCCTCGTCATCGATAAACCCTAAATGATGAAAACTTAACTTGGCTTCTATAGGGTGCCTCGGTGTCGATGAGAACCTAAATGATGTACGCTTAGGCTTTTAGGGTGCCTCGACGTCGACAAAACCTAAATGATGAAAGCTTAGGATTTTAGGGTGCCTCGATGTCGACAAACCCTAAATGATAAAACCTTGGCTTTTAGGGTGCCTCGGTGTCGATAAGAACCTAAATGATGAAAGCTTAGGCTTTTAGGGTGCCTCGGTGTCGACAAACCCTAAATGATAAAAGCTTGGCTTTTAGGATGCCTCGGTGTCGACAAACCCTAAATGATGTAGTTTTGAATTATGAATGTAGGATATGTCATCATCATCATCGGACGACGAAAGTCTCCCGGCGGAGTGCAACTGGTGCCACGACGATTGAGGTCTGTGCGACATGCCTCACCTGGACGATGATCGATGCTTCAGCATTAAGCTCGAGGAGACCTTCGAAGTTGAAACGGTACACAATGACGACAAGTGTTATTTTCATAATTAAGCATGACTTCAACTATTTCAATGTGTAATTTTCATCTTTTACAATTCGAGTATAGCTTATCCCATGCCATGCAAGACGCTATGTGTTGGAGAGGATGGATTTTGAAGACCATGAAATTTCCGAAACAAAGAAAATTCACCTAAGGACTCATCACGATGTGGACTTTGAAGTAAATCTATATAATTCTCAGAGCATAACCCATTTTGGTTGCAAAAATTGGGAAGCATTTTGCAAGATGTATGGTTTTGATGAGGGTATGCTTATCACCATGGATCTTGGTAATCCTGACATCAACCTAGACAATATGGACATTTGGGTCCTTGTTGATACGCCTCCAGTTCTACCGCTATGTGAGTTTCTCAAACATAGTTATTAGCTAATTTATATTGTTTATTTCAAAATAGTTGATAGCTTATTTCCATTGACAGCTTATTTTTATTGTTCAAAGAATGTGCGGGAGATGGTAGACAAAACCCACTACACCGATGGCTCCGAATTAACAACTTACAAGGAGAAAAATCATCTGGTCGGATTTTGTACTGACATTGAGAATTACATTATCCACAATCAAACTCCTCAATGTTATGGTAAATACGTGCCACTAGTGCATGTGTTCAACTACGGTAACTACCATGGAGATACCATGGTAAGATTTTTACTATTACGATATCCGTGCATCTTTTGCATACTTCTAAAACTAGTACATCATTGCTAACTATGAAGTTATTACTATGTTTTTCAACAGATAATCCCAGAGAATTGTGTGCCTCATATGATGTATCAGAAAGGTAGTGTTAATGTTTTGAACATACAGCCAGGTCGTCCTACGAATCTCAACTGTCCATACGAGATTTCTAAAAGAAGTGGAGACATGAAAATCAAAGGATGGAAACAATGTATGGACAGTCGTAAGGAGCTTCTTGGAAGAAAAAGGAAGCGAAGCGCAAGAATTGGAGACAGGATGTTCTCCATTCTCCATAATGGAGAGTCTGGGTCTATATTGTTTTATGCTATTTTAGCTTAAATAGGGTATTTAGGTCCTGCCTAATACTGATGATCATGTGCTAAGAACAATTAAGTAGGGTTGGCTCGATGACTATCAAGATGATGATCGTATGACTTGTTATGAATAACGAGTAGAAGTTGTATGATGATGATTAGTAGGACTTGTTAGGATTAGTATTACTTCCGACAAACTCGATACTCGCGGTCTCGAGACTTGTAATGTTTTATCTTTGTTCGGTCTTTTGAATTCGGAGACTAATATGATGAATTGTATTCGGAGACTAATCTTCTATTGTATTCGATGAATCTGCTGTTGTTGTGTGCTACTATCTATATTCTGTCAAATAATATATTTTGTAACCTGTGCAAAAATCAGTAAAAAAAAATCTAATATTCATACTAATGGCGCATCACTAAAGAGTGCGCCATTAGTATGCCAAGTATACTAATGGTGCATCCATCCGCAGTACACCATTAGTGTGCCAAAGCACATGGTTAAATATGGCCCTGGGAGGCATACTAATGGCGCATGGTGTTATATACTAATGGCGCACCAGTGGTGCGCCATTAGTAAAAAATACTAGTGGTGTGATACTAATGGCGCACCAGTGATGCGCCATTAGTAGGCAAAACTGGTGCGCCATTAGTAGGCCTTTTCCTAGTAGTGAATGAAGGCTCAATATTCGCCTTCCGCTTCAGCAGTTTTCCAGATGAGATGCATCTGTCTATATACTGTCTATGATGCTAATTTTGAAAGGTTCTATATGTTGCATGTGGAACTTGCTGCTGGTGCAGTTGTGTAATGGGGTAGCTGAGTGCTGAAGCTATATCATGTTGTACTCTGATGTATTTCAATTATGAAATTCTGCTTCCTTAATATAGAAATGAAATATATTGTGTGCTTAATATGAAATGTCAATTAGATTAATAAATTGATTATGAATAATGGGATAATTAGCCTGCTAATTAGGTTTTGCTATTCAAACGGTTCTTGAAAAAATGACATGGGTGATGACCTCAGGCAACGCACACAGTTTCTAGGAATAAACCGTGTTGGATCAATGAACAATCACACACGACTTTCTCTTGAAAACTGTTTGCGTTAGGCCACCTTGCGCAAACGTTTACCACATAAAAACTGTGTGTGATGGAGAGCCTTTGCCACACAGTTTCTTCTACGGACCGTGTGTGATACATTCAATAACGCAAACGATTTAACAGGAAAAAATGTTTGTGATGTACCTGTGAACGGACACATTTTCCTTGGAGAGACTGTGTGGGATGTACATACGAACGAAAACTTTTGGCCAGGACTGACTGTGTGGGATGTACTTGCGATCGGAAACAATTTTTCCATATAAATGTATTATTTTTAGCTCTATTGTACGTATTTATGTATTTGAGCGCTCGCCGGTCGCACACAATCTCATTTTGCCGAGCGTATGTGCCAGGAGGGCATATCCCCGACGGTTTCTGGGTCATGTGGGAAGGACCCCCCTATCCCCGACACTCACTTGGCGACGGTTCCAAATGCCGTCGCGGAAAGGGGTTAAAACCGTTTGTTTAGGACCGATGCGCACCAGTGCATGCTTGATCACTTGGGTAATTATATGAGTAGAAGTGTTAATGATATTAAGCTTATTAGTAAACATGCTTCCATGATTACAACTCAAGTAGAACAAGTACTTAAGGCTCGGGGTGATTTGCGTAATGAGTTGAATAGCAAGAACAATGATAATGATGTTAGGGTTATGACTAGAGGTGGTAAAATGACCCAGGAACCTTGGTATCCTGAAGGTCATCCTAAGAGAGTTGAGCAAGATTCTCAGAGAGTTAATACCGATGCACCTAGTCCTAGTAATAAAAAGTAAAGGATAACTGGTAGGACTTTGCATGCTAGTGAACCTGCTATAGACACACCTGAGAATCCCAATGATATTTCTATTTCTGATGATGAGACACAATCTGGTGATGAACATGAACCTAGTGGTAATGTTAATGATGATGTTCATGTTGATGCTCAACCTAGTAATGATAATGATGTAGAGATTGAACCTGTTGTTGATCTTGATAACCAACAATCAAAGAATCAATGTTACGATAAAAGAGACTTTGTTGCTAGGAAACATGGCAAAGAAAGATAACCATGGGTTCACAAACCCATGCCCTTTCCTCCTCAGCCATCCAAGAAAAAGCATGATGAGGATTTTGAGCGCTTTGCTGAAATGATTAGACCTATATTCTCGCATATGCATTTGACTGATATGCTTAAAATGCCTCCTTATGCTAAGTATATGAAGGATATTGTTACTAATAAAAGAAAGATACTGGAAGCTGGAATTTCCACCATGCTTGCTAATTATACTTTTAAGGGTGGAATAGCAAAGAAACTTCGAGATCCAGGGGTACCAACTATACCATGCTCCATTAAAAGAAACTATGTTAAAACTGCTTTATGTGATCTCGGAGTCGGTGTTAGTGTTATGCCTTCTCTTTGTATCGTAGACTTGAATTGAATAAGTTTGCACCTACTGAAATCTCTTTGCAAGTGGCTGATAAATCAATTGCTATGCCCATCGGTATTTGCGAGGATGTGCCTGTTGTGGTTGCAAACGTTACTATTTTAACGAACTTTGTTATTCTTGATATCCCCGAGGACGACAGTATGTCGATTATCCTTAGTAGACCCTTTTTGAATACTCCAGGGGCTGTTATTAATTGCAACAAAGGCAATGTCACTTTTCATGTTAATGGTAATGAGCATATGGTGCACCTTCCAAAGAAACAACATTAAGTTCATAGTATCAATTCTATTGGAAAAATTTCAACTATTACTATTGGAGGTTTTAAATTCCCTCTTCCTACTGTGAAAAAGAAATACGATATTCTTATTGTTGGGGACGTGCATATCCCCGTTGAGGTAACCTAGTGTTATTTGAAAGTTCTCCGGCTTCATGTCATTGGGAAGAAGTTTGTTAATAAGACTTGATCAACCTTGTTAATGGATTCCTTTTGATGGGCATGAGATGGATGAATTTAGAAGGCACATCTCTCTGTACCTACCTATTACTTTTTGTTATTTAGAATAATTAAAGCAAAAATAGTGTTTTATGTCTGTTTCCTGAATTATCAATGAAATAAAAAATGCCCCAAAAATAAAAGTTCTCCAAATGCCCTGAAAATTTAGTATGATTTTTTAGAATATTCGAGAATTTTTGGCACTAAGAACACACCGGGGGACCCACCACCTGTCCACAAGGGTGGAGGGCACTCCCCCTACCTTGTGGGTCCCACGTGGGTCCCCTCCACTTATTCCAGCACCCATCCACTTCGTCTTCCTCCAGAAAAAATCACTCCGTAGCTCAGACTCATGTTCTTGCTCATTTTGCTGCCATTTTCGATCTCCTTGCTCAAAGCTCCATTCACAAAACTGCTTTGGGGGATTTTTCTTCGGTATGTGAATCCTCCAATGGTCCAAATAGTTTTTGTTCTAGTGCTTTATTTATTGCAAAAAAATTCTGCTGTGGTGACCTTGTTCTTGAGCTTGCTTGTCAAATTTATATGGTCCAAAGTTGTTTTGATGCATGATATAGCCTCTAGGCACTTGTAGGGGTAGTTGCTATCAATCTTGTTGAGTTTGGTTCACTTTTATTTTGAGTCACTAAAACTTTCAGAGAAAGAAAAATGTCTAGGAGAATGTACCAAGGTGGTTCTTCGAGGAAGCAAGCACCAAGGCGTGTGATACACGAACCGGACCTTGAACCACCAAGGGAAGCTCAAGTGAAGCCGTGTGAATGGCCATCAAATGAATTTATGGTTCGTGCAGGTTTCAAGGATGAATTCTACGCGTACGTACAAAATGTTGGCATTGAGGACTTCTTATCAGACATGTGCCTACAATATTATTATCTCACTGATTCCTTTGTGCGGAGGTTCGAGTTTTCATCTAAGCGTAATACTCATACTGTCCTGTTTGATCTTTATGATGAATCTTATACCATGGACCTAGAAGATTTTTGTGATGCATGCAAAAATTCCACAATGGGGCCTCCTTAGTGAGCGTCACAAATCTGAATATAATGATTTCCTTGCAAGCATCACCGTTGGACAAACTAGAAATATCACGCAAGCTACCATAGTGAGCATTCAGTTTCCTGCCGTACATTACTTTGCTCTCTTTGTAGGAAGATGCATTAATGGTAAACATGAGCATTGACACCTTTGTGTTCCATATCTTAGTGTCCTCAAATGTGCGGTGTTAGGCGATAAGCGTTATAACTCGGGGGCCATTATTGCCAGGATGTTACATCTTAATGTTGAAGATAGAGATTTATTTGGTGGGATTTATGCAACTCATTTAGCTAATTATTTGGGTGTACCCATAAGAGGGTATGATATTGAGTTGCCACCTGCTTTTCTATATTATGATGCTATGGTATGCTACCAATTTCTTGAGAGGAACGATCAGTTCCTCCAGACCAACTAATCTTGAATAGATGGGGTGCCGTCCATGCTACTCTTCCTGCTCCTGCCTTATTTAACTCTCAGGTAAATAGGAGATATTTTATAACTAGAGAGTAGGCAAACGAGTATAATAGAACAATGAAGGCTGCTCGCCTCCATGCTGCAGCCCTTCAAGCAGTAGCTGTCGCATCTGAGTACAACCTCGACTACAACTTTGGATACCCGCCAGGCCAGCCATGGCCTTATACCAACTTAGGCCAAAAGCCTAAGCTTGGGGGAGTACTTATTTCTCACCGACATTTCATTCATGATCCCACACTCATTTCAGTTGTCGGTGTTCATACTTAGTTTATTTACTTTTCTTGCTTTCTTCTTGTGTGTTTGAAATCCTTAAGAAAAACCAAAAAAATTAGTTGTAGTTTATTTACTTTCTATGCATGCTTAGTAGTAGTATAAAAGAAAAACCAAAAAGATTTCTTATTCTTCTTTCACTTGTTGGGAGATTTCTTGTGTAAATAGTTTTTCTTGTTCTTGTTTTACTTTCTTGAGAAAAACAAAAACTCCAAAAACATTTCAGTGTGTTTCTTTGAATTTCTTTTCTTTTCTTTGGGGGTCGAGAGGAGAAGACCACGATGAAAATGTTGAGTGGCTCTCATATGCATTATTGTTGATCTAACCGAGAGCCCATATTACCTTGTCTTCTCCCTTGAATAAATGTTTGCAGATTCCAGCTTAGTCCATTGCACAGCACTATTATTATTATCCACACCGTTCGGTCGTGCAAGTGAAAAGCAATAATGACGACATATGATGGAAGGATTGAGATGAGGAAAAGCTGGTATGAACTCGATCTATCTTGTTTTTGTAATTATGATTAGTTCATAGTTCCTGATTCAGCCCATTATGAATGAAACAATGAAAATTAGAGATTATAGTTACTCATGCCATGCTTAATTAGCTAGGAGTTTATAATGATTTATCTTGCATGCCAACATGTAAGTTAAAATGGTTGTGATATAGTATGATAGGATGGTATCCTCCTTTGAATGATTCGAGTGGCTTGACTTCACACATGTTCACGCATGTAGTTGAAACAAAATCAACTTAGCCTCTATGATATTTATGTTCCTGGTGATTTATATCCTACTCATGCTTGCACTCAATGTTGGTTAATTCTAATGCATGTTTATGACTGTTGTCGGTCTCTAGTTGGTTGCTCCCCTGTTTTTTTCTAGCCTTCACTTGTACTAAGCAGGAATACTGCTTTTCCATCCACTCCCATAAACCCAAATTTGTTCCATATGAGTCCACCATACCTACCTGTATGCGGTATTTACCTGACGTTCCAAGTAAATTTGCATGTGCCAAACTCTAAACCTTCAAATGATAATCCGGTTTACATGCTCGAATCGCTCATGTACCAACTAGGGCTCTTAATATCTTCCATGCTAGGTGGGTTATTCTCACAATGAGTGGAATTCGCTCATCATTCATGAGAAAATGGCTGGTAACTGGGATGCCCGGTCCCATGCTCAAATCAAATCAAAATAATTGCAAACAAAACTCCCCCGGGATTGTGTTAGTCGGATGATACCCATTGTTTTGGACCAGCCATGGAATGTGCTTGTTGGTGGTGGGGGAGTATAAACTTTACCATTTTGCTTGGTCACCGCCTATAATGTATGTAGCATGGAAGATACCGAGATCTCTTGGTTGTTATGTTGACAATGAAATCATATCGCTCAAAAATATTATTCCTCTCTATTTAAAAACTCGAGCTCTGGCACCTCTGCAAATCCCTGCTTCCCTCTGTGAAGGGCCTATCTATTTACTTTTATTGTTGAGTCATCATCCTCTTACAAAAAGCACCAGTTAGAGAGCACCACTGTCATTTGTATGCATTGTTATTAATTTATAGTGAGTATGACTATGGTTGGATCTATTTTACCATGAATTACAATGTCTAGTCAGTCCTTGATCTTCAGGGGTGCTCTACATTTATGTTCTGCGGTCTCAGAAAGGGCTACCGAGATACCATCTTGTTATATCATATCATGATTGTTCTGAAAGAGTGTTGTCATCCGAGATTTATTATTATTGCTCGCTAGTTGATTATGCCATTGATATGAGTAAATGTGAGACCTAAACGTTATTGTGAATGTGGTTAGTTCATGATCTTTGCTGAAAACTTGAATGATGGCTTTACATATTTGCAACAACAAGATCAAATAGAGTTTGTAAAACTTTTTCTTTATCACTTTTAGTTGGTCAACTAAATTGCTTGAGGACAAGCAATGGGTTAAGCTTGGGGGAGTTGATACGTCTCCATCGTATCTACTTTTCCAAACTCTTTTGCCCTTGTTTTGGACTCTAACTTGCATGATTTGAATGGAACTAACCCGGACTGCCGTTGTTTTCGGCAGAATTGCCATGGTGTTATTTTTGTGCAAAAATAAAAGTTCTCGGAATGACCTGAAACTTCACGGAGATGATTTTTGGAATTAATAAAAAATATTGGCGAAAGAATCAACCGAAGGGGGCCCACACCCTAGCCACAAGGGTGGGGGCGTGCCCTCCGTCCTTGTGGGCCCCCTGGACCTCCACCGACCTCAACTCCAACTTCATATATTCACGTTTAGGGAGGAAAAATTGATTCATCGCCTTTTACGATACGGAGCCGCCGCCAAGCCCTGTTCTTCCTCGGGAGGGCAGATCTGGAGTCCGTTCGGGGCGCCGGAGAGGGGAATCCATCTCCAGTGTCATCAGCAACCATCCTCCATCACCAATTTCATGATGTTCACCGACGTGCGTGAGTAATCTCATCGTAGGCTTGCTGGACCGTTATGGGTTGGATGAGATTTACCATGTAGTCTAGTTAGTTTTGTTAGGGTTTTGATCCCTAGTATTCACTATGTTCTAAGATTGATATTGCTATGACTTTGCTATGCCTAATGCTTGTAACTAGGGCCTAAGTGCCATGATTTCATATCTGAACCTATTATGTTTTCATGAATATATTTGTGTTCTTGATCCTATCTTGCAAGTTATAGTCACCTACTACGTGTTATGATCCGGCAACCCCGGAGTGACAATAGTCGGGACACTTCCCGGTGATGACCGTAGTTTGAGGAGTTCATGTATTCACGAAGTGCTAATGCTTTGGTCCGGTACTCTATTAAAATAAGGCCTTAATATCCCTTAGTTTCCAATAGGCCCCCGCTGCCATGGGAGGGTTGTACAAAAGATGTCATGCAAGTTCTTTTCCATAAGCACGTATGACTATATTCAGAATACATGCCTACATAATATTGATGATCTGGAGCTAGTTCTGTGTCACCCTATGTTATAACTATTGCATGATGAATGCCATCTGACATAGTTATCCATCATTGATCCATTGCCTACGAGCTTTTCACATATTGATCTTTGCTAAGTCACTTTTCCATTGCCACTATTACGATTGCTACAAAACTGCTACTATTACTTTTGCCACTGTTACCGTTACTTCCATGTTACTTTGCTAATAAATACTTTGCTACAGGTATAGAGTCTTTCAGGTGTGGTTGAATTGACAACTCAGCTGCTAATACTTGAGAATATTCTTTGGCTCCCCTCGTGTCGAATCAATAAATTTGGCTACCCTCAATAAATTTGGGTTGAGTACTTGTGGGTTATTAGAATACCTTTCAAAGTGGGAAGGTCGACGGGTTCCTGTGATCACAGCTGCAATGGTCGTCAAGCTCCGTAAAATATATACTTGGAACTGGTTGATGAATGAAGATTTCAACACACAGGCTTCAACACGAGAATTCATAGAGGAAGCTGTCAAAAGCGCGAACAAGAAGTACAAGTGATCATGTGATGCTCCATACACATGCCTACCTTACATTCTATGACTGAGGAATGCAAGGTATCACCTCGCTCTCCGAAACTATGTCCGTGTGCTACGTTATGACTTCATCCACCGTAGTTGTAGTATATAGTGGTGGCGTGTATGTTTTGTCTAAGCTTTGTAATATAAGTGTGGACCTGAACCTATTTAGGTGTGACAAGAACTACTTTTATGTTCGTTATTATTATGTGTTTGTGAATGTGAGTACGAATTGGCAGTTTGAATGCGATTCTGCGGGCTTGTCTGAAATGTGGTTTTGAAATTCTCCTGTCATATGCTTGATTTTTGTCTTATGTTTTTTCTTTTTGTCTTTTTGGGGGGACGTGGCAGATGGTTTGAAACTCCCTTTTTTGAAACAATTTTGTGTTTTCATTTGTCATCTTTTTTACTACATTCTGAAATGTGTAAAATTGCGGACGACCCAGTAAGTCTAGTTAATTTTCTACTGGGGAATATATAGTCTGATACTTTTTCCTATTTTTTTCTTGTGGTAACCTTATTTTTCCTGACTTGGCGTTTACGATGCCTGAAACATGGCAAATTTTGTGATCACGCACGGTTAGTGCAAGTCATCATTTCATTTTCTTTTTTGGGATTTTGCAGTGCTAACTGTATCGGTTAGCACGGTAGTTCATAAGTTCACATATGTGGCACCTATTGCATGTCAATTCCAATACAACTCAGATGGCAGCTGTTCTCTATCGTGTTTTTGCACGTGATCGTTTCAATTAGTTCCTACATAGTATGTATACAATACAATATTTGTGGCAACTATTGTTTTGCTATAGAAACAAAAATGCGTGGACTGAAAACAGGAAGCTAAGCGATGGCAGATTTAGTAGCAAGCACATGGCAAATTTAGTAGCAACTACATGGCATATTTAGTTCTTCATACATAGCATTCTCTTCAATTTCTGTTGTCCACCAACAGTTAGTCTCGCATTTTTTAAACCTTAACCATGTACATTACAAAATCGTCACCAAGACCAAAGTTAGAATCCTCCACAGTTGCTTACGGATTGCCCGTCACTACTGCAGATGCTGCTAACGCGACACTATGATCAGAGACCCTTTGACGAAACTGTGTACGATGCCATAATCGCAAACGGTGGTGTAAAAAATCATCAAAAAGGTGAAAAACATTTGCGATTGATGATGCATCAAACACGGTTCAGATTTTAATTGCGTGTGCGATTGAGGGCATACGGTTCAGTTCAGTTAACCATTTGCGATGAGGAGGAACAAAAGAAACGGGCATCCAGATGAAGGTGTGTGCGATGTACAGCATACGGTTCACTCGGATGAACTGTTTGTGATTAGGCAACACAAAAGAAACGGTCAGCCAGATCAAAGGTGTGTGCGATATGTGGCATGCGGTTCACTCGGATGAACTATTTGCGTTGAGATATGAGAACAGAAACGGTTCAAATGAACAAGATGTGTGTGATACGAGGCAAACATGTTTGTAATCGGAAACGTGTGCGAAGACCGATAACAACATAGACGGTTACTGCTAACAAGCTGTGTGTGTTGTGAGCAAATGATTTCTGGTATACAACTGTGAGTGATTGATGAAAACATCACCGACGGGTTCCATTGTTTAGTCCGTGTGCGATGTGATTTTCTTTGTCCGCACAACATTTACGCTCTGTCTACAGAGCATCAACATGTATACTTAAAATGGCAGCATTGCATAACCAAATCAAGCATACAATTACACAAGTGACTACACACATAACATTTCCATACACCAAAGAAAGCAATTACATGCATACTAAAGTAGTAGAAACGAGGATCTAATCATCTACCTATTGTTGTGACGACGGTTGCCATTGCTCTGCTTTCGGCTGGATCCTTGGCCGTTTTAGGGAACGAGGCACTTCCTCAAGTCAACGATCCGCCAGTACACATGTCGTAGCTCGTGTACGCCTCCTTGGCCGCCTACACGACGTGAGCTTTGTTGAATTTCTCCATCCAGGACGAGTGCCAGGCATGCTTGTCCTTGTTGCACGAATCCTTCATGTCTCTGTAGTAGGGGTTGAGGATGGCCTCGGCGAGGTGAACCAGTGAGTCCTTCTCATGCTCCTTGCTACCCCAGATCTTGTATTGGCCCTGGATGTCGACAAGATTCTGGCAGGCGATGCCCGAATTCTCGAGCGCCTTTTACATCATTGGTGATGTCCATCGTAGCGAACATGTAGTGGGGGCTGTTGACAAACCTGGCGAAACGCTCGCAAGGCCTTGTGGCCAGGCGGTATAGTGGTTGACGAGGACGTGGTGGCGCACGCACATCTGGGAGACAGTGACCCTGGGACGAGACTCGACACAAGCGCGGGTGTACTCGAGCTTGAATCCGACCACCTTATACTTCTCTACGGCAAGCAACAGCTCCATGATGTAGATGGAGTGCTCCACCCAGACCGGGTCATTGGTGTACACCACCGAGAGGTCCATGAACCTTCTGTGGGTGTCCACCACGACACGCATGGTGAACTGCTGCTCGTCGTCGGCAGCCGCTCGGAGCGCCATTGGAGCCGCGCAGGATACCCTCTTAAGAATTTCTCGTTGTGGGTGTGCTTCTTGCAATGGTGGGGCGCGATCAAAAGGTTGAAGAGACACAATGGTAGGTTAAATGGCTTGTAATAAATGGGGGACGGTCGGCCTGTAATCATCACGTCTTGTCACAGCATTCATAGCGGAGGATTCCAGTGCACGCTTGACAACACCGCACCACACGCGTGGGCTCGAAGAGGCGCCAAATGTATCATCGGTGAGCTTGTTCCCACGCTACAGCGCTGTTTACCGCGCAAGCTTCCCGCCCGGCTAGTTTGGCCACGCGTCGGCTAGAAGAGGGACAAATCATGGGCATTTATTGGCAAAAAGCTCTGTTTAAATGAAGTGTGTGGAATGACTTCGGTCATAGGTTTACCCTTGGGTGATGAGGTCAAAGTTACATAGAAGGGTGATGGTGGACACTCGAGTGTGATAATTAATTATGCGCTCTATAGTGCACATGATGGAAGAAACCAACTGTGTGTAATAATGTCGAAGATCGCAGTCGAGTTAGCTATATAGATCGTGTGCTGTGAGATCGATAAGGTAAACTGATTCGAGAATGGTTAATAAAATCTAATACCATTGCATATTAAGGTCAAAATAGTGCTAGCAATATACGAGTCTCATACGATGCCATTTTAATGGTTGTACCACAAAAGCTCGAAATGTTACAAGGTTCAAATTCTAGAGTTATATGGCTCAAATTTGAAGATTACAAGGTTCAAAATGATATTAGAAATGAAATTCAGCTCATCAGCTGCAAATGCTCGTGCTGATCTGCCGAACATGGATATTTGAGAGGTTCAAACTAATATCACCGCTTCTAAGTCTGGCTTCGAAACCTCACAATTTTTGCAAGGGGGTCTGTCATTGAGAAGTCATATATGGGGTTGACACAATGACTTCCGATTACTCTGTCATCTGAAGTTCCAAAATGAAATTCATCATTTTTGGAGCCTACTCCATTCTGACACAGGCGCCGGCGCTGATCAACAAACCATTCATTTTTGCATAATAAATGTAGGGCAAACCTCATTTCCTTCAGCACCCTTGCTCTGAGAACAAAGAACCTGGCGAATATAATCTTCGGTAAGGTCCCTCTATAGGAGTTCAAAGTAATTTCTGAGAGGTACAGATCTAGGCATTCGACGTGATTGTTATATTGTATCACATTATCCACCACTGGGCCTAATCTTATCTGCAAAATAAGAAAACGTGTTAGTGCCTACATGCAGTTTTGAACATTACTACATGCCTAGCTATTTGGTTTGCAGGATTTGTAAAATGCACTAACATGCCATCTTCGATCTGACATGATTAACATGGGCATTTGATTACACTCTAGAAAAATGTAGCCTTCTTCACAAGAGGTTGGAGTGGATGAAAAGTTCCCTAAGAAAACTAGTACAGATGAATCCAAAGGAGAAATGCTTATTGATTGTAACCATATGGATCAAGCAACCAATATGGGGGGAGACATGTATGTACTGAAATCATCCAAAAGAACCTTCAGAAATCGTAGTACGTTGTCATTGTAAACTTGGAAAAAGGTGTCACAAATTGAACTCCCTTATGGTTAACATTTAACAGGAAAGGAACATCACCTCGATATATAGCTTCTCCAGGCACGGAAAGCATCTGAGGAAACTGACAACTTGCTCCAGGTCGGGCCTGATAGATTCTAGTGCCAAGACCTTTACTAGGCGCAGTTTCGGGGTCAAGCTTGTCGGAATCATTTTCTGAATGAGATACGAACAAACATCTTCAAAATTAGAAATAATGTCAATTTGTAGAAGGAGAGTTAGAAGGCAGCTGTTGTACCTAAACGGGTGTGGATCCAATAACAAGTTCGGAGCATTTGTCAGATGAGTATCCCACCACTGTCAATTTCGGCACAGAAATGACATTGATTACTGTTGGACCTTCTCGATCAACTACAAGTGATCTCTCAAGTGCAAGTGTGTCCTTGATGACCATACCGTGGTACACATCTTGTGATGTCTTCCTGCCGCACCAGCAACACACATAAATAGTCCGGAGAGTCATGGAGGTGATGTGGAAGTTACTCAACCCATTGATCTCATGAAGATGAAGGTACTCGAGTGTAGTACAGCCATGGAGCAGGCACTCCATGTCACCCTTTGAGAGGCAGACGGCGACGAGCTCGAGGTGCTTCAATCATGGTAGAATAAGAGCGGGCGCGTCATTAAGGAGCGGGAAATGGTAGTTCCTGAACTTGGCGACGCGCAGCGTGGGTGCGAGGCAGAGTGCGGACGTTGGCAGCGACTACATATTCCCATCATCAAAAGTGAGCTCCTCGAGCTGATCTAGAGCGGGGGACCGGAACCAGTCGTCAAGCTTGGCTCGGTCCTTGCCGTTGGAACGGAACTTGCCCATTCTGAGGCCTTTGGTTGGGCCAAGGTGACTGCCGAGGATCTTGGAGAATGCATCCAAGCTTTTCCGATAGCCATGGAAGAGCTCGTGGGTGTCGATGAGGTCGAGAGGGCTGGAGTTCCATAGGGGGCGCCACCGCCGGGAAAGGAGGGTTGTCCGTGCCCCATATTTGATTGGGAGGAGGGAGATGATGACTCTCAACATATTATCGGGGAGGCTGCTAATTAAGTCTAGGCCCGCTGGAGTAGCCTACGGTTCTAGCTCGCCCCGCCTTTGCTTGTTGGCAGCCCCATTCTCCACCTCCAGAGTCTCCTTGTCAGCGGCACTTTCTGATATAAATGGGAGTATAGGGAATAGTTAGTTAAAACAGGGCAATAGAAAAGTGTATTGGTAACTAGAAGTTATTAGGTAGGAATATAGTAAGAAAAGGGAATAACAATTGGTTGCTTAAATACTACACAATTCATACATTGCGGGGTAAGTCAATATACGCAGATAGTTGAAAAGAAAACTTACATTGAACAAAGTCTGGATGGATGATTTTGTCGGGAAGTTAGCATATATCTCATGACCAGGCCCTTTTATGTGCAGTGCAATTTTAGTGTCAGCTTTCAGTACATAAAACTTTGCAATTTCATTCCAAAAGCAGTGCCAAAATAGGAGTCACCACATTCATCAAGTCTTACAGTAGCAATGATTGTAAATCCATGGTCTATCGACAGTATGACATCCACGGAGCCTTGATGTATGTAAAGGGAAAAATTGTGCACTACATAATTTGTAGCATAGCGAGGGATGTTCTGCAGAAAATGGTAGGATTGTTAAAGAAAATATGGTAACATGCAAATATGGGCCCAAATTGAAAGGACTGTACAGCAGTTGAAATCGAAGGACAAAAATCTATAATTAAATAGATAGGGTAAACATGATGTCATGGAAAAATGAGAGTAATCGAAAGAACAATACATCATTAATTTGCCTAATATAGAAAGAAGAGGGGAAAACTCCCCTTTGACGTATATGGTGCATGTGGCACCTTTTATCCAAATGTAGCAATATTTAGAATATTTTCAGGAAAGTAGGCCATGCCAACCGATTTAGGGTGAGATTGAACATACAACGGGCATGCTCAAGTTATCTGGTACAGAGAGATGGAATCTCTGGCAGCGGTCACAAAGTCCTGAAGTGTCGGCGCACTATACATTCTATGAATGAAAGAAAACCCTCAAGTCAGCTCGAATAAAAATGAATTCACGGTGATTTCCATTGGGTGATTAAAGGAGGCAGATGAACTAGGATAAGAGATGAGATAATATCTCGTTAAACTAGTTACTTTGTTGTCCATGAGAAAGAACCCTCAGTATGGCAGATTCCCCAACCGAGCGGAGCTAGGTAGACCGCGAGCAGCGTCGAGAAAGTCGATGGCGATAGGCGGCGGCAAGCGGAAGTGGCGAAATGCGGTGGGCTTTGCCGGCAGCCTGGCGGTGGCGGCATGCATCGAGCTAAGTGTTTACCGCCGTGATAGGCGGTCCCATGGCATAGACGCGGAGGAGCTTGTGGAGGTGTGAATGGGGAACGTAGCGGAGGGGCCGAGGGGGTGGGCAGCGGGGTGATGGTTTTTGTGACGTGGGGATGGTGAGGGTTTTCTTTTTTCTTTTTTGAATTGGGTGGTGAGGGTTTTCTGTCCCACAAAGAATTTTGGGGCGATGGTTTGCTAGAGCAAACCGTGTGTGATTGACGCAGCAGGCAAAATGAAAGTCATTGCACACGGTTCTAATTTTGGGAACCGTGTGTGATTGACGTACTACCTTCGTCCTAGTTTATTGGTCCCCCGTTGTAATTTTTACCAAAATTTGGCGAAATATTTAACATACTTAGACATAGATAATAAGCGTACACGTAGATAAGCATAGTTCAACCATAAGTAGTACATAGTTCCGTGGTATTAAGCATACTCAAGCGTACATATATAGTTCCATCCATCCCACATCTCATCTCACAGGCCGGCACGATCCTGAAGCTTCTCCAGGTACTCAGCGTACGCGCCATGCGCCGCCCTACGAGAATACTTCTGCTTGAAGGAGCCAACGGCCTGTCCTCTTGCATGTGAAGAACACTTAGATATGCGTCATGAAGCTTCTGGTTGCAAAATGGGCATCCATAGCCGCCGTTCCAGGTCCTAATACGTCTGTTATGCATTCCCGCATAAAGCTCCCTCATGATTTGCATGTTGTACCTCCTCTGGACATCTTCATCCTCGCTGTCCACATCGCCAGACAACACCTATACAAATAGTAAAATAAATTTGGCATCAAATCAATGATTACATGTCGTGAAGTAGGATTAGGAATTTATGGCTATTTATTTATACATATCCAGAGATTACGGTTCGATTTTTAAGCGCAGTCGTCTATGTACAGACCAATCTTGAAGAAAATAAGGGCACAAACATATCTAGGTCATTGAAAATCCATTGTCAAGCCCTGGCTAGGAATTATTAGCACGAACACTAACCCTAGTCGGATTACTAGCAGAAATCATTTGCATAGATGAAACAACTCATCACTTATCACCTGTACCATTCAAACAATCAATACACTACACGGATCTAACGAAACTTACTCAGATTTCATGGATTGGGAGAACATAACCATAGGATTTCTATTCCAAAAAGGGGGAGGCAGGAGTAACCAGAGAAACCCTATGATCTATTTGACACATAAATGGGTATAGATGACTAACCAACCATCCGTCATCATCGGAGTCGTCGCCAGAGTGCTCGTCGGAGTCAGTGTGGAACTCCGCCTCTGACTGTGGAAGCTCGACTCCATTGACGATGTCAGGGTGCCAGGATAACTCACCGGTGGTGACGGCAACCACTATCTCCATCCCCACGCCGTGCTCCAGCGCTTTAGCAGCCCCGGCATCGCCACTCCCTACGATGAGGCGATTTTGCAGCATCCTCATACACTGAAGGCTTTGAGGACTAAGAGCTACGTCGAGGATGCAAGCGGAGAGAGAAGATTGTGTGTGCGTAGCGAGGATGGGGGTGTAGCCGCTCGGGCACACCATTAATATGGAATAGTGGGAGTTGTGGGAGATAGGCGGGCGGCGGTCAAACTGACGGCTTGCCTCCCGGTGAGCCTGCGCACTGGACTGCTGGCATGCCTACCAAAGTTTCACATAGCTACTCGCACGCCTCCCGATGACACGCGCAGCGAGCACACCTCCGTCAATTCACACACCTGCACACACGCCTCCCCGTCCGCCTGTGCGACGGGCGCGTCCCGTCAACTCACGCCTGCTCGCACGCCACACGGGTCGCGCAGTGTCACGTATATTGTTTTTCTATTTGGATGATTAATGCTACCGATTTATTGCTTAACCGAAGCATGGCACGTATCCATTGTTGGTCTAACGCTCACGGTTCAAATAAATAATCCATTTGGGATATTGGTTCCGAATTATTAATAATCTCCCGTCTATAATTAGATAAAGATTACAACAAAACTGGTCTCAAATTTGACCAAAAAAGTACAATGCCACTTTCTATTGGTGTCCATATGACAACACGATAAGTTTCATGAACTTCAAATAAGTTTTGGATGTACTAGAATTTATAAATCAAGATTCTCAATGTTTGAAATTTGTTGCACGGGGAGTAAACATGCACCCAGTGAGACACATGTGTTTTTGCAATCCATTTAGGTGCACTATCACTTGTGCATGTAGCTCAAATTTGATTTTTGCACATTATACCCGTAGAAAATCAATCAATCAATGTACTAAAACATCTTAATGATCTTTGTGATTTTTTTAAATTAAAACGTCCCTTCTTTGGTAACATGTATGTTTACCGCGGGATAATTAATTTAACATGCATCATAGTTGCGGTAGATTCGCAGTGTGTGTGTGTGGGTGTGTGTGTCTGGGGGTGGCGGGTGGCGGGTGGCTCGCAGTACACTACGAGTTGTGAGCCATCGTGTGGGTGGCCGTTTTGTTAGGCAGGCCAGTGCCACATCAGAGTCGTGAACTCGTTATTTAAAACATTACACAACCCTGTCATGCATAAATGTTTTGGCCACATGCAGTCGATGGTTGTCCTACACGACACTCGATACTCGCGTGTGACACTTTCTGTGGGCCCGCGAGGTCGTCGTCCATCACTTTGATGAACAACGGGCAGTGACCTTAATTTGATCAGCAAGGTAGAATCTTTTTTGTTTGTGTTATGGTGGTATATAGTACGCGTCGAAGAGGTGGGCGAGGACTAGCATATATACTATATGTACGCGTCCGTGAACAAGTACGTCTCACTCAGTGTCAAGACCTTTTGGTTTCCGAGGCACGTGCCACATCAAAATTGTGAAATTGGTTATTCAAACATCACACAACACCTTTTTGGGCCACATGCATATCCTAGCTAGGACACTCACGTGTGAGGATTCTTTTGGGTTACATATATTACGGCAGGAGCATATAGTATGCGGTGAAGAGGGGGGAAGGGGACCATCATATGTAGTACGCTTGATATGAACCTCGCTCTGTGTGGGTGTATGGTTTATAATTTTTTAGGCATGTGGCACATCAAAGTTGTGCATTTTGGGTATTCAACATATATATGTTTGGCCCAGATGCAAAGCAGTGGTGGTTGTCCTCTCGCACCCACTTAAGCGGTTATGAGCGATATCGATGCCTTCCTTTTGTGGGCCCGCTTGGTCCATCACTACTTTTTTCCTGATAACAAGAGAGGTTAATTTGACTTAGGAGGGGATTATTATTTTTGCTCTGGGATGACATGCATGATACATCTTGAGCACACACACATGCATGTGTACACATGAATCCCTCCCATCGAGTCGAAGAGGCTAGTACAACGACACATCATGAACCGATCTTGCTCTGTGTGGGGAGCTAGTGTACGATTTTTGACACACACGCCACATCAATGTTGTGTATTCAAACATGCATGCATGCATCACCTCCATACATATGCATGTAGTGGTTGCCTTCGAACGGTACACTCCCTCGCGTGGTTATCGGCGACAAGCCTATATATTCGTGGGCCCGCGTGGGCATCCATGATCACCTGACCAACAACAAGATAGGTTACCATGGTGGATTCTTCATTTGGTTTGTGTTCAAAGTATAGGTCATGGTGAGATTCAGACCTAATTAAGTTTGAGCGCATATACTATGCACGCATGCATGCATGAATCCCCGTCGTTGGCTTGAAGTGTGGTGTAACATACATATGCATCATCAACCTAACCCTCACCCAGTCTGGGGATTTCTAGTTCGAAATCACGGTGCCACATCAAAGTTGTTCCATTGTTACTCAAAAACACACCTCTCCATATATATGTTTGGTCCACACGCATGCAGTGGTTTTCTTCGGGGACTAGCTACTTGTGTGATTATTGGCGAGCTAGCCCATCTCCGGGGTTGCATGGACAGCCATCACTTTGACCAACAACAAGAGAGAGGTTGGACGACCAAGGTGGCCCATCTCCGTGATTATTGGCAAGCTATCCCATCTCCGGGGTCGCATGCTAGCTACTTCGCACTTTGCTAGGTGAACCTCGGTTGGGGGGGCATGCATTCATAGCTTAGGAATCCCTTCATGCCGACACGAGGGGGGCTGCTAGCTACTTCGTGCTACCTCTTGAGCATGCGTTGGTTTTCCCTTGAAGAGTAAAGGGTGATGCAGCAAAGTAGCATAAGTATTTCCCTCGGTTTTTGAGAACCAAGGTATCAATCCAGTAGGAGACTACACGCAAGTCGCCTAGTACCTGCACAAACAAACAAGAACCTCACAACCAACAGTTTAAAGGGGTTCTCAATTCCTTCACGGTCACTTACGAGAGTGAGATCTGATAGAGATAATAAAATAAATATATTTGGTATTTTTGTGGTATACATTGGAAAATAAAGATTGCAAAATAAAAGGCGACAGAAATAGCTAGTTGACGGGAAATAATATAATGAAGAATAGACCCGGGGGCCATAGGTTTCACTACTCGCTTCTCTCAAGATAGCATAATCTATGGTGGGTGAGCAAATTACTGTCGAGCAATTGACAGAAAAGCGAATAGTTATGAGAATATCTAGGCATGATCATGTATATAGGCATCACGTCCGTGACAAGTAGACCGAAACGATTCTGCATCTACTACTATTACTCCACACATCAACCGCTATCCAGCATGCATCTAGAGTATTAATTTCATAAGAACAGAGTAACACATTAGGCAAGATGACATGATGTAGAGGGATAACTCAAGCAATATGATACAAAACCCCATCTTTTATCCTTGATGGAAACAATACAATACGTGCCTTGTTTCCCCTGCTGTCACTAGGAAAGGACACCGCAAGATTGAACCCAAAGCTAAGAACTTCTCCCATTGCAAGAAAGATCAATCTAGTAGGCCAAACCAAACTGATAATTCGAAGAGACTTGCAAAGATATTTAAATCATGCATAAAAGAATTCAGAGAAGAACCAAATATTGTTCATAGATAATCTTGGTCATAAACCCACAATTCATCGGATCTTGACAAACACCCCGCAAAAGGAATTACATCGAATAGATCTCCAAGAGAATCGAGGAGAACTTTGTATTGAGATCCAAAGAGAGAGAAGAAGCCATCTAGCTAATAACTATGGCCCCGAAGGTCTGTGGTAAACTACTCACACATCATCGAAGATGCTATGGTGTTGATGTAGAAGCCCTCCGTGATCGATAGCGGAGCGCCGGAAAAGGCCCCAAGATGGGATCTCACGGGTACAGAAGGTTGTGGCGGTGGAAATAGGGTTTCGTGGTCTTCCTAGATGTTTTCAGGGTATATGGGTACATATAGGAGGAAGAAGTAGGTCGGTGGAGCTGCGAGGGGCCCACGAGGGTGGGGGCGTGTCTAGCCCCTCTGGGTGCGCCCTCCTACCTCGTGGCCTCCTCACTTCTTTCTTGACGTCCACTCCAAGTCTCCTGGATCACGTTTGTCCCAAAAATGATCCTTGCGAAGGTTTCATTCCGTTTGGATTCCGTTTGATATTCGTTTTCTATCAAACACCGAAATAGGCAAAAAAACAGGAATTTGCACTGGGCCTTTGGTTAATAGGTTAGTCTCAAAAATAATATAAAAGTACATAATAAAGCCCATTAAACATCCAAAACAGATAATATAATATCATGGAAAAATCAAAAATTATAGATACGTTGGAGATGTATCAAGCATCCCCAAGCTTAATTCCTGCTCGTCCTCGAGTAGTTAATGATAAAAATAGAATTTTTGGTGTGGAATGCTTCCTAACATAATTCTCAAAGTAATTCTATTTATTGTGGCATGAATGTTCAGATCCGAAAGATTCAAGATAAAAGTGTAATATTGACATAAAAATAATAATACTTCAAGCATACTAACTAAGCAATTATGTCTTCTCAAAATAACATGGCCAAAGAAAGTTATCCCTACAAAATCATATAGTCTGGCTATGCTCTATCTTCACCACACAAAATATTTAAATCATGCACAACCCCGATGACAAGCCAAGCAATTGTTTCATACTTTTGACGTTCTCAATTTTTTTCAATCTTCAGGCAATACATGAGCATGAGCCATCGATATAGCACTATAGGTGGAATAGAATGGTGGTTGTGGAGAAGACAAAAAGGAGAAGATAGTCTCACATCAACTAGGCGTATCAACGGGCAATGGAGATGCCCTTTAATAGATATCAATGTGAGTGAGTAGGGATTGCCATGCAACGGATGCACTAGAGCTATAAGTGTATGAAAGCTCAAAAAGAAACTAAGTGGGTGTGCATCCAACTTGCTTGCTCACGAAGACCTAGGGAATTTTGAGGAAGCCCATCATTGGAATATACAAGCCAAGTTCTAAAATTCCCACTAGTATATGAAAGTGACAACATAGGAGACTCTCTATCATGAAGATCATGGTGCTACTTTGAAGCACAAGTGTGGTAAAAGGATGGTAGCATTGTCCCTTCTCTCTTTTTGTCTCTTTTTTTATTTGGGCCTTTTCTCTTTTTTATGGCCTCTTCTTTTCGTCCGGAGTCTCATCCCGACTTGTGGTGGAATCATAGTCTCCATCATCCTTTCCTCACTGGGACAATGCTCTAATAATGATGATCATCACACTTTTATTTACTTACAACTCAAGAATTGTAGCTCGATACTAGAACAATAATATGACTCTATGTGAATGCCTCCGACGGTGTACCGGGATGTGTGATGAATCAAGAGTGATATGTATGAAAAAATTATGAATGGTGGCTTTGCCACAAATATGATGTCAACTACATGATCATGCAAGGCAATATGACAATGATGAAGTGTGTCATAATAAACGGAGCGGCGGAAAGTTGCATGGCTATATATCTCGGAATGGCTATGGAAATGCCATAATAGGTAGGTATGGTGGCTGTTTTGAGGAAGATATATGGTGGGTTTATGGAACTGGTGAAAGTTGCGCAGTACTAGAGAGGCTAGCAATGGTGGAAGGGTGAGAGTGCGTATAATCCATGGACTCAACATTAGTCATAAAGAACTCACATACTTATTTCAAAAATCTATTATTTATCAAAACAAAGTACTATGTGCATGCTCCTAGGGGGATAGATTGGTAGGAAAAGACCATAGCTCGTCCATGACCGCCACTCATAAGGAGGACAATAGATAAATAAATCATGCTCTGACTACATCACATAACGGTTCACCATACGTGCACGCTACGGGAATCACAAACTTTAACACAAGTATCTCTTAATTTCACAACCACTCAACTAGCATAACTCTAATATTACCATCTTCATATCTCAAAACAATCATCAAGTATCAAACTTCTCATAGTATTCAATGCACTTTATATGAAAGTTTTTTATTATACCTATCATATTAGGACTAATTTTATAGCCAAAGAAAATTACCATGTTGTTCTAAAAGACTCTCAAAATGGTATAAGTGAATCATGTGAGATCAATAATTTCTATAAAATAAAACCACCACCATGCTCGTAAAAAGATATAAGTGAAGCACTAGAGCAAAATTATCTAGCTCAAAAGATATAAGTGAAGCACATAGAGTATTCTAATAAATTCCGATTCATGTGTGTCTCTCCCAAAAGGTGTGTACACCAAGGATGATTATGGTAAACTAAAAAAGCAAAGACTCAAATCATACAAGACGCTCCAAGTAAAACACATATCATGTGGTGAATAAAAATATACCTTCCGGGGCGAAAGAGGGGATGCCTTCCGGGGCATCCCCAAGTTTAGGCTTTTGGTTGTACTTAGATTTTACCTTGGGGTGCCTTGGGTATCCGCAATCTTAGGCTCTTGCCACTCCTTATTCCAAAATCCATCAAATCTTTACCCAAAAACTTGAAAACTTCACAACACAAAACTCAACAGAAAATCTCATGAGCTCCGTTAGTATAAGAAAACAAACCACCACTTCAAATTACTGTAATGAACTCATTCTTTATTTATATTGGTGTTAAACCTACTATATTCCAACTTCTCTGTGGTTCATACCCCCGATACTAGCCATAGATTCATCAAAATAAGCAAACAACACGCGAAAAACATAATCTGTCAAAAACAGAACAATCTGTAGTAATCAGTAGGTTCCGAATACTTCTGTAACTCCAACATTCCTACCAAATTAGGAAGACCTAAATAATTTGTATATTGATCGACTGCAATTGGAATAAGTATTTTATCACTCTCTGGTTAAAAATGAAAATTATTCTCGTGAGCGCATACTTTTTGTTTTTTTTCAGCAAGATCAAACAACAATCATCCAAGAAGATCCTAATGGCTTTACTTGGCACAAACGCTAATTAAAACATAAAAACACAATCATAACATAGGATAGATGATTTATTTATTAATAAACAGGAACAAAAAGCAAGAAACAAAAATAAAATTGGGTTGCCTCCAAACAAGCGCTATCGTTTAACGTCCCTAGCTAGGCATAAAAACAAGAATAGATCTAGGTATTGTCATTTTTGGTATGCAATCCATAGGTGGCTCTCATAATAGATTCATAAGGTAATTTAATTTTCTTCCTAGGAAAGTGTTCCATGCCCTTCCTTAATGGAAATTGGAATCTAAAATTTCATTCTTTCATATCAATAATTGCACCAATCGTTCTAAGGAAAGGTCTACCAAGAATAATAGGACAACTAGGATTCCATTCTATACCAAGAACAATGAAATCTATGGGAACATAATTCCTATTTGCAACAATAAGAACATCATTAATTCTTCCCATAGGTTTCTTAATGGTGGTATCCGCAAGGTGCAACTTTAAAGAACAATCATCAAATTCACGGAAACCTAACACAACACACAAAGTTTTTGGAATCGTGGAAACACTATCACCCAAATCACATAAAGCATAACACTCATGATCTTTAATTTTAATTTTAATAGCAGGTTCCCACTCATCATAAAGTTTTCTAGGGATAGAAACTTCTAATTCAAGTTTTTCTTCATAAGATTGCATTAAAGCATCAACGATATGTTTGGTAAAAGCTTTGTTTTGATCATAAGCATGAGGAGAATTTAGCATGAATTGCAACAAGGAAATACAATCTATCAAAGAGCAATTATCATAATTAAATTCCTTGAAATCCAAAATAGTGGGTTCATTGCTATGTAAAGTTTTGACCTCTTCAATCCCACTTTTATTAATTTTTGCATCAAGATCTAAAAACTCCGAATCATTGGGACGCCTTTTAACTAAAGATGACTCATCTCCAGTCCCATATTTATCAAGATTCATATTGGAAAAAAAATTAATAGGGGACACATCAATCACTTTTAGATCTTCATCATTATTATCATGAAAACTAGAAGAGCACGCTTTTACAAAGCAATCCTTTTTAGCACGCATCCTAGCGGTTCTTTCTTTGCACCCAGTAATGGAAATTCTCATGGCTTTGAGAGACTCATTGATATAATGCTTAGGTGCAATAGATCTAAGTTTCAAAGAGTCAACATCAAGAGAGACTCATTGATATAATGCAAATTCTCATGGCTTTGAGAGACTCCTTGATATAATGCTTAGGTGCAGTAGATCTAAGTTTCAAAGAGTCAACATCAAGAGAGATTATATCCACGTTCCTAGCCAACTCATCAATCGTAGGCAATTTTTCTTCAAGCAAAGCATTGAAATTCTTTTGAGAAATCATAAATTCTTTAACACTAGTCTCAAAATAAGAGGGCATCTTATTAAAATTTCAATAAGAGTTGTTGTAGGAATTACCATAATTATTAGATGAATTACTAGGGAAAGGCCTAGAATTAAAGTTTCCTCTACACGCGTTGTTACCAAAGTTGTTCGTATCAACAAAATTCACATCCATAGATTCATTATTATGCTCAATCAAGGTAGACAAAGGCATATCATTAGGATCAGAAGGAACACTCTTATTAGCAAACAATTTCATAAGTTCATCCATCTTTCCACTCAAAACATTAATCTCTTCTATCGCATGAACTTTTTTACTAGTAGATCTTTCGGTGTGCCATTGAGAATAATTAACCATAATATTATCTAGGAGTTTAGTAGCTTCTCCTAAAGAGATTTCCATAAAAGTGCCTCCCATGACCGAATCTAAAAGATTTCTAGAAGCAAAATTCAATCCAGCATAATTTTTTTGTATAATCATCCATAAATTCAAACTATGTGTAGGGCAGTTAGTTATCATTAATTTCATCCTCTCCCAAGCTTGTGCAACATGCTCATGATCAAGTTTCTTAAAATTCATAATATCGTTTCTAAGAGAGATGATCTTAGAGGGAGGAAAATACTTAGAGATAAAAGCATCTTTGCACTTATTCCATGAATCAATACTATTTTTAGGCAAAGAGGAGAACCAAGTTTTAGCACGATCTCTAAGAGAAAACGGAAATAGCTTCCATTTAACAATATCATTATCCACATGTTTCTTCTTTTCCATATCACATAAATCAACAAAGTTGTTTAGATGGGTAGCGGCATCTTCACTAGGAAGGCTAGTGAATTGATCTTTCATGACATGATTCAGCAAAGCAGTATTAATTTCACAAGATTCAGCATCGGTAAGAGGAGCAATCGGAGTGCTAATAAAATCATTATTGTTGGTATTGTAAAAATCAAACAATTTTGTATTATCTTGAGCCATCGTGACAAACAAGCAATCCAACACACAATCAAACAAGAAGCAAACAAAAAGAAGGCGAACAGAAAAGAGGCGAATAAAACGGCAAGGGTGAAGTGGGGAGAGGAAAACGAGAGGCAAATGGCAAATAATGTAATGCAAGGGATAAGAGTTTGCAATGGGTACTTGGTATGTCTTGACTTGTGCATAGATCTCCCCGGCAATGGTGCCAGAAATCCTTCTTGCTACCTCTTGAGCATGCGTTGGTTTCCTTTGAAGAGGAAAGGGTGATGCAGCAAAGTAGCGTAAGTATTTCCCTCAGTTTTTGAGAACCAAGGTATCAATCCAGTAGGAGACTACACGCAAGTCACCTAGTACGTACACAAACAAACAAGAACCTCGAAACCAACACGATAAAGGGGTTGTCAATCCCTTCACGGTCACTTATGAGAGTGAGATCTGATAGAGATAATAAGATAAATATTTTTAGTATTTTTGTGGTATATATTGGAAAATAAAGACTGCAATATAAACGGCGACAAAAATAGCTAGTTGACGGGAAATAATATAACACAGAATAGACCTGGGGGCCATATGTTTCCCTAGTGGCTTCTCTCAAGATAGCATAATCTACGGTGGGTGCACAAATTACTGTCGAGCAATTGATAGAAAATCGAATAGTTATGAGAATATCTAGGCATGATCATGTATATAGGGATCACGTCCGTGACAAGTAGACCAAAACAATTCTGCAGCTACTACTATTACTCCACACATCGACAGCTATCCAGCATGCATCTAGAGTATTAAGTTCATAAGAATACAGTAACGCATTAGGCAAGATGACATGATGTAGAGGGATAAACTCAAGCAATATGATATAAACCCCATATTTTTATCATCGATGGCAACAATACAATACGTGCCTTGCTGCCCTTGCTACCACTGGGAAATGACACCACAAGATTGAACCCAAAGCTAAGCACTTCTCCCATTGCAAGAAAGATCAATCTAGTAGGCCAAACCAAAATGATAATTCGAAGAGACTTGCAAAGATATTTAAATCATGCATAAAAGAATTTAGAGAAGAAACAAATATTGTTCATAGATAATCTTCGTCATAAACCCACAATTCATCGGATCTCGACAAACACACCGCAAAAAGAATAACATCGAATAGATCTCCAAGAGAATTGAGGAGAACTTTGTATTGAGATTCAAAGAGAGAGAAGAAGCCATCTAGCTAATAACTATGGACCCGAAGGTCTATGGTAAACTACTCACACATCAGCGGAGAGGCTATGGTGTTGATGTAGAAGCCCTCTGTGATCGATTCCCCATACGGCGGAGCGCCGGAAAAGGCCCCAAGATGGGATCTCACGGGCACAGAAGGTTGCGGCGGTGGAAATAGGGTTCTGTGGTGCTCCTGGATGTTTTCAGGGTATATGGGTGTATATAGGAGGAAGAAGTAGGTCGGTGGAGCTGCGAGGGGCCCATGATGGTGGGGGCGCGCCTGGCCCCTCTAGGCGCGCCCTCCTGCCTCGTGGCCTCCTTGCTTCTTTCTTGATGCCCACTCCAAGTCTCCTGGATCATGTTTGTCCCAAAAATGATCCTCGCAAAGGTTTCATTCCGTTTGGATCCCCTTTGATATTCCTTTTCTGCGAAACACTAAAATAGGAAAAAAACAGCAATTTGCACTGGTCCTTTGGTTAATAGGTTAGTCCCAAAAATAATATAAAAGTGCATGATAAAGCCCATTAAACATCCAAAACAGATAATATAATAGCATGGAACAATCAAAAATTATAGATACGTTGGAGACGTATCACTTTGCACTTTGCTAGGTGAACCTCGGTTGGGGGGGGTGCTTTCATAGCTTAGGATTCCCTTCGTGCCGACATGAGGGCGGGGGGCTGCTAGCTACTTCTTACTTTGCTATGGTAAACCTCAGTTGGGGGGGGGGGGCAAGCATTCATAGCTTAGGATTACCTTCACGCCAACACGAGGGAGGGGGCTTCTAGCTACTTCGCACTTTGCTAGGGTGAACCTCAGTTGGGGGGCATGCATTCATAGCTTAGGATTCCCTTCGTGCCGACACGAGGGAGGGGGAGGGGCGCTGCTAGCTACTTCACACTTTGCTAGGTGAATGAACCTCAGTTGGGGGGGTGCATTCATAGCTTAGGATTCCCTTCGTGCCGACACGAGGGAGGAGGGGGGCTGCTAGCTACTTCGTACTTTCCTAGGGTGAACCTTAGTTGGGGGAGGGGGCATGCATTCATAGCTTAGGATTCCCTTCGTGCCGACACGAGGGGGGATGGGGGCACACAATACAGTGCGCTTTGCGAAATAGGTGCCACATCGAAGTTGCATTTGGTATTTGAAAATCAAACCACCCTTTTGATACATCAATTTGGTCCACATGCAAGTGTGTTCGTGTTCTGACCCTCTCCCGCATCATTTTTCGACATAATTTATGAACATTAGATAAGTCGGATAATGCAACAGACACGGTTCACTCAAACTAACCGTGTGCCATGTCGGTGCACCTGTCACGCACACATCCCACAGTACATTGGGCTCCACGAGGCTCCCCCTCTAAAAAATATCTGCCCGCCTCGAGGGTTTTTCTGTTTCATAACACACGGTTATTATTTATTATCTCCAGACCGTGTGCGATGTTTCTTGTTCCCAATCCCGCCTGCATCCCTAGAAAATATCTGCCCACCTCGAGGGTTTTTCTGTTTCATAACACAAAGTTGTTATCTCCAGACTGTGTGCGATGCACTATCATCAAAATTTTCAATAGCCCGAAATTTCAATCCCGCGTTTGACTGCTGCATAGTAAATTTTTTAGTACCCGCGTCATTTCCTCAAACACCCCGCGCCCCCTCCACACACACACACACACCAAAACCTCCTCGAGCGTGCGCGGGCACACACACACACACACACACACACAGACACCCCCTCCCTTCCTCGAAGCCCTAGCAAGGTCCCCGTCGCCGTTGCCGCCGCCGCCGCAAGGACTCCATGGTCAACATCTACCGATTTTCCCATGCAGCTTACCCACCGATCTCCATACCCAGGCCGCCCTGAGTTTCTTAGATGACGCCTGCCAAACACCCCCTTTCCCACAGATCCCCATCCCCATCCCCCACTACAGAGCGTCGTAGCCTAAGCCCGGTTACTCTTCACATGGAGCTCAAGGAGCGACTAGCCCAGAAGAGGTGTATAGCGGTCTCTTGGCCCGACGTCGCCAAGGAAGCTGACGACCATTACTGGCGGCAGGCACTCAAGCAGTGGGCTAGAGTATGCGGGCATGTCTCGTCTGCCGGCTACGACATCGAGGTCATCGACAGCGACGGCCTGAGGCGGGCTATATCACAGGTTATGTGGCCCACCCCCAACCCCTCGGGTTCAACCGCCATCAATCTCATCCATGGCCCCGCCGCTGATCTCCTCTCGCTCGCTGTCAACAATTTGCCATTCTGCATCGCCATCGAGCCCCTTTTGTCATTTCTGAAGGCCACATTCTGCGACGCTGGCTTGGGATCCACAGCTTCCAAGTCACACCTCATCGATGGCGACCACGAGGAGGGCACCCTCTCCCGCTCTTCCAAGGGGAAAGCGCCCGTCTGCGACATCGGGGAGGGCACCCTACAGCAGTGCTCTTCCAAGGGGAAGGAGCCCATCTGCGACAACATGGAGCACATCCAGGGTCCGTACTCTTCCCACGAGAAGGAGCCCATATGTGACAAGTGAGGAAACCCATGATTTGTTTTGCCATGCCTCTTCATAGGGGGAAACCCATGATTTTTTTGTCGAGTCCCTTTTGTAGTGTAGTGAGAATATGTCTAATTTTAATTGCTATATATCGTTGTTTGCAGTATGCCTTATTTATCAGTTGTTCACAATGTGATGCTCTATATGTGCAATTATTTACTGTGCAGTACATTTCATCAATCCAGTTTTAAACATACCGATAGGAATGCATATATTTGCTTGTTGTTAAGCCTGTTATAGCTAGCATATGCCTCTTTTAAAGTTTTTTGATTGTTCGGTTGTTTGTAGTTAGCATATATCCGGTTTCAAATGCCATCTTTCGTTGTTTGTAGTATGCCTTGTTTATTCCAGTTATTCACAACGTGATGTTCTATATGTGCAAGTATGAACTGTTGTGCTTAACATGCTTCTTGATGTACCTACACATGACAATTTTGGGAACGACTGCTATTTTCCATAGAGGTTAGTTTCATCCCATGGCTTATATCTGCTCACTGTTCAGGATATCGGTAGCTGGTACCATATAGGCCGGCGGCTGGTAAGGGACTAATCGGTGAATCGGACTTTTAACTAAATATATCTCCAACCATTTATCGTTAGGTTAACTAGGGCCATATTTAATATATTTGAGGCTACATAGCAATATGCACTGTACTTAATGTCTAAATATGCAATCCTAGGCTACATAGCAATAAGGAAGAGTGTTACATTAATGTTCTAATGATGTCTAGATATACGTAGAAGAGCAGCAGCAACAACAACAACAACAACACAACCCTGTTTGGATACTCAACTTAGCTAGAGGTTAGAGTTAGTTTCTAGCTCATTACTAACCCTGAACTAACTCCATCCAAAGAGTTGTTTGGATGGCAGGGTTAGATTGACAATAAATGCACTAGGAGAACTAGCTCCAATTAGCACCTCTTGGGTTGGATAGTTTTTTTGGATGGGTTATAGATGCAACTAGCTCAAACTAGCCCTCATGTTTAGATATACTTTAGGGCTATTTGAGACCGAACTAGCTCAAACTAACTGTAACCCCAGGATACAACATTAGTTAATCATCCGATAATTTGTAAGAATGCACTAAACTCCTTCCATCCCATAATATAAGATGTTAATTCATCTAATATGTGAGTATATTGGATGTTATAAGATACTCCCTCTGTTCTTAAATATTTGTTTTTTTAGAGATTTCAAATGGACTACCACATATAGATGTATATAGACATATTATAAAAGAGTGTTGTGCTACAGCATTGTGCAATTGCTATTTAGCTTCTAATATTAACTTGGTGCTTTTAGGTACATATGTCATTGGGAAAGATCCGCGCTTCGACCTTTTCTGCATATGGGGAAATGAGATATCGATGAACCAGCATCAAGTGAGGAAGCTGATTAAGATTGTTAGTAAAATAGGTCCAAAGATGGCAATTAAACTAAGGATACCCCCTATAAAACAACACAAATTCCACAACGGTTTGACTCTGTGTTGCAAAATTCAGTGTAGATACGCATATAAGCGTTGCAGTTCATGTGCTGCAGAGTTGTAGCTCATGACCATACTGTAGTACATAAGTTGCAACAGAACATGTACGTTGTCTGGTATATGTTGCAAATTATATCTGTTATAAGATTGTAAACATACATAATAAAATGTAATAAATAATTAGACATGCCTGTACACATAAGGAATTTGGCGCGAAAATGTTTGCTATCCGTTTGAACAAAACCAAATTGCGTGAAGTCCCTCTCTTTTTTTCTCGAATACAGATTTATATCAGATCGATCAAGGTTTTTTCTTTAGGGCTAGATTTTTTAGGTGATCTTTAGGGTAGATTGATCTAGGTCTCTCCCTCCAACTATGACACAAATCAATAATGGGATCTCCTTTTTTTGAGAGAGAAATGGAATCTGTTCTTTTTGAGCCACGGCGGAGCTGGGCCACAGGCAGCCGAGACCATTGCCTGGCGTAAGAAAAAGTCCCAGCCCGATGTAAAAAAACTTCCTAACCTCTTAGCCCAAAACCGCAGAAGGATATATGAGGCCCATACGGTCAACATCTTAACCTCTAGCTGGGCCTCACATCTTAGCACAAAAAAGCTTCTTAACCTCTAGCTGGGCCCGACCCAAAAAGAACGCGCCTCAGTGAGATCTCCCTAGCTAGGCCGGACCATTCGGGGTGCCACAACAAGCCGTCGTTAAAATAGCAAAAACTAATGTTTGATCAAGGAATCGAACTCGCGAACACACGATCAAAATTTAATCTCCTCTACCACTCGAACTGATGCAGGTTGGTGATTACTTGGTCGTACGAATGTATAAGAACTAAACCCAGCGACAAATCAATTTCTTTTTAAAAAACTCTTGCATTCAACATTTTTGTGATATACGCTAAATAAATTTTGAATACACATTGAACACTTTTGTGGTGTATGATAAACAATTTTGAAATACACATTGCACATTCTTGTGATATAGGTTGAACAACTTTTAAGTACACAATGATTTTTTTTAAATATGTTGAACATGTTGTTAATATAAGTTCAACATTTTGGTAATGTTTGTTGAACGTTTTTAATACACGATCAAAAAGTTTAGAATGCATGGTGAACTTCGTCATCAAAACAATAAAATTATTCTATACGATGAACATTTTTTTATAATACCGACATCACGCCATGCCACCACGCCAAGACAAAGTCGGCTTCGTGACCTCTACGGCACAATCACGGATTCAAAATGTGACACCACAGGAAGGAGGAGGCAACTTCTCCGCCGCTCAGCTGGTACACTCGCATCGCCTGGTTGGCATCATCGCCGTGCATCATCTGGCACGATAAGGTTGTGAAGGAGGAGGTACCCTGGCAATTGTGAAGGTGTGTGGGCGCCTCCTCCACTGCCTCGGTGCCGGCGGCGGATCCTAGTAATCGCGGAGCAGCATCATGGCTAAGGAGACGGTGGCCAGACAAGCGGCCTGGTGGGAGCGGCTCAATGCGGCATGCCACTCGGCATTTGTAAAGTCTGATGTGACACCGGCCTGGGTCCTCACAGGCCCTAACCTCACATAGGCCTGTGCTTGTGACCTGTCGTTGGCTCAAGGGAATTGCGAGGGATCGGCCATTGACGGCACACACGGTGCATGCAATGTGTTCGGTGAAATGGCTCAATAAGCCAGTGTGAGAAGGAAGAAGGTAGGAGAGAGAAATAATGCCCCCTGGACGAAGACCGGTCAAAACCATGCCAAGTCGGTAGTGATATTGGGTCTGCCTAGACAAGGGATAAAACTTGTCTGGTTTCAAGTGTTAAGGGTGCAAGTTGTCTAGTTTTGAAGTTCAGGGACTAAATCCATAATTCACCAAGAGTCGAGGAATGGAAAATATACTTTTCTCTAATTTATTTATATTGAACGTACATTTGTTTGAATGAGTTTTGTCAAATTTGCATGAATTGTGTCTGAATTTGTTTATATTGCGGGTGGACGTTTGGGGCAAGCTTGTATTGTGTACCCAAGCAAATGTCGTGTCTATTTTAACGGTGGGCGTTTGTGATGACCTTAAACCTCATATGAGTGAAACATTGGAAAATGTTGCTTCAACCTTATTGTCAATGAGAACTAGCTAGTGATCTGGACAACTAGTGATCTTGATTTGTACAAACCTAGAAGAAGCACGTTCTGTTTGACACAAACAATATATGTAAAGGATTCTCAAAAAAATGTAAAATGCCTATCACGGGCAAGATGATATATAATAACAAAATTTATGTTCAAAAAAAGAAAAAGAAAATTTATCATTTGCTTCACTCCAAATATTGGACTCCGCCGTAGTATTTCTATTTTGGTTTCGCTACAACTTTCACTTTCCCTCGCTGTTCTCTCCCTATAGCGACTAATCAGGTCAAAAAATATTTAAATACGCATGCTACATTACCATGGCCCCACTTGTCATACGAAGCCCGGACAGAGACTAATATCAAACAGATCACGACAAGGTAATTGCGCCAACAATATAGGAAACCTTTCCACCCATATCAACACGGTTCCCTTCGGTATCTCATCTCCAATCTCCACCGTATCCACTAGCCATCGCCACCGCCCAGCTCCGCGCCCGCCGCCGCCACCGCGCAGCTCCTCGCCCACTGCCGCCTATCTCCCATAGCTGGTGCCGCCGCCATGATCCCGTGCCCACAGATCTCTTTCGCTGCCTAGGTCAAGGGCATACCCCGTGCTCTGCCTCTGCACCAAGGTGCCACCGGGTGCCGATGCGGGTCTGTTAGCTGGCTCTGCCACAAGTCCACGACCTGCCACAACTCAAGACCCATAGCCGGTGGCCGATGCACGTCGCAGCGGGACCGATTGTCGCCAGCTAGACCGCTGTCCGGGGAACGCCGCTGCCGAAGCCTGAAGGTAACGGCGCTGCCGCCGCCGATTGTGCTGGAAACATCTCGAACTTGGCTGCTTTTGTCCCAAACGGACCGTCAGCCCAGCCACATGTAAGTGTCGCGAAAAATCACTCTTCCCGTCTAAAAATCACGGTTCCATTCCTCGTCTCTTGCTGGAGTCATCGCACACCAGCAACCGGTGACGCCTCACCACGAGCTACGCTGCCTACACAAGGTTAGTTGCTAACCTACTCTCCAACAGTTCATCCTCTCCTGCTCCGTACTCTACCGATATGTGCTCTTAACCAATTTTGTTATTATGTCTACCAATCAGTGCTCTTAACCAATTTTGTTATTATGTCTACCAATCTGTGCGTCTGTTCTATTCTTGCCGAGAGAGTTGATTAATCTAATCAATGGTCAAGTTCACGTGTATGTGTATATACGTGTGCTAGTGCTGCTGTAGATAAATCCAGGTACCTGTCTGCTAGCTTTGTAAGCTAGCTTGCGCGAAGATAGATTCTGGCCGCTTTGATCTAGCATGTTTAAAACCAACATATTACCCCTTGCTGATTGATCCTACCCATATTCTTATGTTCGATGTCTCTTTCAGATTGAATTGCAAGTTTTGCAAACCTCAGTGTGATATATATTGTAGTTTCCAAAACAACCTATATTGTACTTTGTATAATTTATTTAAACTATTGGTCAATGCCATGTTGCTGCAGATATATCACAGACAAGAATTAACATTGTTGAATCCAATGAAGAATATATGATGGGAGAACCGTTCAAACATCGTAATTGTAGTGAAAAAGATGCCGTATCATCTGATGTCCAAGAAATACCTACTAATGATGAAGGCTTCATAGATTGTGATGATGCTGGTGCGGATGAAAATGAAGAAGGTAAGTTTGTTGCTCGTTCCTTGCTGATCGCAATATATGACAATTCATCATCATAACATAATTCATGGTCCATATATTCAGCTAAAAATTTAGAAACAAAAGAGCGTAAGAAGAGGAAGCCAAAATATATTTGGAACCTTCTAGAAGTGGATCTCTGAGTTGGTTGCGTGCCACCTGTAAGAGTTCTCGGATTCATTTCATATGATCCCTTTGTTTTGTCTAGTTACTTTGATTTTCTCTAACAAGCAGGAATTTAAGTGTTCTTGAAGAGGCAAAAAAGTCATGACAGGGATGCAGCTCTTGCTACAATTGTAAGTTGCAATCCTAAATTTCAATTTGCTAGTGCTGAAATTAGAAATGAATTTTGGGCAGTGCATGTCGATATTGCACTTGTGAAACTGAAGATTTATACGGAATCGCAAAATGTGCAATACCCTCAGTAATGCTGAAAAAATAAAGATTGCATTGCCTCAATATTTGTACGTGACTAATATCCTACCACTGTCACTACTTCAATCATGTCAATGCATTGTGTCTCAATAGTTCATTTTGTTTTTTCGTTTGCAGATTCAAAGATGGATGGATGATTATATGGATGTGTGGCAAGTATACAACAATGATGATGATGATGATGTTCCATTTTCACGATGATGATGGATGCTTTTAGTTTTAGTTAAGTTTTAGGGATGATGTCTAGTTGGATGATGTTCCTCAGTTAAAAAGTTTTGGTTAAGTTATAGGGATGTAGATGTTCAGTTTAAATTTCGATGCCAAGAAAATATTTAGATTATGCCTCACATTTGGATGATATATCTCATGTAATATCCACTATTGTAATCTAACAGTTTTATATAGTATATATGATTTCCTCCTCATGAGTATATTCTGTTTTTTCTTCACATGAAATACATAATTATCACCATTTCATGGAGCATTAATTTAATTGTTGGCAATATATATTTGTAATAATATTATGCACATTATATATGTACCAACCCTTGAAGCGTTGCAATTTCTCCGTTGCCAATCAATGGGATTTTGATCATATACATTGAGCACCAACATATAAAAGTGTTGTAGAAGTCTGTTTTATGTGTTGTAGTCTTGCAACGGTCCCTTTACCAACGGTAGTGTAAGTGTTGCATTATGCGCTAGCAACACTGGATAAGGCAATGCATCCCAAACCGTTGGTAAAAGCACTAACAACACATATATGGACTTTTAGATACGGAAAAAACTGTTGCTTTAAGGGGGGGTGCTGTTGTAGTGTTTACACTTTATCCAACACAACATCGAACTGCAGGATGGTAAGTAAGAACTCTACAGCCTTCTTTTTATTGCCCATAATGAGTTGTGTTAGATGACAATGTCTGAATCTTTTTCCTTTGACGTGGTTGCCAAAGCAGTTTACTCAAGATTACCTCTCAAACTACAAGATTGGTGGGCATGAAAAGGTTAAAGTATTTCTACCAGAACACGATGATTATCTAGATGTTTTCATGAAGACTATGAAGGATGGGCGGTCGGCCATCACAAGGGGTTGGACTAGAGTCGTGCGTGCCTTCTGCATCGAGGAGGGCACAATATGGGCATTCCGCTTCACCTTGTTCAGCAACCAGAATATATTTCGCCTCTTTCTTTACCATCTTTAATAGTACAAGTATACAACTATGGTTCATCATTCTTTATTTAGTTCTTATGTAATTCTTGAACATATGTACCTATGCATCGAATAATGTGTTGGTTGTTTGAACCTGAAGGATATGAATAAAGTTGTAGCATACATTCACATTCAAATTAAATTTCGAATCCAAATATGGTACAATTTTGAAAAGCAGCAATTAAATTAGGGTGAAATTATGCTCTCCAGGTTGTTACGGCACACATGGTTGGTAAAACACAAACGTTTGTGATATGCACCATAATCCGAGATGGTTCACAGAGAGGAAATGTGTACAAGCATGCACACAGTTGCCGTTTGCAAACCGTGTGCGATGTCAGACAATATCACAAACGGTCCAGGCAAACTAAATGTTTTTGTTAGTTGCCTTATCATACATGATTCGCAACCATGAACTGTTTCTGATGAAGTAAGTGTCGTGGATCTAAGACTGACAGTAGAATGGGGGGTAGGTATGAGGAGGCAAGATCCTAGCTATGGAGTAGTTGTACACCCGAGTTTTACGAGTTCAGGCCCTTCTCGGAGGAAGTAACAGCCCTACATCTCGGTGCCCTGAGGCGGTCGACTCGATTATATGTGTGTGTGAGTTTACAAAAGTGCGAACCCTTGTCCCAGAGGAGGGGGTGGCTTATATAGAGTGCGCCAGGACCCCAGCTCCCCTCCGTTACACAGGGTTCGATGCGCGTAAAGGAAAGGCATTACTGGTAACGTCTACAGTAAAGTGTCATAAATGCTCATAATGCTATGGTTTAAGTCCTAACCATTGCAGAGTGGAGGGTTCCTCATCTTCTGGTGGTCGAGTGTCTTCAAGGTGGTCGAGTGAGCGCATCTCCACGGTCGAGTGGATGATGGTTTCTCTTTGACTGCTTCTGATTCTTTGTAAAGATGTCCTTGGGGAGGGTATGCTGGACAGGTCCATGACCCTACCCTAGGTACATAGCTTCATCATTAGCCTCCGAATGGATCAGGGTTTGAGTGAGGAAGGGGTTGAGAACACTTCCGACCCACTCTTTGTGCTATGAATATGCCTTGTCCTGAAACAACGAGTTGAGGTGACGACGTCGACTCCTTTCTCAATCGCCTTGGTCCATTCTTGGTTGTTGTCGAGTGAACTTTCATGGTAGAATTCCGAATGATGATGTAGAGGGTGTTTGTCTTCCATCTGACAGGTTGTTCTGCTCTCCGCGGATCTCGCGGGATTCGAATTTTGGGAAGTGCGCCAAACGGGAGGAACCAAGGTTATCGGGACGGATTAGGCATGTCTCCTCGATCCCCGCGCCACCTTTTTCACGACGTACTGCGCGCGACTGTTGCGGGACTTGTTTAGATCGCTTGGTTCCACCAGTCAGCCACTCGGTGGAAGGCCTTATAAAAGGTCTCGGGCCAGGCCTCTGCTCCGCACGCTCCCATTCTCTCTTCTCTTTCTCCCGATCCCTCCGCCACTCTCGCTTCCGCCTCGTCGCCGGACCTCCGCTCGAGCTCGATCCGCCACCATGGGGAAGGATAAGACGGCGGCACTGGAACGCGCGAAGAAGGCGACCGCGAAGGCGAAGGGCAAGCGGACCAGCCGGGGCGGATCCTCGTCGAGGTCCGGCTTGCCGGCGGGCTGGATCCAGGGCGACTGGATCCGCTCGGAAATCACGCAGGACGACCTCGATGACCTGGTGGAGGGGGGATTGATCCCTCACAAGTCGGCTCGGCTCCCGGGGGACGAAACCGAGCCGCAGCCTAGAGAGGGTGAGTGTGTCCTCCTCGCAACCCACATAGATCGCGGATTCTCACTGCCTCCCCACCCTTTCTTCCGAGGTTTTTTGAACTTCTTTGGGGCTCAGCTCCACCATTTCACTCTGAACACCATAGTCTATCTGGCCGCTTTCGTGTCCATGTGCGAAAACTTCTTGGGCTGTCGACTGCACTGGGGGCTTTTCAAACACATCTTCACTTGCCGTTCCCAGTCGGTCAAAAAGGCCAAGTCGAGTGACGAGAGGACGCGGGTGATCCAGATGTGCGGTGGTCTGGGGATCCAGATGAGGATCAAGAGTACTTTCCCAGCCATGATCCTTCCTGACTCGGTCCGGGGCTGGCAGTCTACTTGGTTTTACTGCAAGGATCAGCCAACCCCTGGCCAGTCCACCGGACTTCCTCCTTTTTCCATGGCTCGAGTGGAGAAGCCTGCTCCCCTGAAGGTAGTTCCAGAAGAGAAGGCGCAGGTCAAGGAGCTGGTTGAACCGGTCGTCCAGCTTGTCCACGACGGAGTGACCGGGATGGATCTGCTGGAGGTCTTTCTCGGTCGACGCATCCAACCTCTTCAGGCGCGCGATCATCCAATGTGGATGTACTCTGGGCTCGAGGATACCACTCGGATCCACCCGGAGGAGGTTAGCGAGGATATCTTGGAGAACTGGTTGAGGGGAATCACTGGCAACAAAGAAAACCCTCGGGGATCCAGGAGGGTGATTCCATTCGACAACTCGCACCAGCCGGAGCAGGTATATTTCTGCTTTATCAAGTATCTTTCTGATTCACCACGTGATGTCCCGTTTGTGGTCGACTGAATGTCTTTTTATTGTTGTCCTTTCAGGCCCTCATTGAAATGTACTCGATGCCCAACGGAGTACAGGACCCAGGCGCTGAAGAAGAAGGGAGCGAGGGCGAGAGCGGCGAGGAGCATTCGGAAGCCGAGGAGAGCGATGAATCGACCGATGAGGAAGAAGTCGTCTCGCCTCCTCATAGGGAGAGGAGGTCCAAGCACACTCATGACCCGGCACGCGCTCCGGACTTGGTGGCTGTGCCGATCGGGTAATCCTCAAAGCGCCCCAGGACGTCTTCCCCGGCGCCGACTGAGAAGCCTCCAAAGTAATCCAAGGTCGCGCCACTTCCAGCGCCGAAAGTGCCGAAAGCCATCTCTTCCAAACCGCCCAAAGCTTTGCCCCGGATCAAAGTGACCGTTCCTACTATCTCCGGGTAACCATATGACTTGTCCTTTATGTGGATTCGATTAACTGGGTGTAACCGACTGAATGCGGGCCTTTGCAGTGCTACTACGTCAGGGACCTCTTCATACCGGTACCTGGACGAGGAAATGGAGGATGCGGTAACCTCTAACCCAGGTATGAACTCTTGCGATTTCGATTCTTGATCCTTTTAGGGTCGAGTGGTTCACTTGGGGTCGAATGTTCTGTCTTGCAGCTCCACCCAACATCATTGATCTTCCGGACGACGACGAAGATGTGGCTCCTAAGCCTAGGAAGAGCAAGAAGGTAACAGCTGGCAGGGTGGCTCGGCAAGAACCAACTGCAACGCCTCTCGTCCGTCAAGCTGAAGATGCGGGCAGGGCCACTGTGACGTTCGCTGCACCCTTGCTGAGTGGGCATCCCATACGGTCGACCGCGCCTGTGGTTCCCTTCGACTATCCAACTCCACACCACGGAGCCTCAAGCAGCCGCACCTGCATCGTCTGCACACTTTTTCACCAGCTACCCCGCCCCAGACAACCAGTCGGAAGCGGCTGCAGAAGCCATCTGATAGGCTGATATGATGATGCAGCGGGTGAAGATAGTGCACGAGTGCCGCCCTTCGGGCCAACGTCCAGGTGAGTAGACTTTCTGACTATTTTTGTTCTCGAAAAATCTTCTTCTGCACAATCTCCTGTTGTTCGCGTTGAATTAGAGCACCCACTGGGTGTTGCTGTCGTTTTTGGTAGTTTCGCTCTTCCACTCGGTCTGGGTAAGTGGGATCAGAACCGTTGGGGCACGCTAAGTGCACCACTGGGTGTAGTCCCCGAGACCGCGATCGACTGCTGGCAGTGGTTTGAGTTCTTCTTTCTTGATGGTGCAATTGTTCTTTCTCTCTCTTTTTTTACTCCTTGCACTCAACTCCGGCGGGTCGGTCGAGTCGGATCAGAACCGGTAGGGGCACGCCAAGTGTACCCACTGGGTGTAGTCCCCGAGACCGCGGTCGACTGCTGGCAGTCGACTGGGCTCTGAACAGCTTGTTGTCCACTTCTTTAGGTTTTATTCACTCGGAAATGAACTGCCTTCGAACCTATCGATTGATCTATCTCTTGCCTCCTACAGAAGTCTTGTACTCTTATCTCCAAGTTTGCCAAACTCGAACAGAAGCAGAGGCAACTCAACTTAGATTTGGAATTGGCTCAGCAAAATCTGAAAAAAGCTCAACACGAGGCCGCTGGTATGGAGGGTAACTGATTGCCGACTGAATTTCAATATATCTCTTTGATCTCTTTTTTGATTCGATTGTTTCTTTTGCAGAGAAAATGAAGTTGGCTCTGGACAAGAAGGACTCGGACCTCGCCGCCGTGCAAAAAGCAGCCCAAGACAAAACCGCTCTCGCAAACAAGAAGCTTGCTTCAGTCGGAACGCTTGAAGGAGAGGTGACTAGACTGACATCTTGTCATAATGAAGCTAACCGTGAAGTGACCAGCCTGAAGAAGGATAAGGTCGTCCTGAACAAAAAGTTGGAGTCTGCGATCCGCAAGAGGAACGACACAGAAGCTTATCTGAGGACCCTTGCCAAGAAGCTTTATCTCGTGCTGGGAGGTATTTCTTTTAATCCGACTGTGTTGATGCTTGCAACCGGATTTTGCTCGGTTGATGAACTGACTTTTGGCTGCAGAACTCTGTCAAGACTTCGACGAAGAAACTGGAAGGGTCGAGACGGGTCTGGACCCTATCGCTTCCCCTGTCTGCGACGAAACTACGATGAACATGCTCCGACTGGAGTCCCGTATCGCCAGCGCCACAAGCTACCTCGCACGCCTGAAGGAGGTTGTCTCTCGAATCGACTCGACGCTTTGGCCGGGGGCGATGCTTCAAAATGATCTGGAATCTTTGATGACTCGACTGAACGAGATCCCTGACCGAGTGCAAGAATGGAAGAAATCCTCCGCCCGGTGTGGTGCTGATGTGGCGTTGTCCCTAGTGCGAGTCCATTGCAAGGAGGCTCATGAAGACAAGCTGGCTGCGATCAAAGTCGCTAACACCAAAATGCACGACTTCCAGTCCTTCATGGAGACTTTCATTGCTCCCGCCACTCGGATGGCTGATGGGATCGATCTGGACTCATTCGTGGAGCCTGCCGGCCCTCCTCCGACCGAGTGAACAATCTTATGAAACTTGGATACGCTTTAAATTTGCCTCAGAATGTTGAGTGGTTTCTGTAACCGTTAAACTCCTTCAGGCCTGGTGCCCGAGTACTTTCAATTCGCTGCTTTGAACCTTTTAGTATTTATTTGAATTTGGTTTATCTCCGGATGGACTTTGCTTGCTGCACCTCGTCGTCCTTGCGGATAGGGATGGAGCAAACATTGAATTTGTGCCACAGCTCCGAAGGAGAAGGTTGCAGTCAACCTGCACCTTGTCGTCCTTGCGGATAAGGATGGAGCGGACGTTGTATTTGTGCCACAGCTCCGAAGGAGAAGGTTGCAGTCGACCTGCGCCTCGTCGTCCTTGCGGATAGGGGTTGAACGGACGTTGTATTTGTGCCGCAGCTCCGAAGGAGAAGGCTGCAGTCGACCTGCACCTCGTCGTCCTTGCGGATAAGGATGGATCTCAAACTTAGGCGAGTACTGGACTGCAGCTAAGCCCCCGAGCGGGAGGATTGCTCTCCACTCGGTAGGATTTTTCCAAACTTAGGCGAGTGCTGGACTGCCGTTAAACATCTTAGTGAGAGAACTTAGGCGAGTGCTTGACTGCAGCTAAGCCTCCCAAGTGGGAGGATTGCTCTCCACTCGGTAGGGTTTTTTCAAACATGGGCGAGTGCTGGACTGTCGTTGTCGGATTCACGGGTTCTGGCAGACCCTTAAGGTTTGAACACCGGGGTGCACGCAGAAATCACACCTTCTACCTCCCCGTCTCGCAAAGATCTAAACTACTAAAGGAACTGCACAAGGGACACAAGATTTATACTGGTTCGGGCCACCGTTGTGGTGTAATACCCTACTCCAGTGTGTGGTGGGTGGATTGCCTCTTGGGGCTGATGATGATGAACGATACAAGGAAGAATAGCCTCGCGAGGGTCTGTTCTTGGGTGGGGGGATGAACTGCTAGGAGGAGTTCAGTCACCCTTCTCTCTCTCTCTCTCTCTCTCTCTCTCTCTCTCTACTTGCGAACCGGACGAACCAACTCCGCGAATCGAACCCCTTGCTACGTGGGTGGCCGGTCCTATTTATAGGCAAAGGCCCTGGGCCTCTTCCCAAATATTGAGCGGGAAGGGCGCCAACAATTGGCCAATTCGAAGGGGAACATCTAGTACACTTATCCTGACTAAAGTTGGTCTTCGCCTGCGAAAGACCCTGCGGTGACGCCGTGCTGGGCTCCATGGTGACCTCCGTCTCGTAGTCCGCTTGGTCCTGGTCTCGTTGCACCTAAATGGCAACCTTTGCCTGATGCCTCTGTACTCCGCGGCTGCGCTTGCCCCCTTTGCACCAAAGAGGAAAGAAGGACGCTGCACGCGCTGGCGCCCGCCTGGCACCCTCGATCGTCATGGCTTGCATCATGGGCACCTCGCGAGGTACCCCGCCTTGATTCCTCCGCCTCCTCACGAGCCAGCCTGAGGAGGCTGCGCCTAGGGATGCGCCGTCTCGCCCGCCCCTCGAGGCTTGGCCCCTCGCGAGGGTCTTGAGTCTTGTGTTGATGAAGATGGGCCATGCTGGGCCACCTTTGAGCCACGCCGCAGGCCGCAGGCAGGCAAGTCTGGGGACCCCCGCGCCCAAGGCGCGCATGGGCTTGGCCGTGCCAAGAGGCGAAAGGGCAAGGGCGAAGCGCCGCGGGCCCTAACAGCCTGCGGCCTTGGGCGCCGCGTGGCGGTTGACGGGACATGGGCGTCTCCACTTCCCCACGATGCCTCGGTGACCGCGTGAGGTGGACAAGTCCCTGCATGCAGATCGTGTCCTAATTACCTGTGATCATGGGGGCCGGCGGTCGGCCTTCGCCGGCTATAAGTGCAGCACGGCGCGTGCCCTTCCAGTCCATCTCTTCTTGTTTTCTCCTTTGCCTCAATTCTTCCCCCGCCTTGGCGTGATGGCTCCATCGAGGAGGTACTCGGCTGCGGAGAAGGGGAAGGCCCTCCAGGTCGATCCTGCCTCTCCCCCGCCCAAGCGCGGTCGTGGGCGTCCTCGGAAGCATCCGGTGGCCGCCCCGGTAGCGTTTCGCGGTCATGGTGGCGGCTCCCAGCGCGGCGGCGGGCGAGCCGTTGTGGCCGAGGGACGCGCCTGGGTTGCGCGCTCCCCCAAGCCGCACTTTCGCGCTGCTCAGGCACTGCCGGAGTTCGTTGTCTGGTTGGCGGAGCCGACTAGCGCCCGGCTCCAACTCCCTCGCTTCCTTCTTGGTGAACTCCCGGCCGGTGCTCCTGGTGGCCTCTGGCTCCAGGCGAAGGGCTGCTGCAGCAGGTCCTCGTGGGCCGCACTGGAGGTCTCCGCTAACGGGGGCCTGGCCTTAACTCGTGGCTGGCAGGCGTTCGCCCACGCTCGCGGCCTAGGGCGCCGGTGCACCCTGCATTTCAGGTTTGACAGCGACGCCACCCTCTATGTGAGGGTGTTTGGGGAAGATGGTCGCCACGCGGGGTGTTGCCCTGAGGACGACGACCGCGGCCAGGGGCCCCGCCCCGACGGTGATGGAGGAGATAGCGCCCAGGCACATGGCAGCACTCGAGACTCCCTGAGCTTCATCAGCTCTTCCTCAAGCGACTCCTCCAGCAGTGGCTATAGTCAACCCCCACGCCGTCGAGCTTGCTTGGGAGGTGATGGCTCGTCCGCCCGCCGACGTGCCCTGGTGAAGCGTGAGAGGGAGTCTCCTTGAGGCCCAGAGGCAGCCCGGGTCGCCTCCGCGGGCTGATGTGAGGAGGGCTGCGCCGGGCTTGTCCCTTCCTTTCCCTTTCGTTTCCTGTGTAAGACAAAACAGCTGCATGGAGCCCTGCTGGGGCGTGTTGGGAATTATTGCTGCTTTAGCCATTACCTTGATCTTATTTTTGCGCCTCTTAACTATACGCCTGTGCGTAGATAGTCTTTGACCCCTGCCCGGGGGGTGACCGGCCCAGGCCTTGTGTGCGCGTCGCGGTGCCCGAGGGGGACGGACTAGAGGGGTGCTCCTGTAACGTGCCCGGGCCATGAAACCTTCCAGCGGCTAGAGCAGAAACGCTTGCGAGGACGTTTGAGTACCACCCCTCGCGAGGTCGTTTTTGAGAGAAACCAAAGCGAGGAGCGAAAATCGACGAACCACAAATCAGCAATAGCGGCAACTTCAATAAAACTTCAAATGCAAGTGAACACGTCAACTACGGAAAGCAAATGAAAAAGCCGCGTCCGGCACCTAATCTAGTCTTCGATGTCTTCTCACCAGCGCGGAGCTAAGTGCTGCCACTGGGCATGGGAGGGAGCCCCAGGGCCTGAGGCCGGCGCTCCTGAGACTCCGGGGCGTGTACAGCCCCACTCATTATTACGTGAGAGTGTCACGGGGCAGCGAGCTTCACAGGCATTGGCCTTGCTTCACAGGCTCCGGGCCTTTTCCAAAACGCGATAGCTTCACAGGCACTCGCCTTGCTTCACAGGCTCTGGGCCTTTTCCAAAACGCGATAGCTTCATAGGAACTCGCCTTGCTTCACAGGCTCTGGGCCTTTTCCAAAACGCGATAGCTTCACAGGAACTCGCCTTGCTTCACAGGCTTTGGGCCTTTTAGGGGTAGAACCTCCGGAGGTGCTGGATGTTCCACGCTTTCTGGATCGGCTCCCCTCTTGGGTCTCCAAGCGCACGGAGCCTGGCCTGGAAACATGAACAGCCTTGAACGGGCCCTCCCACATGGGAGAGAGCTTGTGCAGCCCCTCCCTGGAGAGAACCCGCCTGAGTACGAGGTCTCCTACCTCGAGGGTCCTAGGGCGGATGTTGCAGCAGTGATATCGTCGTAGCGCCTGTTGGTACCTTGCCGCTCGCAGCGCGGCTTCCCGGCGGCGTCCCTCCCCTAGTACGAGGTCCATCCCCCGCATGGCGTCCTGCTGCGCCTCGTCGAATGCCAAGACCCGCGCGGAGCGATGCCTGACCTCGTGAGGAAGGACTGCTTCGACTCCATAGACCATGAAGAACGGGGTCTCCCCAGTTGGTTTGGTTGCGGTCATGCGGATGGACCATAACATGGACTGGAGCTCATCGTACCAGCCTCTGCCGCAGGCCTCCAGTTTCTTCTTGAATGTCCTGGTCTTGAGGCCTCTCAGGACCTCCGCGTTGGCTCGTTCGGCCTAACCATTGCTTCACGGGTGTGCCACCGAAGCGTAGCATATCTGCGTCCCAAGGTTAGCACAATATGTTTTGAAGAGATTACTGGTGAACTGCGAACCGTTGTCTGTGATGATGCGATTCGGCACCCCGAACCGTCTCACGATACCCCTGATGAACTTGACCGCGGAGCCAGCGGGGATGGTACAGACAGCCTCCACTTCTGCCCACTTGGTGAACTTGTCAATGGTGACGTAGAGGTAGCGGTAGTCCCCTGGCGCCCGAGGGAACGGACCCAGAATATCCAACCCCCAAACTGCGAATGGCCACGAGATGGGTATTGTCTGCAGGCCCCCCGCCAGTTGATGGATCTGCTTGGAATGAAACTGGCAGGCCTCACAAGCCTTTACCAATTCGATCGCGTCGTTGAGCGCGGTGGGCCAATAGAACCCGCTACAGAATGCCTTGCCGACGAGGGTCCGTGATGATGAGTGGTGTCCGCAGTCTCCGCCGTGTATGTCCTCTAGTAGTTCCTTTCCTTGCTCCCTGGAGATGCAGCGCAGAGATACACCGTTTGGTCGCTTCCGGTAAAGTTCTCCATCTCTGATGCAGTATGCCGTGGCCTGCCGCGCCACACGCTCCGCTTCCTCTTCCTTTTCCGGTAGGGCCCCTTGCGTTAAATAACTCCGGAGTTCTGTGATCCAGCACTCCTCCTGAGGTTCCATTGCCAGGAGCAGGCGTGCTCCTGAGGTCAGCCCACAGACCGGGGCTCCCGAGGCTGGCGGCTGGGGGAGCTCCTCTCGAGACTGAGCGGTGTTTGATAATGTTGGTTGTGCTGATGGTTTGAAGAGCCGCTCTTCGAAGACGCCGGGTTCCTGCGGCAACCGCCTGGATGCCCGTCCGGCTATGTCGTCAGCTTCCTGATTGGTGCCACGGGGCACGTGCTTCAGCTCCAGCCCCCAGAACTGCTTTTCCATTCAGCGGACCTCCGCCAGGTAGGCCTCCATATGCTCGTCCTTCGGCTCGTACACCTTGTTGGAGAAGTTGACTAGGAGCTGCGAGTCGCCCTTGACGGTGAGGCGTTTCACTCCCAGGGCTACTGCGGCCTTCAACCCAGCTATCAGTCCCTCATATTCTGCAATGTTGTTGGAGACCTTTTCACCTTGCTAGAAACAGAGCTGCACGGCATAGTAGAGCTTATCCTGAGTGGGTGATATCAGCACCGCACCAGCCCCCGCGCCGTGTCTGGAGAATGTGTTGGGGAACGTAGTAATTTCGAAAATTTTCCTACGCACACGCAAGATCATGGTGATGCATAGCAACGAGGGGGAGAGTGTTGTCTACGTACCAACGCAGACCGACTGCGGAAGCGATCACACAACATAGAGGAAGTAGTCGTACGTCTTCTACCCGATCCAACCGATCCAAGCACCGTTACTCCGGCACCTCCGAGTTCTTAGCACACGTTCAGCTCGATGACGATCCTCGGGCTCCGATCCAGCAAAGCGTCGAGGAAGAGTTCCATCAGCACGACGGCGTGATGATGATCTTGATGTACTACCGGCGTAGGGCTTCGCCTAAGCTCTACAACGATATGACCGAGGTGGAATTTGGTGGCAGGGGGCACCGCACACGGCTAAGGAACGATCAACAATGATCAAATTGTGTGTCTATGGGGTGCCCCCTGCCCCTGTATATAAAGGAGCAGGGGGAGGGGTTCGGCCGGCTAGGGAGAGGGGCGCGGGAGGAGTCCTACTCCTACCGGGAGTAGGACCCCCCCCCCCAATCCTATTCCTAATAGGATTCTTCCAAAGGGAAGAGAGAAAGAGGGGGCCGGCCCCTTCTCCTAGTCCTAATAGGACTAGGGAAGGGGGGAGGCGCGCAGCCCTTGTGGGCAGCCCCTTTCACTTTTCCACTAAGGCCCAATAGGCCCATTTGCCTCCCGGGGGGTTCCGGTAACCCTCCCGGTATTCCGGTAAAATCCCGATTTCATCCGGAACACTTCCGATGTCCAAACATAGGCTTCCAATATATCAATCTTTACGTCTCGACCATTTCGAGACTCCTCGTCATGTCCGTGATCACATCCGGGACTCCAAACAACCTTCGGTACATCAAAATGCATAAACTCATAATAACTGTCATCATAACGTTAAGCGTGCGGACCCTACGGTTCGAGAACAATGTAGACATGACCGAGACATGTCTCTGGTCAATAACCAATAGCGGGACCTGGATTCCCATATTGGCTCCTACATATTCTACGAAGATCTTTATCGGTCAGACCACATAACAACATACATTGTTCCCTTTGTCATCGGTATGTTACTTGCCCGAGATTCGATCGTCGGTATCCAATACCTAGTTCATTCTCGTTACTGGCAAGTCTCTTTACTCGTTCCGTAATACATCATCTCATAACTAACATCTTAGTTATTATGCTTGCAAGGCTTATGTGATGTGTATTACCGAGAGGGCCCAGAGATACCTCTCCAACAATCGGAGTGACAAACCCTAATCTCGAAATACGCCAACCCAACATCCACCATTGGAGACACCTGTAGTACTCCTTTATAATCACCCAGTTATGTTGTGACGTTTGGTAGTACCCAAAGTGTTCCTCCGGTAGACGGGAGTTGCATAATCTCATAGTCATAGGAACATGTATAAGTCATGAAGAAAGCAATAGCAACATACTAAACGATCGTGTGCTAAGCTAATGGAATGGGTCATGTCAATCAGATCATTCAACTAATGATGTGACCTCGTTAATCAAATAACAACTCTTTTGTCCATGGTTAGGAAACATAACCATCTTTGATTAACGAGCTAGTCAAGTAGAGGCATACTAGTGACACTCTGTTTGTCTATGTATTCACACATGTATTATGTTTCCGGTTAATACAATTCTAGCATGAATAATAAACATTTATCATGATATAAGGAAATAAATAATAACTTTATTATTGCCTCTAGGGCATATTTCCTTCAGTCTCCCACTTGCACTAGAGACAATAATCTAGTTCACATCGCCATGTGATTTAACAGCAATAGTTCACATCACCATGTGATTAACACCCATAGTTCACCCATTAGAGTCAGTAATCTAGTTCACATATCTATGTGATTAACATCCAAAGAGTACTAAGGTGTGATCATGTTTTGCTTGTGAGATAATTTTAGTCAACGGGTCTGTCACATTCAGATCCGTAAGTATTTTGCAAGTTCTATGTCTACAATGCTCTACACGGAGCTACTCTAGCTAATTGCTCCCACTTTCAATATGTATCCAGATTGAGACTTTAGATTCATCTGGATCAGTGTCAAAAACTTGCATCGACGTCACCCTTTACGACGAACCTTTTTGTCATGTCCATAATCAAGAAACATATCCTTATTTCACTAAGGATAATTCTGACCGCTGTCCAGTGATCTACTCCTAGATCACTATTGTACTCCCTTGCCAAATCAATGCAGGGTATACAATAGATCTGGTATACAGCATGACATACTTTATAGAACCTATGGCCAAGGCATAGGGAATGACTTTCATTCTCTTTCTATCTTCTGCCGTGGTCGGGCTTTGAGTCTTACTCAACTTCACACCTTGTAATACAGGCGAGAACTCTTTCTTTGACTGCTCCAGTTTGAACTACTTCAAAATCTTGTCAAGGTATGTACTCATTGAAAAAACTTATCAAGCGTCTTGATCTATCTCTATAGATCTTGAAGCTCAATATGTAAGCAGCTTCACCGAAGTCTTTCTTTGAAAAACTCCTTTCAAACACTCCTTTTATGATTTACAGAATAATTCTACATTATTTCCGATCAACAATATGTCATTCACATATACTTTTTCAGAAATGTTGTAGTGCTCCCACTCACTTTCTTGTAAGTACAGGCTTCACCGCAAGTTTGTATAAAACTATATGCTTTGATCAACTTATCAAAGCGTGTATTCCAACTCTGAGATGCTTGCACCAGTCCATAGATGGATCGCTGGAGTTTACATATTTTGTTAGCACCTTTAGGATTGACAAAACCTTCTGGTTGCATCGTATACAACTCTTCTTTAGTAAATCCATTAAGGAATGCGGTTTTGTTTATCCATTTGCCAGATTTCATAAAAATGCGGCAATTGCTAACATGATTCTGACAGACTTTAAGCATAGATACGAGTGAGAAAATCTCATCGTAGTCAACACCTTGAACTTGTCGAAAACCTTTTGCGACAATTCTAGCTTTGTAGATAGTAACACTACTATCAGCGTCCGTCTTCCTTTTGAAGATCCATTTATTTTCTATGGCTTGCCGATCAACGGGCAAATCCATCAAAGTCCATACTTTGTTCTCATACATGGATCCCATCTCAGATTTCATGGCTTCAAGCCACTTTGCGGAATCTGGGCTCACCATCGCTTCTTCATAGTTCGTAGGTTCATCATGATCTAGTAGCATGACTTCCAGAATTGGATTACCGTACCACTCTGGTGCGGATCTCACTCTGGTTGATCTACAAGGTTCAGTAGTATCTTGTCCTGAAGTTTCATGATCATCATCATTAGCTTCCTCACTAATTGGTATAGGTGTCGCAGAAACAGTTTTCTGTGATGTACTATTTTCCAATAAGGGAGCAGGTACAGTTACCTCGTCAAGTTCTACTTTCCTCCCACTCACTTCTTTCGAGAGAAACTCCTTCTCTAGAAATGATCCATTCTTAGCAACGAATGTCTTGCCTTCGGATCTGTGATAGAAGGTATACCCAACAGTCTCCTTTGGGTATCCTATGAAGACATATATTTCCGATTTGAGTTTGAGCTTATGAAGATGAAACTTTTTCATATAAGCATCGCAACTCCAAACTTTAAGAAACGACTACTTTGGTTTCTTGCTAAACCACAGTTCAGATTGTGTCGTCTCAACGGACTTATATGGTGCCCTTTTTTAACGTGAATGCAGCTGTCTCTAATGCATAACCCCAAAACGATAGTGGTAGATCGGTAAGAGACATCATAGATCGCACTATATCTAATAAAGTACGGTTATGACGTTCGGACACAGCATTACACTATGGTGTTCCTTGTGGCGTGAGTAGTGAAACTATTTCACATTGTTTTTAACTGAAGGCCAAACTCGTAACTCAAATACTCTTCTCTACGATCAGATCATAGAAACTTTATTTTCTTGTTACGATGATTTTTCACTTCACTCTGAAATTCTTTGAACTTTTCAAATGTTTCAGACTTAAGTTTCATCAAGTAGATATACTCATATCTGCTCAAATCATCTGTGAAGATCAGAAAATAATGATACCTGTCGCGAGCCTTAATATTCATTGGACCACATACATCAGTATGTATGATTTCCAACAAATCTGTTGCTTGCTTCATTGTTCCGGAGAACGGCGTTTTAGTCATCTTGCCCAAAAGGCATGGTTCGCAAGCATCAAGTGATTCATAATCAAGTGATTCCAAAAGCCCATCATCATGGAGTTTCTTCATGCGCTTTACACCAATATGACCTAAACGGCAGTGCTACAAATAAGTTGCACTATCATTATTAACTTTGCATCTTTTGGTTTCAATATTATGATTATGTGTATCACTACGATCGAGATCCAACGAACTATTTTCATTGGGTGTGTAACCATATAAGGTTTTATTCATGTAAACAGAACAACAATTTATTCTCTTACTTAAATGAATAACCGTATTACAATAAACATGATCAAATCATATTCATGCTCAACGCAAACACCAAATAACACTTATTTAGGTTCAACACTAATCCCGAAATTATAGGGAGTGTGCGATGATGATCATATCAATCTTGGAACCACTTCCAACACACATCGTCAATTCACCCTTAACTAGTCTCTGTTTATTCTGCAACACCCGTTTCGAGTTACTAATCTTAGCAACTGAACTAGTATCAAATACTGAGAGTTTGCTATAAACACTAGTAAAGTACACATCAATAACATGTATATCAAATATACTTATGTTCACTTTGCCATCCTTCTTATCCGCCAATTACTTGGGGTAGTTCCGCTTCCAGTGACCAGTCCCTTTGCAGTAGAAGCACTCAGTCTCAGGCTTAGGTCCAGACTTGGGCTTCTTCACTTGAGCAGCAACTCGCTTGCTGTTCTTTTTGAAGTTCCCCTTCTTCCCTCTGCCCTTTTCTTGAAACTAGTGGTCTTGTCTACCATCAACACTTGATGTTTTTCTTGATTTCTACCTTCATCGATTTCATCATCATGAAAAACTCGGGAGTCGTTTTCGTCATCCCTTGCATACTATAGTTCATCACGAAGTTCTACTAACTTGGTCATGGTGACTAGAGAATTCTGTCAATCACTATCTTATCTGGAAGATTAACTCCTACTTGATTCAAGCGATTGTAGTACCCAGACAATCTGAGCACATGCTCACTAGTTGAGCGATTCTCCTCCTTCTTTTAGCTATAGAACTTGTTGGAGACTTCATATCTCTCAACTCGGGTATTTGCTTGAAATATTAACTTCAACTCCTGGAACATCTCATATGGTCCATGACGTTCAAAACGTCTTTGAAGTCCCGATTCAAAGCCATTAAGCATGGTGCACTAAACTATCAAGTAGTCATCATATTGAGCTAGCCAAACGTTCATAACGTCCGCATCTGCTCCTGCAATAGGTCTGTCACCTAGCGGTGCATCAAGGACATAATTCTTCTGTGCAGCAATGAGGATAAACCTCAGATCACGGATCCAATCCGCATCATTGCTACTAACATCTTTCAACACAATTTTCTCTAGGAACATATCAAAAATAAACACAGGGAAGCAACAACGCGAGCTATTGATCTACAACATAATTTGCAAAATACTACCAGGACTAAGTTCATGATAAATTTAAGTTCAATTTAATCATATTACTTAAGAACTCCCACTTAGATAGACATCCCTCTAATCCTCTAAGTGATCACGTGATCCAAATCAACTAAACTATAACCGATCATCACGTGAGATGGAGTAGTTTTCAATGGTGAACATCGTTATGTTGATCATATCTACTATATGATTCACGCTCGACCTTTCGGTCTTCGTGTTCCGAGGCCATATCTGCATATGCTAGGCTCGTCAAGTTTAACCTGAGTATTCCGCGTGTGCAACTGTTTTGCACCCGTTGTATTTGAACATAGAGCTTATCACACCCGATCATCACGTGGTGTCTGGGCACGACGAACTTTGGCAACGGTGCATACTCAAGGAGAACACTTCTTGATAATTTAGTGAGAGATCATCTTATAATGCTACCGTCAATCAAATCAAGATAAGATGCATAAAAGGATAAACATCACATGCAATCAATATAAGTGATATGATATGGCCATCATCATCTTGTGCTTGTGATCTCCATCTCCGAAGCACCGTCATGATCACCATCGTCACCGGCGCGACGCCTTGATCTCCATCGTAGCATCGTTGTTGTCTCGTCAATCTTATGCTTCCACGACTATCACTACCGCTTAGTAATAAAGTAAAGCATTACATCGCGATTGCATTGCATACAATAAAGCGACAACCATATGGCTCCTGCCAGTTGCCGATAACTTGGTTACAAAACATGATCATCTCATATAATAAAATCAGCATCATGCATTGACCATATCACATCACAACATGCCCTGCAAAAACAAGTTAGATGTCCTCTACTTTGTTGTTGCAAGTTTTACGTGGCTGCTACGGGCTTAAGTAAGAACTCATCTCACCTACGCATCAAAACCACAATGATAGTTCGTCAAATAGACTCCGTTTTAACCTTCTCAAGGACCGGGCGTAGCCACACTTGGTTCAACTAAAGTTGGGGAGACAGTCTTCCGCAAGCCATCTATCTGCAAAGCACATCGAGGGAACCGGTCTCGCGTAAGAGTACGTGTAAGGTTGGTCCGGATCGTCTCGTCCAACAATACCGCCGAACCAAAGTATGACATGCTGGTAGGCAGTATGACTTGTATCGCCCACAACTCACTTGTGTTCTACTCGTGCAAATAACGTCAAACCATAAAACCTAGGCTCGGATGCCACTGTTGGGGAACGTAGTAATTTCGAAAATTTTCCTACGCACACGCAAGGTCATGGTGATGCATAGCAACGAGGGGGAGAGTGTTGTCTACGTACCAACGCAGACCGACTGCGGAAGCGATCACACAACATAGAGGAAGTAGTCGTACGTCTTCTACCCGATCCAACCGATCCAAGCACCGTTACTCCGGCACCTCTGAGTTCTTAGCACACGTTCAGCTCGATGACGATCCTCGGGCTCCGATCCAGCAAAGCGTCAAGGAAGAGTTCCGTCAGCACGACGGCGTGATGACGATCTTGATGTACTACCGACGTAGGGCTTCGCCTAAGCTCTACAACGATATGACCGAGGTGGAATTTGGTGGCAGGGGGCACCGCACACGGCTAAGGAACGATCAACAATGATCAACTTGTGTGTCTATGGGGTGCCCCCTGCCCCCTTATATAAAGGAGCAGGGGGAGGGGTTCGGCCGGCTAGGGAGAGGGGCGCGGGAGGAGTCCTACTCCTACCGGGAGTAGGACTCCCCCCCCCCCCAATCCTATTCCTAATAGGATTCTTCCAAAGGGAAGAGAGAAAGAGGGGGCCGGCCCCTTCTCCTAGTCCTAATAGGACTAGGGAAGGGGGGAGGCGCGCAGCCCTTGTGGGCAGCCCCTTTCACTTTTCCACTAAGGCCCAATAGGCCCATTTGCCTCCCGGGGGGTTCCGGTAACCCTCCCGGTATTCCGGTAAAATCCCGATTTCATCCGGAACACTTTCGATGTCCAAACATAGGCTTCCAATATATCAATCTTTACGTCTCGACCATTTCGAGACTCCTCGTCATGTCCGTGATCACATCCGGGACTCTGAACAACCTTCGGTACATCAAAATGCATAAACTCATAATAACTGTCATCGTAACGTTAAGCGTGCGGACCCTATGGTTCGAGAACAATGTAGACATGACCGAGACATGTCTCCGGTCAATAACCAATAGCGGGACCTGGATGCCCATATTGGCTCCTACATATTCTACGAAGATCTTTATTGGTCAGACCGCATAACAACATACGTTGTTCCCTTTGTCATCGGTATGTTACTTGCCCGAGATTCGATCGTCGGTATCCAATACCTAGTTCATTCTCGTTACTGGCAAGTCTCTTTACTCGTTCCGTAAGACATCATCTCATAACTAACATCTTAGTTATTATGCTTGCAAGGCTTATGTGATGTGTATTACCGAGAGGGCCCAGAGATACCTCTCCGACAATCGGAGTGACAAACCCTAATCTCGAAATACGCCAACCCAACATCCACCATTGGAGACACCTGTAGTACTCCTTTATAATCACCCAGTTACATTGTGACGTTTGGTAGTACCCAAAGTGTTCCTCCGGTAGATGGGAGTTGCATAATCTCATAGTCATAGGAACATGTATAAGTCATGAAGAAAGCAATAGCAACATACTAAACGATCGTGTGCTAAGCTAATGGAATGGGTCATGTCAATCAGATCATTCAACTAATGATGTGACCTCGTTAATCAAATAACAACTCTTTTGTCCATGGTTAGGAAACATAACCATCTTTGATTAACGAGCTAGTCAAGTAGAGGCATACTAGTGACACTCTGTTTGTCTATGTATTCACACATGTATTATGTTTCCGGTTTATACAATTCTAGCATGAATAATAAACATTTATCATGATATAAGGAAATAAATAATAACTTTATTATTGCCTCTAGGGCATATTTCCTTCAGAATGCCCCATCGAAGTACATGACCCAGCCTTCCGGCGCCTCACTCCCTGGAGAGAGGGACCGATCCTCGTTGTCCCTGAGGCCTGGTGCCTCCGCCCATTCTGCTATGAAATCTGCCAACGCTGCTCCCTTGATGACCCTGGTTGTGCTGAACTCGAGCTGAAACGCCTGCAGCTCCATGTTCCACTCGGCGACCCTTCCGGCTGAGTTAGGGCTCCTGAGCACTCTCTCCAGGGGTACGATGAGACGACCTTGATGGGATGAGCCTGGAAGTAGTGACGTAGCTTGCGTGAGGCTACCAGTAGCGCGAGGAGGACCTTTTGAGGCATTGGGTACCGTGCCCTCGCGTCCTACAACACCGTGCTAACAAAGTAGACGGGGTGCTTAACAAGGCTGAGAGTATCTGGGGTCGGAGAGCCCTCGGGAGGCAAGGGCGCCTCGCGAGATGACATGGCCTCGGGAGGTGGACCATCCGGGCGTGCGGCCTCGCCTGCCTCTGGTGCATTCCTCGGCAGCTGACCCTCCTCAACTGTGGTTGCGGCTTCTGCAGGCTTTCCTTGTTCCCGTTTTGTCTTGCCCCGGGCTGCCGCTGCGGTCTTGACTTGGCGTTCCTCCCTAACCGCCACCAGGGTTGCGCTGGCGGAGTAAGGAGTGGCAGCGAGGTAAAGCAGCAGGGGCTCTTGAGGGCGCGGAGCCACCATGACTGGGGGACTGGTCAGGTACCTCTTGAGATCTTGAAACGCCTTATCTGCCTCTTCAGTCCATTCAAAGGGCCCCTTTTTCTTCATCAGCTGAAAGAAAGGCAGCGCTCGCTCCCCTAATTTGGAGATGAAGCGCCCTAGCACGGTCACGCGCCCAGTGAGCTTCTGCATTTCCCTGAGGGTCTTTGGCGGGCTCATGTCCTCGACCGCCTTGACCTTCTCGGGGTTTGCCTCGATGCCACGATGGGACACGAGGAATCCCAAAAGCTTGCCCGAGGGGACGCCAAACACACATTTCTCCGGGTTGAGCCGCAGGTTTACTGCGTCGAGGCTCGCGAAGGTCTCCTCCAGGTCTTGTATCAGGGTCTTGGCCTCCCGAGATTTTACTACAATGTCCTCAACGTAGGCTTCGACATTCTTTCCGAGTTGCGGGCCCAAGGTGATGTGCATCAGCCGATGAAAGGTTGCCCCTGCATTACGCAGTCCGAACGGCATGCATGTATAGCAGTATACCCCGCACGGGGTTAAGAAGGCGGTCTTCTCAATGTCTTCTACCGCCATCTTGATCTGGTGATACCGGAGAAGGCGTCCAGGAAGCATAGCAGGTCGCACTCCGCAATGGAATCGACGATCTGGTTGATGCAGGGGAGCGGAAACGGATCTTGCGGGCATGCTTTGTTGAGGTTGGTGAAGTCGACACACATGCGTTCCTTCCCCCCTTTCTTGGGCACAACGACAGGGTTGGCCAACCAATCCAGGTATCGGACCTCGCGAATGACCCCAGCGGCTTCTAGCTTGTGGGTCTCTTGGACAATGAAGGCCTGCTTCTCCACGGACTGCCGCCTGGCCTTCTGCTTCACGGGGCGCACATTTGGGCACACGTTGAGGTGATGCTCGATGACGCTCCTGGGGATCCCCGCCAGCTGATCGGGCTCCCAAGCAAATACCTTCTTATTCGCATGCAAGAACTTGACCAAGGCCTCCTCCTGCTCAGGCTCAAGGTTGGCGCCTATGGTGAAAGTGGCACTGGAGGACCCATCCTCGTCAACAGGTATCTGCTTGGTTTCTGCCTTGTCCTGGGTGAACAACTGCTTCTTCTTGGCGGGCGCAGCCCCCTTGGGCTCAGGGGTCTCCGCATTGACGGGTCGTGCCGATGCCGCCGTCTTGAAGGTGAGCTTGAGTACTCGCAGGGCGTCCCTGGTGTCCCCATGCACGGCGAGGGTGCCGCTGCTCCCGGGCATCTTCATGAGGTTATACACCGGGTGCGTGGCGGCCATGAACTGAGCCAGCGCCGGGTAGCCGAGGATGGCGTTGTAAGGGAGGCCGATGGGGGCGATGTCGAAGTCGACCATCTCCGTGCGGAAGTTGTCGTAGGTGCCGAAGGTTACCGGGAGCCGCATCTGTCCTAGGGAGTCGCATGATCCGCCCCCGACGCCCGAGAAAGATCGGCTGGGCCGCAACCGCTCCCGGGGTATGCGGAGGAGGTTGAAAGTCTCGACCGAAAGCATGCTGAGGCCCGCGCCGCTGTCAACAAGGGTTCTGGTGACGGCCACCTGGCAGATGGTGGGGGTGCACAACAGGGGGAGCGCGCCCGAGCCGACCAGGTTGGTGGGGTGGTCCTTCGAGCTGAAGGTCAGATCGGCCTCGCGCGCCGCCCGGTCCGGGGGAGCCCCCTGCTATGCGGAAACGACGCTGACCCGGTGGGCAAAAGGCTTGACGTGGCGACTCGTGGGCGGCGCTTGCGAGCCGCCCAGGAGGGCCGCAACGACCGGAGGCGTCGATGTTGCGGTGCAGCTACTCCGTTGCGTAGGCAGATGCTGGGGGGGCTCTTGCCGCTCGTTCCCCGTCGGGCCGGTGGCGGTGTTGACGGTGGGCGGTGGGGAACGACGAGGACGCCCACCGACGGGGGCCGTCTGGGCGACGCGAGAAGCGATGGCGGCCCGATGCTCGGCGCGGGCCCGACGAGCGTCAGACATGGATGCGACGGTCGCAGGAGAGCGGAGTGGTGGAAGACGGATTCCGGTGCACCCCTACCTGGCGCGCCAAATGTCGGATTCGCGGGTTCCGGCAGACCCTTAAGGTTCGAACACTGGGGTGCGTGCAGAAATCACACCTTCTACCTCCCCGTCTCGCAAAGATCTAAACTACTAAAGGAACTGCACAAGGGACACAAGATTTATACTGGTTCGGGCCACCGTTTTGGTGTAATACCCTACTCCAGTGTGTGGTGGGTGGATTGCCTCTTGGGGCTGATGATGATGAACGATACAAGGAAGAACAGCCTCGCGAGGGTCTGTTCTTGGGTGGGGGGATGAACTGCTAGGAGGAGTTCAGTCACCCTTCTCTCTCTTTCTCTCTCTCTCTACTTGCGAACCGGACGAACCAACTCTACGAACCGAACCCCTTGCTACGTGGGTGGCCGGTCCTATTTATAGGCAAAGGCCCTGGGCCTCTTCCCAAATATTGAGCGGGAAGGGCGCCAACAATTGGCCAATTCGAAGGGGAACATCTAGTACACTTATCCTGACTAAAGTTGGTCTTCGCCTGCGAAAGACCCTGCGGTGACGCCGTGCTGGGCTCCATGGTGACCTCCGTCTCGTAGTCAGCTTGGTCTTGGTCTCGTTGCACCTAAATGGCAACCTTTGCCTGATGCCTCGGTACTCCACGGCTGCGCCTGCCCCCTTTGCACCAAAGAGGAAAGAAGGACGCTGCGCACGCTGGCGCCCGCCTAGCACCCTCGATCGTCATGGCTTGCGTCATGGGCACCTCGCGAGGTACCCCGCCTTGAATCCTCCGCCTCCTTGCGAGCCAGCCTGAGGAGGCTGCGCCTGGGGATGCGCCATATCGCCCGCCCCGTGAGGCTTGGCCCCTCGCGAGGGTCTTGAGTCCTGTGTTGATGAAGATGGGCCATGCTGGGCCTCCTTTGAGCCACGCCGCAGGCAGGCAAGTCTGGGGACCCCCGTTCCCAGAACGCCGATAGTCATTAAGCCTCTTAGTGAGAGAACTTAGGCGAGTACTCGACTGCAGCTAAGCCCCCGAGTGGGAGGATTACTCTCCACTCGATAGGATTTTTCAAACTTAGGCGAGTCCCGGACTGCTGTTAAGCCTCTTAGTGAGAGAACTTAGGCAAGTACTCGACTGCAGCTAAGCCCCCGAGTGGGAGGATTTCTCTCCACTCGATAGGATTTTGCAAACTTAGGCGAGTGCCGGACTGCCGTTAAGCCTCTTAGTGAGAGAACTTAGGCGAGTACTCGACTGCAGCTAAGCCCCCGAGTTGGAGGTTTGCTCTCCACTTGGTAGGATTTTTTCAAACTTAGGCGAGTGCTGGACTGCCGTTAAGCCTCTTAGTGAGGGAACTTAGGCGAGTGCTCGACTGCAGCTAAGCCCCCGAGTGGGAGGATTGCTCTCCACTCGGTAGGATTTTTTTCAAACTTAGGCGAGTGCTGGACTGCCGTTAAGCCTCTTAGTGAGGGAACTTAGGCGAGTGCTCGACTGCAGCTAAGCCCCCTAGTGGGAGGATTGCTCTCCACTCGGTGGGATTTTTTCAACCTTAGGCGAGTGCTCGACTGCCGTTAAGTCTCTTTAGTAAGAGAACTTAGGCGAGTGCTCGACTGCAGCTAAGCCCTCGAGTGGGAGGATTGCTCTCCACTCGGTGGGATTTTTTCAATCTTAGGCGAGTGCTCGACTGGCATTAAGTCTCTTTAGTAAGAGAACTTAGGCAAGTGCTCGACTGCAGCTAAGCCCTTGAGTGGGAGGATTGCTCTCCACTCGGTGGTATTTTTTCAAACTTAGGCGAGTGCTCGACTGCCGTTAAGTCTCTTTAGTAAGAGAACTTAAGCGAGTGCTCGACTGCAGCTAAGCCCCTGAGTGGGAGGATTGCTCTCCACTCGGCGGGATTTTTTCAAACTTAGGCGAGTGCTCGACTGCCGTTAAGTCTCTTTAGTAAGAGAACTTAGGCAAGTGCTTGACTGCAGCTAAGCCCCCGAGTGGGAGGATTGCTCTCCACTCGGTGGGATTTTTTCAAACTTAGGCGAGTGCTCGAGTGCCGTTTAAGTCTCTTTAGTATGAGAACTTAGGCGAGTGCTCGACTGCAGCTAAGCCCCCGAGTGGGAGGATTGCTCTCCACTCGGTGGGATTTTTTCAAACTTAGGCGGAACGGATTCGCGACTAAGCCCATCCATTGGGGGATTTCAAAAGTGAATAAGAACAACACAATCAAATGAGAGAACCGTAAGCTCTTGTCTTTGATAAATGAATTACAAAAGGTGTTGCGTATTACATTTTATTCGAGCGAGTGTTTAAGTATAAAAGGGGCAGAGAAGCTCCGTGTTCCAAGCCCGTGGCTCGTCTTTCTGATGCTCGATGCGGTAAAGATGGTATGCTCCGTTGTGGAGAACTTTGGTGATGATGAAGGGGCCTTCCCAAGTTGGAGCGAGCTTGTGTGGTTTCTGCTGATCCACTCGAAGAACCAAGTCTCCTTCTTCAAATGCCCCACCCCTCACATTCCTGGCGTGGAATCAACGCAAATCTTGCCGATGAATGGTCGAGCGGATCAAGGCCATCTCTCTTTCCTCCTCTAGGAGATGGACTGAATCTTGTCGGTCCTGCTCTGCTTCTGCTTCGGAGAAGAGTTCAACTTGGGGTGCATTGTGGATCAAGTCACTTGCCAGAACAGCTTTGGCTCCATAAACTAAGAAGAAATGAGTTCTTCCAGTCGACCGATTAGGAGTTGTCCTTAAGCCCCACAGAACTGACGAAAGTTCATCAACCCAAGCACCTGCCGCATGTTTGAGATCACGCATTAGTCGGGGTTTCAGTCCTTTGAGAATTAGCCCATTGGCTCTTTCTGCTTGTTTGTTCGAGTGCGGGTGAGCGGCAAAAGCATAGTCGACTCGAGTGCCCTGAGAGGCGCAGAAAGCTCTAAACTCATCGGAATCGAAGTTCGACCCGTTGCCCGTGATGAGGCTGTGTGGGACTCCATATCTGAATGTCAATTCCCTGATAAAACTGACAGCGGTGCTAGCATCAAGGTTCTTGATAGGTTTGGCTTCGATCCATTTGGTAAACTTGTCGACTGCAACAAGCACGTGAGTGAAGCTGCTTTTGCTGGTTCTCAGCGGTCCAACCATATCCAGACCCCAAACAATGAAGGGCCAGACGAGGGGGATGGTCTTCAGGGCTGACGCTGGCTTGTGAGACATATCGGAGTAAAATTGACAGCCTTCACATCTGTCGACTATATTTTTCGCCATCTCATTTGCTCGTGGCCAATGGAATCCAGCTCGATATGCTTTAGCCACGATGGCCCGAGAGGACGCATGGTGACCACAGGTCCCCGAGTGGATGTCATTGAGGATCATCCGATCTTCTTCTGGTGTTATGCACTTATGACCGACTCCAGTCATAGTTTCCCTGAACAGCTGCCCTCTTATCACAGTAAAAGCTTTGGATCAACGGACGATCTATCGAGCTTCTTCTTCATCCTCTGGGAGCTCTTTCCTGAGTATGTACGCAATGTAGGGCGCCGTAGAGTCGGGAGTAATGGCCAGAACCTCCATGATCAGTTCGACCATAGCTGGGACCTCAACTTCAGTCGGATCCATGGCGCTCTTGGGTTGCGGGGGCTCTTCAATGAAAGGGTCTTCTTGAACTGTCGGTGTGTGAATATGCTCCAAGAACACATTGCTGGGAATGGCTTTGTAGGATCGAAAGTATGTCTAGAGGGGGGTTGATTAGACTACTTGACCAACTAAAAGCTTAGCCTTTTCCCAATTTTAGTTCTTGGCAGATTTTAGCTATCTTAGAGCAAGTCAAGCAATCATCACACAATTAAAGCACGCATGCAAAGAGTTTATTGGCAGCGGAAAGTAAAGCATGCAACTTGCAAGAATGTAAAGGGAAGGGTTTGGAGGATTCAAACGCAATTGGAGACAAGGATGTTTTCCCGTGGTTCGGATAGGTGGTGCTATCCTACATCCACGTTGATGGAGACTTCAACCCATGGAGGGTAACGGTTGCGCGAGTCCACGGAGGGCTCCACCCACGAAGGGTCCACGAAGAAGCAACCTTGTCTATTCCACCATGGCCATCGCCCACGAAGGACTTGCCTCACTAGCGGTAGATCTTCACGAAGTAGGCGATCTCCTTGCCCTTACAAACTCCTTGGTTCAACTCCACAATCTTGTCGGAGGCTCCCAAGTGACACCTAGCCAATCTAGGAGACACCACTCTCCAAGAAGTAACAAATGGTGTGTTGATGATGAACTCCTTGCTCTTGTGCTTCAAATGATAGTCTCCCCAACACTCAACTCTCTCTCATAGGATTTGGATCTGATGGAAAGAAGATTTGAGTGGAAAGCAACTTGGGGAAGGCTAGAGATCAAGATTCATATGGTAGGAATGGAATATCTTGGTCTCAACACATGAGTAGGTGGTTCTTTCTCAGAACATATGAGTAGGAACGGTGTATGTGTTCTGATGGCTCTCTCTATGAATGAAGAGGAGGTGGAGGGGTATTTATAGCCTCCACACAAAATCCAACCGTTACACACAATCTACCAATCTCGGTGGGACCGAATCAGAAAACTCGGTCTGACCGAAATAGTAAACCTAGTGACCGTTAGGGATTTCGGTGGGACTGAGATGCAACTCGGTAGGACCGATTCGGTTAGGGTTTGGGCATAACGTAATCTCGGTGAGACCGATCGCACAAACTCGGTGAGACCGAGTTCGGCAATTAGCTAACCAGAGAGTTGGTCAGGCAAACTCGGTGGGACCGACTTGCTCTTTCGGTGAGACTGAAAAGTTACAAGAAGGAAACAGAGAGTTTGCATTGCATTCTCGGTGGGACCGATTCGCTCTTTCGGTGAGACCAAAAAGTTACGAAAGGGAAACAGAGAGTTTGCAACCCCATCTCGGTGTGACCGAGATCCTTATCGGTAGGACCGAATTGCTAGGGTTTGGCAGTGGCAAATGACAAGTGAAACTCGGTGGCGCCGGATTGACAGAATCGGTATGACCGAGTTTGGCTTAGGGTTTAGGTCATTTGTGGATATGGAAAGGTGGTTGAGGATTTTGGAGCATATCACTAAGCACATAAAGCAAGAGGCTCATTAAGCAACACCTCATCCCTCCTTGATAGTATTGGCTTTTCCTAAAGACTCAATGTGATCTTGGATCACTAAAATATAAAATGAAGAGTCTTGAACTTTTGAGCTTGAGCCAATTCTTTGTCCTTAGCATTTTGAGGGTTCCACTTTCACATCCATGCCATGCCAATCATTGAGCTTTCCTGAAATAATCATCTTGGAATTGCATTAGCTCAATGAGCTATATGTTGTTATGAATTACCAAAACCACCTAGGGATAGTTGCACTTTCAATCTCCCCCTTTTTGGTAATTGATGACAACATATAGATCAAAGCTTCGACAAATAATAATAATCATGAAATACATCGTCGCTTTGAGAAGTATGTGATAAGTAAGAGCTCCCCATAAATTTGTGCATATTTTAAAATTTGCTTTGGACTGCAAATGCACAAGGAGTTAGAATCATGGGTTACTCTTCCATGTCACATACATCTTGGTGGAGCGCTCAAAAAAATGATAAGATTGAAATACATGCACTCATCACCAAGAATAGTGAATGATCACAGACAATAGATAGAATGATAACATTTAGCAAGCACTAAGCAACCATTAAGTGTAGCTTATGATCAAACACTTGATCATCGATGTCTCACAAATAATGAACCACCAAATAAAAACAAGACAGAATAAAAGCAACACTCTCTCTCGAAGCCTATGATCTATACATTTTCTCCCCCTTTGGCAACAAGTTACCAAAAAGTTCCTAGAGAATGCATAGTGCTAAGTCGACGCTGAGGCTTGATCTTCAGGTGGTGGTGGAGTCCGGAGCACGCCAAGGAGGAAGCCTTCAGTAGATGTGGAAGGAGTTGAGGCTGTGGTGGATGCTGGAGCTGGTGGAACGGAGGCTGTAGCTGGTGTAGACATTGTAGCTCTAGTGTCAGCAACTGGCAGTGCAGACGACCTCGGACCTCGTGGCACCCTGGCAAAAGCATCAGTTGTGGTTCTGCCTCTTCTCTCGTTCATGTCGTCCTGGAGCTGCTCCACCGCAGTCTGTATCTCAGTCACTTTGATGTCCAGGTCATAGAACCTCTGTTCCATGATCCTCTCTGGGCTCGCCTGGTTCTGAGTCAGGGTAGCTATACTCTGCTCAATCCGCAGGGTGGACGCTATCAGGTAACCGAGCTGCTCTTGTTTGGTCTTCAAGAAGTAATCAAATGCCTCCGCTTGAGTAGGCATCCTGGCAGCTTTCTCCTTCTTCGCCTTCTCCTTCTGAGCTTGTGCATGGGCAGATGAGGGTTCATTCTCAGTCATAACCACTTCGTTATCCTCAAAATCTGGACGGATGGGCAGGTGTTCCTTATCCAATAAATACACGCCCGTGCCCATCTTGGAGTTGATGAGCTCCTGAATCTGTGGGGCATACCCACAACTCCTCTTCTGTCTGCAGCTGTCCTCTTGATTGTTTCCACAATGAGACTCATGACCTTGAATTTCTGAGGCACGTCAAAGACATGAAGCAAGTTGATCACGTGACCTCTGATCATCTTGTAATCTCCAGATTTAGGCAGAAGGGTGTGCCTAAGGATCCAGTTGATCGTAGGCAATCCTGAGAGCAGATAGTGCACTGAGCCAAACTTGAACGTGTCGAGCGCTTCATTCGGGATCTCCTTGTACATGTTGGACATGGAGTTGTGATCCATCTTTTTCTTGGCATAAATGTCCAAGTCATCAGCTTGCTCCTCTGGGGCATTGATCAACTTCGCCCATTCTTCAACAGTGGATTGGTACCTTGTACCCTCTGACATCCATGTGATCCTGCCATCCGGATAAAAGTGTGTTGTGGAGTAGAATTGCATGATCAGCTCCTCGTTCCACTTTGTGAGCTTCTGCCCAACAAAGTCTGCAACTCCACACGCACTAAAGCTGTCAAATACACCGGGGTAGTACTCTTCATTGTCCTTGATGTAGGTCCAGTCGACCCATCTCATGTCACAAACGATTGGCTTCTTGTCAAGCAAAACAGTCTCATAGAAATCTTGCTGCTCCTTGGTATGAAATCTGTAATCCACGACAGTCCTTCTCCTAGAAGCATACGGATCTGCTTCTCTCCATTTCTTCAGCCCTAAATCTCTCCTGAGCTTCATATGCTCAGCCACAGGATGAGCATCGTTGTGGTCTGGGATCTTGGGCTTGAGCTTCCTAAGGACACTCTCTTCCTCTTCTTCGATAGCTTCAGGCACTGGGGCCTTGTTCTTTTCCGCAGCTGGGATGCTTCGTGTGTTTCTCTTTGGTGCACTCTTAGGCTTAGATGCAGCCTTAGGTGCTTCCTTGGGCTTCGATGCAGTTGTTCCTGACCTTATAGCATCTCCCATGAGTTTGGCTGCCTTGGGTGCTGGTGCAGCAACCTCTTCTTCTTCCTCCTCCTCATCTACCATGATGGAGGCCTTCCCAAGCACTCTGGCTACAGTCTTCTTCACCCTTTCTTTCCTCTTCTTGCCTTGGCCACCTGCTTCCTCTTCAGATTCCAGGGCAAGCTTCATGGTTTCTTCAGTTGCAGCCTTCCTAGGTTTGGAAGTGGGAACTCTTGCCTTAGACATGGGCTGCCTGCCTGCTGGCCTTTTGATTTTCAGCCCCGGCTTTGTGCCTTGAGCTGGTTCAGCTCTCTTTGATGTGGCCTCTTCCTCTGCCACATAGTCTTCATCCTGAGAATCAGACGTTCTCTTCTTCCTTTAACGTGTGGCATCCTTAGGCAGATTGCTGGGGGTGCTCCTGCTGCCATCATCAGAAGAACTTGAGGGGCTAGTGCCCTCACTCATCACAACTTGCTGCTCAGACACATTCTGGCTGTCACTTTGATCAGACATGTTGCAAACTGACTGCTGACCCTGTGAATAGATTATGGATAAGATAGAGTGGATGAGCATCACAAAAAGCAGAGATTTTTGCAAAAGATTAACTCAAAAACTTAGTTTTAGTTTTCCACAGAAAGCATCTCGGATCTACCGATTTTCAAACTCGGTGACACCGAAGCAGTTTTGGCACCAGAACTGGTGAACTCGGTCAGACCGAGTCACAGTTCGGTGGCACCGAGACTGCTAGGGTTTCACAGAATTCCAAAATCGGTCGCACCGATAAGTTATTCTCGGTCAGACCGAGTTTCACTTGTGCAATGGCAAAAGCCAGATCGGTGGGACCGAGTTTTTCAACTCGGTGGGTCCGAGATGGTTTCGGCGGAAACCTAACCCTAAAATTTTCAAATTAAACCTAATCTACGAGTTCATTGACTGGATATGAGTGTTTCAATCGTGGCAAGAATCATGATGATCACAATGTGCTAGGAATCGGAGTGGATAATAGCACAAAGATCGAGTCCATACCCTAGTTCGGTGGAGACTCGCTACGGCGGCAACGGCGGGGCAGAATTCCGTTGACGGCGGCGGAGACCAGCGACTGGAGGCTGCTGGCGGCGAGAAGACGATCCGGAGACCACGAAGGTAGAGCAGGCTATCGCGCGGGCGAAGAGGTTTCAGAGAAATTTCCAAAATTTTGCCTGTCACTATATATAGCCCGACCCTATCGGTGTGACCGAGTGGAACAACTCGGTGGCACCGAGATGCAAAACTGTGTGCAGTTATTGCAACTCGGTGTGACCGAAAAGTTCAAATCGGTTGCACCGAGATCAAAAACCTAGATCAACTTAATGAACTCGGTAGGACCGAAAATGGGGTATCGGTCAGACCGAGATTCATAAAGAGGTTTTGGAAGTTTAAGTCTATGACGAATCGGGGACTCCGAGCGCTCCTCACACAGAGTGGTTCGAATCTGACTTGATCAAGTTTTGTGATGCAGCATGAATAGAGTTTGAGACGAGAAAAGCATAGATAGCTAGAGGAGGTTCTTAGGCATTCTTGTCCATCCACTTGGCAAAAGAAGAAAGCCAAACAATCAAAACAACAAGTGGATGTCCTCGAATGAGTAAAATATGCAACCAACATGCTCACACAATAAGATGGCAAATGAAATATGTGGCAAAGCATGCACAACCAATTCTAGCATCTATCAAGCAATTTGCGATGACTAGGTCATCTATATATGAGTATATTGACTTAGGAGTCAAGTCAGAACACTTGATTATAGGTCATACTCATCGTTTAAGCTCAAGTGGGGTTACCACTTTTACATAAAGCATTGTTGTATTCACATCTTTAGAGTTGCTTTAGCTCAAGTCTTAGAGTAAAGCTCCCCCTAGATGTGATATCCCCCCTAAGAGGGATGAACTAACCTTGGGTTTTGTCTATGATGACTTCATGTAGATGTTGAAGATGTGGATGCTCAATGTTGATGTAGATCACTTGGAGCTATCCATTTGAGTGAATTGCACTTTCAATACCTACATGGGTTAGTCCCACAAGGAACAAACAAGGATATCCATAGACATAGAGAGATGCACACACAAGATGATGTCCATGAAAACTTTAGGTTACCTTGTCCCTTGTCTTACCAACAAGAGGGTTTGTGACTCCTTGAACTAGTGCAAGATGTGGAAGTTGATTGCACTTGTTCTTGCCAAAATGATAAGAGTGAAGTATGTTGGCGGAGTCACCCTCAAGAACTCTCTAGTTCTTCTTCTTTTGGATCCACACCATCTTGATGGGAATCCTTGGAGTTGTAGTCGTACTTGATGTAGTGGAACTTGAAGTAGTCTTGGGAACCCACGTGACTAAGGTCTTAGGAGCTTCTTCAAATGCATCAATCTCCTCTTGAAGCTTGTCCTTGCCTTTTTGCATGTAGTCTTGTGGTGGAAGATCATCTTGAGCTTGTGTTCCCTTGAAGGAAGTATCATACTTCTCTTGTTGAAGAATAAACTTTGTCTTGGGGTATTGATCTTCTTCCCATTCAACTCCATTGGCATTGAACTTTCGTTCAAAACCAACACCTTGATTCTTCCGGTGCATTCCTTGCTTGCGCACAATTTCTTCGAATTGCTTACTTCCGGCAAGGCTCTTGTAAACACCTTTCTCTATAATTCCCTTCAATAAGCTATTTTCTTGCTCAAGTGTAACTTGGCTAAGAGAATCATTAGTGGAATCAAGAGAACTACTAGAAGCAACAATATTGGATTTAGCATGATCATTGTTACTACTAGAGGAAGAATCTTTCTTATTCTTGTTACTAGTCTTGCCTTGAGGCATGTAGGTGGATAAAAGTAAACGCTTGGCAATGTGAGAAGAACTTTTCTTGCGGAGATCATCATTGATTGCTTTTAAGAACTCATGCTCTTGCTCAAGATCAAGCTTTTCAAAGCGTAGTTTCTCATGAGCTCTTAAAAGTTCTCGATGATCTTCGAAGATAGTTTCATGGGCTAACTTAAGAGTGTTTAGTTCTTTAGTTAGAGCCTCAATCTTCTCCTTATCATTGTCATTCGTTTTAGCATGATTAATTGATATTTCACCATAATATTCTTCACTAGAGTTGTCAACAAGCAAATCATCATCACCTAACAAGTCATCTTCATCACTATTAAAGTCAACATACTCGGGGTGTGTTACCTTAGGACCTTTGGCCATGAAGCATCTTCCAATTCCTTCATTTGGTGAGTCAAATATGTCGTAGGAGTTGGTTGACACAAGTGCTAGACCGGCAACACCTTCATCTTGAGTATCTTCGGAGTCGGAGTGATAACTTCTCTCGGAGTGGCTGTCGGAGTCGGAGCCGGATACCCATTCACCAACATGAGCTTGATGTCTTCGTTTTGTATAGCTCCTTGATGATTTTTCCTTCCTTTCCGAATCCTTGCTTCTCCGTGAGTATCTTCGTTCATAACGATCATCTCTACTCCTTCTCTCTCTTGGTGGAGATTCTTTGCTTCTTCTTTTTGGAGAATCTTCTCTTCTCTTGTAGGGAGCCGTACACTCATTGGAATAGTGTCCGGGTCTTCCACAATTATAGCAGTTACGCTCTCGACTAGAAGATCTTTTGTCATTGTAGGACCTTGACTTGAAGCTTCTATCTTTGTTTCTACTCTTGTAGAACTTGTTGAAGTTCTTCACCATTAAGCTCAATTCTTCATTGAAGTTTTGTTTCTCACTTGATGATGTGGGGACTTCACATGACGCTTTGTAGGCACCACTTGATTTATTGTGAAGTTCCTCTTTATCCTTGAGTGACATCTCATGAGCAACAATCCTTCCAATTACTTCCGTTGGCTTGAGATCTTTGTAGTTGGGCATCATTTGGATTAATGTGCACACGGTATCATATTTCCCATCCAAGGCTCTTAGGATCTTCTTGATGATGAATCTATCGGTCATCTCTTCACTTCCTAAGCCGGCAATCTCATTTGTGATGAGAGCAAGCCTAGAGTACATTTCAGCGACACCTTCACCATCCTTCATCTTGAACTTGTCAAGTTGACTTTGGAGCACATCCAACTTGGATTCCTTGACGGAGTCGGTACCTTCGTGCATATCAACCAAAGTATCCCAAATTTCCTTTGCATTCTCAAGGCGGCTGATTTTGTTGAATTCTTCGGGGCACAATCCGTTGAAGAGAATATCACAAGCTTGAGCATTGTATTGCAACATCTTCAACTCATCCGCGGTAGCTTCACGGTTTGGTTCTCTCTCATCAAAGAACTCACCTTGCAAACCAACACAAACAATAGCCCATACGGCGGGGTTATGTCCAAGAATATGCATTTTCATTTTATGCTTCCAACTAGCAAAATTAGTGCCATCAAAGTAAGGACCTCTACGGTGATAATTTCCCTCGCTAGACGCCATACTCTCCTAGGTTGTGAAACCAAGGCTATGACCACCAAAAGCTATGGAGATCAAGCCAAATGGAGACCAAAGCTCTGATACCACTTGTAGGATCGAAAGTATGTCTAGAGGGGGGGTGATTAGACTACTGGACCAACTAAAAGCTTAGCCTTTTCCCAATTTTAGTTCTTGGCAGATTTTAGCTATCTTAGAGCAAGTCAAGCAATCATCACACAATTCAAGCACGCATGCAAAGAGTTTATTGGCAGCGGAAAGTAAAGCATGCAACTTGCAAGAATGTAAAGGGAAGGGTTTGGAGGATTCAAACGCAATTGGAGACACGGATGTTTTCCCGTGGTTCGGATAGGTGGTGCTATCCTACATCCACGTTGATGGAGACTTCAACCCACGGAGGGTAATGGTTGCGCGAGTCCACGGAGGGCTCCACCCACGAAGGGTCCACGAAGAAGCAACCTTGTCTATTCCACCATGGCCATCGCCCACGAAGGACTTGCCTCACTAGCGGTAGATCTTCATGAAGTAGGCGATCTCCTTGCCCTTACAAACTCCTTGGTTCAACTCCACAATCTTGTCAGAGGCTCCCAAGTGACACCTAGCCAATCTAGGAGACACCACTCTCCAAGAAGTAACAAATGGTGTGTTGATGATGAACTCCTTGCTCTTGTGCTTCAAATGATAGTCTCCCCAACACTCAACTCTCTCTCATAGGATTTGGATCTGATGGAAAGAAGATTTGAGTGGAAAGCAACTTGGGGAAGGCTAGAGATCAAGATTCATATGGTAGGAATGGAATATCTTGGTCTCAACACATGAGTAGGTGGTTCTTTCTCAGAACATATGAGTAGGAATGGTGTATGTGTTCTGATGGCTCTCTCTACGAATGAAGAGGAGGTGGAGGGGTATTTATAGCCTTCACACAAAATCCAACCGTTACACACAATCTACCAATCTCGGTGGGACCGAATCAGAAAACTCGGTCTGACCGAAATAGTAAACCTAGTGACCGTTAGGGATTTCGGTGGGACTGAGATGCAACTCGGTAGGACCGATTCGGTTAGGGTTTGGGCATAACGTAATCTCGGTGAGACTGATCGCACAAACTCGGTGAGACCGAGTTCGGCAATTAGCTAACCAGAGAGTTGGTCAGGCAAACTCGGTGGGACCGACTTACTCTTTCGGTGAGACCGAAAAGTTACAAGAAGGAAACAGAGAGTTTGCATTGCATTCTCGGTGGGACCGATTCGCTCTTTCGGTGAGACCGAAAAGTTACGAAAGGGAAACAGAGAGTTTGCAACCCCATCTCGGTGTGACCGAGATCCTTATCGGTAGGACCGAATTGCTAGGGTTTGGCAGTGGCAAATGACAAGTGAAACTCGGTGGCGCCGGATTGACAGAATCGGTATGACCGAGTTTGGCTTAGGGTTTAGGTCATTTGTGGATATGGAAAGGTGGTTGAGGATTTTGGAGCATATCACTAAGCACATAAAGCAAGAGGCTCATTAAGCAACACCTCATCCCTCCTTGATAGTATTGGCTTTTCCTAAAGACTCAATGTGATCTTGGATAACTAAAATATAAAATGAAGAGTCTTGAACTTTTGAGCTTGAGCCAATTCTTTGTCCTTAGCATTTTGAGGGTTCCACTTTCACATCCAGGCCATGCCAATCATTGAGCTTTCCTGAAATAATCACCTTGGAATAACATTAGCTCAATGAGCTATATGTTGTTATGAATTACCAAAACCACCTAGGGATAGTTGCACTTTCAGGCTTCTCTCTTGGAACCTATCTTTGCCAATTCATCGGTTGCTTGATTTTTCAATCGGGAGACGTGGTGAAGTTCTAACCCCTCGAACTTCTTCTCAAGCTTTCTCACCGCGTTGCAATAACCAGTCATGGCCAGACTTCTGACATCCCACTCCTTCATCACTTGATTAACTACCAAATCTGAGTCGCCATAGACCATGAGGCGACGGACGCCGAGTGAGATGGCCATGCGCAACCCATACAGGAGTGCTTCATATTCTGCTTCATTGTTGGAGGAATCAAAGTGAATCTGGAGGACATATCTGAGCTTGTCTCCTGGGGGTGATACCAGAACTACTCCAGCCTCAGAACCGTTCAACATCTTGGATCCGTCAAAGAACATGGTCCAGTGCTCAGAGTGAACTTGAGTCGGCAGTTTCTGTTCGATCCACTCGGCGAGGAAATCTGCTATTGCTTGGGACTTGATAGCTTTCTTTGCCTCAAATTTGATATCCAAGGGAAGGAGTTCAATCGCCCATTTTGCCAATCGACCAGTTGCATCCCTGTTGTGCAGAATCTCTGACAATGGAGCGTCGCTGACGACTGTAACAGAGTGATCTAAGAAGTAGTGTGCAACCTTCTTCGTGATCATGTAAATTCCATAGACAAGCTTCTGATAGTGAGGATATCTCTGCTTTGACGGGGTCAGGACTTCAGAAATATAATAAACTGGGCGTTGAACTTTGTACGCTTTTCCTTCTTCTTCCCGCTCGACTGTAAGTACTGTACTGACGACTTGTCCAGTGGCTGCTATATAAAGCAATAGAGGCTCTTTGCTGATTGGAGCAGCAAGCCCCAGCTGGGTGGAAAGCAGGGCTTTTAACTCTACAAATGCTGTATCAGCTTCTGGAGTCCAATCGAACTTATCTGATTTCTTCATCAGTCAGTAAAGAGGCAGCGCCTTTTCACCGAGGCGAGAAATGAATCGACTTAGGGCGGCCAAGCAACCAGTAAGCTTCCGGACATCATGCACATGCACAGGGCGTTTCATTCGGAGTATAGCGCCTACTTTCTCTGGGTTAGCATCGATTCCTCGTTCGGAAACAAGAAAACCGAGTAACTTGCCTCCTGGAACTCCAAACGTGCACTTTGACGGATTGAGCATGATATCATACGTTCGGAGGTTGGCAAAGGTTTCAACGAGGTCGGTCAGAAGGTCGGAACCTTTACGTGACTTGACCACAATGTCATCCATGTATGCTTCCACATTCCGACTGATCTGAGTGAGCAGGCACTTCTGAATCATCCGTATAAATGTGGCTCCGGCGTTCTTCAAGCCGAATGGCATTGTGACATAACAGAAGCACCCGAACGGGGTGATAAAAGCTGTCTTTATTTCGTCGGGTCCATACAGACGGATCTAGTGGTACCCGGAGTCGGCGTCCAAAAAGGACAAACGCTCGCACCCAGCAGTCGAATCGACTATCTGATCGATGCGAGGGAGAGGGAAGTGATCTTTCGGGCAAGCCCAATTGATATGCTTGAAATCGATGCACATGCGGAGCGAGTCATCTTTCTTTGGGACCATGACAACATTGGCTAACCACTCAGAGTGGTAAATCTCTCGGATAAACTCAGCTGCCAAAAGCCGAGCCACCTCTTCGCCGATTGCTTTTCTTTTCTGGACGGCGGACCGTCGGAGATGCTCTTTGACTGGTTTCACTTTCGGGTCGACTCGCAAACGATGCTCAGCCAGTCCCCTGGGAACACCTGGCATGTCAGAAGGCTTCCATGCAAAGATGTCCCAGTTCTCACAGAGGAACTGGATGAGCGCTTCTTCCTATTTGGAGTCGAGTCTGGTCGAAATGTGGGTCGGAGCTGCATTGGGGTCCGTCGGGTGAATGTGAACAGACTTTGTCTCACCAGACGACTAGAATGCTGAATCCGTGGCTGGCTTCTTGGCTCGCAGCAAGTCACTCAGGTCTGCATTTTTCTGGTATTCTTGCAGTTCTACCACGGCCATCTGGGCATCGGCGATCTTTGAGCCCTTCTAGAAACACTCTTCCGCCTTTTTCCGATTACCAGAGATAGTGATCACTCCTATGGGACCAGGCATCTTCAGTTTGAGGTACACGTAACAAGGTGGAGCCATGAATCGTGCATAAGCTGGCCTACCCAGAATTGCATGATACGCACTCTGAAAATCCACAACTTCAAATGTCAACTTTTCTTTGCGGTAATTTTTGGCATCACCGAAAACCACGTCGAGTGCAATCTGACCGAGGGACGCGGCCTTCTTGCCTGGGATGACCCCATGGAAACTCATATGGCTTTCACTGAGTCTGGACATCGGAATGCCCAGACCTTTCAACGTTTCGGCATACAGAATGTTTAGGCCACTACCACCGTCCATCAGGACCTTTGTCAGTCGAGTGCCTTCGACCACCGGGTCGACCACCAGCGCTTGCCTCCCAGGGTTGGCGATGTGCGCTGGATGATCAGATTGGTCGAACTTAATGGCAGTCTGCGACCATTTCAAGTAACTGGGTGTCGCCAGCGCGACCATGTTCACTTCTCTGTTGATGACTTTCAATCGACTCTTGTTTTCGACATCAGCAAAAATCATTAGAGTGGAATTCACGTGAGGATAACCATCATCATCTTCTCCTTCACTCTCAGCTTTGTCTGCCTCCTTCTCCTTTTCCTTAGGTTGTTTCTCTCGGAACTGCTGGATCAGGAGCCAACACTATCGAGTGGTATGCTTGGGGTAAATGAAATTACCTTCTTCGTCTTTTTTGGTGTGGATATGGCATGGCAAATCCAACACATCATTTCCATCTTGATCTTTTACTTTCTTGGGGTTCCACGGCCCTTTGGGATTCCCCTTGAACTTTCCTTGGACCACAGCCAAGGCCTCACCCGGAGCAGCTGGTTCGGCCTTGCGTTTCTGTTTCCGACTGGAGTGTCCTCCTCTGGCTTCGTGGGCGACTGCTTTGTGCTTGCCGCTCTGCAGTCGCTCTTCCTCTTCACCATTGGCATACTTGGTGGCAATTTCCATCATCCGAGTCAGAGTCATGTTTCCTGTCTGACCGAATTTCAGATTCAACTCCCGGTACCTAATGCCTTCCTTGAAAGCACAAATTGCCTGATGATCAGACACATCTTCCACCGTGTGGTGCAGGGTGATCCACCTCTGGATATAATCTCTCAAAGTTTCATTCGGTTTCTGGACGCAACACTGTAATTCTGTCAAACCTGCTGGCCGTTTGCAAGTACCCTCAAACGTTCTGACAAACACTCGGGCGAGATCTTCCCAAGTATAGATACTGCCAGGTGCCAACTAATTCAGCCACGCTCTAGCCGAGCCCTCCAACATCAGAGGAAGGTGTTGCATGGACACCTCATCATTTTTTGACCATGAAGACTGCAGGGCTTGCACCCCACAGCATTTTATTAATAAAGCAAACACATACAGGGTTTCCTCAAGGTGAGGAAAGACATAAAAGAACAAAGAAAGAAAGAAGGAATAAAGGCTATACAGAGGAGGGGTGCACTATACCTATAAATTACAAAGAAACAAAGAAAACAAATAAGGAACTCTCCTCAAGGAGGAAGAAAATCAATCCACTTAAGAAGGGCGTCTCTAAATTGCTGTTTGATTCGGTGAGAGAGCAGAGTGAGATCATGAATGAAGCTATTCCTCCATGCCCTGAAAGATGGTTGAATGTTCCTGAAAGCTCTACCATTCCTGATCTTCCAAATATTCCACCAGGCCGTGAAAACCACCTCCCCAAAAAAAGGTTTGTTGAAATCCTTCCTTGCATGATGAGCAATTTCCACCATATCATCACCATTTCCAAATATTCCACCAGGCCACCTCATCATTGCCGCTACCAATCTGGACAGCCACTCGGTAGTCCTCGAGCCAAATGTCAGGCTTGGACTCTCCAGTGAACTTACTGACTCCCGTCGCCAACCTGAAGTTCGGGGGAATCACTGCAGGTCTGATAGCTCTGCTGAAGCACTCTGGGCCAGAGACATGCACCCTATTGCTGGTTTGCGGGCCTCTGTCATGGCCATCTCGGTGAGCTTCGTTTCTGTCAACCAAGCCCTGCACGAGAATAGATCTCGCATCAAAGCCTGGCTCCCTGGGGTCGACTGGAATACCTCTTCTGGCGCTGTTAGGGCGCCTGTCTTCATGTGGCCGCGACACGTATGACCCACTCCTTGGAGGAGGCGTGGGCACTCGACGGCAACCATCGCGATCGGCTCGACGATCATACTGCTCCTAGTTTCTGTACTGGTCACGCCGCTCTCCACGTCCCTCACGCCTCGGGGGCGATCTCGGGCTATGGGCCGACTGGACCGTATCTGTGACCATAGATCTGCTATGGATCCTATCTCGTGACTAAGACATGGCCGTATTCTGCTCTCCTGCTGCCCGGAGCAAGGCCTGATCTGCGCCAGACCTTGGCCAGCTTCTGACTGGGAAGGTTGAATCGACACTGCTATTCGGGCAGCAGCTGCTAGGTTTTGGATCGGTGTTCGATATACCTGACTCGGAGGTGGAAAAAGTTGGCGTCGACTGGACTCAGGAGCACGTTGACGAGCGTGATCGTCGAGTGCGCGCTGGAGGTTCTCCAGCCGAGTGCGCTCAGCCAAATTGGCCAGGCGAGCCTGCTCTAAGGCCTGGGCCTCGGGTGTTTCTCCAACTATAGGAGTATGCAGGGCATCCATGTTTCGGCGATGAAGTTCTTCTCTCTACTGCGAGGAGAGAGGCTCGGGGCGGTACTCCTCGTGAACGCGCGATGGATCACCGTTCCCGTCACCTCTGTCTTCACGATTTAAGCCAGGAGGACCGCGTGGTCCATTGACCATCAGGACTTCCGCTGCCGAGTCATTGCTGCCGCACTCGAATGCAGTCTCTACGGAGCCAGTTGACAGATCGAACAGGCCGTAGAGAGACTCGTTGGGCTCGATCGCCGCAACTTGAGGGGTGGCCGACTAGCGGGCCACCGCATGCTTCACCCACCGTTGAATCCTCGACCGGCTGGTGCGCTTGCCCCGGCGCGTCGCGGGGAGGGGGAAAGCCGTTGGAGTCGACTGGTACTGGGTCGACGGTTGCCGCAGGAGGACACCGCGGACGCACGCGTGAAAGTGTGTCGCCCCGCGGGCGGGGAGCGCATCGATGTCGAGTGGTGCCTCCTGAAGCCAAGCGGAGTCGTCGGCGACAAACACGAGCGCGTCGAGACGGATCTCGCGGCCCTCAGCCAAACCTCCGCCTGGAACCATGATGATGGGGATCGGAAAAATTACAACTCCTCCAATAAATCGCTAAGACATTTGCCCCACGATGGGCGCCAACTGTCGTGGATCTAAGACTGACAGTAGAATGGGGCTAGGTATGAGGAGGCATGAACCTAGCTATGGAGTAGTTGTACACACGAGTTTTACGAGTTCATGCCCTTCTCGGAGGAAGTAACAGCCCTACGTCTCGGTGCCCTGAGGCGGTCAACTGGATTATATGTGTGTGTGAGTTTACAAAAGTGTGAACCCTTGTCCCAGAGGAGGGGGGTGGCTTATATAGAATGCGCCAGGACCCCAGCTCCCCTCCGTTACACAGGGTTCGATGCTCATAAAGGAAAGGTGTTACTGGTAACGTCTACAGTAAAATGTCATAAATGCTCATAATGCTATGGTTTAAGTCCTAACCATTGCAGAGTGGAGGCTTCCTCATCTTCTGGTGGTCGAGTGTCTTCAAGGTGGTCGAGTGAGCGCATCTCCACGGTCGAGTGGATGATGGTTTCTCTTTGACTGCTTCTGATTCTTTGTAAAGATGTCCTTGGGGAGGGTATGCTGGACAGGTCCATGACCCTACCCTAGGTACATAGCTTCATCAGTAAGCATTGTCAACATTGCACCACAGGATAGCGTGTGCGGTAGTTGTCATGTACGACGATGTTACAACAGTCCATGTTTCGTAATCCTGTCCGACACTCGTACGGCGATTAGCTAATCTTCTTAACGGAGAACCGATTGTGATGGGCCGCAAATCATACACGTTCTATAATAGTGAAACGTTTGTGATGGGTTGCGCATCATAAACGTAGCACCATAGAATACCGACTAAGATGGCAATGCGAGCAGAAACGAGTAGGAGTACTGTAGGGGCCCTATCCCCGACGGTTTCTGGGTCGTGTGGGAAGGACCACCCTATCGCCCACACTCACTTGGCGACGGTTCCAAATGCCGTTGCAGGAAGGGGTTAAAAACCGTTTGTTTAGGACCGACGCACACTAGTGTGTTCCTTTCTTTGGTTTCTTATACTTTGCTTGAATCCAACCCTAATTTGTATGTCACCTCTTTTGGACACCCTTTTGTGTTTTTGGAACGGGGCGGGTTCCTGACCTGAGTTTGTGTGCTTGTTGTTCCAGACCCTACCTCCGAGTTTTTAGAGGACAAACCCATGGACGAAGGCACACTTGTGGTGCGGGGGAACCTTTGTAAGGCTTCTTCAGCCTTCCTCTTCTTGATCTAATAAAGCTCTCTTTTCAGGGCCTTCATATGCTTTTCTACCACCCTTGCTGTCTCATCCATCTTGCATGCTTCACCTATTAGTTCAGCATAGTTCTTGGTCAATACCACGTGCCTCAGGGAGTCCATGGTTGCCTCTGGTCTGTCATCATGTACAGCCAAAACTGCATTTGATGTTTGTGGCCCCAATGGATCATTAGCGTCCCTTCATCGCCGTCGTACGAAATGGCACGCCAGTCGCGTGACTGCATGCATGTCCATTATTTTGAGTATGTGGAAGCACACAATCCTGTCCCATTCATATTTGTAGCACCCGCAGTAGTATTCACCTTCGTTTATCGAGGCCCTCACAAAGTAGTTTCTTCCCTTGTCTGGGTCTTCAGGTTCTGAATCGGACATGCCCATGAGAGTACACACCTTGAAGGTAGTTTCATTAGCCTGGTAAGCTGCATACATGTTGGCACGCTTTATTTCTTCCTGGAATCTGCATGTTTTGTGCTTGTTAAATTCTTGTATTCTTTTTGTAGCAACTTTTGTTGAGGTAGGGCACAACATAGCAAACATATTCAAATCAACGATGGCAAAGAAAGCTTTTTTTACAAAAAATTGTATTGATTGTTTCCACATGGCAACTGTAGACTATTTCACATGGCAATTGCAGTTTATTTCACATGGCAACTACAGTTTATTTCACATGGCAACTACATTTTATGTTGTCTAGTGTAATCCTGTGCTTTTTTTGAAATGATCGGCATGACAAAACATGGAAACTACAGTGCATTCTACATGGCAACTACTGTCTTCATGGTAGTGCAACTTCATCATATTGTTCTCAATGCACATCAGGTCATCTTCCATGTGAAATACCATTTTGCACTATACATGGCAATTACACTACATCCCACATGGCAACCACATCACATTCAAAATGGCAACTACACTTTCTTTCACAACAAACAACAACTAATATTTGTTTTCCAACTACCGATTTTTCTATTCCATTTATTCATCTTTGTTTTGCATTCATGTGTTCACTACAGATGGAAGCTTCAAACCAGCAGACATGGCAAACATATTTTATTTATTTATCTATTTGTTTTTTCAGCATTTTTTAGTGTTGAATGTGCTGTGTCATACATGGCAAATAAGACCGTACGATCATTCACTTACTTGTTAAATATCTTGTTGGTGTATATCTTGATCATCTGCCTCTCCATTGGTAAATATGTTAGCAATTTAGGCTGCTTGAGTGAGGTGTTTGCTTCTTGCTGCAGCACGGATCCCAGTATTTTCCGTTGCAAAGCTGAATATTGCTTGACAAACTGCAACAATGAGTTGCCAGGGCTCACATAACGCTACAAAACATCATTGAACCCCTCACTGCGTTGCGTAGTCTGCAGAAATGGATAGAAGTACTACATGAAGTAGGTTGGCACCCAGTACATTTGCTTCTCCCATAGGCTATTAAGTGTCTCGTTGTCTTGGACTTGGTATGTTTCAATCATAGTTGTCCAGCTCCATTCAAACTCCTCCACTGTCAAGCTGTGGTCCATACACAACTCGAATGCCTTGTGTAGCTCTGGACGGTCAGCAAAGAATTCCTAGTGTCTCTTCAGCCTTCTTAATAATATGCCACTTTCAGTGCATGTGCACTGCCAACAAAAAGACCTCCTCTATGCCTGCACGCATGCTAAAATTCTAGTTTGTTATTATGTTCATCGGAGCTAGTCCATCCATGCACTCCAAGAAGGTTTTGAACAGCCAAGTGTAACCATAAGTATCTTCGTTCCAAACGAGACCACAACTGAACTGCAAGGACTGATTGTGGTTATTTATTCCTATGAATGGAGCACATGGCATCTTGTACATATTCGTGAGATATGTCGCGTCGAACGAAATGCAATCACAGTAATGTTTGTAGGCTCTTCTTGCAGCACCGTCCACCCAATACATGTTTCTGACACAGTCCTCATCATCCAACCTTATCCTGTAGAAGAAATTAGGATCTGATTTTGATTTCTCTTCAAAGTAGGTGATCATGTCTTCTATGTCAGCCAACCTGCTCTCTCTATGGTACTTTTCCTTTAAGTTTGTGACGTCTGCTGGTATGTAGGGCATGCTAGTCAGACTTCCATCTTTGTTGTGGATCAGGGACAGTATCTGGACCATTATTGATGGACCGACGTTACAATCATGTATCAACTTTATGATTTCTTCTCATGGGGACAGAATCCTCTGTGGGCGCTTACAAATTTTACTAGGTAAAACTTCTTTATGAGGTCGTGGTTGTGTTTTTTGACATATTCGGTGACCACCCACCATGCTCCATCTGTGTTTAGCTTCATCCTGACAGGGCGTTCCGTCTTGAGGACGATGCCTTTCTTTCGTTCCGGCACGACAGGCACAACACATTTACCCTTCTTGTTCTTTCGTGCCTTGTAGCACCTTAGCTCATGTCTGTTGTACTTGTTTTTTTTTATTTTCCTATGGTATTCTGTGTTCACCGCAAATCTGTGGAACAACGCATATCTCTGGTAGTATTCCTTGGCATCTTCAAATGAACCAAATCTCTGCCCAACATAAGGTGGTTAAGGTGGCATGATTTCTGATTGTTCCTCTTCTTCCCCTTGTGTTTCTTCATTAGTTTCATCATTCACTTCAGTATTGGCGGTTGTTTCTTCTGCTTGAGTGTTGCTTGTGCTGGTGCGCAGGGGCGTGCTTGTTGTCATTGCTGCAATGATTGCCATTTCTAACAATGATTCTTCTGCATTGTTTCTGGTAGTATTGGTGACTGGCTCGTGGAACGCCCCTTCCGTGTACTCTGAGGTACCTGAACTAGATGTCCGTGCACCACTGTTGATTGTAGTCGAATCTCCTACAAAATTAGGTACGTGTGTAACCAGTATTTCTTGAATGGCATATTCATCGAAATGAAATATGGCAGCTGCATCTGATTGTTCATGGCAACTGCATCTGAAATATGGTACACAACTGCAGTTGTTCTAAGTTACATGTATAAATTGTAGGAATGTGCAACTTTGAAATCATGGCAACTGTAACCCATCTTATTTTGTCATGACATCATGCATATATGCAAGTCTTGAGCATCTGCATTTTGGCCATGTATGGCAACTGCAGTTCTCCAGCCATGGCAGCTACAGTTGACCTAATAAGGCATCTTTAGTTGCCAAGTCATGGCAACCAACATCTTAACATCAAATGCATTATATATATGAGCCCACAAGGCAATTGCAGATAATCACATATGGCAAATAGACACAGACAGTAATTGACAAATCCACATAATCATAGATGACTAATGCACATACTCACTTGGTGGCAATTGCAATTGCCACCACCACCGTGACAAACGCACTTTCCCAATGCTTTCCCGCAAAGAAAATGCATGATTTTCTTGGTTAACATATTACCTTGTTGTGCCACATGTGCTAATCGAAGTTGGTGTGCCCCTCCAAGTTGGTGTGATGTACCTGCATTATCGACGTCCTGCAATGGTGAAGCTTGCCACAAGAACTTTGCTGATGTGGTTGCACCACAAGTACCTACGATCATGTGAACGTACATCATAAGATGGGATGCCATATTTTATTTTTATTTTTTGTATGAAAACATGTCCAATCTCAGTTTTTTACTTGTCGCATCGTGTGGGGTTTAGGTTTGAAATCATGGCAAACATAGTGTTGGGGAACGCAATATTTCAAAAAATTTCCTACGATCACACAAGATCTATCTAGGAGATGTAAGCAACGAGAGGGGAGAGTGTGTCTACATACCCTCGTAGACCGAAAGCGGAAGCGTTTAGTAACGCGGTTGATGTAGTCGAACGTCTTCGCGATCCAACTGATCCAAGTACCGAACGTACGGCACCTCCGCGTTCAGCACACGTTCATCTCGATGATGTCCCTCGAGCTCTTGATCCAGTTGAGGCCGAGGGAGAGTTCCATCAGCACGACGGTGTGGTGACGGTGATGATGAAGTTGCCGGCGCAGGGCTTCGCCTAAGAACTACAATGATATGACCGAGGTGTGTAACTATGGAGGGGGCACCGCACACGACTAAGAGAAACTTGTGTGTCCTTTGAGGTGCCCCCCTCCCACGTATATAAAGGGGGGAGGAGGAGGAGGCCTGCCTAGAGGGGGCGCGTGCCATGGGGAGTCCAACTAGGATTCCCAATCCTAGTTGGAGTCCCCTTCCATCCAAGAGAGGGAGAAGGAGGGAAGGAGGAAGAGGGGGTGTCGCCCCCCTCCCTAGTCCAATTCGGACTGGCCATGGGGGGAGGGCAACCTCCCTGGTGGCCCTCCTCCCCTTTCCACTAGGGCCCATGAAGGCCCATGAACTTCCCAGGGGGTTATCCGGTAACCCCCAGTACTTTGAAACTTATCCGAAACAACCCAAACCATTCCGGCGTCCGAATGTCACCTTCCAATATATGAATCTTTATGTCTTGAACATTTCGAGACTCCTCGTCATGTCCGTGATCTCATCCAGGACTCCAAAGAAACTTCGGTTCATCAAAACATGGAACTCATAATACAAATCGTCCTTCAACATTAAGCGTGCGGACCCTACGGGTTCGAGAACTATGTAGACATGACCGAGACATATCACCGGTCAATAACCAATAGCGGAACCTGGATGGTCATATTGGTTCCTAAATATTCTACATGATCTTTATCGGTCAAACCGCATAACAACATACATTGTTCCCTTTGTCATCGGCATGTTACTTGCCCAAGATTCGATCGTCGGTATCATCATACCTAGTTCAATCTCGTCACCGACAAGTCTCTTCACTCGTTTCATAATGCATCATCCCGTGGCTAACTCATTATACACATTGCTTGCAAGGCTCATAGTGATGTGCATTACCGAGAGGGCCCAGAGATACCTCTCCGATACACGGAGTGACAAATCCTAATCTCGATCTATGCCAACTCAACAAACACCATCGGAGACACCTGTAGAGGATCTTTATAATCACCCAGTTACGGACGTTTGATAGCACACAAGGTGTTCCTCCGATATTCGGAAGTTGCATAATCTCATAGTCTGAGGAACATGTATAAGTTATGAAGAAAGCAATAGCAGAAAAACAAAATGATCAGTATGCTAAGCTAACAGATGGGTCTTGTCCATCACATCATTCTCTAATGATGTGATCCCATTCATCAAATGACAACACATGTCTATGGCTAGGATACTTAACCATCTTTGATTAACGAGCTAGTCAAGTAGAGGCATACTAGGGACACTCTGTTTGTCTATGTATCCACACATGTACTAAGTTTCCGGTTAATACAATTCTAGCATGAATAATAAATATTTATCATGATATAAGGAAATATAAATAACAACTTTATTATTGCCTCTAGGGAATATTTCCTTCAGTCTCCCACTTGCACTAGAGTCAATAATCTAGATTACATAGTTACGATTCTAACACCCATGGAGTCTTGGTGCTGATCTTGTTTTTCTCGTGAGAGAGGCCTAGTCAACGGGCCTGCAACATTCAGATCCGTATGTATCTTGCAAATCTCTATGTCTCCCTCCTTGACTTGATCGCGGATGGAATAGAAGCATCTCTTGATGTGCTTGGTTCTCTTGTGAAATCTGGATTCCTTTGCCAAGACAATTGCACCAGTATTGTGGCAAAAGATTTTCATTGAACCCGATGCACTAGGCATTACACCTAGATCGGATATGAACTCCTTCATCCAGACTCCTTCATTTGCTGCTTCTGAAGCAACTATGTACTCCGCTTCACATGTAGATCCCGCCACGACGCTCTGCATGGAACTGCACCAACTGACAGCTCCACCATTCAATATAAATATGTATCCGGTTTGTGATTTAGAGTCATCCGGATCAGTGTCAAAGCTTGCATCAACTTTACCGTTTACGACGAGCTCTTTGTCACCTCCATAAACGAGAAAAATATCCTTAGTCCTTTTCAGGTATTTCAGGATGTTCTTAACCGTTTTCCAGTGATCCACTCCTGGATTACTTTGGTACCTCCCTGCTAAACTAATAGCAAGGCACACATTAGGTTTGGTACACAGCATTGCATACATGATAGAACCTATGGCTGAGGCATAGGGAATGACTTTCATTTTCTCTCTATCTTCTGCAGTGGTCGGGCATTGAGTCTAACTCAACTTCACACCTTGTAACACAGGCAAGAACCCTTTCTTTGACTGATCCATTTTCAACTTCTTCAAAACTTTATCAAGGTATGTGCTTTGCGAAAGTCCAATTAAGCATCTTGATCTATCTCTATAGATCTTGATGCCCAATATATAAGCAGCTTCACCGAGGACTTTCATTCAAAAATTCTTATTCAAGTATCCTTTTATGCCATTCAGAAATTCAATATCATTTCCGATGAACAATATGTCATCCACATATAATATCAAAAATGCTACAGAGCTCCCACTCACTTTCTTGTAAATACAGGCTTCTCCAAAAGTCTGTATAAAACCATATGCTTTGATCACACTATCAAAACATATATTCCAACTCCGAGAGGCTCGCACAAGTCCATAAATGGATCGCTCGATCTTGCACACTTTGTTAGTACCTTTTGGATCGAAAAAACCTTCTGGTTGCATCATATACAACTCTTCTTTAAGATATCCATTAAGCAATGCAGTTTTGACATCCATTTGCCAAATTTCATAATCATAAAAATGCAGCAATTGCTAACATGATTCAGACAAACTTAAGCATCGCTACGGGTGAGAAGGTATCATCATAGTCAACTCCTTGAACTTGTCAAAAACCTTTCGCAACAACTTGAGCTTTGTAGACAGTAACATTACCGTCAACGTCGGTCTTCTTCTTGAAGATCCATTTATTCTCTATTGTTTGCAGATCATCGGGCAAGTCAACCAAAGTCCTACTTTGTTCTCATACATGGATCCCATCTCAGATTTCATGGCCTCAAGCCATTTTGCGGAATCTGGGCTCATCATCGCTTCCTCATAGTTCGTAGGCTTGTCATGGTCAAGTAACATGACCTCCAGAACATGATTACCGTACCACTCTGGTGCGGATCTTACTCTGGTAGACCTACGAGGTTTGGTAGTAACTTGATCAGAAGTTTCATGATCATCATCATTAGCTTCCTCATTAGTTGGTGTAGGAATCACTGAAACTGATTTCTGTGATGAACTACCTTCCAATAAGGGAGAAGGCACACTTAACTCATCAAGTTCTACTTTCCTCCCACTCACTTCTTTTGAGAGAAACTCCTTCTCTAGAAAGGATCCATTCTTAGCAACGAATATCTTGCCTTCGGATCTGTGATAGAAAGTGTACCCAACAGTCTCCTTTGGCTATCCTATGAAGACATATTTCTCCGATTTGGGTTCGAGCTTATCAGGTTGAAGCTTTTTCACATAAGCATCGCAGCCGCACAATTTAAGAAATGATAAACTTGGGTTTCTTGCCAAACCACGGTTCATATGGTGTCATCTCAATGGATTTTGATGGTGCCCTATTTAACATGAATGCAGCCGTCTCTAAAGCATAACCCCAAAATGATAGCGGTAAATCAGTAAGAGGCATCATAGATCGCACCATATCTAATAAAGTGTGATTACGATGTTCAGACACACCATTACGCTGTGATGTTCCAGGTGGCGTGAGTTGCGAAACTATTCCACATTGTTTCAAATGAAGACCAAACTCATAACTCAAATATTCACCTCCACGATCAGATCATAGAAACTTAATTTTCTTGTCACGGTGATTTTCCACTTCAATCTGAAATTCTTTGAACTTTTCAAATGTTTCAGACTTATGTTTCATTAAGTAGATATACCCATACCTGCTCAAATCATCTATGAAGGTTAGAAAATAACGATATCCGCCGCGAGCATCAACACTTATCGGACCACATACATCAGTATCTATTATTTCCAATAAGTCTGTTGCTCGCTCCATTGTTCCGGAGAACGGAGTCTTAGTCATCTTGTCCATGAGGCATGGTTCGCAAGCATCAAGTGATTCCAAAAGCCCATCAGCATGGAGTTTCTTCATGCGCTTTACACCAATATGACCTAAACGGCAATGCCACAAATAAGTTGCATTATCATTATTGAACTTATATCTTTTGGCTTCAATACTATGAATATGTGTATCACCACTATCGAGATTCAATAAAAATAGACCACTCATCAAGGGTGCATGACCATAAAAGATATAACTCATATAAATAGAACAGCCATTATTCTCCGATTTAAATGAATAACCATCTCGCATCAAACAAGATCCAGATATAATGTTCATGCTTAACGCTGGCACCAAATAACAATTATTCAGGTCTAATACTAATCCCGAAGGTAGATGTAGAGGTAGCGTGCCGACGGCGATCACATCGACTTTGGAACCATTTCCCACGTGCATCGTCACCTCGTCCTTAGCCAATCTTCGTTTAATCCGTAGCCCTTGTTTCGAGTTGCAAATATGAGCAACAGAACCAGTATCAAATACCCAGGCGCTACTGCGAGCATTAGTAAGGTACACATCAATAACATGTATATCAAATATACCTTTCACTTTTCCATCCTTCTTCTCCGCCAAATACTTGGGGCAGTTCCGTTTCCAGTGACCAGTCCCTTTGCAGTAGAAGCACTCAGTCTGAGGCTTAGGTTCAAACTTGGGTTTCTTCACTTGAGCAGCAACTGGCTTGCTGCTCTTCTTGAAGTTCCCCTTCTTTCCTTTACCCTTTTTCTTGAAACAGGTGGTCTTGTTGACCATCAACACTTGATGCTCCTTATTGACTTCTTCCTCCGCAGCCTTTAGCATTGCGAAGAGCTCAGGAATCGTCTTATCCATCCCTTGCATATTATAGTTCATCGCGAAGCTCCTATAGCTTGGTGGCAGTGATTGAAGAACTCTGTTAATGACACTATAATCAGGAATATTAACTCCCAGTTGAGTCAAGTGGTTGTGGTACCCAGACATTCTGAGTATATGTTCACTGACAAAACTATTCTCCTCCATTTTTCAGCTGTAGAATTTATTGGAGACTTCATATCTCTCAATCCGGGCATTTGCTTGAAATATTAAGTTCAACTCCTGGAACATCTCATATGCTCCATGATGTTGAACACGTAGTTGAAGTCCCAATTCTAAGCCGTAAAGCATGGCACACTGAACTATTGAATAGTCATTAGCTTTGCTCTGCCAAACATTCATAACATTTGATGTTGCTCCTGCAGCGGGCATTGCACCTGGCGGTGCTTCCAGGATGTAATTCTTCTGTGCAGCAATGAGGACAATCCTCAAGTTACGGACCTAGTCTATGTAGTTGCTACCATCATATTTCAACTTAGCTTTCTCTAGGAACGTATTAAAATTCAAAGTAATAGTAGCATGGGCCATTTATCTACAACAACATAGACATGCAAAATACTATAAGGTAATAATTTCATGATAAATTTAAGTTCAATTAATCATATTACTTAAGAACTCCCACTTAGATAGACATCTCTCTAGTCATCTAAATGATCACGTGACCCATATCAACTAAACCATGTCTGATCATCACGTAAGATGGAGAAGTTTTCAATGGTGAACATCACTATGTTGATCATATCTACTATATGATTCATGCTCGATCTTTCGGTATTAGTGTTCCGAGGCCATATCTACATATGCTAGGCTCGTCAAGTTTAACCTGAGTATTCTGCTTGTGCAAAACTGGCTTGCACCCATTGTATGTGAACGTAGAGCTTATCACACCCGATCATCACATGGTGTCTCGGCATGACAAACTGTAGCAACGGTGCATACTTAGGGAGAACACTTTTACCTTGAAATTTAGTGAGAGATCATCTTATAATGCTACCGCCGTACTAAGCAAAATAAGATGCATAAAGGATAAACATCAAATGTAATCAAAATAAGTGATATGATATGGCCATCATCATCTTGTGCCTTTCATCTCTATCTCCAAAGCACTGTCATGATCACCATTGTCACCGGCTTGACACCTTGATCTCCATTATAGAATCATTGTCGTCTCGCCAACTATTGCTTCTACGACTATCGCTACCGCTTAGTGATAAAGTAAAGGAATTACATGGCGGTTGCATTTCATACAATAAAGTGACAACCATATGGCTCCAGCCAGTTGTTGATAACTTTTACAAAACATGATCATCTCATACAACAATTTATATATTGTCACGTCTTGACCATATCACATCACAACATGCCCTACAAAAACAAGTTAGACGTCCTCTACTTTGTTGTTGCAAGTTTTACGTGGCTGCTACGGGCTTCTAGCAAGAACCGTTCTTACCTACGCATCAAAACTACAATGATTGTTTGTCAAGTGTGCTGTTTTAACCTTCAACAAGGACCGGGCGTAGTCAAACTCGATTCAACTAAAGCTGGACAAACAGACACCCACTAGCCACCTGTGTGTGAAGCACATCGGTAGAACCACTCTCATGAACACGGTCATGTAATGTCGGTCTGGGCCGCTTCATCCAACAATACCGCCAAATCAAAGTAAGACATGCTGGTAAGCAGTATGACTATTATCGCCCACAACTCATTGTGTTCTACTCGTGCATATAACATCTACGCATAGACCTGGCTTGGATGCCACTATTGGGGAACGTGGTATTTCAAAAAAATTCCTACGATCACGCAAGATCTATCTAGGAGATGCATAGCAACGAGAGGGGAGAGTGTGTCTGCATACCCTCGTAGAGCGAAAGCGGAAGCATTTAGTAACGCGGTTGATGTAGTCGAACGTCTTCGCGATCTAACCGATCCAAGTACCGAACGTACGACACCTCCGCATTCAGCACACATTTAGCTCGATGACGTCCCTCAAGCTCTTGATCCAGTTGAGACCGAGGGAGAGTTCCGTCAGCACGACGGCGTGGTGACGGTTATGATGAAGTTATCGGTGCAGGGCTTCACCTAAGCACTACGACGATATGACCGAGGTGTGTAACTGTGGAGGGGGGGAGCGCACACGGCTAAGATAAACTTGTGTGTCCTTTGGGGTGCCTCCCTCCCATGTATATAAAGGGGGAGGAGGAGGAGGCCGTCCTAGAGGGGGCGCGCGCCATGGGGAGTCCAACTAGGGTTCCCAATCCTAGTTCAAGTCCCCTTCCATCCAAGAGAGGGAGAAGGAGGGACGGAGGAAGAGGGGAGAAGGAAAGAGGGGGCGCCGCCCCCTTGAAAGAAATATGCCCTAGAGGCAATAAAAAAGCTGTTATTTATATTTCCTTATATCATGATAAATGTTTATTATTCATGCTAGAATTGTATTAACTGGAAACTTAGTAAATGTGTGAATACATAGACAAAACAGAGTGTCCCTAGTATGCCTCTACTTGACAAGCTTGTTAACCAAATATGGTTAAGTTTCCTAACCATAGACATGTGTTGTCATTTGATGAACGAGATCACATCATTAGAGAATGATGTGATGGACAAGACCCATCTGTTAGCTTAGCATAAATGATCATTTCGTTTTATTGCTATTGCTTTCATCATGACATTTACATGTTCCTCTGACTATGAGATTATGCAACTCCCGAATACTGGAGGAACACCTTGTGTGCTATCAAACGTCACAACATAACTGGGTGATTATAAAGATGCTCTACAGATGTCTTCGATCGTGTTTGTTGAGTTGGCATAGATTAAGATTAGGATTTGTCACTCCGATTATCGGAGAGGTATCTCTGGGCCCTCTCGGTAATAATCATCACTATCAGCCTTGCAAGCAATGTGACTAATGAGTTAGTTGCGGGATGATGCATTAAGGAACGAGTAAAGAGACTTGCCAGTAACGAGATTAAACTAGGTATTGAGATACCGACGATCGAATCTCGGGCAAGTAACATACCGATGACAAAGGGAACAACGTATGTTGTTATGCGGTTTGACCGATAAAGATCTTCGTAGAATATGTAGGAACCAATATGAGCATCTAGGTTCCGCTATTGGTTATTGACTGAAGATGAGTCTCGGTCATGTCTACATAGTTCTCAAACCCGTAGGGTCTGCATGCTTAACGTTTGGTGCGGTATTATGAGTTTATGTGTTTCGATGTACCGAAGGTAGTTCGGAGTCCCCGATGTGATCACGGGCATGACGACGAGTCTTGAAATGGCCGAGACATAAAGATCGATATATTGGAAGCCTATGTCTGGACATCGGGATGGTTCCGGGTGAGTTCGGGCATTTACCGGAGTACCGGGGGGTTACCGGAACCCCCGGGGAGTATATGGGCCTTATTGGGCCTTAGTGGAATAGAGGAGAGGAAGGGAAAGGTGGAGGGAGCCCCCCCTAGTCCAATCCGAATTGGGTGGGGGGCCGGGCCCCCTTCCTTATCTCCTACTCCAACTAGGAAAAGGGAGGAATCCTACTCCCGGTGGGAGTAGGACTCCCCGTAGGGCGCGCCATAGAGAGGGCCGGCCCTCCCCTCGTCCACTCCTTTATATACGGGGGAGGGGGGCACCCCATAGACTGTTGGGGAACGCAGTAATTTCGAAAATTTTCCTACGCACACGCAAGATCATGGTGATGCACAGCAACGAGAGGGGAGAGTGTTGTCTACGTACCAACGCAGACCGACTGCGGAAGCGATCACACAACGTAGAGGAAGTAGTCGTACGTCTTCTTCCCGATCGGACCGATCCAAGCACCGTTACTCCGGCACCTCCGAGTTCTTAGCACACGTTCAGCTCGATGACGTTCCTCGGGCTCCGATCCAGCAAAGCGTCGAGGAAGAGTTTCGTCAGCACGACGGCGTGATGACGATCTTGATGTACTACCGACGCAGGGCTTCGCCTAAGCACTGTAACGGTACGATCGAGGTGGAATTTGGTGGCAGGGGGCACCGCACACGGCTAAGGAACGATCTCAAGGATCAACTTGTGTGTCTTGGGGTGCCCCCTGCCCCCGTATATAAAGGTTGGAGGAGGGGGAGCCGGCCGGCCAGGGAGAGGAGGCGCAGGGGAGTCCTACTCCCACCGGGAGTAGGACTCCTCCCCCCAATCCTAATCCAATTAGGACTCCTGGGGGGAAAAGAGAGAGAAGGGGGGCCGGCCCCCTATCCTAGTCCTACTAGGACTTGGGGAGAGGGGGGGCGCCGGCCAGCCATGGGCTTGTCCCTTTTCTCTTTTTCCACTAAGGCCCAATAGGCCCATTAGTCTCCCGGGGGGTTCCGGTAACCCTCTCGGTATTCCGGTAAAATCCCGATTTCAGCCGGAACACTTCCTATGTCCAAACATAGGCTTCCAATATATCAATCTTTACGTCTCGACCATTTCGAGACTCCTCGTCATGTCCGTGATCTCATCCAGGACTCCGAACAACCTTCGGTACATCAAAATGCATAAACTCATAATAACTGTCATCGTAACGTTAAGCGTGCGGACCCTACGGTTCGAGAACAATGCAGACATGACCGAGACACGTCTCCGGTCAATAACCAATAGCGGGACCTGGATGCCCATATTGGCTCCTACATATTCTACGAAGATCTTTATCGGTCAGACCGCATAACAACATATGTTGTTCCCTTTGTCATCGGTATGTTACTTGCCCGAGATTCGATCGTCGGTATCCAATACCTAGTTCAATCTCGTTACTGGCAAGTCTCTTTACTCGTTCCGTAATACATCATCTCACAACTAACTCATTAGTTGCAATGCTTGCAAGGCTTATGTGATGTGCATTACCGAGAGGGCCCAGAGATACCTCTCCGACAATCGGAGTGACAAATCCTAATCTTGAAATACGCCAACCCAACATCTACCTTTGGAGACACCTGTAGTACTCCTTTATAATCACCCAGTTACGTTGTGACGTTTGGTAGTACCCAAAGTGTTCCTCCGGTAAACGGGAGTTGCATAATCTCATAGTTATAGGAACATGTATAAGTCATGAAGAAAGCAATAGCAACATACTAAATGATCGGGTGCTAAGCTACTGGAATGGGTCATGTCAATCAGATCATTCAACTAATGATGTGACCTCGTTTAATCAAATAACAACTCTTTGTTCATGGTTAGGAAACATAACCATCTTTGATTAACGAGCTAGTCAAGTAGAGGCATACTAGTGACACTCTGTTGGTCTATGTATTCACACATGTATTATGTTTCCGGTTAATACAATTCTAGCATGAATAATAAACATTTATCATGATATAAGGAAATAAATAATAACTTTATTATTGCCTCTAGGGCATATTTCCTTCAGTCTCCCACTTGCACTAGAGTCAATAATCTAGTTCACATCGCCATGTGATTTAACAGCAATAGTTCACATCACCATGTGATTAACACCCATAGTTCACATCGTTATGTGACCAATACTCAAAAAGGGTTTACTAGAGTCAGTAATCTAGTTCACATATCTATGTGATTAACACCCAAAGAGTACTAAGGTGTGATCATGTTTTGCTTGTGAGATAATTTTAGTCAACGGGTCTGTCACATTCAGATCCGTAAGTATTTTGCAAAATCCTTTGTCTATAATGCTCTGCACGGAGCTACTCTAGCTAATTGCTCCCACTTTCAATACGTATCCAGATTGAGACTTTTAGATTCATCTGGATCAGTGTCAAAAACTTGCATCGACGTAACCCTTTACGACGAACCTTTTTGTCACGTCCATAATCGAGAAACATATCCTTATTTCACTAAGGATAATTCTGACCGCTGTCCAGTGATCTACTCCTAGATCACTATTGTACTCCCTTGCCAAATCAGTGCAGGGTATACAATAGATCTGGTATACAGCATGACATACTTTATAGAACCTATGGCCAAGGCATAGGGAATGACTTTCATTCTCTTTCTATCTTCTGCCGTGGTCGGGCTTTGAGTCTTACTCAACTTCACACCTTGTAATACAGGCAAGAACTCTTTCTTTGACTGCTCCATTTTGAACTACTTCAAAATCTTGTCAAGGTTTGTATTCATTGAAAAAACTTATCAAGCGTCTTGATCTGTCTTTATAGATCTTGAAGCTCAATATGTAAGCAGCTTCACCGAAGTCTTTCTTTGAAAAACTCCTTTCAAACACTCCTTTATGCTTTACAGAATAATTCTACATTATTTCCGATCAACAATATGTCATTCATATATACTTATCAGAAATGTTGTAGTGCTCCCACTCACTTTCTTGTAAATACAGGCTTTACCGCAAGTCTGTATAAAACTATATGCTTTGATCAACTCATCAAAGCGTATATTCCAACTCCGAGATGCTTGCACGAGTCCATAAATGGATCGCTGGAGCTTGCACACTTTGTTAGCTCCCTTTGGATCGACAAAACCTTCCGGTTGCATCATATACAACTCTTCTTTAATAAATCTATTAAGGAATGCAATTTTGTTTATCCATTTGCCAGATTTCATAAAATGCGGCAATTACTAACATGATTCGGACAGACTTAAGCATAGATACGAGTGAGAGAATCTCATCATAGTCAACACCTTGAACTTGTCGAAAACCTTTTGCGACAATTCTAGCTTTGTAGATAATAACATTACTATCAGCGTCCGTCTTCCTCTTGAAGATCCATTTATTCTCAATTGCTTGCCGATCATCGGGCAAGTCAACCAAAGTCCATACTTTGTTTTCGTACATGGATCCCATCTCAGATTTCATGGCCTCAAGCCACTTTGCGGAATCTGGGCTCACCATCGCTTCTTCATAGTTCGTAGGTTCATCATGATCTAGTAGTATGACTTCCAGAACTGGATTACCGTACCACTCTGGTGCGGATCTTACTCTGGTTGATCTACGTGGTTCAGTAGTATCTTGTCCTGAAGCTTCATGATCATCATCATTAGCTTCCTCACTGATTGGTATAGGTGTCGCAGAAACAGTTTTCTGTGATGTACTATTTTCCAATAAGGGAGCAGGTACAGTTACCTCGTCAAGTTCTACTTTCCTCCCACTCACTTCTTTCGAGAGAAACTCCTTCTCCAGAAAGTTTCCGAATTTAGCAACAAAAGTCTTGCCTTCGGATCTGTGGTAGAAGGTGTATCCAACAGTTTCCTTTGGATATCCTATGAAGATGCACTTCTCCGATTTGAGTTTTGAGCTTATCAGGATGAAACTTTTTCATATAAGCATCACAACCCCAAACTTTAAGAAACGACAACTTTGGTTTCTTGCCAAACCATAGTTCATAAGGTGTCGTCTCAACGGATTTTGATGGTGCCCTATTTAACATGAATGCAGCTGTCTCTAATGCATAACCCCAAAACGATAGTGGTAAATCGGTAAGAAACATCATATATTGCACTATATCCAATAAAGTACTGTTATGACGTTCGGACACACCATTATGCTGTGGTGTTCCAGGTGGCGTGAGTAGTGAAACTATTTCACATTGTTTTTAACTGAAGACCAAACTCGTAACTCAAATACTCTTCTCTACGATCAGATCATAGAAACTTTATTTTCTTGTTACGATGATTTTTCACTTCACTCTGAAATTCTTTGGACTTTTCAAATGTTTCAGACTTATGTTTCATTAAGTAGATATACTCATATCTGCTCAAATCATCTGTGAAGATCAGAAAATAATGATACCTGTCGCGAGCCTTAATATTCATCGGACCACATACATCAGTATGTATGATTTCCAACAAATCTTTTACTTGCTCCATTGTTCCGGAGAACGGCGTTTTAGTCATCTTGCCCAAAAGGCATGGTTTACAAGCATCAAGTGATTCATAATCAAGTGATTCCGAAAGCCCATCAGTATGGAGTTTCTTCATGCGCTTTTCACCAATATGACCTAAACGGTAGTGCCACAAATAAGTTGCACTATCATTATTAACTTTGCATCTTTTGGTTTCAATATTATGAATATGTGTATTATTAAGATCGAGATCCAATGAACTGTTTTCATTGGGTGTTTAACCATATTAGGTTTTATTCATGTAAACAGAACAACAATTTATTCTCTTACTTAAATGAATAACCGTATTACAATAAACATGATCAAATCATATTCATGTTCAACGCAAACACCAAATAACACTTATTTAGGTTCAACACTAATCCCGAAATTATAGGGAGTGTGCGATGATGATCATATCAATCTTGGAACCACTTCCAGCACACATCGTCACTTCACCCTTAACTAGTCTCTGTTTATTCTGCAACTCCCGTTTCGAGTTACTAATCTTAGCAACTGAACTAGTATCAAATACTGAGGGTTTGCTATAAACACTAGTAAAGTACACATCAATAACATGTATATCAAATATACTTATGTTCACTTTGCCATCCTTCTTATCCGCCAATCACTTGGGGTAGTTCCGCTTCCAGTGACCAGTTCCTTTGCAGTAGAAGCACTTAGTCTCAGGCTTAGGATCAGACTTGGGCTTCTTCACTTGAGCAGCAACTTGCTTGCCGTTCTTCTTGAAGTTCCCCTTCTTACCTTTGCCCTTTTCTTGAAACTAGTGTTCTTGTCAACAATCAACACTTGATGTTTTTCTTGATTTCTACCTTCGTTGATTTCAGCATCACGAAGAGCTTGGGAGTTGTTTCCGTTATCCCTTGCATATTATAGTTCATCACGAAGTTCTACTAACTTAGTGATGATGACTAGAGAATTCTGTCAATCACTATCTTATCTGGAAGATTAACTCCCACTTGATTCAAGCGATTGTAGTACCCAGACAATCTGAGCACATGCTCACTAGTTGAGCGATTCTCCTCCATCTTTTAGCTACAGAACTTGCTGGAGACTTCATATCTCTCAACTCGGGTATTTGCTTGAAATATTAACTTCAACTCCTGGAACATCTCATATGGTCCATGACGTTCAAAACGTCTTTGAAGTCCCGATTCTAAGCCGTTAAGCATGGTGCACTAAACTATCAAGTAGTCATCATATTGAGCTAGCCAAACGTTCATGACGTCTGCATCTGCTCCTGCAATAGGTCTGTCACCTAGCGGTGCATCAAGGACATAATTCTTCTGTGCAGCAATGAGGATAAACCTCAGATCACGGATCCAATCCGCATCATTGCTACTAACATCTTTCAACACAATTTTCTCTAGGAACATATCAAAATAAACATAGGGAAGCAACAACGCGAGTTATTGATCTACAACATGATTTGCAAAATACTACCAGGACTAAGTTCATGATAAATTTAAGTTCAATTTAATCATATTACTTAAGAACTCCCACTTAGACAGACATCCCTCTAATCCTCTAAGTGATCACGTGATCCAAATCAACTAAACCATAACCGATCATCACGTGAGATGGAGTAGTTTTCAATGGTGAACATCATTATGTTGATCATATCTACTATATGATTCACGCTCGACCTTTCGGTCTCCGTGTTCCGAGGCCATATCTGTATATGCTTGGCTCGTCAAGTATAACCCGAGTATTCTGCGTGTGCAACTGTTTTGCACCCGTTGTATTTGGACGTAGAGCTTATCACACCCGATCATCACGTGGTGTCTGGGCACGACGAACTTTGGCAACGGTGCATACTCGGGGAGAACACTTCTTGATAATTTAGTGAGAGATCATCTTATAATGCTACCGTCAATCAAAGCAAGATAAGATGCATAAAAGGATAAACATCACATGCAATCAATATAAGTGATATGATATGGCCATCATCATCTTGTGCTTGTGATCTCCATCTCCGAAGCACCGTCATGATCACCATCGTCACCGGCGCGACACCTTGATCTCCATCGCAGCATCGTTGTCGTCTCGCCAATCTTATGCTTCCACGACTATCACTACCGTTTAGTAATAAAGTAAAGCATTACATCGCGATTGCATTGCATACAATAAAGCGACAACCATATGGCTCCTGCCAGTTGCCGATAACTCGGTTACAAAACATGATCATCTCATACAATAAAATCAGCATCATGCCTTGACCATATCACATCACAACATACCCTGCAAAAACAAGTTAGACGTCCTCTACTTTGTTGTTGCAAGTTTTACGTGGCTGCTACGGGCTTAAGTAAGAACTCATCTCACCTACGCATCAAAACCACAACGATAGTTCGTCAAATAGACTCCGTTTTAACCTTCTCAAGGACCGGGCGTAGTCACACTTGGTTCAACTAAAGTTGGAGAGGCAGTCTTCCGCAAGCCATCTGTGTGCAAAGCACGTCAAGGGAACCAGTCTCGCGTAAGAGTACGCGTAAGGTTGGTCCGGATCGTCTCACCCAACAATACCGCCGAACCAAAGTATGACATGCTGGTAGGCAGTATGACTTGTATCGCCCACAACTCACTTGTGTTCTACTCGTGCATATAACATCAAACCATAAAACCTAGGCTCGGATGCCACTGTTGGGGAACGCAGTAATTTCGAAAATTTTCCTACGCACACGCAAGATCATGGTGATGCACAGCAACGAGAGGGGAGAGTGTTGTCTACGTACCAACGCAGACCGACTGCGGAAGCGATCACACAACGTAGAGGAAGTAGTCGTACGTCTTCTTCCCGATCCGACCGATCCAAGCACCGTTACTCCGGCACCTCCGAGTTCTTAGCACACGTTCAGCTCGATGACGTTCCTCGGGCTCCGATCCAGCAAAGCGTCGAGGAAGAGTTCCGTCAGCACGACGGCGTGATGACGATCTTGATGTACTACCGACGCAGGGCTTCGCCTAAGCACTGTAACGGTACGATCGAGGTGGAATTTGGTGGCAGGGGGCACCGCACACGGCTAAGGAACGATCTCAAGGATCAACTTGTGTGTCTTGGGGTGCCCCCTGCCCCCGTATATAAAGGTTGGAGGAGGGGGAGCCGGCCGGCCAGGGAGAGGAGGCGCAGGGGAGTCCTACTCCCATCGGGAGTAGGACTCCTCCCCCCAATCCTAATCCAATTAGGACTCCTGGGGGGGAAAAGAGAGAGAAGGGGGGCCAGCCCCCTATCCTAGTCCTACTAGGACTTGGGGAGAGGGGGGCGCCGGCCAGCCATGGGCTTGTCCCTTTTCTCTTTTTCCACTAAGGCCCAATAGGCCCATTAGTCTCCCGGGGGGTTCCGGTAACCCTCTCGGTATTCCGGTAAAATCCCGATTTCAGCCGGAACACTTCCTATGTCCAAACATAGGCTTCCAATATATCAATCTTTACGTCTCGACCATTTCGAGACTCCTCGTCATGTCCGTGATCTCATCCGGGACTCCGAACAACCTTCGGTACATCAAAATGCATAAACTCATAATAACTGTCATCGTAACGTTAAGCGTGCGGACCCTACGGTTCGAGAACAATGCAGACATGACTGAGACACGTCTCCGGTCAATAACCAATAGCGGGACCTGGATGCCCATATTGGCTCCTACATATTCTACGAAGATCTTTATCGGTCAGACCGCATAACAACATACGTTGTTCCCTTTGTCATCGGTATGTTACTTGCCCGAGATTCGATCGTCGGTATCCAATACCTAGTTCAATCTCGTTACTGGCAAGTCTCTTTACTCGTTCCGTAATACATCATCTCACAACTAACTCATTAGTTGCAATGCTTGCAAGGCTTATGTGATGTGCATTACCGAGAGGGCCCAGAGATACCTCTCCGACAATCGGAGTGACAAATCCTAATCTTGAAATACGCCAACCCAACATCTACCTTTGGAGACACCTGTAGTACTCCTTTATAATCACCCAGTTACGTTGTGACGTTTTGGTAGTACCCAAAGTGTTCCTCCGGTAAACGGGAGTTGCATAATCTCATAGTTATAGGAACATGTATAAGTCATGAAGAAAGCAATAGCAACATACTAAACGATCGGGTGCTAAGCTAATGGAATGGGTCATGTCAATCAGATCATTCAACTAATGATGTGACCTCGTTTAATCAAATAACAACTCTTTGTTCATGGTTAGGAAACATAACCATCTTTGATTAACGAGCTAGTCAAGTAGAGGCATACTAGTGACACTCTGTTGGTTTATGTATTCACACATGTATTATGTTTCCGGTTAATACAATTCTAGCATGAATAATAAACATTTATCATGATATAAGGAAATAAATAATAACTTTATTATTGCCTCTAGGGCATATTTCCTTCATAGACACACAAGTTGATCTCTTAGCCGTGTGCGGTGCCCCCTCCACAGATTTCCACCTCGGTTATATCATTGTAGTGCTTAGGCGAAGCCCTGCGTTGGTAACTTCATCATCACCGTCATCACGCCATCGTGTTGAAGAAGCTCTCCCCCGACACTCAGCTGGATCTAGAGTTCGTGGGACGTCACCGAGCCGAACGTGTGCAGATCGCAGAGGTGCCGTACCTTCGGTGCTAGGATCGGTCGGATCGTGAAGACATACGACTACATCAACCGCGTTGTCATAGCGCTTCCGCTTTCGGTCTACGAGGGTACGTGGACAACACTCTTCCCCTCTCATTGCTATGCATCACCTAGATGGACCTTGAGTGTGCGTAGGAATTTTTTTAAATTACTGTGTTCCCCAACACCCCTCCATAGTCCAATTTGGACTGGCCATGGGGGGGCGGCCTCCCTTGTGGCTCTCCTCTCCTTTCCACTAGGGCCCATGAAGGCCCATGAACTTCTCGAGGGGGGGTTCTGGTAACCCTCGGCACTCCGAAACTTATCCGAAATGACCCAAACCATTCCGGTGTCTGAATGCAACCTTCCAATATATGAATCTTTATGTCTCGAACATTTAGAGACTCCTCGTCATGTCCGTGATCTCATCCGGGACTCTGAACAAACTTCGGTTCATCAAAACACGAAACTCATAATACAAATCATCATTGAACATTAAGCGTGTGGACCCTACGGGTTTGAGAACTATGTAGACATGACCGAGACATATCTCCGGTCAATAACCAATAGTGGAACCTGGATGGTCATATGGTTCCTACATATTCTACAAAGATCTTTGTCGGTCAAACCGCATAACAACATACGTTGTTCTCTTTGTCATCGGTATGTTACTTGCCCGAGATTCGATCGTCGGTATCATCATACATAGTTCAATCTCGTCACCGGCAAGTCTCTTTACTTGTTCCATAATGCATCATCCCGTGGCTAACTCATTAGACACATTGCTTGCAAGGCTCATAGTGATGTGCATTACCGAGAGGTCCCAGAGATACCTCTCTGATACACGAAGTGACAAATCCTAATCTCGATCTATGCCAACTCAACAAACACCATCGGAGACACCTGTACAACATCTTTATAATCACACAGTTACGTTGTGACGTTTTATAGCACACAAGATGTTCCTCCGGTATTCGAGAGTTGCATAATCTCATAGTCTGAGGAACATGTATAAGTTATGAAGAAAGCAATAGCAGAAAAACTAAATGATCAATATGCTAAGCTAAGAGATGGGTCTTATCCATCACATCATTCTCTAATGGTGTGATCCCGTTCATCCAATGACAACACTTGTCTATGGCTAGGAAACTTAACCATCTTTGATTAACGAGCTAGTCGAGTAGAGGCATACTAGGGACACTCTGTTTGTCTATGTATCCACACATGTACTAAGTTTCCAGTTAATACAATTCTAGCATGAATAATAAACATATATCATGATATAAGGAAATATAAATAACAACTTTATTATTGCCTCTAGGGCATATTTCCTTCACATAGTTCTCCATGCAAGGCAACTACATATGAAAGCATTTACCAACTGCAGGTGGTTGGGCATGGCAACTGTAGTTGTTAAAACATGGCATATGTAGATGTTCACTCATGGAAACTGTAGTTGTTCACACATGGCAACCACATTTGTCCAGTCATGGCAACCACATTTGTTCAGTCATGGCAACTACAGTTGTTCAATCATGGCAACTGCGTGCAATCATATATGCAACTGTGAGTCATACGTTTAATTTGACACACGCTGTTGTCCACATATGGCAAATACAACTAACCAGGCTTGGCAGGTGCCCTTTCCATCATTTATTTGATTTCTATCAGCTACAAAGGCCAATGTCATATTTTTTTCATTTCTCATCACACCACTTAAACACCAATGTCATCTAGTTTCCTTTTCTGATACACTGTCTGCACGATCATTTCATACGTCTCACATGCGTATGACATTGATTGCAGGTATTTGGTTGCCACGTGCTGCATGATGGTCCTGTGTTTTTTTCAAAATACACGTAAGTCTTGCCATCCTTGCAAGTTTTTTTGGGCACATCAACATGCTATTTTTCTGTTACCTTGATTTTCTACTTGAAGTTGGTCTCCTGTATATCTATCATCGATAGCCACCTGTGCTGCAACTTGCCACGGTATCCCTGCCTGTTTGGTTGTGTCATAAGAACCTGCGAACAATGTCATTGTAGTACATAAGTAGAATGCTATTTTCAAGTCCACAAACATGTCGATTGTCCTTTTTTGATCATGCATCGTACCTATGCTCGCGTACTGCTCTAGTAGTGGCAGCAATGGTCCTGCCAAAATGAGTTGATTGTACTCTATTACATCCCAAGGGGGCGCTTGAGGCCTTCCGGAAAACCAAGGATCAGTCCTGTCTTCATGATTCATTTTTCTGCTTCTCCCACTGTGTTTTCAATCACTGCATGAATAAGAATGCATTATTATTTGAACTCCATTTTGTTGTCTCCACATAAAAGGAAACACGGAAATCTTATCACATTTCTGGCATAAACAACTATTACAGCATGGCAAGTAGGAAACATCGTAGCCGTTCATTTTGTTGTTCATGGGGCATGCATATTCAGTCTCTTTCTACAATCTAGATGGTAACTACCATGTTTGAACTGGCGGCAACTGACAACATAACATGATGGCAGATAACAACATAACATGGTGGCAACTAACAAAATAGCTAGGTGGCAACTAGTTTTTTCCTCCATTTGTACCCTCCAAATTACTCTGTTATGCCCCGCTTTCAATATTTTCCACTATTGTTCTTTTTCGCCTGACTCTTAGTTGATCCTAAACATACTTTTCGAGCACCTACTGGCAGCAACGGCAACCTAAAAGCTTAGATCAGATCTAGGATAGAGCATGGCAACTTTGTGTTCATTGGAAGGCAGAGGAGAATAAACAATGAATGACCGGAATTCATGTGAGTTGTAAATCCGTGCCACACAAATCTAGTACGTCTGCGGTGTGTTTTGCCATGACACTGCGGATCCAGTCGCCATCTACGTGGGCAATCTAGAAGTAAAATTATTGGGGGCGGGCGGGGGGGAGATAGGAGAACGACTAGATGACCTTTTCTATGAGCTCGTTGCTGTGTTTTCCGTCGATAGGGAGGAGGGTGGGGGGGCGCTAGCAATCTGATCTGGTTGCCATGGCAACTAGAGAAGAAAGACGACGGAGGTAGGGGAAGGTTTGCCGATCCGGAGGTTGGAGACGATGGACGGTGTCTACTGTGGTTCGCAGGAGGAGTGGGATGATGGTGAGAGAGGATGTGCGGGCCACGGGGTCACTCGCGCGGACATGTGGGCGATCGCACCGCACACCTGATGTGCGGGCTGTCGCTGGGTGCGCCCGGACGTCCTCGTGCGGGTGGGACTGTGTCGATGCCACATGGGACGTGCGACACATACCCTCTAAATGCCACACATGTGGTGGATATCGGCGTCCTAAATCTAAGAGTTGGGCGACCTGCTAATTTGTCGTAGTAATGGACGCCGAGGTGCACGTTCTCGTTTTCCCTTGGCCACGGTAGGGACACATCAACCCCATGCTCCATTTCGCCACCGCCCTCGTCGATGCCGGCGTCCAAGTCACCTTCCTCCACACAGAGCACAACCTGCGCCGTCTTGGCCAGGCGCCTCCGCCGGTCCTACGCTTGCTTTCCCTCCACGACGGACTTCCCGATGACCACCCTCGCAGTTTCTTGCAGCTCATGGAGTCCATGTGTGAGACTGGCAGCACCGTGTCCGCGCTCTGATCTTGTCGCTTCTTTCTGTCGCCAATGCGCCGGTGACATGCGTTTGTCGCTGACCGCAACATGTTGTTCGCCATCAACATCGCCGAGGACCTCGGCATCCCAGCGCTCGCCTTCGCCGGGAACAACACGTGCAGCTACTTGGCGCTCCTGTCTATGCCAAAGCTCATCGAGCTCGGCGAGACCGCCTTGCCGGCGGATGACCTAGTGTGTGGCGTTCCGGGGATGGAGGGTATCCTCCGGCAATGATCTTCCTAGCTTGTGGGCTCCACTGCGTTGATCAAGGGCATGGAGACCCCATGGTGCTCAAGCTTGCCGAGGTCACCGCCCGTACCTGCAAGGCACGCGCGCTCATTATCAACACCGCCGCATCCATGGAGAGGCAAGCGCTTGCCCACATTGCATCGCGCACAAGCGACGTCTTCGCCGTAGGTCCACTGCATGCTAGGTCGAGGTTCGCCGCAAGCGCAAGCCTGTGGCGGGAGGACGACGGGTGCATGTCCTGGCTGGACGGCCATGAGGACCGGTCCGTCGTGTACGTGATCCTGGGGAGCGTCGCCGTGATCACGCACCAGCAGTTCACCGAGTTCCTCTCCAGCCTAGCAGCCACGGGGTACGCCTTCCTCTGGGTGCTCCGGCCAGGCATGGTCCAAATGACCAGCTGTGCGCTCCTCCGAGAAGCCGTCGGGGCAGCAAAAGGCGGCAAGGGGCGCGTCGTCGAGTGGGCTCCTCAGCAGGACGTGTTGCGTCACCGGGTAGTGGGCTGCTTCCTAACAAACGCCGGATGGAACTCGACGCTGGAGGGCGCGCCGTCGAGGGCGTGATGACCCTTCTTCCTCGACCAGCAGATCAACAGCCGCTTAGTGGGCGCCGTGTGGAGGACGGGGCTGGACGTGAAGGACGACTGTGATAGAGGCGTCGTGGAGAGGACGGTGACACTACCAGAATAACCTTATATGCCTACAGCCTTATCTATGCCGACGGCTACGGTATTCGCTAGGCCGTCGGCATAGCTCCATCTATGCCTACGGCAGCCGTAGGCATAGTAAGGCTGTCGGCATACACCGATCTATGCCTACGGCAGCCGTAGGCATAGTTAGGCCGTCGGCATACGTCGATCTATGCCTACGGCAGCCGTAGGCATAGTTAGGCCGTCGGCATAGAGGTGTCCCTAGTGGCCTGGGGACAGACGGCGGGCTGACGCCGTCAAATCTATGTTGACGGCCCCGACGGCGGCCGTCGGCATAAATATCATATGTTTTCTTTACTGGGAGCTGCCACGTGGCAAAGCTATGCCGACGGCAAAGCCGTAGGCATAGTTTTCCATCTATGCCTACGGCAAGGCCGTAGGCATAGCCCCGCCACGTGGCGCCTCCTGGTAGCCCCGAGAACTATGCCTACGGCATGGCCGTAGGCATAGATATCATTTGTTTTTTTATTTTTTAAGTTAAATTTGAATAATTTAAATCTAACTTATCTAGACTTAAACATACAGAAATTATACACCGACTTGGGGTAGAATTTTCCATAGTTTATGAATATCCAGTTTTCTTTTGTTTTTGAGTATGTTAGAAATGTGACCTCATGTAATTTTGCATATAGGTCCTTATACTTTGTTAAAAGCATAAGTAATTGATACTTGGATCGATTTTGACAAATTTTATATGGTTTTTTATCATAATATTGAAAGGATTCCGTTGATATACTATGTTCCCAATTTTAACAAACTTAAATCATGTTTGCTTCAAATTTATAGAAAACACCCTTTTGTTTTGAATTTTTTGTATATTTTTTATTCCTTGGCCAATCGAGACAAATTTTATATCTACATCCATCAGATTGTTTCAAGGATTGTGGTGGCAAGCGCAAACACCCGGCAACCGGCTCAAGAGTGTGACCCCTTCATGGATGGCAATGTCGTCGGCACTTGGAGGTGGAAAACGGCCACGCTGGGTCGACACGGAGGGAATGTTATGGTGGGTCTGCCCCAAACCTTATTCTCAAGTGTTCCTATGGGCTGACTTATCACAACCAGGTGAAAACGTCTATTGTTCAAATCCCGTCTGGTGAAAGTCAAAGGCGTAGATCTCTGGATCAGCTGTTCTAGGGTTAGGCCGGTCGGGGCCTTCGAGGGGTGGCAATGCCACCAGAGCATCGCGTCGGGTCCTCATACATGTCTTAAGGTGTGCTGGCATGTATGAAGAGGCAATATGCAGCTTCGGTGTGAGCCCCCCCCCCCCAGGGACGTCAATGAAATCGAAGTAATCCCTCTGCGGTTTTGGCATAGCATGAAATTTTTCTGAACACTCGGAGTGTGATCGATTCATGAAATTTTTACACAGTGCAGACACATGTGATATAATAGGCATGGCAATTTCTTATATTTTTTAAAGATGCAAGAGTATGTGAAAAAATCCCCCACTACAGATTGTTCTTCGCGTGTCTACGAGTGTGGCCAAGGGCCTTCAGGGGCTAGCTATACCACCAAATCTTGCGTTGTGTCCTCTTACATGTCTGGAAGTATGGTGTCAGGTGCAAACACCCGTCATGCATGCGACTCCGGAGTGTGACCCCCCTTCACGAGGGGGTCCGATGGTGGGTTGGGCCCAGACCTTGTTCTGAAATGTTCCTATGGGCTAACCTATCACAACCAGGTGGAAAAGTTCGTTGGTTAGGAAACATAACCATCATTGATTCAACGCGCTAGTCAAGTAGAGGCAAACTAGTGACACTCTGTTTGTCTATGTATTCACACATGTACTAAGTTTCCGGTTAATACAATTCTAGCATGAATAATAAACATTTATCATGATATAAGGAAATAAATAATAACTTTATTATTGCCTCTCGGGCATATTTCCTTCACAGCACACTTCCTTCACAAAACCGGACACGTTCTCTCTCGATAACCAGATACTACCTTGGAGATGGTGCAGTTTACAAGCGACCTCCAGTCAGGCTTTGGAAAAACACGTTAAAACTTTCACCGCCCCCTACAAGGGTCATATGATGACACCGTGCCAGGTCCCGAGGATTTCAGGCATCGTATGACTTTTGGTTGATTTTAACGGCTAGATCTAGCATGCCGTCGAGGTACATTCGCCTACCGGTGGTGGGGCATGCCCCTCCTTCGGTTGCACTAGGCCTACACATACCACAAAGATATCATATATGTTTTGACAAACCACTTTTGGACATCATTTTAGGTGGTCGCCGTGCAGATCTGCAATTCCTGCATTGAAACCCTACGGATGCAGTAAATGTCTCAAATATTGTAGGCGGGCCCGAAAAATGCCATGTACTGACACGTGTGATGCAATGGCCCCCTTTGAGAGGACGAGAAGTTTCGAGATCAACGGAGCAACGGGCAATGCACTTCCTTCACTAATTGGACACGTTCTCTCTCGATAGTCGGATACTACCTCGGAGATGGTGCAGTTTACAAGCGACCTCCGGTCGGGCTTCTAAGAAACGCGCTAAAACTTTCATCCCACCCTACAAGGTCCATATGATGACACCGTGCCAGGTCCCGAGGATTTCCAGCATCGTATGACTTTTGGTCGATTTTAACGGCTGGATCCAGCATGCCGCCGAGGTACATCCCCCCCCCCCCCCCCCCCCCCCCCCCCCCCCCGTTCCCCCGGTGGTGGGGCATGTCCCTCCTTTGGTGTCGTCGTTCGATGGTGAGGGACGTCGCACGTGTCATCATAGACGGTGATGGGGAAAGCCAAAGAGATGTTCTATGCGACTGTCCATAGGTCCCCTTCCGGACTCATAGTCATCATACCGACGCACCATTCCCTGATCCATTCCCTCCCCACCTCACCAGACCATCTCCTCCTCGCCGCCCTCCTCTCCCTTCACGGATCGTCGACGGTCCCCATGAACCTCTCTGTCTCTCGCGACTCCTCTCTCCCCCACGAGCCTCTCTCCCTCGCCGCCGCCACCACCCATGCCGGCCAGTTCCGGCGAGCTCCGGCGGCGCGCAGCACACCCTGAGCTCCCCTAGGTCCGCTCCACCTCCCCCTCCGTCCAGAATCGGCGCTCCCTCCCTCCACCGTCCCCGTGGCTAGCTAGGGTTTCGGCCGCCACCCCTAACATCGTCGGGACCAGCCACATCCGGCAACAGCGAGGCCAGAGCTCGACGGATCCGTTACCGGCGTGGCGCAGGTACGTCCTTCCCCACTTTCCTCGCCCGGATCCACCCTCCCCACCTCACCTTCTCCTTTCCTTCCCTTGTTGCGGGTCACCTTGGCGTGGTCTGGACGACGACGACGGCAGGAGGGCGCCGTCCTTCCTACTCGAGGAAGCGGAGGACGAGGGGCGCCCCTAGCTGTCGGCCCTATCCTTCTCGAGGAGGCGGGGGCTGCCTAGCTCAAGCACGGCCACGACGACCCACCTCGGCAGGTAGCACCTCCATCTCCTCCACCTCCTTCCTCTGCTCACTACTGCTGCTGCTAAGTAGAGGAATATGTGATGCAAATCCTCTTGTGTGAAGGAATTCTAGAGGGATTTGTATGAACAAGTCCTTTATTTATTTATTTGTCTAGTTAGTACCAAACAGAGAGAGAAGATGAGTTTAGAATCCCGGTTCTTTAGTTAGATAGTACCAATAGGGATTGGTTAATTTTTCTGGTACAACTCGAACGGAGATGAGGAGTGAGGTTTGAGTAGAAGGTGATGAAAGTCGACGCAACACTGAGCCAAACCCACTCCTTGCCGACGCAACCTAGCTGTGGTTCTCTTAAGTCACGAAGCTGGATATATCCTTCACCGGTAGCTAGTTTGATCTATCCTGATGGACAAGCTAACATACATAGCAGTAGTTGCTTTTTTATCATTCCCCCACTGGCCAGAGCACAACGTACACACACAGAGAAAGGAAATCTCTAGTTAGCTTTTTTTAGTTTGTCCTCTAATTAGCAGAAACTACTCATTCTTACTCCCCGCAAGTGGCTAGCAGTATTATCCTTGATCTATATTTTTTGGATGGTTAGTCAAAGAGCACGTGATTAATAAATTATAGGAAATGCAGGTTACTTTGTTGTTTCCCCTAGATCTGTTCTGACGAACATGCATATGCATCACACTAATCTGCTTCATCATAATTATTGAATCCAAGCATGTAAGTCGCCATAGCATTTGTCCATCAAATTGTATTTGATTCATTGTTCTAATAGATGGATGTTATTTCTCTTTCTTTTTTCAGATATATCACTCGAGCTTTCCGGCACGCTCAGTAGCTGTTTATACAATGCAAAACTTGCAAAATTGGAAGTATAGTAACACATATTTTGTTGCCAGTACAATACATGAGTATTGAATCTCTGTGGGCTTCTTTTCCTTTGTTTATCAGGGTTACTAATGCTCACCTCATGCCTCTCTGCTTGGTGGCACAGTGCCCTGTTTTTAGTGAACTCACTATATTCCAGGTATGTACCTTTGGATCTTCCAAAAACAATCAACATTTTATCTGCGCTATTTTCTTTCACATTTACCATTTTGTTCATATCTGTAGATCTATTTATATATATTCTTTTTTTGTTTCTGCCAACCCACATATGCATCAATTTGAATGAACTTAAATTTGATCCTTTGTTTGGTATTACCTACATATAAATTGATTATCCATCTCTTCTTTGATGCACAGGTAGGTACCGCTGATGTACTTGAGCCTTGATCTTAATTTTTCTTCATTAGTAATACTATCATCTCTCAAGAAGTCCTCTATAGATATATGTAGTACAATGGGTCATTATTTATTTGTTGCTGTGATGTTGAGATCTGTTTTCTTTATTATGACAAGTTGCAAAATTAGTAGTGGGAAGTAAACTTTTGTTAACTTGTTGGCTAAACCAATGGAAATACTGTTATATTTGATTTGTTGCTCAACTAGTGCTGCAATGATGGAACCGATGATCGTGCATGATGCATCCATCCATTCTATCGGAGAGGCTGTGTTTTTTTTCTTCTTGTGCTAAGATTGATAGCATCACATATTCTATTATTTTGTTTCTCCAGTAGAGCCTCGTGAGTTGATGTGTCTGCCACCGTCCTCGAATGGTTGTGCAATAATAATGGTCCTAGCTAATTACTAGTATGTGTTGTTGCTAAAACAATTTGCTCCTCGTTTGATTTCGAGGATGCTGTTGCTACTAAAGTAGCAACAACAACAACCACGTTTTGGTTCCCCAAAATTCAGATGGCACTTGCATCTCTACATACACACACATATGAATATGCACCTCGGTTTGGCTCAGTTTGCATGTTTACATTTGCTTTAACTTTGACTGAAACTATCTTGGTGACACTTGCATCAATGGTGTGTTCTGCCCTTGTAGATGTCCTTGGAGAAGATGGCCATTGGAGTGTAGGGGAGGAACAAACTTGTCTTGCTCGAGGAGGAGGAGGAGGACCACCCGATCTTGACGACGGCATGGCAACAGGTAGCACTCGCCTCCCTCCCAAGGTGAAGGTCTGATCCGTCTGTTTAGATGGTCTGCTCTTGTCTTATGCATGTGAGGGGAGAAGAAAGCCATTGGACTGAATTATATCTGCATGTGAGGGGAGCGATCCTTTTGGTAGATGCAGAGTATAGATTCACAAAATTCACCATATGAGGGTACTACCTTTATCCAAATTCTGGATACCACTTGCATCTTTTGTATATACACATGAAAAAGCATGACGGTTTGCTTCAATTTGTATGTGTCCAATTGTTTTTTTACTTTGACTGAAACTATCTATCTTGGTGGCACTTGCATCTCCTGTACATACATACATATGAATCAGCACCACACTTCTCTTCAGTTTGTATGTGTCAATTTTTTTGGTTGAACTTTGACTGAAACCAACTGGATGGCACCTCAATCTGTACATACACATGAATCAACACCACCTTGGTTTAGTTTTGTATGTGTCCATCTGTTTTTACTTTGACTAAAACCAACTCGATGACACTTGCATCTTCTGTATATACATATGAATCAGCACCACACTTCTCTTCAGTTTGTATGTGTCAATTGTTTTGGTTGAACTTTGACTGAAACCAACTGGATGGCACCTCAATCTGTACATGCACATGAATCAACACCACCTTGGTTTAGTTTTGTATGTGTCCATTTGTTTTTACTTTGACTAAAACCAACTCGATGACACTTGCATCTTCTGTATATACTCCCTTCGTTCCAAATTACTCGTCGTGGTTTTAGTTCAAATTTGAACTAAAACCACGACGAGTAATTTGGAACGGAGGGAGTACATATGAATCAGCACCACACTCTGGTTCAGTTTATATGCATCGATTTTTTGGTTTTACTTTGACTGAAATTTTTTATTAGTAAGTATCATCAGTCACAATCAGAGACCAATTTCTTTCTCTTTGGAGCTTGCCTTGAACAACTCATTCTTGATAGATACAACCGAAACTGGAGCATCTCTGTGCTGTATGTATTACTCCCTCCGTACCGAAATGTAAGACATTTTTTGACACTATCATAGTATCAAAAAACGTCTTACATTCAGGGACGGAGGGAGTAGTAGCATTGTTTGGTTCAAGCACCAACATGACAAGTTATCTTCATCAAAGGCAGTAATTTTCTGCCTTTTTAGTTGGATGCCCCTGTTCTAGGCGGGTTTCTTTTGGTAAATTCAGTGTATAGATTACATATTCATCCTCGTATGTAGGATCTTCGGTTTGTTATACTAATTGTATGCCACTCATCCTCATATGTAGGATCTTCCGTTTGTTATACTGATTGTATGCCACCTCCGTCGTTGCAGCCTTGTCTCCCCCACCACCGCCCCTCGGCCTCCTCTAATGTTGTTGTGTCGTCTTAGAATTGTAATGTTATGTACATAAAAAATATTCTATGGTATGTGTCTGCAAATTCATGGTTGTTGAATCATGTGTGTATAAGCATTTGTAAATAGCTAGCCTTTTTGGCTAATCTTTTTTTTGTTCTGTTGAGCAAGTATGCCGGCGGCAATGCCGTAGGCATAGATGGCTATCGTGATAGCAGGAGCCGTCGTGTGGTGTGTATGCCTACGGCAAAGCCGTTGGCATAGTTTTACATCTATGCCTATGGCTAAGCCGTCGGCATAGCCCTGCACCAGGAGCTACCCGAGAGCGCCATGTGGCAGGGCTATGCCGACGGCTTAGCCGTAGGCATGGGCAGCACTTGATGGCGGCACCGGCAGTCACCATTAGGCATAGAGCGTTGCCGACGGCCAAGGCCGTCGGCATAGGCATCTATGCCGACGACCTTTCTATGCTGACGGGCCCTGGGGTATGCCGACGCATATGCATAGGGCCGTCGGCGTAGGCTTATGCCGACGGGAATCAGGGCTATGCCGACGGCCTGGGACGTCGGCATAGGGGCTCAGTGTGGTAGTGTGAGGGAGGTCATGGAGTCCGATGAGATCAAGGGGTGGCTCAAGCCTTGGCGCAGCAGCTGAGGCTGTATGTGATGGAGTTAGGGACGCCGTCGTCCGAGCTGGAGCGGCTAGCTTGTCCGTTTCATCAGCGAGCTTAGCATCAGTTCCTATCTGAAGCCCAGAATCATTGAAAACTAGCGAGCTTAGTGTCAGCCAAATTTCGTATCAATTCACCACCAGACAGGTGGACGTGTAAGATAATCGGACTGTTAGAGCATCTCCAACAGCCGCTCTATATAAGTGTCGCGCCGCAAATTTGCGCTTTTTAGCGCGCGCGCAATCACTATCCCAGCTGCAGCGGGCGCACAATAAGCGCGCGTGGCATAAAGTGTTTAGCGCTCGGTCCGAGCCGCCATCGCGCGCCGTTTATTTGGTGCGCCCGCTTCCGCGTGCCACACACTCGAGCGCTTGCGTCGCACTCTCTCCGCCATGCCACTTTTGCCCCGCCCAAGCCGCCGCTGCAAATTGACCCAATGGACGCCCGCGCCGGCACCCCCTCACCCCTTCCTACATCCATGACACCTCGTACGCCGCCGCCACAAACCCTAGCACCGGGAGCTTTGGCTTCGCCTCCGCCGATGCTCCTCCAAGCACCGGTATCGCGCGCGGCCTTTTCATGCTGCCACGGATGACCTCGGTGGCGGGTGGCATCGCGCCGGCGCCCGCCGTGAAGCCACGTGCCCCCCTCTCGAAGCTCCCATGTGTGGCGCGGGTGAAGAAGGGAAAGGTATCCGCGAAGAAGAACAAGGCAGCGGACGGCTCCTCTAAGCCGTCGAGGAAGAAGCTTGCAGGGCGAGCGACGGACGCGGTTGCTACCGAAGCGCCGGCGAGCTCACTTGTTGAGCCAGCGGCCGACGCGCACAAGGTGTTCGATGAAATGCCCCCAAAGTACAAAATTTTGCTAACTTTTTGTTGTTGTTGTTGTTGTTGTTGTTGTTGTTGTTGTTGAATGCATACATATGGATAGCTTATTTGCTTCGTTGTATATACTTTGTAGTTTCAACGATGAGGCATATATGTCAACTATGGGTGTTGGCTCCAACAATTCTCATTGGTTCGAAACCAATACATGCATTTCGATGAGCATGAGTTCGAGGTGGACGAGGATGGTGAGGTCATCGTCAACGCACCGAAAGAAAGAGGCGGCAACTACCCCAATGATGAAGACATCTTGCTATGCAATACTTGTATGCAAGTGTCGAGGGATCCCTCCGTTGGAGGTGATCAAAGTAGAAATGCATATTGGAACCGGATGAAGGAGCACTTTGACAAAACAACTATGGAATTGACCGCTCCGACCGATCTCTTCGCTCCCGGTGGTCGACAATCAACCAAGATTGTCAAAGGTCGGCGGCCACCCTCAAGGCAGTGCGGCGGGCGATAATGAAGAGGAGGAGGAAGAATCGTCTTCGGATGAGGATGGTGAATCGAAGGAAGATGAGGATGAATACGAGGACGAGGTTTAATTGTTGATGGGCCATTCGTTCGTGTGAACTTTTGTGTCATGAACTTGGTTCGGATTTTGAACTTGGTTGGATGATGTTGTGGGCATGAACTTTTATGTCATGAACTTGTTTGGGTGATTTAAAATTATGCCATGTCTTTGTTTTAACGTTTGAAATATCATCTCGCCTCCAAAATGCAACATATGACAAATATCGACTGCTCGCGCGCTGCTTTTCAGCGCGCCTATTGGAGCTACCCGCGCGCGCTGCTTTTTAGCGCGCCTGCTGGAGCTACTCGCACGCGCTAAACTTTGCAGCGGCCACTGAAGCAAGCGCTCCGCGCCGTGCTAAAACAGACGATCGGCACACTGCAAACGGTTTTTTAGTATGCCGCGTGTTGGGCGGCTATTAGAGATGCTCTTAAATGGTACCTCCAATTTCTTGTGCAGACTGATGATGTTTTCTCTTGGGGTAACATTATGATGAACTAACCAATTCAAAGGATGGAACTAATGTTGGGGAAAAACTTTATTCATAGGCGGTAGTAAAACATGAGAATGCACGCAAAGCGAAGTTTATTTAGACAGATCTCCGCAACTCAACCCTACATGCACGTATTCTTTTCGTTCTAAATTAGTTCATTTGAATTTGTCTAAATAAGGATGTATCTATATTTGTTTAGTGTCTAGATATATTCATGTCAAAATAAATACGGGTTAAGTAATTTGGGATGGAGGGAGTACGTGCCAGCTCGATGGCGTCGTGGACCGTATAATTAACCACACATTACATTACGTAGACCGCCGCCCACCGGTGCCCGACATCGTGCACAATGCCGTTCACATGGGGCGGAGCCGATACATATAGCGAGAGCGGCGACGAGGGCGATCAGCACTTGGGCCTGGGGAGGCCGCAGGCGGCAACGACGCTCTGCGCCCTAGGGCTGTTGACGTAGCCGCGGTAGGACGGGTCGCGCGCGTACTGGCACAGGCACGCCCGCTGGGCGCGCAGCCGCGCGCAGCACCCCGGCGTCACCGCCCCGCCCAGCATGATGGCGCCCACGCACGGGCTCAGCGCGCTCGCGTCGCACCCCGCCGCCGCCGCCGTGGTGTCCGCGGCAAGCAGGCCGCACAGGACGAGCGCCAGCAGGCACACCGCCGCCTTGCTGTTGCCCATGGTAGCTTGCTTTGCTTGCCCGGTGTTGGCGATCAAAGTGTTAGAGCAGAGATCGGCGAGCGGGATGGCGAGTTGGATGGTGGCTGGCTGGTACGTTTGTGTGAGGGTTCGATCTGCATTTATAGACTGTCGTGCATGCATCTCATCTAGAGAATGCATGGGAAGAAAGATCGATCGGGATGGACGCGGATATGGGCGAAGCATGTTGCAACGATGTTGCCATATTGTTGATGGAAGGAGGGAGTAACACGTTAAGAACATTTTCACCGAAGAACTACAGTCACACGCGATTTCTACACCACAGCAGCCCAAACAAATACATGTGTCTGCACTCTGTAGGCTCACCAGTCCCAATCAACCAGGTGGTGAAACTTGGGAGCATAAAGTTTTTGAGGGATTTTTTTTTGAGGGACTTGGGAGCATAAAGTTTGTTAGATATAATGGTCTGGTTATTCATGGACGACTAATTGCATATTTGGGCTTGTCAATTGGGCTATATTTATCGGATAATCTTATTTGATAACCTCAGATAATTCGTAAAAAACACCGGATACTCCATATCCGCCGGATATTACTGATACCATATCCGCTGGATATCCACTTTACCATAATCCGTATCAGCATCCATATCCGTCGGATTCGTGCAAGTGCATACCACATCCTCAAAAATGGATGCGGATGCGGATTCAGAACAGGAAATATCCATACCATTGACATCCCTGATGAAGAAGATTTAGTGTAGGTGAGTCGAGTAAATAAACACAAACCAATTCGAAGGATGGAACTATTTATTTTTCGAAAAGGGAAAAGACCCCGGCCGAAGGATGGAACTAATGCTGGGGAAAAACTTTATTCATAGGCGGTAGTAAAACATGAGAACGCACACAAGCGACGTTTATTTAGACAGACGTCCACAATTCAACCGTCCACGCACGCACGGACACGTACGTACTGCCAGCTCGATGGCGTCATCGACCGTATAATTACGCACACGTTACATTACGTAAACCGCCGCCCACCGGTGCCCGGCATCGTGCACGACGCCGGCCACACGGGGCGGAGTCGATATATATAGCGCGCGCGGCGACGACGGCGATCAGCACTTGGGCCTGGGGAGGCCGCAGGCGGCGACGACGCTCTGCGCCCTGGGGCTGTTGACGTAGCCACGGTAGGACGGGGCGCGCGCGTACTGGCACAGGCACGCCCGCTGGGCGCGCAGACGCGCGCAGCACCCCGGCGTCACCGCCCCGCCCAGCATGATGGCGCCCACGCACGGGCTCAGCGCGCTCGCGTCGCACCCCGCCGCCGCCGCCGTGTCCGCGGCGAGCAGGCCGCACAGGGCGAGCGCGAGCACGCACGCCGCCGCCTTGCTGTTGCCCATGCTGACTTGCTTTGCTTGCCCGGGGTTGGCGATCGAAGTGTTTGAGCAGAGATCGGCGAGCGAGAAGGTGAGAGTTGGCTGGTACGTTTGTGTGCGGGTTCGATCCGCATTTATAGGCTGTGTCGTGCATGCATCTCGTCTAGAGAATGCATGGGAAGAAGGATCGATCGGGATGGACGCGGATATGGGCGAAGCATGGGCAACGGTGCTGCCATGTTCGGTTCATGGTATTGCGACTAGCCGCGCATGGCCATGCATGTGCACCGGGACACGGTGCAAAAATATTACTTGTGTTGAGATGTTTGGCACGGTATGATTTTTAAGCTCGAAGCATGAAAGTCAGCAATATGAAAAGAAAAAAGTGAACTCAAGAACGAAATGTTGGCGCTATGGGTTCACAACTGTCGTGTAACAAAAAAATCAAGGTAAATTTTGAATCTAAACTTGGTAGGGGCTGCGCGGACACGTACCCCTCTATCATAAATTATGACGTCCACTCTCCCATTAATCAATGAAAGAGGATAGATCAACGCACTCGTCATGTGGAATGTGAGCTACTGATCTAGGCCATGAGCCTTATTGATCCATTGACCCCGTCCAGGTAAGTAAGTTTTAATGTTGCCGTACCTTCCATTTATATACACGTCTCCCCAAGCTCATCTTCTTAATCTTTCAGTATGGGACTAAATTAAAAGTAAGTGCTCTGGGTTTTTTTACCTGGTTCTTAGTTTTTTTTTTGAGCATCAGTACAGACACAAGCGCTCATATACACGCGCATACACTCATCCCTATGAACGCACACACGTACACCCTACATTTATGAGCATCTCCGAAAGACTGAGCTGACACATCATCTTGAGATTTACGAAGTCATCGTAGACGCCTCGTCGTCGATGGGAATGTCTCTTTCCACTGAAAGTGCATCGCCGGAAATCCTGAAATAAATCCAGAAATAATGCGAGCATCAGGATTTGAACCCTGGTGGGTTGAGGATACCACTATCCACCTAATCATCTCAACCACAAGTTGATTCGCACCTGGTTCTTAGTCTGATCAGACATTAGGCCTAATATTTTCTGACACATCGGGCTCAAAAGGGCCCAAGGATTCAGTGGCCCAGTTGCATCCAGCCCATTATCACAAAGCCGACAACTTGCTGCCCTTCAGAAAGAATTACCCCGTCCACGAGCAAACCATGTGATGCGAACGATCAGCGGTTGCATGGAATGATGCATCGTCTCCTTCTCTCTCGCCAGCGAGAGGGTAGATCAACGCACGGTACACTGGGGCAACTACGCGCAAAAATATACAGCGGTCGTGCATGGAATGATGCATGTACACCGTCACACGGTGCATGTTCATGTGCCAGTCGTGACGGCGTGCTTGGGGTCAAAGCTTTTTTACTTGACCGTTTTGTTATTTTGAGTACTCCTAGTATTAGTAGGAGTTTTTTCCGAATACGGATTGAGCCCCGAGCTGTACCAGTGTTAGACTCCGAGCTGTTTTATGACTAGTGTTGCTCTGCTCATATCGGACACGACTTCAGGCTTGTGCATATCCCCATGCTATTTTCCGAAGTCTTCTCTTACAAGAGAGTATTGTGCTCAACAGTGCCATTGACTACACCACGGTCAACAATTGGAGGTTCGTTTTTCCTACATGCATATTGGTTAATCGTCTCAAACTCTATGTTATGGGAGGCAATTCAAGAAATGCGTCGAATGACCTTGCTTACCTAGGCGTTCGATAGTAAATGCCTCGGAAGGAACTTCATTTAAACTAATATTACAACACTAGTCTCGAACAAAACTCTTCTGTACTAGCATTCAATTGGACGAGTGCATTTCTTGCCTCTTTCATCAAATACTCATCAACTCAACTTATGATAGCTGAACACTGTGGTGAGTGCATTTTTCTCAATGCATCAGTAGATCCCAAGACCTATTAGGATTTTTCGCAACCTGACATGGGGAAAGCAGAGTGAGCCAAAATCAACGAATGAATGAACTAAGAAATTAGAGGACTTGCATTATCGTGAATCAGGGTCGTAGAAGTCCTTGTTGAAGTTTTCCCCATAAAAAAGTCCATGTTGTCTGGTTTAAGTATCCAATCTCCAATGTAGTGTACACCTTTTGTACCATCCTCTACTTACAGCTTTGTCCTTCATCGCGTGGCAGATGACGATCATGCCATAACTTAGGATGTCAAATCTATAAGGAGGAATGGGGCCGACAAAGCACGATGTCCGGATGGGAAAGCCTACGAGGCAACAATTCATATGGAGTTTAGATGTGAGATTTTGCATTGCAGGAATTAGGGATTTAGAGAGGGGAACGTGGAGGCGGTGCGAGGTTGTTGAAGACAATGGCCGGTCACGACGTCCCATTGACCACTTTATCAATGGCTAGAGAGCCTTATTAGATGGCCACGTAAGCGGATATCGCACGTTGAGCCCACTTTGGGCGCAAGTAAAAGGCACTTTCTTAGAGCATCTAGAGCCAGACACCTTAAATCTTTCCTATACGTCCGGGTAGATAGCCTAGTCTGTGATCGGTCACAAAAATGCGACTCAACCGCCCCCTCAAATCATCCCTATATGTTCAGTGTTGGGGAACGTAGTACTTTCAAAATTTTCCTACGCACACGCAAAATCATGTTGATGCATAGCAACGAGAGGGGAGAGTATCGTCCACGTACGTACCCTCATAGACCATAAGTGGAAGCATTATGAGAACGCGGTTGATGTAGTTGTACGTCTTCATGATCGGACCGATCCAAGTACCCAACGTACAACACCTCCGAGTTCAGCACAAGTTCAGCTCGGTGATGTCCACGAACTCCGATCCAGCAGAGCTTTGAGGAGAGTTCTGTCAGCACGACGGCGTGATGACGGTGATGATGATGCTACTGATGCAGGGCTTCGCCTAAGCACCGCTACGATATGACCGAGGTGGATTATGGTGGAGGGGGGCATCGCACACGGCTAAAAGATCAACTAATCAACTTGTGTGTCTATGGGTGCCCTCCTCCCCGTATATAATGGAGTGGAGGAGGGGGAGAGGCTGGCCCTCCTAGGCGCGTCCCAAGGGGAGTCCTACTCCGACCGGGAGTAGGACTCCAACCCTTCCAATAGTAGGAGTAGGAGAGAGGGAAGGAGAAGAGAGGGGGAAGGAAAGGGGGGCGCCCCCTCCCTCCTTATCCAATTCGGACTAGAGGGAGAGGGGACGCGCGACCTACCATGGCCTCCCCTCCTCTTCTCCACTAAGGCCCATGTAACGCCCGGGTAATTAAGCTACAGTAATCCCACATTAACGGTGCCACGTCACCCCGGTTACTGTTGTTAATATCGCGTTGGATCAAAACTTTTCAAAATTTAAAACAAAAATGTTCGGGGTGTGCAAATAAATGCCTAGGAATTTATGGTGTGGGATCCATGCTTTTATAAAAAACCTAAATACTTAAAATGAATTAAAAAAGAAAAGAAAATACAAAAACAGAAAACAAACAGAACAAAAAAAATATAAAAGACCCCCCCCCACTGGGCCAGCTGGCCTAGCTGTTAGCCAGGCCGGCCCAGCTGCTGGCCAGCCCAACTGGCCCCAACCGGCCCACCCCGCGCCTGGCCTACATGGCCCTCCCCCACCCCCAGGAAAACCCTAACCGCTACCCACACTCCCACCCGCGCCCCCGCTCCTCCCTCTCCCCCGATCTGGATCGGGAGGCAACGGTGCCCTTCCTACAAGCCCGACGCCCCCCCCAGATCCCGTCGTTGGACCACGTCGCCGCCGCCTGGTCCTCGTCGGATCGCCAAGCACCGCGCCTCCTCATCACCAACTCGCCGGACTGCCCCGCCGGAACGTCGCCCCGTCCTCATCTCCCCCTCGACGGCTCCAATAAGCCTCGCCGCCCCGATCCCCTGCAGCCGCTGGTGAGGCCCGCCGGCCTCCTCCTTCCCCCACATCCCGCGCTCACCACGACCTCGCCGAACCCGTGGCCGCACCTTCGCACGCGCACCCGCGTCCGGACCATGCCCCGCATGCCCCCCTGTCGCGCTCGCCGCGACCACCATTCCCCTACGCCTGCGCGCGCACGATCCTGGACGTGCCCGCGCCCGTGACCCCCGCTCCGGCTCTGCTCACCGCCGCGCCCGGCCACGCCCCGCGCCCGCTCCGGCCACAGCCAGCGCGCCGCGCCGCTCCCCTCGCCGCCTGGCCTCGCCGTTCCTCTCAGCCGCGCCTCGCCCCTGCCGCCAGGCCACGTCGGCGCCTCCCTGACATGCTGCCGCTGCTCCACGCCGGCGCCCACCGGCGCCCGTTCGGCCGCCGCCCAGTTCGGGCGCCCGCAGCGCCACACGCCTGCACCCAGCGCCCAAAACCCGCTAAACCCCCTGGGCCTATGACAACGGGCCCCGCCCCTGAACGAATAATAAAAAAATATTAAAAAATAATAAATACATAATAAAAATAATTAATTTATTAATTAACTAATTAATTAACCTAATTAATTATGATTAAATTAACCAATTAAGGTTAATTAACCTAATCAACTACTGTTAATTAGTTAATTAACTAGTATGACAGTGGGGCCCACACCCTTAATTAATTTTGATTAGTTTAATTAATCGGTTTAATTAAAAGGTGTCACTGACCAGTGGGACCCACTGGTCAGGTTTGACCAGTCAACTCTGTTGACTGCTGATGTCAGCATGACATCATGCTGATGTCATTAATTCATTTTCGAATTAATTAAATAATTAATTAGATTCCAGAAATTAATAAAATCTTTAGAAAATCATATCTTTTAATCCGTAATTCGGATTAAAATAATTTCAACATGAAAGTTGCTCAGAACGACGAGACGAACCCGGATACGCAGCCCGTTCGCCCGTCACGCATCCCTAGCATAGCAAACTCGCAACTTTCCCCCTCCGGCTACTCTGCCCGAAAACGCGAAACACCGGGGATACTTTCCCGGATGTTTCCCCCCCTTCACCGGTATCACCTCATACAGCGTTAGGGCATCCCTAACACCGTTACTTGTCTTGTCATGCATCGTTATGCATCTGTTTGCATTGTATTCATTGTTTCTTCCCCCCCTCTTCTTCCGCTAGATACCAAGACCGATGCCGCTGCTACCCAGTACGACTACGGTGTTGACGATCCCTCTCTCTTGCCAGAGCAACCAGGCAAGCCCCCCCTTTGATCACCAGATATCGCCTACTCTTCTCTATACTGCTTGCATTAGAGTAGTGTAGCATGTTACTGTTTCCCGTTAATCCTATACTGATGCATAGCCTGTCCTTGCTACTACTATTGTTACCTTTACCTGCAATCCTAATACTTAGTATAGGATGCTAGTTTATCATCAGTGGCCCTACATTCTTGTCCATCTGCCATGCTATACTATCGGGCCGTGATCACTCGGGAGGTGATCACGGGTATGTACTATATACTTTATACGTGATACATGTGGTGACTATAGACGGGTCGGCTCGTAGGAGCACCAGCGAGTGGATCTTTGAGGCGGAGCGACAGGGCAGGTTCCGACCACCTAGGAGATAGGTGGGCCTGGCCCTGGTTGGCGTTCGCGGATACTTAACACGCTTAACAAGATCTGGGTATTTGATCTGAGTCTGGCCATTTGGTCTATACGCACTAACCATCTACGTGGGAGTAGTTATGGGTATCCCGGCGTCGTGGTATCAGCCGAAGCCTTCATGACGTCAGTGACTGAGTGGCGCGCGCCGGATTGGACTGGAACGCCACTAGGCTAGGTCTGCTTCCGGCCGCGTACGCAACGTGCAGGTGTGCAAAGGGCGATGGGCCCAGACCCCTGCGCCATAGGATTTAGACCGGCGTGCTGACCTCTCTGTTGTGCCTAGGTAGGGCTGCGACGTGTTGATCTTCCGAGGCCGGGCATGACCCAAAAAAGTGTGTCCGGCCAAATGGGATCGAGCGTGTTGGGGAATGTGGTGCACCCCTGCGGGGAAGTTTATCTATTCGAATAGCCGTGTCCCTCGGTAAAAGGATGACCCGGAGTTGTACCTTGACCTTATGACAACTAGAACCGGATACTTAATAAAACACACCCTTCCAAGTGCCAGAGACAACGGTGATCGCTCTCTCACAGGGCGACGAGGGGAGGATCATCGGTTAGGTTTACGCTATACGATGCTACTTGGGGGACTTCAGTCTACTCTCTTCTACATGCTGCAAGACGAAGGCTGCCACAAGCGTAGTCTTCGAAAGGACTAGCTATCCCCCTCTTATTCCGGCTTTCTGCAGTTCAGTCCACATATGATACCCTTATTCCATTTGATACCAATGCATACATATGTAGTGTAGCTCCTTGCTTGCGAGTACTTTGGATGAGTACTCACGGTTGCTTTCTCCCTCTTTTCCCCTATCCCTTCTACCTGGTTGTCGCGACCAGATGTTGGAGCTCAGGAGCCAGACGCCACCGTCGACGACGACTCCTACTACACCGGAGGTGCCTACTACTACGTGCTGCCCGCTGACGACGACCAGGAGTAGCTAGGAGGATCCCAAGCAGGAGACATGCGCCTCTTTCGATCTGTATCCCAGTTTGTGCTAGCCTTCTTAAGGCAGACTTGTTTAACTTATGTCTGTACTCAGATATTGTTGCTTCCGCTGACTCGTCTATGATCGAGCTCTTGTATTCGAGCCTTCGAGGCCCCTGGCTTGTAATATGATGCTTGTATGACTTATTTTATTTGTAGAGTTGTGTTGTGATATCTTCCCGTGAGTCCCTGATCTTGATCGTACACGTTTGCGTGTATGATTAGTGTACGATTAAATCGGGGGCGTCACAGCCCAATAGGCCCATTACACTCCCCGGGGGGTTCCGGTAACCCCCGGTACACCAGTATTTTATCCGAACTTGTCTGGAACCCTTCTGAAGTCCAAATATAGTCATCCAATATATCGATCTTTATTTCTCGACCATTTCGAGACTCCTTGTCATGTCCGTGATCAAATCCGGGACTCCGAACTACCTTCGGTACATCAAAACACATAAACTCATATTACCAATCGTCACCGAACGTTAAGCGTGCGGACCCTACGGGTTCGAGAAATATGTAGACATGACCGAGACTCGTCTCTGGTCAATAACCAATAGCGGAACCTGGATGCTCATATTGGTTCCTACATATTCTATGAAGATCTTTATCGGTCAAATCGCATAACAACATACGTTGTTCCCTTTGTTATCGGTATGTCACTTGCCCGAGATTCGATCGTCGGTATCTCAATACCTAGTTCAATCTCGTTACCGGCAAGTCTCTTTACTCGTTCCATAATGCTACATCCCGTAACTAATTCATTAGCTACATTGCTTGGAAGGCTTATTGTGATGTGCATTACCGACAGGGCCCAGAGATACCTCTCCGATAATCGGAGTGACAAATCATAATCTCGATCTATGCCAACTCAACAAGCACCATCGGAGACACCTGTAGAGCACCTTTATAATCACCCAGTTACGTTGTGACGTTTGGTAGCACACAAAGTGTTCCTCTGGTACTCGGGAGTTGCATAATCTCATAGTCATAGGAACATGTATAAGTCATGAAGAAAGCAATAGCAACAAACTAAACGATCATCGTGCTAAGCTAACGTATGGGTCAAGTCAGTCACATCATTCTCTAATGATGTGATCCCGTTAATCAAATGACAACTCGTGTCTATGGTTAGGAAACATAACCATCGTTGATTCAACGAGCTATTTAAGTAGAGGCAAACTAGTGACACTCTATTTGTCTATGTATTTACACATGTACTAAGTTTCCGGTTAATACAATTCTAGCATGAATAATAAACATTTATCATGATATAAGGAAATATAAATAACAACTTTATTATTGCCTCTAGGGCATATTTCCTTCAGTCTCCCACTTGCACTAGAGTCAATAATCTAGATTACACAGTAATGATTCTAACACCCATGGAGTCTTGGTGTTGATCATGTTTTGCTCGTGAGAGAAGCTTAGTCAACGGGTCTGCAACATCCATATTCGTATGTATCTTGCAAATCTCTATGTCTCCCTCCTTGACTTGATCCTCAATGGAATTGAAGCGTCTCTTGATGTGCTTGGTTCTTTTGTGAAACCCGGATTCCTTTGTCAAGGCAATTGCACCAGTATTGTCATAAAATATTTTCATTGGACCCGATGCACTAGGTATGACACCTAGATCGGATATGAACTCCTTCATCCAGACTCCTTCATTGCTGCTTCCGAAGCAGCTATGTACTCCGCTTCACACGTAGATCCCGCCACGATGCTTTGCTTAGAACTACACCAACTGACAGCTCCACCATTTAATCAAAACACGTATCCGGTATGTGACTTCGAGTCATCCGAATCAGTGTACATATTGTTGGGGAACGTAGCAGAAATTCTAAATTTTCCTACGTGTCACCAAGATCTATCTATGGAGAGACCAGCAACGAGGGGAAGGAGAGTGCATCTACATACCCTTGTAGATCGCTAAGCAGAAGCGTTCAAGAGAACGGGGTTGAAGGAGTCGTACTCGTCGTGATCCAAATCACCGGAGATCCTAGTGCCGAACGGACGGCACCTCCGCGTTCAACACACGTACAGCCCGGTGACGTCTCCCATGCCTTGATCCAGCAAGGAGAGAGGGAGAGGTTGAGGAAGACTCCATCCAGTAGCAACACAACGGTGTGGTGGTGATGGAGGAGCGTGGCAATCCTGCAGGGCTTCGCCAAGCACCGCGGGAGAGGAGGAGGAGAGATGCAGGGCTGCGTCATATAGAGGAGAGGAACTCGCGTGTTATGAGCAGCCCAAACCTCAACTATATATAGGGGAAGGGGAGGGGATGCGCCCCCTTTAGGGTTTCCACCCCTAGGGGTGGCGGCCAGCCTAGATCCCATCTAAGGGGGGCGGCCAATGGGGAGGGGGAGAGGGAGGCGCACCAGGATGGGCCTTAGGGCCCATCTGCCCTAGGGTTTGCCCCCTCTCCTCCTCCCTTGTGCATTGGGCCTTGTGGGAGGGCGCACCAGCCCACCTGGGGCTGGTCCCCTTCCACACTTGGCCCATGAAGCCCTCCGGGGCTGGTGGCCCCACTTGGTGGACCCCCGGGACCCTCCCGGTGGTCCCGGTACATTACCGATAAAACCCGAAACCTTTTCGGTGACCAAAACAGGACTTTCCATATATAAATCTTTACCTCCGGACCATTCCGGAACTCCTCGTGACGTCCGGGATCTCATCCGGGACTCCGAACAACATTCGGTAACCACATACAAACTTCCTTTATAACCCTAGCATCATCGAACCTTAAGTGTGTAGACCCTACAGGTTCGGGAGACATGCAGACATGACCGAGACGTTCTCCGGTCAATAACCAACAGCGGGATCTGGATACCCATGTTGGCTCCCACATGCTCCACGATGATCTCATCGGATGAACCACGATGTCAAGGACTTAATCAATCCCGTATACAATTCCCTTTGTCTAGCGGTACGATACTTGCCCGATATTCGATCGTCGGTATCCCGATACCTTGTTCAATCTCGTTACCGGCAAGTCTCTTTACTCGTCCTGTAACACATCATCCCGTGATCAACTCCTTGATCACATTGTGCATATTATGATGATGTCCTACCGAGTGGGCCCAGAGATACCTCTCCGTTTACACGGAGTGACAAATCCCAGTCTCGATTCGTGCCAACCCAACAGACACTTTCGGAGATACCTGTAGTGTACCTTTATAGCCACCCAGTTACGTTGTGACGTTTGGCACACCCAAAGTATTCCTACGGTATCCGGGAGTTGCACAATCTCATGGTCTAAGGAAATGATACTTGACATTAGAAAAGCTTTAGCATGCGAACTACACGATCTTGTGCTAGGCTTAGGATTGGGTCTTGTCCATCACATCATTCTCCTAATGATGTGATCCCGTTATCAATGACATCCAATGTCCATGGTCAGGAAACCGTAACCATCTATTGATCAATGAGCTAGTCAACTAGAGGCTTACTAGGGACATGGTGTTGTCTATGTATCCACACATGTATCTGAGTTTCCTATCAATACAATTCTAGCATGGATAATAAACGATTATCATGAACAAGGAAATATAATAATAACTTATTTATTATTGCCTCTAGGGCATATTTCCAACAGTCTCCCACTTGCACTAGAGTCAATAATCTAGTTCACATCGCCATGTGATTAAAACTCACAGATCACATCGCCATGTAACCAACATCCAAAGAGTTTACTAGAGTCAATAATCTAGTTCACATCACTATGTGATTAGCACTCAATGAGTTCTGGGTTTGATCATGTTGCTTGTGAGAGAGGTTTTAGTCAACGGGTCTGAACCTTTCAGATCTGTGTGTGCTTTACAAATCTCTATGTCATCTCCTAGATGCAGCTACCATGCTCTATTTGGAGCTATTCTGAATAACTGTTCTACTATACGAATCCAGTTTACTACTCAGAATAATCTGGATTAGTGTCAAAGTTTGCATCGACGTAACCCTTTACGACGAACTCTTTTACCACCTCCATAATCGAGAAAATTCCTTAGTCCACTAGTTACTAAGGATAACTTTGACCGCTGTCCTGTGATCCATTCTTGGATCACTCTTGTACCCCTTGACTGACTCATGGCAAGGCACACTTCAGGTGCGGTACACAGCATAGCATACTATAGAGCCTATGTCTTAAGCATAGGGGACGACCTTCGTCCTTTCTCTCTATTCTGCCGTGGTCGAGCTTTATTCTTCCGTGGTCGAGCTTTAAGTCTTAACTTCATACCTTACAACTCAGGCAAGAACTCCTTCTTTGACTGATCCATATTGAACACCTTCAAGATCATGTCAAGGAATGTGCTCATTTGAAAGTACCATTAAGCGTTTTGATCTATCCTTATAGATCTTGATGCTCAATGTTCAAATAGCTTAATCCAGGCTTTCCATTGAAGAAACACTTTCCAAATAACCCTATATGCTTTTCAGAAATTATACGTCATTTCTGATCAATAATATGTCAACAACATATATTCATCAGAAATTCTATAGTGCTCCCACTCACTTATTTGGAAATACAAGTTTCTCATAAACTTTGTATACACCAAAATCTTTGATCATCTCATTAAAGCATACATTCCAACTCCGAGATGCTTACTCCAGTCCTTAGAAGGATTGCTGGAGCTTTGCATACTTATTAGCATATTTCAGGATTGACAAAACCTTCCGGTTGTATCACATACAACCTTTCCTCAAAAATCATCGAGGAAACAATGTTTTGACATCCTATCTGGAAGATTTCATAAATGATGCAGTAATTGCTAATATAATTCCAACAGACCCTTAGCATCGCTACGAGTGAGAAAGTCTCATCGTAGTCAACTCCTTGAACTTGTCGGAAAACATCTTAACGACAAGTTGAGCTTTCTTAATGGTGACATTTACCGTCATTATCCGTCTTCCTTTTAAAATCCATCTGTACTCAACAGCCTTACGACCATCGAGCTATTCTGCCAAAGTCTACACTTTGTTTTCATACATGGATCCTCTCTTGGATTTTATGGCCTCGAGCCATTTATCGGAATCCGGGCCCACCATCGCTTCTCCATAGCTCGTAGGTTCATTGTTGTCTAGCAACATGACTTCCACGACAGGATTACGTATCACTCTGAAGTAGTACGCATCCTTGTCATCCTACGAGGTTTGATAGTGACTTGATCTGAAGTTTCATGATCACCATCATAAGCTTCCACTTCAATTGGTGTAGACGCCACAGGAACAACTCCATGTGCCCTGCCACACACTAGTTGAAGAGACGGTTCAATAACCTCATCAAGCCTCCACCATCCTCCCACTCAATTCTTTCGAGAGAAACTTTTCCTCGAGAAAGGACCCGATTCTAGAAACAATCCCTTATTGCTTTCGGATCTGAAATAGGAGGTATACCCAACTGTTTTGGGTGTCCTATGAAGATGCATTTATCCGCTTTGGGTTTGAGCTTATCAGCCTGAAACTTTTCACATATGCGTCGCAGTCCCAAACTTTTAAGAAATGACAGCTTAGGTTTCTCTAAACCATAGTTCATATGGTGTCATCTCATCGGAATTACGTGGTGCCCTATTTAAAGTGAATGTGGTTGTCTCTAATGCCTAACCCATAAACTATCATGGTAATTCGATAAGAGACATCATGGTATGCATCATATTCAATAGGGTGCAGTTATGATGTTCGGACACACCATCACACTATGGTGTTCCAGGCTCTATTAGTTGTGAAACAATTTCCACAATGTCTTAATTCTGTGCCAAACTCGTAATTCAGATATTCATCTCTATGATCATATCATAGATATTTTATCCTCTTGTCACGACGATCTTTCAACTTCACCTTGAAATTACTTGAACCTTTAAATAATTCAGACTCGTGATTCATCAAGTAAATATACTCAACATCTACTCAAATCATCTGTGAAGTAAGACCATAACGATATCCACTACACGCCTCAGCACTCATTGGACTGCACACATCAAAAATGTATTACTTCCAACAAGTTGCTTTCTAGTTCCATTTTACTGAAACCGAGGCTTTCAGTCATCTTGCCCATGTGGTATGATTTGCATGTCTCAAGTGATTCAAAATCAAGTGAGTCCAAACGGTCCATTTGCATGGAGTTTCTTCATGCATATACACCAATAGACATGGTTCGCATGCCTCAAACTTTTGAAAAACGAGTGAGTCCAAAGATCCATCAACATGGAGCTTCTTCATGCGTTTAATACCGATATGACTTAAGTGGCAGTGCCACAAGTAGGTGGTACTATCATTACTATCTTATATCTTTTGGCATGAACATGTGTATCACTACGATCAAGATTCAATAAACCATTCATTTTAGGTGCAAGACCATTAAAGGTATTATTCAAATAAACAGAGTAACCATTATTCTCCTTAAATGAATAACCGTATTGCGATAGACATAATCGAATCATGTCTATGCTCAACGCAAACACCAAATAACAATTATTTAGGTTTAACACCAATCTCGATGGTAGAGGGAGCGTGCGATGCTTGATCATATCAACATTGGAAACCCTTCCAACACATATCGTCAGCTCACTTTTAGCTAGTCTCCGTTTATTCCGTAGCTTTTATTTCGAGTTACTAACACTTAGCAACCGAACCGGTATCTAATACCCTGGTGCTACTAGGAGTACTAGTAAAGTACACATCAACACAATGTATATCCAATATACTTCTATCGACCTTGCCAGCCTTCTCATCTACCAAGTATCTAGGGTAATTCTGCTCCAGTGGCTGTTCCCCTTATTACAAAAGCACTTAGTCTCGGGTTTGGGTTCAACCTTGGGTTTCTTCACTAGAGCAGCAGCTGAATTGTCGTTTCATGAAGTATCCCTTCTTGCCCTTGCCCTTCTTAAAACTAGTGGTTTCACCAACCATCAACAATTGATGCTCCTTCTTGATTTCTACTTTTGTGGTGTCAAACATCGCGAATATCTCAAGGATCATCATATATGTCCCTGATATATTATAGTTCATCACGAAGCTCTAACAGCTTGGTGGCAATGACTTCGGAGAAACATCACTATCTCATCTGGAAGATTAACTCCCACTCGATTCAAATGATTGTCGTACTCAGACAATCTGAGCACAAGCTCAACAATTGAACTTTTCTCCCTTAGTTTGCAGGCTAAGAAAATCGTCGGAGGTCTTATACCTCTTGACGTGGGCACGAGCCTAAAATCCCAATTTCAGCCCTCGAAAAAACTCATATGTTTCGCGACGTTTCAAAACGTCTTCGGTGCCTCAACTCTAAACCGTTTAACTGAACTATCACGTAGTTATCAAAAATGTGTATGTCAGATGTTCGCAACATCCACAGACGAAGTTCGAGGTTCAACACACTGAGCGGTGCATTAAGGACATAAGCCTTCTATGAAGCAATGAGGACAATCCTCAGTTTACGGACCTAGTCCGCACAATTGCTACTATCAACTTTCAACTAAATTTTCTCTAGAAACATATCTAAACAGTAGAACTAAAGCGCGAGCTACGACATAATTTGCAAAATCCTTTTGACTATGTTCAGGATAAACAAGTTCATCTTATGAACTCCCACTCAGATAGACATCCCTCTAGTCATCTAAGTGATTACATGATCCGAGTCAACTAGACCGTGTCCGATCATCACGTGAGACGGACTAGTCATCATCGGTGAACATCTTCATGTTGATCGTATCTACCATACGACTCATGCTCGACCTTTCGGTCTCTTATGTTCCGAGGCCATGTCTGTACACATGCTAGGCTCGTCAAGTCAACCTAAGTGTTTTGCGTGTGTAAATCTGTCTTACACTCGTTGTATGTGTATGTTAGAATCTATCACACCCGATCATCACGTGGTGCTTCGAAACAACGAACTATCGCAACGGTGCACAGTTAGGGGGAACACTTTCTTGAAATTTTAATGAGGGATCATCTTATTTACTACCGTCGTTCTAAGCAAATAAGATGTATAAACATGATAAACATCACATGCAATCAAATAGTGACATGATATGGCCATCATCACTTTGCTCCTTTTGATCTCCATTTTCGGGGCTCCATAATCATCATCATCACCGGCATGACACCATGATCTCCATCATCATGATCTCCATCATCGTGTCTTCATGAAGTTGTCTCGCCAACTATTACTTCTACTACTACAGCTAACGGTTAGCAATAAAGTAAAGTAATTACATGACGTTTATGTTGACACGCAGGTCATAAATAAATTAAGACAACTCCTATGGCTCCTGCCGGTTGTCATACTCATCGACATGCAAGTCGTGATTCCTATTACAAGAACATGATCAATCTCATACATCACATATATCATTCATCACATCCTTTTGGCCATATCACATCACATAGCATACCCTGCAAAAACAAGTTAGACGTCCTCTAATTGTTGTTTGCATGTTTTACGTGGCTGCTATGGGTTTCTAGCAAGAACGTTTCTTACCTACGCAAAACCACAACGTGATATGCCAATTGCTATTTACCCTTCATAAGGACCCTTTTCATCGAATCCGTTCCGACTAAAGTGGGAGAGACAGACACCCGCCAGCCACCTTATGCAACTAGTGCATGTCAGTCGGTGGAACCGGTCTCACGTAAGCGTACGTGTAAGTTTGGTCCGGCCCGCTTCATCCCACGATGCCGTCAAAACAAGATTGGACTAGTAACGGTAAGCATATTGAACAATATCAACGCCCACAACTACTTTGTGTTCTACTCGTGCATAGAATCTACGCAACAGACCTAGCTCATGATGCCACTGTTGGGGAACGTAGCAGAAATTCAAAATTTTCCTACGTGTCACCAAGATCTATCTATGGAGAGACCAGCAACGAGGGGAAGGAGAGTGCATCTACATACCCTTGTAGATCTCTAAGCGGAAGCGTTCAAGAGAACGGGGTTGAAGGAGTTGTACTCGTCGTGATCCAAATCACCGGAGATCCTAGTGCCGAACGGACGGCACCTCCGCGTTCAACACACGTACAGCTCGGTGACGTCTCCCATGCCTTGATCCAGCAAGGAGAGAGGGAGAGGTTGAGGAAGACTCCATCCAGTAGCAGCACAACGGCGTGGTGGTGATGGAGGAGCGTGGCAATCCTGCAGGGCTTCGCCAAGCACCGCGGAGAGGAGGAGGAGAGATGCAGGGCTGCGTCATATAAAGGAGAGGAACTCGCGTGTTATGAGCAGCCCAAACCTCAACTATATGTAGGGGAAGGGGAGGGGCTGCGCCCCCTTTAGGGTTTCCACCCCTAGGGGTGGCGGCCAGCCTAGATCCCATCTAAGGGGGGCGGCCAAGGGGGAGGGGGAGAGGGAGGCGCACCAGGATGGGCCTTAGGGCCCATCTGCCCTAGGGTTTGCCCCCTCTCCTCTTCCCTTGCGCATTGGGCCTTGTGGGAGGGCGCACCAGCCCACCTGGGGCTGGTCCCCTTCCACACTTGGCCCATGAGGCCCTCCGGGGCTAGTGGCCCCACTTGGTGGACCCACAGGACCCTCCCGGTGGTCCCGGTACATTACCGATAAAACCCGAAACCTTTTCGGTGACCAAAACAGGACTTCCCATATATAAATCTTTACCTTCGGACCATTCCGGAACTCCTCGTGACGTCCGGGATCTCATCTGGGACTCCGAACAACATTCGGTAACCACATACAAACTTCCTTTATAACCCTAGCGTCATCGAACCTTAAGTGTGTAGACCCTACGGGTTCGGGAGACATGAAGACATGACCGAGACGTTCTCCGGTCAATAACCAACAGCGGGATCTGGATACCCATGTTGGCTCCCACATGCTCCACGATGATCTCATCGGATGAACCACGATGTCAAGGACTTAATCAATCCCGTATACAATTCCCTTTGTCTAGCGGTACGATACTTGCCCGAGATTCGATCGTCGGTATCCCGATACCTTGTTCAATCTCGTTACCGGCAAGTCTCTTTACTCGTTCCGTAACACATCGTCCCGTGATTAACTCCTTGATCACATTGTGCACATTATGATGATGTCCTATCGAGTGGGCCCAGAGATACATCTCCGTTTACACGGAGTGACAAATCCCAGTCTCGATTCGTGCCAACCCAACAGACACTTTCGGAGATACCTGTAGCGTACCTTTATAGCCACCGAGTTACGTTGTGACGTTTGGCACACCCAAAGTATTCCTACGGTATCCGGGAGTTGCACAATTTCATGGTCTAAGGAAATGATACTTGACATTAGAAAAGGTTTAGCATGCGAACTACACGATCTTGTGCTAGGCTTAGGATTGGGTCTTGTCCATCACATCATTCTCCTAATGATGTGATCCCGTTATCAATGACATCCAATGTCCATGGTCAGGAAACCGTAACCATCTATTGATCAACGAGCTAGTCAACTAGAGGCTTACTAGGGACATGGTGTTGTCTATGTATCCACACATGTATCTGAGTTTCCTATCAATACAATTCTAGCATGGATAATAAACGATTATCATGAATAAGGAAATATAATAATAACTTATTTATTATTGCCTCTAGGGCATATTTTCAACACATATCTATTGTAGATGCTCTTGGAAGATTACCACACACTCTAGCAACTCTCTTGTAGCATCCAATGACTCGTCGTCAACTTAGATGAGACTCCATGTCAACAACAAAAAAACTACGCATAAAACACTCCCTCATCTTATTCATAAGTATAAAACTAACGAGCAATTTTAAGATGCTCCCTCTTCACAACAAACAACACATGCCAGAGAAAAATACACAGCATGAATCTCAAACCAAAAATCAACTACCAAGAAATCGATTGACCCAAATTCAAAGTTCAGGCAAGTTACACGTACAAGTAGCTAAAGTAGTCACAAAAGTACTCAGATGACACTCCCTAATCTTATTCTTCGGTATAAAACTAAATGCTTTTTGAACCCGCATGGTTCGTGGTGATTAATTAGTTCCAACACATACCTGTAACTGCTCAACGGTAGTTTCTAAACTTTGCACATGCTTTAGAAAATAAAACTAAACGGGGCCATGTATCGCCGCGTCTCACGGAAGTCGTTGCTCTCAATCATGGCGCGCCAGCTCCGGCAAACACATTTGAGTGTAGTCCGACAACTCTCGTAGCACCAGCGACATGGCAAAGATGATGTCCTCGTGCGGCTGCCCGGGGTAGGTGATGCTTTCCTCCTATAGCGTGGCATGCCCGAACTCCGTGTGTTTATTAGAGACCAGGCCGCTGTTGTCCATGAGGTTCTCCATATCGCCGGTCGCAGGGGCGTACGCATGCAAGCCGAAGCTCGCTATACGGGCCATGGGGAAGCGTGCTTGCACGAGGACGACACGATGACTGTTGTTGACTAGTACAATGCCTGTGTGTTGCCACGAGCAAAATACAGGAAAATAAATCAAACTGATGACTAAATGATATGAGTGAAGTCCTACGAATATATATCATATTTTATGAATTTCTTTAGCAGATACTACAAAAGCAACTATGCATCGACCACATGTTTTTTATCAGTGCTAAAATTTTGTGATCATCGTCTTCTTCCTCCTCTTTGTCTTCCTCCTTCCGTCCCAATGACCCATCCTCTGACGCTGGTCGTGGCCGATGTCAATATCGTGTGCCACCCTACCTGAGCCACCTTAAGCTTCTTCATTGGTTCACCATTGCCACGACACCGGTCGAGGCCACTGTCGATGCTGCCCTGCTCATTCTCAAAACAATTATGCAAATCTCAGATGATCTGTTAAACGAAACATGTTATCAGTGCTTAGCGAGATGGCATGTGCATAACTTATATGAAGCATGTGAAAGAGGGTATCATGTTTTTAGAGTTATGGATTGATCAGTATCAGCATGCATGGAAACTTAATGCTTTCCAGAATTAAGCCATAATTTTTTCAGGCAAAGCACCATATTTTTCTTATGCTCTAGAAGGATGAAGGAACTGAAATCAATCTTAATGTTTGGCACAATTTTTCAACAATGTATTGAAACTCGTAGACCCTTTGTTCTGTATTGAAACTCATAGACCTTTCACTCCAGCTTTGTTTGGTTTCTTTGACCATCAATGACACATGAAGATAATCACAAGTGTCCTGTCTTCAATGTGGCCATGACACAGTCCAGGAGCCTAAGCCAAATATCCTTAAGCATGAGTACAAGCCATGCCCGCTGCACTTTCTTGTATATCTCATATTAAATTATTAATGAAACAAGGAAATTGTAGTTTGATGCAGCTAGGATAGATAACTTTGGTACTTTCCAGTTAACATGAAAACTGTACACCTATACAGAACACAAGCAACTTTTGCAGGAACAAAATTGGATCCCAACGAATTTAGAGATAAGCATTAAAAGAAGCATGGAAAATACCACCATACTTACCAACGGCAACACGGGGAGATGAGCGGGCAGAATGTATCTTGCCTGATCAAAGTCATTAAACCTTGATCCGTCGTTATGTGTCCATAGGTGGTACCAGACAGTGCGGATGACAGCGCAATGCGAGATTGCATCCAGTAGGTTCGAAGGGGCACGTGGACGCGGAGCCCGACGGCGGTGGCTGCGGAAAATAGGACGGCGTCAGCATCGAGGGCGCACATAAGAGGAGCAGCACGGCAGACCGGCGATCGTGGCATCATCGATGTGCTTGATCCGGCCTACGTACAAACAATTAATGTAGAAACAATAAGATTACAGACCAATAGCCATACTGGTTAGCAAGTACTACTAAGAAGTGCAGTGTTACTAAAATAGAAGGGGGTGGCCATTCACCGAAGCATGTATGCATTTTTCTCTTTCAAAAAAAACTGCTTACAGACTTACAACTGAAGTACTCAATATGTTGGCAATGCCAATAAACATTCCATGAATGATCGGACCGTCAAAGCTAATGTAACTTCCTAACATAATTATTGTTCATATTTTATTTGGAAAGCAAAGGCATCCAGATCTGTGAATGTCTAGCACAGACAACGGTTATTAAATCAACGGACATATATAGTAGCCTGATGGCCTAGTTCCGCAAGAGCAGTTAAGAGTGAACCTCTTAATAGTGCATTCAGGTGACCCTCCCCAAAAGAAAATATATATTAAAGCACATGCACCCAGGCCCTCTGTATCTAGCCACCCAGCCCCTCTCAGAACCATAGGGATGCTGAGTCAAGCAAAACAATCACTCCAAAGCAAGAAAAGGAAGTACCGACTTAACTATATATATAATACAAAACCTATGCAAAAATCCACTTTTCTATATATCAACTTGCAGTAGATATATTCTGTTTATTTAGCTAAACTTCTACAGTCACACCTTTAAAAGATGCATCTTGTTCTCCTCCACAAGAAAATACAACTGTTAAATCCCGAGATCTCAATCATGAAATCATTGTAAGCAATATGATTCACAAGAGAGGCTCCGGACATCTTGGGTTCACCCTACTGCAATTCATGAATTAGTGATTGTTTGAGAATCAAGTGGGATTGTACCTCAAGACAATGTATTCTGCATTTGTGAATGCTTGATATTCAAATCAGGGAATTCTATTCCAAATAGGTTAACCAGCCCAGGGTTACTGTGGAAATCCCCCCCCCCCTACAATAGTTTGAGTGTTCATGCTCAGATATTGACTACTTGAGAGTAAAAATAAACTTTGAAACTGATATAGTATGATTAAAACCTAAATAACAACATCTTTCAAGTGAAATTGCATTGGAACCTGTTGTGTTCATTATAAGTTTTGGAAGTAAAAAAAATCTATGGGAGGTACAGTAGAGCCTAGAGGATGGTTCGCCTGCTCTTTGCTTTCATAAGTTTTGAAAGTTGTTCAATATATGAAGAACTGATGTGCCAACTTCAGTTGTGCATAAACACTCGATCATGTGAGCTTCAACGACACAACCACCACATGCAATCGAACATCATTAACATCCAGAAGAGAATGTGTCAGTTTCAATCTTGCAAGAGCACAACACATAATCAGGGGTTTGATGATTTGAGGCATTTTCTTCATCAGTCAAATGTGCATGTGTGTACAGAGGGACGATAGCAGCAGCATGCTAATAGCATCTACAATGCGAGTCGCCTATGTAAATGCTTAGAGATTAAGAAAATAGATACGAAGTTGTAAAATCTAAAATCATCTAAATGCCCTCTCTCAATGCTTGATGCTAAGTAGGGCGCTAATTACAGGCTGCAAACACCTTTAGTATTCTATGGTTTTCACTTTTAGTTTCAGAAAATTTTCATCACCAACCGAAACCACCTAAATTTAGTGAATTTCAGTGATTTTGATTAGCGTTTCGACAAAAAGGCTGAAATATTCACGAGCTATCCTTAGTTAGTGGAGTACACGTACAGGGTAGTTAGTCCTGAGATGCCATCGGTTCATCAATCGATTCATCAGAAAAGGATCTGACAAAGCATGCATGAGTACATCCAAGGAGCTCCTATCATTGACTTGTAATGGTGGTGGGCAGTGGCCGCAGTTCTAGCCCCAAACATTATATACATAGGAATCATAGGTTGAGATGAACCCATATTTAAACACTGCTAGTTGTATGTCTGTATATAATCATGTCAAATAACAAATTTTCCCACCATGGAGAATTATTTTCCATATGAAGCTATCCTCCTCCTACTGGTCCAGTCACATGAAGTTTTTTACAAGCCAATGCAACATTTAATTGTCGGCCTGAAACCAAAAGCTTCAGGCCTGAAGAACAAAAGGCACAAATCTCAAATTAACTAACCGACCACTTCTACTGGAAAAACATATCTCTCTCTACGACATTATAGCATCATGTTAAACCAACCGGCACCCAACAAACCAGTTTTGACAGTTCAAAATTAGATCCCAGAGAAATCCCCAAATAAAAGCAGAGCAACACTGCACCAGCAAATTACAACCTTATCAGAGATTCCAGCTGAAGGGCAAGGAGAGGAGGGCATACCTAAACACTAACTAAATGGTCAAAAGCATCAGTCCTCTTAAGCTTTGACCCAGAGCGAACGTCTCCATAAGCAAGTCCCGCTGCAAAATCACATAGGAAAAGAAACTTTTTCGATCTGAGGCTATAGTTCCCCTTTTTATTGGACATCAGGGATAGAGCCAATTTTTATGGTCTTTGTGATGAGCTCAACAGGTCAGATCATACAGAAGCAATGTAAAGGCCATACTGTGATAATCACAAATCTTCAGCATATCACCTTGATAAAGTATTAGTATAAAACTATAAATACTCTAAAGGAACGTCTTTTACTCAATGATAAGCAACTCAATTTCTATTCATAACTTAACTAGCATTATAACTTGTTCATATGCGCTAAAACTTATCATGGAAATTAGCACAAGATGTGTGGTCTGTTGCTTGTGTGCTCTCCTATATAACTACTTGGTAAATGCACAAGCAGCACATTTACCTACTCATCATGTGAAACTCTGCAGGAAGCTTCACAAATGCACTCACTTTTCTGGTAAGCATAGTAGACACCATGACCCTTTACAACTACCTGCTCATCATGCTGAAGGAATCTCCCTGACTGCATAGGATTTCTGAAAGCATAGTAGACACCACGGGATTCCCCCTTATTTCCTGGACCACGGTGTCTGTCATGCTCCCATTTAGGGTCATCCTTCTTAGAACCCCCAACCAGTGTTCACATTTCTTTGAACCGGTTCTCTGAAATATAACCATGAACACAAAAATTAGTCGACAATCATGATGGTTCAGTGGAAGTACTTAAGAAGGTTATTGGTAAGCTATATGGCCTAGTGATGATATAACCACGGTAGCTTAAGAAACATGACTGAAGCCACATCACTTGTGTCATGATCCAACCAATATTCACCTTTTTTAATTGTAGATTGAAGCCACTGTGAACATACTGAGATACAAAGCATGAAGCTTCTAAATTCCATACCTATACATCAATACAAAGCATGGGGAGCGCATGAAGCTTTTAAACTTCCGAACCTATACATCAATGCAAAGCATGGGGAGCAAACATATTCTTGTTTTTCTGTGATCTATGCTTCTGCCCGTTAACTCCTTCATCCTACTTGTTGCTTCCTTGAGCCTCTCATTTCTATGGAATTTAAGTAGTGAGTTTAATTTAGAACAATCGGTATCTATAGAAAAATATAATAAGGGAGATTTCAGTAGCTTTGGAGCAATTTAAGAACTAATTTAAATACATTGCAAATCTCAAGTTTGATATCAATCTTAATTTTCTTTGAAGAAATTGTGTACAGCTAGGTTATCATAAAAGGATATCACCTCATGCCGAGCTATGCTCCACATGAACATTAGGCAATCGCAGCACTGGCCACGGTCCTCCAGCTACACGAACCCATGGTACGGGCCTACTCCCATGCCAACCTTGCCAGCGATAGTCCACCAGAGAAATCCTCCCCGTGGTCTGAGCAGGTTCAGATTTACCTTTGGCATTAAAAACAACACACACACACACACACACACACAATATTAGTATAATGCAAATGCTTTATACATACGCATAGGCTTCATTTCTGATCCGAATTATGGAATATGAGCACATGTAAAGCCCAAAGAAGTCCAGTACAGTATGCTTCATGTGGAATTCAAGTTGTTAAATTAAATATCTACATGCACCAAGATGACAATATGTGTTTTTGTACATTAGTCTAGTTCATAAAATCTAGCAAAGGTGTATGCTCACTCATTTCTCTTTGGTTCCATTCCTCTGTTCTTCCTTGGTGTAAAACATGAACTATTAACCACGTGAATCTTTTTCCGCCTATCATTGGCCCTTTTAAATGTTTTCTTGCCCTTGTTCTTCCACTTCTGGTATTACTATAGATGTCTTGGTTTCCTATATTTCCCTTACCTTATGCATCCTACAGCTTAATGGAGTGTCATTCAGTTTTTGGAATGCGAACGTTTTGTCGGGGCCCAACTCCAAACCAAGGAAAGGCTCGAATCTGTTTTTAGAACATGGCTCTGCTGTTGTATAACTACCTATGAACTTACAAATCTAGAAGGCCATTCATCATATGCAATGAATACATAATGTTTTATTGATTGGTGACAACAAGTACAAAAAACAGTAAGCCTCATGTGGATAGAAAAGGATGACAGGCTTGCTACCGAGAACATACCGATTACAAAAAAAGGATATCAGGCTTGCTTCTAGTTCTTGAGTTTTTGGTCAGATATCAGCTCATCAACCAAGATTCTTCAATGCAGGCTCAATAACCTCATTTCAGTTGCTTCTTTGTCAACTATTTCATCAATGCAGGCTCAATAACAGTCCAGACCTAAACCTGTTATCAATATACTCAGGATATTAGCTACCGATGAGCATCCACAAGCGAGATATCTAAAACATTTAATAAATCTCACGAGGTGAACACTTAGTGTTGTATTTACAAGATCTCTTGAAATGCCAGTAGGGTCATTACATGCCACAGATGCAGAACATATGCCTGGCATATTGTGCTTAAGTCACCCAAGACTTAAAGTCTTGGGAATAAATAGGTGGTCGCGTCCAACATTGTGATTGATCATTAAAATAGTATTCCAACTAAAAATATTCAATTCTTAGTAGTAACACAGTTCTACCAGATTGCAATAATATCGAATAAGCCTCCAAATAGGTCCATGTTGACAAGAAAATATGACTGGTATACTAAGTATTCACTATACCATGCATGCTTTCTTAATGGTAATATTTATTGATTTCCCTATTCTGCAAATACGAACCACTGATGCTTTCCCACCACGAATACATTTTTTACTACCCCACACTAAATTATTGGAGTACTATGCAACCCCACACCAAAGTATTGGAGTAGTACCGACAACAACACACTAAGAGTTTCTCACGGTCTTTTTTTAACTCAAGAGCGTACTTCAGCCCTGAACATATCGAACCTGAACCTGGAAAACAAGGATTGTCAGTTTAATAGATAGTGCATATGCACAACCATATGATAGTTTAACTGGACATCAAAATCCTGTTGTCCACAGGCGTCATGTAAACCCTGCCAGGCATGAAGATCATGGCACACATGATCCTAAGAAAACTACGAAATTTTATTTGTCGTGGATCTGGTGGTGAGAACACAAAACAGCAGGGGCACACCAAGCACACGTGCACAGCAGCAGCAGCCGGCAACGTCCACACACGCACATTAGCAAGCAAGCATTGAGATTTGCCAAGGCCGTATGGGGCAAGATAAGCGATACATGATTGACCATACGTGCACGGGAGTGGGAATATGTCGAGGGCGCGGCGACGTACCTATCTTATTGGCATGGCCTCAAGCCTGTATCACGTTCGGACCTCCATGGACGACCTCGAGGGATGGCGTCCCGCCGGTGCGGCTGCGGATCTGGGCACTGCCTTCCCTTGCCGCCGGATCCCTTCCATTCCCTTCCATCCCTTGGGAGAGGGAGAGAAGGTGAGGGGGAGGAGGAGGCCACCGATGGTGTCGCCATGGCTGGGCAGGGCTCCTCATGCCTGCCTGCTAGGTCGTCGTGGCATCGGGTGGGCTAGGGTTTCGCCCGAGCTGCTGGAGAGACGGGTTGACGAAGAGGGCGGGGTAGAGGGAGGTCGCCGGCATGGATGGGGGAGAGGAGGCCGCCGGCGAGGCATGTCGCCGGGGATGATGGGATGGGCGGCGGCGGCGTTCAGTCCCTAGGAAACAGATCGAGAGAGGAGTCGAGGAGGCCTCGTTCCTCTGGTTTCGTTTCGTGGGACGGGGCTCAGTTGGTTTTGGTTAGTTTTTTTGGAACAGTAAGGTGGGATCGAGGACGAAAAAAATCTACCAAGGTTGACCTACGAAAAAACCGAACGAAAGTGGTGAGACGAAAATTAACCGGCGGAGACTACCAACTGCTTCTTTAGAAGTAGAGATCATGGCGAGTGGGCTGACCTTCTCCCCCATGCGCATGAAGGAAGCGACCTTTGGCGACAACATGTCTAGGTCAACTCGGCAGTGCAGATCCCATGTACTCCCTCCGTTCGGAATTACTTGTCGTAGAAATTAATGTATTTAGACATTTTTTAGTTCTAGATATATCTATTTCTGAAACAAGTAATTCGGAACGGAGGGAGTACTAGTTTCACCGTATCCACGCAATAGCCAGACGTAGTAGTACCGTTTTGGCGACCTGATAAATTCACGTTCGGTGCTGAAGAGGCATAGGCACCCGTCTAACTCTGACAGTTGGTGGCTATTTCTCTCCGTCCCCATGCCGAGCGGCAGTGGCATGGTCCCGAACGTCTCGTCTCCAAGAGAGAATGTGATGATGAACATCTCACTGGATGACGCATCAAGCTTGCTCTTGGCCATCCAATGCACGTGCCCTTGCACAAATACACTTGTGTCGTTTCGGCTCACCCAGCCCGGCGGGGCACCTCCATTCGCAGGCCTCCAGAGCCCCGTGGAGTTGACCACGTAGACCTCGCATCCAGCAGATCGTGGTAGCTGCTCAGCATCGGATCCGCGGTAGTAGATGCGTACAACTTTGTGTTTCTTGATGAGCATGTCATAGCCGATCCCTAAGCTCGCGTACTTATGGTGAGCCTCGGCGGCATGGCGACGGCCGACGGCAGCCGGTGGCCCGGCCCTCTCGGAGAGCCGCCATCTGGCCGGTGGACGGATTGAACATGAAGTATACCTCTCTACCTGTGGCTTCGAGGATGACGAGGCCGCGACACTGCTGGGTGAGGAGGCGTGGGACTACATCATCTTTGCCGGTGTTGCGCCTGCGCTGGTCTTAGGCCCTGAGAGGTTTGTTTTTTGACGAAATCTCGTCAGAGGGAGGGGAGCTTCCGCATTTGCATATAGAAAAAGTGAGTTGGTCTGGTTAATAAAGGAAACCGAACCCAAAAACCATACATGCATCGGTTAATTAAAGAAAACCGGCGAAGATCACACACACTGGACTAGCATTCAAGGGACATCGTCCGAGTTAGATATAAGGGTGCCGAGGCCCAAGACCACCGTCAACACAGCATACCCGACCAAGACAACCACTGCAACCTCAAGAACAGGTCTGCAACTAGAAGTGAACTCGCACCTAACCTTTTGAAACATGAGATTAACCATTGGCCTCCACCAATGCACGAATTGCCTCGATCGCAGTCGGCGTAGGCGGTTTCTTGTACATCTGAAGATAAGAGTTCATCTTCGAGTCAATTACACCATTGGTGCTATAATTTAGCGTGAACGGTCACTTTGGTGTTAAAACTTGCCGTATACATTGAACAGATGTAAAAACTTGGCTCGTGTGTGCAAATATAGTGCAAATCGAGTTTGGATACGAAAGTAGCGCTGACTAGGCCCGCCTGTGTGGTGTGGGTCCCACTATCAGTGACTGGAAGGCAGGGAGGAGGGCATGTGGTCTGTTTTTTCGCACAAAGCCCCTGGAATTTTTTTATTTCTCACACAGAAGCCTCTGTTGACGTTCGCATTTTTATTTTTTCGCCTCTATGACCAGTAGGTCCCGCCTGTCAGGCAATATTTAGAATTTGAACGAAAAATATAAGCCCCAGGTCTCGAACAAGCCACCGTGGCTAGCACACAGCAGAATCTAAACACTCGACCCATTACGTCTGGACGTCCTCATTACATAACTCAACCTTTGACGTAGAAGAATAAAGTCGCTCCTGGAGCTGAAATGTGCTGCCAATCTGTACAGCCCATTCGCATCTGTTATTTTATAAATTGGTAAATGTATGTAAATTCTAATCTCAGTAATAAAAATATATTTTAATTATTCTTGCAGTATAAATATTATAAATAAAAGGAAATAAATACTTTTCAAATAATATTTATGAAATATAGAAATGTCTTTATAGTTTAAAATATCCATATGATTAAATCACAAATTTTAAATATATTCATGTAATAATATGCATATTGAATAGAAAATATAAAATTAGTTATATATTTTCTGTATATTTCAGTAAATGCTTATATAAGTTTAAAAAGTTCTGAGGTTTAAAAATATATTAATTGATATAGTATATAAAAGTGTTCATGCTTTAAGAATTTCTTGATTGTTTTAAAAAGTGTTTGCGTGTTCTTATAATATTAAATAAATACACCCTCTGTTTCGGAACGAAGATGCACTTAGGAATGAAGGTGGTACATTTTTTATCCTTTAAATCTTATAACGGAATGCACACCATGCGGCCCATTTTGCACTATTACTTTTTAGAAGTTTATAAAATATATGTAAATTATAATAATATATAAATGAAATACAATTATTCACCTATTAATTAAAAACTAGCCATATAATTAAATTATGAATTGAAAAATGGTTCACGTAATAATTGCATAATTATGAAAAACATAAAATGTAATTATATATATATATTAATGCTCATAAATGTTTAAAAATGTTCATGGTTTCCCTAAAATATTCGTGCATTATATAAAAGCATTCATTTTTATAAATTAATTTATTTTATCAGTGTATATTGTTTAAAGCATATGATTATAATATACATATATTTCATAAAATAAATAACAGTGCAAAATGGACCCCACGGACTTCAGCCCACATAGGACGTAAAGAATATATAGTGAACTTTCCAATTCAGACAAGGAACTCTCGTAGTTTCAGTGGTTTACGCTAGTACTACAGGAAATTAAGATCCGGGGTTTTATCCTCAGCCGCGGCAATTTTTATAATATACTTCCTTTGTCTTAAAATGTAAGGCATTTTTTGACATTATCACTTGACCTTCACCAGCGGCTGTTTCGTGAGGAAAAAAATTCTGAGTTTCCTTTTTTTGCGAAATAACATGCCATTTTGTCCAGTGACTGATAGGTGGACCGGTGCCATGCAGGTAAGCTTAGTCAGTGCTGCTTTCGTATCAAAATGTGATTTGCATTGTATTTGCACGTTCGAGCCAAGTTTTTACACCAGTTCAATGTATGCCGCGAGTTCTAGCACCAAAGTGATCGCTCACGTCAAGTTCTAGCACCACCGATATAATTGACTCTTCATCTTCTCTTGCACATCCTCCTGGAAGCCTTTCTTAGATGCCATCCCCTTCGTGAGTTCCCCATAAGCCTCCGCCAACCTATATTCAGCGCGCTTGGCAGTAGGAATGTTGCAGCTCCTGTTCTTCTTCTCCAAACGTCCACTACGCCTCTCGGAACAAGTAGATGCCCCGTCAATCTACACATGAATCGGTTCTCCGAGCAAGGACCGCGGCGCTGCGCAACTGAAACCGCTTAGAAACTCATCCAACAAGGTGGTTGATGGCACACCAATATCATCAAGTGGCTCCTTGGACCTAGAAGACACCATATTGGTAGTGCCCCCTGAAGCAAACGTCACCGAAGAGGAGGCAAAGGGAGGCACCTCTCCAACCAAACCATCAGGTAAGGCCTCCTCAAAATGCTCCAAATCATTGCTTGATGTGACTATCTCAGCAACCTTAGCTTGCTCTTCCTCACCTTGACATACCATCTCGTGTAGAGCTACATCCATAGCAGGAAGAACATCATCGGCGACAACAGAGGGCGCCGGCTCCTCATGCTCGCACCAGGGAGGAGGCACCCCCAAATGCTCCAGGGAAGAAAATCCCCCACCGTTCCCCAAATTCCCTCCCTCTCGCTCCTCAGGAGACTGGTTGAAGGCTGACAAATCAACCACTTTGCCACTGATAGCCTCCAGCCGCTCCAAGAGGCCCGAGACCTGGGCCGCCCAACCCTGCAGAGCACGGCCATGTCGCGGAGGGGTTGAACGATCTCCTCCACACGAGCGGTAACCAGAGCCTGCAATTCGTTGCGTAGCGCCTCGGTCTGAGCTGCAAAGAGGGGCTTCAGCAGCCCCAAATCAGCAGCCAAGGTCGACTCGTCGGGGTTGCTACAAGGGGACCCTTGAACGAGCCTAGTTGAAGCGGCAACAACAGAGGCCCACGAGCACTTTTGCAACCTCGGTGAAGGAGCTAGGGGCGGGTGCTTGGGGAGGCGAGGAGCAGCCGGCGGCAACAGGGCGCTGCGGAGATGACCGTGGCTGGCAAGGAGGCGGTCCGGACAGCCACGCTCGCGATGCCCAGAACGGCCGCAGCCCAGGCAGGTGACAGGCCCACGACAGTCGGCGACGAAGTGGTCTTCCGCCAAGCAACGGAAACAGAGCTCATATGCTCTCCGCTTGAAGGCGAGGGCGCGGTCGGTCTCCTTCTTGCAGAGCGGAAGCTTCTCCAACCTCCGGCGATGCTGGCCCCCGACCTCCACCCACCCCTTCTCTATAGATGCCAGCGATGCATCGGTCACGACCAGCAGCGTGAAATTCGGGGGGAGCCGATCTGGAGGTGGCGGCAGCTTGAGCGTTGGGAGGATCCCATGGCAATCCTCGGAGGCGGAGGGAGGAGGCGGCAGCTTGAGCGGAGGGAGGTGGTGGCAGCTTGAGCGTGCAGGAGAGACCCCGTCTTCGTCCTCGGCAGCCAAGGGCTCTGGATCTGGATCGGGAGAGGAGCTAGGACGGAGGGGAGGGCTGGGGGGTTGGTGCTTGGGGAGGGATAGGGGGGGGGGGGTGGAGAGGATGCCATGGTCAGGAGGACGTGGGGTGAGCTAAGCCGCAGCCGCAGCCGCGGTGGCAGTAGAGTCGCTGCTAGCGGGAGCTAGCGAACTGCACTTTGCACCCTCGTTGCCCTAAGAGGTTTGAAAAGAGACGGCGGACAGAAGTGGCGGCGCCTCAGGGCGTGGGGGACGTCCATGAGCGTCTTGCCGCCAGGGTGGTCCGGCGACCATGCTTGTATCTTCGGAGGTGCGTCGCCTGACCACGAGCCCTGCAGGATGAGAATCCTGGGGCCGCCATGACGGTTGGCGAGGCGGAGGTGGCGGTCGGCGAAGTCGTCCAAGGAGAGGGTCGCCGCCCAGGCGCGAGAGAGGCAGCGGCACCTGAACACCGACTTGGCCGGTAACCGTGCCAAGACGTCCTCGATGACATGGTCTGGGAGCACCGGGCATGGCTCCACCATGTATTTTGGAATGGACGCACGTCGTAACAAATCGATCGCACGCGGTCGAGAACGCGCTATAAAGAACGGCGATCCTGCGTGCTTATTACCCTCGTGGACGGACTCGAGCTATACCTATACAGCTTGGAGTCGGGACGCCTACTCAATCGGGATCCCTAGGCAGCATGGACGTACGACGTGTCCATTGATACGCAACTCAAACGCTCGTGCAAACGAGAGACTTTTCTTTTTTACTTTTCCAGAAACGAAAGGAAGCAAGGAGCGCTCGTTGCCTACACTGCAAGACGTCGGCACGAGCACGACGTAAGGCAGCAGGAGCATGCGTTGAGTTGCGTTGCGTGCAATAGGTCGTCGCGGCGGCCATTGGGAGGTGCAGGTGAGCCTTGAGCGCTCGCCGGCGGCCGACCTCATTGCTGCGGGGAACCTCCCAGACAACTACGTCCATGCGCTTGGCCGTCGAGACCCCGCGATCCTCTTCTCCGTCGATTTCGTTTCAAGTCGCATCCTTTCCGCCGCCCGGAGCCAATAAAAGTCGTATCTCCCCGCATCACGGCCATCGACAATATGTCGTCAATTTGATTCCATCGATCTCTCAGCTCTCTCTCCATTCAATCATTGCAAAAATGCAGCAGGGACGATGGCCGGAAAGGGTTGCCGGCAGCAGGGAGTGCAGCACCCGACGCTCGTGCGGTGTTTTTGCGACGGGGCACTGATATGTGAAACGGGCAAGGTGTTTATGTGTGAGGGAGTGAGGGGAAGGAACGAATTGCAAAGAAATTGCTGAAGGCTTCAGTACCATACACATTAACCAAATATCCTACTCTTACATAAAGCTTCTACAAAATCTGTATATGCAGTAGTTTAGTTCGATTGGTAACAACTCTTCTATTTTTTAGCTAACCGTTGTCGCGAATCAACCTGTGGTTGAGTTGGTTAGGTGGACAGTGGTATCCCCAATCCACCAGGGTTCAAATCCTGATGCTCGCATTATTCCTGGATTTATTTCAGGATTTCCGGCGATACGCTTTCAGTGGGAGGAGACGTTCCCGTCGACGACGAGGCGCCTACGGTGACTTCGTAAATCTCAAGATGATATGCCGGCTCAGTAGGATGAGTGTATGCGCGTGTATATGAGTGCTTGTGTCTGTACTGATGCTTAAAAAAAAAGCTAACCTTTGTCGGAATGAACTAGTATGTAAACTTTTGTAGAACTCATAAATAGTAATAGCATTGCTTCTCATTAATTGTGGATTGACTAGAAGTACCCTCTTCATTTACTGACAAATACACAATATTTGGTAGCAGATTTAATTTAATAGTATATTTCATGTCACCATATATTTACACAAATATGTTGTTCAATTGCAAAAATTGGCGAGCATGGCAATGGGTATCATCATGGTCTAGTCTAGTATTTACAAGTATACAACATATATAATGTTGTTTTGCACATACTCTGCTTGGTCTTCAGTCCAGTCATATTTGATGAGTAACTGTTTCAGTAGTTCAGTCGTTTTATTTGGAAATCGCTGCTCTCGATCATTGCGCGCCAGCTCCGGCAAACAAACCTGAGCCTTGTAAGGGTGCTTATCGACGTCCGTCGTAGCACCAGTGACATGGCGAAGATTATGTCCTCGTGCGGCTGCCCGGGATAGGCGATGCTTTCCTCGTAGAATGTGGGATGCCCTATGACCATGCCTTTATTAGAGAGCAAGCCACTTTGGTCCAGGAGATTCTCCATATCGCCGGTTTCAGGGTTGTACGCGCACAATTCGAAATCCGCTGCGTGGGAGAAGCCGTGGCGTGGTTGTACACGTACGAGAACTACGCGACGGTCGATCATGGCGAGTGGGCTGACGAATCGACCGGTGCGCATGAACCTAAATACCTCCGGCGACGATGTGTCCAGGTCGATTATGCAATGCAGATCCCAGGTACTAGTTTCATGTCTCCTTAGTAGCCAGATGTAGTAGAGATGCGGCCATGACCATTCGACCTTCCTGACTACCCTGCTAATGAGGCATAAGCGCCCGCCCATCTCCGTCAAGTAGTGCTGAAGTACGCTATCTCTATGCTCGTTGAGTGGGAACTGCACGGTTCCAAAAGTCTCGTCGCTGAGAGAGAAAGTGGCGATGAAAGCCCAAGTTTGCCGCTTACAAGGGGGGTTGAGCTTGCTCGTGGCCAACCAATGCACATGACCTTGTGCAAATACGCTCTTGTCGTCTTGCTTTACCCAGCCCGGCGGTCTCTCCCGGGCACCTCCGTTCGCCGGCCTCCAGAGCCCCCCGGAGTTTACCACACGTAGACCTCGCATCCAGCGCCAGATGCCGGGAGGTTATCCTCGTCGGGTCCGCGGTAGTAGACACGTACAACTTTGTGTTTCTTACTGATCGCGTCGTAGCCGATCCCTAGACTCGCATACCTACGGTCACGTACGGGGCAGCCTATGTGCCGGCCCTCTGGGAGGGCCGCCATCTGGCCAGTGGATGGGTTGAACACGAAGTGTAACTTTGCACCGATGGCCTCGACGATGACCAGGCCGCGACACTGCATGGTGTCGACAAGTAGAACGACATTGTCCGCGTCGGTGTCCCGGCTGTTGCGTCTGACGAGAGGCCACAGCGGACCGCGGTTACACCGTGTGGCTGCACCGTGGAACTCCATGAGCGTCGTGCAGGCAGGGTGTTCCGGCGACCACGCGTGGATCTTCGGGAGTGACTCGCGAGACAGCGCGGCCTGCATGATGAGAATCCTGGGGCCGCCGTGACGGTTGGCGAGACGGAGATGGCGGTCGGCGAAGTCGTCCGTGGAAAGCGTGGCCGCCCAGGCGCGAGAGAGGCAGTGGCACCGGAGCACCGTCTTGGCCGGCAGACGCGCCAAGATGTCCTCGATGACATGGTCCGGGAGCACGTGATAGCATGGCTCCGCCATGGCCATGGCGGCTGCTGAAGCCCGAGGAGATTTGTCTGGAGCGCACCTAGGTCGGAACCGTATGAGCGCGTCTGAACAAGCAGGCTAACGAGAACGCGTAGCTACAGATCGATGGATGTACTTATAGGGCGCTTCAGGCTGTCCGGATCGTATCCTATAGTTGCAGTCGGAATCTATTAGGGCATGTATAATAGTGCTATCTTAGGAGTGTCACGTAGGATAAATAATTAGATGGAGGAGAGAGAATTCATAAGAGAAGGCTTGTCTTCTTTTATTTAAGATAAAACAAAAGATGATCTCTTAGCATGATATATCTTACCACATTTTTAAGAATTGCTAGTTATTGAAGATAAGACTAAGAGATGACCCATTGTAGACATTTTTCTTTGTCATTTCTAAATTACATGCAAAACTTAAGATAAGACTATCTTATCAACCATTGTACATGCCCTTATGTATAAGATAGAAACGGCGTCTTATTAGGCAACGTTACAAACGGAAGCAGCGGGGTCTATTAGGCAACGTACAAACAAACTGAAGACTTGGTTAACTGTCGTGTTTGGTAAGTACTATGTTTTTTTAGACAACCTCACGAAGCTTTTATTAAGTCGTCACAATGTTTACAGAGATGGAGGGAAGATCTCCGGGGTGGCCCAGCCACACACGGCGTCTTCTTTTTAGAAAAGGAGGAATGCCCCCGGCCTCTGCATCTGGACGATGCATACGGCCAATTTATTAATTATTAAAATAAGACCTTACAAAGTCGTACAACAGTAAGACTAAAGCCACCATCTTCGAAACCTCTGTCGCTACTCCTATCTAACTGATGAAGGGGCGCTAGTTTGGGCCTAATACCAAACAAACATCGCAGCCAAATCTAACATCTAAAGACCTGAGGTCCCAATTAGGACGCCTGCCGGGTATGGGCACCCACCAGTCCAGCGTGCTCCTCAACCAGGACGCCTGCCGGGTATGAGGCCGCCACAGCCACCTGCCACATATCCATCTTCAAAGTTGTACTGTTGCATCGACCTTGCCCGGTCTCGTTGCCGCCGACGCCACCACGACGCCAGACAGCGTCGACCTCCTGCGCGTGTCCGTCACCACACATCTGACGCCAAGCCTCCGTTGCTCCATGCCGCCAAGAGCAGCCGCCAAGAATATGTAGAACGAAACACCGCTCCACCGAAAGCGAGGCAACACACCCCCACCCCTCACCTGCAGACCCTTCCATCCGATCCCAATGTCCTTGGTGTCGCCTCTAGGAAGGTTACGGTGCACGGGGCGCCGCCAACGCGCGATCCGCATCGGATCTTGGGATTTCACCCAGACATGGGTCGGAGTGGAGAGATGGTGCCCTCAGCAGCACCCCCAAGGATGAAAGCGGCAACAAAAAGTGGCGTCGCCGCTGCCGGCCAGCCAAGGCGGTCAAGGTTTCCCCCGGACACCGATCTGCTCCACCAGAACACGCCGGAGTTGGATCTGGCAAGATCCAAACCGAACCGGGGACTGGGAAGGGATGCATGGAAGGGAAGGGGGGCAATACCTCCAAATCTGGCACGCCTGCGGCTCACCGTCCTCACGGCCGAACCCTCAGGCACGCCGGACGCCACGCCAGTAGGGGCCGCCGCCCTGGATCCGATGGCCTCCACGAAGAAGCGCCGAAGACCCCGCCGCCACCTTCCCCGGCGCCCGCGCGGGCTTTCCCGGCGTTCTTGTCCGGTGGCGGCGAGGGGGTGGGGGGAGGCGGCAGGGGAAAACCCTAGACTCCCCTAAGTCGCCCTAGGGGCGACGGGAGGGACGGGAGGGATATTTCCTCCTAAAATGGGGGAGAATTTCGGGCCACACACGACGTCTGACCCCCAAAGATAAAGCACGCTTCGCTAAGTTGTGAGTTTAATAATTTGAGCTTCTAAATTCATGGCTATCCTTACAAAAGTCAAATTCTAAGGAGTGGTGTATTATTTCATGTGCAATGGCTCCATAGGAGGACGCATTCTCCTTCTTCAGATCATCCACCACCTGTTTACAATCAGATGCAACATGGATACGTCTTTGGTAGAGGTCCTTCGCTAGTGCTAATCTTTCCGTGATCGCAATCATCTCAAGAATCTCTGGGTCCGCAATATACCTCAAGACCAGTACCGATGCGTCCAAAAATAATCCTTCTGAACTTCTGCAAATCGCCCCAACGGCCCCAAATCTAGCATGCCTTGGGGCCGCAGCATCTACATTGATCGTAACACATCCTGTGGTAGGAGCCTGCCACTGGGTCAGCCTAGGAGCTTTAGCACCATTCTGTTTTGGTTCCCTTGCGTTGCTATACTTTATATCGTTACTAGCAAATATGCATGTGCGTTGCAACGGGAGACAAAAGATTATGCCTCACCAAATAAGTATGACTCAATATCCTGATGTATGAGCATACTCTATTTTAACATAGTGGCTCACCATGTTGCCTTTTGTTTATTTTTTTCACCCTAGCCGATGATGGTCGCGATGTCCACGTGATCACAATGCATTCCCCGGTAAATCCCAAGGCTATGAATTTGCCAGTGCATGCCACACTTATCATCATGTTGCGCAAGGGAACGTTTAAAATTTTAAAAACAAATCTCATTGACCACGAACTACTCCCAATGCCAAGATATATAAAGACTTTCGAAAAACTAATCAAATCCTAGACATAAAATACTTTTGAATAAGTGAACAATTTTTTGAATCGACAATTTTGTTTTGAAATTTTTGACATTGTCAAAAAAAATCATGAACATTAGTTTTGTTTACAATTTATTTAAATATATGAACCGGTTTCGGATTCATTAACATTTTTGACTCAACAAATAATTTTTGAATCAACGAACTTCTAAAAAAAATTGGGGATCAAATTTTTAGTTTTATTTTTGTGAATGGACATTTTTTTTAGATTCCCGAATATGTTTTGAATACACGATCATTTTTTCAAAATCATGAACATGATTTTATTTCCCGACCATTTTTTCTAAATTGTGATTTTTTTTATAATTTTGTGAACAGTTTTGCAAAAACACCAACATTTTTTGAATCTGCAAAAATTTTATGATTTTATAAACATTTTTGAATTCACATATATTTTTATGATTTCTCAAACATTTTTTTTGAAAACTCATAACTTTTAGAATATTAAAATCCTGAATTAATTTAAATAAGAAATAAGAAAGAAAACAAAATGAGAAAAGAAAAGACAAAAAAGTAAAATGAAAAAAACAGGGGAGTAAGGCCCTGCACATGGGCCGGCCCATGAACGTATACATGGGTAGGACATGCGTGCGAAAAGAAATATAAAAATTGTGGAAGTTGGGATTCAAACCCTGGTCTAGTCGCTATGGGAGCGATCAGCCAACCACTTTGTCGCTCATCGTTCTGTGACTTATTCTCGTCGCGCCGCTATATGACCACGAAGGAGGCGGTGATTTTTGGTCCAAAAACTTGAATCGTTTCCCACTTATGGGTGGTATTGATGGGTAATTTTTACCAACTTAGAGGGTAATTTTAATGAAGGACGACCAAAAGCGAAAGCCACTTTATTAGTAGGTAAAGATAAAATAGGAGGTAAGTACTATGTAACACCTCACCTTTGGGTTGTCACGGTCGGGTTTATAACCTGGGCCTGGGCTTTGATATGGGCCATGGGCCAACGTTGTGTGGGTTTGGTGCTAGTAGTATAAGTCATGTGCTTGTACTCCTGAGAGGGGCATCGATCAATAAATGAAACAAGGCACCTTCTCCTTCCTTCAGTTCGTCTCTTTCCCCATCTCATGCTTTGCTAATCCCCATCCCATACTCCGATTCTACTGATTTCTCACCCCATTTCCTGTTGTATTCGAGTCACCATCATGTTCTCAACCCAATCATAGGTTGGGACATGACAATATGGTATTCAGAGCCACAAAAAATTCACCACCCACTTCCTGCCTACCAGGTGTTTGACGAAATGTCGAGCCACCAAGAGGTGTTCACCGGCAGCGTTCTCTGTGTCACCGTGCACCATGTATACTACCCGGTCACTGAGGAGATGCTGCAACAGGTGTTTGCAGCATATGGCATGGTGAAGATCTCCGTGTTACAAAGAATTAATCATGTGGACGCGGTGGTTCAGCTTCGATCAAGACGCGGAGCAGCGCGGACTCTCGCTTTGCATGGCCGGTGCATCTACGAGCATGCATGCATCCTTGACATCCGGGACGTGTTGTCGGAGTAAAACATCTGCTTGTGCTCGCTGCTCGAGCTAAAGCAGACTGCAACTGTGGCCGAGTACACGACAGCATTCCGGGAATGCGTAAATCGCGTGTTGGATCTCAACCCCACCCTAAGCATCAAGTGCTTCGTCCACCAGTACCTGGAGGGCTTGCACACGGATATTCAAGCAGTCATCCGGTCGCAATCGGCGTCCAGCATCACCAGAGCATCGTCCCTTGTCGGATAAGGGAGGAAGAAATCATGAAGGATGAGGTGGTGGATGCTGAGGAGATTGACGATGGCTTTGAACATTGGGTTCACGGCCTACGGAGACCCTCACTGACGTCTCCCCCGAGCTTGCTGTCCTGTGGAGTGTGACGCCATCCTCCACAACTCCTCCAGTGGTAGCACCGAACCCACTAGAGCGGCCATTTTCCGTTCTCGAGTTGGACATCATGGCGCCGACAAGGTGCGCGACCTTATGATTTGATGACGACATTGGCGTGCCGAAACCCATGTTTCAGCCAGGTGTGACTCCACGTATCAAGCAACAAGGGCAAGTACTCAGACCTTCGCCATGGCTGTCATTCATTGATGAGCACACAAGTATAGCTCGCGGCACTATTGCCGAACCGCCACCATGCCATCGAACAGGGTTGTGGTTACCTGTTCCTCCATAGAAGTAACACTTGACACAACAGATTCAAAGGTACTGCAATTCGTGAGTCATCTCTCACACTCTCCTAGTAGTATCATTATCAATGCTCTACGCAATTACGGTGTGATGTGGTGTCTGGCTGATGTATTCTCGAAGCTTATGAAATGGTGGTCCGATATAGTGCAGCCAACGAGTGCACTTTCTGCAGCTCTTTTTCCTGTTAAACGACATGGCATTGAAATTCCTATGCAAGTCTTGGTTGTCGGTTCTCTTCTGAACCTATTTTGGAGTAAGGCTGCACCTAGTTCTCTGATGACCAATTTTCTAAATGGTAGACATAAGTTAAAATATATCTGGGGAGCATAGTGTGTACATTGTTATGTCTTAAAGAAATCTATCGGAGAAGAGAAGTCAGAGAAGAGCTTTCATGGTTGTGTAGCAGGTAATCAGGCCATGCGATTATGTTGGGCAGAAATGAAACCATTGAGCCAAGTCTGTCACCCATTTATTCTGCACATGCACAACACAGTGAATGACGAGCCAACTTCCAGTGTTATCGTTGCATCTTGTGACGGTGCATACAATCTGAGTTACATTTCTGTGCTTAAGTGGAGGACGTTCCATCAAGGGTATTCTATTGGAGGCAACAAGGTAAAGCTGTCACACTACAGCACAACAGGTGCAAAGAACTATATCTTCTCCGTCATAATTATGAAGCATTTCACATACTCTATTGGGAATCTGCTCGACATTTCACACGTGGTCTGGCCCTGGAGTTTTCTTCTGTTTGACATTGGGAAGATGTGGAACTATTTTCCATTGCCGCAGCCAAAGCTGCCATGGTTGTTGTCTTCTCAAGTAATTTACCCCAAAGTGCTATTGGGCATTCCTTTCGCAAGAAAGTTATGCTTGGATGATGTTTTCTGGAGGTGTAAGAAATGTGGGTCATGTAATCAATATGTGCAGCTAGCTAGTACAATTGTTGTAGCTCACAGGCAGTTCCTTGAGACCAGTGAGGTTGTCAATACAAAGCTTAACTGGGAAACTGAACTTTTTTCTAGAGACCTCTTATTTGGCTGGTACGCTGAACTGAAGACTGTTGAATGGCATTTTTCTCTAGTACAACCAGCTCATCTTGATTGTCTTCGACCACCGGCTGAACCTCCTAATAGTGAAGGATGTGAAACTGTGCTCAGTTATGTTCGGTTAATCTTGAGAAGAGTTATAGGTATCTCTCATGACATTTCAACCACTGAACTTGTGTTCAACTGCTATAGTTTAGTGGTAAGAAATGCATACAATAGTGATTCCACAGTCTGCAATGCAATAACGAACCTGGAGTACTTATCACTTAAGTTTGCTAGTATAGTTGAATATTCTTTCTACGTCATAATTCACAGTAAATGGTGGGTATTACTGGTGACCATGCAAACTGTGATGGGAGGCACTAATAATATGGCGAGCAGCTCGAATGGGGGTCGTTTGATTGCTGACAATTGGTTGTCAGCTATTCTGTGAGTACAACTACAACTACCTAGTTCCTTAGAAGCTAATGTGTGGTCTGTGCAACAAATATCCAGAACTCCTGTGCAAGTCTTTGACACTTGCCCAGTCCTAAAATTATTGCCAAGTTGTTTTGCATCTGTTCTTCTTATGATAGATTTCATGGAGGATAGCACTCAGTTGAAATATAAATGGAGAGCACCCTCTTTGATTGAAGAATTCCTAGAGGGAGTTCTAGTTTGGCAAAATGGTAGCATTTGCCGTTTATTGAGAGAAGTTACTTCTGCAATACATGAAAAAGCTACAGAATTGCTTTCTTGGCCACCACGTACATGCACACAATGGACTTTACATGCAAGTGCTAAAAATTCCTGGTTCAACTCTTGGCTAGTGTTGCTATTGTTCAGGGAGATTTGTTTATTTCAAGCCTTGTCTGACTACCATGTTACTGGAACTCTAGTGCTAAACAAGCTCATGAGCCTAGCACCTGTAGATAGTACAGGATATGGTGTGCCGCTTCAAGTTGAGGCCCTGGTTATCATTATTTCCTGTGTGCCACTTCAAGTTGAAGTTCTCATGGATATAGGGGTTCTCATGTTTTTACTCACCAGCTGGTCCGACTTCCTTGATACTCCCTCCGTTCCAAATTACTCGTCGTGGTTTTAGTTCAAATTTGAACTAAAAGCACGACGAGTAATTTGGAACGGAGGGAGTACCATACAGTGCAACTCTGATTTTTTTTGGACTGCTCCTCTATATTGTTCTGAACAATTCCAATGGGTAATTGCATGGGCATTCTTTATTGGCTTCAATGGCAGTCCAGGACATATTCTACGATTGATGCTCAACGGCATTTTCAAGGTATTATGCAATATGTGTGTTGTTCCCGTGTCTACTCTCCTTGGCCAGGGATTAGCTATATTGCAATTCATCTACGCGCCTCTTGTTTACACTTGCTGGAGCTCTCTATTAGGGGATTCAGGTTCCATTCTTGCAAGTCAAAATGTGGAACCAAGGGTGCTTCCTAAGGCAAAGGAAAAGGTGCAACTCTACACAGGCCAGCATGTTCCTCCTGGTGGTCCAATGGAAAATATTAAGATAATTGGCATTGAGTTGGGAGTCCTGAGCAGAACCAAACACACTGGGGAGGATTGCAATTTCTTTCATCAGCTTGTGATTCACAGTATGATCATCCTCAAACACATACTCTTCGGCTTTACAAGTGTGGCGGCATTCTTGATTCAAGGATGTTCATCATTGGCTTGAGGGCAAGCCAAATTTCAAGGGAGGAACAGTGTAACACCCCACCTTTGGGTTGTCATGGTCGGGTTTATAACCTGGACCTGGGCTTTGATATGGGCCATGGGCCAACGTACTGTGGGTTTGGTGCTAGTAGTATAAGTCATGTGCTTGTATTCCTGAGAGGGGCATCGATCAGTAAATGAAACAGGGCACCTTCTCCTTCCTTCAGTTCGTCTCTTTCCCCATCTCATGCTTTGCTAATCCACATCCCATACTCTGATTCTTCTGATTTCTCACCCCATTTCCTATTGTATCCGAGTCACCATCATGTTCTCAAACCAATCATAGGTTGGGACATGACATTTTAACCAATAATGAGGCTGGCTAACTCACATGGACAGGGCTCCCCCGATCGGTTCCTTCGATGGTCGTTAGATCGTGGTCAACGGAGTCTTTTTTTGCGTCCTATCCATCGAATCTTCACTGAAATTGACCTCTACAGTTTTAACTGGGCGGTAGATCCTAGCCGGGAATGACGCGTGGGCCCCATGCTAGGTCGAATTGGCTGGGTGCCGGTTTCTTTGGTGCGCGGGGCAGCCACTCCTGCCGTGGCCATGCGTGCGAAGCCTGCATCATGGTCGCTGTGTGGGCGCGGGTTTTGCGCTGCCCCTTGTTTTCCCTCTCGCTGGCTGGTGGTGCGGCTGCAGGTGAGCCTGTCTGCCACATGGTCCCGCGTGTCGGCTTCCTGGTGTGTTTTTCCCGTGTGCATGTTGCTCGTTTCGTCTGGATTGCCATGGCTGACCTCATGATTTGGTCCTGTCGAGAGTGGGTGGGCGAGCGGCGTATGGAGAGTGGGCGAGCGGTCTCGTCTTATGGGCGAATGGCAGCGCCATGCCACGTCCTTTCCGGGTTGTACTACCGCTTCTTTTATCCCCAGGTCATCCATTACCATCTTCCGTGACAGCGCTGCTCGCTGCTGCTTGGGTCCCGCGTTCGCTGGCCCCGTGCGTCACTGGGCTAGAGTGTTTGCCTACGTTTGCTTTGACCCGTCGCCCATCTGTCCATGCCTGGGTGGGGTGGGTGCTTACTCTGCCCGGGTTGGTGGTTGGACTGGATTTGCTTGGGCGCTCGTGTGTTGTGCCGCGTGCCGCTGACTGTGGGACAGGCGCTGGGATGGGGCCACCATTCTGTTGCTCGTTGGTGTATTTTTGTGCGTGTGTTTGTGCTTAGGCTCGCTGGTGGCTTGTTATTGTGCCCCACGCTTGGGCAGGGGGGGCGCAATGGACGTGCGTGCACTGCAGCGTGGGCATGTGTGACCGGCATGTTCATCATCGGTGCCCAGTTTGGTGGGTGCCCTCTGAGGGAGTCCTAGACTAAGGGGTCCTCGGGCATCCGGCCTGTTAGCCATGGGCCGGACTGATGGGCTGTGAAGATATGAAGACCGATGACTGCACCCATGTCCGTATGGGACTCTCCTTGGCGTGGAAGGCAAGCTTGGCGACCAAATATGTAGATTCCTTTCTTTGTAACCGACCTTGTGTAACCCTAGATCCTCCCGGTGCCTATATAAACCAGAGGATTTAGTCCGGAAGAGAGAAATTCATTATCGTAGCCATACAAGCTAGACCTCTAGGGTTTAGCCATTACGATCTCGAGGTAGATCAACTCTTGTAATACTCGTATTCATCAATATCAATCAAGCAGGACGTAGGGTATTACCTCCATAGAGAGGGCCCGAACCTGGGTAAACATCGTGTCCCCTGTCTCCTGTTACCATCGACCTTAGACACACAGTTCGGGACCCCCTACCCGAGATCCGCCAGTTTTGACACCGACACTGGTGCTTTCATTGAGAGTTCCACTATGCCGTTGACAAAAGGTTTGATGGCCCCTTCAATCGTCAATAGTGACGATGTCCAAGGAGAAACCTTTCTCCCTGGACAGATCTTTGTATTCGGCGGCTTCACACTACGGGCCAACTCGTTTGGCCACCTGGAGCAGATCGAGAGCTACGCCCCTGGCCATCAGGTCAGGTTTGGGAGCTTGAACTACGTTGCGGACTTCCGTGGAGACTTGATCTTCGCTGAATTTGAGACCGCGGCTACCACTCCTGGCCACCCTGAGAGACATGACCTAAATCTGCCATCGGACAGCATCCAGGAGATAGCTCCCGTAACTGCTCTGGCCTTAAATTTGGAGCAGACTGCGCCATCCAAGGACCAGAGGCTCAGCCCTGCCACGGAGGCCACAGATTCCTCGGCGTTGGAGCCGCACATAGACTTGATCTCATACGATACCTGTCCCACCAGAACTCCTGACTCACCTCCGGCTGTAAGTTCCGAACCATGTGAGCACGTGGACGCCGAACTGGATCATTTATCGATCTTTGAATTCAGCGCCGTGGACATCTTCAAGCACTCGCCTTTGGGTGACGTGCTAAACTCATTCAAAAACATGTCCTTGCGGGGGATTTACAGCCGAACTATATCCGGTTCGAACTAGAAGCTGATGATAGGGAATTTCACTCCCCACCCGCCACCCACTTTATAGCCACTATCGAAGACTTAGCCGACATGCTCGATTACGGCTCTAATGACATCGACGGTATGGACGACGATGCTAGAGACGAAGAGGCCCAGCACCCGCCGTTCACCGGACGTTGGACGGCCACTTCCTCGTACGATGTGTACATGGTGGATGCACCAAAGGAGAACATCGGTGATGGCAAGGAAGATCCAGCTGAGGATAAACCTTTTGAAATAGAATCCAAGCGTCGGCGTCAGCGGCGCCGCTCTAAGTCACGCTGCAGTAAAGACAGCAATACCGGCACAGGAGAAGATAACACTCCAGAAGGTGCCGAAGACAACCAAGACCTCGTTAATATAGCTAATGAACAAGATGAACGAGAAGATGGGCAGGTCAGCCCTGGTAAACAGGCCATGCATGAAGACTCAGAGGACAGAAGTTATCTTCCGCTCTCTAAGGACGAGGTGAGCCTCGGCACCGACGATTTCATCCTGCCTGAGGAACCTCCTGAGCAGGAGCGCTTCAAGCGCCAGCTAATAGCCACTGCAAGGAGCCTGAAAAAGAAGCAGCATCAGCTTCAAGCTGACCAAGATCTGCTCAATGATAAATGGACTGATGTCCTAGCAGCCGAAGAACATGGCCTCAAGCGCCCAACAAAAAGCTACCCAAAGTGCAAATTGGTACCTCAGTTTGATGAGGAGGCGCCGGAATACTTACCACCATCGTACAATGCGGCCGACTGACCACCACATGGTCGGGACAAAACGGCAACTCACGCCGAACACCAGCCTGCCCTGCCTCATCGCATAGGTAGAGGTAAATTAGCCCAAGACCATACATATGACCTTTGGCAAAACCTGAACAATAAAGCATGACACACTAGATCAATCTACGGATCTCGAGGACGTGCCTTGACACGCGACGACGGCCACCTATTCGGACATGACAAACTTAGTCATGTGCAGGCTGGAAACCGCAGACGGACTCCATCAGAGCTACGTCGCGATACGGCCCGATATAGAGGCGCCGCACACCCTCATTGCTTGACTGATGAGGTCATGGATCATGAATTCCCAGAAGGGTTCAAACCCATGAATATAGAATCATACGATGGGACCACAGACCCCGCGGTGTGGGTCGAAGATTTCATTCTCTACATTCATATGGCCCGCGGCGATGACCTCCACGCCATCAAATACCTTCCTTTAAAACTCAAGGGGCTAGCTCGGCATTAGCTCAACAGTCTGCCTGAAAATTCTATTGGCAGCTGGGAGGACTTGGAGGAGGACTTCCTCGATAACTTCCAAGGTACATATGTTTGACCTCCGGACGCTGATGACTTAAAACATATAGTTCAGCAGCCCGGAGAGTCCACCAGGAAATTCTGGACTAGGTTCTTAACTAAAAAAACTAAATCATCGATTGTCCGGATGACGAAGCCCTAGCAGCCTTCAAACACAGCATCTGCGACGAATGGCTCGCTCGCCACCTCGGCCAAGAAAAGCCAAAATCCATGGCAGCCCTCACGGCACTCATGACCCGCTTTTATGAGGGCGAGGATAGTTGGTTGGCCCGTAGCAAAAACAATGCAAGGGATGCCGGCACCCCTGAAGTTAAAAATAACAAAGACAAGTCTTGACGCAACAGATACAAGCATCGAAACAACAGTGACAACACCGTGGATATGGCGGTCAATGCTGGATCTAGTGGCTCTAAGTCCGGTCAGCGGAAAAAGCCGTTCCGAAAGAGAAATTCAGGCCAATCCAGCTTGGACCGCATACTTGATCATCCGTGCCAGATTCATGGCACCCCGGACAAACCACCCAATCATACAAATAGAGATTGCCGGTTTTTTAAACAGGCCGGTAAATTAAACACCGAGAACAGGGAAAGGGGATCGCAAAGCGAGGATGATGACGAAGAGCCCCGGCAACCGAACACGGGGGATAGAAGAAGTTTCCCCCTCAGGTCAAAATGGTGAACATGATATACGCTACCCACATCCCCAAGAGGGAGTGCAAGCGTGCGCTCAGGGACGTCTATGCGATAGAGCCAGTCGCCCCAAAATTTAATCCATGGTCGTCATGCCCGATCACTTTTGATCGCCGGGATCATCCGACCAGTATCCGTCATAGTGGCTCAGTCGCACTGGTCCTAGAACCAATAATTGAAGGGTTTCACCTGACCCGCGTCCTTATGGACGGAGGTAGCAGCCTCAATCTGCTCTATCAGGATATAGCACGAAAAATAGGCATTAACCCATCACAGATCAAGCCCACTAGAACTACGTTCAAAGGAGTCATACCAGGTGTGGAGGCCCGCTGTACGGGCTCAATCACACTATAGGTTGTCTTCGGATCTCCGAACAACTTCCGAAGCGAGGATTTAATCTTCGATATCGTCCCCTTCCGTAGTGGCTATCATGCACTGCTCGGACGAGCTGTGTTTGCTCGATTCAACGCAGTACCACACTATGTTTATCTCAAGCTCAAGATGCCCGGTCCATGCAGCGTCATAACGGTCAATGGAAATACGAAATGCTCCCTTCGTACAGAAGAGCACACAGCTGCCTTAGCAGCAGAAGTGCATAGCGGCCTTCTCAAGGAGAACCTTAATTCGGCTGCCGAGCCCACGGACACCATAGTTTGACCAGATTTGACCAAAATTCAAAAAAACTGAGATACTTATTTAGTAACACTAATATTATTGCGTAATTATTTAGTAACACTCTATATTTCTTGAATCAGTTGTTTGACCGGTTTGACAAGATTTAACCAAAATTCAAAAAAAACATAAATTAGAGCATATCTTTTTTTCCTTTTACAATTTTGTCATTTCAAAAATTGTCCTAAACCCTAAACCCGGGACTTAAAACGTCGAAAACTCTATGCTAAACAGTAAAAACTAAGGGTTTAAACCATAAAACCTAACCCTAAACGCTGAAATCTAAACCCTAGCACTAAACGCTAAAAACGTCTAAAACGCCCAAAAACTCTATTTTCCCTTTGGAATTTTGTGATTTTAAAAAATTGTCGAAACGGAAAACTGGTTCATGTATTTTTCTGAATTACGATGATTTAGTTATAATTTTTTCAAGTTTGAAAATTGCCCTATAGTCCCGGTTTGTGTCTCCAACCGGTACTATAGGTCAGACCCCTTTAGTACCGGTTCATGGCATGAACCGGTACTAAAGGTCTAACCTTTAGTACCGGTTCGTGCCATGAACCGGTACTAAAGGTGATCGTGGGGCCCTGGCCTGACGCCAGCCTGCCACCACCCCTTTAGTACCGGTTCGTGCCACGAACCGGTACTAAAGGTTCAACACGAACCGGCATTAATGCAAATCTCTTCGAACCGGCACTAATGGTACCATTAGTACCGGGCCAAAATCAAACCGGCACTAATGTGCTTCACGTTTGACCCTTTTTCTACTAGTGCATCCGGGGCATCCCCAAGCTTAGGCTCCTGGTTGTCCTTTAATATTACCTTGGGGTGCCTTGGGCATCCCCAAGCTTAGGATGTTTCCACTCCTTATTCCTTAGTCCATCGAATCTTTACCCAAAACTTGAAAACTTCACAACACAAAACTTAACAGAAAACTCGTAAGCTCCGTTAGTATAAGAAAGCAAATCACCACTTAGGTACTGTCAAGACAAGATTCATAATTTTTCTCACATGATTCCTACTTTACCATATAATTTCTACAATTTATATTAAGCAATATAAGCCATAGAAACTAGAAAACAAGCAAACTATGCATCGAAAACAGAATCTGTCAAAAACAGAACAGTCTGTAGTAATCTGTAACTCTCGAATACTTCTGTATCTCCAAAAATCCTTATAAATTAGGAAGTACTAGGAATTTTTTTATTAATCCTCTTCAAAAAGAATCAGTATTTTATCGCGCTTCTGTTAAAAATGAAAACTAATATCCTGGGTGCAAAAGTTTCTGTTTTTCAGCAAGATCAAATCAACTATCACCGTAAGCCATCCCAAAGGACTTACTTGGCACTTTATTGAAACAAAAACTATAAAACATGATTACTACAGTAGCTTAATCACGTGAACACACAAAAACAGTAGGTATAATTGTTGGGTTGTCTCCCAACAAGCGCTTTTATTTAATGCCTTCAAGCTAGGCATGATGATTTCAATGATGCTCACAAAAAAGATAAGAACTGAAACATAAAGAGAGCATCATGAAGAATATGAAGCAATCATGTTTTACATATGTGATAAATATGGTTGATGGCGGATATATGGCTTTGATATACATAGTAAGATGCCTTCTATTGAAAGATTGCCTGTTCATTTGTTAAATAAACACATGGTGTGTTTCAATGTTAAAGCAAACCTAAAGTCAGTTGCTGACGATGCGTGGCTACAAAGAACAATGTTAACCGAGTGGTTTGCAGCTAATAGATGCTATGCAAATTCTAGGTCTCTTACTTATTGTGACTTCCCAACCAAATGGACTTGGCTAGCAAGCAAAAAACAATGGATTCCTAAGACCTTGAGCTCTAGGATTGGTAGGATTTATTTTGTGCACCCTAAAGCTGGAGAGCTTTTCTATCTTAGAACGCTCCTGATGGTTGTCAAAGGTGCCATGTCTTATATGCATGTTAGAACTTATAATGGGATTGTGTATGAAACCTTTAAGGAGGCATGTGCTGCTAGGGGCTTGCTTGGAGATGATCTTGAATGGTATAGTGCGTTTGGTGAGGCTTTGACCTAGGGTATGTGGGATCAGCTACGCAGGCTTTTTGTTACAATCCTTGCCCATTGTGGAGTTAGCGATGAAAATTCTTTTTTTTTAAATATTGGTCACACATGGCTGAGGATATTAAGTACAATATCAAGCGCTCTTTTTGTGATGATAGTCATGTTGTGCCTCCTGATGAGCTGAGAGACATGTTGCTTGATAAACTGACCATTCTATTTAGTAAAAATGGTTCTAATATTCTAGACCACACACTACAAAAAAAGACACATCCGTGACATTTTAGGCGAACGATTTTTTTTCTGTCATACTTATGACGATAATTGTGACAAAACCCGATATCATCATAGATGTGGTGGGGTCCTACTTCTATGAAAAAAATCATGACAAAAAATGGGCTTTTTGTCCTGGGCGGGCCGGAGACGCAGCTGCATGACATTCTTCGGGCCGTCCATGACGGAAAAAACCATGGTAGAAACGAGGGAGAGGAAAATATCGGGGTGTTCCCGGTTACTGTGGGTGGTCGGGGCCGAGCGATGCGCGTTTCTCTCATACACGCATGCATGTGGGTGTGAGGCGTTGGGCTCTAACTAAACCCAAGCGAGGCGTTAGGCTCTAACTGAACGCGAGCGATTGCACTTCAGGCTATGCGTTACTAAACCCGAGCGATCGATCGATGGTTGTTAGCTGAACCCGATCAAGCGATTCCTTCGGTACTGCTGCCAACTGAAGCCGATTGATGCTGCGTCTGGATGAAGAGTGAGTGTTGCTGGGGGTTTGGATGAAGAGTTCCCAGTGGGGGTGGATGAACAGGACCCCGTGGTGTTGCCTCTGGATGAACAGGACCCCGATCGCCCGAGCCGGTTGGGGCTAGATGAACATGACCCCGTGGAGGGCTGGATGAACAGGACCACCACATGGAGGGCAGGATGAACAGTAGACGATGGAGGGCTAGATGAACAGTAGCCCGTGGAGGGGTGGTTGAACAGGAGCCCGTGGAGAGGGCTGGTTGAACTGTAGCCGGTGGAGTAGCGCGCGGTGGAGGCTGGATGAACAGGAGCCCGTGGATGAACAGTCGCAGGTGGAGGCTAGAGGAGGTCGACGGTGGATTAACAGTAGCCCATGGAGGCTGGAGGGGGTCGACGGTGGAGATGAACAGTATCCTGGGGAGTCCTGTTTTGCGGTACGCCACACCCCTCCCGATGAACATGACCCCCGTTTCGACCGTAGCGGTCTAACACAAGTCTGTTTCCTCCGTTTTGCGGTACGCACACCCCTCCCGATCAACAGGACCCCCGTTTAGACCATAGGAGGCCCGTTTCCTCCGTTTTGTGGTACGCCAGACCCCTCCCGATGAACAGGATCCCGTTTCGACCGTGGCCGGTCGAACACAAGGCCGTTTCCTCCGTTCTGCGGTACGCCAGGCCTCGTTTCCATCAGTTGTTTCGTGCAAGCCCTCCCGATGAACACGACGACGCATTCCGTTCCGACCCAGCCGGTTGGCTCCCCATGAACACAACGACGATGCAATTTCTCCGTTCCGATCCAGCCATGTACACGAGCCCTGCCCGTACGTATGCGCGAGTAGGCATTTGAGACCTTGCCCGTATGTACGTACATGGCCATATTTTCTTTCTTGCACACTGGCCACTGTACATATGTGTACATGCTACGTGCGCGCCTCTACATCGACCAGTATGTACGTACACGTTCGCGACCAGAATGACAACGCTACGTACGCTTCGACCAGGTGGGTCCCGACTGTCATGCACTTCCTTGCGTGCGAAGATGTAGCTGGTGGGTCCCAGCAGTCAGGGGGCGAATCATTTTTTTGCCCGGACGCACTTCCTTGCGTGCGAAGATGTAGCTGGTGGGTTCGAGCAGTCAGGGCAAAATATTTTTTTTCGCGAAATACGGTGGCCCATTCGGTGGGTCCCCACTGTCAAGTGGAGGAATAATCATTTTGCGTGTAATAAGGAGGCACTTCCTTGCTGCGGTCGTGGACCCAGATGTCAGCCTCTCCACGTACAGTCCAGTCCGATGGAAGTTATTCCTTGACCACGTTGAGCACGCCGCATCGAGAGCACCAGGGTGGTGGACGACGGCGAGGCCTAGGAAGGGGACAACGCAGAGCCGGAGAAGACGCGACAGTGGAAGCCCGCGCGGAGAGGAGTACGAGGGTTCACTGGTTTGGCTGCGGTGTGAGGCTGCCGTCGCTGCAGGGCCTGGCCAGCGGTGGGAACAGTAGGGGGCGGTGAGGCCTCCGCGTCAGCACAGCCGGCCACGGGAGGCAGGAGCATGCGGCATGACCGGCGCTGCTTTGGGCGGCTGGAGCAAGAAGACCAGAAGTTGAAGAAGCACTACGGCTATTGGATGGACGTTGTACGGTCACTGGAGCTAGACTCGTTCATATTAACTAAGTTGACAAAGCACTCCGTCCCCGTCAACTTAGTAGGCCCACAAGTCAACCACCAACCAAGGTGGGTCCCAACTAGTAGGGGGGTATTCTTTTTTTGTGCGTAATAAGGAGGCACTTCTGGTGGGTCCGAGCTGACAGCAGGGGGAATGTTTTTTTTGTGAAATACGGTGGCCCGTCCGGTGGGTCCCAGCAGTCATGGGGGAACATTTTTTTCGCCAAATACGGTGGCCCATCCGGTGGGTCCTTCCTGTCAGGTGGAGGAATAATTGTTTTCCGCATAATAAGGAGGCACTTCCTTGCTGCGGCCGTGGACCCAGCTGTCTGCCTCTCCACGTACAGTACTCTTCCGATGGAAGTCGTTCCTTGACCACGTTGATCACGTCGCGCCGAGAGCACCAGGGCGGTGGACGACGGCGAGGCCTAGGAAGGGGACGATGCGGAGCCGGGGAAGACGCGGCAGTGGATGCCCACGCGTAGAGGAGTATGAGGGTTCACTGGTTCGTTGTAGTGTGAGGTTGTCGTCGCCGCAGAATAACAGTGGGTGTGGGTGAGTAGAGGGATGGCTTGGCCAGCGGTGGAAGTAGTCGGGGGCGGTGAGGCCTCTGCCGCATCGCAGCCGGCCACGGGAGGCAGGAGCACGAGGCACGACCGGCGCTGGTTTCGACGGCTGGAGCAAGAAGACCAGAGGTTGAAGAAGTACTACAGCCGTTGGATGGACATCATACGGTCACTGGAACTAGAATCGTGCATATTTACTAAGTTGACAAAGCCCTCCGTCCCCGTCAACTTAGTAGGCCCACAAGTCAGCCCGCCACTATACTGGGTCCCAGCTAGCAGGGGGGTATTCATTTTTTTGTGCGTAATAAGGAGGCACTTCCTTGCGTGCGATGATATAGCTGGTGGGTCCAAGCTGTTAGCGGCGGTAACGATTTTTTCGCGAAATACAGAGGCCCTTTAGGTGGGTCCCAGATGTCAGGTGGAGGAATCATTATTTTGCACGTAATAAGGAGGCATTTCCTTGCGTGCGGCCGTGGACCCAGCTGTCAGCCTCTCCATGTACAGTCCACTTCAGATGGATGTCGGTCGTTGACCATGTTGACCGGGCCACGCCGAGAGCACTAGGGCGGTGGACGTCGGCGAGGCCCGGGAAGGGAATGACACGGAGGAAGGGAAGACTCAGCAGTTGTTTCCCATGTGGAAGGGAGTACGACTGTACGAGGGTTTACTGGTTCATCTGCCATCGCCGGAGAATAACAGCAGGTGTGGGTGAGTAGAGGGATTGCTAGGCCAGCGATGGGAGTACCGTGGGGCGGTGAGGCCTGCGCGGCAGCACAGCTGGCCACGGGGAGGAGAGAGCAGGCAGTCTCGCTGGCGCTTGTTTGAGCGGCTGGAGCAGGAAGAGCAAAGACTGAAGAAGCACGACGGTCGTTGGATGGACATCCAACAGTCACTGCTTGTGCGTCAACCTTTTTTTAGGAAAGCCTCAAATTTGTGGAAAATATCATACATCCCATCTGCCATTATTTCTAATAATTTACAGCCCATTACAGCCCATTTGCTATTTTGCATATTTCGCTGCGGTCCGAATTGTTTTTAATCCTGAAATATTGAGTCACATTCAAACTGATTTTAAAAATAAATATATATCAATATAAAATCCAACAAATTGTCCACGCATAAAAATCAATGCAATTTGAAATCTCGAAATGAAAAAAAATTGAAACTAATTGTCGGTTTAATGTGTTTTAAAAATGTACTGCCCATTTCTCATTACTGATAGGCCATTTTCTCGGCCAGCCGAATGAAGCTCTCCTTGTCTTGAAAGATTTGCAGCCCAATAGGCTTGACTCAGCCTCTCCACGTACAGTACTCTTCCGATGGAAGTCGGTCCTTGACCACATTGACCACGCCGCGCCGAGAGAACCAAGGCGGTGGACGACGGCGAGGCCTAGGAAGGGGACGACGCGGAGCCGGGGAAGACGCGTGTCACGCCCCGAGACCGTTGTGCCAGGTGTCTTCCAGTTATTCGCTATTGTTGCCTTGTCATTTGCTTGCATGTTGCATCTTGTCATGTCATCATGTGCATTGCATCATCATGTTTTCAAACTTGCATCCGTCCGGGTTCCCCAGTTCCGTCCGTTGCCCGTTCTGAGCCCAAACACACTTGCACGCGCCCGTGGCATGTCCGATATTTTATTTTATAAGTGGCGGGAAAATGTTCTCGGAATGGTATGAAAGTTGGCGTGTGGTCTTATTATAGTGTAGATAGGCCACCTGTCAAGTTTCATCGCAGTCGGAGTCCGTTTGACGCCCCAACCGATAACTATAGCGGCAGTATAGCCAGTCTATCGTCGGACGTTTTCGGTCTCCGGAAACAGTCGCCGGGCCTCTCTCTCTTCTCTTCTCTCAGCTCGAGACCGTCTACATAGTCCACTCACTGCTATCCCCCAACCTAACCTCTCTCGTCAGCCCGCGACCCTCCTCCCGCACGCATCCAAAACTGTCCCGGACCCGACCCGGTCAGTCGTCACCATTGGGTCCGGATCATCCCCAAACGTCTACAAAACATCTCCATTTTCTTGTTTGGACTCCCTATCTATTTTTTTCTGGCCGTCTGATTACGATCGGAGGGCGGATTTACCCCTAACCAAACCCACTCGCTATATATATTAGCCTAACCTAGACAAAATCCCTAATTCCTAGGGATCCATCCCATCGCCGTCACTCACTTCCTCGGATTCCACACAGAACCAATCCCTGCATCCCTCCCGATCCAAACCTCCAGCCAACCGAAGCGTCCTCCTTCCTTCGATCCAACCAGCCACAGGATCGGGGCAGGAGCCCTCTTGCCCGAGCCTCGCCGACCCTGCAGGCCGACCCCGTCGCCGCTCCTCCCCTGTTCTTTTCCTTCTCCTTCCCTGCCTCTACTCCCTCCTCTCACATCTCTCTCTCTCCCCCCCCCTCTCTCTCTCTTAGAGGAATCGAACAGCGCCGCCGCCCTTGGAACTCCGCCATGGATGCCGGGTCCCAAGGTTCCCGCGGCCGTCCTCAGGGTGCCCCGCAACCTCTTCATCGTTTCGGAGCTCCTCGCCTTCACCCGCGTTGGCGCCATGACTACCACCCCGATGCCTCCGCTACGATCCAGTAGGAAACAGGACCCGAAGACCTCTCGCGCTTGGATCCGAATGCCACCGAGCTCCCGCGTTAATCACTCCCCCATCCTGCCACTCGCCGGAGTCCTCAGCGCCGCCGTGCCCTGCTGCCATGTCCCATTCCCGGCCGCCAAGTCCCACACCACCGTTGGTCTTCTTCCTGTCGAGGAGAGGAGGACGACGCCTCTTCCTCGAGTCGTTCGATGCGACCGCGTTGACCCTTCCCCGAGTGAACCAAGCAGGTCGGCCCAGCTCGCCCTGGGGGCCACCCGCTCTCCAGATCCGGCCCAAGGCCCACTATGAGCAGCTCCCTCAGCCCCTCCTCTCTATTGGCCAATCTTGCACTAGTTTCAGCCCACTATGTTTTTTCCCAGGACCTGCGAATTTTGCTATTATCCAGATGCTGCCTGTTTTGCAGAGAAGCCCCTAGACTTCATACATATCTTAACTCACAAACTAAGCATCACATGTAAAAACTTTATATATGAACAATGTTTAGAATTTCATCTAGTTTCATAATATGCAATTTTCATCCATGTTTAAATTTTTTTAAATGCTACATGTTTAAATTTGCTTAAATAACTTATTAAAATGCTTTAATTCATAACTAATTAACCGTAGCTTGGTTTTAAATAATCTTTATATGTAATTGGGGTAGAAAAATGCCTAGTTTAACATGGTGGCTTTACTTTGCATGTTTAATAACTCTAAAATTGTGTTTAGGACAGAAAGTACCAAACCTAATATATGCATATGGGTATTTACCGGAATTGTTGTCCGTTGTTTCCTGCCTCATATAAACTTGACTAGATAGTTAGTTTAACTTTGCTTCACCTCTTGCCATGCGAACCAACATTTAATATTGTTGAGTACCTAAACGAGAGAGAACTAAATAAGTCATGTGGTGTTTTCTTCAATATGCAACTCCGTTGCATATTGAGCTCCACTTAATTGTAGTGTTGTTTGTTGCACTTTGCCATGCCATGCCTCAGTAAACCGGACATGCATCATACTTGGTTGTGCATCATGCCATGATTATGTGATGGTTGTTTACTATGTTGTTTGCTTCTTTCCGGCGTTGTTTCTTCGGGTTAGTTCCAATAACGTCGCGTTTGTGAGGACCCGTTCGACTACGTCCGTTTGTCTTCTTCATGGACTCGTTCTTCTTCCTTGCGGGATCTTAGGCAAGATGACCATACCCTCGAAAGCACTTCTATATTTGCTTGCTAGATGCTCGCTCTTTTGCTATGCCCATGCTGCGATACCTACCACTTGCTATATCATGCCTCCCATATTGCTAAGCCAAGCCTCTAACCCACCTTGTCCTAGCAAACCGTTGTTTGGCTATGTTACCGCTTTGCTCAGCCCCTCTTATAGCGTTGTTAGTTGCAGGTGAAGGTTGGAGTTTGTTCCATGTTGGAACATGGATATTTTGTTGGGATATCAAAATATCTCTTATTTAATTAATGCACCTATATACTTGGTAAAGGGTGGAAGGCTCGGCCTTATGCCTAGTGTTTTGTTCCACTCTTGCCGCCCTAGTTTCCGTCATACCGGTGTTATGTTCCTTGATATTGCGTTCCTTACGCGGTTGGGTTATAATGAGAACCCCTTGACAGTTCACCTTGAATAAAACTCCTCCAGCAAGGCCCAACCTTGGTTTTACCATTTGCCACCTAGCCTCTTTTCCCTTGGGTCGGCCAGCCCGAGGGTCATCTTTATTTTAACCCCCCCGGGCCAGTGCTCCTCTGAGTGTTGGTCCGAACCGAGTAGACTGCGGGGCCACCTCGGGGAACTTGAGGGTTGGTTTTACTCGTAGGATGTCTCATCTGAGTGTGCCCCGAGAACGAGATATGTGCAGCTCCTATCGGGATTTGTCGGCACATTCGGGCGGCTTTGCTGGACTAGTTTTACCATTGTCGAAATGTCTTGTAACCGGTATTCCGAGCCTGATCGGGTCTTCCTGGGAGAACGAATATCCTTCGTTGACCGTGAGAGCTTGTGATGGGCTAAGTTGGGACACCCCTGATGGGTTTTGAACTTTCGAAAGCCGTGCCCGCGGTTATGGGCAGATGGGAATTTGTTAATGTCCGGTTGTAGAAAACTTGACAGCTTAACTTAAGTAAAATGCATCAACCGTGTGTGTAGCCGTGATGGTCTCTTTCCGGTGGAGTCCGTAAAGTGAACACGGCGTTGGAGTTATGCTTGACGTAGGTTGTTCTAGGATCACTTCTTGATCATAGTTTCTCGAACGTGCTTTGCTTTCTCTTCTCACTCTCTTTTGCGTATGTTAGCCACCATATATGCTAGTGCTTGCTGCAGCTCCACCTCATACTTTTTACCCTTCCTATAAGCTTAAATAGTCTTGATCACGAGGGTGTGAGATTGCTGAGTCCCCGTGACTCATAGATTACTTCCAAAACCAGTTTGCAGGTGCCGATGATACTGTGCAGGTGACGCAATAGAGCTCAAGGAGGAGCTCTATGAAGATCTTGTTCATTGTGTCGTTTCGTTTCAGTTGATCAGTAGTGGAGCCCAGTTGGGACGATCGGGGATCTGTAGCATTAGGGGTAGTATTCTTTTATTTTGGTTCTGTAGTCGGACCTTGATTGTATTTGGATGATGTATTGCTATATTCATGTATTGTGTGAAGTGGCGATATTAAGCCAACTCTTTCCTTATTCAGTCCATGGGATGTGTAAAGATTACCCCTCTTGTGACATTTCTTACAATGCGGTTATGCCTCTAAGTTGTGCTTCGACACATGGGAGATATAGCCGCACCGTGGGCGTTACAAGTTGGTAATAAGAGCCTTCCCCGACTTAGGAGCCCCCTTCTTGATCGAATCGCTGGCGTTGTTGAGTCTAGAAAAATGTTTTGAGTCTTATAGGATTATATATATATATATATATCAGAGAGTAGGATTCTTTTACTCCTCAGTCCCTTCGTCGCTCTGGTGAGGCATCCTGACATAGAGTTTTGACTCTTCTCTTCTCATATTTCACTAAAAAAATTAGGATCACGCGGGTATCTTGGAATCGTTCCGATGGTTTTGTGACGAGAACGTTGTTCTTGGTGCCTCCTGATATTTAGGGGTTGTGGCAGTGTCCCGGGGAGTTGAGCTCCGAGGTGTTGTCGTCATAATTTTATCGTTGCAGTTCTGGAATACCTGAGTTTCGCCGACGTCGAAAATCTCTTTTATGCAGTTGTTGGTGAGATAACCTCGACGCTACCCAGTACCGGGGAGGGAGTTTGGGAGTATTTCCATAACTCGTATAACGGATGCTTTTCGAAGGTTGAGGTAAATGATTTCCGGAGGTTTCTTGGTTATGTGTTGAAGGATGGATACAACTGGATGTAGGATTTGCTAGTTTTGGGTGAGATATTACGCTTCCCCTATATCCCCAACACCTGATTGCATAACCGGAAAATTTCGGGAGTTTATAAGTGGGAATCGAAGTAGCTCTTAGGATATCTTTTTCGACAGATGTATGATATGATATTGGGGTTCGACGTCTAGTGGTCCGCCTATCCACGGTTGGTTTTACAGTGGTCTTGTTGTGTCTTGAAGAGTCCTTGGCTATGCTGACTCAGGGACGCTTCGTATGTCATGTGCACTGCCTTGTACATGATGGTGTTGTACGACCAAGCCTGTGTGGGCCCCACCACGAAAACTTCGAACGAAATCTCTATCATATGTTTGTTCCGGCTTATTCTGCAAGCCAATCCTTTGTTTTGTTTTCAGTTGTGGTATTCGAGTTGCTTCAAGCCAAATGTTGATTCCATACCTTCCCTAAGCGGTGTTCTCATATCTCTATGCGAATACTAACCCTTCTGGATCATCGAGATGGTCATGTCAATTCTTTTCAACCGGCGTGTTTCCCTCCAAGTGGATTCGATCTTTTTCAACATCCACAAGATCCAATCTCAGTTTTTTCTCAACGGTGTTTGTTTCATCCATCTCCAAGTTACCTTTGTTTTCCCGCCCACCCACCCCTTTTTCTTCAAGGACTCAGATTTCTTAATCAAGTATCATCTTATTGATGAGAAGTCTCTCCATTCTTTTCTTTCAATGTTCTTATCCGGTGATTCTCAGGAAGATACTAACAAAGCTTCAAGTTCACCATTCTTCGTTATTTTTCTTCTCTGGTGGATTCAACTCAAGCTTTCGTGTTGATCATATCCTTTTTCCTAGTTTTAAATGTTTTTCTCTTGCTGGTGCACCAATTTATATTTCACCTCTCGCTATTCAATTATTCCAGAGTGCTGAAGTTATCTCAGAAGGCTCGTCTTGTCATCCAAGATCCGTTCAACCTATTTCGAGGTCTTATCTTATTCAACCCATTTAATTCAACCGGTGCTATCTCCTTTTCAAGTAATCATTTCAATAGTGTTTCTCTTGAGTGGGCCCTAACCCACATGCCTTTTCCCAGGATCTTACTTGACTCTTCTAATTTTCACCGGAGTTATTCTCAAATTCTTTTCAAAGTTTAACGTAAGAATTAATTATCATCAGTCATATGTATTTCTCAAAGATCTGTCAAATTCTTTTAACCATTGGCTCAACCTTTCTATTCGTCATCCTGGAGTATCTCAATAATTCATGGTCGTGTTTCTCATCATCATTCTCGGATTTGAAGACCGAAGAAGGTTTTCTCTCAATCTTGCTCCATTCTCTTCAAGATTCATGGTTCTAGCTTGTTTCCATCCTCTCATAATTGCTTTCGATTTTGAGAATTCTTTTCACCCATCTGGAGCAATTCAGGAGTCTTTTCAATTTGATTCTCCGAAGCCCATCATTTCAGAAGACTTATTCATTCTTAGCTTTCAGCTATCATTCTCCAAATCTTACCGGTGCATCATTCAAGTATTCTCTTATCAGCTCTTGATCTCTTCGTTCTCTTGTATCTAAATTTTCCCCAAGTATCTTTGTTCGTTTTCAATTTCTTACCGGTGATTCATCTCTTTTCTTCGTTCATTTTCAATTCTTACGGTGGTTTGTTCAAGAGTTCTCTTCCTTGGTTATTAAATCATTTATTCATTGTTTCAATCCCACCAGTGGTTCCATCAATACCTTCTCAAGTTTACGCTATATCTCTCATCAATCCTTTCCAACAGGAATAAGTAACATGCCAAATCCAATGTGGGTCATCAATTTAAATTGGTGAAGGATAAGCACACTACAAGAAATATGTCAACTTATGACCTTCTGTTAGTGACCCTCGAAGAATTGGTCATAAATTTATGACCATTTTAGACCAATTGGTCAAAAGCTGTTCAGGGGGCTCCAAACCCTAAACCATTGCGACCATTTTGGTCAGAAAGGTCGTAATTTCCTTACATGAAATGGTCACAAAGCAAACAGTGCTAGTCCGCTGCCTTATTTCTAGTTGTTAATGACCAATATAGATGGCCATAGCCTTGTAGATTGCCCTAGGTTGTGAAGCAACCTATATTTCTATCATTCCAAAAATTCCCAAAAAAATATCATAAATTCTTTGGGGCATATCTTCATCAAATATGTAAAAATCCTTCCTTGCCTAGTTCAAAACTAATTCAACAATATTTATTTCCTATTCTGTTCACAACATCACTTTATGAAGGAAGTGCTATTTATATATTCTTGATTGCCCTCAGAATTTTTGGGCACTCTTTCCTATCCAAATCATTACCGCATGACAAAATTCAGCTCCATTTGCCTAGCAAATCTTCCTCGGCAAATTTCCAAAGTTTTTGTCCACCTAGAAGCATTGTGAAGGAAGTACCTTTTTTATATCTCTAAATGACATGAAATTTATACAGTTCCTTCATATGCCCAAATTATCACCCTCCTCCAAATTGCAGCTCAGTCAAATCATCTATGTGATTCCAGGTTCAATTTATATTTTATGGCCAAATTGGCACGTTGGAAAGCAAGTGTTATATAGACCCCTCCTATTACCCTCAAACTTTTCGGGCACTCTTCCATACCCAAATCATTGCCACATAATAATATTCAGCTCAATTTTCCTAGTAAATCTTTCTCGGGAAATTTCCAAAGTTTCTACCTCGAGAGAAGCTTTGTGAAGTAAGTACTAGCTAGGCTTACCCAAATGATCTGAAAATTTACCAGCGCATGACCATACCTATGTAACTTACCTACACCAATTTTTAGCTCATTTCATTCATCCAATCTCTCTCACTAGTTTTCCCAAGTTTTTGTCCATAGAAGAGCATTGTGAAGGAAGTACTACTTTGGCATGTCAAAATGATATCAATTTTCTAGAATGCTTTCCTATGCCCAAATAACCATCCTCCACCAAATTTCAGCTCAATCCATTCATTATTTTGAGCCCAGCTTCAACATTCATATTTTTGTCCAGTGTGGTACTTTGCAAAGCAAGTACCAGCTAGGATCCTCCTTTTGAGCTGAAATTTTTTGAATACATTCTCCTTAGTATATGACCATCCTCGGCCAAAATTGACGCCCATTGGCCATGTGCATTTCCCGTACCGCTAATCAAACACTTGGCTGCTTATTCACGTTTGAGCATCGATCGGTCTCCTCGTGAGAATCTTATGTTGTAATTTTCTTCCTAGCACCTACCTGGGGAGTGCCCAACCCACTAGACATGCCTATGCCGCCCAGAACACATGGCAATGCCAGGGTCACGCGGTGACCACGCGGCGGGCATGCGAGTTTACACGCTCTAGAGTTGGGGCCCTCGGCCACCGCCCAAACCTCGACGTATCGCCACCAAACCATGTATTTATGATTAAATAGGTACTTATGTACCTAGAAATGATTTTTGGAAAAAATAAAAACTTGGAGCATTCAAATTCTTGGAAATGATTTTTGAAATGATTAAATAGCAAACTATGAGACAGCTGCAGTTCAAATTTGACCCGCTTCCTACTGAATCGACGAAAATTTTACACCCAACCATTTTGTCAATTGTGCATTAAATATGGCATGGTATTTTAGAAAAATGATTTGGTCCAATTTTGCAACAATTATTTGGGAGGTCCGTCACAAAAAAACCTCCTTTTGGGCACTCGAAAAATGGAAAATGGTTTTTTCGTCCAAAGAAAATGAAAACTTCCTTAAGCAACATTGTTTGCCATTCCAATATTCACCCTTGTGCACAATATGATATCATTTGAATAAACTATGCCATGAATGTGGCCATAAGATTGATCATTTGGCTTGAAAGCCATTGATCTCCACACGTGATAGCTCGTTTCTGAGAACACTTTTTTAAAATAATTGTCGTATTACAAGTTTGTTATTTTTCCTAGGAACTTGGCCACATACAATGACACAATGCGAAGGTTTCCCAATATTTTGATTTTTTTTAGAATTTTTTATGCCCGTTTTAAAATGCGGTCAAAACGGCGGGAATGACCGTTCCTAGCTAGTGGTTGAATCTTGGAACTTTTTTGGTGTTTCTATGATTAAATATATACTTATGTACCTAGAAATGATTTTTGAAAAAAATAAAGAGCAAACTACAAGGTAGCTACAGTTCAAATTTGACCCGCTTCCAGCTGAATCGGCAGAAATTTGTCTTTTTCATGAGAGGTGGATCAAAACTTTTTACACCCAACCATTTGGTCAATTGTGCATTAAATATGTCCTAGTATTTTAGAAAAATGATTTGGTCCAATTTTGCAACAAATATATGGTAGGTCCTTCACAAAAAAACCTCCTTTTGGGCACTCAAAAAATGGAAAATGGTTTTTTCGTCCAAAGAAAGTGACAACTTCCTTAGGCAACATTGTTTGCCATTCCAATATGCACCCTTGTGCACAATATAAGATCATTTGAACAAACTATGCCATGGATGTGGCCATAAGATTGATCATTTAGCTTGAAACCCTTGGATCTCCACACGTGATAGCTCGTTTCTGAGAACACTTTTTTAAAATAATTGTCGTATTACAAGTTTGTTATTTTTCCTAGGAACTTGGCCACATACAATGACACATTGCGAAGGTTTCCCAATTTTTTGAATTTTTTATGCCCGTTTCAAAATGCGGTCAAAACGGTGGGAATGATCGTTCCTAGCTAGTGGTTGAATCTTGGAACTTTTTTGGTGTTTCTATGATTAAATAGATACTTATGTACCTAGAAATGATTTTTGAAAAAAATAAAGAGCAAACTACAAGGTAGCTACAGTTCAAATTTGACCCGCTTCCATCTGAATCGGCGGAAATCTGTCTTTTTCATGAGAGGTGGATCAAAACTTTTTACACCCAACCATTTGGTCAATTGTGCATTAAATATGTCCTAGTATTTTAGAAAAATGATTTGGTCCAATTTTGCAACAATTATTTGGTAGGTCCTTCACAAAAAACCTCCTTTTGGGCACTCAAAAAATGGAAAATGGTTTTTTCGTCCAAAAAAAGTGACAACTTCCTTAGGCAACCTTGTTTTCCATTCCAATATGCACCCTTGTGCACAATATGAGATCATTTGAACAAACTATGCCATGGATGTGGCCATAAGATTGATCATTTGGCTTGAAAGCCATGGATCTCCATACGTGATAGCTCGTTTTTGAGAACACTTTTTTAAAATTATTGTCGTATTACAAGTTTGTTATTTTTCCTGGGAACTTAGCCACATATAATGACACAATGCAAAGGTTTCCCAATTTTTTGATTTTTTTTGAATTTTTTAAGCCCGTTTCAAAATGCGGTCAAAACGACGGGAATGACCGTTCCTAGCTAGTGGTTGAATCTTGGAATTTTTTTGGTATTTCTATGATTAAATAGGTACTTATGTACCTAGAAATGATTTTTGGAAAAAATAAATAGCAAACTATGAGGCAGCTGCAGTTCAAATTTGACCCGCTTCCAGCTGAATCGGCGGAAATTTGTCTTTTTCACGAGAGGTGGATCAAAACTTTTTTCACACAACCATTTTGTCAATTGTGCATTAAATATGGCCTAGTATTTTAGAAAAATGATTTGGTCCAATTTTGCCACAATTATTTGGGAGGTCCTTCACAAAAAAACTCCTTTTGGGCACTCGAAAAATGGAAAATGTTTTTTCGTCCAAGAAAATGAAAACTCCCTTTGTCAATGTTGTTTGCCAATCTAAGATGAAACTTGTGCAAAATATGACATCATTTGAACAAATATTGGATAGGTCTTTCACAAAAAAACTCATTTTAAGCATTGAAAAAAGGAATGAAAAAATTGTATGTAATCAATCACGACCAATTTATTTGGTCAAAAAATCGTCAACCTGTTTGGTGCGTTTTGATTGGTCCATAGGCATATCACGCGGATCATGCATCAACCACCGTAGGATGCTTCTGGATCCAACGGCAGCCCTCACCCTCTCACCCAAACCCTAGCTTCCCCGATCCACTCTTGTCCCACGATCCACTCTCCCCCTCTCGTCCCACAGCCGCCACCCCCAACCCTCTCGATCCCCAACCACCCAGCCGCCAGTGCCGTCCTCCGTCCTCTCCCCCAATCCTGGCCGCCGGCAACCCCTCCCCTCCCCTTCTCTCCCAAGGTCGCGGTCGGATCCGCGCTCCCTCCTCGCTCATGACATAGACCTAGCCGCATGGCATGGCCATGGCCATGGCGGCGGCCAGATCCACCCCCTCCCCTGCTCCGTTCCCTCGACGCCCGGCGGCCAGATCCACCACCTCCCCTGCTCCGTTCCCTCTCTCCCAGATCCATACGCAGCCACCGCCATCCTATCCCCTTCCCTCACCTCACAATCTCCCTCTTCCCGACCCATACCTCCCTCTCTCTGCCATCCCAACCCCTACCCCGCCGCCGGCCTCCCCCATCCCCACCGCCGACGACCTCCTCATCTCCCCCAACCTTAGCCCCACCGCCGCGTCCCTCCTCCTCTCCCACCGCGCACAGATCGGCGAGGCACCACATCTGGTGGCTGACGTCTCCGCCTCTGCCGGCCAGGTGCTCGTCAAGTGGCTCCAGGAGTCTCCACCTCCGCCGGCGCCGCCGGGCGCCCCACGCCGTGGCGGCGTTGGTCCGACAGGTGATGGCATCGGCAGAGCTCGGGGCCAAGGTAGGGCGGCAGCTGGTGGAGACGGTGGGCCTGCCCCGCACCGTGATGGCCTGCGGCGACGTCATCTACCACAGCACGCTGCCCCGCCAGGACAGCCAGCCCGACCTCCTCCAGTCCGGCTCCAGCACCTTCGAGGTACCATATTTGCACCATCCATCGTGGGTTGGACTCGCAACCAAATCTTCGTTCGTTTGCTGGTGGATTCCCTTACTAGCATGCATGTGGAGTTCGATTTAGATGCTGCTGGACTAATAGAGACATTTGGGTGCACTTTGGCATGAGTAGGTGAAGTGATTTGGCACTATTGCTCGATTTGATGCAGTTGTGCACCATTGATTTGGCACTATTGCATCACTGCAGCAGCTCGACTATTGCAATCCTTACTAGCAAGCATTTGAGGAAATTTACTTGACACTATTGCTCGATTTGGCAGCCCTGTGGTATGCTGTTACTTTTGTTGTTGGAGAATTTTCTGTTGTGGTTGCCATGACATAGTTAGCTTTACTTTTGATGCCTCACAGTTCTCTTCAGTTGGTGTTTTGTTGGATTTGATGAGAAGTTGACAATCCTGGCGGGTGTAGGACCTGCATGCCATTGGATTTTGGCGCTTGAATGATTTACTTAGGAATCCCCAAAACTAGCAGTATCGATTCTTTTACAAGCTAACACTAAGAATTGTGATTTTCAGATTCTTGAGACTGCATTCAAGAAGGAGAATGTCAGCCTAGTTATGAGGGAGGAGTATGTTGAGAAGGTAATTGCCAGACTGTTTATGTACATCGAGCTTTTCTTTTCTATTCCTGGGCCAAGTAAATTTTGGTTACCTAATTAATTAAATCTTGTGGTCTGATATGCTTGTTCACGATCCAAGTCAACTCCTAGATTTCCAATTGCCTTTGCTGCCTAATCATTTAATTAATTAAAACTGCATGTGTACGTGTAAGTTTGCTTGTGATAACTCTATCAGACCATCCATGATTCGGCCTCGATGATGGCACGACCGGACTTGCCCACTCTCAACGGCACCTTCCCATGATCGACCTTGACAACTACGGCCGGCCGGCTGTTACATGCATGATGACAACAATAGCTCAGCTCAGTCTAGCGTCATGTGGTTTTCTTCTCAATTATTACTTGTGTTTTCCTTTTGTTAATCAATCAGTTGGGGGGGTGATGTGACGAGTAACTTTGGTCTACTGTCTACTTACTAGGTTTATCATTATTAAGAGTAGTAACTAGTGGTGCTGGTATAGTGGTATAGTGGTATGATTAAAAATATCTAGAAAGATAAAAAATGCATGCAAATCGGTGATCATCCATAAAAATGGGGTCTAACTTGAGTGAAAAATTTAGTTGTGCTGTTTTGTGGTGCTTGTTCTCATGTATACATACTACTGCCTGCCATCATGTGCCACCATATGTTCTAAGTAAGACTAGCAGACTATTAGTGGCTTGTGTACCAATTTTCTCGTGCCCATGGTTGGCGTGCGTTGGGGTAAACACAGGACCATGCACTAGTAACTGCACAACTCTGAAATGCTTCCTAATGATTACTCATCTTTGTTACACCATGCATGCACCTACAGCTACAGGGATCTGTACTTCTTACTGAATGAATGAATGATGTGCATCTTTCTTCAGTTTGATTGAGAAATGCCCCCCTTTCCTGTGCTTAGATATGCCCACTAAGCCACCAGAATGTTTTAGTTACAGCTTAATATTGTCAATCGTCTAACTTTTTGACTATTAATTGTCAATGATGTGATTACCCCTCTGAAAAAGCATGTCCTTTACTGGTATTGACCAGCAGTGATTATATTTCTGAATTGATGTAGAGGTGACTGAATTTCTTCTATGCATGCAAGGTTGAACTGTCATTTGTTAGTATTGAGATCATAAGCCATGTTCTAGATTAACCCTGGATCAGATGCCAAGTCTGGACTGCAGGCTTCCATTTCGATGTCTTGTCTCCTAGCAGTATGCCTTGTTACCTCACCCTCTGAAGAAAACATGTCCTTAACTGCTAGTGTCCAGGATTACTATGTTTCTGTATTGCTGTAGAGGTGACTGAATTTGTTCCGTAGACGCAAGTATGGACTTCTAGGAATGATTGTGGGTACCATTATCACATGCCATGTTTTTGATTAGCAAAACATTGTTGACTTGGAACAAGGGTTGGTACTGGTTACTGAATGATGTGCGTTTTTTCTTTAGTTGATAAAAATGCCACCCTTTTTGTGCATAAATACATCTGCCCACCAAGTCACCAAACATGTTGCAAGGCTTAATATTGTTAATGATGTGACTTTCTGAATATTGATTGTCCATCTCACCCATGCTTAATATTGATTATTGCCAATGATGTGATCACCCCTCTGGAAAAAAACATGTCCTTTACTGCTACTGACCAGCAGTGATTGTGTTTCTGTAATCTTTTTATGTCTTGTGTACTAGTGCTAAAATCTTACAGCAAAATACATCTTTCTTTTGAATAACAATATTTGAGATTAGCAAGAAATTATACGGTTTGAATTTTGGCGCTGACCTTGTTCTCAATTCTTTTGTAGACTGCTTTCAATGGGGGAAGAAGCTTAGAGAACTTCAATTAAATAGAAGAATTATCCATGATTTCATTGCTGAGAAGGTGATTGAGTTGGTGTTCTATACCAGTTCCTTATTTACTTTGATGGTTCTTGATACGTGAACTGTTTGATAGGGCATAGTTGTCCATGTTGCATTCTAATCCCTTATTTGAGTAGATGCTTCCTGATTATCCATGTTGCATGTGAATGTGTTGAGTAGATAGAATTGGAGTGAGCAGATCACTATAGGACTAAGGAAAATCAAAAAGTATGTGTAGGAAAATATCATCGTTCTTGCTCACTTTGCAAAAATGACGAGTACTAGAAATTGTCCCCTTTCACTAATATTTGCTGTTTGCTGATGGTTATACGTCTTTTGCTTGATCTATTATGATTCATGCACACAGGTTGGCTAGAAATAGCCCTGGTTATAGATATTTTTATTATTTTATACATTAATGTATGCTGTTATTATTTGTATGTGTGATGCTTTCAGCCTGTTTTACTATTTCCTCCTCGATTGATCTATTCATGTAATGTTCTGTTCTTGTAGGAAGGCAAGTTGTCGCACCTGGAGAACTTGCCCATCAGAGGGAGCAATGAAGACATTGTTAGGACAGTACCAGATGTGCTCCTACATGTTGAACAATGTTATGTAGTAGTGAGATAAGGCAAATTATGTAGACATTGTTAGGACATTGTTAGGACAGTACCAGATGTACCAAATCTGCGTGTTGAACAATTCCTGTGTAATGAAATTTTGTATTCCCTGTGTACATGTTGCTTTAATGCCAGATTGTGAAAATTACTCAATTACCATGATAGTATTGGGCCTGAATTGGCCATGACCCAGAAATAAACGTGGCACAAACGTGGTCTGGGGTGAAAAGGCCATGGCCCAAACAATATTTTTCTGGAAGAACAAAAACTAATAAGAAATGCATTATAAGAGGCCATGGCCCAGAAATAAAAAGGCTAAAATTTGGGCTTGGCCCATTTAGTCAACCAAATTAATAGGGACAAATATACAGTAAAAAGGCTGAATTGTTGGGCTAGGCCCATGTAGAAAACCGAATTGGACCGGGCTGAATCTTGTGCCACATTAGCTTGCCACGCTGGATGCCTACGTGGCCTGGGGAGGTTGCTAGTGACCAAAACGCCACAGTAGGAATATTTTGGTCGTAAACATCCACGACCTTCTCACAGAGAAGGTCGCTATAGTCAGTTTATGACGGCCAGCTTTTGACCTTATGTTTTTGGTCACAAAAGGGTCACAAATGGAAATTTGTGACCATTCAGTGACCAATAGTAGTGGTCACAAGTTGACATATTTCTTGTAGTGGCATAACATAATTCTTACTCTTCTTTCATCCATATGATTAATTCTTTATTCCGGAGGCTCATCAAATTCTCAGTTTCACTTGATTCATCTTTTCTTTTCCCGAAGTTCCAAGCTCTCTCAATTTTCTCGTCATGAAGATCCATCTAATAATTGCAAGTCTTCACCTTGTGTTTTCAACTTCTCTTTCCTTTCCTTTGATCATTCTTTTATTACCGGAGTTCTTCATAGAGGCTCCACATGGTGGTTCGTCAAGGATTCTTTTCATTCTTCAATTGTTCTTCAAGATATCTCTCGAAGCTATGATCCGCCAAGCTAGACTTCAAGTTTTATTCATCTTGCAATCCGGAGTGCAATTGTTCTCCCTTATCTTTTGAGGTGGTAATATATCATTCTTCATTCACCAGAATGAGTTATTTAAACCCATCACCTTCTTGCTTGGAGTTACCTTGGGTTATATTTCACCTAAAGCTTTCCCTGAGAATTTTGCTATTATGGTGCTTATAAATGACCCAAGTTCTTCATTTGTCCTCCTGGTGAAATAAGCTTCTCGTATCCTTGTGAATTTCAATCCAATCTTTTGTTTTTGTAGTGGCAGAATTTCATCTCAAATTTTGAGATATTTTTCCATAAGCCCACTACAAGCTTATTCTTTTCGTTGTTGATTTCCCAACAACTCCGTTCAATCCTTCTTTGCAAGCATGCTTTTCAAATTCAATTGTGGGAGAAGTTGTCATTTCTTTGTCCGTTCTCTTATGCTAACGATCTACCTTCTTTTCTTTCGTCCCGGAGGCATTGTGACGTGCTCTCTTCGTCCTATCATCTCGTTTTGCCAAGATCATGCTCTTTCCTTTGTCTATCCATTCAACCGGAGTGCTGTCTGAAATCTTTCTTACCCCCTGTGCCATTATTTCAATAGTTCCGGAATTAGCGTGTTGTTGATTTCATCAAGTATCCTCTCATCTTGTCAAATGCATGTTCGATTCCGTCCATTTACAGTCGGAGTGCTGTCCAAATTATATCATTCGTATTCCTTCTCTATCTTGTTCTAACCGGAGTATTGTCGTAATTGATCCTTATCATTCTTCGTACACCTCGTTTCATCCAGAGTGCTTGCATGTATTTCCTGTCCATTGCAACTCTCTTCTTATGTCTTTCAACCTACATGGTTTTAGTAATGTTCCTTGTTCCTCTTGTCTAACAGAGTGTTTGCAACTTTGATCATCTTCATTGTTTTTCTTTCTTTCAATTTGTTCAACATCTCAAGGTTCTTTGGTTTCACTTGTTTGTCAAAGAAGCAACTTAGTTTTACCTCTCCTCTTCCTCTCCCATTTTCCCTCCGGTGCCATCCTAGATCTCGGGACGAGATCCTCTTGTAGTGGTGGAGTATTGTCACGCCCCGAGACCGTTGTGCCAGGTGTCTTCCAGTTATTCGCCGTTGTTGCCTTGTCATTTGCTTGCGTGTTGCATCTTGTCATGTCATCATGTGCATTGCATCATCATGTTTACAAAGTTGCATCCGTCTGGGTTCCCCAATTCCATCCGTTGTCCGTTCTGAGCCCAAACACACTTGCACGCCCCCGTGGCATGTCCGATATTTTATTTTATAAGTGGCGGGAAAATGTTCTCGGAATTGGATGAAAGTTGGCGTGTGGTCTTATTATAGTGTAGATAGACCGCCTGTCAAGTTTCATCGCAGTCAGAGTCCGTTTGACGCCCCAACGGATAACTATAGCTGCAGTATAGCCGGACTATTGTCGGATGTTTTCGGTCTCCGGAAACAGTCGTCGGGCCTCTCTCTTCTCTTCTCTCAGCTCGAGACCGTCTACACAGTCCACTCACTACTAGCCCCAACCTAACCTCTCTCGTCAGCCCGCGACCCTCCTCGCGCGCGCGTCCGAAACTGTCCCGGACCCGACCTGGACAGTCGTCACCGTTGGGTCCGGATCATCCCCAAACGTCTACAAAACATCTCCATTTTCTTGTTTGGACACCCTATCTATTTTTTTCCGGCCGACTGATTACGATCGGAGGGACGGATTTACACCTAACCAAACCCACTCGCTGTATATATTAGCCTAACCTAGAACAAATCCCTAATCCCTGCATCCCTCCCGATCCAAACCTCCAGCCAACCGAAGCCTCCTCCTTCCTTTGATCCAACCAGCCGCATGATCGGGGAATGAGCCCTCGCGCCCGAGCCTCGTCGACCCTACAGGCCAACCCCGTCGCCGCTCCTCCCCTGTTCTTTTCCTTCTCCTTCCCTGCCTCTACTCCCTCCTCTCACATCTCTCTCTCACACAAGAACCAAACAGCGCCGCCGCCCTTGGAACTCCGCCATGGACGCCGGGTCCCAAGGTCCCCGCACCCATCCTCAGGGTGCCCCGCAGCCTCTTTGTCGTTTCGGAGCTCCTTGCCTTCGCCCGCGTTGGCGCCTTGACTGCCATCCCGCTGCCTCCGCTTCGATCCGGCAGGAAACAGGACCCGAAGACCTCTCGCGCTTGGATCCGAACGCCACTGAGCTCCCGCGTTGACCCCTCCCCCATCCTGCCACTCGCCGGAGTCCTCAGCGCCGCCGTGCCCTGCTGCCATGTCCCATTCCTGGCCGCCAAGTTGCACGCTGCCGCTGGTCTTCTTCCTGTCGAGGAGAGGAGGACGACGCCTCTGCCTCGAGTCGTTCGATGCGACTGCGTTGACCCTTCCCCGAGTGAACCAAGCAGGTCGGCCCAGCGCGCCCTGCCGGCCACTCGCTCTCCAGATCCGGCGCAAGGCCCGCTGTGAGCAGCTCCCTCAGCCCCTCCTCTCTGTTGGCCCATCTTGCACTAGTTTCGGCCCACTATGTTTTTTCCCTGGACCTGCGAATTTTGCTATTATCCAGATGCTGCCTGTTTTGCAGAAAAGCTCCTAGACTTCATACATATCTTAACTCACAAAATAAGCATCACATGTAAAAACTTTATATATGAAAAATGTTTAGAATGTCATATAGTTTCATAATATGCAATTTTAATCCATGTTTAGAATGTTTAAAATGCTGCTTGTTTAAATTTGCTTAAATAACTTATTAAAATGCTTTAATTCATAACTAATTAACCGTAGCTCGGTTTTAAATAATCTTTATATGTAATTGGGGTAGAAAAATGCCTAGTTTAACATGGTGGCTTTACTTTGCATGTTTAATAACTCTAAAATTGTGTTTAGGATAGAACAGTACCAAACCTAATATATGCATATGGGGATTTACCGGAATTGTTGTTCGTTGTTTCCTGCCTCATATAAACTTGACTAGATAGTTAGTTTAACTTTGTTTCACCTCTTGCCATGCGAGCCAACATTTAATATTGTTGAGTACCTAAACGAGAGAGAACTAAATAGGTCATGTGGTGTTTTCTTCAATATGCAACTCCGTTGCATATTGAGCTCCACTTAATTTGTAGTGTTGTTTGTTGCACTTTGCCATGCCATGCCTTAGTAAACTGGACATGCATCATACTTGGTTGTGCATCATGCCATGATTATGTGATGGTTTTTTATTATGTTGTTTGCTTCTTTCCAGTGTTGCTTCTTCGGGTTAGTTCCGATAACGTCGCGTTTGTGAGGATCCGTTCGACTACGTCCATCTGCCTTCTTCATGGACTCATTCTTCTTCCTTGCGGGATCTCAGGCAAGATGACCATACCCTCGAAATCACTTCTATCTTTCCTTGCTAGATGCTCGCTCTTTTGCTATGCCTATGCTGCGATACCTACCACTTGCTATATCATGCCTCCCATATTGCTAAGCCAAGCCTCTAACCCACCTTGTCCTAGCAAACCGTTGTTTGGCTATGTTACCGCTTTGCTCAGCCCCTTTTATAGCGTTGTTAGTTGCAGGTGAAGGTTGGAGTTTGTTCCATGTTGGAACATGGATATTTTGTTGGGATATCACAATATCTCTTATTTAATTAATGCACCTATATACTTGGTAAAGGGTGGAAGGCTCGGCCTTATGCCTGGTGTTTTGTTCCACTCTTGCCGCCCTAGTTTCCATCATACCGGTGTTATGTTCCTTGATTTTGCGTTCCTTACGCGGTTGGGTTATAATGGGAACCCCTTGACAGTTCGCCTTGAATAAAACTCCTCCAGCAAGGCCCAACCTTGGTTTTACCATTTGCCACCTAGCCTCTTTTCCCTTGGATCGGCGAGCCCGAGGGTCATCTTTAGTTTAACCCCCCCCCCCCCGGGGGGGGGGCAGTGCTCCTCTGAGTGTTGGTCTGAACCGAGTAGACTACGGGGCCACCTCGGGGCAACTTGAGGGTTGGTTTTACTTGTAGGATGTCTCATCTGAGTGTGCCATGAGAACGAGATATGTGCAGCTCCTATCGGGATTTGTCGGCACATTCGGGCGGCTTTGCTGGACTAGTTTTACCATTGTCGAAATGTCTTGTAACCGGGATTCCGAGCCTGATCGGGTCTTCCTGGGAGAAGGAATATCCTTCGTTGACCATGAGAGCTTGTGATGGGCTAAGTTGGGACACCCCTGCAGGGTTTTGAACTTTCGAAAGCTGTGCCCGCGGTTATGGGCAGATGGGAATTTGTTAATGTCCGGTTGTAGAAAACTTGATAGCTTAACTTAAGTAAAATGCATCAACTGTGTGTGTAGCCGTGATGGTCTCTTTCCTGCGGAGTCGGGAGTTAACACGGCGTTGGATTTATGCTTGACGTAGGTCGTTCTAGGATCACTTCTTGATCATAGTTTCTCGAACGTGCTTTGCTTTCTCTTCTCGCTCTCTTTTGCGTATGTTAGCCACCATATATGCTAGTGATTGCTGCAGCTCCACCTCATACCTTTTATCCTTCCTATAAGCTTAAATAGTCATGATCGTGAGGGTGTGTGATTGCTGAGTCCCCGTGACTCATAGATTACTTCCAAAACCCGCTTGCAGGTGCCGATGATACTGTGCAGGTGACGCAACCGAGCTCAAGGAAGAGCTCTATGAAGATCTTGTTCATTGTGTCGTTTCATTTCAATTGATCAGTAGTGGAGCCTAGTTGGGACGATCGGGGATCTGTAGCATTAGGGGTAGTCTTCTTTCATTTTGGTTCTGTAGTCGGACCTTGATTGTATCTGGATGATGTATTGCTATATTCATGTATTGTGTGAAGTGGCAGTTGTAAGCCAGCTATGTATCTCTTTCCTTATTCAGTACATGGGATGTGTAAAGATTACCCCTCTTGCGACATTTCTTATAATGCGGTTATGCCTCTAAGTCGTGCTTCGACACGTGGGAGATATAGCCGCATCGTGGGCGTTACAACGCGGAAGTGGATGCCCACGCTGAGAGGAGTACGAGGGTCCACTGGTTCGGCTGCGGTGTGAGGCTGTCGTCGCCGCAGAATAATAGGGGTGTGGGTGAGTAGAGGGATGCCCTAGCCGGTGGTGGGAGTAGTAGGGGCTGTGAGGCCTCCACGGAATCACAGCCGGCCACGGGAGGCACACTACTAGGAAAAGGGCTATAGATAGGATTGATACTAATGGCGCACCAGGGAAGTAGTGCGCCACTACTATATACTAATGGCGCACCTGTTGGTGATGCGCCATTAGTGTGGAAGACACTAATGGCGCACCAGAAACAGGGTGCGCCACTAGTATTAATCTTTTTCCATTTTTCCATACATACTAATGGCGCATCAGGTCGACAATGCGCCATTACTAGTTCTAAGTATTAATGGCGCACCAGGCAGAGAGTGCGCCATTACTGTAATTTTTTTTCTTATTCTTTTTTTGCAAAACTACTAATGGCGCATCGTTTCACAGTGCGCCATTACTAGTTTAAACTAGTAATGGCACACTATTACCTGGTGCGCCATTAGTATATATATATATATTTTTTTTACTTTTTTGCAAAACTACTAATGGCGCATCACCTGCAGGTGCGCCATTAGTAACCAGGGTTACTAATGGCGCATTTGCTGGTGGTGCGCCATTAGTAACCTAGGACCCCAACAAGATATTTTGGACAGCCCCACACCTACCCACTCACTTTCCCCACTTCATTCCGTCCATCTCCTTCTCCAAGCTTTCGGCCATCTCCTCCTCCTCACCTCATTTCCACCATAGATTCATCAAAATTAAGTGGTGAAATTACCTTTTTTGATAGGTAAGTAAGGGGAAAGCTATCTTCATGATGTAGATCTACTTTTTTTCTCCCTAGCTCGCTCCAACAACGTGCACATGCACTTTTTGTGGCCTAGCTAGATCTATGTATGTTTGTGGTGTTGCATGTGTTTGTGGTGTTGCATATATGTTTGTGTTTGAAGGTACCGGTATTTGAAATGCGATAGTTGCCAATATTTTGCCGGAATGTTTTGATTCATTTCCGTTTCGGCGAGAATTTTGGCACTATGCATTCTTTTTGGTCCTATTTTTAGGGAAGGTCATGCCAAATTTTTCTTGGTTCTAAAATATCGTTTTGCTCTACCCCGCAGGCGACCATGGTCCACACGATGACTGAAGGCATCGTGAATAGGTTTTTGAGCTCCGTGAAGGCCGAGATGCTTCAAAAGAACGAGACGGAGATAAAATGTCCGTGTCGAAGATGCAAGCTGAAGAGCCTTATTGCGAACCCGGATTCCAGGCAGGTGAGGGACCACCTGCTCTTGCGTGGTTTCATGGATGGCTATCGGTGGCAAGGTGATGAAGATGACTATGAAGTCGTCCATGGCCGGGGCCGGGCAAGAAATGAGGAAGGGCAACAAGACAAGTACCACCGAGGCAAGGGCGGGCGAGAAGACGAAGAATCTCCAGGACATGATCACGACGGTGATGCTGTACACAGTCATCATGTAGAAGATGTCGTACATGATGATGAGGAAGATCAAGACGAAGGGCATGATCATGAAGATGAAGATGCCGGAGCAGACGACGATGGAGGCTAGGTGCAGGACCCTCATATTCAAGAGCTGCTTCTCAAGTAGACGGATAACGCAAGAGCTGCCGCCCGAGAGAAAGCCAAGCTGGATCAACTAGAGATAGACGCGGTTACTCCATTGTATGAAGGATGCAGGCCCGAGGATACCCGCCTGAAAGTAACACTCATGGCTCTGGAGATGAAGGTAAAACACAAAATGACCGACGCATGCTTCGACGAGAACATGTCATTCTGGCATGAACGTCTTCCCAAGGGGAATAAGTGCCCGACCAGTTTCGAGGAGGCGAAGAAAATCATGTGTCCTCTGGATTTACCGCACGTGAAATACCATGTGTGCATGAACAATTGTATCATTTATTGGGATGAGCACGCGGAGTCTACCATATGTCCGGTGTGCGGCGTCACTCGATACAAGAAGAGGAAGAAAGCTCCTCGAAAATCGGTGTGGTACTTTCCGATCACTCCTCGTCTGCAGCGGTATTTCGCGGACCCTAAGGTAGCAAAGCTCCTGCGTTGGCATGCGGATAGGGAGGAGAAGAAGCGGGAAGATGACGGAAATGATCCGGAGATAAATAAAAAAGACAAGATGCTGAGTCACCCTAAGGATGCGAGCCAGTGGCAAGCGTTGAACTTCGAATACCCAGAATTTGGGAAGGATCCAAGGAACATCGTGCTGGGCGCGAGCACCGATGGAGTCAATCCGTTTGGCAGCCAGAGAAGCACACATAGCACCTAGCCTGTGTTTGTGTGGATGTACAACCTTCCCCCCTGGTTGTGCATGAAGAGGAAGTACATTCACATGAGTATGCTAATTGAAGGGCCAAAACAATCAGGGAACGACATCAATCTGTATCTAGGGCTGCTGAAGGAGGAGCTAGACACGCTGTGGAAAACGCCAGCCAATATGTGGGACGCCGCGGAGAAAGAATATTTCCCTATGAGAGCCGCATTGCTCATGACGGTGCACGACTATCTCGGTTACGGATATCTCGCAGGGCAGGTAGTCCACGGATTTTCTGGATGCGTAAGGTGCATGGATGACACAACGTATCGCCAGCTAGATAGAGATCCCGGGTCTTCGAAAACCGTGTTCATGGGACATCGAAGGTGGCTTCGCAAAGATGACCCGTGGAGGAAACGCAAGGATCTGTTCGATGGTGAAACCGAACCCCGAAAACGCCCGTGTACGAGGAGCGGCGAGGAAATAGACGAGCTGTTGAAAAATTGGAAAGACTGCCCACTGCTGGGAAAGAAGCAAAAGGCGCCAGAGCCGGGAAAGAAGCGAAAGGCGCCAGAGCCGCTGCTGAAGGTATGGAAAACGAGGTTTGTTTTCTGGGACTTGCCGTACTGGAAGATCCACCGTGTGCCTCACAGCCTTGATGTCATGCATATCACGAAGAACGTGTGCGAGAGTCTGCTTGGTACCCTACTCAACATGCCAGAGAGGACCAAAGATGGGCCGAAAGCAAGGGCAGACTTGAAATCAATGGGCATCAGGCAGGAGCTTCACGCTAATGATGATGGTGATGATGATGATGATGATGATGATGATGATGATGATGAGGCGAAGCAGGACACAGAAAGTCGTCGCAGAGGCAAAAAGGCTAAGAAGACCGGAAATGACTACCCTCCCGCGTGCTTCACTCTAAGTCAGGAGGAGATCGAGCAGTTTTTCACCTGCCTCCTAGGAGTAAAACTTCCTTACGGTTACGCGAGGAAGATAAGCAGATACCTAGACCCAGCGAAGCAGAAGTTCAGCGGGATGAAGTCTCACGACTGTCACATGCTGATGACGCAGATACTTCCTATTCCAATCCGTGGGATCATGGACGCGCATGTTCGTGAAACGCTATTTGGCCTATGCAACTTTTTCGACGTCATCTCTCGGAAGTCGATTGGCGTGAGGCAACTCAGAAGGCTACAGGAAGAGATCGTGGTGATACTATGTGAGCTCGAGATGTACTTCCCGCCCGCATTCTTCGACGTTATGGTGCATCTGCTGGTCCATATCGTGGAGGATATCATCCAACTCGGGCCGACGTTCCTGCACAGCATGATGCCATTCGAAAGGATGAATGGTGTCATCAAAGGATACGTTCGCAACATGTCACGTCCAGAGGGAAGTATAGCCAGGGGCTTTCTGACCGAAGAGTGCATCTCCTACTGCACGAATTATCTAGGCATCGAGAACCCCGTTGGTCTGCCTATCAACAGGCACCTCGGCAAGCTCGCTGGATGGGGTCACCGCGAGGGTCGCCGTGAAATGCATGTCGACTTCGAGGGTCGACTCGCCGACTTTGAAAGAGCAAACCTAGTCGCGCTACAACACATAGACGTGATCAATCCTTGGGTGGTAGAGCACAGAACCTTTATTGAGAAGACGTACAATGACCGAGGCCAATAGAGGACGGACGGAGATATACTCAAAGAGCACAACTCATGTTTCACGCGTTGGTTCAAGCAGAAGTTTCTGTCGTACCCTTTACATGAGGATTCTTCCGCGGAAGAACAACTCATATTCGCCTTGTCACAGGGCGCCGAGCACAACCTGATGACCTATGAGGCGTACGATATCAACGGCTACACATTCTACACCGAGGACAAGGACATGAAGAGCGATGGTTATTAGAACTCCGGGGTAACGATGGAAACCTACACCGGCAACGACAAGGACAGATACTACGGAAGGATCGAGGAGATCTGGGAGCTGATCTACACTAGAGAGAAGGTCCCGATGTTCCGTGTCAGATGGGCCAAGAGCGTCCTAAAAGAAGACCAGTATTTCACCACCATGGTTATACCCGAAGCCAAATCCAAGACCGCGGGCGCAAACGTCACCGCGAAAATTGAGCCATGGGTACTGGCTTCCCAAGTGGACCAATGCTTCTTCATTACCAACCCGTCAAAGCCCAGTCGTGTTGTCGTGAGGAGAGGCAAAAGGAAGATCATCGGAATGGATGGAGTAGCCAATGAGCAAGACTTCGACAAGTACGGCGACCCGAAGATCGAACATGACGACGACGATGAAGTAGCAGCACACACCACAAGAAGAAGCAGGACCACCCTACCTAAAGGACGTCCGTTCCACAAAAGAACTCCATTTGTGAAAAAGAAGGGCAAGAAGATTGTGAACAGATAGCTAGCTAAGATCGATTGTATTTAAATCGTAGTCTTCATTTCTCGATTGTATTTCATGGGCACTTTTTGATATCATGAATATTTTTAAATTTCATGGGCACTTTTTGAATTCATGAGGACACTTGATCTCGATCCCCCTCCATCTCGATCTCCATCCCACCCGCACCCTCCCCCGCTACCTAGCTCCACCGCCGCTGACGACCCACCGCAGCCCCCCCCCCCCCGCTCCACCGCCGCCGACGAGCACCCGGCCCCCCGCACCCCTGGGGGGGGTTATTACAGTTTTTATAAAAAATATTACTGTTATGATTTAAACAAGTTTGAACATATTTAAACACAAATAAATATCAAACCGGATTTAAAAATGCATAAAAAATATTGGGGAGCCTGGGAATCGAACCCAGGACCTGCGGGTGTGTGCGCTGCGTATTGACCAGTCGGGCTAGTGGGCGGGGTCTGTTGTAGATAGGGTTAGGTTGTATATAACCTGACAAGTCGGGCTAGATTAAACTACTTATGGCGCACCCCTCGGTGGTGCACCATTGCTATGGATGTACTTATGGCGCACCCCTGGGTGGTGCGCCATTGCTAAGCCTCCCCCACACTAAAATCCCCAATCTCCATTTCTCTTAATCCCTCCCCTGCCTCGTCTCACCCGCGCCTGACCACCACCGCCCACCACTTCCCCCGTGCTCGCCGTCCCCGGTCGTGCTCGCTTCCCCCGCCGCACCCGACCACCTCCCTCATCGTCCCCCCTCCGCCCGCGCCCGCGCCCTCGCCGTCCCCCTCCTCCCGCGGCCACGCTTGCGTCAACCTCCCTCCCGAGCGCGACAGCTAGGGTTCCTAGCCGCCGCCACCGCTGCCGGCCCGCCGCCGCGGCGCGCCCAGCCGGCCGAACCCTCCGCTGCCCCGCCTCCGGAACAGGACCCCAGCAGCGCCTCCCCGCATCAAGCAGCCGCTCCCACCAGCGGCGCCCCCCTCCCTGGAGCAGGCGCCCCTGCCCAGCTTAGCTGCCGCCCGGAGCTACGTCGGCGACCAGTCCGTAGGCAGGTAGCCACCACTCCTTCGTCCTTCCTCCCTCTTCCCTCATCCCCCTACCTCCTTCCTCTTGCATCCTCTGTTCAATTTTTTGCTTGCTGCATGATTTTTCCAGAGCATGCTCAAGTTTACATGTGAAAGGATTGTGCTTGATAGGTGTTTGTGATAATGCCTCTAAGGGAGGGGGCATCGCGTCATTAGTCTCTGTATCAGAGTCTTTTTTTCCTAGCCGTGTTGTCACCGAAAAATGCAATAAATTCTCATGGTTCGAAACCTTTGATACTTGGCAGAAATATGCATGTAATAATTGGTTTACCTTAGTTTGCAGAAATATGAAATTAAGCCTTACTTAGTAACAATGTTTCAAGAAGATCAATTTGGAAGCTCTGCTTCACAGGATGCCTTCAGACACTTGCACATATCTTTCTAACTCATGCATTATTTCATCTATTAGACACTTCAAAGTGATGGCTATTTCCTTTACCTTAGAGGAAAAACAAAATAATATCTTCTACTTTGCCTAGAGGAAATATAATTTCATGGACTACTTGTTATATCAAATTTTTAGCTAAGTTTTGTCTCCCTGCGAAAATTGGGCAAATTCCTTCTCAAAATCACATGTTTTAACTAGGAAGAACCTGAGACACTATGGCATCAACACTTGTAAGAAAAGAAATAGCAGGGGAATGAAGATTATATTAAAAAATGGTATTAGTAGTGGTAAACAAGCATATAATCCCTCCCAGGTAGTAACAATAACTTTATGCAGGAGAGTGAAAGAAGAAGCATAGGCGATCAGGTTCGATCACGGTTGGAGAAAAATTGAGGCGTTTGTTGGCTCCAAGACAGTGATACAGGTATATACATGTGCTCTGCTTACTTGATCATACAGAAGATTTTCATATAAGAGTTACATTTCAAGTTGCTGAACCTTTTCATATAAGTTTGCTTCCAAGGAGTTGCTCTTTGTCTGGTCCAATTCTGAAGAAATAAAAAGTGAATAGTTTGTTTGTTCCCTGTGTGGTCACTCTATTTTTTGAGTACTAACATTAGTTATGTTTGTTAGCAGCAAGATATTTAAATGAAGCTTGTTCTTTTTCAACTGTTCAACTGATGCCATGAAACTGAATATAGTAGTTGAAAACCCTGTTTTTCTTCCTGATCGTGAAAATTTGAAGTCCTGTTTGTGTTTTGGTTTTGTTGGTTGACAATTATGTTTAGTTTTTCATTTCATGGGTGCTGTAAAATGTGCAGGTGGTGAGTTGAGGCTCAGCATACAGCTTGTTTGGACTAACCAAGAGGACGAGGTATGTTGCTTTCCCAAGCTAAGTGACACGTACGTGCCAAGTTTTCTGTTATATAATTACCTGTTAGTTCTTAGTTAAACTGCATGATACGGCCATAGCAGATGGATGGTACTAGGTGTTGTTTTGTTTCTTGCCAATGTATTCAGAGAGCAGATGTGCCACTGCAGATTTCTTTTCTTGAAGGCAGCTCACATAAGTTGAGCTACAAGTGAACAACTTGCTGCTATTAGATCTGGAATGGAAGCTTACATAAGTTGAGCTGATTTTTGACCATATGAAAGCAGAGGACCATATGGTATGTGGCCTTTTCATCCATATGAAAGTAGAGGCACATTGTGGTGCTAGTTTGCTGGGTTTTGTCTCCGACCATCGTGTCGTGGTGAATTTGCAGGTACCCCGAGAGGCCCTTGAGTTTGCCGGAATGTCGATTAACTTCCGTTCCGGCAAATTCGGGTACTCCATATGTCCTATTTTCAGCAAAGGTCATGCTGAAATTTTCCGTGAATTTTAGCATGACTTTGCTAAAAATAGGACATATGGGGTACTTGCGATAATGCATGGGCCGGGGTATCTTAGTACTTAATTAAGTAGGATCAACTGCCCCTTTATTCTTCCTGCATTAAACCATAGGTGGCAATAGAGCCAAGTGATTAGGCCCAACTTAGAATTCTCCTTAGCATCGATAAACCCTAGATGATAAACCCAACATAGGTGGCAATAGAGCCAAGTGATTAGTGCCTAGTGATTAGGCCCAACCTAGGGTGCCTCGGCATCGATAAACCCTAAATGATGAAAACTTAACTTGGCTGCCCCGGATGCCTCGGTGTCGATGATAACCTAAATGATGTACGCTTAGGCTTTTAGGGTGCCTCGGCGTCGATAAACCCTAAATGATGAAAGCTTAGGCTTTTAGGGTGCCTCGGTGTCGACAAACCCTAAATGATGAGACCATGATCTTGTTCCTTGACAATAACCAACTTTTTGACCAAACTTTTTTCCTATTTAGAGCGAAACATGGCCCACAACGATGAGGCCGGTGGTTTGGGCGGCAAGCAATTCTGGGAGCTGTTCCAGGAGATGGAGGAACAACCTCACCGCTATGAGGATGCCGTGGAAGACACCGATCCTGATTACACAACCCCTAGTGGCGTCGGGGATGACACCACTAATGGTGCCGCCGAGGATGCAACCACTGATGATGGCGGCGCACACACAGATGGCAGCCAACTGAAGAAGCAAAGGAAGGACCGGCGCCCGAATGTGCTCCGCACCCTCAAGGAGGAATTCACTCAAGTGGACTCCGACGGGAATCCAACGGAGCCCAAACATATAGTCAAGGGGTACTCGCTTCAGCTCGGGTGCATTCTCCGGAGCACTGTCTCGATCAACACCGAGAACCTTAGGCATAAGGACCGAGGGAATTTGCGCAACCTCCTCTTCACGAAGCTGCACGAACGATACAAGTTCCCCGCCGAATTTGAAAACACACGCCTCTCAGGGAATAAAGTGAACAGTGCCACCCTCACGAAGATGAGCACGGCCCTGTCTGCTTGGAAAAGTGCGGTGAAGATAATGATTGATAAAGGTGATAGTTATGAGAAGATCAAGGCGAAATATCCTTTGATGAGTGAAGATGAGTACAAGGAGTTCAAGATCAAGTGCGAGAGCAGTGCAACCTCCGAATCAAGTCAGTGGGGGAAAGAAATGCGGGAGTTGAACTTAGGGGAACACAAACTCGGTCCCGGCGGTTACAGAGTGGCCGAGCCTATATGGGACAAGGAGGATGCGGAGCGTGCCGAGCAAGGCCTACCGCCCCACTTCGAGAAATACAGCGGTGACAAGCAAACCAGGAACTATGTCAGGGCCCGGTACAAGGAGGACCCGATAACAAAGGAGCTTACCACGGATCCGAAGACCAGGGCGCTTGAGCTTCTTCTGGTAAGGAATACACCCCCGCGTAATTAGCTCCATATGGTTGCACTCTAATTAATCCCCAATATTTCTAAATGGTTCACGTTCCTTTCGCAGGACACTGAAAGCAGTAGCGCGGGGTCGTCTAAGAGCTCCCCTTTCGACACCCCTTTAAATAGGGTGTTGAATGTAATAAAAACAAGGATAAGCTCACTAAGCCGACATCAGCTGGTCGTGTGGCCAGCAAAGGCTTGTCCATAAAATGGGGGTCATACTATACCGCTGGTGTGCGGAAGGAGAAAAAGACCAGCTCGGAAAGCCAGACGCGCGAGGTTGAAGAAGTCAAGGCACAAGTGGCGCGGATTCCGGAGCTTGTCCAAGAGCAAGTGCAACAACAACTTGGAATGACGCTCAACGCCGTGGTGCCTACGTTGATTCATGGGCTGACGACGTGGATTGTGGGTGGCCAACAGGGGCCTCCCCCGGTTCCCAGCTTCACGGCCAGCAACTCGCACAGCGCGCAGGCGGCGCCATTGGTGTCTCCGGCGGCGGCGCCATTGGTTTCTCCGGCGGCGGCGTCATTGGTGTCTCCGGCGGAGGCGGTATTCGTGTCTCCGGCGCCGGCACGGGCATTGGAGCTTAATGCACCCGGGTGTACGCCGGCCGGCACCTCGCCATCAAGTGCCCCCTCCATCAGTTGCACGCCCGCCGTTGGCGGTGCCTCGACATTAGCCGAGCTCGACGGCATCACGGTAACCAAGCCTCTCGGCCGATGACTTCATCTCCTTGCCTTTGACTGGGCATCCCTGACGCCCTGTACATGTTTTCACAGGGCACCGCCGACGTTCCTTGCACTCTTCTGCACTTCGTGGGCGCCGAGTTGGTCGATGTCGCCAAGGGCAGAATCGTTCAACTGGGAAACCCCAGGTTCCATGGTAATCCGATGCCACCCACAATGTATAGGGTTGAAGTGGTTCAGGTGCTGCCAGGCTGCGACGAGCTGTTACCTCCGATTTGACCTGCTGGGGCCGACGAAGAAGATGAGATGACCCTCAGCACCTGCGTAAACTGGCCCCTGCTTTGGCCGAAGAGCCAGATTCGTTTGGGGGCGGGGGACACCACCCCACAAACAAGACCGCCAGTCGTGTCGGCGCCAAGCCATGGCAAGAATGCCGCAACGCTACCGGACCTACCGGACATCCCTATGGCACAGGATCCGGACAGCCCTATGGCACAGGATCCGGATGGCGATGACAGCGACGACGGTACATTTACCAAAGTTGATAAGTACTTTGCCAAACATGGGTATGCTGACGACTTCTGCGGGCCTCTTTCTCAAGAACCCAACCAAGACGACCGAGATCTAGCTGGTACGGCGGAGAAATCCAATTGCAATAGGCGTCGTCTAGCGTTCAGTTCTCAGGACACGCCTCCAGCTCCCGCCTTCACCGAGCCTCAGATAGCTGAGGTGCGAAATATTATCAGCCCCAACATGCTCAAGAAGGCGGTCTATGAGCAGAACTCGGTCCCATTACAGGAGATCAAGAAGAAGGGATGAAAACGGAAGACTAACAAGGGCACCGGTGCGAGCCAGCCGGCACTGAGTTCGATCCGTGCTCACGACGGGCCACCTTCACCTAAGGATATCTCGAGGAGGGTGCATGTGGCGGGTAGGGCGATGCTACCGCCAAATATGCTGAATGCTGCAACCGGTGCTATGCGGAGTCTGCACGACAATGTTCTTTCTTTGGAGAAGCGGCGTCTCAGAGAGAAGGATGTGGCATACCCGGTTTTCGTGGCCAAGGTGCCAGAGGGCAAGGGCTTTGTGGATGGCGACATCGGGGGTACGATCGTCCTACGGTTTGATGACATCTTTGCTATGTTTAACCTTCATCCGCTGCACTACACCTTCGTTCGGCTGTTTTCGCTGAGTATGGAGATGCGAATCATTAGAGACAAGACCCCGGACATCGTGATAGTCGACCCCTTCTACATGCGTGCCAAGCACTTGAGCAGCGCTGGGGACCGCCAAGTTGCGAGTTCACACCTCGAAGGCGTCATTCTGGCGAACCCAGATAAGGATAACTTCCTTGTGGCTTACTTTCCCGAGTAAGTCATCCCTTAACCGCCCCGTAACATATGATTTCTTAGATTTCGACCGTTTTTTTCTAACATTCCGTGTTCTGTGCAGTGACACACATTGCACACTCATCCTCTTAAGCCCGAAATATTCCATGGCCACGTATTTAGACCCGAACCGTAACTCCAAGATAGACTACACAAATGTCGAGAAAGTTCTTGATGATGTTCTCCCCGCCTACGCCAAATCTGGAGGCACCTTCACCAGGGCAGTTCGTAAGTACGGCAAGCACATGTTCTCACACAATACGAAGTTCTACTGCGTCAAGCAGCCGCCTGGCGGTCAGAAGGATGCCTACTACGCCCTCCATCACATGCGGGCGATCGTAAGGGACAATCATCAACATCTGCTACCAGATAATCTCAAAGATTTGGGCCGCGAGCTTGTCGGCAGTCCAGGACGCGGACCTCACACAAGAATTCTTTCGCATCCAGTCGGAGTTTGCGGACATCATCCATCAAGATGTCCTTCATACCTCGGGGTAGTTCTTCCTCAGATATCAACCGTCCAACAGTGAGATAGATGAAATGCTACATATGCAGGGTGACAACGACTGCGATTTCATGACCATCACGACAGACGGCGGCTTCATCCACGTTCCTGTCTGATAAGTCGAGTCAAAAGTAGTGATGTGTAGTTCTGAAACATTGATTGGCTCATGTTATAATTATACTTTAATGAATTCGTATGTCTCTTTGGTTTGGACAGTCGTTCAACTTAGATGTAATCGATGCTATTTATTAGTAGGACCATGAATCGTGCTATTAATGTCTTGCTTTTCTCTTCCGATCCTTTTGTTGCATACTTACATATTGCTTATGTATTGTCTATTGTTTGGCTTGTGCATAGAGATGCCGTCGTATGTCGTGTACAAGGGTAAGGTTCCCGGAGTCTACGACGACTGGGAGGAGTGTCGGAGATAGGTTCACCGTTTCAGCGGTAATAGTTACAAAGGGTACACCACTAGGGCGGAGGCCGAATCTAGATACGCCCGCTATCTAGCGGGAGAGGGGAGGGAGCGTTGGAGGAACCGGATGAAGACCAGTTTGATCACGATGATGCTCATCGTGATGACCACAGCTCTCTTCTATGTGATGGTAGTTTAGATGATCGATATCGACTTGTAATGTGAAGACAAACTCGATACTCGCGGTCTTGAGACTTGTAATGTTTTATCTTTGTTCGGTCTTTTGAATTCGAAGACTAATATGATGAATTGTATTCGGAGACTAATCTTCTATTGTATTCGATGAATCTGATGTTGCTGTGTGCTGCTGTCTATATTCTGTCTAATAATATATTTTATATTCTATCTAATAATATATTTTATATTCTGTCTAATAATATATTTTGTAACCTGCGCAAAAATCAGAAAAGGAAAAAAAAACCAAATATTCATACTAATGGTGCATCACCACTAGGTGCGCCATTAGTATGCCAAAGGGTACTAATGGCGCATCAACAGAGAATGCGCCATTAGTATGACAAAGCCATGCTTACGTATGCCCCCCCGGGAGGCACACTAATGGCGCATGCTGTTACATACTAATGGCGCACTAGTTGGTGCGCCATTAGTATACCAGATACTAATGGCGCACCTATGGTGCGCCATTAGTAAGATATACTAGTGGCGTGCTACTAATGGCGCACTGGTAATGCACCATTAGTAGGAAAAACCAGTGCACCATTAGTAGGCATTTTCCTAGTAGTGGCAGGAGCACGCGGCACGACCGGTGCTGGTTTGGGCGGCTGGTGCAAGAAGACCAGAGGTTGAAGAAGCACTACTGCTATTGGATGAACATCGTATGGTAACTGGATCTAGAATCGTTCATATTGACTAAGTTGACAAAGCCCTCCGTCCCCGTCAACTTGGTTGGCCCACAAGTCAGCCTCCCACGATGCTGGGTTCCAGCTAGCAAGGCGAGTATTCATTTTTTTGTGCGTAATAAGGAGACACTTCCTTGTGTGCGAAGATAGCTGGTGGGCCCGACCTGTCAGCGGGGGCACTTTTTTCACGAAATACAGAGGCCCTTCTGGTGGGTCCCAGATGTCAGGTGGAGGAATCAAAGACTTGATAAGGCATACAGAACAAGCTAGTGTACCAGTATAGAGACGTTACTAAGTTTTTAAAAAAAGAGAGATGTGCTCCTGTAGCTGGTTTGAATCCAAACCTAGACTATGACTATATATGGTGCTATGCTAGTCTGCTAGTAATGAAACTGACATATCCAACGTTTGCTTCTCCTCTTCTATACTTTCTCTGCCTAGCATCAGAAGCTCTGGCCACAGCAACCATGTCCGCTGGCTGCTCGTGCACCTGCTCTTCAGCAGGCAACAACCAAATATGTGCCAAGTCGCCCCCCGTACCATCGCCTGTTGGTCTCATCACACCCCCGCCGGCAGGCGCACCGCAGCCGGTTGCTCATCGCAACCCGCTGCCGTTGGTGTGGTGACACTGCTGCAAATCACGCAGAGTCATCCGTCGTGTCTCAACCACGATCCTCAACCTTGGCTGAGTCTTCTACAAATGCCTGAATCATGGGGTAATAATATGTTTAAGTGTTGTTCTGCTGCTTTCAGTTGCTGATTTTTTTTAATAGTTTGTTTGATGATCTTCCAATTTGATTCATGCAGAAAAGGGAAGATTCATGTGATTTGTATTTCTGGGAAGTTGCTGATGTGGGGGACTGCAACTATGCTGATTATTTGGTTAGCTGAGGAATCCCAATACCTGCAGGTTGGGGTGTTGGACAAGTAACTAAAGGAACGGCAGAAGAGGAAGATGCAGAGCAGAAGGTTAAAGATGCAATTGCTCTGATCATGGCCAAGCAACAGCTGTTGAACAGCCTTGACAACAATGAGGAGATGAAAGAGCTTGTGAAGATAATGGGCAAAATCGATGTGCTCTGTAGGATGATTGTCTCTTTATTTGCAGTGTATGTAGCACTCGTGATGTATTCAGTGGCTATGACATGAGCACTTTGCTGAAACTAGTAATGAATGAAACCTGTGTAGCAGGCTGGGCGTAGTGTTGTGAACATCTAATGATTTCTATTAACAAAAATCAGGGTTATCCCCTTTTGCTCATAAATAAATAAATAGCAGAGGTCCTTTTGGTAATAAATGAATAAATTAGCAGAGGCCCTATCGGGTCAGCTTTGTTCTCATTCGAAGACGTCAAGCAAATTGCAGTCCAACAACAAACTATGTCATCAAATTCAAGTTTCACAGCCAAATATGAGTACAACTAAACAACAATGTCATCATGTTTTAGTCATCATACAATCACCAAACACAAATCAGCATACATAACAAGTGATGTTCTCACAAGAAAATACTAAACAACATGTTCATCAGGTTTCAGTTATCATAGCAAACACAATTTCACATAGTAGATAAAAACGTCTTTTGACACGCAAATACGACAAAAGCAATGTAATCATCATCCGCAGCAGCAGCGTCAACATCTTCACCATGTGTATCAGTCTGAATCGTAATTCCCCATGGTGTCATCTTCTTCTTCGTCCTCAACGTCCTCAAACGTTGGCTTCTTATTGATCAACTCTTGTATGTCCACAGCACGACAGGCAATCTTTTCGCCGGCGTCATTGACGTGATGGTTCTCAAAGATATTAGGAACATCTATGTTATCTTATACATCAGGAGCAGTGTAAGCATCATCTTGTTGTGCAGCTTCATTAAACGAATTCCTCTGCTGAAACCTTTGCAATACTCTCCAGTTATATCTACGTGCAAATGTGTCTTCCAAGAAAAATATCTGTGTTGCTTGATTAGCCAAAATAAAAGGCTCGTAGGTCTGGTATGCCGCCTTGACATTGATGGATTTGAAATAATCATCAGCTCTGGGTTTTGTGATCCTGGAAAACAGGTTATACCAACGACAACACAACAGAACCACACACCGGTGATCCTTGAAACTGGAGATATACTGCAACTGAACAATGTCTATTATGTTAGCATACATTTTAGTTGTCTCTTTGTCATACGTATCCGTGCTCATGATGGCATTGTTTTGTGTCTTCCTGCCTTCGTCTTGTGCAAGGGTGTTGTAGCGCACATCTCCAACAACGGAAGATTCATAATGTCTTACCCGAGTATCAGGACCCATTGCTAGTGAGTAAAGGGCATCATCAACTGCCTGCCATCCTCCCGCATCTTCTTAACCTACAGTTAGAAAATAGACAAGCTAATCATCTTATGTACTCAATATATTAAAAAAACTAACAATGCAATTCAAAAGCTTACATGGCTCTTGAACCATTTCGCAAATCCTGTCATAACCAGTTTGTCAATGCTTCTTGGATTTTGCGGCAGTAACTCCTTTTTGTAGATGCTGCACAACATAGTGATCGCGTCAAACATCTAAATATATAAGAATGTGCTGCAAGTTTAGTAGATTACGATGTATAAGCTGCAGTACTTAGCACTTACTTGATATAAGGTAGTATCCCAGGGCAGTTATTCAACAGATACCAAACCATTTTGTCCAAATCTTTAGGTTTGTCCTCTTGTTGACTCCTCCCTGTAACTCGAATAGAATAATCGAAAACATTGAGCCCGGGATTGTCTTCATCCACCTCTTTGCTAAGCTGATCAGCTGTTTCAATGTATTTTGAGCAGAATATCAACGCTTTTGTAGTAATGTAGGCCTTTGCAATGGAACCCTCGGGTCTAGCTCTGTTCCTAATATAGCCCTTGGAAGTGCCTAGCCGCCTTTCAATAGGGTACATCTAGCCATATTGTACTGGACCTCTAAGTAGTGCCTCATCAGGTAGATGAACAGCCAAATGCACCATCACATCAAAGAAGGCTGGAGGATATATCTTCTCAAGGTCGCATAGGATAGTTGGTATCATGTCTCTAAGACGCTCCAAAGTATCTATCCTGATATTTCTACTGTAGAGTTCCCTGAAGAATTGTCCCAACTCTGCAACTGCTTTGTATAAGTCAGGGCGTCCCAATCCTCTAAGGATAACAGGTAAAACCCTTTGAAATAGGACGTGCCAGTCATGAGTTTTCAACCCTTGTACCTTGTTTCCATCTGCACTGACTCTCCTTTCAGGGTTGGAAGCAAATCCATGTGGGAATCTCACACGTGATAGGACCTCGCGGAATTCTTTTCTTTTTACCTTGTCCAAGACGTACACAGCTGGTGCCATATCCCGTGGTTTACCTTCATCTTGCACCTGCAAATCCTGTCTGATACCCAGGTGTGTCAAATCAATCCTAGATTTTAAGGTATCTTTCATATTGCCTTCAATATTGAGAAGTGTGCCGATAATGTTGTCACATATATTTTTCTCAATGTGCATCACATCAAGATTATGCCGCAGATCCAAATCTTTCCAATACTCCAAGTCCCACAAAGTGGACCTGCGGGTAAATAATAATCTCTCTTCTACCCTGCCACGCTTCCTTTTCCCGCTACCATTATCAGGATGGTTTCCTGGTGTAATATGCCTGACCTTCTCTAATTCCACTTGCAACTCATCGGCGGTGAGCCTCTTTGGCGCATCACGGTTTTCATGCTTTGCATTGAACACATGTCTTCGGTATTTTTTAGGATGCGGCTTGTCCTTGGGAAGGAAACGGTGGTGTCCAATGTAACAGATCTTGCTAAGTATTGCGTATGACAGCGGATTCCTGTCACAGTGAACACATGCATTGTAACCATGTGTTGTTCGCCCTGACATAGTGCCCAAAGCCGGATAATCATGGATGCACCAAATTATAACAGCATGCAGAAAGAAATCAGCTGGTGGGCTGCTATATAGGTCTCGAGTGAGAACACCCCTCCATAGCTGTTGAAGTTCCTCCACAAGAGGCTCCATGAACAAATCAAAATCCTTTCCAGGACTTTTTGGACCTGGGGTGAGCAAGGCCATCATGTAGTTTGATTCTTTGGTGTAGACATTTGGAGGCATGCTGTAAGGGATAACAAGCACTAGCCACATGCTATATGTGGAGCTCTGGTGGCCAAATGGGTTAAATCCATCTGAAGCTAAGCCAAGTCTAATGTTTCTAAGGTCAGCAGCAAACTGTTCGTGCTTCTGATTGAAGCTTTTCCCCTCACTACCATGTGATGGATGGCTCATTACATTCTGATCTCTGTACTCTTGGTTCCTAGAATGCCACAATACATCCTCTCTTGTTTCAGCATCATGAAACAACCTCTGCAATCTTGGTGTAATTGGAAAATGTCTCAGAACATTATGAGGAATCCTCTTCACAACATCGCAATCTTTCCATCTTGATGATTTGCATTTCGGGCAGTCACTTAAGTTGGCATAATCCTTCCGGAACAGAACACAGTTATTCTTAAAACATGGATTATATCATATCCAATTCCAACTGCACGAAGGAAATTCTTCATTTTACTATAGGTGTGTGGCAGCTCAGACGCATCTGGGAAAGCTTTGCGGAAAGCAGCCAACATCGCATCGAATGATTTCTTAGTCATCCGCTCAGATGTCTTCACCTGAAGAAAGGTGACCATAGCTGAGAATACTGACAGCTTATTTCCTGGGGTGACAGCCATGTTGCATTGTTCCAACATGCGGGCCCACCATTTTTCTTCTGCCAGTGAAAGTTCACGGAATGCACGAGCATTTCGTAGCATTGTTTCAATGTTGGTCAAACTCACTAGCTCCGCCACCACCTCCTCCTCCTCTTCCACCTTAGCATCAGGCAGATCAAGATGGTGATCTGTTGCTTCCACGTAGTCAATAACATTGACGTTCACAGCTTCACCATGATGAACCCACCTAGTATATGTGACTGACATCCCATACAAGTGTAGATGATTTTTCACAGTTTACTAGGGTCTTGTAACTGAATTCATACAACTGCTACACGAGCAAAGCACATCTGATTTCGGACCACCGTACTCAGCTCTAATAAAGTTCATGAAGTTTTCAACCCCCTCGACATATGCAGCGGAGAATCTTCGAGCAGAAGTTATCCAAGTCATGTCCATCTGTTAGACATACAAATTAGTTATTCTACTAGATATTATAGGAAAAACATATATGCTTTTTTATGAAGTCTAGAAGAAAATACCTAGGTCGATGTCTAAAGCTATGGCAAGATATTTGGACGAGCAGATCTAAGTAAAAAAATATATGTAAAGCTAATTCAGCAAACAGATTTGAGTCCTAAATTATGGCAGGCTGTTTCAGCAGTCAATGAGGCCGAGCACACAGCCATCGAACTATCGAAGGCCATCGCAGCAACAAAGATCGAGTATAAACGGTGTAGAGCTATTTCACCTAACAGATTGGTTACTACACCATGGCAATCTACGTAACAATAAATATATGGCAGGATATTTTAGCAACTAATTGGCCTTGGCATGCCATCTCAGCTAAGCAGATTGAGTGCAGAATAGGGAAAGGAAGCTTCTTAAGAAGAGCATATTGACTGTAAACTACTTCGGCAAATAGTGAGATTACCAGCGTCTATCAGCTAACATTCAGCGCTACACCGACATGCACGGGGCCTCTGTCTAGAATGCGCGTACCATGGGAGAAGCTGACCGTCGTGCGTCTCCACACAAACGTCGCCAGCGGTGGCGGCACTGACCGCCGTGCGCCTCCACAAGAATGTCGCCAACGGTGGCGGCGCGGCTAGAGGACGGCAGCCTACAAGAGCGTACTGTGGGAGCGAGAGGATCTCCGTGCATCCCCTCGACGAACCGCGGCGCTGACGTATCAGCATGGCGGGGAGGGCGGCTTTGGCGGAGCGAATGGAGTGGAGGGGATGGGGGGAGGGGGTCTTGGGGAATATTATTGGCTAGTTGGCCGAAAGGCGGTTGAATCTAGGATTTGGGGGGAATTTTTGGGTGGGGGTGGATTTTCGCGCGGTGGGAGGGGGGAGTTTGGCGCATGGTCGGTTTCTCCAAGTGCAGTCCCATGTTTCAGTGAAGAGGCAAGCCAAAGTGCATTCCGTTTGCGTGAGCCGTGTGCAGGACCGAACGTGTGTGGGGTGCAATGCGACCGCGACAGGGGTGCTGTGAGTGTACCGCCTTTTTTCCTTTTAAACTAGGTGCTTCGCCCCCTCAAAAAACCTTGTTGCTTCGCGCGATCCATCGATACTACTACTAGTAATCCGGTAATCCCGACTAAAACGGCGCGGCCGGGTCTTTTCCCGCGCGATATGCTGGGAGGTTGGCTTAGTTGGGTTTTTTAGGACGAGTAATACTACACCTACGTGGTCCTAGTTATGTAATTAACATAATGTGAAACGTGTGAGCTGTTGATTGTAGATTGGGAGAGGGAGGGGCCCACCACCATGAAAATCAGGGGAGGAGAGAGAGAGGCAATTTACATTAACCCTTTCGTAGGTTCCCATAGATGTAGAAAGATGTGAAATGCGTGAATGTGCGTTTGCAGATAAGGCCTTCCCTCATTCATCCTTTTCTCCCACAATATCTTGATCTTCCGTGCAACACACGGGCATCTTGCTAGTACTCCTACAATATACTATATTATTGTGAAAGTTCATATACACCGGCCGAGATTAATGCAAACACGATAGATTTTCATTACATTTTGAACTTTTATAGGGCAGAAAATAAAAGAAATCCGACCCTAAACCTATTCTACGGCGGCGACCGACATCCTCCATCTGCAATCTCCATGTACGGGGGCGGGGTTCAAGACCCGTGAAGTGAAGGTGCGGTCTCCGACGAGGAAAAGTAGAACACGGGAGACGGATCAGCCAGTTGGCACACCATGCCCTGCTGCCTCCCATGCCCTACTCATCCTCGGAGGAGTCCCCGACCTTGGCGGTGCCGGACGTTGGACGGCGGCAAGTAGGACGCGTGGCTGACGGTGCTCCCATCGTCGGCCGCCAGTGTGGCCACCGCTTGTGCGGCGACTTGAGCGAGGGCGGCGACCTCGAGCTCCATCCCCGAAGACAAGCTCTCCCGTAGAGCGTTCGCGCTTGCGGTCATGGAGGATGTGGTGCCGGGTAGGAGGACGATGCGCTATGGTGTGGAGGTTAGCTGGGCGTTGCTGCTTTAAGTAGCGCATTCCGGTGAGGCTAACCGTCCTGGTACGTCATTAAGTCACCGGAGTTGGTTCCTTGGGTACTGAGCCTCTTAACGACGGCATACAGACGAACGACATGAATGCGGGCAACTGGCGCCGGCTGGGAACACACCACGCGACGGCGCGAGGGATGAGGGTTTTTGGTGTGCCAGGGTAGTCAGCTGCGGTCGTGGCAACGTTGGAGATGCCCTTTGCTCACATGCGATCGACGCATGTCATTGAAAAAGCAAGATGACCCGGCATGGTCTCAGGTCCTGAGGATGCAGTTGGCCGCGCTACACCACTCCGCGGACGCGTCCTGGCGCGCCGTGCATCCTTGACGAGCCGGGTGTTGGGGTGTGTTTGGATTGTGGCCAAAGTGTACCTTACCAAAATTTTGGTCATGACCCAAAGATTGGTCTTTGTTTGGATGGTTGCCATTTTTTTGGCATGCCAATGAACTCTAGCCAACTCTAGTTCATTTTTCTTGCCGATGTCGGCCAAATCATGGGCAACCAAAACCTCATCCAAAATTTTGGCTACCCAATGCTTTGATGGGGCAACCTTGGGCACAAACAAAACATACTGTTGGTCGTGCCACAGCACTAACGCCACCCTCGGCACACTGAAACTGACCGTGTCTAGCGACGATGAGCGTGTCGCTCACCGCGGTCGCTGTGTCCAGAGGCGATGTTGGAGCTGCGCCACGTTGTTGGCCCACATGACCCACATGAACGGTTGCCGGTGGCGATGAGGTCGTGGGCCAGCTCCTCCATTGGACTAGTTTGTGCTACATCATCCCGACAGGTGTGCCCCACATGTCGGTTTCCCTGTTTTCCCGGCCATATTCGAGCGTCAGTGCTCCGCGTTACACATTAGGTCTTTCACTATGTAGGCCAAGCGAGACAACTTATTGTTTATTTGAGCCATTCAAGTATGATCATGTGGCGTTTTATTATTTCTCATTCCTCTCCAACCCTCTTCTCCCTCGATCATGTCGCCCTCCGGTCGAGTCCATCCTCCCGCATGCCTCATTTGAACATTCCGCCGAGTATCATTCGCATGTGGGCCTAGACCATGCTTGTATTTCCAATGTTTATTTGTAATTTGTCCGACATGCATACAAACAAACGGTTCGTTTGAAGTTTCACTTTGCCTCCACTGCGTGTCGCTTCGCGTCTTAGTTTTGACATCCCATTCGGTTCATGCCCCGACACATGTTGACGAGACCGATTGATGTTCAGAGATCAATTGCGTGTTGTGCAAGGAGATAAAGGTTTGGTCTGTTTCTATGATAGAAATGACCCGCGGGGGGGGGGGGGTTCTGTGGGGATCAGAGGGAGTATATTGTGCGTTCATAAGCGCAACGAACGTATTGTACCCACCCTAGTCCTCTTTCAATCGACCTCCGGACCCCGAGATGAAATCGAGAGAGAACGAGTGGGGACATGTGTGATACCTAAGGCGGATTCAAAATTTTGAACCGGTGATCATAGCATCCGTGTAACGCCCCGGACACACCCGCCGGTGGTCGTTACTCCTGGCGGGATCTAGACTGGCCCCATAGATCAATACTAGTCTTTTCTGCGCACTTTGTCCTCACTCGTGCGCACCCCGGAGCAACTTCCCGGTCAGTCACCCATCCTGACACTACTCCAAGCTGAGCACGCTTAACTTTGGAGTTCTGTCTAAATGGGCTCCCGGAAAAGAAGGAATTCCTTATTAACATAAGTAGTCTATCATCCCTAATAAGCCAAGCCATCACAATCCGCAAATCATATATAAAGGGTATTCAATGTTCGTTTCGTTTTTGAACATACGATATACTCCCTCCTATCCTTTCTAGTTTACATATAAGTTTTATGTGTAGTCAAAGTATCTCTACTTTGATAAAAAAAGTATCAACATTCAACAACGCCCAATCAATATTGTTATATTCGTATGTACTCCTAGATTTGTACTCGAGATGGTTTCCAATTTGTTTTCAACCACGTGAATGTGCTAGTTCTCGCGCATGCTCTTCCTACTAGGATTTCGCCACGTATAGCCAGTCCAATAGTAACTTTTTTTAAGCTCCCTGTCCAATGGTACTAGTGGAGTACTGACAACATCTGTACGAGAGTATGCCGTGCTCATAGTTGTACTCCCTCCTTCCATTTATATAAGGCCTATGTGGAGGAGAGATATGTGAAAAAGTAAGGGGAGTGAGCTCTCATGCAAGAGCCTAGCTATATACGCATTCCTAGTTAAATACGTACAATAAATATGAAGAAAGAGATGGAAAAAATTACTAATACAATAGCCAACCTTATAAAAAAAAATTGCGGGAAATAGCCAACCTTATAGCCCACACTACTGTATGAGTGCATATAATAGATTATGGCTATAGATGACATGGCAGTTCTTTATAGCCACTGACTGGCTATATTATTAACCATCCTCTAATGCGTTTTTCAAAACCGCATTTGACTATTGACAAGATTAATAGTACATGAGATGCATAATGTGAAAATTATATCATTGGAAGCTCCTTTCACATTTGTATCCCCGCCTTACCCTCCCTTTCGGTCACTTACTGGTGGACCCCATGCTTGCTAGGCCCCGCATGTCAGTTACTCAATGGGTTCGGCCATGTCACGGGATCCTCATCCGTAGTATACTCCCTCTGTTTTTATTTACTCCGCATAAAATGACGCGGGCGGGGGAGGGGAAGGGACGTTGGTTTGCTCTCAACTGCGGTCCCACAAGCGAGCGAAAACACAAGATGAAGCGTGTTCCATTCGGTGAGCGACGTGGAGGGTCCAGCGTGCCGGGCTGCAACGCGAACGCGACAAGAGCGATGTACAGTCAAAACCGATTAACCGGTCGTCACTGGAACCACTATTCACACCAGAACCTTCGTTGCTCGGCCTACGCCAGCCACTGCCCTAAAACCACACCTAATCTCCAGCCCCTTCCCCCACCTTTCGATCCCCTAGCCCGCATCAAGCGTCCCCTAGTTCGCCGGAAAGCCATGGTGCGTCGCAAGATCATGTACTACAAGATACTGACGCCGGAGCGCCGCGCAGAAATCGCGGCGGCGGTCGGCACCAGAGACCTCCGTTCCCAAGCTCGCTTTGCGGCGGGCCAATCCCCGAGTTCTCTGGAGCCAAGCTACGAGGAGGAGTAAGCCGATCCAATGTTCATGGCGGAGGTCGCGGTGTAGAAGGCCCCCAATGGGTATGAAACGATGGACGTCGACTTCATGCCGGCGTCCGAGTCCCCCATGGTGCAGGCAGACCAGGGGTTCAACCTGGCGATACTAAAGGAGGACCGGGAGGCAGAGGCTCAACTCGACGCAGAGCGCGTGCATGCCGCTGCCATCGAGGCTCTCCTGCAGGCAGAACTGGATGTCGTGGATGTGAACCGGGCGGCGGAGGCTCAACTTGAGGCGGAGCGCACGGATGCCGCTGCCATCGAGGCCCTCCTGCAGGCGGAACCGGACGTCCTGGACTTGAACCGGGCGGCAAAGGCTCAACTCGATGCGGAGCGCGCGGATGCCGTTCTCATCGAGGCCCTCCTGCAGGCGGAACCAGGCGGCGGAGGCTCGACTTGACGTGAAGCGCGTGGATGTCGCTGCCATCGAGGCCCTCCTGTAGGCGGAACCCGACGTCCTCGACTTGAACCGGGCGGTGCTCTCGTCCGTGCAGAGCGCCCGCACGCTCCGCGTGAATGAGTAGCTGGAGGCTGAGGACAACCACGGTGCGAAGACACACATCGGCAGCTATGACTGGTTCGCGCCAGCAGCCAAAGACGACGAGGCCGTCTCGTTCCGCGAGCAGTGATAGTTTTTCTTTATGTTGTTGTTTTTATGGATCTTTTGTTGTGTAAAAACATATATTGTTATGCAAGTCGCCTGACTTGGGTCAGTCTAGCATTTCAAGCGGTTGGGTCAATATCCTACGTCTCCTAACCCTTCTTCCTCACCTCTTCTTCCCCAATAGACCACCGCACGGGTCGTACGGATACTCCCCAACATGCGGTTGGATAAACATACTCTATGAATGAAAATTATGTGTCAGCGGTAGGATGGCTGAGTTTGGTTTGTTCACATGCGACAACACATGTCAGTGAGGGTGTGTTCCCTTGGTTGGGTTTGCGGCGTGCGGGAGCGACTGTACATGTGAGGGTGCGGTGCGACCACAGCGTGCAGGAGTGACCGTGTGAGGGTGTAGTACGACCGCGACAGCCGTGCACAAGTGTACCTCCTTTTCATTTTGAAAACTTTAGGCAAGCTTGGCAAAAATGTGTGGCAAAGTATGGCAATGCAAGGCCTAGACCCAAACAGGATAAGTACGTAGTACTACGTACTAGGAGTACTAGTGTTAAAAAAGAAAGGCGGGGTTTTCCTTCGCGGGATTAATCGATACAAATCCTCGTTTCATGTGTCAATTAATGCGTATTTTTTTCTCCAAAGCCCAAAGAGCTAACCATCTCACTCCTCATCGCTTGACTAATGCAGCGCCATGCAAACCAATCTTCTCACTTTCGCATGCATGAAGGGGATATTAATGTCCTTGGTTGCTAGTACGAGGCAAACCCCGTCAACTTTGCTTCAATTAGTGTTAGTGGCCTTTTGCAAATTGTAATTTTGATATACTGGCCTTGTGTACAAAAAAATGGAGGTAGTAACTATATTTGACTTCCTTCCCCATTGCGGTGACATTGACGATATCTCAAACGTTGTGGTTTGGCGCAGTGCGTTCGATGGAGAACACCATTGAAGGAGACCACGGTAAGTCATTCGCAAGTGCCGCCTGCAAGCCAAGACAACCGCCTTATTTGCATCCAGGAAGTCCGTTGAACCAAAGGACGCGTAAATGTTCTAGTACTACTCATACACAATAGCGTCGTCCGTCCAGCTTAATGCGGTGATATGGTTTCTCGAAGAAGACGATGGAGAAGCAGAGTCAGCGAAGAGTGAAATGATGGTTGCTTCGTCCGTGCTTTGTGATTTTATGCCTCACTACTTTGTGATTTGTGATAGAATGGACAGGGGAGTAGACTCTGTCCTCTATACTGTACATGCGTCCAAGCACGGGAGAAAGAGGAGAGATGTTGCATTTTTCTATTCCTTCAATCAATCAATCAGGGAGCTTCGGTTCCATCCTTTTGGCTTTGGCAACACCGTCCATAATTGTTCCCACGATGCAAAAAGCTATTTTCACATTTGGCTACACATTGTGGATGCCCTTAACCGTACCACTTGGTTTTTCTCCTGTGTGCTATCTATACAAATCTCAATTATATTGATCTAAAAAATTATAGAATCAAGATTAGTAAAAAGGAGGTGATCTTGCCACACGGATGGCGGGGGAGGTTTCTTATTTTTAGAGGACGTTGTCCTGGCGGTTTTCTAACATGCGGTCCCACGTGTCAGTGCTTTACCAAGCCGGTCCGCTTCCCACATGAGGCAGAACAACGACAGAAGCAACACGTGGTTAACTTGAAGAAGATGAGGGAGAAGCGGATTCAACAACGAGTGAAATGATGGTTGCTTCGTCCCTCCAACTTCTTTTTTTAGCATTATTACTTCATCCCTCCAACTTAACTGTGGGAAAGGTGCAGCTTTGTGATTTGATGCCTCATTGCTCATTACTACGCCGACGCCATGACTGGGTGCTTCACCCCGGCTGCTCTGCACTATATTCCGTTATGGCACGTGGACCCGGTAGCTTGATGCCCCACATGTTAGCGAAAGGGACTAGAAGATTTATGAAAGCGAGCGCTCCACTCTTACGACGGAGGAGTACACGACACGACGGCCCAGTGAATTGTCACTTCTACTGTATAGTACTATAGTTTTGTTGTTTCGCACGATCCATCGATACAAACCCGATTAAACAGGAAAGGGCGGGATTTTTCCTGCGCGGTATATGATACTGGCCATACATTTCAAAGTCAATTTTAATTTATGCAAACTGAATAATTAAGTAACAATATGATATCTAGTAAAACTAAAAACACATATGATTTATTGTGTTAGTGTAGTAGTAGTGTTGTATTGCATAGTTGTTAGATGTAACATGTGAGAACATGTAGAGATGTAGTTTTGGAGGGCCTATAGAGAGAAAAGCGTAATACATTCACCGAACTTCAGAATAAGCTGATTACGGTCACTATATACGTTTTGCGGTGATTATACGGTCACTTGCTCACGGTTCAGCATCGGATTGCACTTTGTTGACCGGCCAAATAGTCTGCGTGGCACCATGTTGACTAGTTAAATTGACCATGTTCCTTGTGGGTCCCACCTGTCAGTTCGCATAGGGAAAAGGTCAGATAAACACAAATTTACGCAGGCGCGACAAGACTCCACCCCATGCGCGGGAATCACCTGGTTGTGTATGTGTCTGTCAGGGCCTGATGTGTGCGCATGCACGCGTAGGTTGAGCACTTGAGTGTGAGAGTGTGTGTTGGTCGTGTGGTGTACTGGTGTGTGCATGCATGCGTGTGTGTGTGTGTGTGTGTGTGTGTGTGTGTGTGTGTGCGTGTGAGTGTTGCATGCATGTGTGGTTGCGTGTGTACGTGTGAGTGTTGCGTGCATGCGTGGGTGCATGTGTTCATGTGAGTGTTGCGTGCATGCAGTTCGTGTGCACGCATGCATGTGTGTATAATCACCACACCAGCTCCTGTGTGTTAAAACAGATGGCTCAGCATACCAATACAAGGCCACCTTGTCCGCTGTGCCCGCGGTCATGACTTCAAACCACCGTCCAATATTTTTTTGTCGTTTGTTTACATTCTTACTAGCAAGATGCTCGTGCGTTGCACGTAACATCAAGATGCATTTGTATGACTAGTTTATCTTGTGAGAGAAAAGGATGAATGAGGGAATGCCTTATTTGCAAATGTGGAGAGGTGTGTGGGTACCTTTTTGTAAAATTGTCATAGTTTCTTTCCTATCCGTCAGATATAAATCGGACGGCCTATATTGCAGGATGGCAGGGACACCATCATCACCAACTCTGTTTTTTATAAGAATGTATTTTATCCCTACTCTTATAAAAAGCATAGTCGGTGATGATTGTGTGCCTGCCATCCTGCAATATAGGCCGTCCGATCTATATCTGACGGATAGGAAGGAAACTATGGCAATTTTGCAAAAAAAATACCCACACCCCTCTCCACACTAGCTTGCAAATAAGGCCTTCCCTTGTTCATTCTTTTCTCCCACAAGATAAACTACTCATACAAATGCATCTTGATGTTCCGTGCAACGCATTGGCATCTTGCTACTATTTTATAAGAGTGTAGATATAGAGTAGATACAAGCCGACAGGTGGGCCCGATGGTAGTGAGATAATGTGATGCAACACTAGAGGTGCCACGTGGAGCGTTTAACTGGTCAACTAGTCGTGTCTTGAGCAAATACAAAGTTGTACGGTGAGCCCGTGACTATATAATAACCACAAAACGTAAATGGTGACCGTAATGAGTGGATTCTGAAGTCCAATGTATGTATCGTGCTTTCGCTTCAAATACAATGATCGTCACTATATATATCGCGAGAGAAAGATGAAACATGCATGAATGTGCTGGAGGCTTACTTTTAGAGGACCTGGAGATAGTTTGTGTGTGTACGTGAAAGGGGCGTAGAGGGGGTTATGCGATGGAGAGAGAGATGCTCTTCATTTCTCTTTATTATGACTAACTTTATATATAGTATAAAAATATACAAATTCACAGTGCGGAATAAATATCATTGTGGGCACCATGCAATGCAAGCGTTCATACTCCTCCATATAACTTTGTAATGTTGTATATATGTAGAAATTCTAAAATATTTTTTGGCCACACTTTATTCAAAAGGAATGTTGTATGCAAAATAAACGTGAAGATAGGGCTTTTTAGATCAATGGGGTACGTGATGTAGCATGTGTGAATGTGTAGTTGATGCATTTGGCAGGGCCTAGCACTAGTAGAAAAAGGGTCAAACGTGAAGCACATTAGTGCCGGTTTGAATTAGAGCCGGCACTAATGTGTACATTAGTGCCGGTTCGTGGCGGCGATCAATAGTACCGGTTTGTGGCGAACCTTTAGTACCGATTCATGCCACGAACCGGTACTAAAGAGGTTGTGCCAGCCTGCGGTCAGGCTATGGCCCCACCATCACCATTTAGTGCCGGTTCGTACCACGAACCGGTACTAATGAGGTTACGGCAAGCTATTTTTAGTCCCACCTCGCCAAGGGAGAGGCAGTATGAGCGGTTTATAAGCCGTAAGTGCACAGACAATGACGAAGAGTTGCAATGCTCATCTACATGTGTTGATTAGCTTCAAGCCATTCGGAATAGTGTAGATTGCAATGCAGCATAGATTGCACTGAGCTATGTGCAGTGCAGTACACTATTCCAAATGGCTTGAAGCAAATTAACCAGCATTGCACCTCTTTTTTATTTTTAATAACTTATTTAAACTCCGGACTTCTTATGTGTTCAGTATGCAGCATTTAAACCCCCGGACTTCTTTTTGTGTAAGTGACTTGGGAAAAACTCAAGTTTGGCAAACTCTACTGACTAAGAAATTTCTTCAAAAACAATTTCTATCCAATAAAAAAAGACTAGAGGATTACACTTTTCATAGGTTTTGATGAATGTGAACTACAATTTTTAGAGTTACATTGACAGAGTAGTTGCCAATGGAGCTAACCCAATTCTAGGCTAGCCGGGCTGCTACCATTAGTACCGGTTCGTTGCCAATCTTTAGAGTTACATTGACAGAGTAGTGCCGGTTTGAATTTGAGCCGGCACGAATGTGACCATTAGTGCCGATTCCAACGGCTAGCCGGGCTACTACCATTAGTACCGGTTCGTTGCCAATCTTTAGCACCGGTCCGTGCCACGAACCGATACTAATGTGCATCCCACCAATCAGGAAGAATCACACGGATCGTGTGTTTCTTTCTAGCTCTTGCAAGTCGTTGGATCAAGGGTGTGTTTCTTCCTAGCTCATGTGAGTCGTTGGATCGAAACTACCACAATCACTTTGTGAGCCAGACGACCCTATATATAGCCCACCTCTCGCCTTCCCTGCATAAGTGTTTCAGTTCATCGACTACATACATCTACCAGTTCATCGACTGCATACATCTACCAGTTCATCGACTGAATACAAATCATTCGGATTCGCCATCATACGCCCAACCGTGCATTTGATATGCATATATATGCATCACGAGCCACGGTAGGGCTGTATGATGACGATACCGATTGGTTTGTTCTAGATCCGACATAAAAGGTTTGATACAACTTCTTTTTTGTGACATAAGAGCTATCTCTCCTCCTACCTATTTTAGTTACACAACTACCTATTTGTGCCAAATTTTCACTTTTGCTGTTGCTCTTGCATCATAAGCATCCATGTTAACTGGACTTACAAGTAATGCAATTTAACCAAACTATCTTGTGATCTTCGCCAAGAGAGAGGCAGTATGAGCGGTTTATAAGCCGTAAGTGCACAGACAATGACGAAGAGTTGCAATGCTCACCTACATGTTGATTAGCTTCAAGCCATTCGGAATAGTGTAGACTGCACTGCAGCATAGATTGCACTGAACTATGTGCAGTGCAGTCTACACTATTCCAAATGGCTTGAAGCAAATTAACCAGCATTGCACCTCTTTTTTATTTTTAATAACTTATTTAAACTCCGGACTTCTTTTGTGTTCAGTATGCAGCATTTAAAGCGATGTCATCAATTTCCAACATGTTCTGACATCATTTGTTGTTTTTCGGTCATTTACCTAATTGTTCAGTATGCAGCATTCAATTTCCAGAAGAAAATAAATAGAAGAAAATAAATAATGCAGAAAATAAAAAAATTACTCAAAAATAAATAGAAGAAAATAAATAATGTAGAAAAGAAAAAACTATATAAAAAACTACTCAAAAATAAATAGAAGAAAATAAGTAATGCAGAAAAGAAAAAACTATATAAAAACTGGACGCACTTCGTATACAAACTGGACAAACTCTTTCCGAGTATCAGGGTTTCGTAGTCCGGAGTGGGTACTAATGTACAACTTTCACCGAAGCCCAGAGTGGGTACTAATGTGCATCCCACCAATCAGGAAGAATCACACGGATCGTGTGTTTCTTTCTAGCTCTTGCGAGTCGTTGGATCAAAGGTGTGTTTCTTCCTAACTCATGTGAGTCATTGGATCAAAACTACCACAATCACTTTGTGAGCCAGACGACCCTATATATAGCCCACCTCTCGCCTTCCCTGCATAAGTCTTTTAGTTCATCGACTACATACATCTACCAGTTCATCGACTGCATACATCTACCAGTTCATCGACTGAATACAAATCATTCGGATTTGCCATCATATGCTCAACCGTGCATTTGATATGCATATATATATGCATCACGAGCCACGGTAAGGCTGTATGATGGCGATACCGATTGGTTTTTTCTAGATCTGACATAAAAGGTTTGATACAACTTCTTTTTTGTGACATAAGAGCTATCTCTCCTCCTACCTATTTTAGTTACACAACTACCTATTTGTGCCAAATTTTCACTTTTGTTGTTGCTCTTGCATCATAAGCATCCATGTTAACTGGACTTACAAGTAATGCAATTTAAACAAACTTTCAGGGTTTCGGACTATACAAAAATAAATAATGCAGAAAATAAAAAAACTATACCAAAAAATTACTCAAAAATAAATAGAAGAAAATAAATAATGCAGAAAAGAAAAAACTATATAAAAACTACTCAAAAATAAATAAAAGAAAAAACTATATAAAAAATTTGTTGGCGCACTGCCCTGTGGGTCTACCAGACCTAGGGTGTGCAAATGCAGGCCCAGAAGGGCCAGCAGACTCACAGGGCAGCGCGCCCTAATTAATTAGGCCCAGAAGCCTGCTATATAAAGGAGTTCGAAGAGGTAGCCGCGGCTGGGTTTATAAACCAGTGCGGCTGCCCTTCGCCGGGCGAGGTGGGACTAAACTTTGGGGTGGCAGCGCAAGGCCTTTAGTACCGGTTGATGGCTCCAACCGGTACTAAAGGCCCCCCCTTTAGTACCGGTTGGTGGCTCGAACCGGTACTAAAGGCCTTCGTTTCCCGCCGCTTGGCCTGGCGAAATAGGCCTTTAGTACCAGTTGGAGCCACGAACCGGTACTAAAGGCCCATCCTATATATATAGCACTTACGAAAATGTCAGTTTCATCTCCCACTTCGTCTCCAACCTCCGCCGCGCGCGCCGCTCGATCCCGTTGTCGCCGCCCGTCGCCGCCCGTCGTCTCGCGCTGTCCCCGCCGCCGCCCGTCGTCGTCGTCGTCTCGCGCTGCCGCCCCGAACGCCGCCGCCGTCCGTCGTCATCGCCGCTGCCGTACGTCTCTCTCTCTCGCTCCCGCACACACATACATATACACACACATACACACACACACCGGCGCCCCCGCCCCGTACACCGGCGCCCCCGCTCGTATGTACGGGGCGGCGGCGTACGGGGCCGCACACACACACACACATATACCACACACACACGCATACACACACACATACACATATACGTACACACATATACGTATATATACACACACATGCATACACACACACATACACACACACACATTTTTTTTACTTATTTTCTGTTTTTTAGAAAAGTTAATTAGATGATCGAATGTTAGATTAATGTCGAATGTTAGATGAATTAGCTAGCTAGATAGAAAAATTATCGAACTAGAGATTAGAACTAGTTGAATAATTAATATAACTAGTTTATTTTTAGTAAGAAAATTTAGGTATATGAGATTAGAACTAGTTGAATAATTAATATAACTAGTTTATTTTTAGTAAGAAAATTTAGGTATATGAGATTAGAACTAGTTGAATAATTAATATAACTAGTTTATTTTTAGTAAGAAAAATTTAGGTATATGAGATTTGATGATCTAATTAAAATATTATTTGTTAATGAGTTTTTCTGTTTATTTAATTTTTTATATATTTTGAGTTTATATAAATGTTAGATTAATGTCGAATGTTAGATGAACTAGATAGAAAAGTTAAATATATAGTAATGTCAATTGAATATATAGTTAGATATATTAATGTCAAATGTTAGATGAATTTATATTTGGCTAGATATAGGTGTTTAATGTTTCACCTATATGAACATAGGAAATGTCATCTGACGACGAAAAAGATTTTATTATGTGCGAACACTGTGAAGACCAGCGCGGCCTGTGCGACCAAAATTTTCTTGTTGATGGTAGGCGCTTCAGCATCAAGCTGGATGAGACATTCGAAGTTGATACAGTAAGTCACTTTGTCAATTATTATTTGAATGCAAAACTTATGCTTCATTTGCTTCAACTTATAATTTTAAATTTTCACTATTCGAATAGCGCATCCCCTGCCATGCAAGAATTTTTGTCTTTGATAAGATAGGTTTTAGTGCTATAGATGATATGGAGGTAAAGAGAGTTTACTTGAAGACGGAGCATGGGTATACTTTCAACGTCAAATTATATAATGGCGACACATACACCCATTTTGAATGCAAAACTTGGCAAGCACTATGCAAGGCTTATGCATTTGAGCCTGATATGGTTATCACCTTTGATATTCATCCGGAAGATGATATTGAAGGTAATATAGATATCTGGGTCGATGTGCAAACGCCTCCAGTTCTACCATTTGGTGAGTTTTTCTCAACCATGCATGCATATGTTTATGTCTTTGATACAGTTTTATCAAAAATAGTTGACAACTAATTTGTATTGTCAGCTTATTTCGTTTCAAGCAAACATGTCCGGCGCTTGGTACACAGGACCTACTACTGCCCCGGGGCTCAACTAAACTGCGAGGAGATAAGTCATTATGTTTCATGTCTTGAGGATCTTAATACTGTCAAGACAATTTTTTTCCTAAACTTAGAAATGTTAGTACTCAAAACGTGCGACCAATGGTGATCGTATTGAACTACGGTCACATCTATAATCAAAAGATGGTAAGATTTTAAATATTTGTCCTTAATTAGTGCATCTTTTGCATACATTATTTTTGAAGCTAAACTTTCATTGCTTAGTATATTAATTACTATACGATGTTGTTCAACAGGGACTTCCGATGACAGTTGTGCCTCAGTGGATCGAGACAAAAGGTCGCATGTCAATGGTTAGCTTACGACCAAGATTTCCTACATTGCACATGAGTGCATTCATGATTTCTGAAAACGAAGAATGCTTAATAGTGAAAGATTGGAGCAAAATTGTTAACGATCACAGAGAAGTACTAGGGGGCAGTAAGGAGAAGCGCAACCCAAGATTAGGAGACAGATTCATCTACATGCTCCAGTATGATGAATCAGGAGAGCTATACATGTTCTATGATATTCTACCTGAGAGGGAGCAGCAGGATCAGTAGCTACTAGTTCATGCTCTTAATTAGTACTTGTCTCATATCCGTGTCCTGAACTTCGATGTTGCTGATGATTATGTTGAACTTGATGATATCTTTGCTTCTGTTACAAAGTGAATGTTTCCTCTTTAAGCTAGCCAGCGTTGATGATTATTAGATAGCTAGCGGTAATGACTATGATGATTAAATAGTGGTAATTAGACGACTACGATGATTTTTACCTAGCTAGAGTTTATTTATTTATTAATATGCGATGATGATGATGATGATGATGATGACGACGACGACTACAACTCATTATAACGTAAAACAATCCTAAATTAAATTGATAACACAAATTTAATTGAAAAATACAAAATAAAACAAAAACCCACAACCATTTAGTACCGGTTGGTGTTACCAACCGGTACTAAAGGGCTCCCGGCCCCCGGAGCTGGCTCGTGCCACGTGGTTCCCCTTTAGCACCGGTTCGTGCTGAATCGGTACTAAAGGGGGGGGCTTTAGTGCCGAAACTTTAGTGCCGGTTCCTGAACCGGCACTAAAGGGCCTTACAAACCGGTGCTATTGCCCGGTTCTGCACTAGTGTAGAGAGGTATGTGTGTGTATTACGTATTCGAGAGAGGCATGGATAGGGGGGCCGACAGGGGGGAGGGGCGTGGGAGAGATAGCACGAGAAATGAGAGTGGTCTAGAGAGAGAGACGCATATGACGTCACGGCGAGAGATTCCCTTGAGTGTGTATATGCACCAGGATAATATATTTTTTGTGTGTGGTGTCTGTGTTTGTATGTGTGGGTGTGAGAAGATAACGAGACGTGGGGGCAGAGGGTGTGTCACCGCATGAGGTCCGGTGGGTCGAGGTGAGGCCCTTCATTCGGTTTCGTCCTACGCCACATTGGTTGGCTTGTGACGCATTTAGGGAGACCCATGGATGACTAGTCATACAAGACAAAGATAGCATAATTGTGAAGGACTCTATGTCCACTGACAAAGCCGGCCAGGATTTGTAACCCTAGGTTCTCGGACTAAGGTAACCCCTTTATCTTTGATATTACTATTCATCCAACCTAACTTTAAGGGGCATCCTACAGAATGCTCTGCTAGAATCATACTCGTCGATTAGGAAGAGAGGTGTGAGACAATGCGTGAGAGACAGGCCTAAAGATAATGTGCGTACAAGAGACACATAGGCAGGTCTATGTATATAGAAAGGGTCGATGGGGATTGTGCGTGTGTATGCTTGCGAGAGGAAGAGTATTTGTGATAAAGGTTAGTGAAAATAGCCGTAAATGGTTACGAGAGGGAGGGAGGGTTATATCGAGAGCATGTGTGTGACAAAGACACCTCGGGAGAGAGTGTGTGAGCATGTGTGAGAGACCACCGATGGAGAGTGAAACTACACGTACAAGACAGCTGTACACATTGGTTAAAGATATAAATTGTATCCAAATATTAGGATGGGATCATGATATTTGCAATTCGCGTAAGGAACGGTCATTGATCCATCAGACATCTAGATTCTATCGAATTTGAGCATGTATATGTTATTATTCGACACAAGTGATCCACATAGTTAGTATTTTGAACTCCAGACAATGCATCGCTTTAGCAATCGAATATAAACGTGAGTATAGTTCATGTTGTGTGTGTAAAGCGCATTATACATACGGAAGTTACACAATGAACATTATAAATAGCTACCTATGAACTAGCATACATTTGAATTCAACTTAAGGTGGTTTAAAAAAATCAAATTCAACATGAAGTCCATTCAATTATTTGAATTTGATATCATGGCATTTGTAAATCATACCTAAATTATGGGGGCACCAATCTTTGCTCTGATTTTGTACATAATAGCATATGTAGTCGTATACACAATAGATTCTAATTTAGCTCCTCCATTCCAAAATAATCGTAGTTATAGGATTTTCAAGTGTCAAAATTTCAAAAGAAGCGGATAATTTAATGAGGTTTTCAAACATACAAGGTCAAATTTAAGGTTGTCTATTTAGGTCAATCCTCAAAGTTCAGGAGTACTCTAAACATGAATGCTTGTGTTTCAAAATTTCGAACAAAGCGCCAAAAGAGCCTCTACTCGCCCGAAACTGCGTGAGACCAATGTTTGGTAGTACAAGGAAATTACTTTTCTAATAACTCCGACCCGTGAAACCTACTGGCCCGACGTCCAAAGGTCTAAACCGGGGTAGGTTTGTAGCTTCATCTAGACGCCACGCAACCGCCTCCGAAAAACATTCATACACAATGGTTGCCTAAGCACACATGCGCGCGGCCGAAATCACTCCCGCCCACTATTTGGGACACCTGGGATTACCATCCTACCCCCGACCCGCAGTAGGTGCGGAAATTAAGAGGGGGGCAAAGTTTGTACTTTCCCCAAATTTCAAACAAGAGCGTCCCATCTTCTGTTCAAAAAAGCCAAAAACAAGCGTGTCCCAGACCAAAACATGGTTCTCCCCCCTTCCCCCTGCCCACCCGCCTGATTCCCAATTCGTACTCCGTGGGCGCAAAAACTACCTCTCCACCAGCGGCGAAACCCCAGCGCCGTTCGCCACCCCATTCCACCCATCAACCGCCGCCCTCCTCCATCACGCCGGAGCCGATACCCCGATGTCGTCATCCACCGCAACCTCAACCGCAACGCCCTCCACGGCTAGTAGTTGAAGCCGAGGCCGAGCCATCCATACCCGAGCCAGTTCAACCATGTCGTCCTGCGCCTCACCGCTGTCGCTCCAACTTCGCCACCCTCCACCGCACCGGAGATGTTCCTACCACACCGTCCTTCGCCGCCTCGGATCTGCTTCCCCTCCGTCGACATACGACCACAGCAACACAATCAACAATTTGGCCATGGGTTCGTCCAAGCCTGCACCCTCCTCCAGAACATCGGTTTCCCCAGCAAAAAGAATAAGATCAGTGTGACATGTGGAGCCGACCACACTGGCAACCGAAAATGGTACTCCTCTTCCCTTATTCGTGCAAATCTTACGTGTGTGCTTGCACAGTATTCATCCCACAGAAGACACTAGTTGACCGCTTCTTCTTAATACTAGATGTTCCTAGTAACTCGTGATGCACAAGGTTTCTCCTCATATACTATTTCACCTTAGTTAGAGGTCTGTCGCCCCCCTGAATTTCAATTCCTGGTCAGTTGATTCCCAATTAACGGAAGCATTCCCCCGCATAATAGGCGTAGTCCGCCTATTACGCTGGGGAAGCCGCCCCTCGGTGTTTATCTTAGGGGCGTGTGGGGCCTAGAGCTACTGGCACCTGATCTGGAGGTCGGTCGGGATTAAAGGGATGGCCTGGGGGCGCTGCCAAGCACAACGGTGGTGTGAGGTCGAGGGGAGGGCGGGGTGGCAGAGGCAGAGGTCTGGGCCGGTGGTCGCTGGCGGTTCGAGAAAGATCGTCAACAGTGACTGGCAGGAGGTAGACGAAGGCCATCTTCCCGTTCCTTATAGATCGGATGGTTCATTAAAAAATCGACTGACCTATTTATTTTCAGTCGACTGTTATCTTGATATGACCACATGTGGTGGTGTGCTGGAGGAGTACCTGCATTTCCTGTGCTCATATATTACAAAATCATACGGAGTAGAATCTAATTTTGTTTGCCATGCAATATTGTAGAGCTATCATATGTCTCTTGTCATTTATTTTTCAGCCACTTGCTATCTGCTACTTTTACAGTGCACTAGTTCTGCACACACTTGACCCATACTCTCACTATTGTGTTTTTATGCAAGGGTATTTCAGACTCTGCTGCTATGAGAGAAGCAAAAAAGAAAAGAGAGAAGTCGCTCCAACATCGTACGCGGATAGGCCAGACACGTTTCGGCCTTATAATAGGTGCAGTGTCAGCAGATGGAGACGGTAAACGTAGCTCTGGAGTTGATGACCTCGCTCGCAATGAACCACCATCCCAGGTGCTTGCTTTAACTTCGCAGTGTCATATGTGGTTGCATGTCCCATATGGTGTCTAGCTTTTATTCGGAAGGCCGAAGTCGGTCTTTATTAAGATAAGGAAAGATATTTTTACATGAACCACCATCCCGTGAGCACCAGAAGATAAATAGCTAGTCAGGGCACTGGCTGAGCCATTGACAAGCCCAGCAAAGAGAGGCATCACCTGGAAGCCAATTAAAAAGCCGTGATGGTGGCGAAGCAGCCCGCCTCCCACCGGGCTCTCAAGTCCTAGATGATCATGCTCACCACGCCATCCGGATGTCTAGCTTGTATTGCTTCCAATTTGGTTAAATTGCATCTGCTTAGCTTACACATTATACCTTTGAATCTGACATGCCTTTCTGTTTTTGGTACATACTAGTACATATGTGTATTAACCATGTTCTTACATCAAACTAATGTTCTTGTGTATCCCTCATCAATCACTTATGATGAGGCAGTCATGCAAGTGTATTACTCCTCATTTAAAGAATGCAGCGTCAGCCTCCCGACATGATTCTCAAGAAACATCAAGGCTAGATGAAGATAGTGAACGTAGCTCTGTAGTTGATTACCGCATTTCCCCTACACTAGCATCGCAGGTGCTTGCTCTAACTTGGCAGCGTGATATGTGGTTGCATGTTGCATATGGTGTCTAGATTGTAATTCTTCTAATCTGGTTAAATTGCATGTCCTATTTTGCTTAGCTTATACATTATACCTGTTAATGTGACATGCCTTCCTGTATTTAGTACATTGTACATCTGTATATTAAGCATGTCCTCACATAAAACCATTGTTTTTTTGTATCCCGCATAAACCAATATGATGAGATACCTTCAGTATATGCAGTGTGATATTAGTTGCATCTTTGATATGATTTATAGCATGCGCTGCTTCTAATTTGTTGAAATGCCATTTATGATGGGACACTTTTAACTTGGCAGAGTCATATTGGTTGCATCTTTCACGTGGTGTCTAACTTGCATTGCTTCTTATTTGGTGAAATGGTTTCTGCTTAGTTTACACAAACAGTTGTGAATATGCCATGCCGTCCTGTTCTTCGTATTATTCCATCCTGGAATCATGTGTTTGCCTTACATCAAAGTAGTGATTGTCAGTATCATGCACGAATGAGTTCTGAGGAGTGAATTTTATTGCTTTTTCTTGTCGGTTTTACTTGACAATTCAAAATCAATAAAACAGAAGGAAGTTAGCAAGGCAGCGGATGAAGGTGCTCCTTCCAAATGGAGGGCCTCTACAGATTCTACTCCTCCATCCCCCCAAGATGATTTCCAAGACAACACATGCATAGACACTCAACATAGCTGTGTTGGTGATGAGCTTGTCTCCCCTAGTGCACATCACATGTGCTCCCTCTAACTTGGCACTGTTATATGTGGTTGCATGTTATGTATGATGTCTAGCTTGTATTGCTTCTAATTTTGTTGAATTTCATCTGCTTACTTTACACATTATACTTGTGACTAAGACATGTGTTCCTGTTTCTAGAACATACAATATGTGTCTATCACACCATGTTCTTACATCAAAGTACATTTGTTCTGAAGAACTAAATTGTTATTCGCTTTTCTTGTCGGCTTGACTTAACATGGCACAGAGAAAGAGGAAGCAAGAGAGAGCGGCAGGGAAAGGGAAGCGGAACAATCCTGCAGATTCTGCTGGTACTAATGGTGCAATAGAAGGTCAAAGTCCAGCGGAAAATTGTACCGACAGGGTATCCCGTGCTACACGAGCTACAGAACAAGCCAAACAGAAACAAATAGCTGCCACCAAACAAGCAGAGATAACCCTAGTTGTTGCAACACCTTCCACAGTACCACCAGCTGCACGATTTACTCGTTGGTCAACTCAGCTAGCAGCACGTTCCCAAGCTCCCTTGCCACCTGACACTACTTCCGAAGCACTCTTGACACAAGATGAGTTGGCAAGATCAGATGAACTTTCTGAGCTTCAACAGCAAGAAGGTAGTTGCTGGAGTCAAGTTACAGTTGCATGCTTCTTTATATGTAGTCTCACAGTTTGATATACACTAACACTTCCTATGTTTGTTGTTGGACTAGCACCTAGGCGCAAGAGGAAACAAACATCAGGGATAATGCTCGATAGGTTAACTAAATCTAGAGAAGGAAGAATGGAGATCCATTTTGAGGTAGGTTTAAAAAGGCCACGTGATGCTACAGAGTCAGCCAAGTTAGTATCAGGGGCAGCGGTTGCTGTTAGGTGTCATGTACGTATCCTCCCAAGATGGATTCAGTATAGGAATGACAAAGACGAAACCCAGTTCAACACCTTCCTCGACCATTTATCTGTAAGTATGGTTATGTATGGAAACTAGTAATATCATCTTGCTTTGTCCAATACTTTCTAGGTTGCTGATAATGAGACTCCCATAATTTTCAACAGATGAGGTTCAAGTTGGATAGCCAAGATGATGCAATCAGACAAGCTTGCACCCATGTTTTCAAGTCTACTCTGCGACAGTATCGGTATAACTTGAGGAAAACTCACTTTGAAGGCAAGGCCAACAGTGAACTTGCCCAAATATCTCCAGTGGAAAATATATCTGATGAAGACTGGAGAGGCCTCGTTAAACACTAGTCCGATCCGAAGTATTAGGTACATTATATATATGTTATCAGATCACATGTTGAAGTCCTATTTACGCATGTGCCACACAAATCTATCTTCTTGTAGGTGAACTGTTCAAAGAACAAGGCCAACCGTACGAAAGTGAAATTCCACAGACGACAGGATCTCGTAGCTATATTGCACACTGCGAGCCTCTTGTAATTAGCTGTTGTTTCACTCTTTTTGTTGTAACGTATTATCAGATCTATATTGACTTGTTCCAAATGCAAAAGAAAGCCCGCAAGGACCAAAAAGTACCTGAACCAAACGCTGTGGAAATCTTCAAGGACCGTCACACCAGCAAGAAGAAGGGCATGACTAGACCAGTCAAAGCCGCTGTTGTAAGTCCTTAATCCTCATGCCTTTTAACTACTACTTACTCTGACTTGTGCCTTGAACTGCATGGTTTGCAGCCAATGTCTATTACTCTTTTCAATTTTATACACAATTATCTTAGCATATCATTTCACCTTACAAGGTTTAAAAGAGAGGAGTGATGTTCTTTTGATCTTGACCTGTAATCTAGTTCCGTGCTGGACTTGCCCACACAACGTTACAATTGCCTGTTTGTCTGTTCTCAGTTGTTTTGTGATATGAATGATGTCATACTATGCTTACCGTATTATAAATTTAATCTCTTTATCCTTAGCCCTCAATACAATGTGAAGAAATAGACAATACATTAGTGATGGTACATGGTGATATGTTTGGAACCTGGTTTTATTATGTACTTTGCAATAAAATACAACTATTATTTTACATGGGTTCACTAGAATAAGTTCTGTATATAGACCAAAGCTATTTTGTTTGGTTTTGATGCCTCCTTAATATCTTCTGTTCTGGTACTACTAATGTAAAACCACAACTTTTCAGCGAGCTATGGAAAAAATGGTGGAACCGCCACCTTCTGAAGGTGGCAAGGCAACTATAACCGCAATGTCAGCTCTTGCTGCAGTGGGTCAGTACGTGTCCACTAACAGTGCCAAAAGCACGTTCCTGTGTAATACTGGCTTGGTTGTTAAGGCAATCTCGTCCAAACTGCCTCATGATCAAGATATGCAACCTCAAAACAATGTTGCATCTGCGCTCCAGACACAAGTCCATTCCCTAATAGAGACCCTTTGTGAAACAAGGAGAGGCATTTTTGATGTTGTCAAGATATGCATGGTTTTGAAACCAGACTATCAGACATTTGCTATGTTGTTCAGCAGCCTAGGAGAACTGAAGGCGAAGGTTATGGTGCTCCATCGGACAATACAGCATGAAAACGTAACAGTCAGGTCAAATGAACTGAGCTTCTGAACTTCTGGTGGTGCATTTATCTGCTAGACTGTTAACTTTTATGCCAACCTTCCTTTTGTTTTATAGTTGTAATTTGTTTTGGTGCGATACAAAATTTGTTCTTAACGTGCAGCCACCGGCTGAAAAAAACAGCAAGCCATTTTTGTATAGTGTAGGGTGTTCCCTATATTTTCACCGGTGGCGAACTTTGATGCCCACCGGCTGTAGTTAACATGGGCCTCCTGCGGGCCGTAGAAACAATGGGCCTTCTAAGGGCCGTAGAAACAATGGGCCTTCTACGTGGCGTAGAAACCATGGGCCTTATATGGGCCGTATGATCCGTTGGCCAAACATGGGCCAATAACAGACCACATTATGGCCGTAAATGGGCTAGAGTTGAAATCGTTCATGGGACGACCATAACGGGCCGTCGTTAATCGATCGTATTTTGATGACGCTATGAAAACGGCCCAACGTATTAACGGGCCACAAACGGGCCGACTGTAACCACGGGCTGAATTTGGCCCACAAGCAGAAAATGACAGTAACGGGCCGTAAGTAAACGAATGTGGAAATGAGCCCAAGAATAAATGGGCCCCGAGAAGGCCAAAAGATAACATGGGCTGGAAACAGCCCAACGGAATAATGGGTCGTTAATGGGCATAAAGTGATACACTGTTCATTACAGGCCAGTTTCACCACATGCCGTTAATGGGTATAAAGTGATACACTGTTCATTACGGGCCAATTTAACCACGGGCCATTAATGGGCCAAGAGTAATAAGGGCCTCATATGGGCCGAAAGACGTCATGGGCCATACATGGGCCCGATGTTAAAACGGGCTGTAATTATATTGGACGGCCTGGATGACGCTACTGGGCCTAATTCGGATAGGCCGTAAACGGGCCCTGGGTTAGCGGGTTGTAAATGGGCTATATGCGAACATGCCGTTAACAGGCTTGCCGTGGGCCGGCCCGCCACCTTTTGACCAAGTCAAACGGGCTGGCCTTTTCACAGGAATGGGCCTCTGTTGGGCCGTGCCACGTGTCGACGTATCATAGGCGCTTTGGGTCCAATGAGTGGATGACATCTGTCCCAACGATGAGCCGACACGTGTTTCCTCCAGCCAATGATGATTTTACATGTGGAAAATCCCCATTGGTCGGGGCTGTTAACGGGTTATCGGATCCAAAACCGGACCCGATAGCTTAACAGCGTTCCGTTACGGTGGATGCCACATGTCGGTCACCCTTGACGAAAGCACTTCTGTGACGCGTGATTTATCTTCATGGACGTGGACACTTCCGTGATGATAATTTTGGTAATGTCATGGAACACTTCTACGACAGCACAGGTATGACTATCTTGATTCTGTCATAAATTTGTCATAGATGTACATGCATGACAGAAAACGTGACCTACTGTGACAAACACGTATCATCGCGGAAGTGTATTTTTTTGTAGTGTGTATCTTTTGTCTTCCCATACACGCACAAGAAGCCATGTAGGGTCACGCAAAGATTCTTCGTCACATGCATCATGTCGATTGCAAAGCGGACCTCTAGGTCCTTCCAATAGGGTAGGTCCCAGAATATAGATATCTTCTTCCACATGGGTGCGCGTCCGTCAGCGTCATTCAGAACAGATTGTCCGCCAGGACCCTTTCCAAATATTAACTTTAAATCCTTGACCATATCATGTACATCATCACCCAGTACGGTGGCGAGGCTTCATCCGGTGATCTGCCTCACCTTTGAAATGCTTGCCTTTCTTTCTTACAAGATGCTTCCTTGAAATAAATCGACGATGTCCCAGGTACACATTCTTCTTACAATTATCCAAATATATACTGTCGGTATCATCCAAATAGTGCATGCATGCACGGTATCCCTTGTTTGTCTATCCTGAAAGGTTACTGAGAGCAGGCCAATCATTGATGGCCACAAACAGCAAGCATGTAGGTCAAATTCTTCCTGATCGAGCTCATCCCACGCACGTATACCTTTTCCATTCCACAGTTGTAAGAGTTCTTCAACTAATGGCCTTATGTACACATCAATGTCATGGCTGGGTTGCTTAGGGCCTTCGATGAGCACTGGCATCATAATGTACTTTCGCTTCATGCACAACCAAGGAGGAAGGTTATACATACATAGAGTCACATGTCAGGTGCTATGATTGCTGCTCTGCTCCCCAAAAGGATTAATGCCATCTACACTTAGACCAAACCATACGTTCCTTGTGCTAGCTGCAAAGTCCCTCCACTTCCTCTCATTTTTTTCTCCACTACGACCCGTCGGTGGGTACTCTCAACTTCCCGTCTTTCTTACGATCTTCTATGTGCCAGCGCATCAACTAGGCATGCTCTTTGTTTTGGAACAAACGTTTCAACTGTGGTATTATAGGAGAATGCCACATCACCTTGGCAGGAATCTTCTTCCTGGGGCGCTCGCCCTCAACATCACCAGGGTCACCGCGACTGATCTTATAGCGCAATGCACTGCATACCATGCATGCATTCAAATCCTCGTACACACCGCGGTAGAGGATGCAGTCATTAGGGCATGCATGTAGCTTTTGCACCTCCAATCCTAGAGGGCAGACAACCTTCATTGCTTCTTACGTACTCTCGGGCAATTTGTTGTCCTTTGGAAGCATCTTCTTTAACATTATCAGCAACTTTCCACATCCTTTGTCAGATACACCATTTTCTGCCTTCTATTGCAGCAATTCCAGTGTGGTGTCCAGCTTTTTCCTGTCCGCTTCACAATTTGGGTACAACGTTTTCTTATGATCCTCTAACATGCGCTGCAACTTCAGCCTCTCCTTTTTACTTGCGCAGTTTCTCTTTGCATCGGCAATGGCCCGACCAAGATCATCAGCGGGCTCATCTGATGCCTCTTCTTCAGCTTCTTCCGGCATTGCCGGCTCAGCTTCTTCCCCCATTATTGTACCATCGTATTCAGGGAACCCATGGCCAGGATAGTTGTCGTAGTCCTCTTCTTCTTCATTGTCTTCCATCATAACCCATCTTTCTCTGTGCTTGGTCCAAACATTATAGTGGGGCATGAAATCAGACTCAAACAGATGGACGTGAATGGTTTTTGACTTAGAGTAATTCTGATCATTCTTACAGCCAGCACATGGACAACACATAAAACCATCCGCCCGCTTGTTTGCCTCAGCCGCAAGCAGAAAAGTACGCACGCCATTAACGAACTTGGGAGAGCATCGGTCATCGTACATCCATTGCCGGCTTATCTTCATTACACAACATCGAAAATACCAAATTAATACAAGTTCATACATAAAGCTCATACACACTTATTCTCATAAAACACCATACAAACTCTCTAGCTAAAGCATTCAAATGCAACAACAAATGCGATCAAGATCGCCACTAAGGTAACAATTGATCCAATAGCATAATGATACCAAGCCTCACTATCAATGGCATATTTTCTAATCTTTCTAATCTTCAAGCGTATTTTATCCATCTTGATCTTGTGATCATCGACGACATCGGCAACATACAACTCCAGTTTCATCTTCTCTTCTTCAATTCTTTTCAAATTTTTTTGAAATACTCGTTTTCTTTTTCAACTAAATTTAACCTCTCAACAGGAGGGTCGGTTGGAATTTCCAGTTCACCTACCTCCTAGTAAAAATATCTATGTCAACTTGATGGGCATAATTTTTCATAAACACAAAATGCAACAAATAGTTATAAATGAGAATATACCACATCTGAATCATAAACCGGACGAGGGCCGACGGGGACGGATATCAAAACCATGCCACTATGTATAACAAACAACATACGGGTAAGAAAATTATACAAGTAACTATATATTTAAATCACACAAACATGATTTTATATATATATATATATATATATATATAAGATAAGAACAAGAGGCTCACCAAGGTGGTGCCAGCGACGGGACGGTGCGGGCGATCGACGGTGGTCGTTAGGACGGGGACGGGAAGGCACTAAGTAAACCACACCTACATATGCAAACTAAGAGTTACTTTGAGCTCAAATTGCATATAAATCAAATAAACTACCGCATATAATTACTTCCAAACTAAAACCCACAAATCACTATACTTATAGAGCATTGCTAGAGCTAATCTAGCAATGAGAGATGAAAGGACAAAGTTGCTAACCTTTGTTATCACTTGGATGGATGGGGAGCCTTCAAATCTTGAATTTTTTTGGCAAAATTGAAGGATGAGCTCGAGCAATGGGGAAGAACAGAGGAGAGGAAGGAATGAAAGGGGAAAACAAAGAGAAATGGGCTCGGGCTCGACGAAGGGTTTATATAGGATGATCTTTAGTCCCGGTTGGTTATATGAACCGGGACTAAAGATGCATCTCTAGTCCCGGTTCGTGCCACGAACCGGGACTAAAGGTGTTTGTGGGGCCCCAGCCTGACACCAGCCTGCCACCACCTCTTTAGTCCCGGTTCGTGGCACGAATCGGTACTAGAGGTTTAACATGAACCAGGACTAATGAGTGCCGCCCGCCTAGCCATTGGAACCGGCACTAATGGTCACATTAGTGTCGGTCTATAATTGAACCAGGACTAATGACGTGAACATTAGGTCGTTTTTCTACTAGTGTATGTATACAGATGCCACATGACAAAAAGTAGTTTGAGACATTCATATTGATTTTTCTACCTGACACAAGCTACTACCGGTGGGCATCATCAAAGAATATAAAGTAGACCCTTACTACGCATGCGTCACTATTTTCCACTTTATTTTTTTCAGCTTTATCCACCGGATCACATTTTCTCTCTCCAAGCACCCGTCTCCTGCCGAGGATCCCACTACACTATTCAAACCTACTTTTTCTGACATCCGATAATACATGGCCTACGGGACATCAACCTGGGCTATGCATTGGCCATGCCCTAAGGCGCCAACAGAAATGGAACCAAACACAACGAACGCAACAGAGAAAAGGTCAGCTAAATACGGCCAGATGGGCTGCGCTGCACATCTGCATCCTGTGTATTCAAATTGGGCCTAGGGTATGGTGAAAAACAACAAGAAAACTAGGCAACTAAACAGAAACATGAGTCCTCTCATAAAAAAACACGACCGTCTTTCTTCATCGCGAGCAACCGCGACGGGAGATGCCTCGGGCGCCATGGCCAACCCATCGCTCCGCCCGACAGGCCACGGAGCTCCACGCCCTCCTCACCGCTTCTGGCTGCCTCCTCCACCAGCCCTCCACCGCGCACCTCCCCAACTCCCTCGTCAGCTCCATTTCCCCCAGTGGCCCACTCTACCTCTGCTACGCGCTCAGCCTGTTCGACTGAATGCCCTGCTCCACCTTCCTCTTCGACACCATGCTCTGCGCTTGCTTCTGCACCTCCTCGGGACCCGAACACCTGATCCTCCTCTACCGACGTATGCACCGTGGGGGCATGCTCCCCGAGGCCTTCATGTTCCACTTCCTCTTCAAGTGTTGCGCCCGCGGCCACGCACACGTCCTCCTATGCCATATGCTGCATGCTGAGTGCTTCCTTACCATGCTTCCCTCCATCATGCCGCTCATTGCAAGCCCTGTCATCCATATGTACGCTGCGCTTGGGATCCCGGGCGATGCCCGGGCTTTCGACAAGGCTTCTGTGAAGGATGCGGTTGCCTGGACGACATTGATCATTGGGCTGGCCAAGATGGGGCTACTCGATGATGCGCTGGCGCAGGCTCTGGCGAGGAACATGGTCTCTTGGACTGGTTTGATTTTGGGGTATTCTCGTGCTGGTCAGGACGTTGAGGTCAATTGTAAGCAGCTCATGGGATATGTAGGGGTTGCTTGGAGGACTGACTTCACTAGCACCTCTCTACTTGCTTTCAACAACCCTTGTCCTTTCCATCCATGTGCCTTTGCAACTGATCCCTCGGTAACATACTTGAAACATCTGTACTTTGAGTGACCAACCAGTGTTGGTAAACCTAGATACCTCTCATTTAGGGCCTCATGCTCAATGCCAAATGGCTTCCTTGAGAACTAGCTTTCTATCCTCGTCGCAGTCCTTCCCAAAGAAGATAGAGAATTTCTGTTAATTCACCTTTTCTCTAGAGGCAAGCTCATAGCAAGCAATCCTTGGAGGCCTCCAAGAACACTATGCTATTGTCCGCAAAAAGAAGATGTGTGATGTGAGGTCCATCCCTCCCAAACTCCACACCTCCAATCCTTGGGTTCTCATGTGCCTTCTTCGGCAGCGAGAAACACTCGACACAGAAAAGGAACAAGTAGGGAGAGAGCGAGTCACCCTGTTGGAGGCCTCTCGACGGTGTGAACTTCTCTGAGGTGTCACCATTTAAGCGAATAGAGAAGTTGACTGAACCAACACGCCTCATAATGATCCAGATCCACTCATCGGAGAAGCCCATCTTACCCATCATCTTCTCAAGAAAGATCCACTCTATCATGCCATAAGCCTTCATCATATTCATCTTCACACCACAAAGAACTTTATTTCTTTTCCGGGACCGAACGACATGTGTGCACTTGTATGCAATGAGGACTTTGTATGTGATAAAACACCCAGGAACAAAATCACCGAATGGATGATCTTTAGCCTTCTAGCCAACACCTTTGTCGTCAGTTTGTATAGTACATTGCATAGGCTTATCGGCCAGAATTGAGAGAGCAACTCTGGTGCCTTGACTTTAGGGATCAAAACCAACATAGTACTATTAAAGTCTGCTGGGAATTCTTTGCCATTTTAAAAAATCTTTCATTATAGAACAAACCTCATTTTTTATTTTTTTTTAAAAGACCAGTGTCTTTGATAAAATAGGGCTGGTAATCCGTCCGGTCCTGGAGCTTTCGTAGGACCCATTTGGAAGAGAGCCCTTTCGATCTCCTCATCCGTCCAATTCACCGTTACCTTGGCATTCATATCAGTGGAGACTTTGGTCCGAACATGTTGCAGAATATCGTCGAAGTTAGTTGCACCCTCGGATGTGTAGAGCTCCCTATAAAAATCCCGCGCCAAGAGATGCGTCTCAGCGTGTGTTGATGCGTAGCTACCATCAGGCTTACAGTACCCATTTGGGTATTGGCAAATCACAGTCATACTTCTTAGAGTGGGGTGGAGCACCAACACCTTAAGTTGCACCTGTATCTTATTAAGATAGACACCAATTAAGAACCGAGAAGTCTAGATTATCGAGACTTTCTAAGTCTTCAGCTTCAGAGTCATGTTTTTACGGCACCTATATGATGCCATGTTCAGGAAGAACTTGGTGTTGCAGTCGCCTCTTTGGTCGCAGCATCACTTCTTCCCTGTTGTAGAGCTCATGCAGATCCTTTTCAATTAGCCGCACCGGACCTTTTCAATTAGTCACACCTCCAGTGAGGTCGCGGGCGTTCGCTCTCTCTGCCTTGCTTCATCAAGCCGGGGCCGCAACTGTTTAATTTGCAGCCGCACTGAACCGAAGTCAGTACGTACGTGCCCAGTTCTGCATGTGCTTGGACACAACTTTTAACCTGCTACAGAGGAGGCCCGTGAGCCCACTGTTCCATGCGTCGTGCATGTCCCATGCATGATGTAGTATCTCATCGAATCCCGGATGCATGGTCCAACCATCTCTTCAAACCGAAAGCTGCCTATATGGTCTATCGTCATGGAGTCTGAAATACTTTTGGAAAGACAATTATGGTTAGTTTTCGGATAAGTACTCTCGAAAATCTACAAATCGGGGATGTTTTATTCTATTTTGATTACGTTTGGATAGACAATTTTTATTATTAATATCATCCTTTGTATCTAAATAAATCTAAGACGATCTACAATTAGAAGATTTTTTATTCTGTTTTTATTACGTTTGAACAGACAATTATTATTATTAATATCAGCCATCTAAGACAATCTATAAATAGAAAAATATTCTGTTTTGATTATGTTTGGATAGACAATTATTATTATTAATATTATCCTTCGTATCTAAATAAATTTAAGACAATCTACAAATAGAAGATTTTTTTATTTTGTTTTGATTACGTTTGGATAGAAAATTATTATTAGTAGTATATCAGGATAAATACATTTGAAATACCATGTGATACATGTGGTAAACGATCCACATATATGGAATATATCTAGACATGTTTTAATGTTAGATACGTAGATACCTTCGTATCTTGATAAATCTAAGCCAATTTTTTGGGACGGAGGTAACATATAAAGAGAGGTCTCACACTCATGGGCGGAGCAGCACGTAAAGCAAAGTTGGCTTCCCTACGCAACGATAATAAGGCAAGCTATCTCGCAAGCCTGTGTGCACTCAACAAGCAGCAGTCTCCACAATGCTGGCTTGCTGCTGCTTTGTGTCCCAGCTTCTCATCATAATAACGCTCATACACCTTGCCATGACCAAGAGCAAGGTCCATAGTGGCACGTGCTCATCGGCGACGGTGCCGCTTCCACTTCCGTCGGGACCATGGTCGTGGCCACTGGTGGGTAGCCTGCCCGAGATGGTGCTCAATAAACCGGCATTCTGTTGGATCCATCGTGTGATGAAGGATATGGGCACCGACATCGCTTGCTTCCGCCTCGGCGGCGTCCACATCGTCCCGATCACATGTCCCAAGATCGCAAGGGAGGTACTCAAGTAGCAGGACAAGAACTTCTTGTCCCGCCCACTCACCTTCGCCTCCGACGCCATCAGCTGCGGGTACAAGGACGCTGTGCTCACGCCGTTCGGTGACCAATGGATGAAGATGCGCAAGGTGCTCACCTCTGAGATCATCTGCCCCTCCCGCCACAAGTGGCTCCACGACAAGCGCGCCGACGAAGCTGACAACTTGACGCGCTACATCTACAACCTCACCGCCGGGGGGGGGGGGGTCATCTTCAACGTTGGGACTAGCCAATGTCAATGTCAGGCACGTCACACGGCATTACTGTGGCAACATCATCCGTCGGCTTGTCTTCACCCAACGGTACTTCAGGGAGCCTCAGCCGGACGGCGGGCCGGGGCCGATGGAGGTGGAGCACATGGACGCTTCCTTCACCCTCCTAGGGCTCCTCTTCTCGTTCTGCGTCAGCGACTACCTCCCGTGTCTACTTGGCCTAGACCTGGACGGCCACGAGAAAATTATTAAGGAGGCCAACACGAAAGTGGATAGACTGCACAACATGGTCATTGAAGAGCGTTGGAGGCAGTGGAACAGCGGCGAGAGGCAGGATGGGGTCCAGGACTTCCTTGACGTTCTCATCATGCTCTCTGACGGTGACGGCAAGCCGTTGCTCAGCATCGATGAGGTCAAAGCACAGTGCAAGGTAAGCAAAATATTAATTAATGAGAAATTTTAAGATGGTTCAAGGGCCTAGATTGAATTTAGTGACCAATTGCCTCATAGTCCTACAAGGTAATATGTCATCCATGAGAAAAGGTAATAGCTCACACTCTTAAATAGATCTTACACTGTATTTCGCAGGTGTTAGAGAAGGGAAACATTAGAATAATGAATTATGAATTAATAGTTTAAACCTATCATTATTGTATTTTTCTACCATTTTGATGTGATTTCAACTGAAACTGCATTTAAAATTCCAATTGTTCAATGTAATCTATCTTTATGCAAATATATAAATTGTATTAACTTACATTTATCTCCATGGAATACATGCAGGACATAATATTAGCGGCCATAGATAACCCGTCAAACGCGGTGGAGTGGGCGCTGGCGGAGATGGTGAACAACCCAGAATTGCTGGCCAAAGCGGTGGAGGAGATGGATCAGGTGGTCGGTCGCGAGCGACTGGTGCAAGAGTCGGACATCATGCAGCTCAACTATCTCAAGGCGTGCATACGCGAGGCATTTCGCCTCCACCCAGTCGCTCCCTTCAATGTGCCGCACGTCGCAATTGCCGACACCATTGTTGCGGGCTACCGCGTGCCCAAGGGTAGCCACGTCATCCTCAGCCGGCTGGCCCTGGGCCAGAACCCCACCGTCTGGGATGAACCGTTCCACTTCAAGCCAGAGCGCCATATGGGAGACAACATCAATGTGGTGCTTATCGAGAGCGAATTGTGATTCATCTCCTTCAGCACCGGACGGCGGAGATGCATCGCGGCATCACTAGGAACAACCATGAGTGTCATGCTCTTCGGCAGGCTCCTGCATGGCTTCACCTGGACCAAACCGGCTGGGGTGTCGGCTATCAATCTCAGCGAGTCCAAGCACGACCTCTTCATGGAGAAACCGCTAGTGCTACATGCTGAGCCACGTCTTGCAATGCACCTCTACCCTCTCATGCATCGTTGAGCAAATAACGAGTTATGAATCGCCGACATGGTGAATATGCTAACTAATAAAAGAAGGCGATATTCTTATTTTCTTCCTGCTTTGTTTTGTTCCACTTCAATTGATTTTCACGTATGCTAGCTATTTTGGTCTTGTACGTTTCATGTACGAGCGAGTTGGTTTCTTTCATGTGTTGCTGGATCGTCCTAGGCTTGTCCAAAGAATTGGAACAGTACGTGCTAGCCAAACAACCACCCATCTACCCAGGCCCGGTCCTGAGATTTTGGGGGGCCTGGGTCCCTAACATTTCTAGGCATGCATTCACTAGAGAAACATCTAAAAAATCGCGTCATTGCGAGTGGTCTCATCTCAACGACTTGGCCTCTTGACATTGCCGAAGGGGCCATAACACACGAGAAATCAAGCCTTGATTAGAAACAACTAAACATGGATGATCACACACGAGATCAAGTCAAATTACATTTACCATCAAGCAAGCCAAATTACGCTCACATGATCTAGTGGAGGATGGACCTAATGTTTGAAGTAGCAAAATTTGATAGCATGCGAAGAAAATTGTATCACATAAAATGTATAATTAGCAAGTTGACAACTAAAATCAATCTATACAAAATTATTAAGAAATTTAGATGTTGAGTATATCCAAGACTAGATAATGGTTACAAAGCAATTAGTTGTAACTTAGACCTAACATGGATTCAACTTTTCGTACCTGATCCAAAGCAACGAAAACAAGAGACCAACCCCATGTGTTGCTTCCACCCGGTGCACGCCAGCGCTGGAAGCCCACCGTTGGCCGTGCGTGCTGTTCCTGCCTGTCTGCCATCGTGCTAGGTTTTTTTTTAAGACAATGGGAAGCAGCCTCTCATTCATTCCTTAATTGTTCAGTACAAATAATTGCCTTGATTATTTCAGGAGGCTCATTTAACCAAGAGGATCCATAATCATGTTCTGCCGACCTGGCTAGAACATGGGCTGCCTCATTACATACTCGATTAACATGCTTAAAAGTACAGGGTATAAACTTTTTGGCTCTTAATTTAATATCATGAACAATGGCACCTGTTGAAGTCCTATCCAGCCCCTGCTGTTGCAATTTGTTAACAAGTGAAAGACAATCAGACGCCACTTCGAATGACTGAACTCCTATGCTTTCGGCCAATCTGAGCGCCTGGAGGATAGCCACTGCTTCAGCAACTTCGGGGCATTGCACATGATCGACAAGGCCTCGACAAGCAGATTGCATAACCCCAAGATGATTATGTATGACAACGCCATACCCAGCTTTTCTAGTACTGGAGAAGATCGTAGCGTCTACATTGATCAACATTAGGCCCTTCGGTGGCGGAGCCCATTTCTTGATTGACTTCAAGGTCTCACGCCTATTGGAGTCTTCTGATCTGACATTGTTCAACAAAATAAAATCAATGTAAGCTATAATCTTTCAAGATACACACAATGGATGAGGTAAAGCCTCACCATTTCATCAAGAATTCCTGCTGTCCCAAATGTGCCACATAGCTACTGCAAATATCATCAAGTGGAACTCCGAGGCGCAGGTATAGCATCAATCGAAAGCCATGCCTTCTTGCTGAAAAGTGCGCTCCCTAACCCAGCCGGCCCACCATCACTTAAAACTTAACATTGACGCTCCAGAAACAAAGGCCCAAGGCCCAGCTAATGCCTGAATGGAGTCTTCTTTCTTTCTTTCTTTCTTTCTTCTTCTTCTTCTTCTTCTTCTTCTTCTTCTTCTTTCAGAAACAGTACTGCATGCCTAGGCAGGAAAGACGACTATGGACAGAGATACTAGGTAAACAGAGTGTCAGTGATTGCCTTGGTGGTGCCTTGGTTCCGGGGGCCGGGCCAGTCGCCCGACTAAGTTTTTTTACCAGAGCCGGGAGCTATCGGTGCAGAATCTGTCGTTCAATTGCTTTCCTTGAGATCCGTGCCAGCTTTTTGTGTATAAAGTAAAAACAATTTACTATGCAATACCCCCCGCAAAAAAAATTACTATGCAATACAAACAGTAGACAGAGGAATACATCTGTGCATATGAGATGTGTGGCAGCTTTAGATGTGACTTAGTGGGTGACTGATTAAAAGGATGGCGCATGGGTTCTCTCCCCCAAACAAAGTAGTTGTGTTTTATTTGCTTGTCATATTTTGAATGGTTAATAACTTTTGAACCAAATGTTCATTTTTGAAACTTTTTATATATTCGAGTCCAGGATGATAAGACCTTTCAAACAAGACCAATCTTGAATACATTTTGACTAGTTTGAATTTTATGTATCATATTTCAATATTATTGTATTTTGATTATTTCACTCATCTCAAACTATATTACACTCCTTCGATTGAAAAACTATATTTCACTTGTTTTAAAAAAGTGATTTCACTCGTTACAAAAGATAGATACTAAATTTCACTTATTTCAGAAAAGTGCTTTCGCTCCTTACAAAAGATAGATTTCACTCATTTCACTAGTTTCAGAAAACATATTACACTCATTCGATTGAAATACTATATTTCACTTGTTTCAAAAAAGTGATTTCACTTGTTTCAAAAAAGTGATTTCACTTGTTACAGAAGATAGATTTCACTAGTTTCAGAAAATATATTACACTCATTCAATTGAAATTCTATATTTCACTTGATTGTAAATAGTGATTTCACTCGTTACAAAATATATATTTCAATTATTTGAAATAATTTATATCTATGAACTTAGTGAAATTTATTTTTTGAACTAAGTGAAATCTATGAAACGAGAATTTTTTGAAGACTATGAAACATGTTATTTTGAAATCTAATTTAAAAATATTCAAGATTGATCTTGTTCTGAAGATCATGTTTCAAGGAATTTGAATCTATAAAAAATTCTATAATGAAATTTTAATGTGAAATATGATGACCATCTAAAATTTTAAGCAAAAATAAAAAGATGGATTTGTTTGGGTGCGGGGAGAGAGGAAAAAGGTTGCATTCATGCTGGGCTGACAAAGCTGACATACTAGTATAAATAGTGGGCCATCCTCCTGACATACTGCAGTGATATACCAGATGTGGATTATAGAAATACAATGCTATACAAAAGGTGGGCCATGACGACGCACGAATCGCAAACCAAGCGAAAGGCGGATCGTTTGCCGGTACATCCCTAAACCGGTAAAAGAGACTTTGCTGCCGGTCGCCCCCGTGCCCCCTCTCAAGGTCGGCCCTGCATCTACTATTGATTTTGGACAGATAGAGATGAAATATATACAAGATGATCGAAAGTACTCATGTGAGCACGATCATGTGAGCGCGAGCATTAATGATCCCGCTATCTATGCCATTGCTTTATCTCATAATTGATGAAACAAGAGGTATCTGTAGGTGTATAACTTTTGTACTCCTATTCTTTATAGAGGCAGTGGCCCACATCTCAGATGGCGGCGTCATAACTCTGTGAGGTATCGTTATCACGGTTCGGAAGGAGATTGATAATGTGAGCTATCTTGCCACATATTCTGGACTAATGGGACGGGTAAGCACATTTATTTCGACACAACCATTGGACCTACCGATATTCCTCAGCACTGCATCTCCCTCTACTTATCTTGTTGGATTCGGCACATTGAACCAGTGCAACTAGATCGAATCCTTTCCTTGAGCATGTCTGGATCATCCTCTTCCGCCGGCCACTTACTATCTGCATTAACTAGCCCATCCAATCAGCAAGCAAACATGTCATGTAGATGTCTTTCGTCCCTCAAAGCATGTGTCATCTGTTTTTAGAAGCAAATCAAGGCTGGTGATCAACTTCAACTAAGCACATCAGCTATAATTAGTAACTAAAGCAACCAAAAAAATTTAGTTTCAGACATGGTATCAAGTTCAAATGAACATCAAATGACAACAGGTAGGCAGTGACTCAAACACTAATATCTCTGAATCAGAGCGACAGTAACCCCTGAACATCACTATCTTCAATCTGCCCTTTGATTTTCAAATCATTTGCAATCAGTAAAAAATAAAGATATCAGTGACACCAACAAGCAAGTTTTATAAGTCTGAAACTGCCCCTTGTCCACCATGTTGGATGAGTTACTTTTAGGCAGAGTACTAACACACATTTTCTGATCATCTAGGTCCAACAAATCCAAATTTTACAGGTACAACACAATCTAGTATCTACCTAAGAAAGTGGTACAATTGGCAAATTAAGGGATAATAACCATCAAATATTTTTCAGTTTGAGCTCAGCCGCCCTCTGACTGTTGTTCTGGCGGTGTCCTTCAACATCACCATTTTTGCATCTTGTTGGCTTCCGAGGCTGCTTTCGAACATCACCGCGATCAGGGCAAGTTGTCCGTTTGTGGCCTTTGACGTTGACATATGTTGAAGAATCTTGTTCGTTTACTCACTCCTTCATATGGCGCCTCCTGATCTCCTTCCACTTAGCTGGTGGCAATAACCCTGCAAGCATGTTTCCCGACTCGTTTGCTGAATTGTTGTCTTTGTTGGTCACAACACAATGTGTTCCAACTCCTGCTGCGACCACTGCGCCTTCTGGCTGAACTTGGTTTAAAAGATCTCCGTTGTAAGCTAGCCTGTCTTCCAATCATAGCCTGTTGTAATGCCCAGGTAATTAAGCTACAGTAATCCCACGCTAATGAAGTCATGTCATCACGGTTACTGTTGTTAACCTTGCGATAATTCAAAACCGTTTCAAAATTCAAATTTAAATTAATATCAAAATAAAAGTTTTTCAAAATTTAAAACAAAAATGTTCGGGAGATGCCATATTTCGCATAAGTAAATATGGTGTACTAAACACATTTTTATAAAATGCCTCGATAATTTAAAATGATTTAAAACAGACAAGAAAATAAATAAAAAGAAAAGAAAACACAAAAACAGAAAAAAGCAAAAGAAAAGAAAAATATAAAAAGAGAAACCCCCTGCCCCCCGGGCTCTAGCCCAGTTGGCCACCGTCGCCCGAATGGGTCGGCCCACCCCGCACCCCATATCCTCCCCCACTACACACACCGACACCCTCACTCCCCCGCAAAATATCCCCCTCTCCCCCGATTGGATCGGGATCGAGGAGGGGAACTGCTCGCCGCCGCCTCCCGGTGCCGCCTCGCCGCGACGCCGCACCGCCATCGCCCGCCGCCGTCCATCGCTGCCTGGACCCCTCCCCTTGCCAGCCTGCCTCCTCTCCGTCCCGTCGTCTCCGTCCCCCTCCCCAAGCCCTGTTGCCCCGAACCCTACGGCTCCCTGTGAGCGCGCGCCCTTCCTCCTCTCTCTCGCGTGCGCGACTTCGCCTCGCCGCACTCGCCGCTTGTCAACTCGTCGCGCTCGCCGCTGCCTCTCACACGCTCTCGTGCGCCTCGTACATGCCGCGGCCCCGCATGCTCGCGCCCGCCAACCTCCCCGCCATTGCAGTTGCTTCTGCTGCCGCCCCGACCTCGCCCGCTCACCGCGCGCATCGCTCCGCTGTCGCCGCGCGCCTCGTGCTCGCCATGCTGCAGCTCCGCACCCCTGACCTCCTCTTCCCCTTGCACTGCACCCTGATGTGCGTCTGCGTGCACGCCTCGCTCCCGCGTATGCCCCTGCCCCGCTCCCGCGTGTTCTAGCCGCCCTGGCAACGCCCGACGTGGCTTGCACCTCGCCTGACCCCGTGCGTCTCCGCCCGCCCCTGCTCCATGCTACTATGGTGGCTCTGCTGCTTGCTGCTTCTACCGCCGCCGCCGCTCACCTCCAGCTACGTCGCTGTGTTGCCGCGCTCCACGCGCTCGGCCGCGCCCCCGCCGGCCCGGGCTCCATCCACGCTCACCACCGCCACCGCCTCCCGCTGCTGCCGTCCGGCCTCTCCCGCGCCTAGGTCGCTCGCCCGCCGACGCCCGCAGCTCTAGGCACCGCTGCTGCCGCCCCACCTCTGCTCCCTACGCCGCCGACGGCCTTGCCGTGGCCGTGGCCGCCCCTCCACCCGCTTCGTAGCCTCGCCGGTGCCCCCTGGTGCCACGTGCACGCACGAGCGCCCGCCCCGTTAGCCTGCTGCACCCGCGCGCCCGCACCACCGCTTGTTAGCACCGTGCCCGTTAAGGCCCGCTGGCCCTATGACATGTGGGGCCCCACCCCCAGAACGTTTACAAAAAAATAATTAAAATTAATTAATTGAAGAATTAATTAACTTAATTAATTTTTTGTTAATTAAACTAATCAATTAACTAAACTAATTAAATTGTTAGTTAATTAATTAATTAGTCAATGACAGTGGGGCTCACCCCTAATTAATTTTGATTAAGTTAATTAAAATTGGATAATCAAAATGTGTCACTGACCAGTAGGACCCACTGGTCAGGTTGACCAGTCAACCCCTGTTGATTGCTGACATCAGCATGACATCGTGCCGATGTCATAAATCCAATTTCGTATTAAAGTAAATAAATTATTAAATTTCAGAAATTAATAAATTCTTTTAAAAATCATATCTTTTTAATCCATAACTCAGACTAAAATGTTTTCTACATGAAAGTTGCTCAGAACGACGAGACGAATCCGGATACGCAGCCCGTGTGTCCGCCACGCATCCCTAGCATAGCGAACATGCAACTTCCCCCCTTCGATTCATCTGTCTAAAAACGCGAAACACCGGAGATATTTTCCCGGATGTTTCCCCCTTCACCGGTATCACCTCATACCGCGTTAGAGCACCCCTAGCACCATTACTTGACATGTCATGCATCGTCGCGCATATGTTTGCTTAATATTTATTATTTCTACCCCCTCTTCTCTCGCTAGACACCGAGACCGACGCTGCCGCTACCCAGTACGACTACGGTGTTGACGACTCATCTCTCTTGCCAGAGCAACCAGGCAAGCCCCCCCCCCTGATCACCAGATATCGCCTACTCTTCTCTATACTACTTGCATTAGAGTAGTGTAGCATGTTACTGCTTTCCGTTAATCCTATTCTGATGCATAGCCTGTCATTGTTGCTACAGCTGTTGATACTTTACCTGCAATCCTAAATGCTTAGTATAGGATGCTAGTTTATCATCAGTGGCCCAACATTCTGGTCTGTCTGCCATGCTATACTATCGGGCCATGATCACTCGGGAGGTGATCACGGGTATATGCTATATACTTTATACATATTACATGTTGTGACTAAAGTCGGGTCGGCTCGTTGAGTACCCGCAATTGGTTCCGATGTTGGGGGCTGAAGGGGCAGGTGGTTCCACCCAGGTAGTGGTGGGCCTGGGTTCCCGACGGTCCCCGACTGTTACTTTGTGGCGGAGCGACAGGGCAGCTGGAGACCACCTAGGAGAGAGGTAGTCATGTCCCTGGTCAGCGTTCGCGGTTACTTCAAAATAACACGCTTAACGAGATCTGGGTACTTGATCTGAGTCTGGCTACTGGCCTATATGCACTAACCAACTACGCGGGAATAGTTATGTGCACTCGACGTCGTGGTATCAGCCGAAGCCTTCGTGACGTCAGCGACTGAGCGGCGCGCGCCGGGTTGGACCGTGTAACGCAACTTCCTTTGTAATGGAGGTTGCTAGGTCTGCTCTCCGGCCGCCCACGCAACATGCAGGTGTGCAATGGGCGATGGGCCTAGACCCCTGCGCGCATAGGATTTAGATTGGCGTGCTGACCTCTCTATTGTGCCTAGGTAGGGCTGCGACGTGTTGATCTTTCGAGACCGGGCATGACCCAGAAAGTGTGTCCGGACAAAGGGGATCGAGCGTGTTGGGAAATGTGGTGCACCCCTGCAGGGAAGTTAATCTATTCGAATAGCCGTGATCTTCGGTAACAGAACGACTTGGAGTTGTACCTTGACCTTATGACAACTAGAACCAGATACTTAATAAAACACACCCTTCCAAGTTCCAGATACAACCGGTGATCGCTCTCTCACAGGGCTACTTGGTTAACTTGCCATCTACTCTCTTCTTCTGCCGCAAGATGCAGGTTACCAGAAGCGTAGTCTTTGATAGGACTAGCTATCCCCCTCTTATTCCGGTATTCTACAGTTCAGTCCACATATGTTACCCCTTTTCCATTTGATACCAATGCATACATATGTAGTGTAGTTCCTTGCTTGCTGATGACCCACAAGTATAGGGCATCTATCATAGTCCTTTCGATAAGTAAGAGTGTCAAACCCAACGAGGAGCAGAAGGAAATGATAAGCGGTTTTCAGCAAGGTATTCTCTGCAAGTACTGAAATAAGTAGTAACAAATAGTTTTTTGATAAGATAATTTGTAACGAGCAACAAGTAACAAAAGTAAATAAAGTGCAGTAAGGTGGCCCAATCCTTTTTGTAGCAAAGGACAAGCCTGGACAAACTCTTATATAAGGAAAAGCGCTCCCGAGGACACATGGGAATATCATCAAGCTAGTTTTCATCATGTTCATATGATTCGCGTTCGGTACTTTGATAATTTGACATGTGGGTGGACCGGTGCTCGGGTGCTGTTCTTACTTGAACAAGCATCCCAGTTATGATTAACCTCTATCGCAAGCATCCGCAACTACAATAAAAGTATTAAGGTAAACCTAACCGTAGCATGAAACATATGGATCCAAATCAGCCCCTTACGAAGCAACGCATAAACTAGGGTTTAAGCTTCTGTCACTCTAGCAACCCATCATCTACTTATTACTTCCCAATGCCTTCCTCTAGGCCCAAATAATGGTGAAGTGTTATGTAGTCGACGTTCACATAACACCACTAGATACTAGACAACACACATCTCATCAAAATATCGAACGAATACCAAATTCACATGGCTACTAATAGCAAGACTTCTCCCTTGTCCTCAGGAACAAACGTAACTACTCACAAAGCATATTCATGTTCATAATCAGAGGGGTAATAATATGCATAAAGGATCTGAACATATGATCTTCCACCAATTAAACCAACTAGCATCAACTACAAGGAGTAATTAACACTACTAGCAACCTACTAGCACCAATCCTGGACTTAGAGACAAGAATTGGATAAAAGAGATGAACTAGGGTTTTGAGGTGAGATGGTGCTGATGAATATGTTGATGGAGATTGCCCTCTCCCGATGAGAGGAGCTTTGGTGATGACGATGGTGATGATTTCCCCCTTCGGGAGGGAAGTTTCCCGGCAGAACAGCTCTGTCGGAGCTCTAGATTGGATCCGCCAAGGTTCCGCCTCGTGGCGGCGGAGTTTCGTTCCCGAAAGGTTCCTTCTTATTTTTTTCTCGACGAAAGACTTCATATAGGAGAAGATGGTCATCGGGGAGCCACCAGGGGGCCCACGAGGTAGGGGGCGCGCCCCCCACCCTTGTGGGAAGGGTGTGGGCCCCCTGGTCTTCATCTTTGGCGAGGATTTTTCATTATTTATTATAAGGTATTCCATGGAGTTTCAGGACTTTTGGAGTTGTGCAGAATAGGTCTCTAATATTTGCTCCTTTTCTAGCCCAGAATTCCAGCTACCGGCATTCTCCCTCCTTATGTAAACCTTGTAAAATAAGAGAGAATAGCCATAAGTATTGTGACATAATGTGAAATAACAGCCCATAATGCAAGAAATATCGATATAAAAGCATGATGCAAAATGGACGTATCAACTCCCCCAAGCTTAGACCTCGCTTGTCCTGAAGCGAAAGCCGATAACAATAAATATGTCCCCATGTTTAGAGGTAGAGGCGTCGATAAAAATTAAATACGGACATGAGGGCATCATGATTATTCTCATAACAACAACATACATAGATATTGTCATATGATTACTTATGTTCAAGTGATGATCTATTCACAATGCAAAAGTATGAATCAGAAACCTTATTGAGAACCAACAAACTATAACCTCAGTCGTTGAAGCAATTGCAATTTATCATAACATCAGAAAGAGTCTATGTCAGAGCTAAAAAGCAAGTCCACATACTCAACTATCATCTAGTCCTTCATAATTGCTAACACTCGCGCAATACTTGTGGTTACGGGTTTTAATCGGACACAGAGAAAGATAGGGGCTTATAGTTTTTCCCCACAACCTTTTACCTCAAGGGTAATGTCAACAATAATAACTCATGCCCCCCTACATCCAATTTGATATATCTGTGGGGATCTTTCCAACACATTGTGCTTGCCAAAGGATAAAATGTAAAAAGGAAAGGTGAAGATCACCATGACTCTTGCGTAAGGTAGAAGATAATAATAAAAGATAGGCCCTTCGCAGAGGGAAGCAGAGGTTGCCATGCGCTTTTATGGTTGGATGCACAAAATCTTAATGCGAAAGAACGTCACTTTATATTGCCCCTTGTGATATGAACCTTTATTATGCACTCCGTCGCTTTTATTACTTCCACATCACAAGATCGTATAAAGCTTATTTCTCCCACACTAATCATACATATTTAGAGCAATTTTTATTGCTTTGCACCGATGACAACTTACTTGAAGGATCTTACTCAATCCATAGGTACATATGGTGGACTCTCATGGCAACACTGGTTTAAGGGTATTTGGAAGCACAAGTAGTATCTCTACTTGGTGCTGAGAATTTGGCTAGCATGAGGGGGAAAGGCAAGCTCAACATGTTGGATGATCCATGACAACATACTTTATCTCAGATATAAGAAAACATAACCCATTACGTTGTCTTCCTTGTCCAACATCAACTCTTTAGCATGTCATATTTTGATGAGTGCTCCCAATCATAAAAGATGTCAATGATAGTATATTTATATGTGAAACCTCTCTTTCCTTATTACTTCCTATTAATTGCAACGATGACCAAAGCTATGTCTGCCAACTCCCAACAACTTTTAATCATCACACTCTTTCTATGTGAAGTCATTACTATCAATAAGATCAATATGAACTTTTGTTTATTTTTATTCCTTTTCTCTTTTCTTTTATTCACCCAAGATCATAGCAAGAAAATCAAGCCCTTGACTCAACACTAATCTTTATTATATAGCTCATAGACTCGATTACATAGAGAGATCATAAAGCAAAACTTAAAACTAGATCATGCCATAAACTTTATTCTACTAGATCAAAATACTACTAATAGGATCAAACTAAGGAAAACGGTAAAGATAAAAGTTGTGATTGTGATACGATACCGGGGCACCTCCCCCAAGCTTGGCAGTTGCCAAGGGGAGTGCCCATACCCATGTTATTATATCTCCTTGGTTGGTGAAGAAGGTGGAGGTGTTGTTGATGGTGCAGGCTTGTCATCCATCTTCCAAGGCATAGGTTCACCATCATAGAAGGATGATCGAGTCTCCGGAATCCTCGAATCTGCAGCCAAACTCATTCTTTTGAATCTATATTCATACTCACAGTTTTGGTTTTGCAGGTCATAGATTTGGGCTTGGAGGTGCTCGATCTTCTCATATAGCTTGAAGATGGCCTCCTCGGTGTTCTTGGCATCCGGCTTGTAGTTGTTAGTGAACTCCGTGAGCATCGTGTGGCTAGCGTTGATTCCACGCTCCACCATCCCCTGGCACTTGAAATCTTGTTGCTCCATTGCTTCGAGCCTCGTCTCCACGCTTCCAGTTCCCTTTGGTCCCTCAGCATCGCGGATGTGCAGCAACCCATCATGCATCTCAATGGTTTGAGGGTGTCGCAGCACCTCCGCGAGGTAAGGGTTGATGACCTTCTCGAAGAACTTGTCCTTGGAAGCACTTGGGGACGTCATGATAATCTAGATCTGTCGGAAAAACAGCTCGAAACAAGAACAGAGGATAATTTCCTGATACGGGAGTCAAAACCTTTGGGAGAATATATAGTGATTTTTTACCGAGCAAAATACGTATCGTGCAAGAAAACAGAGTCCAGAAGGCACACGAGGAGCTCACGAGGTAGGGGCGCGCCCAGGGGGTAGGGCGTGCCCTCCACCCTCGTGGGGCCCTCGTGTCCTTCCCGGACTGCTACTTAATTTTCTATTTTCCTAAATATTCCAAAACGGAGAAATATTGCCTTAAAAATTGTTTTGGAGTCGGTTTACTTACCGTACCACATACCTATTCCTTTTCGGAGTCTGAAACATTTTGGAAAGTGTCCCTTATGTATTCCTTCGGGGTTACAGTTTCTATAATATTAGTTTCCACATTTATGGGATTACCTGAGATATAGTGTTTAATTCTTTGACCGTTTACCACCTTCGGATTTGTGCCTTCGAAGTTGTTGATTTTTATGGCACCGGAACGATAGACCTCCTCGATAACATAGGGGCCTTCCCATTTAGAGAGAAATTTCCCTGCAAAAAATCTTAAACGGGAGTTGTATAGCAATACATAATCACCTACATTAAACTCACGCTTTTGAATACTTTTCTCATGCCATCTTTTAACCTTTTCTTTAAACAACTGGGCATTTTCATAAGCTTGGGTTCTCCATTCATCAAGTGAGCTAATATCAAGTAACCTCTTTTCACCGGCAAGTTTAAAATCATACCTAAGCTCTTTAATAGCCCAATATGCCTTATCTTCTAGTTCGAGAGGTAAGTGACATGCTTTTCCATATACCATTTTATACGGAGACATACCCATAGGATTTTTATATGCAGTTCTATAGGCCCATAATGCATCATCAAGTTTCTTGGACCAATTCTTTCTAGATCTATTGATAGTCTTTTACAAAATTAATTTGAGTTCTCTATTACTCAATTCTACTTGACCACTAGACTGTGGGTGATACGGAGATGCAATTCTATGATTGACGTCATATTTAGCAAGCATTTTACGGAAAGCACCATGAATAAAATGAGAACCACCATCAGTCATTAAATATCTAGGGACTCCAAACCTCGGAAAAATAACTTCTTTAAGCATTTTAATAGAAGTGTTATGATCAGCACTACTAGTTGGAATAGCTTCTACCCACTTCATAACGTAATCAACAGCAACTAAAATATGTGTATATCCATTAGAGGCAGGAAAATGTCCCATATAATCAAAACCCCAAACATCAAACGGTTCAATAACAAGTGAATAATTCATAGGCATTTCTTGACATCTACTAATATTACCAATTCTTTGGCATTCATCACAAGATAGGACAAACTTACGGGCAACCTTGAAGAGAGTAGGCCAATAAAAACCGGATTGCAATACCTTATGTGCAGTTCTATCTCCCGCGTGGTGTCCTCCATAAGTTTCGGAGTGGCACTTGCGTAGGATCTGTTCCTGTTCATGCTTAGGTACACAACGTCTAATAACACCATCTACTCCTTTATAAAGATGTGGGTCATCCCAAAAGTAATGTCTCAAGTCATAGAAGAAATTTTTCTTTTGTTGGTATGTGAAGCTAGGTGGTATAAATTTAGCAACTATGTAATTAGCATAATCAGCATACCAAGGGGTACTATGAGAAGTACTTATGACATTTAATTGTTCATCAGGAAAGCTATCATCAATAGGTAGTGGGTCATCAAGAACATTCTCTAACCTAGATAAGTTGTCTGCAATGGGGTTCTCAGCTCTTTTTCTATCAACAATATGCAAATCAAATTCTTGTAGCAAAAGAACCCATCTAATAAGTCTAGGTTTAGCATCTTTCTTCTCCATAAGATATTTAATAGCAGCATGATCAGTGTGGATAGTTACTTTAGAATCAACAATATAAGGTCTGAACTTATCACAAGCAAATACAACTGCTAAAAGTTCTTTTTCAGTAGTAGCATAATTTCTTTGAGCATTGTCTAGAGTCTTACTAGCATAATGGATAACATTTAATTTCTTATCAACTCTTTGCCCTAGAACAATACCTACAGCATAATCGCTAGCATCACACATAATTTCAAAGGGTAAATTCCAATCAGGTGGATGAACAATAGGTGCAGAGACTAATGCTTTCTTAAGTATTTCAAATGCTTCTACATAATCATCATCAAAGACAAATGGTATATCTTTTTGTAATAAATTAGTCAGAGGCCGAGAAATTTTTGAGAAGTCCTTAATGAACCTCCTATAAAATCCGGCGTGACCAAGGAAACTTCTTATACCTTTGATGTCCTTGGGACATGGCATCTTTTCAATAGCATCAACCTTGGCTTTATCAACTTCAATACCTCTTTCAGAAACTTTATGCCCCAAGACAATACCTTCATGAACCATAAAGTGGCACTTTTCCCAATTCAATACAAGATTAGTGTCTTCACATCTCTGCAAAACTCGATCAAGATTGCTCAAGCAATCATCAAAAGAGGATCCATAGACGGAAAAGTCATCCATGAAAACCTCACAAATCTTTTCACAAAAGTCAGATAATATAGCCATCATGCATCTTTCAAAGGTAGCAGGTGCATTACATAAACCAAAATCATACATCTATAAGCAAAAGTACCAAAAGGGCATGTAAAAGTAGTCTTTGATTGATCTTTAGCCGACACAGGTATTTGAGAGAAACCAGAATAACCATCTAGAAAGCAGTAATGTGTATGTTTGCATAATCTTTCTAGCATTTGATCGATAAAAGGTAAGGGGTAATGATCTTTCTTAGTAGCCTTATTTAATTTGCGGAAATCAATTACCATCCTATAACCTGTAATAATTCTTTGTGGAATCAATTCATCTTTATCATTAGGAACAACAGTAATACCACCCTTCTTAGGGACACAATGAACAGGACTTACCCACTGACTATCAGCAACGGGATAAATTATACATGCCTCCAGAAGCTTTAGTATTTCTTTTCTTACCACTTCTTTCATTTTAGGATTCAGACGTCGTTGAGGATCACGAACTGGTTTGGCATCTGCTTCCAAATTTATTTTATGTTGACATAGAGTGGGACTAATGCCCTTAAGATCATCAAGAGTATATCCAATAGCAGCATGGTGCTTCTTTAGAGTTTTCAATAATCATTCTTCTTCATGCTCTGAAAGGTTAGCACTAATAATAACAGGATATATCTTCTTTTCATCAACATAAGCATATTTAAGATTATCAGGCAACGGTTTAAGCTCAAACACGGGATCACCCTTAGGTGGAGGGGGGTCCCCTAGGATTTCAACAGGCAAATTGTGTTTCAGCATAGGTTCCAGTTTAAAGAATACTTCATCTATTCCCTTCTTTCATTCATAAACATATCATTCTCATGTCTAGCAAATATTGTTCTAATGGATCACTAGGAGGTACGGCAATAGAAGCAAGACCAATAATTTCATCCTTAGTAGGCAATTCTTCTTCACGGTGTTGTTTACTAAATTTAGAGAAATTAAACTCATGAGTCATATCATCTAAGCCGATAGTAACAACATTCTTTTCGCAGTCTATCTTAACATTAATAGTGTTCAAGAAGGGTCTACCAAATATAATGGGACAAAAGCTATCTTGTGGGGAACTAAGAACAAGAAAATCAGCAGGATATTTAGTTTTCCCGCACAAGACTTCAACATCTCTAACAATTCCCACTGCTGAAATAGTATCTCTATTAGCAAGTTTAATTGTGACATCAATATCTTCTAACTCAGCAGGTGCAATTTCATGCTTGATTTCTTTATACAAGTCATAAGGTATAACACTAGCACTAGCACCCATATCACATAATCCATGATAACAATGATCTCCTATTTTAACAGAAATAACATGCACGCCTACCACATGTCTATGTTTATCTTTAGCACAAGGTTTAGCAATTCTAGCAGTTTCACCGCAGAACTGAATAACATGCCCATCAATATTATCAGACAAGATATCTTTAACAATAGCAACATTAGGTTCTACTTTAACTTGCTCAGGAGGTGCATATGTTTTAATATTGCTTTTACGAACCACAGTTGAAGCTTTAGCATGATCCTTTATCCTAACAGGGAAAGGTGGTTTCTCAACATAAGAAGTAGCAACAATAGGATCATTATAAGTAATAGTATTTTCTTCAACTTTAATAGATGCAGCTATTTTTATTTCTATGGGAGGATGATATTTAAACCACTTCTCCTTAGGGATATCAACATAAGTAGCAAAAGATTCACAGAAAGAAGCTACTATCTCAGAATCAAGTCCATATTTAGTGCTAAACTTATGAAAAATATCGGTATCCTACCTGACTCCTTACCATTGTCGAGGTCCCAATCTTCAGAGTTGCGTTTAATTCTATCCAATAAATCCCATCTAAATCCAATAGTCCTCATTATAAAAGAGCCAGCACAAGAAGTATCGAGCATGGTGCGATTATTTTCAGAAAGCCGAGCATAATTTTTTTGAAGAATTGTATCTCTTTGAAGCCCATGATTGGGGCATGAATATAACATTGATTTAAGCCTCCCCCAAGCTTGAGCGATGCTTTCTCCTTCGCAAGGCCAAAAATTATATATATAATTGCGATCACGATGAACAAGATGCATAGGGTAATACTTTTGATGAAATTCCAATTTCAATCTTCTATAATTCCATGATCTCGTATCATCACATAGCCCATACCATATAAATGCGCCCCCCTTCAAAGATAAAGGGAAGACCTTCTTATTAGCAACATCATCGGGTATACCTGCAAGCTTAAATAATCCACAAACTTCATCCACATATATTATGTGTTCATCAGGATGCTTTGTTCCATTTCCTGTAAAAGGATTAGCTAGTAGTTTTTCTATCATACCCGAAGGATACTCATAAGGAATTTCATTTTCATATTCATTTTCAATAGGTTCAGTAGGTTGAGGAGCAACTCTTTGCTCTACTGGTCGGGGTGAAGATACCCCGAACAAGCCCCTCAGAGGATTACTTTCCATAGTAACAAGTGACAGTAAATTTCAGCACACTATATAAATTTTTCCTTACCAAAATCCACCTACCAAAGCCGCTTTACTCCCCGGCAATGGCGCCAGAAAAGAGTCTTGATGACCCACAAGTATAGGGGATCTATCGTAGTCCTTTCGACAAGTAAGAGTGTCGAACCCAACGAGGAGCAGAAGGAAATGATAAGCGCTTTTCAGCAAGGTATTCTCTGCAAGTACTGAAATAAGTAGTAACAGATAGTTTTGTGATAAGATAATTTGTAACGAGCAACAAGTAACAAAAGTAAATAAAGTTCAGCAAGGTGGCCCAATCCTTTTTGTAGAAAAGGACAAGCCTGGACAAACTCTTATCTAAGGAAAAGCGCTCCCGAGGACACATGGGAATATCGTCAAGCTAGTTTTCATCACGTTCATATGATTCGCGTTCGGTACTTTGATAATTTGACATGTGTGTGGACTGGTGCTTGGGTGTTGTTCTTACTTGAACAAGCATCCCAGTTATGATTAACCTCTATTGCAAGCATCCGCAACTACAACAAAAGTATTAAGGTAAACCTAACCATAGCATGAAACATATGGATCCAAATCAGCCCCTTATGAAGCAACACATAAACTAGGGTTTAAGCTTCTGTCACTCTAGCAACCCATCATCTACTTATTACTTCCCAATGCCTTCCTCTAGGCCCAAATAATGGTGAAGTGTTATGTAGTCAATGTTCACATAACACCACTAGAGGCTAGACAACATACATCTCATCAAAATATCGAACGAATACCAAATTCACATGACTACTAATAGCAAGACTTCTCCCTTGTCCTCAAGAACGAACGTAACTACTCACAAAGCATATTCATGTTCATAATCAGAGGGGCAATAATATGCATAAAGGATCTGGACATATGATCTTCCACCAATTAAACCAATTAGCATCGACTACAAGGAGTAATTAACACTACTAGCAACCTACTAGCACCAATCCCGGACTTGGAGACAAGAATTGGATACAAGAGATGAACTAGGGTTTTGAGGTGAGATGGTGTTGATGAAGATGTTTATGGAGATTACCCTCTCCCGATGAGAGGAGTGTTGGTGATGACAATGGCGATGATTTCCCCCTCTGGGAGGGAAGTTTCCCCGGCGGAACAGCTCTGCCGGAGCTCTAGATTGGATCCGCCATGGTTCCGCCTCGTGGCGGTGGAGTTTCGTCCCGAAAGGTTCCTTCTTATTTTTTCTCAACGAAAGACTTCATATAGGAGAAGATGGTACTCGTGGGAAGGGTGTGGGCCCCCTGGTCTTCATCTTTGGTGAGGGTTTTTCATTATTTATTATAAGGTATTCCGTGGAGTTTCAGGACTTTTGGAGTTGTGCAGAATAGGTCTCTAATATTTGCTCCTTTTCCAGCCCAGAATTCCAGCTGCCGGCATTCTCCCTCCTTATGTAAACCTTGTAAAATAAGAGAGAATAGCCATAAGTATTGTGACATAATGTGAAATAACAGCCCATAATGCAATAAATATCAATATAAAAGCATGATGCAAAATGGACGTATCACTTGCGAGTACTTTGGATGAGTACTCACGGTTGCTTTGCTCCTCCTTTTCCCCCTTCCTATACCCGATTGCTGCGACCAGATGTTGGAGTCCAGGAGCCAGACGCCACTATCGATAATGACTGCTACTACTCGGGAGGTTCCTACTACTACGTGCAGGCCGCTGACGACGACCAGGAGTAGTTTAGGAGGATCCCAGGCAAGAGGCATGCACCTCTTTCGATCTGTATCCCAGTTTGTGCTAGCCTTCTTAAGGCAAGCTTGTTTAACTTATGTCTGTACTCAGATATTGTTGCTTCCGCTGACTCGTCTATGATCGAGCTCTTGTATTCGAGCCCTCGAGGCCCCTGGCTTGTAATATGATGCTTGTATGACTTATTTTATCTGTAGAGTTGTGTTGTGATATCTTCCCGTGAGTTCTTAATCTTGATCATACACGTTTGCGTGTATGATTGAATCGGGGGCGTCACAAGTTGGTATCAGAGCCGGCTGCCTGTAGGAATCCCCCTTCCACACTCCTTAGCCGAAGTCGAGTCTAGACATTACAAAACTTTTACTAACGTGGTTGTGTGCCTTACGGGCCCACATCGCCATTTGGGTGGTATTAGGATCTTTTACTCCTCGATCCTTACTCTGGGATTCTGAACTCTCTTCTACTCGGGTTAAACGATTTTACTAACTCTAACATTAGGATCCCATGACTACGTTCACCCCAAAGTTGGATAAGCCCTAGTTATTCCTTAGAGTAGTATATTGAACATTATCCACACTGTCATTTGACTCCTTTGAAACATCTTTGTTTTCAGATGGAACCCACGAGACAGGTCGTGCGCCACACGACGGCCATTGGTGCCCCAGGATCACCCGCTGTGTTGGTTGAGATGATGACCTATCTGGGTTATCGCTGGCACCCTGAGTACACTGTCTACGAGGAGTACCAGGACTTTAACCAGGAGCAGTAACGTGCCATCGTCCACCTCTACTCTCGGAAGTATGACTCCACTACTGTGCTGCACACTGCTCATGGTGTTGGAGTGACTATCGATATGGCGGTCCAAGATGCTACTTATGCTGCTCTGACACGTCTTCGTGGAGAGTATCAGGAGTTGGACACCTCCCCTTTCAGGCACATTTCTATCACATCCGATGTTGGTGCGGAGGGATACTACACTGCTGCCTACTCCACTATCACCCGAGAGCCCTTCTACCATCAGAACCTGGTTCTGCATGCTGATGGGCTGGATAGAGCTAATCAAGCTCTTCGCCACGAGTTGTACACCACCCGTCAGCACCTGTATCGTGCTTTGACGATGTTGCACCCCTCTGTCCGATCTAGTGATCTGTCGTGTTATGTGATCTACCCTGCCAGGACCGTGATGCCCTAGGATGTCGGCTGGCCAGATGTGGGAGGCTACTCTCCCGCACTTGGTCCTCTTCTGTCACCTGTGCGTCGGGTTCTGGACCAGAGTATCCGCGGACCCCAGGCTACTCACGTGGAGGACTTCCCCTCGCATCACTACCAGCTATCAGGCTACACCTACCTCCACAGTTCCTCTTGGGGCTGATGGAGGCTTGCTTGCTAGTGTTAGTTGCATTCACCTCGAGCCTGCATGCCGCCTATGATGTTCTTAGTATATGTACCGAACTCTATGCATGAACCCCTTTTATAAGATATGCCAACTACTATGTAGTATCTATCGTGTTCCTTTCATTATGCATGTTTCATCATGAATGATTCTTGTCCTTGCAAATTTCTCAATGCTGAACTACCCCTGTTATATATTAGCAGGATGGTTAGACCAGGTGGTCGTGGTCGTGGTGGCCATGCCCCACCACTGCCTGAGTACATGGCTGGTATGATCCAATAGCTCGAGATGAATCGCCAGTTCATGGAGAATATTATGGCTTGGTTTCCTCGCCCCAATATGAATCAGCAGCAGCCCAAGTGAATCTGCAGGATTTCATGCGTCTCAACCCAATTGTGTACCGCAGCTCAACTCAGCCTCTGGACGCTGATGACCGGCTCCGTGACATCACCTATGAGATGGAGTCTGCTGATGTAGCCCCTGCCAGCTATGTCACCTTTGCTTCCTTCTTCCTGAAAGGGCCCGCTGCTCAATGGTGGGACAGCCACAGGCGTACTCTGCCGGTTGAAACAATCATCACCTGGCCAGACTTCCAAGCTGCTTTCCGTGCCCGCTTCATTCCTCAGGGAGTCATGGACCGGAAGAAGCGCGAGTTCCGCAACCTCACTCAGGGCAACAAAACTGTGGAAGCTTATCAGCGGGAGTTTCTGGACTTGTCCCGCTATGCTAAAGAAGACATTGCAACTGATGCACGCAGACAGGAGAAGTTCCGTGATGGCCTTCAAGCTGACATCAAGCTCGCACTTCTAGTGCATGACTTTGCTGATTTCGTCACCTTGGTGAACAAGGCCATCAATGTCGAAACTGGTCTGCAGGAACACCAGAGCTCTCATAGGCGCAACCGTGACACAGGCTCATCTTCGGGCCCGTCCTCGCAGAAGCGTAGGATATGGATTCCCAACAGCATGTACCAGCCTACTGCACCTGCTCCAAGGTAGTCCTATGTTGCACCGCGTCTACCTCCCCCACCAACTAGGCAGCCAAGACTTCCAGCTCCACCACCCCGAGCTCCTGTTCCCACTCCCAATAATGGTCTGTGCTACAAGTGTGGCCAACAAGGTCACCTTGCCAGGAACTGCTATTAGAATCCGAACCAGAATCTACCGCCCCTTCCCACAGCTGTGTTGGGGAACGTAGTAATTTCAAAAAATTTCCTACGCACACGCAAGATCATGGTGATGCACAGCAACGAGAGGGGAGAGTGTTGTCTACGTACCAACGCAGACCGACTGCGGAAGCGATCACACAACATAGAGGAAGTAGTCGTACGTCTTCCCGATCCGACCGATCCAAGCACCGTTACTCCGGCACCTCCGAGTTCTTAGCACACGTTCAGCTCGATGACGATCCTCGGGCTCCGATCCAGCAAAGCGTCGAGGAAGAGTTCCGTCAGCACAACGGCGTGGTGACGATCTTGATGTACTACCGACGCAGGGCTTCGCCTAAGCACTACAACGGTATGATCGAGGTGGAATTTGGTGGCAGGGGGCACCGCACACGGCTAAGGAACGATCTCAAGGATCAACTTGTGTGTCATGGGGTGCCCCCTGCCCCCGTATATAAAGGATGAAGGGGGGGAGGCTGGCCGGCCAAGCTAGGAGGCGCAGGAGGAGTCCTACTCCTACCGGGAGTAGGACTCCCCCCCAATCCTATTCCTAATAGGATTCCCAAAGGGGAAGAGAAGAGAGAGGTGGCCGGCCCCTCTCCTAGTCCTAATAGGACTAGGGAGAGGGGGGGAGGCGCAGCCCTATGTGGGCTGCCCTCTCACCTTTCCACTAAGGCCCATGTTGGCCCATTTGGCTCCCGGGGGGTTCCGGTAACCCTCCCGGTAATCCGGTAAAATCCCGATTTCACCCGGAACACTTCCGATGTCCAAACATAGGCTTACAATATATCAATCTTTACGTCTCGGCCATTTCGAGACTCCTCGTCATGTCCGTGATCACATCCGGGACTCCGAACAACCTTCGGTACATCAAAATGCATAAACTCATAATAACTGTCATCGTAACGTTAAGCGTGCGGACCCTACGGTTCGAGAACAATGTAGACATGACCGAGACACGTCTCCGGTCAATAACCAATAGCGGGACCTGGATGCCCATATTGGCTCCTACATATTCTACGAAGATCTTTATCGGTCAGACCGCATAACAACATACGTTGTTCCCTTTGTCATCGGTATGTTACTTGCCCGAGATTCGATCGTCGGTATCCAATACCTAGTTCAATCTCGTTACTGGCAAGTCTATTTACTCGTTTCGTAATACATCATCTCACAACTAACATCTTAGTTATAATGCTTGCAAGGCTTATGTGATGTGTATTACCGAGAGGGCCCAGAGATACCTCTCCGACAATCGAAGTGACAAATCCTAATCTCGAAATACGCCAACCCAACATCTACCTTTGGAGACACCTGTAATGCTCCTTTATAATCACCCAGTTACGTTGTGACATTTGGTAGCACCCAGAGTGTTCCTCCGGCAAACGGGAGTTGCATAATCTCATAGTCATAGGAACATGTATAAGTCATGAAGAAAGCAATAGCAACATACTAAACGATCGGGTGCTAAGCTAATGGAATGGGTCATGTCAATCAGATCATTCAACTAATGATGTGACCTCGTTAATCAAATAACAACACTTTTGTCCATGGTTAGGAAACATAACCATCTTTGATTAACGAGCTAGTCAAGTAGAGGCATACTAGTGACACTCTGTTTGTCTATGTATTCACACATGTATTATGTTTCCGGTTAATACAATTCTAGCATGAATAATAAACATTTATCATGATATAAGGAAATAAATAATAACTTTATTATTGCCTCTAGGGCATATTTCCTTCAAGCTGGCCATGGAAACAACCAGCTCCGCAGCAACTATGCCAAGTCTTATGGTCGTTTTCATGCCAACCACGTTGATCTCAATGAAGTTCTAGACCAGCCTGCTACCGTGATGGGTACACTCCTCGTAAATTCAGCACCAGCATCTGTTTTATTTGATACAGGTCCATCGCATTCATTCATGTCAGAAGATTTTGCATGCTTGCATGACATTAAATGTGAGGACATGAACACTTCTCTATTAGTACACACTCCCGCAGGCCAATGTCAGACCTCCATGATTTGCAACGACGTCCCCGTTGAAATCAAAGGACTGGAATTCCTTGTCTCTCCCATCGTACTGAAGTCCTGTAGCATTGATCTCATTCTGGGAATGGATTGTTTGAAAGCGCATACTGCTTCTATAGTTTGTGCCACTAAGACCGTCCATCTGCTACACCCTTCGGATGAAATAATTACTTACCAAGCTCATCTAGTTCAGAACACCGAGGCACGGCTTTATGCCTTGAATGCATTGAACGTTACACCACTCGAGGGCATTGAAAACATTCTCATCGTTCGTGAATTCCAAGATGTCTTTCCGGAAGAACTTCCAGAGATTCCCCCTGCTAGAGCTGTCGAATTCATTATCGACTTGAAACCAGGCACCACTCCAATAGCCAAACGACCCTACAAGATGCCACCGCATGAACTCATTGAGCTTAAGGAGGAAATCGACAAATCTCTTAGGAAAGGTTTGATTCACCCTAGTTGCTCTCCTTGGGGAGCACCTTCTCTCTTTGTTAAGAAGAAGGATGGGACGAACCGATCAGTCCAAGACTACCGTCCTATTAACCATGCCACTATTCAGAATAAATATCCCCTCCCTCGGATTAATGATCTTTATGATCAACTGGTTGGTTCATCAGTGTTCTCCAAACTCGACTTGAGGTTGGGTTACCACCAGATCCGTGTTCATGAAGAGGATATCCCAAAGACCGCCTTCGTGACTTGGTATGGATCATACGAGTACACCATCATGTCATTCGGCTTAATGAATGCTCCAGCCACTTTCTCTCGTCTGATGAACTACATATTCATGGATTACCTCGACAAGTTCGTCGTGGTTTATCTGGATGATATCCTTGTATTTTCCAAGAACAAAGAAGAACATGCTGAACATCTTCGTCTTGTGCTGGAAAAGCTTCGAGAGCATCAACTCTACGCTAAGTATTCCAAGTGTGAATTCTGGCTCCCCGAAGTAACCTATCTTGGGCATGTCATCTCCAAGGATGGTATTGCCGTCAACCCTGAACGAGTTCAGGCTATTCTCGATTGGACTCCTCCGAAGAATGTCAAGCAAGTCCGAAGTTTTCTCGGTCTCGCCAGCTATTGCCGTCAATTCGTCGAGAACTTCTCCAAGATCGCTAGGCCTCTGACTAATCTGTTGCATAAGGGTGTCAAGTTCCAATGGACAAACAAGTGTTAGGAAAGTTTCCAAGCGCTCAAGGACAAGTTGACTTATGCCCCAGTGCTTGCTCCATCAGATACTAAGAAGGACTTTGTCATTTACTGCGACGCTTCCTGTTAAGGATTAGGCTATGACCTAATGCAGGAGCGCAGAGTGATTGCTTATGCCTCTCGTCAACTGCGCCCTCACGAAGAAAACTACCCAGTTCACGACCTCGAGCTTGCTGCTGTCATTCATGCTCTCAAGCAGTGGTGACATTACCTTCTCGGTAATCGTTGCGAGATCTTCACCGACCACCAAAGTCTGAAGTATCTGTTTACTCAACCCGACTTGAACCTTCGTCGGCAAACATGGATGGAGACTGTTGCAGACTTTGACGTGCGTATATCCTATACCCCAGGCAAGGCTAATGTAATGGCTGAAGCCTTGAGCCGCAAGTCTTACTGCAACCACCTCCAGGTTCACAAAGTTCAGCCCTCGCTTGTAGAAGAATTTAGAAAGCTGAACCTTCATATTGTCCCCCCTGGACCACTCGCTCCCCCTCCCCCAGAGTTCCAAAAGATGAATCTTCGTGTTGTTACTAAGGGTTCTCTAAATACCCTAGCTATCATACTAGATCTTGTATATGGTATAAAGACTATTCAAGGTTATGACTCTGAAGTCCAGAAGATTAAACGCCATCTCGTAGAAGAAAAGCCCTCATTCTTCACTATCGCCGATGATGGCGCCTTGTACTTCAAAGGCCGCCTAGTGGTACCATGTTCGAGGAAAAACCTGGATCAGACTAAAAAGGTTATGAAAGAAGCTCATGACACGCCTCTATCCATCCATCCTGGTAGTACAAAGATGTACCAGGATATTCGTCAAAGATTCTGGTGGTCTAATATGAAACAAGACATTACTCATTATGTTGCTGAGTGTGACGTTTGCCGTTGTATCAAAGATGAACATCAAAGGCCTGCTGGAACTCTGCAACCTATCTCTATTCCTGAATGGAAATGGGACCATGTTGAAATGGACTTCATCACTGGATTTCCCAAATCGCAGAAAGGTAATGATGCTATTCTTGTCGTCATTGAACGGCTTTCTAAAGTTGCACATTTTCTGGCGGTCAAAGAAAAAATCACTGCTAGTCAGCTTGCAACTCTCTACATGTACAGGATTGTTTCACTTCACGGTATTCCACTGGTTATCAGTTCAGACCATGGCAGCTTATTCACCTCAAGATTCTGTGCAAGTTTCCAAGAAGCTATGGGAACTCATCTGTCGTTCAGTACGACGTTTCATCCTTAGTCGCAAGGACAAGTTGAACGTGTCAACCAAGTTCTCGAGGACATGCTTCGAGCTTGTGTAATTTCCTTCGGTAAGAAATGGGAGGAATCTCTTCTGTATGCCGAGTTCTCTTATAATAATAGCTATCAAGCTAGTCTGAAGATGTCCCCCTTCGAAGTGTTATATGGACGAAAGTGTCGGACCCCTCTGAATTGGTCAGAAACTGGGGAACGTCCACTCTTCGGTCCGGATATTATCCAACAGGCCGAAGAACAACTCCGCATTATTCGCGAGAATCTCAAGACTGCTCAGTCACGTCAGAAAAGTCAGTATGACCGTCATCACAAAGACATGGTCTATCAACCTGGCGAAAAAAGCTTATCTTCAAGTTACACCAATGAAGGGTGCTCACTGCTTCGGGATCAAGGGCAAGCTAGCTCCTCGCTATATTGGCCCATTCGCTATTCTTGAAAGGCGTGGAAAAGTGGCATATCAACTGGAGCTTTCGCCGAGCCTTTCTCAGGTTCACGATGTGTTCCACATGTCACGGCTCCGTCGTTTCTTCAAGGACCCAATCCGAGCAGTGGATCATGAAGTGCTCGAATTGCAACAGGACCTCTCCTATAAAGAGTATCCGGTTCGCATTCTTGACCAAGCTGAACGCCACACACGTCAGAAGGCGATCAAATTCCTCAAAGTCCAGTGGTCGCATCACTCGGAAGATGAAGCCACTTGGGAACGCGAGGACCTCCTGCATGATGAATACCCCACACTGTTTCCTTCTACCTCCTAAAATCTCGGGACGAGATTTCTTGTAGTGGAGGAGTTTTGTAACGCCCGGGTAATTAAGCTACATTTATTCCACGCTAATGGTGCCACGTCACCACTGTTACTGTTGTTAACCTTGCGATAATTCAAAACCATTTCAAAATTCAAATTCAAATTAATGTCAAAATAAAAGTTTTTCAAAATTAAAAAAAATGTTCGGGAGGTGCCATATCTCACATTAGTAAATATGGTGTAATAAACACACTTCTATAAAATGCCTAGATAATTTAAAATGATTTAAAATAGAAAAGAAAACACAAAAATAGAAAAAGCAAAACAAAAGAAAATATAAAAAGAGAAACCCCCTGCCCCCCTGGGCTCTGGCCCAGTTGGCCACCGCCACCCGAATGGGCCGGCCCACCCCGCACCCCATATCCTCCCCCACTCCCCCACTACACACACCGACACCCCCACTCCCCCGCACAATATCCCCCCTCTCCCGCGGTTGGATCGGGATTGAGGAGGGGAACCGCTCGCCGCCGCCGCCCGGTGCCGCCTCGCTGCGACACCGCACCACCATCGCCCGTCGCCGTCCATCGCCGCCCGGACCTCCCCCCCCCTCGCCGGCCTGCATCCTCTCCGTCCCGTCGTCTCCGTCTCCACCCCCCTCCCCAATCCTTGTTGCCCCCAACCCTACGCCCCCTTGTGAGCGCGCGCCCTTCCTCCTCCTCTCTCTCTCGCGGGCGTGACCTCGCCTCCCCGCGCTTGCCGCTCATCGACTCACCGCGCTCGCCGTTGCCTCGCACGCCTTGTCCGTGTCGTGGCCCCGCACGCTCGCGCCCGCCAACCTCCCCGCCGTTGCAGCTGCTTCTCCTGCCGCCCCGACCTCGCTCGCTCACCGCGCGCATCGCTCCGCCGTCGCCGCGCGCCTCGTGCTCGCCGTGCTGCAGCTCCGCACCCATGACATCCTCTTCCCCTCGCACCGCACCCCGGTGCGCGTCTACACGCACGCCTCGCTCCCGCGTATGCCCCTGCCCCACTCGCGCGTGTTCTGTCCGCCCTGGCAACACCCGACGTCGCTTGCACCTCGCCCGACCACGTGCGTCTTCACCCGCCCCTGCTCCGTGCTGCTGCGGCGGCTCTGCTGCTTGCTGCTTCTGCCGCCGCCTCTCACCTCCAGCTGCGCCGCTGCGCTGCCGCGCTCCACGCGCTCGGCCGCGCCCGCGCCGGCCCGGGCTCCATCCACGCTCACCACCGCCGCCGCCTCCCGCTGCTGCCGTCCGGCCTCTCCCACGCCTACGCCGCTCGCCCGCCGACGCCTGCAGCTCTAGGCGCCGCTGCTGCCGCCCCGCCTCTGCTTCGTACGTCGCCGGCGGCCTCCCCGTGGCCGCGGCCGCCCCTCCACCTGCTTCGTGGCCTCGCCGGTGCCCCTGGTGCCGCGTACACGCACGGGCGCCTGCCCCATTAGCCTGCTGCACCCGTGCGCCCGCACCACCGCCCGTTAGCATCGTGCCCGTTAAGGCCCACTGGCCCTATGACATGTGGGGCCCCACCCCCAGAACGTTTACAAAAAAAGAATTAAAAATAAATAAAAATAAAAATAATTAATTAATTAATCAATTAACTTAATTAATTTTAATTAATTAAACTAATCAATTAACTAAACTAATTCAAATGTTAGTTAATTAATTAATCAGTCAATGATAGTAGGGCCCACCCCTAATTAATTCTGATTAGGTTAATTAAAATTGGATAATTAAAATGTGTCACTGACCAGTGGGACCCACTGGTCAGGTTGACCAGTCAACCCCTGTTGACTGCTGATGTCAGCATGAAATCATGCTGATGTCATAAATCCAATTTCGGATTAAATTAAATAAAAAATTAAATCCTAGAAATTAATAAATTGTTTTGAAAATCATATCTTTTAATCCGTAACTCGGATTAAAATGTTTTCTACATGAAAGTTGCTTAGAACGACGAGATGAATCCGGATACGCAGCCCGTTCGTCCGCCACACATCCCTAGCATAGCGAGCACGCAACTTTCCCCTCCGATTCATATGTCCGAAAACGCGAAACACCGGAGATATTTTTCCGGATGTTTCCCCCCTTCACCGGTATCACCTCATACCGCGTTAGAGCACTTCTCCCACCGTTATTTGACATGTCATGCATCGTCACATATATGTTTGCTTAATATTTATTGTTTCCTCCCCATATTCTCTCGCTAGACACCGAGACCGACGCCGCTGCTATCCAGTACGACTACGGTGTTGACGACCCCTCTCTCTTGCCAGAGCAACCAGGCAAGCCCCCCCTGATCACCAGATATCACCTACTCTTCTTTATACTGCTTGCATTAGAGTAGTGTAGCATGTTACTATTTTCCGTTAATCCTATTCTGTTGCATAGCCTATCATTGTTGCTACAAGTGTTGATACCTTACCTGCAATCCTAAATGCTTAGTATAGGATGCTAGTTTATCATCAGTAGCCCTACATTCTTGTCTGCCATGCTATACTATCGGGCCGTGATCACTCGGGAGGTGATCACGTGTATATGCTATATACTTTATACATATTACATGTTGTGACTAAAGTCGGGTCGGCTCGTTGAGTACCCGCAATTGATTCCAATGTTGGGAGCTGAAGGGGCAGGTGGTTCCACCCAGGTAGTGGTGGGCCTGGGTTCCCGACGGCCCCTGACTGTTACTTTGTGGTGGAGCGACAGGACAGGTGGAGACCACCTACGAGAGAGGTGGGCCCGGCCCTGGTCGGCGTTCGTGGTTACTTCAAAATAACACGCTTAACGAGATCTGGGTATTTGATCTGAGTCTGGCTACTGGTCTATACGCACTAACCAACTACGCGGGAACAGTTATGGGCACTCGACGTCGTGGTATCAGCCGAAGCCTTCGTGACGTCAGCGGCTGAGCGACGCGTGGGGTTGAACAGCGTAACGCAACTTCCTTTGTAATGGAGGTTGCTAGGTCTGCTCTCCGGCCGCCCACGCAACGTGCAGGTGTGCAATGGGCGATGTGCCTAGACCCCTGCGCGCATAGGATTTAGACCGGCGTGCTGACCTCTCTGTTGTGCCTAGGTAGGGCTGCGACGTGTTGATCTTTCGAGGCCGGGCATGACCCAGAAAAGTGTGTCCGGACAAAGGGGATCGAGCGTGTTGGGAAATGTGGTGCACCCCTGCAGGGAAGTTAATCTATTCGAATAGCCGTGATCTTTGGTAACAGGACGACTTGGAGTTGTACCTTGACCTTGTGACAACTAGAACCGAATACTTAATAAAACACACCCTTCCAAGTGCCAGATATAACCGGTGATCGCTCTCTCACAGGGCGACGAGGGGAGGATCATCGGTTAGAATTATGCTATGCGATGCTACTTGGTTAACTTTCCATCTACTCTCTTCTTCTGCTGCAAGATGGAGGTTAGAAGAAGCGTAGTCTTCGACAGGACTAGCTATCCCCCTCTTATTCCGGCATTCTGCAGTTCAGTCCACATATGTTACCCCTTTTCCATTTGATACCAATGCATACATATGTAGTGTAGTTCCTTGCTTGCGAGTACTTCAGATGAGTACTCACAGTTGCTTTGCTCCTCCTTTCCCCCCTTCCTATACCCGATTGCTGCGACCAGATATTGGAGTCCAGGAGCCAAACGCCACTGTCGATGACGACTGCTACTACTCGGGAGGTGCCTACTACTACGTGCGGGCCGCTGACGACGACCAGGAGTAGTTTAGGAGGATCCCAGGCAGGAGGCATGCACCTCTTTCGATCTGTATCCCAGTTTGCGCTAGCCTTCTTAAGGCAAACTTGTTTAACTTATGTCTGTACTCTGATATTGTTGTTTCCGCTGACTCGTCTATGATCGAGCTCTTGTATTCGAGCTTTCGAGGCCCCTGGCTTGTAATATGATGCTTGTATGACTTATTTTATTTATAGAGTTGTGTTGTGATATCTTTCCGTGAGTCCTTGATCTTGATCGTACACGTTTGCATGTGTGATTAGTGTATGATTGATCGGGGGCGTTACACCTGTCCCATACGTGTGTAAATGGCTTCATTCCAGTAGCACATTTCTTGAACAATGTGAGCAGATGCTCGTATGTTCTGACACTATAGTCGCCCATGCGCACAAGCTCCATAGCATGCATGAACATATTGAAATGCTTGTAACTAAATGCGTTCTATTAAGCATTGTCGCTATGTGGTACTACGCCAGGTGAGGCGGTAGGATATCACGTGCATCCTTTGTCCATCTTTTTAGTATGTGCTTCTTTGGGAGTTCTATAACACATATAAAGTGTAGCACGTGCATCAAAAGCAGTGAGCTCTTATCAAAACATTCAACTGTAATATCCAACTTTTACCCATCCAGACAGAAGAAAGCAAGGTTTCACAGGCGCTCCTCAGAGCTTAGAGCTTCTCGGTCGTCGGATCATTTCCTTGATGCTATTCTGGCCGTTGGATCTCGCTCCCGATCGATCTCGGCCGCCGGATCGAAACCCGATGCTCTAGCGATGGGTTAGCTCGTTTGGCTCGCGGCGTCACTCACTCGGTCTGTTCGACCCGTGCTCGCTGGCGTGCGGGGCCCTTTGTGTGTGGGCCGCGTCCGTCAACGACCGTGTGTGCGGGCGTGGTCTGTGCGTCCAGTCGCGTGTGGGGCGGCGGTAAATATCCCATGCCACCGCACGAAATATCTCGCCCCCGTCGAGGGTGTTTTCGTCTTTTCCTGTCGAGCCCGTGTGCGTGGTGGCCAGTGGTTGGCCCATGCGGCTATGTGGTGGGGGAGGGCGGCTGACTTGCCTCTCACTAGATGATGCCTCGCACGTTTGTTGCATGAATATTTTGCAATATTTCAATGGGATTTTGGTTATATGAAACATAAATATTTGAAATAATATTTTTTGAAAGTATATAAAAATTAAATGTAATACCATAATATAATGAAATTTTACATGCATGCATGTTTGCATGCTGAAGTGAATTTTTAATATGCATAGTTGTATGTTGAGGTAGGATATTTTTTATGCATGTTAAATGATAAGGTAACATGCTTACATGTTAAGAGAAATATGTTAGTGAAGGTAGCTATTTAGATACATAAGATTCGCCCCCATCTTCCCTTCTCTCTGTCTCTCTGGATCTCGTCTCCTCTCGCCGCGGCCGACGCCCGTCCTCCTCTAGCCGCGGCCGACGCTCGTCCTCCTCTGTTCGACGCCGTTCTTCAGGTGGTTTTCCTCTATCTCGCGCTCGTCTCTTCTACTCCGCTTGTTTCTTACCGTCTTCCTGTTTCTCTGCTTAATTTGAAGTTTGGACGGTGCCGTGGCGTTGGGGTTGCCTTGCGGGTCGACCGGAGAGGGAGCGCACCGGTTGAGCTTCTGAGATGGCCGAGGTGATTCTGTTTGCTCCCTTGGTTGCTTCCCCTTTGTGATGTGTGTGTGCTAATTAAGGGTTTGTTGTTCTTTAGGGATCTGTCTAGATCCATTCTGATTTTGGTCTGCTCGTGCTCTTGGCATCCAGTGTGTGTGGTCTCGAGGCGGTACAACTGATTTGATTGCAGGTGATTCTTCCCTCTCACCTGGCCTCCTCATATTATTTCTGTAGGTCGTATGTGTGTTTCGGATCCATAAATACTGTAGTTTCTATAGGTCGTATGTATGTTCATACGAGCTGCCGTTCTTCCATATGTGCTGCAGATGTAGTATGTGTTTTAGGTCCATGTATAGTACTGTAGGATCATATGTGCTGCAGATGTAGCCTCTGTTTTTAGGTCCATGTGTAGTACTACTTTTAGTCCATATGAAGTCTGTGTATATTGTATTGGTATACTGCAGCTCATCCATGGTTGTAACTTTTCCCATTTTTCCCTTGCAGGTTGGTCCGTTGTCTACAGGTGCTTGTTGTTCTGGCCAGTTCGTCGTGTTCCGTCTTCGGCCGCCTCTTTGCAGGTTGACCCCTCTCTCCCTCTCTTCTCTGCTTTCCAGGCCTAGGCTTACAAAGCTGCTGTTAGATTTTGTCTGGACAATGGATGTATCTGATTTTTGTTCTCTTATTGGTAGAGGCCTAGCATCTAAAATTATTATTGCCTGCTTGTATTTTTGTGCTTGCTTGGCATTTGAAATTGGGGATACTGTCACTTCTCTATATCCTGGCAGGACCTAGGATTTTTTTGTACCTTTCTGCTGTGTCTTAGAAGTAGCCTATTGATTTGTTTGTTGGAATTGCTTGCATGTGTCGCGCTGTTGGGGCCAAACAAACCAATATCATTCTAGATATGATTATGAAAAAGGTTCATTGGCTTGTAGCTGAAGTAGTATGCTGTCAGGTAGACATTCATTGGGCTGGTCCATTTAGGTTGGCATGCCTGATCTGTGTCCATTCTGTCTGCTTCTTTTTTAATCCCATCTAGGTTTATTTACTCTTTTAGGCTCCTACTTTAGTGATCATGGATCTTTAGGTTTTTTCAATTTAATGGAATTGGGTCCTACATGATTTTTTTGCCTATTTTAGTGTATGTATTTGCCTAACATAGTTTAGACAATCTTTAGTTAGAGGTAACCCATCTTTGGTTACATATCTCACAATCAGATAAGAACATTGTGCCAGGTCAGCTAACTTTCAGATGCTGCCTGTAACCAAAGATTGGTTACCTCTGGATGGATAGATTCATTTGATTGGGCGACCTGAATTTATGATGCCCTTTTTATAGTACAGAAGATGCACCAGGCATCTGTTTTTTGTCATGAAAAATGCATAGGACCATTTCCCTTGTATTGTTACCCACTTTGGAAGAGTAACCTGTTGTTGTGTGTCGAGTGATGGCGACGAATCAGGTTGTTATCGCACTGAGGATGCTATGGGAAAACAGGGACATTGATCTTGTTATCAGTGATGTGCACATGCCAGACATGGATGGCTTTAAGCTTCTTGAGCTTGAAATGAACCTCCTTGTCATCAGTAAGTTTAAAAAATTATCCATCTCGTAGCTGCCCAAATTCTTATCGGTCTTGGTAATAGGAGCCAATGAGGTACTTCTGTAAAGTACATACAAAAGATGTACTATATATGTGCAAAGTATTAATTCAGTACACCGAATCCAAATGCCAAGCAAGCACAAAGATGTCAAAAGCAGTTAAAATAATCCTAAACAATCTGGAAACATATAACTTTGAATAGACATATATTATTTTGCTGAAGAGTTCAGTCCATGCATGTTTTCTGCCATCTAATTTTATGTTCTAGGCTTAAATCAGATAGAGGCTTTAAGAATATCCGGTTTAAATAATGACAATCTTAATTTGGATAAATAAAATAACAAGAGCTTCAGACTAATGTGGAAAAATTGGTCAAAATATAAAAGTTTGGTTCCTCTCAGTTTAGTTAGTGGCCTATATGAATTCCATTTGGCCCACAATATTTTTGTATAGTTGTTGATTTGCTAGGGTATATTCTAAACTTAATTTTGTTAGCTTCTATCTGGTGTTCTTTCTTATAATATTTTTTTTATATGTCGCAAGCTTACTCTGTTGATGAGAGTTTCTCCATGTTTATGAAGAAAAGATTTGGGTTCAGAGCACCTTCGGTTATAAGAATTTGTTTTCTAATTCTTGCTGGTCAGTCACAAAGCATTAATTTTTGTTTGCTTTACAATTTTTTCAGGAGCAATGGGAAATGATGAGCTCCTGCTTCTTTTTATGCCGGTTCAGGAGTGTAGGAAGCGGTTCCTCGCCGGTTGGACGTCGTTCAACCGCAACTCTGGCACCCATTGAGTACTGCCTTGGCTACAACCTCCCTCGGTGAGCTGCATCTTCCTCCTGCCCCTCTGCTTCGGCTACTGTATGGGACATAGCCAGGGCTATGATGATCGGTTATGGCTGATATAAGCATGCTCTCAAGCAATCAAGGCACTTGTGGGTATTAAGTTGGATCCCCCCTTGTTTCTTTGAGCCGTTTTGACCATGTTCTTATTTTAGTGGCTCTGTCCTTGGATGGTCATTTCTGATGAGTGATAACCAGGGCAGTTTCACCCTTGTAAGAACATATCCATCAAAAGAGAAGAAACAAAGGTCCTGTCGGACGTTCATAGAGCTCAGGCACTTTCAGTCGTTGGATCGTTTGCTTGATGTGATTTGGACCGTTTGATCTCGCTCCGGATGGATATCGACCGTCGGATCGAGTCCTCGCCCCTGTAGCGATGGGTTAGCTTGTTTGGCTCGCAGCGTCGCTCACTCGGTCTGTTCGACCGGTGCTCGCTGGCGTGTGGGACGCGTCCGTCAGCGACCGTGTGTGTGGGCATGGCCTGTGTGTCCGGTCACGTGCCCCACCGGTCGGAGGCCATTCTTGCTAGGGCAATGATGATTAACCATGGCTGAAATAAATGTGCCTTTGAGCAATCGAGACACCTGTGGGTATCAAGTTGGATCCTCCCTCTTGTCTCTAGAATCCTTTTTGATCTTGTGATACTTATCGCTCTGTCCTTGGATGGTCATTCTTGTTGCGTGATAACCAGGGCAGCTCCACTCTATAAACAGATTGATCTGGTGATAAGAGATGACGGGGGTGGGTCATATGATCGAGAAAAGGCGAATCAGAGCCCACCGTGCATTGAACCCCGAATCCTTTTTATTTGTAGTTAAAGGTGTTGCTTATTTATGCTTCCGGTGTTTATAGCCGTCTTATGTAAAGATTTCTTCTCACTCACACCTTTATTGCATATAAGTTGTTCTTGATCTTTTATTGTGTGTTATTGATCCTTGAAGTTGCACTTTGACTCGTTCCCAGCAAGTTATCAGTCGAATGGCTTGTTTTAATTCTCTGCAACAACATAGGTGCAGAGGAGGTTTTCATTCTTTTGTTTGATATATAGGTGCTAAAAGGCGAGTAGTGAGTCAGCGGCAGGGTGGTTAGGATGGGTCTATCTAGGTATATAAGTATGTTGTCAGTTTGCTTCTTTTTGTATTATCCTGATTTCGTGTTTAAATGAATCAACTCAAATTTGTATTTATGCTCTGTGTGTGATTGTTCATGAGCCCAGCCCATAATGTATACTTGAACAATTAGGCATTCTTGATGACACCCTATTTTTTACTTTGGTATGTCTTTTCTTTGTTGTTACAACTATTGTTTTGCCTATGCCTGGTTGCTATTCAGAGTTTTGCTGTGATATATAAATGTTTGAGTATCCGCTTTCAAATATGCCTATGCCTGGGTGCATGCTAGAATTGTGTTCGCCTGCTTTGAACTTAGTTTTATCCTTGGAAAATGAATGGTTGCTTTATACATGTTTGATTATGTTTGATCTGTGTCAGCCACCCTCGTCTTCGTCCAAGAGTCTGCAGGTCGAACCTTTTCCCCCTACTCCTCTCTGCTCCTTTTCCTTTCCAGTCCTAGGCTTGCGTTCGTATGCCGTTGTGTTTTCCTTATCTTGCGTCCGGACCTGCTGTTAGATTTAGTTTATTTGTGCTTGTCGTTCGTGTTGGTCTGTATGTTGGTAAATGAGTGAGTCTGTTTATTGCCTTTGAAGGAAATATGCCCTAGAGGCAATAATAAAGTTATTATTTATTTTCTTATATCATGATAAATGTTTATTATTCATGCTAGAATTGTATTAACCGAAAACATAATACATGTGTGAATACATAGACAAACAAAGTGTCACTAGTATGCCTTTACTTGCCTAGCTCGTTGATTGAAGATGGTTATGTTTCCTAACCATAGACATGAGTCGTCATTTGATTAACGGGATCACATCATTAGGAGAATGATGTGATTGACTTGACCCATTCAGTTAGCTTAACACTTGATTGTTTAGTTTGTTGCTATTGCTTTCTTCATAAATTATACATGTTCCTATGACTATGACATTATGCAACTCCCGTTTACCGGAGGAACACTTTGTGTGCTACCAAACATCACAATGTAACTGGGTGATTATAAAGGTGCTCTACAGGTGTCTCCGAAGGTATTTGTTGGGTTGGCGTATTTCGAGATTAGGATTTGTCACTCTGATTGTCGGAGAGGTATCTCTAGGCCCTCTCGGTAATACACATCACTCAAGCCTTGCAAACATTGCAACTAATAAGTTAGTTGTAGGATGATGTATTATAGAACGAGTAAAGAGACTTGCCGGTAACGAGATTGAACTAGGTATTGGAATACCGACGATCGAATCTCGGGCAAGTAACATACCGATGACAAAGGGAACAATGTATGTTGTTATGCGGTCTGACCGATAAAGATCTTCATAGAATATGTAGGAGCCAATATGAGCATTCAGGTTTCGCTATTGGTTATTGACCGGAGACGTGTCTCGGTCATGTCTACATAGTTCTCGAACCCGTAGGGTCCGCACGCTTAAAGTTCGGTGACGATCGTAATTAGGGTTTTGTGCTTTGATGTACCGAAGGTTGTTCGGAGTCCCGGATATGATTATGGACATGACGAAGAGTCTCGAAATGGTCAAGACATAAAGATTGATATATTGAAAGCCTATATTTGGATATCGGAAACGTTTCGGGTGAAATCGGGATTTTACCGGAGTACCGGGGGGTTACCGGAACCCCCTCGGGGGTTAATGGGCCTACATGGGCCCTAAGGGAGAAGAGGAGGGCCGGCCAGGGCAGGCCGCGCGCCCCCTCTCCCCTAGTTCGAATAGGACAAGGAAGGGGGGCGCCCCCTTTTCCTCTTTCCCCCTTCCCCTTTCCTTCTCCAACAAGGCAAGAGGGGGGAGTCCTACTCACGGCGCACCCCTAGGGCCGGCCGCACCTCCCCCTCTCCTTCCTTTATATACGGGGTCAAGGGGGCACCCCATGACACACAAGTTGATCTTCGTGATCGTTCCTTAGCCGTGTGCGGTGCCCCCTTCCACCATATTTCACCTTGGTCATATCGTAGCGGTGCTTAGGAGAAGCCCTGTGTTGGTAGAACATCATCACCGTCATCACGCCGTCGTGCTGACGAAACTCTCCCTCAAGGCTCGGCTGGATCGGAGCTCGAGGGACGTCACCGAGTTGAACGTGTGCAGAACTCGAAGGTGCCGTATGTTCGGTGCTTGGATCGGTCGGATCGGGAAGACGTACGACTACTTTCTCTATGTTGTGTCAACGCTTTCGTTTCCGGTCTACAAGGGTACGTAGACAACACTCTTCCCTCTCGTTGCTATGCATCACCATGATCTTGCGTGTGCGTAGGAATTTTTTGAAAATTACTGCGTTCCCCAACAGTGGTATCAAAGCCAAGTTTTATGCGTTGATGTTATGCACGAGTAGAACACAAGTGAGTTGTGAGCGATATAAGTCATACTTCTTACCAGGATGTCATACTTTGTTTCGGCGGTATTGTTGGATGAGGCGGGCCGGACCGACATTACGCGTACGTTTACACGAGACTGGTTCTACTGACGTGCTTTGCACACAGGTGGCTGGCGGGTGTCAGTTTCCAACTTTAGTTGAACCGAGTGTGGCTACGCCCGGTCCTTGCGAAGATTAAAACAGCATCAACTTGACAAACTATTGTTGTGGTTTTTATGCGTAGGTAAGAACGGTTCTTACTAAGCCCGTAGCAGCCACGTAAAACTTGCAACAACAAAGTAGAGGACGTCTAACTTGTTTTTGCAGGGCATGTTGTGATGTGATATGGTCAAGACATGATGCTAAATTTTATTGTATGAGATGATCATATTTTGTAACCGAGTTATCAGCAACTGGAAGGAGCCATATGGTTGTCGCTTTATTGTATGCAATGCAATCACGCTGTAATGCTTTATTTTATCACTAAGCGGTAGCGATAGTCGTGGAAGCATAAGATTGGCGAGACGACAACGATGCTACGATGGAGATCAAGGTGTCGCGCAGGTGACGATGGTGATCATGACGGTACTTCGGAGATGGAGATCACAAGTACAAGATGACGATGGCCATATCATGTCACTTATATTGATTGCATGTGATGTTTATCTTTTATGCACCTTATCTTGCTTTGATTGACGGTAGCATTATAAGATGATCTCTCACTAAATTTCAAGATAAAAGTGTTCTCCCTGAGTATGCACCGTTGCCAAAGTTCGTCGTGCCCAGACACCACGTGATGATTGGGTGTGATAAGCTCTACGCCCATCTACAACGGGTGTAAGCCAGTTTTGCACACGCGGAATACTTAGGTTAAACTTGACGAGCCTAGCATATGCAGATATGGCCTCGAAACACTGAGACTGAAAGGTCGAGCGTGAATCATATAATAGATATGATCAACATATCATGTTCATCATTGAAAGCTACTCCATTTCACGTGATGATCGGTTATGGTTTAGTTGATTTGGATCACGTGATCACTTAGAAGATTAGAGAGATGTCTTTCTAAGTGGGAGTTTTTAAGTAATATGATTAATTGAACTTAAATTTATCATGAACTTAGTACCTGATATTATCTTGCTTGTTTATGTTTGATTGTAGATAGATGGCCCGTCCTGTTGTTCCGTTGAATTTTAATGCGTTCCTTGAGAAAGCAAAGTTGAAAGATGATGGTAGCAATTACACGGACTAGGTCTGTAACTTGAGGATTATCCTCATTGCTGCACTGAAGAATTATGTCCTGGAAGCACCGCTGGGTGCCAGGCCTGCTGCTGGAGCAACACTAGATGTTATGAACGTCTGGCAGAGCAAAGTTGATGACTACTCGATAGTTTAGTGTGCCATGCTTTACGGCTTAGAATCCGGACTTCAACGATGTTTTGAACGTCATGGAGCATATGAGATGTTCCAGGAGTTGAAGTTAATATTTCAAGCAAATGCCTGGATTGAGAGATATGAAGTCTCCAATAAGTTCTATAGCTGCAACATGGAGGAGAATAGTTCTGTCAGTGAACATATACTCAATGTCTGGGTATCATAATCACTTGACTCAACTGGGACTTAATCTTCCTGTTGATAGTGTCATTGACAGAGTTCTTCAATCACTGCCACCAAGCTACAAGAGCTTCGTGATGAACTATAATATGCAAGGGATGGATAAGACGATTCCCGAGCTCTTCACAATGCTAAAGGCTGCGGAGGTAGAAATCAAGAAGGAGCATCAAGTGTTGATGGTCAACAAGACCGCCAGTTTCAAGAAAAAGGGCAAAGGAAAGAGGAAGGGGAACTTCAGGAAGAACAGAAAGCAAGTTGCTGCTCAGGAGAAGAAACCCAAATCTGGACCTAAGCCTGAAACTGAGTGCTTCTACTCCAAGCAGACTGGACACTGGAAGCGGAACTGCCCCAAGTATTCGGCGGATAAGAAGGATGGCAAGGTGAACAAAGGTATATGTGATATACATGTTATTGATGTGTACCTTACTAGAGCTCGCAGTAGCACCTGGGTATTTGATACTGGTTCTGTTGCTAATATTTGCAACTCAAAACAGGGACTACGGATTAAGTGAACACTGGCGAAGGACGAGGTGACGATGCGCATGGGAAATGGTTTCAAAGTCGATGTGATCGCAGTCGGCACGCTACCTCTACATCTATGTAGCGATCAAACCTCAAACAGTCTGATCTCTGTGCTCCGGTGTCATCCCTGGATCAGTAATGCTGACACCACACAGTACTTCGAAGGATTTATAGCAGAGTGGCAATCACACACTTATTACATCCTTGTCTCCGAAGAGAACTTATTACATAAATATGGCTTAAGGCCATCTAAGGTTGATAACAGCGGAAGACTTGGAAGAATAAATGGGTCCATCAACTCCAACGGGATCACTGAGTATAGAACCACGACCTAAAAGCACCATAATCGTCGTCTGAAAAGTCTGCAACATTAACGTTGCAGCCCGAAACGGGTCAGCACATGGAATATGCTGGCAAGGTAACACATAGAGAGTAATGGAATGAAACAGCTATACTATATGCATATTTGGCTGGTGGAAAGCTCTATAGTTACTGTTTTGCGTAAAGCCAGTTTTTTCCTATTGCAAAGGAATAAATTTATTTAACTATTATGGTGGTTGTTAAACATTGAGAATGGTTGACAACATTCTCAATCCCAATTAAAAGTAAATATTAAAACCCAACAATATTAATTAGAAGTAACATGATGAGATTCACATGATATTCAGGTACTAGATACTCAAGATTGTCCATAATCGGGGACACGGCTAATCATGATTAGTTTGTTACACTCTGCAGAGGTTTGCACACTTTTCCCCACAAGACTCGATCGCCTCCGTTGGATTTCTCGCACTACTGGTGTTTGAGAAACGGATGACCGAGACACAGTCTTTCAGAAGCGCTAGCACCTTACGATGGATAGACCGGTACACCTACTTTCCCCTACATCTGCTAGTCTACCCTGTAAGAGTTCGCACGACTTAGTCAACTATGCCAGAGCCCATAATGGCTTGTGGCTGCACACGTAAGTATTTAGCACGAAAGATCTTATGATCCCTTTGAGCCTGGGTGGCGGTCCAAAATAAAAACAGGCAAGTCCTGATAGACATCAGGTGCCTCAATCCACCCAGATGTGTGTTTAAGTTGCCACCTTAGATAAACCCTTAAAATTATCACACTCACATTTGTCATGGATATCACTCACCCAATCCACGTCTACTAGCATAGCATGGCACAATAAGCAAACGTAGAAGTAACTCCCAAAGGTTTCATAATAAACAGGTCATGGGTACTACCTCATCTACTTCCCATCCCACAATTTAATTAGATCCTAATCATGCAATGTGTGAGGATAGATCTAATGCAATAAAACCGGGTGGTAGAAAAGGTATGATCAAAGTGTTACTTGCCTTGCTGATGATCCGCGAGTCCTAGGGATTCGAAGTAACAGGCGGCGCAATCCGGGTAATCTATCACAGACAAACAACAAGCATACAATAAGTACTCATCTAATGCACAGGTAAAACTCGAACAAGAGATCGAACCAGATAGTTCAACTTAAGAACTCCGGTTGCAAAGAAAGAAAGAACCGAACAAAGAAACCGAAAACAAACGGCGGAAGAAAACAACTCGGTTCTAGCAAGTTGAAACTAGGTCAAATTTTACCGTAGCAAAAACTGGTTTAAGTTGATTAGACGGAACGGCGGTTTCAAGACGAAACTCCAGGCGCTTGAATCACCTGATTCCGATAAACAGGTGAGAAGATAAACTAGAAAGAAGATCTACTCTGAGATCGCGATCGCGGAGTAAATCCGACGAGAAGAAAAAGAAGAACGGTTGAACGAACGGACGTTCGTTAACCTAGAAAAATAATACGGTGATCACGTTCGTTAGGACGAACGGTCCGGTGAACGATCTCGTGCAACTAAATCGGAAAAGAAGACGGATCCGATCTAGGGTTTCGAGAAAAGAAAACCAAACGAAAAACCGATCTAGAAAACCGGAACGGTTTCGCGAAGAACCGGAGATAAAACGAATCGGAAAAGAAGAATCGGAACGACTAGAAGAAAACGATCCGATGAAAAGAAGAGATGCGGCGCGGGGCTACCTCCGGCGAGGTCTCCGGCGAGGGGCTCCGGCGGCGTGGGCGTGGGGCGGCGGCGGCGGTGGCAAGGTGCGGCGGCGGCGCGGGTGTGGGGTGGCGCGGCGGCGGTGGGGCACTAGGGCGGCGCGGCGCGGGTGTGGGGCGCCGTGGTGTTTGGGGCTCTAGGCTTTGGTTTGATGATTTAGAGGGGGGGTGCTTGGGTATTTATATTGGGGTGGGGAGGGTTTACTTGGAGGAGGGATCAAGGAATAAGAGTGGGATTAGGAAAGAAAAAGAGGGAAAGGAAAGATCTAGAAAATAAACGAAGTAGGACTAAAGTCCTACTAGGACTTCCAAAAAGAAGCAGCGGCGGCGGCCTCCCTGGCTGCGCCAGGCGCACGCGCGGGGCCTTGGCCTCCTGGCCGCCGGCGGCTTGGCCCAGGAGCGCTGCGGTTCCCTCTTTTTTTTTAAATCGGTTCCGCGCTCGAAAAAAAACAGAAAAACAAATCTACCGGACTCCAAAACTAATAAAGTAAATTTTTCCCGACTCCTAAAAATGAGTCGAACAAAATGAACTTTTCTCCGGGCCTAAAATGAAATTTTTTAAAACGCGCATTTTTTCCCTATCCAAATAAAAGACAAAAGAAACTCCGATAAAGCCAATGATCCTTTCTTCAAAATTTGAGAAGACTCAAATATGAAAAAAAACGAAATCTCCAACTCTCTCCGAGGGTCCTTGAGTTGCGTGGAATTTCTAGGATCGCCAAAATGCAAGAAAATATGATATGCATGATGATCTATGTGTATAACATTCCAAATTGAAAATTTGGGATGTTACAAACCTACCCCCCTTAAGATGAATCTCGCCCTCGAGATTCGGGTTGGCTAGAAAATAGGTGAGGGTGGTCCTTGAGCAAATCTTCTTCTCTCTCCCAGGTGGCTTCATCCTCTGAGTGGTGGTTCCACTGAACTTTACAAAACTTGATAACCTTGCTGCGGGTAACTCTACTGGCAAACTCGAGAATCTTGACCGGTTTCTCTTCATACGTTAGGTCGTCCTTCAATTGGATCGCTTCTAGCGGCACTGTATCTCTTAGCGGTACCTCCGCCATCTCGGCGTGACATTTCTTCAGCTGAGAAACATGGAATACGTCATGAACTTCTGACAGTCCCTCTGGTAATTCTAACTTGTACGCGACTTCTCCCATACGTTGCAAGATCCTATATGGTCCAACGAAACGCGGTGCTAACTTTCCCTTAACTCCAAAGCGTTTAACTCCTTGAAGTGGGGATACTCGGAGATAAACTCTGTCTCCGGTTTCGTAAACTGTCTCCTTGCGTTTAGAATCTGCGTAGCTCTTCTGTCTAGACTGGGCTACCTTGAGCCTATCGCGAATCAACTTCACCTTCTGTTCAGACTTTTTAATCAGATCTGGTCCAAACAACTGACGGTCTCCAACTTCGTCCCATGATAACGGTGTCCTGCACCTCCTTCCGTACAAAGCTTCGAAAGGTGCCATCTTCAGACTGGTTTGGTAGCTGTTGTTATACGAAAACTCCGCATACGGCAAGTTATCGTCCCAACTAGATCCATAATCTAGTGCACAAGCTCTCAGCATATCTTCCAAAATCTGATTGACTCTCTCAGTCTGTCCATCTGTCTGTGGATGAAAAGCTGTGCTGAACTCTAGCCTGGTTCCCAAAGTTTCATGGAACTGATTCCAAAACTTTGAGGTAAATTGGGTTCCTCTGTCTGATACAATACTCCTTGGAACTCCATGCAAACAAATGATCGTAGTCATGTATATCTTTGCCAACTTAGCACTGGTGTAAGTGGTCTTAACTGGAATGAAATGTGCTACCTTCGTCAAACGATCAACTACTACCCATATCGAGTCATATCCTGCTTTCTTCCTGGGTAGTCTTGTGATAAAATCCATGCCTATCTTATCCCACTTCCATTCGGGTATCGGCAATGGTTGCAACAATCCAGCTGGCTTCTGATGCTCTGCCTTTACTCTATGGCATACGTCACAAACTGCTACATATGCTGCAATATCCTTCTACATTCCGGTCCACCAGAATGTCTCCTTCAAATCCAAATACATTTTGGTATTTCCTGGGTGAATCGAATATGGTGAATCGTGTGCCTCTTGCAAAATCAACTTCCTGATCTCTGGGTCATTTGGCACGTAAACACGGTCCTCAAACCATAGGGTATCGTGCTCATCCTCACGAAATCCCTTTGCTTTTCCTTTGCTTAGTTTCTCCTTTATAGAAGCAATCTCCTTGTCTGATTTCTGAGCCTCTCTGATTTTATCCATCAATGTTGACTGAATCTCCAATGCTGCTACATAGCCTTTCGGAACTATCTCCAAACATAGCTCACGAAGGTTTTCTGCTAACTCCTTGGGTATTTCTCCCGTCATCAACGTATTGACATGGCTCTTACGGCTCAATGCGCCAGCTACTACATTAGCTTTACCGGGATGGTAATGCAATCTCATATCATAATCCTTGATGAGCTCCAACCATCTCCTTCGTCTGAGATTCAACTCCTTCTGCGTGAAAATGTACTTCAAACTCTTGTGATCCGTGTACACCTCACAATGATTTCCAATGAGGAAATGTCTCCACGTCTTCAATGCATGCACTATGGCTGCTAACTCCAAATCATGCGTGGCGTAGTTCAATTTGTGAGGCTTCAGTTGTCGTGAAGCATACGAAACAACTCTCCCTTCCTGCATAAGCACTGCTCCAAGTCCTCGACGTGAAGCGTCACAATACACCTCATAATCCTTGGTCTGATCTGGCAAAATCAACACTGGTGAGGTAACCAAACGTTTCTTCAACTCCTGGAAACTAGCCTCACACTCCTCAGTCCAATTAAACTTGGTATCCTTCTTCAACAATTCCGTCATAGGCTCCGCAATCTTTGAAAAGTTCTCAATGAATCTCCGGTTGTATCCTGCGAGTCCAAGAAAACTCCGGATCTCTCCAACTGTCGTTGGTGCTTCCCATTCGGTTACGGTCTCAACCTTTGCGGGGTTAACTGCTATCCCTTCTCCGGATATAACGTGTCCGAGGAATCCTACTTCCTTCAACCAAAACTCACATTTGCTAAATTTGGCATATAACTAATGCTCCCTTAGCTTCTCCAAAACCAAACGCAAATGTTCCTTATGCTCTTCTTCATTCTTTGAATAAACCAGGATATGATCAATGAACACTACGGCGAACTTATCCAAAAACTCCATAAACACTTTGTTCATCATGTTCATAAAATAGGCAGGTGCGTTAGTCAATCCAAATGACATAACGGTATACTCATACAGTCCATATCTCGTGGTGAATGCTGTCTTAGGAATATCCTGTTCCCGAATCTTCAACTGGTGGTACCCTGATCGCAAATCGATCTTGGAAAACACTTTAGCTCCTTGCAAACGATCAAACAGATCATTTATCATTGGCAGTGGGTACTTGTTCTTGATGGTTACTTCGTTCAATCCACGGTAATCAACAACCATCCGTAATGATCCATCCTTCTTCGCCACTAGAAGTACGGGTGATCCCCAAGGCGAAGAACTTGGGCGAATGTAACCTTTCTCCAATAACTCCTTAATCTGATTCTTAATTTCTACCAAATCCTTTGCTGGCATCCGGTATGGTCTCTTTGATATTGGGCCTGTGCCTGGCAATAACTCAATCAAAAACTCAATGTCTCTATCCGGTGGCATGCCTGGCAACTCTTCAGGAAATACATCAGGAAAATCCTTTACCATTGGTACTTCCTCCTGCACTACTCCTGTTAGGCAATTTACTTGGGTCCTATTTGGCACATGCCGGGGTACAAACTTGATCCTTCTTCCTTCTGGTGTGGTAAGAAAAATTGACTTACTAGCACACTCAATATTCCCTTCATACTTTGATAACCAATCCATGCCTAATATCACATCCAATCCTTGAGATTCCAATACTATTAGGTCTGAGGGAAATACATAGTTACCAATCCTTAATGGTAAATCCGGGGTCACGTCTCAGAAGCATTTAAGGGTTTAGAAAAGATGAGATATAAGAATAGAGTGAGGTTTAAAGAGAAAATACTACCCCAATGCACATGAGCAAATTCACACAAAATCACTTCATTCAATCAAACAAGGGCATACAATCGATCTAGCTATCGCAAATGTGCTTGAACTATAGTGTTTACATGGGGGGAAATACTACTAATATTTGGTGGTCATCTAGAAATTTGAACCGACGGAAGACTCCATGATGTCCGCTCCAGCTCCATCGTCAAAGTCGGGTTCACTTGGATCCGAATCGGTGTCGTCGATGATGATGTAGTTATCCGGGCATGCGACGTACTCGTCTTCCTCCTTGGATGCTAACTTCCTCTTGAGTTCTTCAATCTCTTGCTTAAGATCGACGTTGTGTCTTGCTAGAGCTACGATCTCGTCCATGTAGTCCTTGCGTGTAGCCTTCAGTTCTCCTTCTAGCTCGATGATCCTTGTCTTTGCATTCTTCAACTCCATCATATCATTGCACATCTGGTTCTCGTGGCATCGAATGTGCTGGTTTAACTCCTGGATGAATGCTGCAATGGACCTATCCTTCTTGGTGGTGACTAACTCCCATTGTTCATCTCGGCGTCCGCAAATCTGGTAGATAGTGTCCTTGAGGTCTTCTTGATAAACTTCTCCAATGCGTCCTATGGTGATATGGGCTGCCATGCTCCTTCCTAGACTCCAAGTTGGTGCATTGAAAACACTATCTATGGGCTTCGTGATTGGCGCGAATGTCCTTCCCGGAACGTGAGCTTGAATCTTCCAGCGCTCCTCTTCAGGCAAAGTGGCGTTGAAGGTTCCCGTGAAACTTGGTAATCCAATGTTTAGGTACTTGGTGACTTCCTTCAAGTGGAATCCAAAAGGTGTGCCTTCATCCGGTTGAGCATACTTAATCTTCGCGTCCTTCATCCTAAAGAGTAGAAAAGATGAGGAGTTAGAAAATGAGGAGAGAATAGTGATCTATGGCTTTAACTTAGTGGTCGTGTCCTACAGTCAGCGTGTGCTCTGATACCATCTATGTAGCGATCAAACCTCAAACAGTTTGATCTCTGTGCTCCGGTGTCATCCCTGGATCAGTAATGCTGACACCACACAGTACTTCGAAGGATTTATAGCAGAGTGGCAATCACACACTTATTACATCGTTGTCTCCGAAGAGAACTTATTACATAAATATGGCTTAAGGCCATCTAAGGTTGATAACAGCAGAAGACTTGGAAGAATAAATGGGTCCATCAACTCCAACGGGATCACTGAGTATAGAACCACGACCTAAAAGCACCTTAATCGTCGTCTGAAAAGTCTGCAACATTAACGTTGCAGCCCGAAACGGGTCAGCACATGGAATATGCTGGCAAGGTAACACATAGAGAGTAATGGAATGAAACAGCTATACTATATGCATATTTGGCTGGTGGAAAGCTCTATGGTTACTGTTTTGCGTAAAGCCAGTTTTTCCCTACTGCAAAGGAATAAATTTATTTAACTATTATGGTGGTTGTTAAACATTGAGAATGGTTGACAGCATTCTCAATCCCAATTAAAAGTAAATATTAAAACCCAACAATATTAATTAGAAGTAACATGATGATATTCACATGATATTCAGGTACTAGATACTCAAGATTGTCCATAACCGGGGACACGACTAATCATGATTAGTTTGTTACACTCTGCAGAGGTTTGCGCACTTTTCCCCACAAGACTCGATCGCCTCCATTGGATTTCTCGCACTACTGGTGTTTGAGAAACGGATGACCGAGACACAGTGTTTCAGAAGCGCTAGCACCTTACGATGGATAGACCGGTACACCTACTTTCCCCTACATCTGCTAGTCTACCCTGTAAGAGTTCGCACGACTTAGTCAACTATGCCAGAGCCCATAATGGCTTGTGGCTGCACACGTAAGTATTTAGCATGAAAGATCTTATGATCCCTTTGAGCCTGGGTGGCGGTCCAAAATAAAAACAGGCAAGTCCTGATAGACATCAGGTGCCTCAATCCACCCAGATGTGTGTTTAAGTTGCCACCTTAGATAAAACCTTAAAATTATCACACTCACATCTGTCATGGATATCACTCACCCAATCCACGTCTACTAGCATAGCATGGCACAATAAGCAAACGTAGAAGTAACTCCCAAAGGTTTCATAATAAACAGGTCATAGGTACTACCTCATCTACTTCCCATCCCACAATTTAATTAGGTCCTAATCATGCAATGTGTGAGGATAGATCTAATGCAATAAAACTGGGTGGTAGAAAAGGTATGATCAAAGTGTTACTTGCCTTGCTGATGATCCGTGAGTCCTAGGAATTCGAAGTAACAGGCGGCGCAATCCGGGTAATCTATCACAAACAAACAACAAGCATACAATAAGTACTCATCTAATGCACATGTAAAACTCGAACAAGTGATCGAACCAGATAGTTCAACTTAAGAACTCCGGTTGCAAAGAAAGAAAGAACCGAACAAAGAAACCGAAAACAAACGGCGGAAGAAAATAACTTGGTTCTAGCAAGTTGAAACTAGGTCAAATTTTACCGTAGCAAAAACTGGTTTAAGTTGATTAGACGGAACGGCGGTTTCAAGACGAAACTCCAGGCGCTTGAATCACCTGATTCCGATAAACGGGCGAGAAGATAAACTAGAAAGAAGATCGGATCTGAGATCGCGATCGCGGAGTAAATCCGACGAGAAGAAAAAGAAGAACGGTTGAACGAACGGACGTTCGTTAACCTAGAAAAATAATCCGGTGATCACGTTCGTTAGGACGAACGGTCCGGCGAACGATCTCGGGCAACTAAATCGGAAAAGAAGACGGATCCGATCTAGGGTTTCGAGAAAAGAAAACCGAACGAAAAACCGATCTAGAAAACCGGAATGGTTTCGCGAAGAACCGGAGATAAAACGAATCGGAAAAGAAGAATCGGAACGACTAGAAGAAAATGATCCGATGAAAAGAAGAGATGCGGCGCGTGGCTACCTCCGGCGAGGGGCTCCGGCGGCGTGGGCGTGGGGCGGCGGCGGCGGTGGCAAGGTGCGGCGGCGGCGCGGGTGTGGGGTGGCGCGGTGGCGGTGGGGCACTAGGGCGGCGCGGCGCGGGTGTGGGGCGCGGTGGTGCTTGGGGCTCTAGGCTTTGGTTTGATGATTTAGAGGGGGGAGGGTGCTTGGGTATTTATATTGGGGTGGGGAGGGTTTACTTGGAGGAGGGATCAACGAATAAGAGTGGGACTAGGAAAGAAAAAGAGGGAAAGGAAAGATCTAGAAAATAAACGAAGTAGGACTAAAGTCCTACTAGGACTTCCAAAAAGAAGCAGCGGCGACGGCCTCCCTGGCTGCGCCAGGCGCGCGCGCGCGGGGCCTTGGCCTCCTGGCCGGCGGCGGCTTGGCCCAGGGGCGCTGCGGTTCCCTCTTTTTTTTTAAATCGGTTCCGCGCTCGGAAAAAAAACAGAAAAACAAATCTACCGGACTCCAAAACTAATAAAGTAAATTTTCCCCGACTCCTAAAAATGAGTCGAACAAAATGAACTTTTCTCCGGGCCTAAAATGCAAAATTTTAAAACGCGCATTTTCCCCCTATCCAAATAAAAGGCAAAAGAAACTCCGATAAAGCCAATAATCCTTTGTTCAAAATTTGAGATGACTCAAATATGAAAAAAAACGAAATCTCCAACTCTCTCGGAGGGTCCTTGAGTTGCGTGGAATTTCTAGGATCGCCAAAATGCAAGAAAATATGATATGCATGATGATCTATGTGTATAACATTCCAAATTGAAAATTTGGGATGTTACAATCTACCTTCGGGATTAGTATTAGACCTAAATAATTATTATTTGGTGCTGGCGTTGAGCATGAACATTATATCTGAATCTTGTTTGATGCGAGATGGTTATTCATTTAAATCAGAAAATAATGGTTGTTCTATTTATATGAGTAATATCTTTTATGGTCATGCACCCTTGAAGAGTGGTCTATTTTTGATGAATCTCGATAGTAGTGATACACATATTCATAATGTTGAAGCCAAAAGATGCAGAGTTGATAATGATAGTGCAACTTATTTGTGGCACTGCCGTTTAGGTCATATCGGTGTAAAGCGCATGAAGAAACTCCATACTGATGGACTTTTGGAATCGCTTGATTATGAATCACTTGGTACTTGCGAACCGTGCCTCATGGGCAAGATGACTAAAACGCCGATCTCCGGTACTATGGAGAGAGCAACAGATTTGTTGGAAATCATACATACAGATGTATGTGGTCCGGTGAATGTTGAGGCTCGTGGCGGATATCGTTATTTTCTCACCTTTACAGATGATTTAAGCAGATATGGGTATATCTACTTAATGAAGCATAAGTCTGAAACATTTGAAAAGTTCAAAGAATTTCAGAGTGAAGTTGAAAATCATCATAACAAGAAAATAATGTTTCTACGATCTGATCATGGAGGAGAATATTTGAGTTACGAGTTTGGTCTACATTTGAAACAATGCGGAATAGTTTCGCAACTCACGCCACCCGGAACACCACAGCGTAATTGTGTGTCCGAATGTCGTAATCGTACTTTACTGGATATGGTGCGATCTGTGATGTCTCTTACTGATTTACCGCTATCGTTTTGGGGTTATGCTTTAGAGACGGCTGCATTCACGTTAAATAGGGCACCATCGAAATCCGTTGAGACGACGCCTTATGAACTATGGTTTGGCAAGAAACCAAAGTTATCGTTTCTGAAAGTTTGGGGCTGCGATGCTTATGTGAAAAAGCTTCTACCTGATAAGCTCGAACCCAAATCGGAGAAATGTGTCTTCATAGGATACCCAAATGAGACTGTTGGGTACACCTTCTATCGCAGATCCGAAGGCAAGACATTTTATGATTATGAAATTTGGCAAATGGATGTCAAAACTACATTCCTGAATGGATTACTGGAAGAAGAGTTGTATATGATGCAACCAGAAGGTTTTGTCGATCCAAAGGGAGCTGACAAAGTGTGCAAGCTCCAGTGATCCATTTATGGACTGGTGCAAGCCTCTCGGAGTTGGAATAAACGCTTTGATAGCGTGATCAAAGCATTTGGTTTTGTACAGACTTTTGGAGAAGCCTGTATTTACAAAAAAGTGAGTGGGAGCTCTGTAGCATTTCTGATATTATATGTCGATGACATATTACTCATTGGAAATGATATAGAATTTCTGGATAGCATAAAGGGATACTTGAATAAAAGTTTTTCAATGAAAGACCTCGGTGAAGCTGCTTACATATTGGGCATTAAGATCTATAGAGATAGATCAAGACGCTTAATTGGACTTTCACAAAGCACATACCTTGACAAAGTTTTGAAGAAGTTCAAAATGGATCAAGCAAAGAAAGGATTCTTGCCTGTGTTACAAGGTGTGAAATTGAGTAAGACTCAAGGCCCGACCAATGCAGAAGATAGAGAGAAAATGAAAGATGTTCCCTATGCTTCAACCATAGGCTCTATCATGTATGCAATGCTGTGTACCAGACCTGATGTGTGCCTTGCTATAAGTCTAGCAGGGAGGTACCAAAGTAATCCAGGAGTGGATCACTGGACAGCGGTCAAGAACATACTGAAGTACCTGAAAAGGACTAAGGATATGTTTCTCGTATATGGAGGTGACAAAGAACTCATCGTAAATGGTTACGTTGATGCAAGCTTTGACACTGATCCGGACGTTTCTAAATCGCAAACCAGATATGTGTTTATATTGAACGGTGGAGCTGTCAGTTGGTGCAGTTCTAAACAAAGCGTCGTGGCGGGATCTACATGTGAAGCGGAGTACATAGCTGCTTCGGAAGCAGCAAATGAAGGAGTCTGGATGAAGGAGTTCATATCCGATCTAGGTGTCATACCTAGTGCATCGGGTCCAATGAAAATCTTTTGTGAACCAAGCACATCAAGAGACGCTTCAATTCCATTCAGGATTTAGTCCAAGTGGGAGACATAGAAATTGGCAAGATACATACGGATCTGAATGTTGCATACCCGCTGACTAAGCCTCTTCCACGAGAAAAACATGATCAGCACCAAGGCTCCATGGGTGTGAGAATCATTACTATGTAATCTAGATTATTGACTCTAGTGCAAGTGGGAGACTGAAGGAAATATGCCCTAGAGGCAATAATAAAGTTATTATTTATTTCCTTATATCATGATAAATGTTTATTATTCATGCTAGAATTGTATTAACCGGAAACATAATACATGTGTGAATACATAGACAAACAAAGTGTCACTAGTATGCCTCTACTTGCCTAGCTCGTTGATTGAAGATGGTTATGTTTCCTAACCATAGACATGAGTCGTCATTTGATTAACGGGATCACATCATTAGGAGAATGATGTGATTGACTTGACCCATTCCGTTAGCTTAACACTTGATCGTTTAGTTTGTTGCTATTGCTTTCTTCATAAATTATACATGTTCCTATGACTATGACATTATGCAACTCCCGTTTACCAGAGGAACACTTTGTGTGCTACCAAACATCACAATGTAACTGGGTGATTATAAAGGTGCTCTACAGGTGTCTCCGAAGGTATTTGTTGGGTTGGCGTATTTCGAGATTAGGATTTGTCACTCCGATTGTCGGAGAGGTATCTCTAGGCCCTCTCGGTAATACACATCACTCAAGCCTTGCAAGCATTGCAACTAATAAGTTAGTTGCGGGATGATGTATTATGGAACGAGTAAAGAGACTTGCCGGTAACGAGATTGAACTAGGTATTGGAATACCGACGATCGACTCTCGAGTAAGTAACATACTGATGACAAAGGGAACAACGTATGTTGTTATGTGGTCTGACCGATAAAGATCTTCGTAGAATATGTAGGAGCCAATATGAGCATCCAGGTTCCGCTATTGGTTATTAACCGGAGACGTGTCTCGGTCATGTCTACATAGTTCTAGAACCCGTAGGGTCCGCACGCTTAAAGTTCGGTGACGATCGTAATTAGGGTTTTTGTGTTTTGATGTACCGAAGGTTGTTCGGAGTCCCGGATATGATCACGGACATCACGAGGAGTCTCTAAATGGTCGAGACATAAAGATTGATATATTGGAAGCCTATATTTGGATATCGGAAACGTTCCGGGTGAAATCGGGATTTCACCGGAGCACCGGGGGGTTACCAGAACCCCCCGGGGGTTAATGGGCCTACATGGGCCCTAAGGGGGAAGAGGAGGGCCGGCCAGGGCAGGGCGCACGCCCCCTCCCCCCAGTCCGAATAGGACAAGGAAGGGGGGTGGCGCCCCCCTTTCCTCTTTCCCCCTTCCCCTTTCCTTCTCCAACAAGGCAAGAGGGGGGAGTCCTACTCCCGGTGGGAGTAGGACTCCTCCAGGCGCACCCCTAGGGCTGGCCGCACCTCCCCCTCTCCCTCCTTTATATACGGGGGCAAGGGGGCACCCCATGACACACAAGTTGATCTTCGTGATCGTTCCTTAGCCGTGTGCGGTGCCCCCTTCCACCATATTCCACCTCGGTCATATCGTAGCGGTGCTTAGGCGAAGCCCTGCGTCGGTAGGACATCATCACCGTCATCACGCCGTCGTGCTGACGAAACTCTCCCTCAACGCTCGGCTGGATCGGAGCTTGAGGGACGTCACCGAGTTGAACGTGTGCAGAACTCGGAGGTGCCATACGTTCGGTGCTTGGATCGGTCGAATCGGGAAGACGTACGACTACTTCCTCTATGTTGTGTCAACGCTTCCGTTGCCTGTCTACAAGGGTACATAGACAACACTCTCCCCTCTCGTTGCTATGCATCACCATGATCTTGCGTGTGCGTAGGAATTTTTTTGAAATTACTACGTTCCCCAACAGCCTTCATATTGGTAGAGGCAAAGAGTACTATTCCCTACTTGGATTTTTGTGGTCCCCTTTTCTTCCTTGCTTGTTTTATTTGTTGTTTTCTTTTAGCTTTGTCATAGCAGTGACCTGCTGTTTTGTTTGTTGGTCCTACTTGCAGGTGTGTGTTGTTGAGGCTACCAAACAAGCCAATGGCGTTGCACAAATGGTTTGTGAAAATTGTTCATTGGAGGCTAGCTGGGGTAGTATGCTGTCAGGAAGATGCGGTCGCTTGTAGAATGTGAGCTCAATCTGTGATGCATGCATTTTATGATTATTATGTCTCTGTGCAATTTAGTAAGTGGGTTTTAGATTAATATGGTTCATTTGGACTCTTGTGCTTAATCTGGTTTATTTGGTCTGTTTGTTCTAGGCTGTCATGTTTAGGTTTATTTACTATGACAGGTGCCTAATTTAGTGCTCAAACTCTTTTGGTTTGCTTCGATTAACTCAATTGTCCTATTCAGTCAGTTTATATTATATTCTTCTCCAGAATTAGGATTTGTTAAAATGGATGTCTGGAAGCATAATTTAGCAGATGGGCGTCGGTAGGTGAACTAATTGATTTTGATTTCATAGGATTGTGCATGCTTCTCTTGTGGGCATTCTTTTTATTATATTATTAGGTTTATCCTACTCCTGATTTTGCTATTGGCTGCATTTTTCGGTTAGTGTTGTGTTTTTCAATTAGTGTCATGTTGTTGATCTGTGATCTATCGCCGATTGCTGCTGCCGCTCGGTTGATAAGTTACAATTAATGTTTTTTCTACCCCTACTTATTTGTGAGGAGACAGTGCTCGAAGGAGGCCGGACACATGGGGGCAGCGCGCGGAAGAGGCTAGACACATGGAGGCAGCGTGCTGAGCTCAGTTGCAGCAACGAGCTGTGCTACTGCCTCGGCTACAACCTCGCAGGTGAGCTTGTTCTCTCCTCGGCCTCTTTTTCTTCTTAATTTGTAGCTATGTTCATTTTCCATGGACTGCAAAGTTCATAATACGTCTATGGAGTACAAACACGTAGCTCCAGCTCCTTTGATTTGCATCCATGAAGTACAAACACGCAACTCCTACGTTTAGTACACCAAACATGCACTTACGTTCGTTTAGGTTCAGTAGTACTCCTAGGTTTTGTAAGTACTCCTAAATTCAGTTAGGTTCAGTAGTACTCCTAGGAGTAAATGGGCATCAAGAGAACGTTTTTGCATGTGTTTCATTGTTCGAGTCTCTCATCTGTGCATTAATCCCAATCTGGCACAAAATATTATTCTCTGTTCCTCTTTCATTTTAGTTACTTCTAGAGAGAATGGATCTTAATTTTGATTTTATGAATAGCCACATCAATTCTCTGAATGTGCCACACACAAATAATTAGCTCTCTTCACTTTGATTTGAACTTGAGGGTGGTAATGTTGGGGAACGTAGCAGAAATTCAAAATTTTCCTACGTGTCACCAAGATCTATCTATGGAGAGACTAGCAACGAGGGGAAGGAGAGTGCATCTACATACCCTTGTAGATCGCTAAGCGGAAGCGTTCAAGTGAACGGGGTTGATGGAGTCGTACTCGTCGTGATTCAAATCACCGATGATCCTAGTGCCGAACGGATGGCACCTCCGCGTTCAACACACGTTCAGCCCGGTGACGTCTCCCACGCCTTGATCCAGCAAGGAGAGAGGGAGTGGTTGAGGAAGACTTCATCCAACAGCAGCACAACGGCGTGGTGGTGGTGGAGAAGCGTGGCTATCCTGCAGGGCTTCGCCAAGCACCACAGAAGAGGAGGAAGAAGAGACGCAGGGCTGCACCAAGAGAGATTGAATCGCGTGTGTTTTATGGGCAGCCCTAGGCCTCATATATATAGGGGAGAGGGAGGGGCTGCGCTCCCTCTAGGGTTCCCACCCCTAGGGGGGGCGGCAGCCCTAGATGGGGTCAAGGGTGGCGGCCAAGAGGGGGAGAGGAGAGGGAGGCGCCCCAATATGGGCCCTAAGGCCCATATCCCATTAGGGTTTGCCCCCTTTCCACCTCTTGGGCACCTTGGGCCCTTGTGGGAGGCACACCAGCCCACTAAGGGGCTGGTCCCTCACCACTCTTAGCCCACGCAAGCCTCCGGGGTTGGTGGCCCCACTTGGTGGACCCCCGGGACCCTCCCGGTGGTCCCGGTACAAAACCCCGAAACCTTTTCGGTGACCAAAACAGGACTTCCCATATATAAATCTTTACCTCCGGACCATTCCGGAACTCCTCGTGACGTCCGGGATCTCATCCGGGACTCCGAACAACATTCGGTAACCACATACAAACTTCCTTTATAACCCTAGCGTCATCGAACCTTAAGTGTGTAGACCCTACGGGTTCGGGAGACATGCAGAAATGACCGAGACGTTCTCCGGTCAATAACCAACAGCGGGATCTGGATACCCATGTTGGCTCCTACATGTTCCACGATGATCTCATCGGATGAACCACGATGTCAAGGACTTAATCAATCCCGTAAACAATTCCCTTTGTCTATCGGTACGATACTTGCCCAAGATTCGATCGTCGGTATCCCGATACCTTGTTCAATCTCGTTATCGGCAAGTCTCTTTACTCGTTCCGTAACACATCATCCCGTGATCAACTCCTTGGTCACATTGTGCACATTATGATGATGTCCTACTGAGTGGGCCCAGAGATACCTCTCCGTCACACGGAGTGACAAATCCCAGTCTCGATTCGTGCCTTACCCAACAGACACTTTCGGAGATACCCGTAGTGTACCTTTATAGCCACCCAGTTACGTTGTGACGTTTGGCACACCCAAAGTATTCCTCCGGTATCCGGGAGTTGCACAATCTCATGGTCTAAGGAAATGATACTTGACATTAGCAAAGCTTTAGCATACGAACTACACGTTCTTGTGCTAGGCTTAGGATTGGGTCTTGTCCATCACATCATTCTCCTAATGATGTGATCCCGTTATCAACGACATCCAATGTCCATGGTTAGGAAACCATAACCATCTATTGATCAACGAGCTAGTCAACTAGAGGCTTACTAGGGACATGGTGTTGTCTATGTATCCACACATGTATCTGAGTTTCCTATCAATACAATTATAGCATGGATAATAAACGATTATCATGAACAAGGAAATATAATAATCAATTTATTATTGCCTCTAGGGCATATTTCCAATAGTCTCCCACTTGCACTAGAGTCAATAATCCAGTTCACATCGCTATGTGATTAACATTCAAGGTCACATCCCTATGTGACTAACACCCAAAGAATTCTAGGTTTGATCATGTTATGCTTCTAAGAGAGGTTATAGTCAACGAGTCTGAACATTTCAGATCCGTGTGTGCTTTACAAATCTCTATGTCATCTCCTAGATGCAGCTACCACGCTCTATTTGGAGCTGTTCCAAATAACTGTTCTACTATACGAATCCAGTTTACTACTCAGAGTAATCTGGATTAGTGTCAAAGTTTGCATCGGCGTAACCCTTTACGACGAACTCTTTTACCACCTCCATAATCGAGAAAATTCCTTAGTCCACTAGTTACTAAGGATAACTTTGACCGTTGTCCTGTGATCCATTCTTGGATCACTCTTGTACCCCTTGACTGACTCATGGCAAGGCACACTTCAGGTGCGGTACACAGCATATCATACTGTAGATCCTACGTCTTAAGCATAGGGGACGACCTTCATCCTTTCTCTCTGTTCTGCCGTGGTCGAGCTTTAAGTCTTAACTTCGTACCTTACAACTCACGCAAGAACTCCTTCTTTGACTGATCCATCTTGAACACCTTCAAGATCATGTCAAGGTATGTGCTCATTTGAAAGTACCATTAAGTGTTTTGATCTATCCTTATAGATCTTGATGCTCAATGTTCAAGTAGCTAAATCCAGGCTTTACATTGAAAAACACTTTTCAAATAACCCTATATGCTTTCCATAAATTCTACATCATTTCTGATCCATAATATGTCAACAACATATACTCATCAGAAATTCTATAGTGCTCCCACTCACTTCTTTGGAAATACAAGTTTCTCATAAACTTTGTATACACCAAAATCTTTGATCATCTCATCAAAGCATACATTCCAACTCCGAGATGCTTACTCCAGTCCTGAAAAGGACTGCTGGAGCTTTGCATACTTATTAGCATATTTCAGGATAGACAAAACCTTCCGGTTGTATCACATACAACCTTTCCTCAAAAAATCGTCGAGGAAACAATGTTTTGACATCCTATCTGCAAGATTTCATAAATGATGCAGTAATTGCTAATATAATTCCAACAGACTCTTAGCATCGCTACGAGTGAGAAAGTCTCATCGTAGTCAACTTCTTGAACTTGTCGGAAAACATCTTAACGACAAGTCGAGCTTTCTTAATGGTGATACTTACCATCATTGTCTGTTTTCCTTTTAAAATCCATCTGTACTCAACAGCCTTACGACCATCAAGTAATTCTTCCAAAGTCTACACTTTGTTTTCATACATGGACCCTTCTCGGATTTTATGGCCTCGAGCCATTTATCGGAATCCGGGCCCACCATCGCTTCTCCATAGCTTGTAGGTTCATTGTTGTCTAGCAACATGACTTTCAAGACAAGATCACATACCACTCTGAAGTAGTACGCATCCTTGTCATCCCACGGGGTTTGGGAGTGACTTGATCCGAAGTCTCGTGATCAATATCATAAGCTTCCACTTCAATTGGTGTAGGTGCCACAGGAACAATTTCTGTGCCCTGCCACACACTAGTTGAAGAGACGGTTCAATAACCTCATCAAGTTTCCACCATCCTCCCACTCAATTCTTTCGGGAGAAACTTTTCCTCGAGAAAGGACCCGATTCTAGAAACAATCCCTTATTGCTTTCGGATCTGAGACAGGAGGTATACCCAACTGTTTTGGGTGTCCTATGAAGATGCATTTATCCGCTTTGGGTTCGAGCTTATCAGCCTGAACCTTTTTCACATAAGCGTCGCAGCCCCAAACTTTTAAGAAATGACAGCTTAGGTTTCTCTAAACCATAGTTCATACGGTGTCATCTCATCGGAATTACGTGGTGCCCTATTTAAAGTGAATGTGGTTGTCTCTAATGCCTAACCCATAAATTATTGTGGTAATTCGATAAGAGACATCATGGTATGCATCATATCCAATAGGGTGCATTTATGATGCTCGGACACACCATCACACTATGGTGTTCCAGGCTGTATCAGTTGTGAAACAATTTCCACAATGTCTTAGTTCTGTGCCAAATTCGTAATTCAGATATTCATCTCTATGATCATATCATATATCTTTTATCCTCTTGTCACGACGATCTTTCAACTTCACACTGAAATTACTTGAACCTTTCAATAATTCAGACTCGTGATTCATCAAGTAAATATACTCAACATCTACTCAAATCATTTGTGAAGTAAGAACATAACGATATCCACTACACACCTCAGCCCTCATTGGACTGCACACATCAAAATGTATTACTTCCAACAAGTTGCTTTCTAGTTCCATTTTACTGAAACCGAGGCTTTCAGTCATCTTGCCCATGTGGTATGATTTGCATGTCTCAAGTGATTCAAAATCAAGTGAGTTCAAACGGTCCATTTGCATGGAGTTTCTTCATGCATATACACCAATAGACATGGTTCGCATGTCTCAAACTTTTCAAAAACGAGTGAGCCCAAAGATCCATCAACATGGATCTTCTTCATGCGTTTATACCGATATGACTTAAGTGGCAGTGCCACAAGTAGGTGGTACTATCATTACTATCTTATACCTTTTGGCATGAACATGTGTATCACTACGATCGAGATTCAATAAACCATTCATTTTAGGTGCAAGACCATTGAAGGTATTATTCAAATAAACAGAGTAACCATTATTCTCCTTAAATGAATAACTGTATTGCGATAGACATAATCCAATCATGTCTATGCTCAACGCAAACACCAATCTCGATGGTAGAGGGAGCGTACGATATTTGATCATATCAACATTGGAAACACTTCCAACACATATCGTCAGCTCACCTTTACCTAGTCTCCGTTTATTCCGTAGCTTTTATTTCGAGTTACTAACACTTAGCAACCGAACCAGTATCTAATACCCTGGTGCTACTAGGAGTACTAGTAAAGTACACATCAACACAATGTATATCCAATATACTTCTATCGACCTTACAAGCCTTCTCATCTACCAAGTATCTAGGGTAATTCTGCTCCAGTGGCTGTTCGCCTTATTACAGAAGCACGCAGTCTCGGGTTTGGGTTCAACCTTGGTTTCTCCACTAGAGCAGCAGCTGAATTGCCGTTTCATGAAGTATCCCTTCTCGCCCTTGCCCTTCTTGAAACTAGTGGTTTCACTAACCATCAACAATTGATGCTCCTTCTTGATTTCTACTTTTGTGGTGTCAAACATCACGAATATCTCAAGGATCATCATATATGTCCCTGGTATGTTATAGTTCATCACGAAGCTCTAGCAGCTTGGTGGTAATGACTTCGGAGAAACATCAATGTCTCAACTGGAAGATCAACTCCCACTTGATTCAAATGATTGTTGTGCTCAGACAATCTGAGCACAAGTTCAACAATTGAGCTTTTCTCCCTTAGTTTGCAGGCTAAGAAAATCGTCGGAGGTCTTATACCTCTTGACGTGGGCACGAGCCTGAAATCTCAATTTCAGCCCTCAAAACATCTCATATGTTTCGCGACGTTTCAAAACGTCTTCGGTGCCTCAACTCTAAACCGTTTAACTGAACTATCATGTAGTTATCAAAACGTGTATGTCAGATGTTTGCAACATCCACAGACCACGTTCGAGGTTCAGCACACTGAGCGGTGCATTAAGGACATAAGCCTTCTATGAAGCAATGAGGACAATCCTTAGTTTACGGACCTAGTCCGCATAATTGCTACTATCAACTTTCAACTAAATTTTCTCTAGGAACATATCTAAACAGTAGAACTAAAGCGCGAGCTACGACATAATTTGCAAAATCCTTTTTGACTATGTTCAGGATAAACAAGTTCATCTTATGAACTCCCACTCAGATAGACATCCCTCTAGTCATCTAAGTGATTACATGATCCGAGTCAACTAGGCCGTGTCCGATCATCACGTGAGACGGACTAGTCAACATCGGTGAACATCTTCATGTTGATCGTATCTTCTATACGACTCATGCTCGACCTTTCGGTCTTCTGTGTTCCGAGGCCATGTCTGTACATGCTAGGCTCATCAAGTCAACCTAAGTGTTTGCATGTGTTCTGAGGCCATGTCTGTACATGCTAGGCTCGTCAACACCCGTTGTATGTGAACGTTAGAATCTATCACACCCGATCATCACGTGGTGCTTCGAAACGACGAACTGTAGCAACGGTGCACAGTTAGGGGAGAACACTTTCTTGAAATTTAAATGAGGGATCATCTTATTTACTACCGTCGTTCTAAGCAAATAAGATGTATAAACATGATAAACATCACATGCAATCAAATAGTGACATGATATGGCCAATATCACTTTGCTCCTTTTGATCTCCATCTTCGGGGCTCCATGATCATCATCGTCACCGGCATGACACCATGATCTCCATCATCATGATCTCCATCATCGTGTCTTCTTGAAGTTGTCACGTCATCTATTACTTCTACTACTACAACTAACGGTTAGCAATAAAGTAAAGTAATTACATGACGTTTAAGTTGACACGCAGGTCATAAATAAATAAAGACAACTCCTATGGCTCCTGCCGGTTGTCATATTCATCGACATGCAAGTCGTGATTCCTATTATAAGAACATGATCAATCTCATACATCACATATATCATTCATCACATCCTTTGGCCATATCACATCACATGGCATACCCTGCAAAAACAAGTTAGACGTCCTCTAATTGTTGTTTGCATGTTTTACGTGGCTGCTATGGGTTACTAGCAAGAACGTTTCTTACCTACGCAAAAACCACAACGTGATATGCCAATTGCTATTTACCCTTCATAAGGACCCTTTTCATCGAATCTGATCCGACTAAAGTGGGAGAGACAGACACCCGCCAGCCACCTTATGCAACTAGTGCATGTTTGTCGGTGGAACCGGTCTCACGTAAGAGTACGTGTAAGGTTGGTCTGGGCCGCTTCATCCCACGATGCCGCCGAATCAAGATAAGACTAGTAACGGCAAGCATATTGAACAAAATCAACGCCCACAACTACTTTGTGTTCTACTCGTGCATAGAATCTACGCAATAGACCTAGCTCATGATGCCACTGTTGGGGAACGTAGCATAAATTCAAAATTTTCCTACGTGTCACCAAGATCTATCTATGGAGAGACTAGCAACGAGGGGAAGGAGAGTGCATCTACATACCCTTGTAGATCGCTAAGCGGAAGCGTTCAAGTGAACGGGGTTGATGGAGTCGTACTCGTCGTGATTCAAATCACCGATGATCCTAGTGCCGAACAGATGGCACCTCCGCGTTCAACACACGTTCAGCCCGGTGACGTCTCCCACGCCTTGATCCAGCAAGGAGAGAGGGAGAGGTTGAGGAAGACTTCATCCAACAGCAGCACAACGGCGTGGTGGTGGTGGAGAAGCGTGGCTATCCTGCAGGGCTTCACCAAGCACCACAGAAGAGGAGGAAGAAGAGACGCAGGGCTGCACCAAGAGAGATTGAATCGCGTGTGTTTTATGGGCAGCCCTAGGCCTCATATATATAGGGGAGAGGGAGGGGCTGCGCTCCCTCTAGGGTTCCCACCCCTAGGGGGGCGGCAGCCCTAGATGGGGTCAAGGGTGGCGGCCAAGAGGGGGAGAGGAGAGGGAGGCGCCCTAATATGGGCCCTAAGGCCCATATCCCATTAGGGTTTGCCCCCTTTCCACCTCTTGGGCACCTTGGGCCCTTGTGGGAGGCACACCAGCCCACTAAGGGGCTGGTCCCTCACCACTCTTAGCCCACGCAAGCCTCCGGGGTTGGTGGCCCCACTTGGTGGACCCCCGGGACCCTCCCGGTGGTCCCGGTACAAAACCCCGAAACCTTTCCGGTGACCAAAACAGGACTTCCCATATATAAATCTTTACCTCCGGACCATTCCGGAACTCCTCGTGACGTCCGGGATCTCATCCGGGACTCCGAACAACATTCGGTAACCACATACAAACTTCCTTTATAACCCTAGCGTCATCGAACCTTAAGTGTGTAGACCCTACGGGTTCGGGAGACATGCAGACATGACCGAGACGTTCTCCGGTCAATAACCAACAACGGGATCTGGATACCCATGTTGGCTCCTACATGTTCCACGATGATCTCATCGGATGAACCATGATGTCAAGGACTTAATCAATCCCGTATACAATTCCCTTTGTCTATCGGTACGATACTTGCCCAAGATTCGATCGTCGGTATCCCGATACCTTGTTCAATCTCGTTATCGGCAAGTCTCTTTACTCGTTCCGTAACACATCATCCCGTGATCAACTCCTTGGTCACATTGTGCACATTATGATGATGTCCTACTGAGTGGGCCCAGAGATACCTCTCCGTCACACGGAGTGACAAATCCCAGTCTCGATTCGTGCCAACCCAACAGACACTTTCGGAGATACCCGTAGTGTACCTTTATAGCCACCCAGTTACGTTGTGACGTTTGGCACACCCAAAGTATTCCTCCGGTATCCGAGAGTTGCACAATCTCATGGTCTAAGGAAATGATACTTGACATTAGCAAAGCTTTAGCATACGAACTACACGATCTTGTGCTAGGCTTAGGATTGGGTCTTGTCCATCACATCATTCTCCTAATGATGTGATCCCGTTATCAACGACATCCAATGTCCATGGTTAGGAAACCATAACCATCTATTGATCAACGAGCTAGTCAACTAGAGGCTTACTAGGGACATGGTGTTGTCTATGTATCCACACATGTATCTGAGTTTCCTATCAATACAATTATAGCATGGATAATAAACGATTATCATGAACAAGGAAATATAATAATCAATTTATTATTGCCTCTAGGGCATATTTCCAACAGGTAATCAGTAGAGGATTGGATTCATGGTCGCAAGATCTAAGTTCGATTAACTTGCTTTGTAAAACTCTGTCAATGTTGAATAGTGTAACAAAATACATTTTGGGATCATTCTACTTTAATTTGTTTGCCGTACTTACCAGCTCACCTGATTTACCAGTTGTAAGCTTCGTTGATCCAAAACTATCTTAGCCATCATGAGATCAAAGCTTGTAGGTCCCCCTTGAATAAGCTAACATTTCCACCTTACTGTGGGTACCACAATAACAGTAATAACAAGAGGCACAAACAAATATTATTTTGTTTGTTTAGATGATGTATTTCGTAACTTATTATGCATTGAAATAATGAATCCCCTGCTATGTATTATTTGTGCAATTCCATGCTACTCTGGGTGAAAGTTATGTATTAGTACTTTCATTATTAATGGATGGATAGATGTATTGTGGTAATATATATTTTTGGGCACCCTGTGTGATAATATTTTGGAGAGTCTAACTCCAGAGAATTACATGTGCAAGGGGTATAACTCTGGTTCACATTCTTATACGTAGTTCTCCTTATAATGTAGATCGATGATTATGATGCTTCCATTGCTTAGTTCAAGGAATGACTGATGCTATTTTCTAGCCTATGGGTTTTGGCTACTGATTTTTATTGCCATAGGATTCAGAGGGATACAAAGGGTCCTTAAATTTGCAGCCGATTAAACTGCTTGGTTCCCGATTCATATTTATTTGTCTATATTATGGACAACTGATTAAGGATCTTTACAGAGTAGGAGTCTTCGTTTGATGGCCACATTCGACATCACCCAGTTTGTGTGTAGGGTGCTTAATAAGTTTCTATCAATTTTACTAGAGTTCAAAGTTACCTTCAAATGCTTGGTAGTTATTTGTAAGCTTCAGCAGCTTGAATGTAATGGAGGTTTGGATTGGAAGGATTTTGGGTTGGCTATAAGGAAGAGAGCAGTTGACGGCCATCTTTACTGTTGTTGTGGTCGTCCTTGGCGCAGAAGGGGTCGCGGGGGAGGCGCAGAGATGGGGGTCCAACTAGCAGAGATGGAGCAAACCTTTCACCGTGTCTAATCCACTTGATGCCATTATTTTCTATGAGATGTACCAAGGGTTGTAACGAATCTTGACGCTTTGTTCTAAACCTTTACTACTATGTATTTTGTTTGCTCCATGTCATGAGAAATTCCAAATGTTGGATCTGTGCCTGGCACATGCCGCGAGCCGGCTCAGTTGTCCCGGGCCTTGCTTTTGGAACAAATTAAGTATTTGCCATGAGCTGGTAGATTAAATAATATCCTGTTATAGATTATATATTTCTTACCTTGCTTTTGCTATATCTTCACCATTTGTGATGTACCAAACGTTTTCTTAATCTATATGATCTAAACTACCTTACTTTTCGTATATCTTTAGTGTTTGTGATCTGTATAGAACACATTTGGCTTGACCAATTACTCTAATTTCCTTTGAATGTACAAAGGGAAACATTTCCACCCGGTGCGCCGGCCGAAACATTGGGCCGGACGCACGCGGGCATTACACATGGTGGGGCTAGGCATCGCTTTCCGATCTCTTATCTCTTCCCGTTTTCACCTTTCCGATCTCTTATCTCTTACCGTTTTCACACCTCTATTCGTTCTCCTCCACTCACCCCCTCCTTCCTCTCCTTTCTTTTCCTTTTCACCTTCCCACGCCATGGATGCTTCCACCATGTTTTGTCTTATTATCTTCCTCGTCGCTCTATGTCGCCAACCCCCCGAGCCAGCGCCCCCTTCCCCTTCCCTCGATTCTCTCTTACCTGCATCTGCTATTGCTCCATGATGACCGGAGCTACAATGGCCATGGCTGGCGAGCTGCATCCATGGCCGATGACGTGCAACACTGTTTTTGCTGCAACTGGCTATGAGGAGACTTCGACTGCCTCGAGGTAGAGCTGCAACCAGAAACTCCTTTTGCTACAGCCGATGCATTTTTTTGTTGGATCGAGAGAAATGAATGTTGTGACCGGAGTTCAGCGGAGGTGCAACCAGCATCACAAAATGCTACATCGGGCTAGAGCGGACTGGCTATGACCGATGTGCGGAGGAGCTGCAACTGGCAGTTCCAAATGCTACAACCCGCGTCCTAAACTACTACATCCAGTATCTTTAAAAGCTTCAACAGCAGAAATGGAAGCTGGGCGGCCATGGCGCAACCGAAAAAAGGCTGCAACCGACAGATGAAAATGCTACATCCAGCACCTGAAAAAGCTTCATGAGACTATGGTGCTTTACAACCTAGATGCGACCGGCGACGGCGAGGACGACATTTTTTGCTGCAACCGCCTCAATTTTTTGCTACTATGGGCGACATGTTTTGCTACATCCATTCATGGGTCATGGTGCTTCAAGCACGGCGGCGGAGCACGAAACAAGATGTTGCTGGTGGCTTGTCGCGAATCCTAATGACGAGATCTGGCATGTAGCAAGGAAGGAAGGCGCCATGCTGCGACTTGGAATGGTGGGGCAGTACAAGAGCGGGACGCGCGCCCCAGCGAGCTGCACGAGATGCGTGGGTGCTGCGTGAGATGCAGAAGGGAGGAGAGCACCGGCCATCGGGCCACCGGCCGCGAGCCGTATAGCAGCAGTCACCGAGAGAAGGGGGAGGGGGCTAGCAATGAAGGTGCTGCAGATGAGGCGGACGGGGAACAGAGGATATGCAGGGAAGAAGACGAGAAAGACGATGACCTACCTTGAAGACCCAACAGTTGATACTGTTGGGATCGTGTGGCTGCAGGCCGACCGACCCAAATTTGGGCCGATGCACCGGCGCCTAGTGGTCGCCATGTACAAATGCTATTTTGGAGTTTTAGGCGTTGGATCACTGTGCTGAGCCAGGCACCTGTGTGCGAAGGCGCACTTTTGATTTTCATGTCGAGTGGCTATCTTTTGTGATCCTACGGACGCATCGAAATCGGTTCTGCCTTTAGTGATCTTTTTGTGACGATATTGAGCACCGTTATGTGAGCAAAGCTATGTCTCACTTAACAATCGAATATTTCTTCTTTACTTTGTTGTTATCCTAACTTACCCGCTTAACAAAAACGTTGGGACCGGCACCCTCGCGCAAGGCGAGATATCGATATAGTATTTTCTAATTGAATGATCTAATAGATAAGGAGTACCTTTAGTACATGGCTGTAACGCCCTCGATGCGGCTATATCTCCCACGTGTCGAAGCACGACTTAGAGGCATAACCGCATTGAAAGCAATGTCGCAAGTGAGGTAATCTTCACACAACCCATGTAATACATAAGGGAAAGAGATACATAGTTGGCTTACAATCGCCACTTCACACAATACATGAATAAAGCATTACATCATACAGATACAGTCAAGGTCCCACTACGGAACCAAAATAAAAGAAGACTACCCCAAAAGCTACACAGATCCCCGACCGACCCCAACTGGGCTCCACTACTGATCAACTAGAACGAAGCAACACAAAGGACAAGATCTTCATCGAGCTCCTCCTGGAGCTTGGTTGCATCACCTGCTCGGTAACATTGGCACCTGCAAACTGGTTTTGGAAGTATCTGTGAGTCACGGGGACTCAGCAATCTCACACCCTCGCGATCAAGACTATTTAAGCTTATAGGCAAGGTAAAGGTATGAGGTGAAGCTACAGCTAGCGACTAGCATATTTGGTGGCTAACAACGCAAATGAGAGCGAGAAGAGAAGGCAAAAGCACGGTCGAACAACTATGATCAAGAAGTGATCCTAGAACAACCTACGCCAAACATTACTCCAACACCGTGTTCACTTCCCGGACTCCGCCGGAAAGAGACCATCATGGTTACACACGCAGTTGATGTATTTAATTAAGATAAACTTCAGGTTTTCTACAACCGGACATTAACAAATTCCCATCTGCCCATAACCGTGGGCACGGCTTTCGAAAGTTCAAATCCCTGCAGGGGTGTCCCAACTTAGCCCATCACAAGATCTCACGGTCAACGAAGGATATTCCTTCTCCCAAGACAATCCGATCAGACTCGGCATCCCGGTTACAAGACATCCTCGACAATGGTAAAACAAGTCCAGCAAGACCACCCGCTGTGCCGACAAATCCCGATAGGAGCTGCACATATCTTGTTCTCAGGGCACACCGGATAAGCTAAGCGTACGGGAGCCAACGTAACCCAAGTTGCCAAGGGACGGCCCCGCACGATGCTCTGGGTTGGACCAACACTTAGAGGAGCACTGGCCCGGGGGGGGGGGGGGGTTTAAAATAAAGATGACCCTTGGGCTGGCCGACCCAAGGGAAAGAAAAGGCTAGGTGGCGAAAGGTAAAACCAAGGTTGGGCCTTGCTGGAGGAGTTTTATTCAAAGCGAACTGTCAAGGGGTTCCCATTATAACCCAACTGCGTAAGGAACGCAAAATCCGGGAACATAACACCGATATGACAGAAACTAGGGCGGCAAGAGTGGAAAAAAACACCAGGCATAAGGCTGAGCCTTCCACCCTTTACCAAGTATATAGATGCATTAATTAGATAAGAGATATTGTGATATCCCAACAAGTAAACATGTTCCAACAAGGAACAACATCTCCATGTTCCAACAAGGAACAAACTTCAATCTTCACCTGCAACTAACAACGCTATAAGAGGGGCTGAGCAAAGCGGTAACATAGCCAACCAACGGTTTGCTAGGATAAGGTGGGTTAGAGGCTTGGTTTAACAATATGGGAGGCATGATAAGCAAGTGGTAGGTATCGCAGCATAGGCATAGCAAAAGAGCGAGCAACTAGCAAGCAAAGATAGAAGTGATTTCGAGGGTATGGTCATCTTGCCTGAAATCCCGCAAGGAAGAAGAACGAATCCATGAAGAAGACAAATAGACGTAGTCGAACGGGTCCTCACAAACGCGACATAGTCGGAACCAACCCGAAGAAGCAACACCGGAAAGAAGCACACAACATAGTAAACAAACAACACATGAACAAGGCATGATATGCGGGATGCAGTATGTGGTGCATATGCATGATTTGGAAAGGAATGATTGAACCTGGCCTCAACTTGGAAATCCAATAGTGCCACTGGAAAGGTGAGTTGATTTCGGTTGAAATCGATATAAAGACCACCGGAATCGGATGCACGGTTTGAAGATGGCAAGCAAAACAAATATGGCACCAGTCTGCGATTAACAACAAGTACCCATCTAAATGCATCAAGATAAATATGCTACAACACTCAAACATAGTAATAAAATACATGGCAGGGATCCACTCATGAAGCTTGACAAAAGATGAACACTGAGCTACGGCTAATTCATCCATTAACAGGTTCAAACAAGCATGGCAAAAGTGCAAAAGATAACAGGTTTCAGACTTAGTGAAATTAACACAAGTCTGGAATTTATTATCAGGAAGCAATCTTTAGAGCATGATAACTATATGCTACAGGAATATAGCATGGCAAAGCAAGGCATGGCATGAAGCTACTCAAAGCACTTAACAAAAGTCCCTTAGTGACCATGAGCCAAAAGGGATCAAAAAATACCATTGCAAGCATGTGAACTTCGCAAAAACATAAACAGATTCAGACTTAGTGAAAAATTGGAGCATGGCAAAAAGTTAACGAGTAGGCATGTTTACGAGCTCGATGCCCTCACTACAGAGCATGGCATGACAAACTAAGCATACACCCATCAAGAAGACATGGAATAGAAGCTAGACATGGCAAGAATAGCATCATAGCATGCACAGGTCAATAGCAACATCCTCGGCAAAATCGCTAAACATGTCAGCAATCTGCCAGGAACATTTTGTAGCAAAAGTAGAGCTCAATTGACTCAAGCTAGGGTGCTCCATAAATGCAAACAAAGACATGGATGGATATAGCACCACAATGTTAAAAAGACATCCTTACTGATCATCCTCAAAAGAGGCACGGATCACTAGGAAACAACATGAACATATGGCATAACAACAAAATCAGGACAAGGACTTGGTGAAATTCTAAGTCCCTGAAATCAGCATCAACGATTACGCTACTTTGCAAACTTGTGCTAGTCACCACATAAATCACAAAAATACATGGCATACATCCCTGTAAAGATGGCATGGCATATAACAAAACCCATGTAGAGCTCAGGATCATAGCATGCACACATTAATCCTGACAAAAATGACAAAAGACCATTTGCTGAAACAGATCTGACAAATTCCTCACATAGCCCTCTTCCAACAGCATTTCGGGCATCAAGATGAGCTCAAATGAAAATGATGCAATGAGATGAAATGATGTACTCGTCGAGACGAACATTTTTATATGCTACATGCACGAATCGGAGCTACGGATGCAGAGTTATGATGCGATGAAGATGCCAAAAAGTTAGGGTTTCGGGAGGAGAAAGTCAACCCTCAAGATATTTCCAGATCTGAGATCTGGCGCGGGCACTGTAGCAGCGGCGGCTCCCGAGGTCTCCGGCGAGGTTCTTCGCTCCGGCGAGGGCGGAGGGAGTCCGGTGAAGGTCGGGGACAGCGTGGTGGTGGCCGGCGAGCTGGCGGGGCGGCGCGGGCGCGGCCGGCCGGTCGAAGTACGGCAGGGAGGCGAGGCGCCTCGGGCGCGTGGAGTTCGCCGGTGGCGTCGGGCGGCTGCGCAAGGGCGGTGGCGGTGAAGCCCGACGAGCAAGCGGGGCGGCGCGGCCAGCCGGCGCGACGAAGGACATGCCCGGCGCAGCGGCGACGCAGGCACGGGCGGCGCTCGGGCGCGGGCCTGGGAGGGCCCGACCCGGGCCTCGGCGGATGCGGGAGAGAGGAGGCGCGGTGACCTGACAGCTGGCGGTCTCCGATTCGCCCTGGGCGGCGGCGCGGCGACGTGGCGCACTCCGATAGGCCGGAGTGAGGTGGCGGTGCGCACGAACATGTCCGGCGCGGCGGGAAGAATTGTCCGGCGGCGCGGGGAGGAGTTTGCTAGGGTTTGTACCGCGAATTTCGGGAAGGGATCACATATATATAGGTAGAGGGAGCTAGGAGAGTCCAAATGGGGTGCGGTTTGCGGCCACGCGATCGTGATCGAACAACCGAGATGATGGGAGAGGTTTAGGTGGGTTTTGGGCCACTTTGAAAAGGTGTTGGGCTGCAACACACACGAGGCCTTTTCGGTCCCTCGGTTAACCGTTGGAGTATCAAACAAAGTCCAAATGGCACGAAACTGACAGGCGGTCTACCGGTAGTAAACCAAGGCCGCAAGACAAGTCTCGGTCCAATCCGAAAATGTTTAACACTCGCACACGAAAAGAGGTAGAAAGGGACACCAGGTGACATAGGAGCGCCGGATTGCAAAACGAACAACGGGGAAAATGCTCGGATGCATGAGACGAACATGTATGCAAATGACATGCACATGATGACATGATATGAGATGTATGACACGTAAGCAATGACAAGGCAACAACAGCGAATAACTGAAGAACACCTGGCACATCAGTCTCGGGGCGTTACAATGGCCGAATAACAGCCCCATGTGTGCAAATTGCCCACATTCACATTTAAATTCATCACCGCCATCTAACACTATAACTCTGTATGAATTATTGAAATTCTACAGCATTTATCTCCGCGCTGCCTCAGTATGTTATGCAAGATATGTTTTACCTTTTTCAATCTCCTCCACTTGGTATGGACCATGCTCGTCTAGTATATGCTCGAACGGCTCAAACGTAGCTCTAGTATATATCTTACCAGCATGCCCTTCTGTTCCCATGTTTGCCTCCCCTGCAAAATAAGCAGAAAATCACTTGACACTACACTAAAAAGGTTGATCATCATATAATAACAATATTATAATTCTGGTTCTATTCTCATAATTTTCCTCGGACTTCCTGTCAAAAAGCAACCTCATGTACTTTCTGACAAACATATACATGGGGCACCCAGGAGCGGGTATTTTCATCTATTGGCTTCCCCGGTAAATAATAACATGAACTTATTTAAGTTGACCGCAACACATTATGAGTAAGTCATAAAAAAGAATAAAGATAGTTCATAAAAAATGGCGTACCACACAACCACATACTATCTCTTGCATGCATTTTGTCCGATTTACATTTAGTCTGCTTTTTCCATATCTGATGCCGAATCCTTTCTCTCATGAGTACAGATTGTAAAAACCATAGGCATGTCTAAGTATGTCAAAGGCTTGTTCCTATATTTGGCACAATGACAATGTCCCGAGGGAGCTCTGCAAACTGCCTGATTGTTTTGTCCAGGGCTGAAATCCTATCAGGACATGGTGCCCCGCTTAGTGCAGCAGCCCCAACTCTCATTCTGCATATCAATGACAGTAAGTACATGTAGCTAACCCCTGATCTATATCTATCTATATATATACCTACTAATAAAGAGATTATTGTTTCTTAGCATCGTAATTTTATCCGATTTTGTCCGTCCACCTTGCCATATTATATTTTCTATTATATAAGAGGTGGTACTATTCTAACTTATCCGTACGTCATTAAACATTAAGATGTTTCGCTCATGGACATGGACCTGCAAGCAGGGTGCCCGTTGGCCCAGCTATAGTGCAATGCCAGGAGGAAAAAAACACACGCTGACGTGAGGAATCTATATCTATATCCTTCGAGGGGCCGACTCAAACGGACGGCGATTTCGTCCGCTTTTTGTCCGTGGTCGTATGTGGCGGCGGCAAACATGGGAACAGGAGTGGCGTTGCTGGGCGGATGTGGCGGGGGCGGCGAGGCGTCTTCTTGGTCGCGGGCAGCTGTGCGGTGGGGGAAGCGGTGGCGGGAACCAACTTGCTCCCCGGCGGCAAAACGGCGGCGGCGGGCGCCTGGGGGCAGGGGTGGCGTTGCTGGGCGGATGTGGAGGCGGCGGCAGCTGGAAGAGTCGTCGACAAAATGGGTGGCGGCGTCGGTGACGAAGAAGGCTGGAGGCGAGGGTTGCTTGTTGGCCGAGGGGAGGGGAGGCCAATGTGCCACAGACGAGCGGGCCCGGGGACAGGAGTAGGCGAGTGCACGCGCGTCAGTCGCGTGTCCGCGCCGACGCAAACCAGGCTCAAAAATGGACCGGGAATGGGTCGCCCGCGGACAAAAAACGGACGCGCGTCCGTTTGGGTCGGCGCGTTGGGCCGCCTTTTCTGTCCGCGCCGACCCAAACGGACGGCCGCGGACGAAATGGGTCGCTCCATTGAAGTTGCTCAAATATTAAAAGGAGGAAACTTTCATAAATTTTCATACGTCATCTATTTGTATCCGTTAATTTTATGTTAACTACAAAAATTGACGTCTAAGATTTAATTTGATTTTTCCTCTTAAAAAAGAAACGATTCGTCTAAAAAAAGACCCACGCGTAGGCCTCCTTGGTCCAAATCCATCCCTGCATCGAAAGAAAACCAACCGCGCCACCGTGGCCGACCAGCACTCACCTAAGGCCCAGCCGGCCCACTACCTAACCCTTCCCCGATCTAACTCCTCTGCCTTCACTAGCAGTCCATGCGCACGTCTCGCCCGGTTTCAGGTGGAGTGCTGCCCTTATATAATAATTGCTATACGAGAATCGGCCAAACCAGTTACAATATCTGGCGATATATCCTAATATGCAGTGGCGGAGCTACACTCAAAAGCTTGGGCGGGCCAGTCTGAAGAGAAGCCTAATATTTTTGATAATTATGACCCACATCTATCCTTAGCCCAGCCTGTTGCAGCAAAATTTGGACGGGCCATGGCCCTTTTTACTACAACGTAGCTCCGCCAGTGCTAATATGCCCATGACAAGATAAGGTTACTGTTTGGGGGCTCAGATGACTCAGATGACGAGTTCTGTGATGAAGATAAGGTTGTCCCCTGCCAAGAAGTGAATTCAGGTGATGTAAATGCTGAAATTGGTCACTCGGGTCAGCAAGAAATTTATTCTTTGATGACAGAAGAGTCGGAGTTTCCTGTCATGGTGGACTGTCAATGGCTTTGAGAGGAGAGGTACAGCCTGTCAAAAAAAAAGGAGAGGTACAGCCTGTTTCCTATTTACACGTTTCATTCCCTACCCCCTTTGCTTTTTTTGCAAGCTTTTGTTGGTGTTGGAGCTCCCAGAGTATAGGGGTATTATTATTTTTCACAAATACGCTGGATGCCTATCTTTGCATTGATATGTAGAAAGACCCGTTACAGGAGTGTCCCATATGTTGCATACACTAGCAGGCACACAAATAGGAGTCTGCTACTTCTTAAGATGCATTAGAAGATAGCAGTTGTTTAGATTCTTTGGTGTCAGAAGGATTGATGAAAACATGAAGAAAAGTGGTGAGGGCAAATATAAATGCTTCGAGACTCTTGCTTCTGGCATATTCATTAATGATTCCCCGCTTCTGATGGCATAAGGTTGTCAAGGACTCCACACAAGTATATCTCTCTTTTTTGCTAGCTTTTTTTCGAATCTGCTAGCTATTTTGTAAAACTATAACATATAAACATTGAATGACTGAATGCACAGCCCAATAAGTTGTTTAATCTAGACATGCGATGGTTGTTTTCATCTTTAATCCAGCTAGCTAAAATAATTAATAAATTGCAACTTTTTAAATCCATGTGTATACTTATAGTTGAACGATGCAGTTGATTGGACTTTGGGGTGGAGAAATTCATGCTAAGTATTGATCTTGAGCTTGGGTGTTTGAGCCACTAAACTTAATTATAAAGCTGGGATTAAACTTATTATTTCTAAGCTCCCTATGTTACAAAAAGGAGTATCAAGATCATTAATTGTATGTTGGATAAGATTGTTGATATTCTATTATGTGGTCCTTTTCTTTTGTCAGATTATATTATGCAGACTTCCATGGGGCATAGATTGCCATTGCCTAGCATCAACTACTAACTACTACTACTTAGATACTGATCTGTATACTTGCCCTTTTATGATACATGTTTCAAAATACTAATTAATAATTATAGCTGAATTGTAATGTTAAAGGGAATAAGTTTGTCTATTTTAAATGGCTTGTGTTCAGTATGGATTAGTAGGCACTTGGCGCAAGCAGAGCACACACAAACGTCCTTCTGATTTATTTTAATTAGGCCTCACAAGTAACATCAGTATCAACTATCAAGTACGTTTAATCTTCTCAGTTACTCATAAGCTTAATATGTTGCATGGTGATGCAAGTTGAAGTACTCTGCAATCCGCATGGGGATGTCCACAATCACAAAAAAATATTATTATCTCACAAATTTGCAGATTTTATTCCAAATACTTGTAGGATTGATTTTCACAGAATTTGCTGCACACGCGGCCAAAGACGCCAAGATAGCACCTTTAGTACCATAAGTACCAAGTGTAGTTAATCTCAGTTACCCAGATGCTTAATATGTTGTAATGGTGATGCAGATTGAAGGAGGTCATCGCTATGAACACTGGAAATATGCTTGTGATTTAGGAGAACGAGCCGACAGCAAGATGGCTCACGCTCACCACCATTAGAGATGACGAATTGTAGTTCTGCGGACTGCTTTGCTATTTCAGCAGTTGCTGCTGCAGTGCAGGCTATGGCATAAGAGAGGAAGTAACAGAGATTCATTCAGATATAAATATTGCTGCTTTGGGGTGCTGTTGCTGCTTGTCCAGTACAACAACAACAACAACAACAACAAAGCTTTTAGTCCCAAACAAGTTGGGGTAGGCTAGAGCTGAAACCCATAAGATCTCGCAACCAACTCATGGCTCTGTCACATGGATAGCAAGCTTTCACGCACCCCTGTCCATAGCTAGCTCTTTGGTGATACTCCAATCTTTCAGGTCTCTCTTAACGGCAGTAGCGGATCTAGCCCAATGGGTCAGGGTGGGCCAACAATAGAACTGTTTATAAAAAATATTTCTTTCTTAATATTTTTTTACCTTTTTTCCTATGCTATAAAGCTATTCAAAAAAATCCCAGGGTGGGCCGTGGCCCACCCTGTCTACCCTCTACCTCCGCCATTGCTTAACGGACTCCTCCCATGTCAAATTCGGTCTACCCCGCCCTCTCTTGATATTCTCCGCACGCTTTAGCCGTCCACTATGCACCAGAGCTTCTGGAGGCCTGCGCTGAATATGCCCAAACCATCTCAGGCGATGTTGGACAAGCTTCTCTTCAATTGGTGCTACCCCAACTCTATCTCGTATATCATCATTCCGGACTCGATCCTTCCTCGTGTGGCCACACATCCATCTCAACATACGCATCTCCGCCACACCTAACTGTTGAACATGTCGCCTTTCAGTCGGCCAACACTCAGCGCCATACAACATTGCGGGTCGAACCGCCATCCTGTTGCTGCTTGTTCAGTATTGCTATATATTAGTGCTGTGTCCTAGATGTTGAGAGGAGAGGCAGTGAGACTTACTGAGCTACTCCCTCCGTTTTAAAATAGATGACTCAACTTTGTACTAACCAAAATATGTGGCTGATTCAATTAGTTTCACTGATTTTTTCACATGTTAGGTGAGCTGTAGGCTGCAGTTCATTTCTCCCTTCTTTTGGTTCTCACTGCAGTTGACTGTTTTGATTTGCTCATTCTATGTACTGTATTTCAGTTGTAAAGAAGTTCAGAGAGAGTTGTTGCTTAAGAAAATCAAAGAAGTGAGGGATGACCATCATCGATCAGAAGCATATTAGGTAGGTTTATTTTGTTGCTTCGAGCCTCCGAACTGTGGCTCACCCATGTGTGGTATGATTTAGTTCTACAATCCCTATGAGCTCAACTGCAGTTGTGGTTCGCTCCTGTCGCAAAGCTGTCCGACTGAGTCATGGGCCACACGATGCGCGAGTTGGCTTTCTGCTTTCTGCTTTCTGCTTCTACGTGGCCTGGGTACACCTCTCGCTGCCTATCGGAGTTATGGGCCAAGTGATACGCTGGTGGGCTCCCTACGAAGAGTTGATAAATATATGCGCGATTCGACCTTCTTGAGTTTCTGAGGCGTCATTTTCAGCTCAACCTAAAAACAACTGCATGGATAAATCTTTGAGAATATATCTCCTCCCGTTCATTATATATATCAGGAGAAAATTAACTTGAGCGCGTACGTATAACTTTATCACTCATGTTACACTCCAAATCTAATTAATACGTGTAGTTAGTTACTCACGTAAAGTTAACATGTTTTAATTTTTTGGGGGCATTTAAAATGTGCTTTGCCTTCGAAAAATGCTATGTAATTTTAAAAATTTGTTTGTGCATTTTAAAATGTTTGTGTAGTTTTAAGAAAAGTGTTCATGTATATTAGTAGGCAACGGCGGCCACGTCTTCCTTGTCGTGGTTACTGCTTTTGGGTGAGGGGTAGGGGCTCCAGGATTTGATGGATATGTGGCGTTCGGGACGGGCTGAAAGAGGGGGCGTATTCATGAGGCTTAGTTCGCCGGCATTGGTTGGTTTGTCCGCCGCGCGTGATGTTTGGTTGCGGTGTGTGCCTTCGTTTCAGCGGCGCTGGCCGATTGGTTTGGTCGGTCGCGTCTTCGCTCTTCTCCAGTGTTGGTTGTGGCACATGCGAGTCATCCTCTCTAACTAGCGTTGGTGAATTGAGCAGCAGGTTGCAGTCATCCAGTGGGGGAGCGACCTCTTCCTTGAGGATTGTTGACTACCTTGGTGATGCTTTGTCTCACGTTGTTTCAGAGAATGAGGCGGCTTGTCGTATCTATACTGCAGGCGGACAAACGTTGCAGGAAATGACAATCACGCAAGGTGTAGTGGGTGATTTAAGGGTGGCTGTGGCCTGACGAGACATAGATTTTTGCATGAAGTGATTCCCCACACTCCACTAGCTCATGTCACCACTCCGGTGCTTGAGACCCCACAAGCAACACCTGAAGACATGGAGAAGACCACCCCTTCACCACCGGCATCGCCCTCTTTTAGAAGGCTTCGCAGAGGCCCTAGGCCCCAGGTCTCCATGTCCAGCATTCTTGAGGAGGATGTGCAACACACAAGCTCAGTTGCACGTCAAGTGTTTCCTGAAGCCATCCCCTCAGTGACTGCAAGTGAATCTGAAGCCAAAGCTGCTGAAGACATTCCAGCTGCATCAGCCGATGAAGAAAGAGAAGAAGACCAAGAAGTTATTCCCCCTGCCAGTGATCTAGTTGTGCAAGATGAAGAGATTGTGCCGGAACCCCCTGTTCATGAAGCTATTGAATTTGAAGCCAATGAGGCTGCCACCACCATCACTACTGAAGCCAATGACGTTGTCATGGCTGAAGACAATGTGGAGCCTGAAGTCAATGCTGCCACAGAAGAAAATGCGCAGCCAACCACTTTTGTTGTAGGTGTTCCTCCACCAGTGCCTCACACTATGGAATGTGCTTACAACTGTGGTGTAGAGCTTGTTACTATAAGGTGGCCTATTCTGATTCCTCCCACTGCACCAGGACCACAATATGATTATCATGTGGAGCAGAGGCCTCAAACACAGAAGCCGAAGCCCAGATTGCCAAGGCTTCCCAGTGCTGCAGCTACCCAAGGCTCCTTCAATGTGCTAAGCTTCAGAGTTCAGAGAGCACAATACCTTCTTCGACAGCGCCAAGAACCCCTACAAGAAGCCAAAGATCACCTCAGATAGGTTCTGGAGCCATCAACAAAGAAGCTATTATTCTTGCATTCTATACGATCAAGATAGAATTTTTCCTCATAAGCATCTTGATTGCGATGCCCTTGCTTGGCTGCCATGCCTTGAAGAGGCTCTTGATTGCTTCAGAGAAGTTGGGCTGCTCTCATTCGTCACAGATAAAGAGCACTGGAATGAAGATCTTCTGCTGCAGTTCTATGCAACGCTACACATCAGAGGCTACAACAGGGATCCGGAGACATGGATCCTTGAGTGGATGACAGGCGATGTCCATCACGAAGCCAAAGCTCAGGATATCATGAAGCTAACTTCCCTACCCACTCCTGTTGATCTCTTTGAACCAGGTTGTCTGATGTATGAGAATGAATTGTAGAGCATCTTTCAGAAGCCTGAGCCAAATATGAGTCAGATGCTCAGCGTGATGAAGCCATTGCCAAGCGACGCTGAATATCCCAAGGAATTCTTTGTCAAGGACCTCGAATACCTGGCCCACACAGTCTATCACATTCTGAGGTGTACTTTGTGGCCTATCAAAGGAAACTCTCCCCATCACAAACTTGTGACACCCTCGATTCAATCATACACTAATCATACACGCAAATGTGTACGATCAAGATCAAGGACTCACGGGAAGATATCACAACACAACTCTAGACACAAATTAAAATAATATAAGCTTTATATTACAAGCCAGGGGCCTTGAGGGCTCGAATACACAAGCTCGAATACACAAGAGTCGGAGGAAGCAACAATATCTGAGTACAGACATAAGTTAGACAAGTTTGCCTTAAGAAGGCTAGCACAAAAGCAACAACGATCGAAAAGGCAAGGCCTCCTGCCTGGGATCTCCTAACTACTCCTGGTCTTCGGCGGCTTCCACGTAGTAGTAGGATCCATCGGGTAGTAGTAGTAGTCGACTGGGTGGCATCTGGCTCCTAGGATCCACCATCTGGTTGCAACAACCGGAAAGAAGAAAGAAGGGGGAAAAGAGGGTAGCAAAGCAACCGTGAGTACTCATCCAAAGTACTCGCAAGCAAGGGTCTACACTGCATATGCATCGGTATCAATGAAATAGGTTGTATATGTGGACTGAACTACAGAATGCCAGAATAGAGGGAAAGCCTAGTCCTAGTGAAAGAACTTCTTGAGGTTTTTGTATACAAAGGACACTATCGGATGATAATTCAACAAAGGATCTGACAGTCCATAACAGAGATGATGTGAGCATCGACACACAATCAGAAGAAGAAACAATGCAAGGAGATCAGATTATAGAAACAACTGACTAACTCAAAGCTCAAATGCAAAGGAATTATGAATTCCAAGACAAGGGATCATAATCAATGCTTTGATTAGGTATGGATAAGTTGAATAGCCTTAGGGGTACAATCGATGGCAATTTGATTGGTCGAGATCTAGCTCATGTTTAAAATGACGTCTGAGCCAGAAGGATGAATTCTACGATCTGATTGAGGATTGCGAGCATTCGCAACATATTGAATCAACAGACTCAAAATGAAAATGACAAGGGGTGCTAATAAGATTACAAGATTTATGGCATTAACCATAATGCAAGCAAGCAAGAATTTCAGGAGCAATAGGCTGCTCAGGATTTTTGGAAGACCGAATGGTATTTCGTAGACTTTTGTGAAATACATGATTCATCTGGGAATGAGCGAATACTCGATAAGTGTGATAAATTATCCATAGGGGTATTCAGGTGGCAAAGAACTGCAAGGCAGTAGGAACAAAGTATTCTCGGAACAATAGAGAGAATTTCGGTGTATCTTGTAATAACAAGATCAACTGAGGATGAATGTATGAACGACAAATGTAGTTAGTTATCGATAAGGATACATCGGTGGTAGGGAATTGAAAAGGCGATGTCACATAGTCTCGAGAGAACATCATAGAGTGTCTTCGGAATCTTCTGGTGAAGCAAGCGATCGTTCGGGCCAAGGGGCTCTCTGGGAGAAAGTATTTACGAGAACCTAGAGTTAGAGTTAGCAAATCATTTAACCCGAATAGGAGAGAGATCAGAGTCCCAGAGTATAGACAAGGAGTAAAAGATCCTAATACCACCCAATGGCGACGTGGGCCTGTAAGACACACGACCATGCTAGTAAAAGTTTTTCAGTGACTAGACTCAACTTCGGCCAAGGTGTTTGGAAGGGGGATTCCTACAGGCAGTCGGCTCTGATACCAACTTGTGACGCGCTCGATTCAATTGTACACTAATCATACTCGCAAATGTGTACGATCAATATCAAGGACTCACGGGAAGATATCACAACACAACTCTAGACACAAATTAAAATAATACAAGCTTTATATTACAAGCCAGGGGCCTCGAGGGCTCGAATACACAAGCTCAAATACACAAGAGTCAGCAGAAGCAACAATATCTGAGTATAGACATAAGTTAGACAAGTTTGCCTTAAGAAGGCTAGCACAAAAGCAACAACGATCGAAAAGTCAAGGCCTCCTGCCTGGGACCTCCTAACTACTCCTGGTCTTCGGCAGCCTCCACATAGTAGTAGGATCCACCATCTGGTTGCAACAACCGAAAAGAAGAAAGAAGGGGGAAAGAGGGTAGCAAAGCAACCGTGAGTACTCATCTAAAGTACTCCCAAGCAAGGGTCTACACTACATATGCATCGGTATCAATGAAATAGGTTGTATCTGTGGACGGAACTACAGAATGCCATAATAGAGGGAGAGCCTAGTCCTATCGAAGACTAGCATCTTCAGCATCTTCAGCGGTCTTGTAGCATTAGAAGAGTGTAGACTAGCATAAAGTAAAGTAGTAGTAGTGTTATCAACCTCGGCCAGAGATCCTTTCTTGACTCCCCGCGAGAAAGCAATCCTAGAGCCATACGATCCATTTCTCGTATCCATGTATCATCTCAAGTATCCAGTTCTAATTGTATCGATCGGGATACAACTCCAAGTGTCCGTTACTGTAGGACAGGCTATCGGTACATGTTTTCTTCCCTGCAGGGGTGCACCAACTTACCCACCACGCTCGATTAACTCTGGTCGGACACACTTTCCTGGGTCATGCCCGGCCTCGACCAAACAATACACCGCAACCCGACCTAGGCTTAATAGAGAGGTCAAGCACGCCGGACTAAACCTATGCCCAAGGGGTCTTGGGCCATCGCCCCGGGAACTCCTGCATGTTGCGTGGGCGGCCGGTGAGCAGACCTAGCTACCTCCTTCAAAAAGGCAGGTGCTTACTAGTCCAACCCGGTGCGCGCCGCTCAATCGCATGATGTCTATTAAACTTTGGCTGACGCATATGACACAGAACGCCCATACTATGCCCACGTTATGGTTAGTGCTATCAGGCCAGAGGCCCCTCGGATCAAATATCCAAATCGTAGTGGATTAGAAGCACACAGTAACGAGCAGAGACTCACGATCGATGTGACCCCATCGCCCCGTCTTGAGTACTTGTGGCAAGGGCTAAGAATGTCCGGCCACGCCTCGTAAGTATCTCACGGGCACCTTCCAGGTCAACCCGACTCCACATCACTCGCAATTAAGCTCGCGCGGGTACCCCTCAGGGCCGACCCGTCTTTAGTAACCTGGTTCAGGGTAAAGTCATAGTAAGCATAGTAACCATGTGTCTAACACCAAGGGGAACCCTGAGGAACCACCCTCTATGGATTCCACTCGATGTCATTATCAATGTGAACGTAAGAGGAACCACCCTCGAGGTTCACACTTGAGGGGTTGCACCACAGAGTCGTATCGGAAGTGGTTAAGGAGGAAATCACCCTTGGTGACCACGACCGAATAGCTACACTACAGAGATCTCATCAGGAGTGATGTATGAGGTGTCACCCTCGGCATTCGATAGTAACTCTACAAAGTCGTACAACTAGGGGGGTGATGTGTGGTGTCGGGGCCTGGACGTCGATCACGTTGATCGAGTCATCGTACATAAAGCGGGGCAACTGGGACAAGGTGAGGGTCACTGATGGATCACTAACCAACCTATACTAAAAAGTTTAGGGTAAGTAGGTAAGGTACAATGAGTAGGTTACAAAAGCAGGCTATGCATCAGAATATGAGCAAACAATAACAGTAGCAAAATCTAATGCAAGCATGAGAGAATGGAATGGGCGATATTGGGATGATCAAAGGGTGGGCTTGCCTGGTTGCTCAGATGAGAAGGAGGGGTCGTCGGTGATGTAGTTAATCATAGCGGCATCGGCATCCGTTACGGGGTCTACCAAGGAGAAGAGGGGGGAGAAACAGTAAATACATAGCAAGCAAGTGCATAAACATGACAACAGGCAGAGCTAGACGTGTTCTAACGCGGTGCTACATGTTACCGGCGAAGGGGATAACATCCGGGAATGCTTTCCCGAAGTTTGGCATTTTCGGACAGACGAACCGGAGGGGAAAGGTTCGATGTTCGCTATTCTAGGGATGTGTGGCGGACGAATGGACCGCTTATTCGGATTCGTCTCTTCATTCTGAGCTACTTTCATATATAAAACCTTTTCATTCGACTTACGGTTTATTCCCTATTAATTTTCAAAGTTTTATTGAATTTCCAAAATTCTGGATTTACTTTAATTCAAAAAATAAAAGCAGAATACACTTTTGCTACCTAGTGAGCCACTAGCCGAGGTGTATGACAGTGGGGTCCAGGTGCCCAGTCTGCAAGTCCAGTCAGCATTGAGTGGGTCAAACTTGACCAGTCAACAGGGTCAAAGGGGCCCGCATGTTATTGACTATAATTTTAACAGGTTAATTGGGATTAGGCCACGAGGCTGCTGGTCCATCCAGTTGATGTGCGGCAAAGCGCACCTTCTTAGCGTCAGTGCATCCCGCGGTGGTCAGCTCTCTTCCGATCTTGCGAAGCCAGTCATCTGCAATGATCGGCTCCGTGCTACTAGAGAACACTGGTGGGTTCAACCTCAGGAAACGGGTAAGGTTGTCGACCGGGGGTGGTGGCGGTGGGTTGTTGTTCTTCTGGTTCTGATTCTGGATGAGTAGCTGCATGAGGGCATTCTGGTTCTGGATCAACTGGGTAAGTTCCGGTGGGAATTCCGGGTCACGTCTCGGAGGCATCTGTTAGGTTTAGAGTGGATGAGAAATTAGAATAGAATACGGGCCTAATGAGAAAAATCACTACCCATATGCTTATGATAGCAAGAAAACTTCAAATCAAGCAATTCACACAGATCACATCACACAAGCAAAAACCTACAGGTAAGGTCATATCCACAAGAGATATGATCTCTTCATACTACCGCAATCATTCGTTGGACTCAACTTGGTAGTGGTGGTCTAAACTAAATCTTCTCAAATCAAAGTCAACTCTAGCTTCTTCTTCTTCGTCATCAATGATGTCTTCATAGGTCATGGTCTCATCGGGCTGAGCAACTTGGTGATGGGGTTCAACAACTATTTTATTGAAGTGGAGAAGAGATAGAAATGAATAGAGAAGAGTATAGACCAACGGATATTTAAGGAAGTCATAAAATAGAGTTTTCTTCCTACGGCTTTCCATTTCCTAGTGGTCGCGTCCTACAGTCAGCGTGTGCTCTGATACCATCTTGTAGCGACCCGACCCAAAATGGATCGAAGTCTCTGTGCTTAAGTGTCATCCCTGGATCGGTATGCTGACACACACAGTACTCGAGGAATTATAACAGAGTTCAATCACACTTTATTACATCGAAATCCTCAAAAGAGTATTTATTACAATAACATGGCCAAAGGCCATCTAAATAAAAATAACTACGGAAGCTTCAAAGGTAAATGAGTCCATCCAACTCCATGGCAAACTGAGTGCAGAACAACGACATATCGCACCTTTAATCTTCGTCGGAAAAGTTTGCAACATGAGACGTTGCAGCCGTGTAGGTCAACACATGGAATATGCTGGCAATTTCACACCATATAATAATAATAAATGAAAAGACTATCTCTATATGCAAATTTAGCTCATGGAGGCTCTAAGTTTTATTTTGCATAAAGCTAATTTTACCCTACAACAAAGGAATAATTTTTTTACTACTAAATTATTCCTTTGTTGTAGTAAAAAAAGGAAATTAGCTTTATGCAATCCCAAAATTTAGTAGTAATTTAGCTCATGGAACCTTCATGGAGGCTCTAAGTCGATTTCGAAGCTAATTTTTTTACTACTAATTTAGCTCATGAAGGTTCCTCCGACTCAATCCCAAAATTCCAAAGTTATTAGTAACCCAATAATTTCATTAAAAAGAGTAATGAGATCAACCAATAATTCACTTCTAGATACTCAAATTGTCCATAATCGGGGACACGGCTAATCATGATTAGTTTGTACACTCTGCAGAGGTTTGCGCACTTTTCCCCACAAGACTCGACCGCCTCCATGATCGGAAGATCGAGACATAGCCTTTCAGAAGCGTTTCCCCTTAACCCTGGATAGACCGATACACCTAATTTCCCCTACATCAGTTAGTCTACCACGGAAAGAGGTCACACAACTTACTCAACTATGCCAGAGCCCATAATGGCTTGTGGCTGCACACGAAAGTTTCTAGGCATGAAATATCTTATGATCCCTTTGAGCCTGGGTGGCAGACCTAGGATAATCACACGGGTACTCCGGGATTCCCCTTGGGCAAGCACCGGTTTCTCCAGGTGCCCCAAGCAATCCAACCAGATGTGTATTAAAGTTGCCACCTTAGGTTATCCTAAAATTATTAACTCTCGCAACTTGCATGGATCACACATACCAATCCCCGTCTACGAGCATGGCTAAGCAATATATGACATCACGAATATTCCCGGGGTGATCAAAGTCATAGGTTCCTACCACATGAACTACAAAGCATAACCACATGTTCCCAATCCTACTCATGCAATCTTTGAGGGTGAAACTAATGCATAGTAAAAACTGGGCATTGAAAAAAATATGATCAAATTGTGAACTTGCCTTGCTGATGATCATTGAACTCTAAGGATCCGTGGTAGCAAGCTTCGCACTCCGGATGATCTAACTTAAACAAGCAATAACATACGTAAGCATCCAAGCAAAGATCCAAAAAGAAAACAAATGAAAGACTTCGAGAAACTCCAAAACATCCAAATAAAGTTTCTGTACATAACATAATTTTTACAGTAGCAAAAATATGTATGTTTGGGTCTAACCGAAAGTACACGTTACGAGCTTCGATGTGCAAAAAGAATTACCTAAAACAGAGTTACGAAACTCGAGTTACGGCCTAACGAAATTTGAATTCAGATCTGTTTGAATTCAAATTCTCAAACTTTTAAAAATATTTTTCGTTTGGTTATCTGGATAGAGCTTATTTCTATGAAACAGTAGAAAAAAGAATCAACTAAAACGGATCTATAGATTAAAAGATATGAATTTCTGAAGATTGGGCATTTTTCTGGAAATCAATTACGAGATTCAATATGAGCTGCCACGTGGCGCGCTGCTATAGGAAGATACCCCTTCGTTTTTTTTCAGATCAGAGAGAGGAACCTGTTGGATCGAGCAGATCGATGGGAGAGGGCTCACCGGAGAGGAGATCCGTTCGCCGGAGTGCAGCGGCGGCGGCTCTGGTTCGCTGGGATCCGGCATCGGAGTTGGTTCCGGAGAGAGGCGAGTGTGGGACGGGGTAGACGGCGCCGGGGAGAATCCTAGACACAAGGCGGGGTCCCAACTTCTTCATGTAGCAACCAGGAGAAGCTGCCGGAGTTGGGGTAGCTCCGACGAGCAATTTCTCAAAGCAAGGAGCGACTCAGAGAGGGGTTTTCGGGGAGGGAAGTGAGGAGGAAGAATGGCATCGCGGGGGCCTATTTATAGGGTCAGGGGAGGTCGGTACAGGTAGATCAAGGGGCTCAACGTCACCATTAATGGCTGTTTTGTGCGTGTACATTTCATGGCTCCGTTCAACCAACTAAAGCAATAACGCTGAGTTCTAATTCCCTGAATGGGTTATTGGTAACGCCCTCAACAAATTTTGTGTTGACTCCGGAGTGAAACGGCAAAGAAATTAAGTGGGAGGAGGGGAGGAAGAGATGGAGGCGCCATGAGTGCAGTCTCTGTTCCTGTAAGGTGTAAGGAACAGAGAGGAGGAAGAAGGAAGCTAGCGCATGCTATGGGCCTTAGTGGGAAATTTGGCCCGTGGCTGAGTGGTTTTTTTATATAACAGAAACACTATGGCACCGAAAATACAAATAAATATAAGTCCAAAAATGCCAGAAAAATTCACATAATATTATGGTATTATATATGACCTAGTGAACATTTATCGGGTCTAAAATGCAAGTTTTCAAAAATAAACTTTTTGCTATGCTAATAAAATAAATTGCAAATAAAACTCAACAAATATATTTTGGTTCCAAATTCAATTTCCAATATTTTCCTTTTATTTTTGAAGAAGTCATTTTATCTTCTCTCTTTATTTTATTTTTTTGATATAATGGAAATTAATTTTTGTGAAACCAAATTTGATCCTAATCCCAACTTCGAAAAAAAATATTCAAAATTGGTTTTTAGGGAAACTTCCAACTCTCTCTTTTGGTCCTTGAGTTGCTCAAAGTTACTTGGATCAAAAATCAAATAAAACAAATGGGGCAAAAATGCATAAATCATGGATGCATATGAATGATCTATTTATAAACATCCAAACTGAAAATTGGGATGTTACAAACCTACCCCCTTAAGATGTATCTCGCACTCGAGATTCGGGTTGGCTAGCAAAAATGTGTGGGTGGTCGTGTCGGAGATCTTCTTCTCGTTCCCAGGTGGCTTCTTCCTTAGTATGATGACTTCACTGAACCTTGCAAAACTTGATGACCTTGCTGCAGGTAACCCTGCTTGCGGTCTCTAGAATCTTGATGGGCTTCTCCTCATAGGTCAGATCACTATCCAACTGTATGGCCTCTAGTGGCACTGTATCTCTTAGAGGAATATCGGCCATCTCTGCATGGCACTTCTTCAACTGAGAAACGTGAAACACATCATGAACTCCTGACAAGGCTACTGGTAATTCCAACTTGTAGGCAACTTCACCCATGCATTCTAAAACTCTGTACGGCCCCACAAACCGTGGTGCTAACTTTCCTTTGACTCCAAATCGTTTAACTCCTCGAAGTGGTGACACACGCAGATATGCTCTATCTCCGACTTCATAGGTTACCTCCTTGTGTTTAGTATCGGCATAACTCTTCTGTTTGGACTGGGCTATCTTAAGTCTGTCACGGATGAACTTGACTTTCTCCTCCGAATCTCTGATTAAATCAGGCCCGAACAGTTTACGGTCTCCAACTGCATCCCACATCAATGGTGTCCTGCACCTCCTTCCGTACAAAGCTTCGAAAGGGGCCATTTTCAAACTAGCTTGATAGCTATTGTTATATGAGAACTCTGCATAAGGCAAATTATCATCCCAACTAGATCCATAATCTAGCGCACAAGCTCTCAACATGTCCTCCAGAATCTGATCGACTCTCTCGGTCTGCCCATCCGTCTGTGGATGAAAAGCTGTACTGAACTCCAGCCTGGTACCCAAAGTTTCATGTAATTGATGCCAAAACTTTGAGGTAAATTGTGTTCCTCTATCTGATACGATGGTCCTCGGAACTCCATGCAGACATACGATCCTGGTCATGTATATCTTGGCTAACTTAGCACTTGTATATGTGGTTTTCATGGGGATGAAGTGAGCTACCTTAGTCAAGCGATCAACCACTACCCAAATAGAATCATAGCCTGATCGGGTCCTGGGTAATCCTGTAATGAAGTCCATGCCAAGCTTGTCCCACTTCCAATCTGGTATCGGCAAAGGCTGAAGTAATCCTGCTGGTTTCTGGTGCTCTGCCTTAACCCTCTGACATACGTCACATACTGCGACATACTCGGCAATATCCTTCTTCATACCTGTCCACTAGAAACTTTCCTTCAAGTCCAAATACATCTTGGTGTTGCCCGGGTGTATTGAATAAGGCGAATCATGAGCCTCCTGAAGAATCAATTTCCTGATCTCTAGGTCATTTGGCACGTAAATACGCTGCTCAAACCATAAGGTTCCATGTTCATCCTCACGAAATCCTTCTGCCTTTCCTTGGTTCATCCTTCCCTTTATCTCCGCAATGCCTTTGTCTAACTTCTGGGCTTCTCGGATCTTTCCCAACAATGTGGATTGAATTTCCATTGTGGCAAAAAAACCTCGTGGTACTATCTCCAATCGAAGATCTCTGAGGTCATCAATTAACTCCTGAGGTAATCCTCCTGCTATGAGGGTATTAACATAGCTCTTGCGGCTCAATGCATCTGCCACAACATTGGCCTTTCCTGGGTGATAGTGCAATTTCATGTCATAATCCTTTATGAGCTCCAACCATCTTCTCTGCCTGAGGTTTAACTCCTTCTGCGTGAAGATGTATTTCAAACTCTTGTGATCCGTGTAAACATCACACCTATTTCCAATAAGAAAATGTCTCCAGGTCTTGAGTGCGTGCACTACGGCTGCTAACTCCAAATCATGTGTGGCATAATTCCGCTCATGAGGTCGAAGCTGACGTGAGGCATATGAAACAACTCTTCCTTCTTGCATAAGAACGCCTCCAAGTCCCTGACGAGTAGCGTCGCAATATACTTGGAAATCCTTGCGTATATTCGGAAGAATTAGCACTGGGGCTGTGACCAAACGTTTCTTCAGCTCCTGGAAACTAGCCTCACATTCCTCGGTCCAATTAAACTTGTTATCTTTCTTCAATAATTCTGTCATGGGCTTCGCGATCTTGGAGAAATGCTCAATAAATCTCCGATAATATCCTGCGAGTCCAAGAAAACCACGAATCTCTCCGACTGAGGTGGGTGCCTTCCATTCGGTGATGGCTTCAACCTTGGAGGAATCTACTGCTATTCCTTCTCCTGATATAACATGTCCAAGAAATCCAACTTCCTTCAACCAGAATTCGCATTTGCTGAATTTTGCGTATAATTGATGTTCCCTGAGCTTCTCAAGAACCAAGCGCAAATGTTCCTTGTGTTCTTCTTCATTCTTCGAGTAAATCAATATGTCATCAATGAATACCACAACAAACTTATCCAAGAACTCCATGAATACCTTATTCATCGTGCTCATGAAATAGACAGGGGCATTAGTCAAACCAAAAGACATGACCGTATACTCATAAATCCCATATCTCGTGGTAAAGGCTGTCTTGGGTATATCTTGTTCTCGAATCTTCAGCTGGTGATATCCTGATCGAAGATCGATCTTGGAGAAAACTTTTGCTCCTTGTAGCTGGTCAAACAAATCATTGATCATTGGCAGAGGGTACTTGTTCTTGATCGTCACCTCATTCAACACACGATAATCTACAACCATTCTCAAGGATCCATCCTTCTTCTCAACTAGAAGCACTGGGGCTCCCCAAGGTGATGAACTCGGTCGAATATAACCTTTCTCCAATAATTCCTTAATCTGATTCTTAATTTCCTCCAGATCATTTGCGGGCATCCGGTACGGTCTCTTGGATATTGGTCCGGTGCCTGGTAACAATTCGATCAAAAACTCTATGTCCTGATCCGGTGGCATGCCGGGCAATTCCTCGGGGAATACATCGGGATAATCCTTCACAACTGGTACTTCCTCCTGAACAGCTCCCGAAAGAGAATTCACTTGAGTCCTCCTTGGCGTATGCCTCGCCACATACTTGATCCATTTCCCCTCTGGGGTGGTGAGAAGAATCGACTTACGGGCACAATCAATATTCCCTTCATACTTGGATAGCCAGTCCATGCCTAGAATTACGTCCAATCCTTGTGATTCTAGGATGATGATGTCTGTGGGGAAAACGTGTCTCCCTATGGTCAATGGCAACTGAAAACATCCCCGACTAGCCATATACTCTGCTCCTGGGGAACTCACTAACATAGGTGACTTAAGGGCTACGGTCGGCAACTTAAACTTATCCACAGACCCCCTTGATATGAATGAATGTGATGCACCAGTGTCAAAAAGAACAAGGGATGTAAATGAATTAATCAAGAACTTACCAACAACGGCATCAGGCTGGTCATAAACTTCCTCCACATTGACATGGTTCACCTGACCTCTGGTGAAAGGATTGGGCTTCTTTCCAGAGCTTCCATTTCCATTCCCGTTCTTCGCCTCGGGACACTCGGTGGCGTAGTGTCCGGTCTTCCCGCACTTGAAGCAGTTAATGTGGCTCAGATCCTTCTTTGCCGGTGTAGCGGGGTTGGACTGATGCTGATTGTTGTTTCCTCCGTTCCCATTGCCATTCCTATGTCCATTATGGTTGTGTCCATTACCTTCATGATGTGAATTTCCTCCATGGTTATGGTGAGTGTGTCCACCATACTTGCCGGATCCTGATCCATTATTTCCCGTGTATGGCGTATAGCGGGGCTTCTGCTGAACTCCAGAGTTGTACTTTCCCTGTCCGTACTTCCTCTTGTGATTCTCCACCTGCTGCTGCTTGCCTTCCAGAATGAGAGCCTTGTCGACGAACTCTTGATAATTGTTAAAAGTAGCCACAGTCAACTGAAGTCCCAGATCATCGTTTAGTCCCTCCAGAAATTTCTCCTGCTTACCGGCATCATCAGCCACGTCTCCGGGAGCATACCTGGATAACTTGCTGAATTCCTCCACATAATCACCAACATAACGATTTCCTTGGCGTAAGTTGCGGAACTCACGCTTATTCAGACTCATAGCTCCGGCTGAAACATGTGCGGTATGGAACGCCTGCTGGAACTGATCCCAAGTCACATTGGCTATGGGGAACGTGGTGGTGTAATTCTCCCACCACGAGGCTGCTGGTCCTTCCAGTTGATGTGCGGCAAAGTGCACCTTCTCAGCGTCAGTGCATCCCGTGGTGGTCAGCTCTCTTCCGATCTTGCGAAGCCAGTCATCTGCAACGATCGGCTCCGTGCTGCTAGAGAACACTGGTGGGTTCAACCTCAGGAAACGGGTAAGGTTGTCGACCGGGGGTGGTGGCGGTGGGTTGTTGTTGTTCCGGTCCTGATTCTGGATGAGTAGCTGCATGAGGGCATTCTGGTTCTGGATCAACTGGGTAAGTTCCGGTGGGAATTCCAGGTCACGTCTCAGAGGCATCTGTTAGGTTTAGAGTGTATGAGAAATTAGAATAGAATAAGGGCCTAATGAGAGAAATCACTGCCCATATGCTTATGATAGCAAGAAAACTTCAAATCAAGCAATTCACACAGATCACACCACACAAGCAAAAACCTATAGGTAAGGTCATATCCACAAGAGATATGATGTCTTCATACTACCGCAATCATTCGTTGGACTCAACTTGGTAGTGGTGGTCTGAACTAAATCTTCTCAAATGAAAGTCAACTCTAGCTTCTTCTTCTTCGTAATCAATGATGTCTTCATAGGTCATGGTCTCATCGGGCCGAGCAACTTGGTGATGGGGTTCAACAACTATTTTATTGAAGTGGAGAAGAGATAGAAATGAATAGAGAAGAGTATAGACCAACGGATATTTAAGGAAGTCGTAAAATAGAGTTTTCTTCCTACGGCTTTCCATTTCCTAGTGGTCGCGTCCTACAGTCAGCGTGTGCTCTGATACCATCTTGTAGCGACCCGACCCAAAATGGATCAAAGTCTCTGTGCTTAAGTGTCATCCCTGGATCGGTATGCTGACACACACAGTACTCGAGGAATTATAACAGAGTTCAATCACACTTTATTACATCGAAATCCTCAAAAGAGTATTTATTACAATAACATGGCCAAAGGCCATCTAAATAAAAATAACTACGGAAGCTTCAAAGGTAAATGAGTCCATCCAACTCCACGGCAAACTGAGTGCAGAACAACGACCTATCGCACCTTTAATCTTCGTCGGAAAAGTCTGCAACATGAGACGTTGCAGCCGTGTAGGTCAACACATGGAATATGCTGGCAATTTCACACCATATAATAATAATAAATGAAAAGACTATCTCTATATGCAAATATAGCTCGTGGAGGCTCTAAGTTTTATTTTGCATAAAGCTAATTTTACCCTACAACAAAGGAATAATTTTTTTACTACTAAATTAAAATGCCATTATTGAGAAGGTTCCTCCGACTCAATCCCAAAATTTCGAAGTTATTAGTAACCCAATAATTTCATTAAAAGGAGTGATGAGATCAACCAATAATTCACTTCTAGATACTCAAATTGTCCATAATCGGGGACACGGCTAATCATGATTAGTTTGCACACTCTGCAGAGGTTTGTGCACTTTTCCCCACAAGACTCGACCGCCTCCATGATCGGAAGATCGAGACATAGCCTTTCAGAAGCGTTTCCCCTTAACCCTGGGTAGACCGGTAGACCTACTTTCCCCTACATCAGCTAGTCTACCACGGAAAGAGGTCACACAACTTACTCAACTACGCCAGAGCCCATAATGCCTTGTGGCTGCACACGGAAGTTTCTAGGCATGAAATATCTTATGATCCCTTTGAGCCTGGGTGGCGGACCTAGGGTAATCACACGGGTACTCTGGGATTCCCCTTGGGCAAGCACTGGTTTCTCCAGGTGCCCCAAGCAATCCACCCAGATGTGTATTAAAGTTGCCACCTTAGGTTATCCCAAAATTATTAACTCTCGCAACTTGCATGGATCAGACATACCAATCCCCGTCTATGAGCATGGCTAAGCAATATATGACATAACGAATATTCCCGGGATGATCAAAGTCATAGGTTCCTGCCACATGAACTACAAAGCATAACCACATGTTCCCAATCCTACTCATGCAATCTTTGAGGGTGAAACTAATGCATAGTAAAAACTGGGTATTGAAACAAATATGATCAAAGTGTGAACTTGCCTTGCTGATGATCATTGAACTCTAAGGATTCGTGGTAGCAAGCTTCGCACTCCGGATGATCTAACGTAAGCAAGCAATAACATACGTAAGCATCCAAGCAAAGATCCAAAAAGAAAACAAATGAAAGACTTCGAGAAACTCCAAAACATCCAAATAAAGTTTCTGTACATAACATAATTTTTACAGTAGCAAAAATATGTATGTTTGGGTCTAACAGAAAGTACACGTTACGAGCTTCGATTTGCAAAAAGAATTACCTAAAACAGAGTTACGAAACTCGCATTACGGCCTAACGAAATTTGAATTCAGATCTGTTTGAATTCAAATTCTAAAACTTTAAAAAATATTTTTCGTTTGGTTATCTGGATAGAGGATATTTCTATGAAACAGTAAAAAAAAGAATCAACTAAAACGGATCTATAGATTAAAAGATATGAATTTCTGAAGATTGGGCATTTTTCTGGAAATCGATTACGGGATTCAATATGAGCTGCCACATGGCGCGCTGCTATAGGAAGATACCCCTTCGTTTTTTTTTTCATATCAGAGAGAGCAACCTATTGGATCAAGCGGATCGAAGGGAGAGGGCTCACCGGAGAGGAGATCCGTTCGCCGGAGTGCGGCGGCGGCTCTAGTTCGCCGGGATCTGGCGTCGGAGTTGGTTCCGGAGAGAGGCGAGTGTGGGACGGGGTAGACGGCGCCGGGGCGAATCCTAGACACAAGGCGGGGCTCCCAACTTCTTCCTGTAGCAACCAGGAGAAGCTGCCGGAGTTGGGGTAGCTCCGACAAGCAATTTCTCAAAGCAAGGAGCGACTCAGAGAGGGGTTTTCGGGGAGGGAAGTGAGGAGGAAGAATGGCATCGCGGGGGCCTATTTATAGGATCAGGGGAGGTCGGTATAGGTAAATCAAGGGGCTCAACATCATCATTAATGGCTGTTTTGTGCGTGTACATTTCGTGGCTCCGTTCAACCAACTAAAGCAATAACGCTGAGTTCTAATTCCCTGAATGGGTTATTGGTAACGCCCTCGACAAATTTCGTGTTGACTCCGGAGTGAAACGACAAAGAAATTAAGTGGGAGGAGGGGAGTAAGAGGTGGAGGCACCATGAGTGCAGTCTGTGTTCCTGTAAGGAACAGAGAGGAGGAAGAAGGAAGCTAGCGCATGCTATGGGCCTTAGTGGGAAATTTGGCCCGTGGCTGAGTGGTTTTTTTATAACAGAAACACTATGGCACCGAAAATACAAATAAATATAAGTCCAAAAATGCCAGAAAAATTCACATAATATTATGGTATTATATATGACCTAGTGAACATTTATCGGGTCTAAAATGCAAGTTTTCAAAAATAAACTTTTTGCTATGCTAATAAAATAAATTGCAAATAAAACTCAACAAATATATTTTGGTTCCAAATTCAATTTCCAATATTTTCCTTTTATTTTTGAAGAAGTCATTTTATCTTCTCTCTTTATTTTATTTTTTGATATAATGGAAATTAATTTTTGTGAAACCAAATTTGATCCTAATCCCAACTTCGAAAAAAAATATTCAAAATTGGTTTTTAGGGAAACTTCCAACTCTCTCTTTTGGTCCTTGAGTTGCTCAAAGTTACTTGGATCAAAAATCAAATAAAACAAATGGGGCAAAAATGCATAAATCATGGATGCATATGAATGATCTATTTATAAACATCCAAACTGAAAATTGGGATGTTACAAACCTACCCCCTTAAGATGTATCTCGCACTCGAGATTCGGGTTGGCTAGCAAAAATGTGTGGGTGGTCGTGTCGGAGATCTTCTTCTCGTTCCCAGGTGGCTTCTTCCTTAGTATGATGACTTCACTGAACCTTGTAAAACTTGATGACCTTGCTGCGGGTAACCCTGCTTGCAGTCTCTAGAATCTTGATGGGCTTCTCCTCATAGGTCAGATCACTATCCAACTGTATGGCCTCTAGTGGCACTGTATCTCTTAGAGGAATATCGGCCATCTCTGCATGGCACTTCTTCAACTGGGAAACGTGAAACACATCATGAACTCCTGACAAGGCTACTGGTAATTCCAACTTGTAGGCAACTTCACCCATGCATTCTAAAACTCTGTACGGCCCCACAAACCGTGGTGCTAACTTTCCTTTGACTCCAAATCGTTTAACTCCTCGAAGTGGTGACACACGCAGATATGCTCTATCTCCGACTTCATAGGTTATCTCCTTGTGTTTAGTATCGGCATAACTCTTCTGTTTGGACTGGGCTATCTTAAGTCTGTCACGGATGAACTTGACTTTCTCCTCCGAATCTCTGATTAAATCAGGCCCGAATAGTTTACGGTCTCCAACTGCATCCCACATCAATGGTGACCTGCACCTCCTTCCGTACAAAGCTTCGAAAGGGGCCATTTTCAAACTAGCTTGATAGCTATTGTTATATGAGAACTCTGCATAAGGCAAATTATCATCCCAACTAGATCCATAATCTAGCGCGCAAGCTCTCAACATCTCCTCCAGAATCTGATTGACTCTCTCGGTCTGCCCATCCGCCTGTGGATGAAAAGCTGTACTAAAGCAATAACGTTGATTTCTAATTCCCTGAATGGGTTATTGGTAACGCCCTTGACAAATTTCGTGTTGACTCCGGAGTGAAACGACAAAGAAATTAAGTGGGAGGAGGGGAGGAAGAGGTGGAGGCGCCATGAGTGCAGTCTCTGTTCCTGTAAGGAACAGAGAGGATGAAGAAGGAAGCTAGCGCATGCTATGGGCCTTAGTGGGAAATTTGGCCCGTGGCTGAGTGGTTTTTTTATAATAGAAACACTATGGCACCGAAAATACAAATAAATATAAGTCCAAAAATGCCAGAAAAATTCACATAATATTATGGTATTATATATGACCTTGTGAACATTTATCGGGTCTAAAATGCAATTTTTCAAAAATAATTTTTTTTGCTATGCTAATAAAATAAATTGCAAATAAAACTCAACAAATATATTTTGGTTCCAAATTCAATTTCCAATATTTTCCTTTTATTTTTGAAGATGTCATTCTATCTTCTCTCTTTATTTTTTTTGATATAATGGAAATGAATTTTTGTGAAACCAAATTTGATCCAAATCCCAACTTTGAAAAAATAATAATTCAAAATTGGTTTTTAGGGAAACTTCCAACTCTCTCTTTTAGTCCTTGAGTTGCTCAAAGTTCCTTGGATCAAAAATCAAATAATACAACTGGGGCAAAAATGCATAAATCATGGCTGCATATGAATGATCTATTTATAAACATCCAAACTGAAAATTGGGATGTTACAGCTGGGCATGCCCAGGAGCTCCGGTGGCAGCGAGCAGGCGCGGCAGGGCGACGGCTGCGCCGGCAAATGAAGGTGGGCGCGTGGCCAGGCGGCGGAGTGCAGGGCGGCGAGTCGCGAGGCGGTAGCGGGCGAGCGGCGGCGGCTGCAAAAGCCGGTCAGGCGCGAGCTCGCGGCCACGACGCAGCAGGGGGAGGGGAGGCCGGAGGCGGGGCGGCCGGCAGCCGGTAGCATACAGGAGGAGGGGCGCGCGGGCGCTCACGACATGCGCGGGTGACCATGGACGAGCGCAGGGAAGCGATGTGGCGGCGGCAAAAAGCAGCAGAGCAGTGGCATCACTTGCGGGCCGCGGTCAGGGGAAGGTCGGCATGTTGGGTTCTACGGTAGGGTGCATCGATTGCAAATTAAAATTTTCCTACGCGCAGAACAACCAAGAACATGCTACGGGAGATGGATCACAGTTTGTTACCACAAGACGCGCAGTGCCGTGCAGCGGAAGAAGAGTTGGGGCAGCGCGTCCGTGTGGATCGTCTTCTCCTTGTCCGATCTCCCTCGTACAGCCGGTCGTCGGTTCCCACATACAGGTTCGCCGGAGTGGCGCAAGTGCACCGCCTCTAATGGTATCCGTGCATGCAGGAGGAACGTCGTGCAGCGGACTGCTAGGTCTGATCACACTACCGGCGGCGAGTGGAGGTGTTGTAGGATCGAAAGTATGTCTAGAGGGGGGGGGGGGGGTGATTAGACTACTTGACCAAATAAAAACTTGACCTTTTCCAAATTTTAGTTCTTGGCAGATTTTAGCTATTTTAGGACAAGTCAAGCAATCATCACATAATTCAAGCAAGCATGCAAAGAGTATATTGGCAGTGGAAAGTAAAGCATGCAACTTGCAAGAATGTAAAGGGAAGGGTTTGGAGGATTCAAACGCAATTGGAGACACGGATGTTTTTCCCGTGGTTCGGATAGGTGGTGCTATCCTACATCCACGTTGATGGAGACTTCAACCGACGAAGAGTAACGGTTGCGCGAGTCCACGGAGGGCTCCACCCACGAAGGGTCCACGAAGTAGCAACCTTGTCTATCCCACCATGGCCATCGCCCACGAAGGACTTGCCTCACTAGCGGTAGATCTTCATGAAGTAGGCGATCTCCTTACCCTTACAAACTCCTTGGTTCAACTCCACAATCTTGTCGGAGGCTCCCAAGTGACACCTAGCCAATCTAGGAGACACCACTCTCCAAGAAGTAACAAACGGTGTGTTGATGATGAACTCCTTGCTCTTGTGCTTCAAATGATAGTCTCCCCAACACTCAACTCTCTCTCATAGGATTTGGGTCTGATGGAAAGAAGATTTGAGTGGAAAGCAACTTGGAGAAGGCTAGAGATCAAGATTCATATGGTAGGAATGGAATGTCTTGGTCTCAACACATGAGTAGGTGGTTCTCTCTCAGAACATATGAGTTGGAATGATGTATGTGTTCTGATGGATCTCTCTTCGAATGAAGAGGAGGTGGAGGGGTATATATAGCCTCCACACAAAATCCAACCGTTACACACAATCTACCAATCTCGGTGGGACCAAATAAATACACTCGGTTAGACCGAAAAGGTAAACCTAGTGACCGTTAGAGATTTTCGGTGGGACTGACATGCAACTCGGTAGGACCGATTCTGTTAGGGTTTGGGCATAATGTAATCTTGAAGGAAATATGCCCTAGAGGCAATAATAAAGTTATTATTTATTTCCTTATATCATGATAAATGTTTATTATTCATGCTAGAATTGTATTAACCGGAAACATAATACATGTGTGAATACATAGACCAACAGAATGTCACTAGTATGCCTCTACTTGACTAGCTCGTTAATCAAAGATGGTTATGTTTCCTAACCATGAACAAGGAGTTGTTATTTGATTAACGAGGTCACATCATTAGTAGAATGATCTGATTGACATGACCCATTCCATTAGCTTAGCACCCGATCGTTTAGTATGTTGCTATTGCTTTCTTCATGACTTATACATGTTCCTATAACTATGAGATTATGCAACTCCCGTTTGCCGGAGGAACACTTTGGGTACTACCAAACGTCACAACGTAACTGGGTGATTATAAAGGAGTATTACAGGTGTCTCCAATGGTAGATGTTGGGTTGGCGTATTTCGAGATTAGGGTTTGTCACTCCGATTGTCGGAGAGGTATCTCTGGGCCCTCTCGGTAATGCACATCACATAAGCCTTGCAAGCACTGCAACTAATATGTTAGTTGCTAGATGATGTATTACGGAACGAGTAAAGAGACTTGCCGGTAACGAGATTGAACTAGGTATTGGATACCGACGATCGAATCTCGGGCAAGTAACATACCGATGACAAAGGGAACAACGTATGTTGTTATGCGGTCTGACCGATAAAGATCTTCGCAGAATATGTAGGAGCCAATATGGGCATCCAGGTCCCGCTATTGGTTATTGACCGGAGACGTGTCTCGGTCATGTCTACATTGTTCTCGAACCGTAGGGTCCGCACGCTTAACGTTACGATGACAGTTATTATGAGTTTATGCATTTTGATGTACCGAAGGTTGTTCGGAGTCCCGGATGTGATCACGGACATGACGAGGAGTCTCGAAATGGTCGAGACGTAAAGATTGATATATTGGAAGCCTATGTTTGGACATCGGAAGTGTTCCGGGTGAAATCGGGATTTTACCGGAATACCGGGAGGGTTACCGGAACCCCCCGGGAGGCTAATGGGCCTATTGGGCCTTAGTGGAAAATAGAGAAGAGGCAGCCCACAGCCTAGCCGGCGCCCCCCCTTTCCACAAGTCCTAGTAGGACTAGGAAAGGTGGGCCGGCCACCTCTCTCTCTTTCCCCCTCCCGGGAATCCTAGTTGGACTAGGATTGGAGGGGGAGTCCTACTCCCGGTGGGAGTAGGACTCTCCTGCGCCCCCACCTTGGCCGGCCAGCCCCTCCTCCCTTGCTCCTTTATATACGGAGGCAGGGGACACCCCAAGACACACAAGTTGATCCTTGAGATCGTTCCTTAGCCGTGTGCGGTGCCCCCTGCCACCAAATTCCACCTCGATCGTACAGTTGTAGTGCTTAGGCGAAGCCCTGCGTCGGTAGTACATCAAGATCGTCATCACGCCGTCATGCTGACGGAACTCTTCCTCGACGCTTTGCTGGATCGGAGCCCGAGGAACGTCATCGAGCTGAACGTGTGCTAAGAACTCGGAGGTGCCGGAGTAACGGTGCTTGGATCGGTCGGATCGCGAAGAAGACGTACGACTACTTCCTCTACGTTGTGTGATCGCTTCCGCAGTCGGTCTGCGTTGGTACGTAGACAACACTCTCCCCTCTCGTTGCTGTGCATCACCATGATCTTGCGTGTGCGTAGGAAATTTTTTGAAATTACTGCGTTCCCCAACAGTGGCATCCGAGCCTAGGTTCTATGGTTTGATGTTATATGCACGAGTAGAACACAAGTGAGTTGTGGGCGATACAAGTCATACTGCCTACCAGCATGTCATACTTTGGTTCGGCGGTATTGTTGGTTGAGACGATCCGGACCAACCTTACGCATACTCTTATGCGAGACCGGTTCCCTCGACGTGCTTTGCACATAGATGGCTTGCGGAAGACTGTCTCTCCAACTTTAGTTGAACCAAGTGTGACTACGCCCGGTCCTTGAGAAGGTTAAAACGGAGTCTATTTGACGAACTATCGTTGTGGTTTTGATGCGTAGGTGAGATGAGTTCTTACTTAAAGCCCGTAGCAGCCACGTAAAACTTGCAACAACAAAGTAGAGGACGTCTAACTTGTTTTTGCAGGGTATGTTGTGATGTGATATGGTCAAGGCATGATGCTGATTTTATTGTATGAGATGATCATGTTTTGTAACTAAGTTATCGGCAACTGGCAGGAGCCATATGGTTGTCGCTTTATTGTATGCAATGCAATCGCGATGTAATGCTTTACTAGATTACTAAACGGTAGTAATAGTCGTGGAAGCATAAGATTGGCGAGACGACAACGATGCTACGATGGAGATCAAGGTGTCGCGCCGGTGACGATGGTGATCATGACGATGCTTCGGAGATGGAGATCACAAGCACAAGATGATGATGGCCATATCATATCACTTATATTGATTGCATGTGATGTTTATCCTTTTATGCATCTTATCTTGCTTTGATTGACGGTAGCATTATAAGATGATCTCTCACTAAATTATCAAGAAGTGTTCTCCCTGAGTATGCACCGTTGCCAAAGTTCGTCGTGCCCAGACACCACGTGATGATCGGGTGTGATAAGCTCTACGTCCATCTACAACGGGTGCAAGCCAGTTTTGCACACGCAGAATACTCAGGTTATACTTGACGAGCCTAGCATATGCAGATATGGCCTCGGAACACAGAGACCGAAAGGTCGAGCGTGAATCATATAGTAGATATGATCAACATGACGATGTTCACCATTGAAAACTACTCCATCTCACGTGATGATCGGTTATGGTTTAGTTGATTTGGATCACGTGATCACTTAGAAGATTAGAGGGATGTCTATCTAAGTGGGAGTTCCTAAGTAATTTGATTAACTGAACTTAAACTTATCATGAACTTAGTACCTGATAGTATCTTGCTTGTTTATGTTGCTTGTAGATAGATGGCTCGTGCTATTGTTCCGTTGAATTTTAATGCGTTCCTTGAGAAAGCAAAGTTGAAAGATGATGGTAGCAATTACACGGACTGGGTCCGTAACCTGAGGATTATCCTCATTGCTGCACAGAAGAATTACGTCCTGGAAGCACCGCTGGGTGACAGGCCTGCTGCTGGAGCAACGCCAGATGTTATGAACGTCTGGCAGAGCAAAGCTGATGACTACTCGATAGTTCAGTGTGCCATGCTTTACGGCTTAGAATCGGGACTTCAACGACGTTTTGAACGTCATGGAGCATATGAGATGTTCCAGGAGTTGAAGTTAATATTTCAAGCAAATGCCCGAATTGAGAGATATGAAGTCTCCAATAAGTTCTATAGCTGTAAGATGGAGGAGAACAGTTCTGTCAGTGAGCATATACTCAAAATGTCTGGGTATAATAATCACTTGATTCAGATGGGAGTTAATCTTCCAGATGACTGCGTCATTGACAGAATTCTCCAATCACTGCCACCAAGCTACAAGAGCTTTGTGATGAACTATAATATGCAAGGGATGAACAAGACTATTCCCGAGCTATTCGCAATGCTGAAAGCTGCGGAGGTAGAAATCAAAAAGGAGCATCAAGTGTTGATGGTTAACAAAACCACTAGTTTCAAGAAAAAAGGCAAAGGGAAGAAGAAGGGAAACTTCAAGAAGAACAGCAAACAAGTTGCTGCTCAGGAGAAGAAACCCAAGACTGGACCTAAGCCTAAAACTGAGTGCTTCTACTGCAAGCAGACTGGTCACTGGAAGCGGAACTGCCCCAAGTATTTGGCGGATAAGAAGGATGGCAAAGTGAGCAAAGGTATATGTGATATACATGTTATTGATGTGTACCTTACTAGAGCTCGCAGTAGCACCTGGGTATTTGATACTGGTTCTGTTGCTAATATTTGCAACTCGAAACAGGGACTACGGAATAAGCGGACACTAGCAAAGGACGAGGTGACGATGCGCGTGGGAAACGGTTCCAAAGTCGATGTGATCGCGGTCGGCACGCTAACCTCTACATCTACCTTCGGGATTAATATTAGACCTAAATAATTGTTATTTGGTGCCAGTGTTGAGCATGAACATTATATCTGGATCTTGTTTAATGCGAGACGGTTATTCATTTAAATCAGAGAATAATGGTTGTTCTATTTATATGGATAATATCTTTTATGGTCATGCACCTTTGAAGAGTGGTCTATTCTTGTTGAATCTCGAAGATAGTAATACACATATTCATAATGTAGAAGCCAAAAGATGCAAAGTTAATAATGATAGTGCAACTTATTTGTGGCACTGCCGTTTAGGTCATATCGGTGTAAAGCGCATGAAGAAACTCCATACTGATGGGCTTTTGGAATCACTTGATTATGAATCACTTGGTACTTGCGAACCGTGCCTCATAGGCAAGATGACTAAAACACCGTTCTCCGGTACTATGGAGAGAGCAACAGATTTGTTGGAAATCATACATACCGATGTATGTGGTCCGATGAATATTGAAGCTCGCGGCAGATATCGTTATTTTCTCACCTTCACAGATGATTTAAGCAGATATGGGTATATCTACTTAATGAAACATAAATCTGAAACATTTGAAAAGTTCAAAGAATTTCAGAGTGAAGTTGAAAATCATCGTAACAAGAAAATAAACTTTCTACGATCTGATCGTGGAGGAGAATATTTGAGTTACGAGTTTGGTGAACATTTGAAAAATTGTGGAATAGTTTCGCAACTCACGCCACCCGGAACACCACAGCGTAATGGTGTGTCCGAACGTCGTAATCGTACTTTACTAGATATGGTACGATCTATGATGTCTCTTACTGATTTACCACTATCGTTTTGGGGTTATGCTTTAGAGACGGCCGCATTCACGTTAAATAGGGCACCATCAAAATCCGTTGAGACGACGCCTTATGAACTATGGTTTGGCAAGAAACCAAAGTTGTCGTTTCTTAAAGTTTGGGGCTGCGATGCTTATGTGAAAAAGCTTCAACCTGATAAGCTCGAACCCAAAGCGGAGAAATGTGTCTTCATAGGATACCCAAAGGAAACTGTTGGGTATACCTTCTATCACAGATCCGAAGGCAAGACATTCGTTGCCAAGAATGGATCATTTCTAGAGAAGGAGTTTCTCTCGAAAGAAGTGAGTGGGAGGAAAGTAGAACTTGACGAGGTAACTGTACCTGCTCCCTTATTGGAAAATAGTACATCACAGAAAACTGTTTCTGCGACACCTATGCCAATCAGTGAGGAAGCTAATGATGATGATCATGAAGCTTCAGAACAAGATACTACTGAGCCACGTAGATCAACCAGAGTAAGATCCGCACCAGAGTGGTACGGTAATCCAGTTCTGGAAGTCATGATGCTAGATCATGATGAACCTACAAACTATGAAGAAGCGATGGTGAGCCCAGATTCCGCAAAGTGGCTTGAGGCCATGAAATCTGAGATGGGATCCATGTATGAAAACAAAGTATGGACTTTGGTTGACTTGCCCGATGATCGGCAAGCAATTGAGAATAAATGGATCTTCAAGAAAAAGACTGACGCTGACGGTAATATTACTGTCTATAAAGCTCGACTTGTCGCGAAAGGTTTTCGACAAGTTCAAGGGGTTGACTACGATGAGACTTTCTCACCCGTAGCGATGCTTAAATCTGTCAGAATCATGTTAGCAATTGCCGCATTTTATGATTATGAAATTTGGCAAATGGATGTAAAAACCGCATTCCTTAATGGATTTCTGGAAGAAGAGTTGTATATGATGCAACCAGAAGGTTTTGTCGATCCAAAAGGAGCTAACAAAGTATGCAAACTCCAGCGATCCATTTATGGACTGGTGCAAGCATCTCGGAGTTGGAATAAACGCTTTGATAGTGTGATCAAAGCATTTGGCTTTATACAGACTTTTGGAGAAGCCTGTATTTACAAGAAAGTGAGTGGGAGCTCTGTAGCATTTCTGATATTATATGTGGATGACATATTGCTAATTGGAAATGATATAGAATTTCTGGATAGCATAAAGGGATATTTGAATAAAAGTTTTTCGATGAAAGACCTCGGGGAAGCTGCATACATATTAGGCATAAAGATCTATAGAGATAGATCAAAACGCTTAATTGGATTTTCACAATGCACATACCTTGACAAAATTTTGAAGAAGTTCAAGATGGATCAAGCAAAGAAAGGGTTCTTGCCTGTGCTACAAGGTGTGAAGTTGAGTAAGACTCAATGCCCGACCACTGCAGAAGATAGAAAGAATATGAAAGATGTTCCCTATGCTTCAGCCATAGGCTCTATCATGTATGCAATGCTGTGTACCAGACCTGATGTGTGCCTTGCTATAAGTTTAGCAGGGAGGTACCAAAGTAATCCAGGGGTGGATCACTGGACAGCGGTCAAGAACATCCTGAAATACCTGAAAAGGACTAAGGATATGTTTCTCGTATATGGAGGTGACAAAGAGCTCACCGTAAGAGGTTACGTTGATGCAAGCTTTGACACTGATCCGGACGATTCTAAATCGCAAACCGGATACGTGTTTACTTTAAACGGTGGAGCTGTCAGTTGGTGCAGTTCTAAACAAAGCGTCGTAGCAGGATCTACATGTGAAGCGGAGTACATAGCTGCTTCGGAAGCAGCAAACGAAGGAGTCTGGATGAAGGAGTTCATATCCGATCTAGGTGTCATACCTAGTGCATCGGGTCCAATGAAAATCTTTTGTGACAATACTGGTGCAATTGCCTTAGCAAAGGAATCCAGATTTCACAAGAGGACCAAACACATCAAGAGACGCTTCAACTCCATCCGGGATTTAGTCCAGGTGGGAGACATAGAGATTTGCAAGATACATACGGATCTGAATGTTGCAGACCCGTTGACTAAGCCTCTTCCATGAGCAAAACATGATCAGCACCAAGGCTCCATGGGTGTTAGAATCATTGCTGTGTAATCTAGATTATTGACTCTAGTGCAAGTGGGAGACTGAAGGAAATATGCCCTAGAGGCAATAATAAAGTTATTATTTATTTCCTTATATCATGATAAATGTTTATTATTCATGCTAGAATTGTATTAACCGGAAACATAATACATGTGTGAATACATAGACCAACAGAATGTCACTAGTATGCCTCTACTTGACTAGCTCGTTAATCAAAGATGGTTATGTTTCCTAACCATGAACAAGGAGTTGTTATTTGATTAACGAGGTCACATCATTAGTAGAATGATCTGATTGACATGACCCATTCCATTAGCTTAGCACCCGATCGTTTAGTATGTTGCTATTGCTTTCTTCATGACTTATACATGTTCCTATAACTATGAGATTATGCAACTCCCGTTTGCCGGAGGAACACTTTGGGTACTACCAAACGTCACAACGTAACTGGGTGATTATAAAGGAGTATTACAGGTGTCTCCAATGGTAGATGTTGGGTTGGCGTATTTCGAGATTAGGGTTTGTCACTCCGATTGTCGGAGAGGTATCTCTGGGCCCTCTCGGTAATGCACATCACATAAGCCTTGCAAGCACTGCAACTAATATGTTAGTTGCTAGATGATGTATTACGGAACGAGTAAAGAGACTTGCCGGTAACGAGATTGAACTAGGTATTGGATACCGACGATCGAATCTCGGGCAAGTAACATACCGATGACAAAGGGAACAACGTATGTTGTTATGCGGTCTGACCGATAAAGATCTTCGCAGAATATGTAGGAGCCAATATGGGCATCCAGGTCCCGCTATTGGTTATTGACCAGAGACGTGTCTCGGTCATGTCTACATTGTTCTCGAACCGTAGGGTCCGCACGCTTAACGTTACGATGACAGTTATTATGAGTTTATGCATTTTGATGTACCGAAGGTTGTTCGGAGTCCCGGATGTGATCACGGACATGACAAGGAGTCTCGAAATGGTCGAGACGTAAAGATTGATATATTGGAAGCCTATGTTTGGACATCGGAAGTGTTCCGGGTGAAATCGGGATTTTACCGGAATACCGGGAGGGTTACCGGAACCCCCCGGGAGGCTAATGGGCCTATTGGGCCTTAGTGGAAAATAGAGAAGAGGCAGCCCACAGCCTAGCCGGCGCCCCCCCTTTCCACAAGTCCTAGTAGGACTAGGAAAGGTGGGCCGGCCACCTCTCTCTCTTTCCCCCTCCCGGGAATCCTAGTTGGACTAGGATTGGAGGGGGAGTCCTACTCCCGGTGGGAGTAGGACTCTCCTGCGCCCCCACCTTGGCCGGCCAGCCCCTCCTCCCTTGCTCCTTTATATACGGAGGCAGGGGACACCCCAAGACACACAAGTTGATCCTTGAGATCGTTCCTTAGCCGTGTGCGGTGCCCCCTGCCACCAAATTCCACCTCGATCGTACCGTTGTAGTGCTTAGGCGAAGCCCTGCGTCGGTAGTACATCAAGATCGTCATCACGCCGTCGTGCTGACGGAACTCTTCCTCGACGCTTTGCTGGATCGGAGCCCGAGGAACGTCATCGAGCTGAACATGTGCTAAGAACTCGGAGGTGCCGGAGTAACGGTGCTTGGATCGGTCGGATCGCGAAGAAGACGTACGACTACTTCCTCTACGTTGTGTGATCGCTTCCGCAGTCGGTCTGCGTTGGTACGTAGACAACACTCTCCCCTCTCGTTGCTGTGCATCACCATGATCTTGCGTGTGCGTAGGAAATTTTTTGAAATTACTGCGTTCCCCAACAAATCTCGGTGAGACCGATTACACAAACTCAGTGAGACCGAGTTTGGTAATAAGCTAACCAGAGAGTTGGTCAGGTGAACTCGGTGGGACCGATTTGCTCTTTCGGTGAGACCGAAAAGTTACAAAAGGGAAACACAGAGTTTACATTGCAATCTCGGTGGGACCGATTCGCTCTTTCGGTGAGACCGAAAAGTTACGAAAGGGAAATAGAGAGTTTGTAACCCCTTCTCGGTGAGACCGAGATCCCTATCGGTAGGACCGAATTGCTAGGGTTTGGCAGTGGCTTATGACATATGAAACTTGGTGGCGCCGGATAGATAGAATCGGTATGACCGAGTTTGGCTTAGGGTTTAGGTCATTTGTGGATATGGGAAAGTAGCTGAGGATTTTGGATCATATCATTAAGCACATGAAGCAAGAGGCTCATTAAGCAACACCTCATCCCTCCTTGATAGTATTGGCTTTTCCTAAAGACTCAATGTGATCTTGGATCACTAAAATATAAAATGAAGAGTCTTGAACTTTTGAGCTTGAGCCAATCCTTTGTCCTTAGCATTTTGAGGGTTCCACTTTCACATCCATGCCATGCCAATCATTGAGCTTTCCTGAAATAATCATCTTGGAATAGCATTAGCTCAATGAGCTATATGTTGTTATGAATTACCAAAACCACCTAGGGATAGTTGCACTTTCAATCTCCCCCTTTTTGGTAATTGATGACAACATATAGATCAAAGCTTCAACAAATGATAATAAGCATGAAATATATCGTCGCTTTGAGAAGTATGTGAAAAGTAAGAGCTCCCCCTAAATTTGTGCATATTTAAAATTTGCTTTGGACTGCAAATGCACAAAGAGTTAGAGTCATGGGTTACTCTTCCATGTCACATACATCTTGGTGGAGCGCTTAAAATGATAAGAATGAAATACATGCACTCATCACCAAGAATAGTGAGTGATCACATAAGATAGATAGGATAAAAATAGCATTAAGCAAACATTAAGTGTAGCTTATGATCAAACACATGATCATCGATGTCTCACACAGATAATGACGTAGTATCTCAAGCACTCAAAAGCAAACAAAGTTCGAAGAACCACCGAATAAAACTAGAGAGAATAAAAGCAACAATCTCTCTCAAAGCCTATGATCTATACATTTTCTCCCCCTTTGGCAACAAGTTACCAAAAAGTTCCTAGAGAATGCATAGTGCTAAGTCGACACTCAGGCTTGATCTTCAGGTGGTGGTGGAGTCCGGATCACTCCAAGTACGAAGGCTTCAATAGATGCTGAAGTAGATGCTGGAACTGAAGTAGATGCTGGAGTTGGAGCTGATGCTACGGCTGGAGATGAGGCGGTTGCCCTTGTGTCAGGAACTGGCACTGCAGACGACATCGGAGCTCGGGGCACTCTGGCAAAGGCATCAGTTGTAGTCTTGCCTCTCCTCTCCTGCATGTCATCCTGGAGCTGCTCCACTGCAGACTGAATCTCTGTCACTTTGACATCCAAGTCATAGAACTTTTGTTCCATGATCCTTTCTAAGCTTGCCTGGTTTTGAGTTAGGGTGGCTAGTCCTTGCTCAATCCGCAGGGTGGATGCAATCAAGTAACCAAGCTGCTCTTGTTTGGTTTTCAGGAAATACTCAGATGCCTCCGCTTGAGTAGGCATCTTGGCAGCTTTCTCCTTCCTAGCCTTCGCCTTCTTGGCTTGTGCTTGGGCAGATGATGGCTCATTCTCAGTCATGACCACTTGGTTATCTTCAAAGGCTGGACGGATAGGCAGGTGTTCCTTGTCCAAGAGGTATATGCCCGTGCCCATCTTGGAGTTGATGAGCTCCTGAATCTGTGGGGCATATCCACAGCTCCTCTTCTGGTCTGCTGCGGTCCTCTTAATGGTCTCTACCATTAGGCTCATCACCTTGAATTTCTGAGGCACGTCAAAGATATGAAGCAAATTGATCGCGTGGCCTCTGATCATCTTGTGATCTCTAGACTCGGGCAATAAGGTGTGCCTTAGTATCCAGTTGATAGTGGGCAGCCCTGATAGAAGATAGTGTACTGAGCCAAACTTGAAAGTGTCAAGTGCTTCATTTGGAATTTCCTTATACATGTTGGACATAGAGTAGTGGTCCATCTTCTTCTTAGCATAAACGTCCAAGTCATCTGCTTGCTCCTCTGGGGCATTTATCAGCTGAGCCCATTCAGCAACTGTGGACTGGTACCTCGCACCCTCTGACATCCAAATTATCCTACCATCTGGATAAAAATGGGCTGTGGAGTAGAACTGCATGATGAGTTCCTCGTTCCACTTTGTGAGCTTCTGCCCAACAAAGTCCTCTACTCCACATGCCTTGAAGCTGTCCTGCACTCCAGGGAAGTACTCTTCGTTATCCTTGATATATTGCCAATCGACCCATCTCATGTCACAGACAATGGGCTTCTTGTCTAACAACACTGTCTCATAGAAGTCTTGCTGCTCCTTGGTATGAAACCTGTAGTCCACTGCAGTCCTTCTCCTTGAAGCATACGGGTCTGCTTCTCTCCACTTCCGGAGCCCTGAATCTCTCCTGAGTTTCATATCCTCAGCCACAGGATGAGCATCGTTGTGGTCTGGGATCTTGGGCTTGAGCTTTCTGAGGACATTCTCTTCCTCTTCTTCTGTAGCTTCAGGCACTGGGGCCTTGTTCTTCTCAGCAGCTGGGATGCTTCTTGTATTCCTCTTTGGCTTGGGCTTTGGAGCAGGCTTGGCCTTGGAAGCAGCTCCCCCTGACCTTATGGCATCACCCATCAGCTTGGGTGCTTTTGGTGCTAGTGCAGCCACCTCTTCTTCTTCCTCCTCATCTTCCATGATGGAAGCTTTGCCAAGCACTCTGGCTACAGTTTTCTTCACCCTTTCTTTCCTCTTCTTGCCCTCAGCAGCAACTGGCTCAATGGGAGTGGGCTTCTCAGTTGAAGCTCTTGCCTTGGACATAGGTTGCCTGCCTGCTGGCCTTTTGAACTTCAACCCTGGCTTTGTACCTTGTGCTAGCTCAACTCTCTTGGAGGTTGCTTCCTCTTCTGCCACATAATCCTCATCTTCTGAGTCTGAGGTTCTCTTCTTTCTCTGTCGTGTGGTAGCCTTAGGCAGATTGCTAGGGGTGCTCCTGCTGCCATCATCTGAGGAACATGAGGGACTAGTGCCCTCACTCAGCTGCACTTGCTGTTCTGACAGGTTCTGGCTATCGCTTTGGTCTGACACTACTAGGAAAAGGCCTACTAATGGCGCACCAGTTTTGCCTACTAATGGCGCATCACTGGTGCGCCATTACTAGCACGCCATTAGTATCTGGTATACTAATGGCGCACCACTGGTGTGCCATTAGTATAGGCCACGGTGCGCCATTAGTATAGGCCACACGCGCGCCATTAGTATAGGCCACGGTGCGCCATTAGTATTTTTGAATTTTGAAGGCGGGAAAATAGTAGTGGCGCACCGTCTAACCCCCACCGTGCGCCATTAGTATTTTTGAATTTTGAATTTGGATCTGGATCGTGATTTTTTTGCCCATTTTTTGCTAGTTTTTTTGCTCGTTTTTGGCACGATATTATTTCAAATTTTGTTCCTGTTTTTGGATCTTGTACGTTCTTTTGCCGTGTTCTTTTGCCGGAGAGGAGTTCGCCGGAGAGGAGGAGGAGGAGGTCACCAGAGAGGCGCTCGCCTACATCGCCGGAGAGGAGGAGGAGGTCGCCGGAGAGGAGTTCACCGAAGCATCGGAGAAGAGGAAGGAGAAACCATGAGGGAATGGGAGGAGAGGAGGGAGGAGGAGCTCACCGGAGAGGAGGGAGGAGAAACCGTGAGGGGAGGAGAGGAGAGGAGGGAGGAGGAGGTTCCCGGAGAGGAGGAGGTCGCCGGAGAGGAGGAGGTCGCCGGAGAGGAGGAGGAGGAGGTCGCCGGAGAGGAGGAGGAGGAGGTCGCCGGAGAGGAGGAGGAGGAGGTCGCCGGAGAGGAGAAGGAGGTCGCCGGAGAGGAGGAGATGGAGTGGAGGAGAGGAGAGGAGGAGATGGAATGGAGGAGAGGTGGAGTGGAGGAGGTGCGCCTAGCCATGTATACGACATAGTAATGGCGCACCGTGGCCAGGTGCGCCATTAGTAACTCTTTTTATTTTTATTTTTTTGACTTATTTTGAATTTTGAAGGCGGGAAGATACTAATGGCGCACCGTGGGCAGGTGCGCCATTAGTAACTTTTTATTTTTATTTTTTTGACTTATTTTGAATTTTGAAGGCGGGAAGATACTAATGTCGCACCGTGGGCAGGTGCGCCATTAGTAACTTTTTTTATTTTGTTGACTTATTTTGAATTTTGAAGGCGGGAAGATACTAATGGCGCACCATGGGCTGGTGCGCCATTAGTAAATTTGATTTTTTTTTAAATTTTTTTTAACTCCAGATCTTAAAAGCCCCGTATCTTTTTTTCTGTTAGGTTTTTGAGGATTTTGAAAATGTTTAACGGGTTCCCCCGTTAAATTTGGATGTAACTTTTCGAGTAGATGATTTTTCATATAAAAAACTTTTTCATCCGAGTTAGTATGCAAAAGTTATGCCCATTTTTACAAATTCTCGAGAGATTTTGCAAATGAAGTCGAAATTCATATTTGCAAATTTTCCCAACAACTAGACCACATATCACATGGGAAACTTATTTTCTTTTTTTTTTTTTGACATTTTCATCATTTTCTTTTATTTTTTTTAAAACTGAAAAGGCGATCCAAGGGGGGGGGTGTGCATTCGGTGGAAGTGGTGGCCAAGGTACTAATGGCGCACCGTGGCATGGTGCGCCATTACTAGTTCAACTAGTAATGGCGCACCATGCCACGGTGCGCCATTAGTAGTTTTGAAAAAAAATTAAAAAATTTCAAATTTTTTTTTACTAATGGCGCACCGTGGATGTGGTGCGCCATTACTAGTTGAACTAGTAATGGCGCACCACATCCGCGGTGCGCCATTAGTAGTTTTGAAAAAAAATTTAATTTTTTTTTACTAATGGCCTACCGTGGATGTGGTGCGCCATTAGTATTTGGACACTAATGGCGTACCAACACATGGTGCGCCATTAGTATATAGTAATGGCGCACCACATGTCTGGTGCGCAATTAGTGTCAATTCCATCTATAGCCCTTTTCCTAGTAGTGTGACATGATGCAAACTTTGACTGCTGACCCTATGAATAGGTTATAGATGAGATAGAGTAGATGAGCATCACAAAATGCAGAGATTTTTGCAAAAGAATAATTCAAAAACTTAGTTTTAGTTTCCCACTGAAAGCATATCGGATCTACCGATTTTTAAACTCGGTAATACCGAAGCAGTTTTGGAACCTAAACTAGTGAACTCGGTCAGACCGAGTCACAGTTCGGTGGCACCGAGACTACTAGGGTTTCACAGAATTCCAAAATCGGTCACACCGATAAGTAATTCTCGGTCAGACCGAGTCTCACTTGTGCAATAGCATAAGCCAAATCGGTGGGACCGAGTTTTTCAACTTGGTGGGTCCGAGATGGTTTCGGCGGAAACCTAACCCTAAAATTTTCGAATTAAACCTAATCTATGAGTTCATTGACTGGACAGGAGTTTATCAAACATGGCAAGAATCATGATGATCACAATGTGCTAGGAATCGGATTGGAGAATAGCACAAAGATCGAGTCCATACCCTAGTGCGGTGGAGACTCGCTACGGCGGCAACGGCGGGGTAGAATTCCCGTTGACGGCGACGGAGACCAGCGACAGGAGGCTGCTGGCGGCGAGGAGACGATCCGGAGACCAAGTTGGCAGAGTAGGCTATCGCGCGGGCGAAGGTGTTCGGAGAAATTTCCAAATTTTTGCCCGTGACTATATATAGCCCGACCCTGTTGGTGTGACCGAGTGGAACAACTCTATGGCACCAAGATGCATAATTGCGAGCAGTTACTGCAACTCGGTGTGACCAAAAAGTTCAAATCGGTTGCACCGAGATCGAAAACCTAGATCAACTTAATGATCTCGGTAGGACCAAAAGTGGGGAATCGGTCAGACCGAGAATCACAACGAGGTTTTGGAAGTTTATGTCTATGACGAATCGGGGACTCCGAGCGCTCCTCACACAGAGTGGTTCGAATCTGATTTGATCAAATTTTGTGATGTAGCATGAATAGAGTTTGAGACGAGAACAACATAGATAGCTAGAGGAGGTTCTTAGGCATTCTTGTCCATCCACTTGGCAGAAAGAAATAAAGCCAAACAATCAAATCAACAAGTGGATGCCCTCGAATGAGTAAAATATGCAACCAACATGCTCACACAATAAGATGGCAAATGAAATATGTGACAAAGCATGCACAACCAATTCTAGCATCTATCAAGCAATTTGCGATGACTAGGTCATCTATATATGAGTATATTGACTTAGGAGTCAAGTGAGAACACTTGATCATAGGTCATACTCATTGTTTAAGCTCAAGTGGGGTTACCACTTTTACATAAAGCATTGTTGTGTTCACATCTTTAGAGTTGCTCTAGCTCAAGTCATAGAGTAAAGCTCCCCCTAGATGTGATATCCCCCCTAAGAGGGATGAACTAACCTTGGGTTTTGTCGATGATGACTTCATGTAGATGTTGAAGATGTGGATGCTCAATGTTGATGTAGATCACTTGGAGCTATCCATTTGAGTGAATTGCACTTTCAATACCTACATGGGTTAGTCCCACAAGGAACAAACAAGGATATCCATAGACATAGAGTGATGCACACACAAGATGATGTCCATGAAAACTTTTAGGTTACCTTGTCCCTTGTCTTACCAACAAGAGGGTTTGTGACTCCTTGAACTAGTGCAAGATGTGGAAGTTGATTGCACTTGTTCTTGCCAAAATGATAAGAGTGAAGTATCTTGGCGGAGTCACCCTCAAGAACTCTCTAGTTCTTCTTCTTTTGGATCCACATCATCTTGATGGGAATCCTTGGAGTTGTAGTCGTACTTTACGAAGTGGAACTTGAAGTAGTCTTGGGAATCCACTTGACTAAGGTCTTAGGAGCTTCTTCAAATGCATCAATTTCCTCTTGAAGCTTGTCCTTGCCTTTTTGCTTGTAGTCTTGTGGTGGAAGATCATCTTGAGCTTGTGTCCCCTTGAAGGAAGTATCATACTTCTCTTGTTGAGGAACAAACTTTGTCTTGGGGTATTGATCTTCTTCCCACTCAACTCCATTGGCATTGAACTTTCGTTCAAAACCAACACCTTGATTCTTCCGGTGCATTCCTTGCTTGCGCACAATTTCCTTGAATTGCTTACTCCCGGCAAGGCTTTTGTACACTCCTTTCTCTATAATTCCCTTCAATAAGCTATTTTCTTGCTCAAGTGTAACTTGGCTAAGAGAATCATTAGTGGAATCAAGAGAACTACTAGAAGCAACAATATTGGATTTAGCATGATCATTGTTACTACTAGAGGAAGAATCTTTCTTGTTCTTGTTACTAGATTTGACTTAAGGCATGTAAGTGGATAAGAGTAAACGCTTGGCAATGTAAGAAGAACTTTTCTTGCGGAGATCATCATTGATTGCTTTTAAAAACTCATGCTCTTGCTCAAGATTGAGCTTTTCAAAGCGTAACTTCTCATGAGCTCTTAAAAGTTCTCGATGATCTTCGAAGATAGTTTCATGAGCTAACTTAAGAGTGTTTAGTTCTTTAGTTAGAGCCTCAATCTTCTCCATATCATTGTCATTCGTTTTATCTTGATTAGCATGGTTAATTGACGTTTCATCATAGTATTCATCACTAGAGTTGTCAACAAGCAAATCATCATCACCTAGCAAGTCATCTTCATCATTATTAAAATCAACATACTCAGGGTGTGTTACCTTAGGACCTTTGGCCATGAAGCATCTTCCAATTCCTTCATTTGGTGAATCAAATATATCGTAGGAGTTGGATGACACAAGTGCTAGACCGGCAACACCTTCATCTTGAGTATCTTCAGAGTCGGAGTGATAACTTCTCTCGGAGTGGCTGTCGGAGTCGGAGCCGGATACCCATTCACCAACATGAGCTTGATGTCTTCGTTTTGTGTAGCTCCTTGATGATTTTTCCTTCCTTTCCGAATCCTTGCTTCTCCGTGAGTACCTTCGTTCATAACGATCATCTCTACTCCTTCTCTCTCTTGGTGGTGAATCTTTGTTTCTTCTTTTTGGAGAATCTTCTCTTCTCTTGTAGGGAGCTGTACACTCATTGGAATAGTGTCCGGGTCTTCCACAATTGTAGCAGTTTCGCTCTCGACTAGAAGATCTTTTGTCATTGTAGGACCTTGACTTGAAGCTTCTATCTTTGTTTCTACTCTTGTAGAACTTGTTGAAGTTCTTCACCATTAAGCTCAATTCTTCGTTGAAGTTTTCTCTCACTTGATGATGTAGGGGCTTCACATGAGGCTTTGTAGGCACCACTTGATTTGTTGTGAAGTTCCTCTTTATCCTTAAGTGACATCTCATGAGTAACAATTCTTTCAATCACTTCCGTTGGCTTGAGATCTTTGTAATTGGGCATCATTTGGATCAACGTGCACACGGTATCATATCTTCCATCCAAGGCTCTTAGAATCTTCTTGATGATGAATCTATCGGTCATCTCTTCACTTCCCAAGCCGGCAATCTCATTTGTGATGAGAGCAAGCCTAGAGTACATTTCAGCGACACCTTCACCATCCTTCATTTTGAACTTGTCAAGTTGACTTTGAAGCACATCCAACTTGGATTCCTTGACGGAGTCGGTACCTTCGTGCATATCAATCAAAGTGTCCCAAATTTCCTTTGCATTCTCAAGACGGCTGATTTTGTTGAATTCTTCAGGGCACAATCCGTTGAAGAGAATATCACAAGCTTGAGCATTGTATTGCAACATCTTCAACTCATCCGCGGTAGCTTCACGGTTCGGTTCTCTCCCATTAAAGAAGTCACCTTGCAAACCAACACACACAATAGCCCAAACGGCGGGGTTATGTCCAAGAATATGCATTTTCATTTTATGCTTCCAACTAGCAAAATTAGTACCATCAATGTAAGGACCTCTACGGTGATAATTTCCCTCGCTAGACGCCATACTCTCCTAGGTTGTGAAACCAAGGCTATGACCACCAAAAGCTATGGAGATCAAAGCAAATGGAGACCAAAGCTCTGATACCACTTGTAGGATCGAAAGTATGTCTAGAGGGGGGGGGGTGATTAGACTACTTGACCAAATAAAAACTTGACCTTTTCCCAATTTTAGTTCTTGGCAGATTTTACCTATTTTAGGACAAGTCAAGCAATCATCACATAATTCAAGCAAGCATGCAAAGAGTATATTGGCAGCGGAAAGTAAAGCATGCAACTTGCAAGAATGTAAAGGGAAGGGTTTGGAGGATTCAAACGCAATTGGAGACACAGATGTTTTTCCCGTGGTTTGGATAGGTGGTGCTATCCTACATCCACGTTGATGGAGACTTCAACCCACGAAGGGTAACGGTTGCGCGAGTCCATGGAGGGCTCCACCCACGAAGGGTCCACGAAGTAGCAACCTTGTCTATCCCACCATGGCCATCGCCCATGAAGGACTTGCCTCACTAGCGGTAGATCTTCACGAAGTAGGCGATCTCCTTGCCCTTACAAACTCCTTGGTTCAACTCCACAATCTTGTCTGAGGCTCCCAAGTGACACCTAGCCAATCTAGGAGACACCACTCTCCAAGAAGTAACAAACGGTGTGTTGATGATGAACTCCTTGCTCTTGTGCTTCAAATGATAGTCTCCCCAACACTCAACTCTCTCTCATAGGATTTGGATCTGATGGAAAGAAGATTTGAGTGGAAAGCAACTTGGGGAAGGCTAGAGATCAAGATTCATATGCTAGGAATGGAATGTCTTGGTCTCAACACATGAGTAGGTGGTTCTCTCTCAGAACATATGAGTTGGAATGATGTATGTGTTCTGATGGCTCTCTTTCTTCGAATGAAGAGGAGGTGGAGGGGTATATATAGCCTCCACACAAAATCCAACCGTTACACACAATCTACCAATCTCGGTGGGATCGAATAAATAAACTCGGTCAGACCGAAAAGGTAAACCTAGTGACCATTAGAGATTTTCGGTGGGACTGACATGCAACTTGGTAGGACCGATTCTGTTAGGGATTGGGCATAACGTAATCTCGGTGAGACCGATTACACAAACTCAGTGAGACCAAGTTTGGTAATAAGCTAACCAGAGAGTTGGTCAGGTGAACTCGGTGGGACCGATTTGCTCTTTCGGTGAGACCGAAAAGTTACAAAAGGGAAACACAGAGTTTACATTGCAATCTCGGTGGGACCGAAAAGTTACGAAAGGTAAACAGAGAGTTTGCAACCCCATCTCGGTGAGACCGAGATCCCTATCGGTAGGACCGAATTGCTAGGGTTTGGCAGTGGCTTATGACATATGAAACTCGGTGGCGCCGGATAGATAGAATCGGTATGACCGAGTTTGGCTTAGGGTTTAGGTCATTTGTGGATATGGGAAAGTAGCTGAGGATTTTGGAGCATATCATTAAGCACATGAAGCAAGAGGCTCATTAAGCAACACCTCATCCCTCCTTGATAGTATTGGCTTTTCCTAAAGACTCAATGTGATCTTGGATCACTAAAATATAAAATGAAGAGTCTTGAGCTTTTGAGCTTGAGCCAATCCTTTGTCCTTAGCATTTTGAGGGTTCCACTTTCACATCCATGCCATGCCAATCATTGAGCTTTCCTGAAATAATCATCTTGGAATAGCATTAGCTCAATGAGCTATATGTTGTTATGAATTACCAAAACCACCTAGGGATAGTTGCACTTTCAGGTGTCTATTCGCAACACATGCAAACCCTAGTGATAGCGCCGAAGCGATCAATCGCGTGAGTGTGCGGCACCTCCACTTTATATAGGTGTCCGTCATGGGCTAAACACCTTGGGACTCGTACGGACCCTAAAGCCCATAAGTCTACTCGGCCACAATCCGAATACGGCTCGGATCACATCCGACCAGTGTCCTCGTATCCGACCTCGTAGGTCCTTCCCTTAAGCGTGCCACCCCTTAGGTTCAAGCCGGCTTGGTCGCAGTTCGGATCACCTCCGAACTGCACAGTTCGTAGCGGCCTCTAGCAAGGCATGCCGAACACCAAACAGACTATGAAGCTGGTTAGGTGAACATGTACATCATACTTCCATTCCTTTTGCGACACGATACATGTTGTCGGGCTCAAGGCGAGTCCGTCATCCTTGTGCTAGCCCGACCTCTTTCTCATTCTAGTGATGCCGACCACAAACCGGATTATCTCATAATCCTTGTCACATGGCCATGCTTATCCTGGTCGGATCACACGAGGGGCCCAGAGTATATCTCTCCTGATCGGAGGGGCAAATCCCATCTTGCTCGACCACGTCTCGCAGCATGGTTCTGGACAAACCCGAAACCTACCTTTATAACTACCCAGTTACGGAGTAGCATTTGGTCGGCCCAAAGCAAGTCTGTCACCATCCCGAGTACATGCATCAGCTCAAGTCTTAGGACGTAGAGAATATGTTGTAGTAGAGACTCACCGATGACATATCGCTGCGTCTCATAGTTGGGTCTATCTGACTCGGACCTTATCTCAACTCGGAACCGACTACGTCGAATCCGACCAGATCCTTCCAAGTCCATATTATCCGGTTAGCATCCAATGCTCCATGGCTAGTGAGACCAAGCCATCGGCTGTGTCATATGCTAGTGTAGTTGGCTGCGCGTCCACACAGCCCTTTCGACTAGGGACCTTTTAGCACAGTCATCATACAATGCATAGTCCCACAAACAAGTCACGTACTTGCTGATACACATCATTGATAATGTCCAAGGACTATGTTTATTCATAAACACACAGGAAATATCATCATACATGATTGCCTCTAGGGCATATCTCCAACAGTCTCCCACTTGCACTAGAGTCAACGGATCCACAACATTTGCATCCTCATAGCTCTAACGTGCCCCTCATGCTTGGGTTATGGAAGTGGCTTAGTCAACGGATCCACAACATTTGCATCCGTGTGAATTTTCCATAACTCTACATCACCACTCTTTACGATCTTTCGTATCAAGTGATATTTCCGATCTATGCGTCTGACCTTGTGGTGATTCCTCGGCTCCTTGGCTTGTGCGATGGCACCCGAATTATCACAATAAAGGTCCAACGGCTTTACCGAGGCTGGGAAAATACCAAGATCATCCAGAAAGTTCTGGACCCAAACACCTTCCTTTACAGCTTCACAAGTCGCAATGTATTCGGCTTCTGTAGTAGAATCGGCCACCGTATCTTGCTTGGAACTCATCCAGCTCACTGCTCCTCCGTTCATGATGTACACGAATCCGGACTGTGATCGACAATCATCTCTGTCGGTTTGGAAACTAGCATCGGCGTAACCCCTTACAACGAGCTCTTCCTCACCTCCATAAACTAGGAACATCTCTTTAGTCCTTTTCAGGTACTTCAAAATAGTCTTTACCGCTGCCTAGTGACTCTCACCTGGGTTGGCCTGGTATCTACTTGTTAGGCTTATTGCAAAAGCAACATCGTGCTGCGTACATATCATGTCATACATGATGGATCCGATTGCCGAGGCATACGGAATCCTACTCATCCTGCTTCGCTCATCAGATGTCGTAGGACTCTGAGTCTCGCTTAGCCTTATACCATGTGAGAGTGGCAAGAACCCTTTCTTTGCCTCACTCATGCGGAACCGCTTCAACACTTTATCTATGTACGTGCTCTGGCTTAAGCCGAGCAGCCTCCTTGATCTATCTCTGTAGATCTTAATGCCTAAAATGTACAGTGCCTCACCAAGGTCCTTCATCGAAAACTTGCCATTCAATGACTCCTTGACCGAGTTCAGCATTGAAACATCATTTCTGATCAGTAGTATGTTATCCACATACAAGATCAAAAACACTATCGAGCTCCCACTTAACTTCTTGTATAAACAAGAGTCCTCTTCGCTTTTGATGAAGCCAAAACCAGTGACGACCTCATCAAAACGAATGTTCCAGCTCTGAGATGCTTGCCTCAACCCATAAATGGATCTCTTGAGCTTGCATACATTACTAGTGCTAGTCAGATCGACAAAACCCTCGGGCTGTATCATATACACGTCCTCGGTTTATCTTCCGTGAAGGAAAGCCGTTTTGACATCCATCTGCCATATCTCGTAATCAAAATATGCAGCTATAGCTAGTATGATCCTCACCGACTTCAGCATCGCTACTGGTGAGTAAGTCTCGTCATAGTCAATTCCTTGAACTTGTCCATAACCCTTAGCGACAAGATGAGCTTTGTGGATCTGAACATTTCCATCCACATCGGTTTTATTATTAAAGACCCATTTGCAATCAATGGCTGTTACGCCAGGCAGCGGATCAACCAAGTCCCAAACTTGATTCTCATCCATGGACTTTAACTCGGATCTCATGGCCTCTAGCCATGCCTCGGAATCTCGGCTCACCATCGCTTCCGCATACGTGGCCGGCTCGTCACTTTCTAGCAACAATACATCACACACTCTGCACAATCTTTACGACCTCCGTGGTTCCGGTGCCGCTTCCACTATGGGTTCCCTGACTGACTCCGTTATGATCTCATCACCAGCCGAGTCGTCCCCGAGTTGCCCTCAAATTTCTTTGAGTTGGACCATCCTCCCACTGGCCTCCCTACCGAGAAACTCTTTCTCAAGGAAAACCCCGTTCCGAGCAACAAACACTTTGTTCTCTTCCCGGTTGTAGAAGCTATATCCCAAGGTTTCCCTCGGATATCCCACGAATATGCATTTATCCGACTTGGGTGTTAGCTTATCTGACATAAGTTTCTTGACAAATGCTTCACAACCCCAAATCTTTAGAAAAGACAAACTGGGACTCTTCCCGGTCCACATCTCATGTGGTGTCTTGTCTACAGATTTTGATGGTACCCTGTTAAGTGTGAAAGCTGCAGTTTCTAGAGCGTATCCCCAGAATGACAAGGTTAAATCCGACTTGGTCACCATAGATCGAACCATGTCCAACAAGGTACGATTCCTCCGTTCCGATACACCATTTCTCTCTGGCGTACCCGGAGGTGTGAGCTGAGGTACTATATCTCTGCTTTTCAGATGATCATCAAACTCCTGGCTCATGTACTCACCTCCACGATCAGATCATAGAAGTTTTATAGTCTTGCCGAGCTGATTCTCAACCTCGTTTTGAAAATCTTTGAACTTTTCAAAAGTCTCTGACTTGTGCTGCATCAAATAGATATATCCATATCTACTCAAGTCATCGCTAAAATTCACGAAGTACTGATAGCCACCTCTGGCAGTTGTGCTCATTGGTCCACACACATCACTGTGTATTAGTTCCAACAGCTCGGATGCCCTCTCACAACTCTTTGCGAAAGGAGACTTAGTCATCTTGCCGAGCAAGCATGATTCGCATGTCTCGAACGACCCAAAGTCGGCCGAAGTTAGGAGCCCATCATCATGTAGCTTCTTCATGCGTTTCAGACTAATGTGTCCAAGCCGACAATGCCAGAAGTATGTCGGATTTATCTCATTAGGCTTATGCCTCTTTACATTCACGTTATAGACCGGTTCCTGTTCTAGATTCAATATAAATAACCCATCAACAATGGGTGCATAGACGTGGAACATACCATTCAAATAAATCAAACAACCATTGTCCTTTAAATTGAATTCATAACCCTGACTCATCAAGCATGAGGCAGAAATAATGTTCTGACTAAGTGCAAGAATGTAATAACAATTATTCAATTCCAAAATAAATCCAGAAGGAAGCTGGAGCTGCATCGTGCCGACCTCCAACGCATCAACTCTTGCTTTGTTGCCGATCCTGATGTCAATCTCCCCTTGCGCCACATGCCTAGTTCTTACCAGCCCCTGCATCGAGTTGCAAATGTGAACAACCGATCCGGTATCAAATACCCAAGAGCTGCTAGGTATGTCAGCAAGGTAAATGTCTATAACATATGCAACAAGTGTACCTTTGCCTGAAGCAACATTCCTGGCCTTCTTGCCATGCTCTGCAAGCCACTTGCTCCAGTTCCTCTTCTAGTGACCAGTTTCCTTGCAACGATAGCAAGTGGTCTTTGAGTCCGGTCCAGACTTTGGCGCAGTGGCGGAGGTTACCGTCGCCGTGCCCTTTGCCTTAGCATTTTTATTGGACCAACTCTTCTTGAACTTAGCCGATTTCTGCACCATCAACACTTGATGTATGCCTTTCTTAATATCCCGCTCTGCCACTTTGAGCATCCCATGCAATTCAGTGAGCTTCTTATCCATGCCATGCATATGATAGTTCGAGATGAACGTCCCATAGCTGGGCGGAAGAGAACCCAGAACTGCATCAGTAGCCAGCTCATCCAAGAGCGGGAAGCCCAACCGATCCAAAGCTTGCACATACCCGATCATCTTGATCACATGCAGGATCAGTGGATCACCTTCCTTCAGCTTACAATCCATCAAGGATCGCCAGACATCGAACCTTTCGGTCCTAGCCTGCACCTGAAACATGTTCTTAAGACTCTCGATCATATCGAAAGCCCCAACGTCTTTGAAATGCTGCTGCAAATCGGGCTCCATAAAAGCCAACACGAGGCAGCTGATCTCATTCGATTCATCAACGAGTTTCTGGTAGGCATTCTTGGTTGTGGTACTAGCATTATCAGCAGGTTCCTCTGGAAGCAGATCCTCTAGAACATGTTCCTTTTTATCATGCTTGAGAACAATTCTCAAATTTCTATACCAGGTGGTAAAGTTTGTTCCATTCAGTTTATCCTTTTCTAGAATTGATTTCAATGCAAAGTTGGGTTGAGCATGTCGGTGTTCTGGGAATGGGGGTCCCCAGACTTGCCTTCCTGCGGCCCATGGCGTGGCTTTGCTGGCAGGTCTGTACGGCCCATCATCGTCAACAAGGCATTCAGGACCCTCGCGAGGCGGACAACGCAAGACCTCCTCAGGAGCGGCCTCACCAGGCTGCCTTGCGAGGAGTGGAGATATCAAGGCGAGGCGAACCTCGCAAGGCTCACATGACGTGAGCCATGACGATCGACACCAGGCGGGCGCCAGGCGGGCGCCAGCGCGCGCAGTGTCCTTGTTTCCTCTTTGGTGCCAAGGGGGGCAAGCACAGGCACGGAGTACCAAGGCATCAGGCAAAGGTTTCCATATCGGTGCAACGAGACCAAGACCAGAAGGACGGCAGGACGGAGGTCACCATGGAGCCCAGGACGGCATCACCACCAGAACCTTTGGCAGGCGAAGACCACCTTTTGTCAGGACAGCTTGTACTAGCTGCCCCCTTTCAAAATGGGCCGCCATTGTTGGCTCCTTTCCCACTCAATATTTGGGGAGAGGACCAGTGCCTATATAAGTAGAACTAGCCACCACCGTAGAGGGGGACGGATTCAGAGGCATCTCACCCTGACCCTTAGCACACCAAGCACAAGAACACCTCAACCCCAGGAGGTTGTTCTTCCCCTTGTACTGTTCTTCATCAGCCCAAGAGGCAATCCACCACCACCACACTGGAGTAGGGTATTACACCACAACGGTGGCCCAAACTAGTATAAACCTTGTGTCTTTGTGTTGTGAGTGCGCCGAGTTTGTCCGCGAGACCTTAGCGAGTTAGGGCGTAGATCGGCAGGAGGGAAAGAACTTCGCGCGCACCCCAGAGTTCGAACCTCAAGGGTCTGCCGGAACCCGTGATCCGACATTTGGCATGCCAGGTAGGGGTGCGCCGTAGCTTACCTTCTGTTGGTCGGCGCTCCATCGTCTCCATGGCAGACGCTCTCCGTGCTCGAGCTGAACGCCGGGCTTCCCTCACAGCCCGCGTTGCTCAGACGGCTCCCGTCGACGATCCACCTCGTCGTTCCCCATCGCCTTCCGCCAACGCCGCAACCGGCCCGGCGGGGAACGAGCAGCAAGCATCTTCACTGCACCGATCGGTGCGGCAGGACAGTCGCACCGCCACCCCATCGCTGACCCCGGCCGGTTCCTCGTCCCACGCACGTCGCGCTCCCATGGATGCACAGGCCGTGCTCCTCATGGCGAACGAGCTCCCGCACTACCGCCCGATCGATGACCTCTACGAGGACTGGCTCGACCGCGTCGCCGAGCTCGTCCGCGCCATAGGGGGCTCCCCGGCGCCATCCTCCTCTCTGCCTCACCCTCCTCTAGCCACAGGCGACGTGGCTCGTGGAGCGCCTCTGCCACCGCTGCCCAAAGACGGTGCCTTGGCGCCAAGGGGCGCGGCCCCACGGCGCGATCCCCCACGCCCGGTGCCCGCTCGTGAAGAGAGAAGCTGCCAAGAGATTCCTCGGCCGCGAGAAGCTGCACCTGCGCTCCCCATGCCGCCTCGCCAAGCCCGCGAGCCACCCACGGCGGCGGCGCGCGGGCCTCATCAAGTCGAAGCTCTACCTCCGATACGGGCCCCGACGACCATGGCCGGCTGCCGGGCCTTCCCTCCCGAGCTGCGTAGCGTCGCGTGGCCGGGCAAGTTCAAGCCGGATCTGCCTCCTTGCTATGACGGCACCCCGACCCCGTGGAGTTCTTGTAGCTCTACGAGCTGAGCATCAAAGCAGCCAACGGCGACGGGAATGTCATGGCGAACTGGTTTCCTATGGCTCTCAAGGATGGTGCCCGCTCCTGGCTCTTGAACCTGCCGCACGGCTCAATCTCCTCCTGGGACACTCATGACCGCCCGCCGGCCGCGGGTGACCTGCACTGCATCAAGCAACAACCGGGAGAGACCCTCCAGAAGTACATCCAGCGCTTCAACAACACTCGCCTCAAGATCCCCAAGGTTACGGACGAGGCCATCATCTCCGCGTTCTCTGACGGCGTCCGCGACATCAAGATGAAAGAGGAGCTCGCTATTCATGAGGACCTGAGCACATCTCAGGAGCTGTTCAACCTGGCGACCAAGTGCGCAAGGGCTGAGGAGGGGCACCTTTCCCTCCTCGAGCTGCCAGCTGCGGGCACAGAGGAGAAGAAGGCCGAAGCCAATGACGTGAAGCGCAAAGAAGCAGCCATGCTCGCAGCGGAGCCGGACACCAAGCGAGGCAGAGACCAACCCGAGTCGTCCAAGAACAGCCGACCATTCTGCGCCTTCCACAACCTGAACACCCACAACACCAGTGATTGTCAAGAACTCAGAGTCATTCGTGAAGGAAGCTTCGGTTGACACCCCGAGCGCAGCGACCGGGGCTATGGCCGAGGAGGAGGACGTGGAGGCGGACGCTGGGACGACCGTGGTCCGCGCCAGGAGTGGCGCGACATGCCTCGCGAGGACCTCTGGCAGGATCATCATCGCGAGGACCGCTGGCAGGATCATCGTCGCGAGGGCTCCTAGAGGGACCAGCCTCGTGAGGATCGGCCTCAAGGAAACGCCGGTCTTCCCCCGCTGCCGCCACCGCCAAGAAGGAATGACGACCACCATCAAGACGAGGGGGCTGGTGCTTCCAGGAGCCGCGTGCAATCGCCTGCATCTTGCGCGGCGCACAGGCCCCAGCCTCGTAGTGTAGATTCAAACAGTTCGCTCATGAGGTGAATGTAGTCCTCCCCAAGCTCGAGGCCACACGCCCGCTCAGGTGGTCCCAGTGTGCCATCACCTTCAGCTCGGCAGATCAGCTCAAATGCGCAGCCACCGCTGGCGCCCTCCCGATGCTTTGTTCACCAGTCATCAGCAACATGCAAGTTACCAAGACCCTCATCGACGGCGGCGCAGGGCTCAACGTCCTGTCCATCTACACGTTCGACAACCTCCAAGTGCCAGATGAGTAGCTTCAGCCTACCAAGCCTTTCTCAAGAGAGACCGACGATTCCACCACACCGATAGGGCTGGTCCGCCTCCCTGTCACCTTTGGGGAACGCAAGAACTACCGCACCAAGCTCATCGACTTCGAGGTCGCGACATCCGTCTGCCATACAACACCATCCTCGGATATCCAGCCCTGGCCAAGTTCATGGCGGTGACACACCATGGTTACAACGTCTTGAAGATGCCAGGAAGCGGCGGAATCATCACGGTCCCGTGCGAAGAGAGGGATGCGGTTTGCTCTCTCGAGCGCGCCTTCCAAGCTGCCGCAATCGACGACCCCAACAGCAAGAGCGAGGATCCTCCTGAGGCCATCCCCAAGAAGAAGAAGCACTTGCACCGTGCCGGACCTCAGGAGGGTGCCGTCGTGGCTGGAACCTAGTCAGGATCAGCACCCTCTCCAGGGGCGCCTCCCTCCGTCGCATAGGAAGGTGCACCCAGCGCCCTCCCCGGGCAGGGCTCGGGGGCTCTCTTCTAGAGGGCCTCAGACCTTGCCAACATCGTGAGGGAGGCGCTCGGGCACCAATTGGAGGCGTGCTTCGCGACACGTTTGCTTCAGGAGAACACAGGGCAAGGAGCGCCCACCGCTCAGGAGTTCATCACCAAGATCACTCAGGAACTGCAAGACGCAAGGGCCATGTGCGGCGACCGCAGCTCATGAGGCGCAACTCCCCATCCAGGCGAGGATGCCGGGCTGCGCGTCTGCGTCGACGTACCAGGGCTCAACAGGGCCGCATCTCAGGAGTTTTTCTGGCCTTCGCGCATGGGCCGTTGCGAGGGTCCACCACACGGCTATGTTCGCATGCCCTTCGGCTTGCTGAGTGTGTCGTTAGCCTATCAGCGCAACCTGCAGTGTGTCTCGGCGTGTCAGCAGGCCAGGCACCACGCCGTTCTGGCAGAGATGGAGACGGTCCTTAGGGAACCACCTAAGCCCCCAGAGCCTCCTGAGGCTCAGGGCCCCGGTGGCTCGTGAGGAATGACCCCTTTGCCGCATGCCTTCAACTGCACCAACTCTCCTTTGTCGACAGAACTAGCTGACATTTTCCAAGTTCGTTTAGCTGGGAGTGCCTCTCGAGCTGCATTATTCCCAGGCTGCGCGGGTCCATCCCTATGGCATGTATCTCTTTTGCTTATGCCGTTAGTTTACCATGTTGGGCGTGCCCCTCGGGCTGCATCATCCCCAAGCCGCTCGGGCCTGACCCGGTGGCATGTATCTTTCCGCATTTACCCAAGCTGAATTGCCTTCCATGCTTGATCTGCCCTATTACCATGTGCCACGGGTCCGCCCCTCTATTATGCAATTCGCTCGCACGTTAAAAGGGGGGATCCTGAGCATCGCGACTCAGGAGCTCTTACTAGCTCTCCAGCCCTCACCCCCTGGCCTTGACCATGGCATCGCGACCTGGCATACCAGTGGCGGCTGAGCTCGCTCGAGGGCTGGGACCTGAGGACGTAGAGCGCTTGCACCTAACCATCACACATGAATGCACAACTATCAAGGATTCAAGACCAGGCGCAACCCGCCTTGAGGTAGGGCCTCGTGAGTCCCGCGCTGGCTCATGAGTGCCCAGATACACCTCACAGCCCTACTGTGCAAGGCACGTGTCAGGGCGGGGCTGTACATGCCCCGGGAGCTCCTCCTGGAGGGGCCCCCTCCCACGCACAAGTGGAAGCACCATGCTCCACGCTAGCCGTCGACACTGCCAAGGAGCGGCTATGCCCGTGCACAAGTGGAAGCACTATGCTCCGTGCTGGTGATAAACAACTAAGAGCGACTCCACGGTCGTACCAACCTCAGGGAGCCCCAGAGCTCAACGTCCGGCCACACCGTAATGCCTCCCCTTGGGAGAGCCGCGCGAGGGGGCTAGACACGGGGGCTGTGCTTGGGTCACGCCCAAGCGTACGCCACCTAACCAGGCCTCCCGGGCCAGGGGACTGTGCTCGGGTCACGCCCAAGCGCAAGCCGCTCAAACAGGTCTCCCTCAGGAGGCGATAGCCGCTGCATCTCAGTACGACCCCAACTTTTACTATGGATATCAGCCAGGCCAGCCATGGCCATATACCAACTTAGGCCAAAAGTCTAAGCTCGGGGGAGTATGTATTTCTCATCGACATTACATTTATGTTCACACACTCATTGCTAGATGTCGGTGCTTATACTTTTTCATTGTATCATCCATCCTAGTATATTTTCCTTTTATGCTTTCTTCTTGTGTGTTTGTTAAACCTTAATAAAAACCAATTTTTTAGTTGTAGCTTTTAATTAGTTTACTTTCCATGCTTGTAGTAGTAATTAAAAAGAAAACCCAAAAAGATTTCCTGTTCTTCTTTTGCTTGTTGGGAGCTCTCCCGTGTAAATAGTTTTATTCCTTTTCTTTTCTTTGGGGGTCAATAGGATAAGACCATAATTAAATTGTTGAAGTGGCTCTTATATGCATTATTGTTGATTTGACAAAAGAGCCCATATTGCCTTGTCTTCTCCTGTTTATTGAATGCTTTGTTGGAAATATGCCCTAGAGGCAATAATAAATTAGTTATTATTATATTATATTTCATTGTTCATGATAATCATTTATTATCCATGCTAGAATTGTATTGATAGGAAACTCAGATACATGTGTGGATACATAGACAACACCATGTCCCTAGTAAGCCTCTAGTTGGCTAGCTCGTTGATCAATAGATGGTTACGGTTTCCTGACCATGGACATTGGATGTCGTTGATAAAGGGATCACATCATTAGGAGAATGATGTGATGGACAAGACCCAATCCTAAGCCTAGCACAAGATCGTGTAGTTCGTATGCTAAAGCTTTTCTAATGTCAAGTATCATTTCCTTAGACCATGAGATTGTGCAACTCCTGGATACCGTAGGAGTGCTTTGGGTGTGCCAAACGTCACAACGTAACTGGGTGGCTCTAAAGGTGCACTACGGGTATCTCCGAAAGTGTGTATTGGATTGGCACGAATCGAGACTGGGATTTGTCACTCCGTGTAACGGAGAGGTATCTCTGGGCCCACTCGGTAGGACATCATCATAATGTGCACAATGTGACCAAGGAGTTGATCAAGGGATGATGTGTAGAGAGACTTGCCGGTAACGAGATTGAACAAGGTATCGGGATACCGACGATCGAATCTCGGGCAAGTATCGTACCGATAGACAAAGGGAATTGTATACGGGATTGATTGAATCCTTGACATCGTGGTTCATCCGATGAGATCATCGTGGAGCATGTGGGAGCCAACATGGCTATCCAGATCCCACTGTTGGTTATTGACCGGAGAGTTGTCTCGGACATGTCTGCATGACTCCCGAGCCCGTAGGGTCTACACACTTAAGGTTCGATGACGCTAGGGTTATAGGGAATAGATGTACGTGGTTACCGAATGTTGTTCGGAGTCCCGAATGAGATCTTGGACGTCACGAGGAGTTCCGGAATGGTCCAGAGGTAAAGATTTATATATGGGAAGTCATCATACGGTCACCGGAATAATTCGGGGGGTTACCGGTATTGTACCGGGACCACCGAAGGGGTTCCGGGGGTCCACCGGGAGGGTCCACCTGCCTCGGAGGGCCCTATGGGCTGTGTGTGGAGAGGGACCAGCCCCTTAGTGGGCTGGGCGCCTCCCCCCTTAGGGCCCATGCGCCTAGGGTTTGGGGGAATCCTAAAGGGGGGTGCCCCCTAGCCTTGGGGGCAAGGCAACCCCCCTGGCCGCCGCCCCCTCCTCAGATTGGATCTGAGGGGGCCACCCCCCTCTCCCTTGCCCCTATATATATGTGGGGGGTGGGAGGGCAGCCGCACCCAAGTTCTGGCGCAGCCCTCCCTCTCTCCCAAGTCCTCCTCGTCTCCCGCGATGCTTGGCGAAGCCCTGCAGGATTGCCACGCTCCTCCTTCACCACCACACCGCCGTGCTGCTGCTGGATGGAGTCTTCCCCAACCTCTCCTTCTCCCCTTGCTGGATCAAGGCGTTGGAGACGTCACCGGGCTGCATGTGTGTTGAACACGGAGGCGCCGTTGTTCGGCGCTTAGATCGGAATCAACCGCGATCTGAATTGCTGCGAGTACGACTCCTTCATCCGCGTTCTTGCAACGCTTCCGCTTAGCGATCTACAAGGGTATGTAGATGCACTCCCCTTCACCTTGTTGCCAGATTACTCCATAGATTGATATTGGTGATGCATAGAAAATTTTAAATTTCTGCTACGATCCCCAACAGTGGCATCATGAGCTTGGACTATGCGTAGTTTCTATGCACGTGTAGAACACAAGTTGTTGTGGGCGTCGATTTTGTCAATTTACTTGCCGTTACTAGTCTTATCTTGATTCGGCGTCATCGTGGGATGAAGCAGCCCAGACCGACCTTACACGTACTCTTACATGAGACAGGTTCCACCGACTGACATGCACTAGTTGCATAAGGTGGCTAGCGGGTGTCTGTCTCTCCCACTTTAGTCAGATCGGATTCGATGAAAAGGGTCCTTATGAAGGGTAAATAGAAATTGGCATATCACGTTGTGGTTTTGGCATAGGTAAGAAACGTTCTTGCTAGAAACCTATAGCAGCCACGTAAAAACTTGCAACAACAATTAGAGGACGTCTAACTTGTTTTTGCAGCATGTGTCGTGTGATGTGATATGGCCAAAAGGATGTGATGAATGATATATGTGATGTATGAGATTGGACATGTTCTTGTAATAGGAATCACGACTTGCATGTCGATGAGTATGACAACCGGCAGGAGCCATAGGAGTTGTCTTAATTTATTTATGACCTGCGTGTCAACATAAACGTCATGTAATTACTTTACTTTATTGCTAAAGTGTTAGCCATAGTAGTAGAAGTAATAGATGAAGAGACAACTTCAAGAAGACACGATGATGGAGATCATGGTGTCATGCCGGTGACAATGATGATCATGGAGCCCCGAAGATGGAGATCAAAAGGAGCAAATGATATTGGCCATATCATGTCACTATTTGATTGCATGTGATGTTTATCATGTTTTACATCTTATTTCCTTAGAACGACGGTAGCTTAAATAAGATGATCCCTCGTAATAATTTCAAGAAAGTGTTCCCCCTAATTGTGCACCGTTGCGAAGGTTCATTGTTTCGAAGCACCACATGATGATCGGGTGTGATAGATTCTAACGTTCGAATACAACGGGTGTAAGCCAGATTTACACACGCAATACACTTTGGTTGACTTGACGAGCCTAGCATGTACAAACATGGCCTCGGAACACGGAAGACCGAAAGGTCGAGCATGAGTCGTATAGAATATACAATCAACATGAAGATGTTCACCGATGTTTACTAGTCCGTCTCACGTGATGATCGGACACGGCCTAGTTGACTCGGATCATGTTTCACTTAGATGACTCCCGAGCCCATAGAGTCTACCACTTAAGGTTCGATGATGCTAGGGTTATAGGGAATAGATGTACGTGGTTACCGAATGTTGTTTGGAGTCTCGGATGAGATCTCGGACGTCACGAGGAGTTCCGGAATGGTCCGGAGGTAAATATTTATATATGGGAAGTCATCATACGGTCACCGGAATAATTCGGGGGGTTACCGGTATTGTACCGGGACCACCGAAGGGGTTCCGGGGGTCCACCTACCCCGGAGGGCCCTAGGGGCTGTGTGTGGAGAGGGACCAGCCCTTAGTGGGCTGGGCACCTCCCCCTTAGGGCCCATGCGCCTAGGGTTTGGGGGAACCCTAAAGGGGGGCGCCCCCTTGCCTTGGGGGACAAGGCAACCCCCCTGACCGCCGCCCCCTCCTCAGATTGGATCTGAGGGGGCCGCCCCCCTCTACCTTGCCCCTATATATATGTGGGGGGTGGGAGGGCAGTCGCACCCAAGTTCTGGTGTAGCCCTCCCCCTCTCCCAAGTCCTCCTCCTCTCCCGCGGTGCTTGGCGAAGCCCTGCAGGATTGCCACGCTCCTCCTTCACCACCACGCCATCGTGCTGCTGCTGGATGGAGTCTTCCCCAACCTCTCCTTCTCCCCTTGCTGGATCAAGGCGTGGGAGACGTCACCGGGCTGCACGTGTGTTGAACGTGGAGGCACCGTTGTTCGGCGCTTAGATCGGAATCAACCGCGATCTGAATCGCTGCGAGTACGACTCCTTCATCCGCGTTCTTGCAACGCTTCCGCTTAGCGATCTACAAGGGTATGTAGATGCACTCCCCTTCCCCTCGTTGCTAGATTACTCCATAGATTGATCTTGGTGATGCGTAGAAAATTTTAAATTTCTGCTACGATCCCCAACATGCTTGCAGATTCCAGCTTAGTCCAGTGCACGTGCACTATTATTATTATTCACATCGTTCGGTCGTGCAAGTGAAAGGCAATTATGATGATATATGATGGACTGACTGCGATGAGAAAAGCTGGTATGAACTCGACCTCTTTTGTTTTTGTAAATATGATTAGTTAATCGTTCTTGATTCTGCCTATTATGAATAAACATGTTTGCAATGACAACTAGAGATCATAGTTTCTTGTGCCATGCTTGATTAGCTAGGAGCTTATAATGGTTTACCTTGCGTGCCAACATGCTATTAAAATGGTTGTGATGTGGTATGGTAAGGTGGTATCCTCCTCTGAGTGATTAAAGTGACTTGACTTGGCGCATGTTCACGCATGTAGTTGAAACAAAATCAACATAGCCTTCATGATATTTATGTTCATGGTGGATTATATCCTACTCATGCTTGCATTCGGTGTTGATTAATTTTAATGCATGTTCATAACTGTTGTCGCTCTCTAGCTGGTCGCTTCCTAGTCTTTTGCTAGCCTTCACCTGTACTAAGCGGGAATACTGCTTGTGCATCCAACTCCATAAACCCCAAAGTTATTCCATATGAGTCCACCATACCTACCTATATACGGTATCTACCTACCGTTCCAAGTAAATTTGTATGTGCCAAGCTCTAAACCTTCAAATAAATATCCTGTTTTTTATGCTCGAATAGCTCATGTATCAACTAGGGCTGTCCGTATCTTCCATGTTAGGCGGGTTATTCTCAAGAGGAGTGGAGTCCGCTCCTCACTCATGAGAAAGTGGCTGGTCACCGGGATGCCCAGTCCCATGCTTTATGCAAACTAAATCGAAATAATTGCAAACAAAACTCCGCTTGGGACTCTTGTTAGTTGGAGGCACTCGTTGTTTCGAGCAAGCCATGGATTGATGCTTGTTGGTGGAAGGGGGAGTATAAACTTTACCATTCTATTTGGGAACCGCCTATACTGTGTGTAGCATGGAAGATATTGCCATCTCTTGGTTGTTATGTTGACAATGAAAGTATACCGCTCAAAATATTATTCATCTCTATTTCAAAACTGAGCTGTGGCACCTCTACAAATCCTTGCTTCCCTCTGCGAAGGGCCTATCTATTTACTTTTATGCTGAGTCATCATCCTCTTATTAAAAAGCACCAGTTGGAGAGCACCGCTGTCATTTGCATTCATTACTGTTAGTTTACATTGCGTATGACTTGACTAGATCTCTTTTACCATGAATTACAATGTCTATTTAGTCCTTGATCTTTAAAGGTGCTCTGCATTTATGTTTTGCGGTCGCAGAAAGGGCTAGCGAGATACCATCTTGTTATATCATATTATGATTGTTTTGAGAAAGTGTTGTCATCCGAGATTTATTATTATTGCTCGCTTGTTGATTATGCCATTGATATGAGTAAACTTGAGACCTAAGCGTTATTGTGAATGTGGTTAGTTATAATCTTTGCTGAAAACTTGAATGCTGGCTTTACATATTTACAACAACAAGAGCAAACAGAGCTTGTAAAAGTTTTTCTTTATCACTTTCAGTTTATCAACTGAATTGCTTGAGGACAAGCAAAGGTTTAAGCTTGGGGGAGTTGATACATCTCCGTTGTATCTACTTTTCCAAACACTTTTGCCCTTGTTTTGGACTCTAACTTGCATGATTTGAATGGAACTAACCCGGACTGACGCTGTTTTCAGCAGAATTACCATGGTGTTATTTATGCGCAGAAACAAAAGTTCTCGGAATGACCTGAAACTTCACGGAACAAATTTTCGGAAAATATAAAAAATCCTTGCAAAAGATGAAGGCCAAGGGGCCCACCACCTATCCACGAGGGTGGGGGCGCCCCCCTACATCGTGGGCCCCCTGGAGCTCCTCCGACCTCAACTCCAACTCTATATATTTGGTTTCGGGGAGATAAAAATCAGAGAGAAGAATTCATCGCGTTTTACGATACGGAGCCTCCGCCAAGCCCTAAAACCTCTCGGGAGGGCTGATCTGGAGTCCGTTCAGGGCTCCGGAGAGGGGAATCCGTCGCCATCGTCATCATCAACCATCCTCCATCACCAATTTCATGATGCTCACCGCCGTGCGTGAGTAATTCCATCATAGGCTTGCTGGACGGTGATGGGTTGGATGGGATCTATCATGTAATCAAGTTAGTTTTGTTAGGTTTTGATCCCTAGTATCCACTATGTTCTGAGACTGATGTTGCTATGACTTTGTTATGCTTAATGCTTGTTAGTAGGGCCCGAGGGCCATGATTTCAGATCTGAACCTATTATGTTTTCATCAATATATGAGAGTTCTTGATCCTATCTTGCAAGTCTATAGTCACCTATTATGTGTTATGATTCGTTAATCCCGAAGTGATAATAATCAGGATACTTACCGGTGATGACCGTAGTTTGAGGAGTTCATGTATTCAGTATGTGTTAATGCTTTGTTCCGGTACTCTATTAAAAGTAGGCCTTAATATCCCTTAGTTTCCGTAACGACCCCGCTGCCACGGGAGGGTAGGACAAAATATGTCATGCAAGTTCTTTTCCATAAGCACGTATGACTATATTCGGAATACATGCCTACATTACATTGATGAACTTGAGCTAGTTCTATGTCACCCTAGGTTATGACTGTTACATGATGAACCGCATCCGGCATAATTCTCCATCACCGATCCATTGCCTACGAGCTTTCCATATATTGTTCTTCGTCTATTTACTTTTCTGTTGCTATTGCTATCATCACTACAAAATACCAAAACATTACTTTTGCTACCGTTACCTTTTGCTACCGTTACCACTACTATCATATCATCTTGCTACTAAATACTTTGCTCCAGATACTAAGTTTCCAGGTGTGGTTGAATTGACAAGTCAGCTGCTAATACTTGAGAATATTCTTTGGCTCCCCTTGTGTCGAATCAATAAATTTGGGTTGAATACTCTACCCTGAAAAACTGTTGCGATCCCCTATACTTGTGGGTTATCACCAGCCCGCGCGCATCAAAGGTCGCCCTGGAAGCAATGAATTGCTCCCAGTCCTTGCGATGGAACAAAGGGAGAAAGGCGCTCGGCGGGTACTCTTGGTTGTCCCCAACCAAGAGACGCAGAACCGCAGTGAGCTCGTCATCAGGTAGGGCCACCGGGCTCAGGCGAGCCTTGTCTGCTTCATCTCCAAGCTTCTACAAGGGGCACGTGCACGCCTTGAGTGGATCAACGCGCAGCGTCAAGAATTCCCTCAGGAGCATAACCCCAGTCATCTTGGCCGCCTTCGCATTGCCCGGATTCAAATCGGTCTGCATCTGCTCCAGCACCGATGACGCCCGCTCATCAGTAAGATCCACACGGGGCCACCCCTTGTCATACTGGGGCGCCTCCGCCGGCAGCGCCAGGCGCGGGTGGGCGCACTTAGCATCCATCATGACCCATTTTACCCAAGTGTTGTCGGCTCTCTTCCCGGTGCTCGAGATTGTGTTGGCCTTGCCGGATGCGACAAAGTTGGCGCACCCGGAGACGTGTCCATCACTGACACGAAGGAAGAAGAAGTGGCGTAGAAGCGCCACAGACGGCATCACGCCCAGGTATGCTTTGCAATAGTAGGCGAAGATGGACAGGAGAAGGATAGAGTTGGGATGGAGGTGCAACGCCTGCAACCCGTAGTGGTCGAGGACCTCATAAAAGAAATCAGAGAAGGGGGGAACCAACCCGGCGGCGATGCTGCTCGAGAAGAAAGTGAAGAAGGTGCTTCCCTTAGGCTCCGGCACGTCGGAGGCAAGACGGAGCTCCATCTTCCCCTCTCGGTGCTCGTCCCTACCGTTAGCAAGCACGTGGCGGCAAGGTTCTTCTTCGTGACGTTGGGCGCATTGAGGGCTGGCTCGAACCAGGCCGGCACCAAGGAGGACTTGACCTTGCGCTGCGCCATTGGTCGCCGATGCGGAGCAAAGTTGAAGCAGATCTGGAGGTTCCGGCAGCAAGAAGCGAGAAAGGGGATCTAGAGCAAGGCGAGGAAGAAGCAATGAAGACAAGCGATGTCCGCGCCAGCCTTTTTGACAAATCGGGCAGTTGCCGAGGCAGCGTCGGGAAGCGGAGACGCCCATGACCAATCAACCGCCACGCGTCAACCGAGGCCGCATGCTTTTGGGGCCTGTGGCGCTCCGCGCTTGATCCTTTGGCTTCGCCTCGAAGCCAAGCCCGAGCACGCCTTGGTCCCGGGGGCTACTGTCGGCGTTCTGGGAATGGGGGTCCCCAGACTTGCCTGCCTGCGGCCCATAGTGTGGCTATGCTGGCAGGTTTGTACGGCCCATCATCGTCAACAAGGCATTCAGGACCCTCGCGAGGGGCCAAGCCTCGCGAGACGGACGACACAAGACCTCCTCAGGAGCGGCCTCACCAGGCTGCCTCGCGAGGAGTGGAGATATCAAGGCGGGGTGAACCTTGTGAGGCTCACATGACGTGGGCCATGACGATCGACACCAGGTGGGCGCTAGCGCACATCGTCCTTGTTTCCTCTTTGGTGCCAAGGGGGGCACGCACAGGTGCGGAGTACCGAGGCATCAGGCAAAGGTTTCCATATCGGTGCAACGAGACCAAGACCAGAAGGACGGCAGGACGGAGGTCACCATGGAGCCCAGGACGGCGTCACCACCAGAACCTTTTGGCAGGCGAATACCACCTTTTGTCAGGACAGCTTGTACTAGCACTAGTAGAAAACGGAGCTTTAAAACCGGTTTGTAAGGGCCTTTAGTGCCGGTTATGGAACCGGCACTAAAGTGTGGGCACTAAAGGCCCCCCCTTTAGTACCGGTTCGGCACGAACCGGCGCTAAAGTGCCACCACGTGGCGTGAGCTCACGCCCTGGTATGGGGGACCTTTAGTACCGGTTGGTGTTACCAACCGGTACTAAAGTTTTTGAAAATTTTGGAATTTTTTTTTATTTTTAATTTTTCTGAATTATTTAATGATTTAGTCTCTAATCACCTCTCTTAACTGCTTAAGTGTGGATCACTCATTCCAAATCATCTAACTTCCCGACCGGTCACCCATCCCTCTCACTACTCCAGCCCAAGCACGCTTAACTTTCGGGTTCTATTCTCCTTCGTTTCCAAGTCTGCACTTGTTGTTTTCTTGACAATAGTAAGATGTTAATCCTATTAACCCTCAGGAGTTTAGCTTGAGCATGAAGTCACACATTTCTCCGTTTGAGTTTGAAACTATTATTCTAAAAAAACAGTAATTATTTAGTAACGCTAATATTTCTTGAATAAGTTTGACCATAGTTTGAGCACAGTTTGACCAGATTTGACCAAAATTCAAAAAATTGAAATAATTATTTAGTAACACTAATATTCTGGAATAATTATGTAGTAACATTAATACTTCTTGAATAAGTAGTTTGACCAGATTTAACCAATTTTTTTTTAAAAAAACTGAAATTTGACCATATCTTTTTTCCTTTTGGAATTTGAGGATTCTAAAAAATTCCAAACAGGCCGTAGGCGGTCTCCATCGGGTGCGTATTTTCATGCTGAATTTTTTGATATATTATACGTTTTTTTTCCGACATCGTATGCAAAAGTTATAGCCGTTTTACATTTTCCCTACACTTTTTGCAAAACATGTCCAAATTTAAGTTTTCAAATTTTCCTAACTAGTAGATGTAGTAATATAACTACCTCTCGAAGGATTTTATTTTTTGAAGTTTTTATCATTTTCTTTTGATTTTTTCAGAACTGAAATGGCGACACACAAGGGGGGGGGGGGTAGAGTTTGAAAATTGCCCTATAGTGCCGGTTTGTGTCACAAACCGGTACTATAGGTCAGACCCCTTTAGTACCGGTTCGTGGCACAAACCAGTACTAAAGGTTAGCCCTTTAGTACCGATTTGTGACACGAACCGGTACTAAAGGTGATCGTGGGGCCCCGGCCTGACGCCAGCATGCCATCACCCCTTTAGTACCGGTTCGTGGCACGGACCGGTACTAAAGGTTCAACACGAACCGGCATTAATGCATAGCCGTTCGAACCGGCACTAATGGTACAATTAGTGCCGGCTCAAATTCAAACCGGCACTAATGTGCTTCACATTTGACCCTTTTTCTACTAGTGTAGTTGTCCCTTTTCAAAATGGGCCGCCATTGTTGGCTCCCTTCCCGCTCAATATTTGGGGTGAGGACAGGTTGTATATAAGTAGAATTAGCCACCACCGTAGAGGGGGGGGCGGATTCAGAGGCATCTCACCCTGACCCTTAGCACACCAAGCACAAGAACACCTCAACCTGAGGAGGCTGTTCTTCCCCTTGTACTGTTTTTCATTAGCCCAAGAGGCAATCCACCACCACCACCACACTGGAGTAGGGTATTACATCACAACGGTGGCCCAAACCAGTATAAACCTTGTGTCTTTGTGTTGCGAGTGTGTCGAGTTCATCTGCGAGACCATAGCGAGCTAGGGCATAGATCGGCAGGAGGGAAAGAACTTCCCGTGCACCCCAGAGTTTGAACCTCAAAGGTCTGCCAGAACTCGTGATCTGACAGAGCAGGTGGCGCCATTGATGTACAACAGAAAAATATGCAATCACTAAGCAATGTGTTTATGTAGAGTAATTCTAGCCTTAAATAGAAATACTTGATATTCATGAGGGATCTTTCTACCATTCTAACATGCATAGAAACAAAGAAGCATAACAATCACAAGGAAACCATATGTTGTGAAATAGTATGGCTCCTTTATGGATGTTCTTCCAGGTCGGCTCCAACTCCGATGACCATCTAGAAACTCCATCTTGTTTGTCACGCCGGGCCGACAAGCCGCCAACCTGATCTCTATTATCCAAATACTACAACTAGTAATGAATTTTACATAGAGTCATAAGTCGACACGCTTGTCGTTATACAATAAAATGACAACACTTTGGCTCCTGCCAGCTGACAAACATGACACGAGGCCATGTATAATTTACACACATGCATCACATACACATGAGCCATACTATTCACATCAAACCCTGCAAAATAAAGTTATGCATAGAATCACATTCTATCGGTTTTGAGTGATCATGTATGAAATACAAGGCGCTACGCACACCGCGGTCCCGCTAGCCGGTTAGCGGGCAGGGTTCGAATTTACGTTTGAACTCCGATCACGCCAAATTCTCTGATCTGATCGATCTTATCGATCATCGCGAGCTTGATTCGGATTTACATTTCACTGTTAACCCCGATGGTGGATACCGACCAGTAGGGGTAGGTTGTGTCACGACCTCATCGTCTCCGATCATCAGAAAACATAGCCACATCGATCCCCATGTGCAGTTGTAACGCCCCGAGACCGTTGCCCAGGTGTCTTCCAGTTATTCGCTGTTGTTGCCTTGTCATTTGTTTGCGTGTCATGTATTTCATATCATGTCATCATGTGCATCGTCTTTGCATACATGTTCGTCTCATGCATCCGAGCATTTTCCCTGTTGTCCGTTTTGCAATCCGGCGCTTCTATTCCTCCGGCGTCCCCTTTTGCCTCTTTTCGTGTGCGGGTGTTAAACTTTCTTGGAATGCACCGAGATTTGCCAAGCGGCCTTGGTACACAACCGGTAGACCGCCTGTCAAGTTTCATGCCATTTGGAGTTCGTTTGATACTCCAACGGTTAACTGAGGAACCGTAAAGGTCTTGTGTGTGTTGCAGCCCAACACCCCTCCAAAGTGGTCCAACAACCCATCCAAACCCCCTCCATCCTCTCGGTCATTCGATCACGATCGCTTGGCCGAAAACCGCACTCCATTTGGACTCTCCTAGCTCCCTCTACCTATATATATGTGTCTCCCTCCGAATTTTGCGCACAGTACAAAACCCTAGCTAAACTCCCACACCGCCGCCGGACATGTCCGCCTCCCGCCGGACGTCCCGCACCGCCGCCCTGAGCCAGTGGCGCAGCGCCACCTGTCCCGCGTGCCTCTCCCGCGGCTGTGGCCCGCGAGGCCCACGGCCGGCCCGCCCGGGCCCGAGGGCGCCCCCGCCACCAGCCGCCTGATCCCTCGCTCCCACTCTCCTCTTGCCCTAGCGCCGCCACCGCCAGGGGACCTGCCCGTTGCCGCCTCACTCGCCGTGCGCTGCCGCCGTCCTTCGCCGCGCCGCTCGCCGCCTGCTCGCTCCGCCCGCCGTGCGCCATGGCCGCCGCCTAGCGCCGCCTTCCTCTGCTCGCCTACACGCCATCCCGCCGCCCCGGAGAGCTCCGCCGCCTCACCTCCTCATGCCGGCGACCGAACCTCCACCGACCGGCGCGTCCGTCACTCGCGCCGGCATCCGCGCCACCCCCTCGCTGCCTTCGCCGGACTTCCTTGAGCTCGCCGGAGCCTGTCCTGGCCAGATCCACTCCGCCTGGATGAGATCCACCGGGAGTCCAACCAAACGCCTCCCCTCGTCCAGATCCACTCCATCCCGGAACCACTCCACCCCGTTGACTTTTGCGAGGGTATTTTTCCACTAAGTCTCCAGATCTGTGATATTTTCAAGCCCTATTCATCGCATCACAACTCTGTCATTGTAGCTCCATTTTGGGCATGTGATATATCGAAATGTTCATCATGTTGTGCTCTTCATTTTGTTCCATTGCACCATGCTTGTTTGAGTCCATCTTGATGCCCATATTGTTGATGCAAGAGTGCTATAAGATGTTAGTTCCTGATTCTTATCAGTTTATGAGCATTTGTCATTTTTGCCATGATTATTGTGTGCTGCATATGGTCATGGGCTCTACATGTGTTTTGGGCTATGCCATGCCATCTTTACAAGGGTGTATGCCATGTATTTTTTGTGATCAATGTGGTGACTAGCACAAGCATGCAAAGTAGCTCTCGTGATATTGCCGATTTCAGAGACTTAGAATTTCACTGTCATTTTCCTGCTGTTATTTTTATGCCATGTATTCATGTTGCTACAGAGAGATCCATGCTTCTTTTGAGTATGTTCATTAAGGATGATTTGGGCATATTGTTATGCTCTATCCACACATGTGCTTGTTTGCAATTATGGAGTGACCTAGCATGACTCAATCTTGCTCTACTTTTGCTATAAAATGTTCCTGGCAGATTGTTTACATGTTAATCAATTTTGCCAAGGTTGTTGTAGTTGATCCATGCATGCTATGAACTTGTTCTTGCGATGGTTAGCTTCTTGGTCATGTCTTCTTGCTGGTAGTATGCTTAGTTTGTAATATAATGCCTTGTGTTGAGTGCATCGAGCTTGCAAACATGCCTTCATAATTCTGTTTATGCCATGTCCAGTTTTCTGCTAAGTCTGGATCTGTTAACGAAACTTGCTATGTTTACGTGGGTGCCATCATATCTTCTGATCCTTTTTGGCTTATGGCCAGTAAATGACTCTTGTTATATGCTTTGAGTAGATTCATGCCATGCCTTGTATTGCTATGATATGTTGCTGTAGCATGTTGCTATCTTGCTCTAAACATTGCTTCTTGATGTTAATTCCTGATACTACAAAAAAAGACACATCCGTGACATTTTGGGCTGAACGAATTTTTTTCTGCATACATATGACACTTCTATGACGATAATTGTGAAAAAACCCGGTATCATCATAGATGTGGTGGGCTCCAACTTCTATGACAAAAAATCATGCCAGAAAATGGGATTTTCATCCTGGGCGGGCCGGAGACGCAGCTGCATGACATTCTTTGGGCCGTCCATGACGGAAAAAACCGTGGTAGAAGCAAGGGCGAGGAAAATTTCAGGGAGTTCCCGGTTACGGTGGGAGGTCAGGGACCGAGTGATGCGCGTTTCTCTTGTACACGTACGCGCGTGTCTGTGAGGCGTTGGCTCTAACTGAACCCGAGCGAGGCATTGGGCTCTAACTGAACCCGAGCGATTGCACTGCAGGCTACGCGTTACTGAACCCGAGCGATCGATGGCTGTTGACTGAACCCGATCGAGCTATTCCTTCGCTACTGCTACTAACTGAAGCTGATCGATGGGATGAACAGTGAGTGTTGCAGGGGAGGGGGGGTTGGATGAACAGTGAGCGGTGGCGTTGCCTCTGGATGAACATGACCCCGTGGTGTGGTGGATGGCTAGATGAACAGTAGACGGTGGAGGGGTGCCCGTGGAGGGGTGGATGAACATGACCCCATGGTGTGGAGGGATGGATGAACAGTAGACGGTGGAGGGGTGGTTGAACAGGACCCCGTGGTGTGGAGGGCTGGACGAACAGTAGACGGTGGAGGAGTGTTTGAACAGTAGCAGGTGGAGTAGCGCGCGGTGGAGGCTGGATGAACAGGAGCCCGTGGATGAACAGTCGCAGGTGGAGGCTAGATCAGGTCGGCGGTGGATGAACAATAGCTCGTGGAGGCCGGAGGGGGTCGACGGTGGAGATGAACAATATCCTGTGGAGTCCCGTTTTGCGGTACGCCACACCCCTCCCGATGAACAGGACCCCCGTTTCGACCATGGCGCTCCAACACAAGTCCGTTTCGTCCGTTTTGCGGTATGCCACACCCCTCCCGATCAACAGGACCCCCGTTTCGACCGTAGGAGGTCCGTTTCCTCCGTTTTGCGGTACGCCAGACCCCTACAGATGAACAGGATCCCGTTTCGAACGTGGCCGGTCGAACACAAGGCCGTTTCCTCCGTTCTGCGGTATGCCAGGCCTCGTTTCCATCGCCTGTTCCATCCAAGCCCTCCCGATGAACGCGACACATTCCGTTGCCTCCCCATGAACACGATGCATTCCGTTGCCTCCCCATGAACACGACGACGACGCTGTTTCTCCGTTCCGACCTAGCCATGTACACGAGCCCTCGCCGTACGTATGCGTGAGTAGGCGTTCGACACCCCGCCCGTATGTACACATACGTGGCCGTATTTTCTTTCTTGCACCCTGGCCGCTGTACGTACGTGTACATGCTACGTGCGCGCCTCTACTATGACACGTGCACGCCTCTACTACGACATGTGTGCACCTCTACATCGACCAGTATGTACGTACACGTTCGCGACCAGAATGACAATGCTACGTACGCTTCGACCAGTTGGGTCCCGACTGTCAGGCACTTCCTTGCCTGCGAAGATGTAGCTGGTCGGTCCCAGCAGTCAGGGGGCGAATCATTTTTTTTGCCCGGATGCACTTCCTTGCGTGCGAAGATGTAGCTGGTGGGTCCCAGCAGTCGGGGGTCTGGTGGGTCCCAGCTGTCAGGGGGGGGGGGCAAATCGTTTTTTCGGACGCACTTCCTTGCGTGCGAAGATGTAGCTCGTGGGTCCCAGCAGTCAGGGGGCGAATCATTTTTTTCGCGAAATACGATGGCCTGTCCGGTGGGTCCTCGCTGTCAGGTGGAGGAATAATTATTTTGCGCATAATAAGGAGGCACTTCCTTGCGGCTGCCGTGGACCCAGCTGTTAGCCTCTCCACGCACAGTACTCTTTCGATGGAAGTCAGTCGTTGACCACGTTGACCACGCCGCGTCGAGAGCACCAGGGCGGTGGTCTGGACGACGGCGAGGCCTACGAAGGGGACGACGCTGTAGGATCGAAAGTATGTCTAGAGGGGGGTGATTAGACTACTTGACCAAATAAAAACTTAACCTTTTCCGAATTTTAGTTCTTGGTAGATTTTAGCTATTTTAGGACAATTCAAGCAATCATCACACAATTCAAGCAAGCATGCAAAGAGTATATTGGCAGCGGAAAGTAAAGCATGCAACTTGCAAGAATGTAAAGGGAAGGGTTTGGAGAATTCAAACGCAATTGGAGACATGGATGTTTTCCCGTGGTTCGGATAGGTGGTGCTATCCTACATCCATGTTGATGGAGACTTCAACCCACGAAGGGTAACGGTTGCGCGAGTCCACGGAGGGCTCCACCCACGAAGGGTCCACGAAGAAGCAACCTTGTCTATCCCACCATGGCCATCGCCCACGAAGGACTTGCCTCACTAGCGGTAGATCTTCACGAAGTAGGCGATCTCCTTGCCCTTACAAACTCCTTGGTTCAACTCCACAATCTTGTCGGAGGCTCCCAAGTGACACCTAGCCAATCTAGGAGACACCACTCTCCAAGAAGTAACAAATGGTGTGTTGATGATGAACTCCTTGCTCTTGTGCTTCAAGTGATAGTCTCCCCAACAATCAACTGTCTCTCATAGGATTTGGATCAGGTGGAAAGAAGATTTGAGTGGAAAGCAACTTGGGGAAGGCTAGAGATCAAGATTCATATGGTAGGAATGGAATATCTTGGTCTCAACACATGAGTAGGTGGTTCCTTCTTAGAACATATGAGTTGGAAGTGTAGATGTGTTCTGATGGCTCTCTCCACGAATGAAGAGGAGGCGGAGGGGTATATATAGCCTCCACACAAAATCCAACCGTTACACACAATTTACCAATCTCGATGGGACCGAATCAACAAACTCGGTCGGACCAAAAAGGTAAACCTAGTGACCGTTAGAGATTTTCGGTGCGACTGAGATGCAACTCGGTAGGACCGATTTTGTTAGGGTTCGGGCATAACGTAATCTCGGTGAGACCGATTACACAAACTCGGTGAGACCGATTTTGGTAATAATCTAACCATAGAGTTGGTCAGGTAAACTCGATGGTACCGATTTGCTCTTTCGGTGAGACCAAAAAGTTACAAAAAGGAAACAGAGAGTTTTCATTGCAATCTCGGTGGGACCGATCCGCTCTTTCAGTGAGACCGAAAAGTTACGAAAGGGAAACAGAGAGTTCACAATCCCATCTCGGTGAGACCGAGATCCTTATCGGTAGGACCGAATTGCTAGGGTTTGGCAGTGGCTTATGACATATGAAACTCGGTGGCGCCGGATAGATAGAATCGGTAGGACCGAGTTTGGCTTAGGGTTTAGGTCATATGTGGATATGGGAAAGTAGTTGAGGGTTTTGGAGCATATCACTAAGCACATGAAGCAAGAGGCTCATTAAGCAACACCTCATCCCTCCTTGATAGTATTGGCTTTTCCTAAAGACTCAATGTGATCTTGGATCACTAAAATATAAAATGAATAGTCTTGAGCTTTTGAGCTTGAGCCAATCCTTTGTCCTTAGCATTTTGAGGGTTCCACTTTCACCATCCATGCCATGCCAATCATTGAGCTTTCCTGAAATAATCATCTTGGAATAGCATTAGCTCAATGAGCTATATGTTGTTATGAATTACCAAAACCACCTAGGGATAGTTGCACTTTCAATCTCCCCCTTTTTGGTAATTGATGACAACATATAGATCAAAGCTTCGACAAGTGATAATGAGCATGAAATATATCGTCGCTTTGAGAAGTATGTGATAAGTAAGAGCTCCCCCTAAATTTGTGCATATTTAAGATTTGCTTTGGACTGCAAATGCACAAAGAGTTAGTCTTGGGTTAATCTACCATGTCACATACATCTTGGTGGAGCACTTAAAATGATAAGAATGAAATACATGCACTCATCACCAAGAAAAGTGAATGATCACATAAGATAGATAGGATAATAACATTCATCAAGAATTAAGTGTAGCTTATGATCAAACACATGATCATCAATGTCTCACAGATAATGACATAGTATCTCAAGCACTCAAAAGCAAACAAAGTTCGAAAAACCACCAAATAAAGCAAGAGAGAAAAGCAACACTCTCTCTTGAAGCCTATGATCTATACATTTTCTCCCCCTTTGGCAACAAGTTACCAAAAAGTTCCTAGAAAATGCATAGTGCTAAATCGACACTCAGGCTTGATCTTCAGGTGGTGGAGGAGTCCGGATTACTCCAAGGAGTTGAAGCTGAAGTAGACGCTCGAGCAGGTTGGGCTGGTGCTGCGGCTGGAGCTGAGGCGGTTGCTCTTGTGTCAGGAACTAGCACTGCAGACGACCTCGGAGCTTGTGGCACTCTGGCAAAGGCATCAGTGGTTGTCTTCCCTTTCCTCTCCTGCATGTCATCTTGGAGCTGCTCCACTACAGTCTGAATTTCTGTCACCTTGATATCGAAGTCATAGAACTTTTGTTCTACGATTCTTTCTAAGCTTGCCTGGTTCTGAGTTAGGGTGGCTAGTCCTTTCTCAATCCGCAGGGTGGATGCAATCAAGTAACTGAGCTGCTCTTGCTTGTTCTTCAAGAAGTACTCAGATGCCTCCTCTTGAGTTGGCATCTTGGCAGCTTTCTCCTTTATAGCCTTCTCCTTCTTGGCTTGTGCTTGTGCAGATGATGGTTCATTCTCAGTCATGACAACTTGATTATCTTCAAACTCTGGACGGATGGGCAGGTGTTCCTTGTCCAATAAGTATATGCATGTGCCCATCTTTGAGTTAATGAGCTCCTGAATTTGTGGGGCATATCCACAGCTCCTCTTCTGATCAGTTGCTGTCCTCTTAATGGTCTCTACCATGAGGCTCATCACCTTGAACTTCCGTGGGACATCAAATATATGAAGCAAGTTGATCGCATGGCCTTTGATCATCTTGTGATCACCTGACTTGGGCAATAAGGTGTGCCTCAAAATCCAATTGATAGTTGGCAGCCCTGACAGAAGATAATGCACTGAGCCAAACTTGAACGTATCAAGTGCTTCATTTGGGATATCCTTGTACATGTTTGACATTGAGTTATGATCCATCTTCTTCTTGGAATAGACATCCAAGTCATCTTCCTGCTCTTCCGGGGCATTATTGAGCTGTGCCCACTCAGCAACTGTTGACTGATATCTGGTTCCTTCTGACATCCATACAATCCTCCCATCTGGATAAAAATGTGCTGTGGAGTAGAACTGCATGATAAGCTCCTCATTCCACTTTGTGAGCTTCTGCCCAACAAAGTCCTCTACTCCACATGCCTTGAAGCTGTCCTGCACTCCAGGGTAGTGCTCTTCGTTGTCCTTGATGTATTGCCAATCAACCCATTTCATATCACATACAATGGGCTTCTTGTCCAATAAGACTGTCTCATAGAAGTCCTGCTGTTCCTTAGTGTGGAACCTGTAGTCAACAACAGTCCTTCTCCTTGAAGCATACGGTCTGCTTCTCTCCACTTCCTGAGCCCTGAATCTCACCTGAGCTTCATGTCCTCAGCCACAGGATGAGCATCATTGTGGTCTGGGATCTTGGGCTTGAGTTTTCTCAGAACTTGCTCTTCCTCTTCTTCTACAGTGTCAGGCACTAGGGCCTTGTTCTTCTCAGCAGCTGGGATGCTTCTTGTATTCCTCTTTGGTTTTGGAGCTGGCTTGGCCTTGGAAGCAGTTGCCCCTGATCTTATGGCATCACCCATCAGCTTGGGTGCCTTAGGTGCTGGTGCAGCAACCTCTTCCTCTTCCTCTTCTTCCATGATGGAAGCTTTTCCAAGCACTTTGGCTACGGTCTTCTTGACCCTTTCCTTCCTCTTCTTTCCTTCAGCAGCAACTGGCTCTATGGGAGTGGGCTTCTCAGGAATCTTGGTTGAAGCTCTGGCCTTTGGCATGGGCTGCCTGCCTGCTGGCCTCTTGACCTTCAACCCTGGCTTGGTGCTCTGTCTTGGGTCAATTCTCTTGGAAGTTGCTTCCTCTTCTGCCACATAGTCCTCATCCTCAGAATTTGAAGTTCTCTTCTTTCTCTGTCTAGTGGCAGCTTTTGGCAGATTGCTAGGAGTACTTCTGCTGCCATCATCTGAGGAACTTGAGGGACTAGTGCCCTCACTCATCTGCACTTGCTGCTCTGACAGGTTCTGACTATCACTCTGGTCTGACATGATGCAAAAGCTTACTGCTGACCCTGTGAATAGTTTATAGATGAGGTAGAGTGGATGAGCATCACAAAATGCAGAGATTTTTGCAAAAGAATGATTCAAAAACTTAGTTTTAGTTTCCCACTGAAATCATCTCGGATCTACCGATTTTTAAACTCGGTGATACCGAAGCAGTTTTTGAACCTAAACTAGTGAACTCGGTCAGACCGAGTCACAGTTTGGTGGCACCGAGACTGCTAGGGTTTCACAAAGTTCCAAAATCGGTCACATCGATAAGTAATTCTCGGTCAGACCGAGTCTCACTTGTGCAATGGCATGAGCCAAATCGGTGGGACCGAGTTTTTCAACTCGGTGCGTCCGAGATGGTTTCGGCGGAAACCTAACCCTAAAATTTTCGAATCAAACCTAATCTATGAGTTCATTGACTGGATAGAAGTCTATCAGTCGTGGCAAGAATCAATATGATCACAATGCTCTAGGAATCGGATTGGAGAATAGCACAAATATCGAGTCCATACCCTAGTTTGGCGGAGACTCGCTACAGCGGCAACGGCGGGGTTGATTCCCGTTGATGGTGACGGAGACTAGCGACTGGAGGCGGCTGGCGGCGAGACGATCCGGAGACCACGTTGGCAGAGCAGGCTATCGCGTGGCCGAAGGGGTTCGGAGAAATTTCCAAATTTTTGCCCTTGACTATATATAGCCCGACCCTGTCGGTGTGACCGAGTGGAACAACTCGGTGGAACCGAGATGCAAAACTGTATACAGTTGTTGCAACTCGGTGTGACCGAATGGTTCAAATCGGTTGCACCGAGATCGAAAACATAGGTCAACTTAATGATCTCGGTAGGACCGAAAGTAGGATATCGGTCAGACCGAGAGTCACAAAGAGGTTTTGGAAGTTTAAATCTATGATGAATCGGGGACTCCGAGTGCTCCTCACACAGAGTGGTTCGAATCTGACTTGATCAAATTTTGTGATGCAGCATGAATAGAGTTTGAGACGAGAAAAGCATAGATAGCTAGAGGAGGTTCTTAGGCATACTTGTCCATCCACTTGGCAAAAGGAAATAAAACCAAACAATCAACACAACAAGTGGATGTCCTTGAATGAGTAAAATATGCACCAACATGCTCACACAATAAGATGGCAATTGAAATATGTGACAAAGCATGCAGAACCAATTCTAGCATCTATCAAGCAATTTGCGATGACTAGGTCATCTATATATGAGTATATTGACTTAGGAGTCAAGTGAGAACACTTGATCATAGGTCATACTCATTGGTTAAGCTCAAGTGGGGTTACCACTTTTACATAAAGCATTGTTCTGTTCACATCTTTAGAGTTGCTTTAGCTCAAGTCTTAGAGTAAAGCTCCCCGTAGATGTGAGATCCCCCCTAAGAGGGATGAACTAACCTTGGGTTTTGTCGATGATGACTTCATGTAGATGTTGAAGATGTGGATGCTCAATGTTAATGTAGATCACTTGGAGCTATCCATTTGAGTGAATTGCACTTTCAGTACCTACATGGGTTAGTCCCACAAGGAACAAAGAAGGATATCCATAGACATAGAGTGGTGCACACACAGGATGATGTCCATGAAAACTTTTAGGTTACCTTGTCCCTTGTCTTACCAACAAGAGGGTTTGTGACTCCTTGAACTAGTGCAAGATGCGGAAGTTGATTGCACTTGTTCTTGCCAAAATGATAAGAGTGATGTATGTTGGCGGAGTCACCCTCAAGAACTCTCTAGTTCTTCTTCTTTTGGATCCACACCATCTTGATGGGAATCCTTGGAGTTGTAGTCGTACTTGATGAAGTGGAACTTGAAGTGGTCTTGGGAATCCACTTGACTAAGGTCTTAGGAGCTTCTTCAAATGCATAAATCTCGTCTTGAAGCTTGTCCTTGCCTTTTTGCTTGTAGTCTTGTGGTGGAAGATCATCTTGAGCTTGTGTCCCCTTGAAGGAAGTATCATACTTCTCTTGTTGAGGAACAAACTTTGTCTTGGGGTATTGATATTCTTCCCACTCAACTCCATTGGCATTGAACTTTCGTTCAAAACCAACACCTTGATTCTTCCGGTGCATTCCTTGCTTGCGCACAATTTCCTCGAATTGCTTACTCCCGGCAAGGCTTTTGTACACTCCTTTCTCTATAATTCCCTTCAATAAGCTATTTTCTTGCTCAAGTGTAACTTGGCTAAGAGAATCATTAGTGGAATCAAGAGAACTACTAGAAGCAACAATATTGGATTTAGCATGATCATCGTTACTACTAGAGGAAGAATCTTTCTTGTTCTTGTTACTAGACTTGACTTGAGGCATGTAAGTGGATAAGAGTAAACGCTTGGCAATGTAAGAAGAACTTTTCTTGCGGATATCATCATTGATTGCTTTTAAAAACTCATGCTCTTGCTCAAGATTGAGCTTTTCAAAGCGTAACTTCTCATGAGCTCTTAAAAGTTCTCGATGATCTTCGAAGATAGTTTCATGAGCTAACTTAAGAGTGTTTAGTTCTTTAGTTAGAGCCTCAATCTTCTCCTTATCATTGTCATTCGTTTTGTCTTGATTAGCATGATTAATTGACGTTTCATCATAGTATTCATCACTAGAGTTGTCAACAAGCAAATCATCATCACCTAACAAGTCATCTTCATCACTATTAAAATCAACATACTCGGGGTGTGTTACCTTAGGACCTTTGGCCATGAAGCATCTTCCAATTCCTTCATTTGGTGAGTCAAATATGTCGTAGGAGTTGGTTGACACAAGTGCTAGACCGGCAACATCTTCATCTTGAGTATATTCGGAATCGGAGTGATAAATTCTCTCGGAGTGGCTGTCGGAGTCGGAGCCGGACACCCATTCACCAACATGAGCTTGATGTCTTCGTCTTGTGTAGCTTCTTGATGATTTTTCCTTCCTTTTCGAATCCTTGCTTCTCCATGAGTATCACTACTGGAATTAGCTACTTTGCCATCTGCCAGTTCTTTGCCGTCCGCTAGTGGACGGCAAAGAAGCTCTTTGCCATCAGCTTCCAAAAAGCAGACGGCAAAGAACTGGCTGATGGCAAAGACCAAATTTGCCATCAGCCAGTTCTTTGCCGTCTGCTAGCGGATGGCAAAGATTCTTTGCCATCGGCTAGCGGACGGCAAAGAGGGAGGGGCGCCACTGACGAGCTGCAAAAAAAACCTAACGGGCCCCCTCTTTGCCGTACGCTAGCGGACGGCAAAGAGCAAGAAGGCGGACGGCAAAGGGTGGCGGACGACAAAGAGGGAGGACGCCACATTACGTTAACGGCCGCGCCCCACACCCCCCCTCTCTCTCTCTTTCTCTCCCACCTCTCGCCACCGCCCCGTCGCACCACCCCGCCACCGCCCCAGCGCCCCCCCCGCCCCATCGCCCCACCACCCCGCCGCCGCCCCGGCGCCCCCCCACCCCGTCGCCCCCGCCGCCCTGCCGTCTGGGCGCCGCTACGCCCCGGCGCCCCGGCACCTCCGCGCCCCGCCGCCCCGGCCGGGCCCGGCGCTGCCGCCCCAGGCCGCCCCGCCCCCTCCTCCGCCGCCCCAGGCCGCCCGCCCCGCTCCTCCGCCGCCCAGGCCGCACCGCCCCCCTCCTCCACCCTCCAGGTGAGTCTCTTCTTCCTTTTTTTTTTCTTTTTTCTGTTTTTTTAGTTTTAGGTTTATGTTTAGTTTAGATTTAGTTTTAGTTTTAGGATTAGTTTTAGGTTTATAGATTTAGTTTTAGTTTAGTTTTAGGTTTAGATTTAGATTTTTCCTTTTTCTGTTTTTTTAGTTTTATGTTTAGGTTTAGTTTAGTTTTAGGAAAGAAGAAGAAGAGAAAAAGAGGAGAGGAGAAGAAGAAGAAGAAGAGGAGGAGGAGAAGAAAAAAGAAGAAGAGGAAGAAGAAGAAGAAGAAGAAGAAGAAAAAAGAGGAGAGGAGGAGAAGAAGAAGAGGAAAAGGAAAGAAGAAGAAGAAGAAGAAGAAGGAAAAAAGGAAGAAAAGGAAAAAGAGGAAGAAGAAGAAAAGGAAAAAAACCCGACCCGACACGGTACCCAGACCCCGACCCGGCACCCCGACACGACACCCCGACCCCGAGACCCCGACCCCGACCCCGAGAACCCGACCCCGACACCCCGACCCCGACCCCGACACCCCGACCCCGACACCCCGACCCCGACCCCGACACCCCGACCCCCCAAGCCTGACCCGACACCCCGACCCCGACCCCGACCCCGACACCCCGACCCCGACCCGACACGGTACCCAGACCCCGACCCGGCACCCCGACACGACACCCCGACCCCGAGACCCCGACCCCGACACCCCGACCCCGACCCCGACCCTGACACCCCGACCCCGACACCCCGACCCCGACCCCGACACCCCGACCCCCCAAGCCTAACCCGACACCCCGACCCCCCGAGCCTGACCCGACACCCCGACCCTGAGCCTGACCCGACACCCTGACCCCGACACCACACCCCGACCCCGAAACAACAGCTCGACACCGACACGGCACTACCCCGACATCGACACGACACCCCGACCCCCCGACCCCGAAACAGCACCCCGACCCCGACACGGCACCCCGACACCGACAGGACACCCCGACCACCGACACCTCCCGAAAAGGTGTTCTTTGGCCTTCCAGAGGCCGACGGGGTCATATATTTGTGAACTATTAGTTAGGTCATATATTTTTCGATTTTGTTATGAAAAACATCATATATAATTGTGTTGATCGTGTAGTTTTAAATGTGCAGTTGTTTCATCGCTGCAAGGTTTGGTGTTCGACGACCTCGCCATGCGTTTGACGAGCTCTGCCCCTTCGTTCGTGGGTGAGCACAAATGACAAGTCCTCCTCCCCCATTAATTATTTGATCTATTCCGATGAAACTTGATAGCTAGCTATATATGTGTCTTGAATCATCAGTATGCGTAACCAATATGTGTCTCCCATTCAAAAGTGTCATAGTTATAAATATGCATGCATTTGCATATTTATAACCTTGATTCTTTCGAATTGTCCAACGCTATCCATGGACAGCCCGAGTATGTGTAGATTGGGTTCGTTTTCCCATATGCTATGCTCCGGATCCGACGCATATATTTCGTCAGTGCCTCCCATGTTGTTATCCGGGTACACATCCTCTCTGTTTATTGCAGAGACGTGTATCAGGAGAACAGCGGGGAGGTGCTGCCGAAATTTTGCGTCGGATCCGGAGCATAGCATGGGAAAATGAACCCAATCTACACATACACGGGTGGGATTAGGACCTATCATTACCTATTAGAGTGTAGGTTGCATGGACGTAATAAAATTCACAAAGTAGATCAACTGATGAATATATACATGGTGAATTACATATATAATTGTTGTGTGTCCAGTAGCTCTGAAAGTCAAGATGAGTGACCATGCTTGGATGTATACCGGTCACACTGGTCAGAACAAATGGAGCGCTGAATGGTTCACAAAAACTAAGGGGTTTGTGCAAGCCGCATTTGCAAATGGCCAAAAGAAAACCTGGTGCCGCTGTTTCCGGTGCGGCAATTGGGAAAAGAATACAGAGGCTGAAATGGGCAAACACCTGTAGAAGAGTGGTTTTACGCCCGATTATACGGTGTGGACATTTCATGGTGAGTCTGCCCAACGTGACCGAGCTGAGGTGGATCGTCGTCGCACCGACGAGCATGGTACCGGGATGGAAAACATGGTGCAAGGCTATGATGATGCTCGGGATTCGGACGAGGAGATGGAGGAATCTGCAAAGGCCTTCAATGAAATGTTGGAGTCTTCGAAACGTCCGCTCCACGAGCACACTAAGCTTTGTCAGTTGGATGTCATCTCACAAGTAATGGCTCTGAAGGCTCAGTTCAACTTGGGCAGAGAATGCTATGACGCAATTATGACAGTGTTTGGACGCTTTCTACCCAAAGGCCATGTAATGCCTGCAAACCTGTACCAGTCAGACAAAATCCTCCGTGCACTGAAGATGCCCTATGAGAAGATACATGCCTGTGAGAAAGGATGTGCCTTATTTAGGCTTGACTATGCGGACTTGAACTATTGTCCCATTTGCAAGTCTTCCAGGTATATTGTGGTAGACAACGGTATGGGTGAGAAGACACAGACCAAAATCCCCGTTAGTGTTCTTCGGTATATGCCAATCGTACCAAGACTTCAACGTCTTTTCATGGTTGAAGAGACGGCCAGACAGATGACATGGCACAAAACAGGCAAAAGAACCGAACTAGATGTAGATGGCAATATGATGATGGTACACACATCGGATGGTGTTGCGTGGAAAAAGTTTGATGAATTACATGCTAACAAAGCGGCAGATCCGAGGCATCCTCGAGTCGGCATCAGCACGGATGGGTTCAGTGTGTTTGGTATGACGGCAACCCAATACAGTTGTTGGGCCGTATTTGTCTTTCCACTCAATCTGCCCCCCGGACAGATTATGCAAAGAAAGAACATTTTCCTGACGTTGATAATTCCAGGACCCAACTATCCTGGCAAAAATATGAATGTGTACATGCAGCCGCTTAAGGACGACATTATCACGTTGCCTGGTGAGGGTCGGCTTCTAGAGCTTGGATTGAGCTGGGAGCACTACGTGGCTGCCCCGGCCCCGCTGGATGAGATTATCGACGGTGTCGTGTGCGACACGAGGGCAGACATGGTGATCAGAAAGTTCTGGGTAATTTCTCCTTTACACATTTAAAAATCTTCAAGTGTCACATTGATCGTGTACTAATCAATATTGTCTCATTTGATTGCAGACATTCTACAGGTGTGAGGAGGGATATGAGGAGGAGGCGGCACATGTTATCGAGAACGTCTACAAGCGCCTACTCCAGAACTTACGGCACGAGGCTCGGGTGCAGGCTGTTCGAGACTACTACGCCTTGCGTGGTATCAAGAAGACCAAGCCGGCGTGCCGCGATAAGTTCCTGAGTAAGGAGCAGTACATGAAGGTAATTCTTAAGGCCTTCTCTACTTAAGTTCCTTCATTTAGTAATTCTTAGCCGTAGCGCTCAAGTTTCTATTTGCTAACTTAGGCGCCTCCGAGATGGTGTGCGGATCGGATGGATTGTTGGGAGGTGTTGGTCGATGAGTGGTGCTCAAAACAATGGCTAGCCCTCCACAACGAGGACAAGAACAAACGTGGCCAAATGGAAGGTGTGCCACACCATCAAGGCAGCTCCAACTTATATCAGTACGGGCGCAACTGGGTATGTGGTTTGCTTCATGATTCATGCAATTCATTCATCATGCTAGCTAGCCCTTTAATTACTAATTTTCATTGTTTCTCTCTTTCAGGCACGCTACAATAAGGCGGATAAGGTGCCAGAGGTGTACGACCTGTATGCCATGGCCCACACTGCCTCTTTCAAGAAAGTCAAGGCTTTCTCTCAGTCTGACCTCGATGATGCAAACAACTTCACCAACATCTCCTCCCACAACAAGCTCGTGACATATAGAGATGAGGGGAAGGCGAGGAAAGGGGAGGACTTTAACCCAAGCCAGGGTCCCATTGATCCAGAGCTGCTGATGATATCTGGTGGCGGGAGGTCCCATGGCTCCATAGCCATTGGAGATGGACTTATACGTTGTCCTAGCACTCTCCCGGAGATCAAGGCGCGCCAGTCGAGCTCCACTCCTGAGATAAGGCCTCGTGAACGGCCAGTGCAACTCGCCATCAAGGTTAGTGATACGTACTCAGTTATCTTTCTCCATTATATTGTGTGCGCTTCCATCAATGATTACAAATGGTCATGTGAGTGGTGTTGCAGGCTGCTATACAGAGTGAGAGAGATAGAACGGAGAAACTTCTGGCGGAGGCGGCGGAGAGGCAGCGGGAGTTGGAGGAGAGGACGACAAAGATGATGGAGGAGGAGAGGGCACGGAATGACATGCAGGCAAGGGCCATGTACGAGCTCCTTGTGGTAAGTTTCTTCTGCAGATTAGCCAAAACATTCATGTAGTGTTTGTCTCATTACTAACTAGTATGACTGAGTCGTCAAAACCAAATGTGCAGTCTGTGTGCGAGAAGACAGGTCAGACCGCTCCGCCGATGCCAGTGATTGCTCCTGGGACCACGGTGAGTTTTATTTGAATGGACATTACTTGCTAGTCTTAACATTTGAGTGTCATCATGCTAACAAGACATTGGAAATGTTCTTTGGTGCAGCGTAACTCCAGACAAGCATCGCACGATCCTTCTCCAGCTACCGACACGAGCCACCCCGCTCCTACACCTCCTGAATCTTGGTAAGTTTATCTAGTGTTTTGCTTAACACATGCATAAAGACCTAGACTTAGCTTTATTTCCTCCAATGCTTACCATAATGACCTAGACTTAGCTTCTTCTCCTCCAAAATGACTTAATAAGCTTACTGACCTCCAAAACCATCCATTTTACCTAAGTTAGCTCTAAAACGATCTGTACTTAGCTTACTTATGTCAAAAATTACATAATTAGCTTAGTTAGCTCGTAGACGATCCATTTTACCTAAGTTAGCTCTAAAATGAACCATTTTACCTAGGTTAGCTTATAAATGATCCAGTTCATCCAAGTTAGCTCAAAAATGACCCATTTTACCTAGATTAGCTCCTAAATGATCCATTTTACCTACATTAGCTTTAAAATGACCCATTTCACCTAGGTTAACTCCAAAATGACCCATCTTACCTAGGTTATCTCATAAACGATCCATTTCAACTAATTTAGCTCATAAACGATCCATTTCACCAAGTTAGCTAAAAACGATCCATTTCACCTAAATTAGCTCTTAAATGATTCATTTCACCTAAGTTAGCTAAAAAAGATCCATTTCAACTAAATTAGCTCATAAATGATCCATTTCACCTAAGTTGGCTCAAAAACGATCCATTTCAACTAAGTTAGCTCATAAATGATCCATTTCACCTAAGTTAGCTAAAAACGATCCATTTCACCTTAGTTACCTAAAAAACGATCCATTTGACCTTAGTTAGCTCATAAACGACCCATTTCAACTAAGTTAGCTCATAAATGATCCATTTCACCTTAGCTAGCTCATAAACGACCCATTTCAACTTAGTTAGCTCATATATGATCCATTTCACGTAAGTTAGCTCATAAATGACATACTCTTCTTGTTCTACTCTTCTTCTTGTTCTACTCTTCTTCTTGTTCTACTCTTCTTGTTCTAACTTTCTTATTTTTCATTTTGCAGATTTCATTCACTTGACGAAAGCTTGCATAGATGGAGTGCTCCTTATCCCTTTCTCTGTTTCTTTTGTATCGTTGAACGATGCATGTATCGTTGGATGAAACTATTGTAATATATATGGTTGGATGCCTCTATGTTGAACTTGTTATGTATGATGGAACTATGCATGTAATATATATGGTTGGATGATGAAGTTATGTGTTGGATATCTTATATGTTTGCTCTGTAATGGCCTTTTGAAATATATCTATATATGTCATATATATTTGTGATGAAAATTGTTGGATTTAATAAAAACAGATAAAAGAGCCAATATGCAGGCTCTTTGCCGTCCGCCACCGACGGCAACGGGCTCTTTGCCGTCTGCCGTAGACGGCAAAGAAGACACGTGGCATCCAGCTGTGCTTCCTGGGAGCTGACCCATTTGATCAGTTTGCCTACAGTGGCAGACGGCAAAGTCTTTGCCATTAGTGGCAGACGGCAAAGAACCTGCCATGTAGTGACGTGTAGATGACATCATATGGCAGACGGCAAAGACACTAGAAATTTTGCCGTCAGCGGCGGACGGCAAAGGCCTGCCGTTAGCCACTTAATGGACTGACAGCGCAATTATTGCCGTCCGCTCTCTTTGCCGTCCGCCGCAGACGGCAAAGGGCCTTTGCCGTCAGCCGCCAGGAGGCAGACGGCAAAGTAGCTGTTTACCGTAGCCTACTTTGCCGGAGCCTTTTGCCGTCTGCGGCTGACGGCAAAGGCCTTTGTCGTCCGCCGTTCATGCCTTTGCCGTCCGCCATGGCAGACGGCAAAGTAGCTGATTCCTGTAGTGTATCTTTGTTCATAACGATCATCTCTACTCCTTCTCTCTCTTGGTGGTGATTCTTTGCTTCTTCTTTTTGGAGAGTCTTCTCTTCTCTTGTAGGGAGCCATACACTCATTGGAATAGTGTCCGGGTCTTCCACAATTGTAGCAGTTTCGCTCTCGACTAGAAGATCTTTTGTCATTGTAGGACCTTGACTTGGAGCTTCTATCTTTGCTTCTATTCTTGTAAAATTTGTTGAAGTTCTTCACCATTAAGCTCAATTCTTCATTGAAGTTTTGTTTCTCACTTGAAGATGTTGGGGCTTCACATGAGGCTTTGTAGGCACCACTTGATTTTTTGTGAAGTTCCTCTTTATCCTTAAGTGACATCTCATGAGCAACAATTCTTCCTATTACCTCCGTTGGCTTGAGATCTTTGTAATTGGGCATCATTTGGATCAATGTGCACACGGTATCATATTTTCCATCCAAGGCTCTTAGAATCTTCTTGATGATGAATCTATCGGTCATCTCTTCACTTCCTAAGCCGGCAATCTCATTTGTGACGAGAGCAAGCCTAGAGTACATTTCAACGACGCCTTCACCATCCTTCATTTTGAACTTGTCAAGTTTACTTTGAAGCACATCCAATTTGGATTCCTTGACGGAGTCGGTACCTTCGTGCATATCAATCAAAGTGTCCCAAATTTCTTTTGCATTCTCAAGATGGCTGATTTTGTTGAATTCTTCAGGGCACAATCCGTTGAAGAGAATATCACAAGCTTGAGCATTGTATTGCAACATCTTCAACTCATCCACGGTAGCTTCACGGTTTGGTTCTCTCCCATCAAAGAACTCACCTTGCAAACCAACACACACAATAGCCCAAACGGTGGGGTTATGTCCAAGAATATGCATTTTCATTTTATGCTTCCAACTAGCAAAATTAGTACCATCAAAGTAAGGACCTCTACGGTGATAATTTCCCTCGCTAGACGCCATACTCTCCTAGGTTGTGAAACCAAGGCTATGACCACCAAAAGCTATGGAAATCAAAGCAAATGGAGACCAAAGCTCTGATACCACTTGTAGGATCGAAAGTATGTCTAGAGGGGGGGTGATTAGACTACTTGACCAAATAAAAACTTAACCTTTTCCCAATTTTAGTTCTTGGCAGATTTTAGCTATTTTAGGACAAGTCAAGCAATCATCACACGATTCAAGCAAGCATGCAAAGAGTATATTGGCAGCGGAAAGTAAAGCATGCAACTTGCAAGAATGTAAAGGGAAGGGTTTGGAGAATTCAAACGCAATTGGAGACGCGGATGTTTTCCCATTGTTCGGATAGGTGGTGCTATCCTACATCCATGTTGATGGAGACTTCAACCCACAAAAGGTAACAGTTGCGCGAGTCCACGGAGGCCTCCACCCACGAAGGGTCCACGAAGAAGCAACCTTGTCTATCCCACCATGGCCATCGCCCACGAAGGACTTGCCTCACTAGCGGTAGATCTTCACGAAGTAGGCGATCTCCTTGCCCTTACAAACTCCTTGGTTCAACTCCACAATCTTGTCGGAGGCTCCCAAGTGACACCTAGCCAATCTAGGAGACACCACTCTCCAAGAAGTAACAAATGGTGTGTTGATGATGAACTCCTTGCTCTTGTGCTTCAAGTGATAGTCTCCCCAACACTCAACTCTCTCTCATAGGATCTGGATCAGGTGGAAAGAAGATTTGAGTGGAAAGCAACTTGGGGAAGGCTAGAGATCAAGATTCATATGGTAGGAATGGAATATCTTGGTCTCAACACATGAGTAGGTGGTTCCTTCTCAGAACATATGAGTTGGAAGTGTAGATGTGTTCTGATGGCTCTCTCCACGAATGAAGAGGAGGTGGAGGGGTATATATAGCCTCCACACAAACTCCAACCGTTACACACAATTTACCAATCTCGGTGGGACCGAATCAACAAACTTGGTCGGACCGAAAAGGTAAACCTAGTGACCGTTAGAGATTTTCGGTGGGACTGACATGCAACTCGGTAGGACCGATTTTGTTAGGCTTCGGGCATAACGTAATCGCGGTGAGACCGATTACACAAACTCGGTGAGACCGATTTTGGTAATAAGCTAACCAGAGAGTTGGTCAGGTAAACTCGGTGGGACCGATTTGCTCTTTCGGTGAGACCGAAAAGTTACAAAAAGGAAACAAAGAGTTTTCATTGCAATCTCGGTGGGACCGATACGCTCTTTCGGTGAGACCGAAAAGTTATGAAAGGGAAACAGAGAGTTTGCAATCCCATCTCGGTGAGACCGAGATCCTTATCGGTAGAACCGAATTGCTAGGGTTTGGCAGTGGCTTATGACATATGAAACTCGGTGGCGCCGGATAGATAGAATCGGTAGGACCGAGTTTGGCTTAGGGTTTAGGTCATATGTGGATATGGGAAAGTAGTTGAGGGTTTTGGAGCATATCACTAAGCACATGAAGCAAGAGGCTCATTAAGCAACACCTCATCCCTCCTTGATAGTATTGGCTTTTCCTAAAGACTCAATGTGATCTTGGATCACTAAAATATAAAATGAAGAGTCTTGAGCTTTTGAGCTTGAGCCAATCCTTTGTCCTTAGCATTTTGAGGGTTCCACTTTCACCATTCATGCCATGCCAATCATTGAGCTTTCCTGAAATAATCATCTTGGAATAGCATGAGCTTAATGAGCTATATGTTGTTATGAATTACCAAAACCACCTAGGGATAGTTGCACTTTCAGACGCGGAGCCGGGGAAGACGCAACAGCGGAAGCACGCGCGGAGAGGAGTACGAGGGTTCACTGGTTCGGCTGCGGTGTGAGGCTGCCGTCGCCGCGGAATAACAGAGGGTGTGGGTTAGTAGAGGGATGGCCTGGCCAGCGGTGGGAGTAGTACGGGGCGGTGAGGCCTCCGCGGCATCACAGCCGGCCATGGGAGGCCGGAGCACGCGACACGACCGACGTTGCTTTGGGCGGCTGGAGCAAGAAGACCAGAGGTTGAAGAAGCACTACAGCCGTTGGATGGACATCGTACGATCACTGCAGCTAGAATCGTTTATATTGACTAAGTTGACAAAGCCCTTGGTACGCGTTAACTTAGTAGGCCCACAGCTCGGATTTGGCAGAGAACATATAGCACATTTGCGATTTGTAAGAATGTACAACCCATTTTTTAATTCTAATGGAATTCACTACAATCCAATTACAGTTTGTTAAAAATAAGCCCAACTTCTAGCTAGGACAACGATTAATAATTTCAAACAACCGTTCAAAACAGAATTAAAAAAAATTCCCACATTTTGAAGGGATCCGAAATATTTGTATCTGAAATTTCTAGTCAGGTTAAATATAATTTTGAAATAAAGTTGTATTATGTTAAAATCCAACAAAATATTGTGCGTGCAACAAGTAATGAAAGTAAAATTTTAAAATTCCAAAAATAATATATTTTTCAAACTAATTACGTGGTTGGTGCATAGTAACTGTCCAGTTATTATAATTACATCCCATTTATTACTTCTTAAAGTCCATTTTCTTGTTAAGCCTAATGCATACCTCCTAGGAAAGTTTGCAGCCCAGCGGGGCGAAGAATAACAAGTTGACCTGAATATTGTGTACAACTGTTGGCCCAGTTGCATTGCTGATGTTGAAAAAAACAATTTTTATACACACATTAAAAAAATTGTATAGATAAGGAACATTTTTATACACACATTTAACAATTTTTAAATACATGGTTAACACTTTTTAAAACATATTTTTTAGTCAACAGTGGGCCCACAGCGAGCGGAGGAGGTCACAATACAAATATTTTTGAAATACATGATTAACACTTTTGCAAAAACAATTAGCCCATAGCGAGCCAATTAGCTCCAGTCGGCCCACAGTGGGCCGACCGGGGCCAGTCGGCCAGCTGTAGGCTGACTGGAATCCAATCAGCCTGCTGTGGGCCGACTAGGCCCAGTCGGCCTGCAGTGGGCGGACGGTGTATTATTTTTGAAACAAAATTACCCAACGTAATATTAATGAAAATTAAAAAAATGTATTATTTAAGAAAAAATAGCAAAAAAGGCATGTGTTGTACAGTACAACCTAACATGGTTACTGAGCCCACATTCAGCGACGCCGGAAAGGCCCAAACAAGGCTTCTATACAACTTTTTGAAGTCACTGAGCTCAATTAATAACTTAAGAAAAAAGTTAGATTAGAGTGGAACCTAATTAAAAGCTGTCACGAGCAAATAAATAATTCAACGGTCCCATTGTGCGTGTGCGCGCGCGTGTGTGTGTCTGTGTGTGTGTGTGTGTGTGTGTGAGAGAGAGAGAGAGAGAGACCCATCGGCCGATGCTCGTAAATACATCTTTCAGCCATATGCTTTGCTGATGCTCAGTAAAAACTTATATAGTTGACACAATCATATAGAACATCATAGCACACTGAACTTGCATACAAAAATTTCACGCAGGCGGCACAATCAGGATGGAAGCAGTGGATCGCTACGGGAAGGGCTATGTTGAAACCAATGAAGTCGTACATAACGGTTCATCGTCTTTATCAATGACGGGGAAATATCTTGAATGTTGTGCAAAGAAAACAAACAGACAACACAATAAGTTCTCCTAGAACATTAAGTTGACGTACAACCCTTTCTAAAAAGAGTTCAGGTACAAAATTAGAACATGTCACAATCAAATGTACTGGCATATCAGTGCTTCACACCCATAGCTCGGATTTAACTAGTATCTGACAAGATTTAGTTGTTACCTCAAATTAGAGCACATCCAGGAAGCCAGCCCTGCCTCTTCTCCCAAAGAAGCAGTGGCCTCCACCGCGCAATGGAGTAGGCCCTGTGCCATCCATTGTTCTGAGCAACACGGGGAAATTCTGACAGTGACTCCTGTAATGGACATCGTCGACGGACCCTGGCACTAGCGGCGGCGGCAGGACTTCGATTGATGGATTGACCACTTCTTCGACATGCACGAACACTCGATATAGGTACATCCCTAACGTGGTCCGCGGCGGCCTTGGTGGCGACGAATAGTACAACCCCGGTTCCTGCACCGGTATCTCAACACCAATCACCTTCGGTATGGTGGACGGCTTCTTCATCCATGCCATAACCGTCAGAGCCCAGCTGTCTGGAGGAACAAACATAGTTACGAGCTCACCTCCAAGGTCGTTGATAAGCTCGTTCATGGACTCGCTGTTCCAAGCACGTCGAGGCATGCCGTGGAAGGTAAGCTTTGTTAAAAACTCAAGCTCAGAGGGCACCGAGCCCCATCCTGGGTGCCACCAATCAAAGCTCACCAGCGCGCCATCGCAGAACAAACGCCGGGAAGATTCGAACACACGACTGTAGTCGAAAGTTGTCAGGAACCTGACAAAGAAATCAGCCGGTGGCGGACAGACTTCGACGAGCAAGTCACTTATTTGGATGTCGTGCGCAATGCCAAGAGCTTTGACAAGGTCATCCGGCGAGACGGGAAGCCGGTCGCCGTTGATGGTTACCATCAGCACTTTGCCGGCAAACTGGTCATCAAGCGCCGCCATGCCACTGTTGAGCGACAGCACGCAGCGACCGAAGGCAGGACGGACCTCAGGATCTCCGGCTTGGAGATCCGCGTTGACCAACGACATGATAGTGCGCTTGAGTACAGGGAGTACAGGAGGGGGATTTGGGGGAACTAGAGTAGGAATCGAGATTCCAGAGGTGGGGGAGGGGCGGGAGACTACAGATGAAAAGGTAGCGTGAATTTCGAGCACGCGCCAATATGCTCTCGGCGCGCAAGCGCACGAAAACACCGGTGGCGCCCACATGTCGGCCTAAGAGTCCTTATTCATTCTTTTTTGGAGAGCCCTGCCTTTTTTCAGGATCTTTTGAGAGCCCAGCCTGAGAGTCATAATTGACCTGTTTGGCATTGCGTTACTACTCGACCCATATTCAACGACACCTCACTGGCCCAAACAAGTGTACATCATCGAAAAGACATTGAGCTCAAATTATATAACTTGAAAAAGGCGATATACTCTGAACACTGGAGAATGGTGATGCCCTCATTTAGACCACCAGTAGTTCGAGACAATAAACAGTTCCAAACAACGATATATACAACATTCAAACACTGACTAGTGACTACTACTGACATAAACAGCAAGACATGATAGTTCATAAGAAGTCTTGCTACACCACCAAAATGCACCCATCTGCAGCGCTCAGACTCTTGTGATCCAGACGAGAATGACATTCTAAACAGAAGCAACTATTACATAGTAAGAGTGACATAGACGAGGATGACCAAATGACAAGGAATATGCATAACAAAAGAAAGAACTACCCATCCAGAACCAGCAGCAAAGACAACAAAGTCATTCGAAGAGATGATCCAACACCATCATAATTTGCAGCCCCGCTTCAACGACCAGTGATCCGGAGACACTAGTACTCCACACTTTCGATGCAACAGCCCAATTACCTATCAACCTGAAGGCTCGAACCACATCACTTCCTATCGTAATTGAGACATCCAAGGATCAAAGTTAATCCGGATGCCTTTGTCATTCTCACCTTCTTTTGGCCGTAGGCTGTATCGTTGACAATCAGGGGAGTTTGCTCCCGAACTCCTAGGGCTTGCCGTGTAGACACAGTTTTCCATAGCAAACAGATCCTCTCTGCCATCAAGGTCCTTGCCAATGGTGATCTCCTGGTTAATAGGATAATTGAGTCCGAGAAACAGAGAGTGTGAACCAAGGCTGTTTACCCACCTCCAACTAAAAAATCCTAAAGGTCCCAACAAGCTGGTATCCTGCTCATAGACGTAACATCCACTGTCCGGATACTCACGTATTACAGGGTGCTTGTACACATTGGGGTTTTTGCAATATAACTTTTCCGGCTCATGTGTCCGAATGATCATCAGTCTTTTGCCGTCGTCTGATCGAGCGAGGAACCAGTTGTGCTTCCCTGTTTTTGGCAAAGGTGGTGTGATTACAAAGGGCAGTAACTGTAGGGACACTGCATCATATAAAAAAGGACAGGCATTGTTAATGTAAGATCAGCATTGTTCGGAGTATGAGTAGGATAATGAAAGAAACAACATTTATAAGTCCCTGTTGGAACTGAGGAAAATACAGGGAAATGTATACTGGGTTCGAAAATATAGAAGTGCCATGCATGGTTATACTCATGTTATCTCACAATCGATTCTTCACAGGAAACTACCATGTCATGCATGTTATGTAATCATGTTCTGTCCTCACAAACAAATTCTTCAAGGTAACTAACAAACCATGCATTGTTATATACTCGTGTTCTGTGGGCAAAAATTCGATGAGGATATTATTCTAGCCATTGATTGCTGAAGGGCGAATATAGGTATGTACACATGGTAAGCATTGCAGGATTTCACTACTTCCAAATATAGAGTTCTCCATATGCACATTTACTTCCCTAATGTATGGTTAGATGAAACCAATAGTGTGGTGCATGTTTCTACATCATGAAAATGAGGAAACTAACATGTCCATTGATACACACTCATATTTAGTAGTAGTATATAGATTACTGTAAAATAAGGATAATATCCATATATTCCTAACCGTTTGATTATTCAGGGTACAAATTGGCTGTAATGACATGGTCACAATCGCATGAATTAACTCATTCCAAATATAGCCGATTTTGGCGTCTCTAATACATTGCCATAGTTCTACTCAAATTCTGCTCAAACAGAGATATGCCAATCATCACAAAATGTTCAAACAATGTCATGGCGTCATCATTAACATGAGAGGAAACAACTTACACGCGCCGTCCCAGCAATACGTGGTGCCATCTGCTTTGTCGATCGCGTAGATGATGCCATTGTGTCCAATAGCATCACAGAAGTGTGTGTCAGCTTTGACGATGATCCACTGCGAGCCGAGTTGTCTCCAGCTAAAGAAGGCACCGGCGTAAAGATAGGCGAGTCCGCGGTCGAACAACGTAATTAGCTTGAAGTCTGCGTAATTCGCATGTCGTGTGGGCACTTGGCAGATTACAATCTTCTGCAAAACAAGGTCTGTCCAACTGATGTAGTAATCTAGATGACTTGGACCGCGATGGTAATACTCTATATAATCCAACGAAGGAAGGATAATATCATGGGAGGTCTGGAAGTTCACGAGCATCAACTTTTTACCTTCTTTTCTGAAGGCAGCCATCCAGTGGGAGTTCATGTCGACCTAGTACATACCTGCCAAGAAGTTTCGGGCGATGGTGATCGGATCGATGTCGAGGGAAATGATGTACGGTGACCCACTACATACCTGCAAAGATGTTTTGGCTAATGGAGATCGGATTGAAGTCGAGGGGCATCATGCACGCCTTCGTATCATGGTGAGCCAATCTCGCAAGACCAGATAGCAGCAAGCAGGGTGTCTCGAAAAGTTTAGGGCTCACTTCGACGATGGCTGTGTGCATGTCCCTCGAGCATGCAGCCAACCGTAGGGCGCTCAACATATCCATACACGAACAACAGAGGTCGAGGATGTCACTGGGGAGATTGCTCCAATCGCGGCTCATATGGATGTTGCGCAGTTCGCGTTCGGCCATGGTGGAGTTTGGAAGGGGGCTTGATTTACGGGGTAGAAGGATGTCAGTGCTGGAGCGGCTAGCGAGGGAATAGTGGTACTGGGGGTGGCGAGTGAGGCGACGGTACACGGGGGCACAATGAGATGGAGACGGAGAAGGGGATGGAGATGGAGTGGTGCTATGGGAGCGGAGAGGGAGACGAGGCGAGGCGCCAATGTGCTGTACAACGGCGGTGACAGACTGCACTGTGCATAGGGTGAGGCTAACTTTGGTAACCCGAACACGCCGCCTGGACTAGTGTTAGGCGCAGGGTGTTGTCACTTCACTACGAGGACCGGACGAATAGTATTTTGACCATCAAGTGTACGACAGTTGTACTACTACTACTACTACTACTACTACTACTACTACTACTACTACTACCAGTAGGTACATGAGTACTCCAGTATCATCCATATTGCGAGAAGAACCCAATTCTCGTGCATGCCCAATCAACGCTCTGCCGCGATGCATGCAGTGGTCGTTCTGGTGCATCAAGGACGGCATGCAGATCGTTCCACACTTGAGAAGAGGAAAAATGAAAAGGTAGAACGCGGCAGCAGAGGAAGAGAACGCTGGCTAACGAGGCTGGGAGGGGATCGAGTAGGAAGTTAATGCTCCACGCCTAAAGGTTTTGGGAAAACCTGATTTTCATAAGGTGACTTACACTCACCTAAACGGAGGGAGTATTCCTTAACCAGATAATGTTGTGTCTCCCACTCATGCGCTAAAAAAAACTATGACACATTTTTTTATCTGTTTGCATAGGTCCAGGATGGGTATGTACATGAACAGGTACGACTCATCAGTCTACCCACATAGCCTTTTCGTTTAGTCTACCTAGCCGTCTAATCAACTGCATGCATGCCACTTCTCCCATTTACTTCTCCATCGGGAACCGATTCTCCTCAGCTTCTTCACCTCCCCTTCGTCTTCATTTGCATCCAAACCCCACTATGTTCACATTGTTTTAACCTCTTTAAATAATCATCTACTACTTCAGTTAGACTAGCCATCTAATCCTAATTCTCCAAACCATAGCCCTCCGTTCCAGCGGTTCCAAACGGAGATAGAGATCGACATGCAGGTTTTTAGCGTCCAACATGTCCTCGTGGAAGGCTCGATGTGCATAGTTGCCACCATCACCGTCCACCCAAGGGTTGTTCGGCAGTGGATCAAGAATGTATCCAACTCCCTCGAAAAGGTAGATACGAGGGTCATCGGTCTCGACGCAGAGTACACGAAGCGTGCCCCTAGGAAGATCCAGTGCACCGCCGTCCTTCAGCTGTGCTTCGAAGATGATGTTTTGGTGTACCACATCATGCACTCGCCCTCCATACCAGGAGAGCTTCACGATTTCTTGTCTCGGGAGGATGAATACTTCTGTGGGGCAGCCATCGAAGGGGACAAACAGAAGCTGGAGCCGTACAAGCTTGATTTGAATAGCATCGCTGACCTACAAACCAGAATCAAAATTCCTGTAGAAGTTTGTGATAAACAGACACCATCCCTATTCGACGTAGCAAATTTTGTGCTCGATACAAATCTTCAGAAGGGTGATGAGACGGTGGCATTACGGTCGTCTGGATGCGAGAATTATCCCTTGACGTACAAGCGGATAAAATATGCTGCCCTCGATGCCCGTGTGAGTTTTGAGATAGCTGCAAGGTCCAAAGAGCTTGTTGCGAAGCCGTCTCCCACAGAGAATGAGAACAAGAAGAAGAAGAAGAAGAAGAAGAAGAAGAAGAAGAAGAAGAAGAAGAAGAAGAAGAAGAAGAAGAAGAAGAAGAAAAGGCTGCACCAGCAAGAGGGCATTATGGATGGATGAACTATTTCCTCTCTTGTAAAAAAAATTATTCCCTCTCGGTGTATATTGATATAGATGGACTATTTCGATGGTGTGCATGTCTTTAGAACTGAGTAGTAGCGTGGGTCCGCTTGACTATAAGGAACTATTTATCTGCATATATAGCTTTCTCTACTACTCCTTCCAGTGATCGGTATGCAGTGCATGTGTCCGTAGACATGACAGCTTGTCCATGGAAGTTCAACTACGGCGACCATCACGTTTCATCTCGCAATTCCCACGACACCTCTCCAACCCACGGCACCACGCCCCCCCGACATGCGCCTCACCCCTCTCGGCCGCACCGCCCCTCTGCCTTTGTGTGCATGACATGTGGGCCACCTAAAATGTGACGAGCATCAAGTTTCTACCACAGCCACCCCCGATTCCCATGACGCCGCTCGAACCCATGAAACCACACGTCCCCCGACATGCGGCTCGCCCCTCTTGGCCCCACTACCCCTCTGTCTATGGGAGCATTACATGTGGACCAGTCACCTATCGGGTCCACATGTTATTGACTCAAAGGTAGGTGTAGTAAGGCACTGAAGCTCAGTCCCGATGGCCCTGAGAGGGAAATATAACTCCTGCGCCAGGGCTTGTGGTGCTCCCGCAGCACGAACTCGTGCCAAACTCGAGATTTGTTTCTTTACTATACATGCACGCAACGATTTAATGGACATTGTAATCTCAACATGTGATGGGGAGCTCTAAATTTGAATTTGAAACTTATAAAACGAAAAGATTCAAAACAAATAAACTAGGAGAGAGGGTGTATATCGTAGGATGTGTCCCATACAAAATAAGTCCCCTGGTTTGTCACCGCGCAGATGCGGTTATAAAGGAGCACATCGTCTTTTTACTCGTACAGCAACAAATCGGCCGCAGACAGCATGGTCCGCCTTTGACCGCCATGTGCAAGGTTCGTGCTATCTTATTCAATCTCACCGTTGTTCCATCGTACCAATTCATGCGGTGGCCCGTTGCATGGCTGATCCCAATGTTGGACAAAGGTTCTACGGGAACGGTTTCACCGTTGTAAATGTTGTGCAAATTGATGTTGGTACCCTCCCGTACATATGCAAGCCAATCTCCACTCACACCGAGCCTAACCTGTGAAACAGTGGGCAGGGGGAGAATTAGGAAATGGACACGGAAGTAGTCTTTGGAATGCATTTACTACGTGATCAAACTCATCTTACATGCTCATCGGAGGAAAATCCGAGTGCCCCTCAACGTCGGCATCTCAAGGGGCGTCAACTTGCAACTACGGCCACGCCGCGCTAGAGAGACCCCCAAGGAAACATCCTCGTGTGATCCACGGAACATCAAGATGCATTTGTATGAGTAGTTTATCTTGTGAGAGAAAAGGATGAACGAGGGAAGGCCTCTAGAGATAGAGATGGACACTACTACTACCTATGTGCTGGCCCGTGCATTGCAATGGATCCAAAGTAGTAGAATAATACTTGTTCACGTGCATGAAATGTAAACACTCTAGTTTTGATATACATGTGTCAGTAGACATGACAGCTTGTCCATGGAAGTTGAACCACGGTGACCATCACGTTTCTTGTTTCTACCACTAAGCCACTGAAGTTCGGCCCCGTGGGCCCCGAGAGGGAAATGTAACTCCTGTGGCAGGCCTTGTGGTGCTCCCGCAGTACGAGCTCGTGCCAAAACTAGAATTTGGTTCTTACTACTACCAACTAGTACTAGTAAGGTACACGTGCATTGCACGCATGAGATTCTGGTGGTTTGTGCATTATGCTTCTACATGTGGAGCTTTCTGGATTCTAACATGTTGAAAAATCTGGTGGAATGTAAGGTTAGGCAAGTTTGATTAACTTAGGCGAGTGTTTGATTCAAGCCACACCTTAGGCAAGCTACACTAAGGCCCCACATGACATACACACAAAAATGTGGCAAGATTCCCTTAGGCTTGCCAACTTATTTCTCTCATTTTGAAGAACTAATAACTTTGCCTAAGCTTAGTTGTGGCAAAGTTGGGGTCTGTTTGATTCAAAGGATTTTCATAGGATCTTTGAAGGATTAGAATCCTTAGGAATTTTTCCTACGTTGGTCGTTTGATTCGTAGGATTGAATCACGTAGATTCCCTTAGATTTTCACATGAATTCTAACATGCACTCCAACCTCTTGAAAGAAATCCTTTGTTTTTCATTTGACACAATCAAACAAACTCAAATCCTATAGGGATCCAATGAATATGCCATTCCAATCCTACTTTTTTCCTATTCCTGTGTTTCTGCAATCCTATGAATCAAAGAGGCCCTTAGTCATGAATTAAGTTCAACCATGGAGTCTTCTAGATTATACATGTGGAAGAATCTGGTGGATGATATCCAACGGCCAGTAGTGCTCGGATTTTCCTTCTTTGTACCGTCGGATTGGCTTCATCGAACGACCAACTTTCAAAGTTTTTCACACACTATATAGGGGGTATAGATATAGATGCCCCGGTCTGTTGCAATGGATCCAAAGTATATATATCTATTTAGTGGAGTGCACTCTAAACACATTATGTATTTATTTTTCTCTAACCTTCCGTAGCCATGCAACCAAGCCACATAAGCTTCATGGGTGTCCCCCACATCATATTATTCATACTACGTTGATTGAAAAATAGATAAATCACCCAAAACAAGATCTTCCCGTTTTTTGTTCCTACGATGTTGTGCCGTGCACGTACCTACTAGTTGTATAGTGGTAGTACTAGTAATATAGTATTAGGAATACAAACTTGGTACTAGTAGGAGTAGTACTAGTACGGAATGCTCCTACTCTATCAACGAGCCCCGTCTGACACCAAATTTCTTGGCTTCCGTGCTACAGCAGGATCTTCCCCTCGTTTCGTTTTTCCTACCCGGCGGGGCGGGGTGTCGGTTTGCTCAACGGCGGACGGGCCGTGTTGTACTCCTGATTCCCGGGCGTGTGGGGGTGCGATGCGAACGCGGCAGGCCTTTTCCTTTTACCAGCAATGTGCTCGTGCGTTGCAACGGATCCAAAGTAGTAGAATAGTAGTATTTGTTCACAAATTTGAAAGAAATCACTATTGTTTTGATATACTCCTAATATATTACTCCCTCCATACCTAAATATTTGTCTTTTTTGAGATTTCAAATGCACTATCACATACGGATATTATAGACATATTCTAGTGTTTCTAGCAAGATGCCCGCGCGTTGCACGAAGTTGATGGAAAAGGTAAGCACAACTTATAAATTGACGGATGGAGTACTAGTTACAGTGATGCATATAATTAAGCAAAGGGATCGCACATGTCGGTATTGACTAGAACGAGAATGCAAAAGCACAGAATTAAGGCCACGATGATGCGATCGCAGTGGTGGTTACAGAAGGCAAGAAGAAAGATGGATCCACGAACGTACGACCTCCTCCTCCTCAACTTAGAGCGCCGGGCCACCGACCGGCGGCTAAGGAGCGGCGGCTTTTGAGGCGAGGTCGAGGTGCTTCTCAGCAAAGGCATCCAAGGCTTCCAGCCGGTTGAGGAAGGCCGACGTCGTAGCGTCCTCACTGGCCTTTTAGATACCTATGCACACGATTTCCTCGTACATGTGGATGTGTATGTCGACGAATTCTTGCAGGGCGAGGCACCTCATGGCGAGCGCGACCTCCAGGTGGACATTCTTCGTGGCGTCGGCGGGCAGTCGCAGGGCCACCAGTGCTTGAAAGAGGTTCCGACCATGGAGGCCAATTAGGGTGGCAGGCAATGAGGAGCCCGGGCGCGCGGGCTGGAGGAGTACGATGATGTTGTCCGCGAGCTTCTTGAGGACAGTGAACTTGTTGTTGGTGGCAACGATCATTTGGTCCAACTGAGAGTCGTAGTTGGCGTCGAAGGCGGCCATCCACCAGCCGGTCTCCAACACCGTCTGGAGACGATCCTCGGCGCCATGCCGCAGGCTGGCGTCGTGGACCATCTGGCGTAGCCGTTGGCCGCTCATGAGCATCGCTACCATGGGTCTGGAGTGAGCTCTTTTATGCTTAGTGTAGGTGCTTAGGCAAATGCTTAGGTGCGTACGATGTGGTAGATGCATTGGAATGGAGGGGCGCCTTTATATGAGGGCAAACTGCGTTGCATACACATCGTGCAGCCTCTTCTCCCGGACCTCCTCCCACTACTTCCCTCATGCATTAATAGAAGGAGGATGCATTGACCGTTCAACACATCGGGAACCGCTACTCCCTCCCTCGTCTGCATTAAAGCCGTATCGGGAACTGCGCCGCCCGCTGTCAAATCGAATACTCCCTCTGTCTAGGTGAGTATTAAGTCATCTTACGAAAACCAAATAGTAAACACATAGGCGTGGTGCATTAACTCTCACGTTGTTTCTTATTTTTTTTGACATAAATAGAGGAATCAACCAAGAAGAGATGTGGGGCCTGTATGCTTTTAATGACTTGAGACTATTAAACATGACATGCAGTGGTCAGTTTGTTGTATAAGAACAAATACAACCCACGTCAGCACACACGCATCTCATATAGCATCACATCCAATGGCTATAAAAATATGAATGAGACCAAATTATATCTCATCTAGATGAGTTGTAGCAAAAATGTATTAATAATACTTAGTACTCCTGCGCCATGTATCATATATTAGTATCATGTAGTACTTTATTTATTTATGAGGTATCCAGACGGCATTGCACCGCCAAGAAAAGAGGGTAACATCAAAATTATGCACTACTTTTTTGAGTATGTTGGTAAGGTCCGATCATAATCACTTGTTGAAATCTCTAAAAAGACAAATATTTCCTCCGTCCGGAAATACTTGTCATCAAAATGGATAAAAGGAAATGTATCTAGACGTATTTTAGTTTTAGATACATGTCTTTTTATCCACTAGCAAATATGTCCGTGCGTTGCAACGGGAGAAAAATAATATCATACATACCTAGTGCAATAAAGCATAGCTCAAGAACCCCTCCTAGTAGGTGCATGTCGTGCATTTGAACATAGTGTCCCACGTGTATCATCGCTTATCGTCTTTTCCGTCCCGCCGACAGTGGTCGTCGTGTATGCCTAATAGGACCACCGTGAACATATCGTTAATCTTAAGACGATGAGTTCGGCCATCGCATGACTCACTATCATTCAATTGTGCTAGTGAAAGAAGTGTTTAAAAAAACTTCAAAAAATAATCTCATTGAGATAGACGTGAGTGCCGTCATCCGTGAGCTACTACCTCCAAATAGTGAAAGGAGAGGAAGGAAAAAAATTTGTTTCATCCTATTACTCATTGGCTAGCCCTCATTATCTTTCTCACTACAAATAAATCCATTCTCAGCTATAGTATGAAATAACCTCGCATGATCTTTATGACTACAAAAAATGCCTTGATATTGTGGCTAGCGTGTATGCTGGATTTTCAATGCAGATGTTATCCCATTTTCTAAAAAAGAATAATCAACACCTTGTGGTCTAGGAAATTAATTGTTATCTTTTTTTTTTCTGCGGGTGTGGAAATTAATTGTTATCGCATGCCTACTTGGCGGAATGTATTTTGGGTATTTGCCGGAAGCCGTCGATTTTATTTTCTTTATTAATTTCCTTTCTTCTTTTGATCGATTCATTTCCTTCCTTCTTATTTGGTCACACGCGGTTTTCCATTCCTTTTGAATACAATTTCCTTCCTTTAATATATACACGAACCTCCCATCATTGCCATCCTTCCTTTCACATTTCCTTTAGTACGTTTTTTTAAGAAACTCATGCACGTCCAATCCTTGAAATGTGAATACATCCAGATGTCCTTGAAATCCCTTCCTTTAATACACTGTCACCAAGACAGCCCAAATAATTCCTATTAATTATCGAAATGCATCCTTCCTTTAGTGTCTTGAAGGCAATCCACAATTACGTTTCGCCAGTTCTCTTCTTGCTGAAATTTCATGTAAATTACGAAGTATATAAACTGGTAGAAATCACTGTAAATCAGCTATTTATATGTTAGCCAAGTTGGTTGCGGCTATTAGGACAATAGGAGAGTTCATGAGTTCAATTCCGACACAACCATTTATTTTCTGGTACTCCACGCGTAGCCCATGAATGCACACCTTTCTATCGGAAAAATGCCCATAAAAATAATCATTTTTATTACTCTATAGATAGACGAAAAAAATCTGAAAAGGCCCAATAAATCGAATTATTTTTTATCAATTGATGGACGAGCGAAAAAACAATTTGATTAGGGGCCGGTGGGCACATGGAGGCCCACCTGGGCTAGACGCCCCCTAAAAAAATTGGGCTAGATCGATTAGAAATATATAGCACTACCACTTACTACTTGTAAACATAAAAGTGTGCTAGCTCGGTTGGTCTGGTCCCATTGTACACACGCTTGTCGTTGTGAGTTCAACTCCAGGTGTCGGCATTTATTTTTGATTTTCTCTCGGCTTGTGCGCGCCAGTCTTTTCCTTGGGCTTAGTTTGTGGCCGCGCGCGCTGCGATCCATCAATGAAATTTTAGATCAAGCGTTTTCTTTTCCTTTTTAGTGTACGGACACCTAAAATTTTAGGACCACCTTGAATAAAAAAGTTTTGATATGTTTAGGTGGTGAACGGATGAAAAAATTAGAGAAACACACCTTGCTTTATTAGTAGGTATATATATAGATTTTGATAACAAGTATTTTCGGACGGAGGCAGTAGAAAACAGAGTTGGTGATGATGGTGTGCGTGCCATCCTGCAATATAGGCCGTCGGATTTATATCTAACGGATAGGAAAGAAACTATGGCAATTTTGCAAAAATATACCAACACGTCTCTTCACGTTCGCAAATAAGGCCATCCCTCGTTCAACCTTTTCTCTCACAAGATAAACTACTCATACAAATGCATCTTGATGTTCCGTGCAACGCACGGGCAGCTAGCTTATTTCTCTTAAAATAGTTGCTGCGATAATTGGGTTGAAGTGATATATTTTATGTTTGCCCTGAATGATTTCAGATTCACTGGTAGTAATAAAGAAAAGGTTGTTGTTAGTTAAAAGAAATCAGGGTGAAAACTATCACATGAGGCCGGTAAAAACAAGGCACACTGGGTTCAGCGTCATCGTCACTATAGCTGTGCGTGCGCGAGAAGTCTACATATCGAGGGGCTACCGAGCAAGGCACCGAGACACAATGTTTGAGAGAGAAACCAATTGACAGATTATGATCAGATCGAGTTTTCACCCTTCTGCTGTCATTGTTGGGGGGGGGGGGGGAGGGATAGAAAGACGTATCGAGAGTATGCGCGGTAGGCACAGAGGCACAACTAGCGAGTGTGTGTGTGTGTGTGTGTGTGTGTGTGTGTGTGTGTGTGTTTGAAAGAGGAGTAGATAGATTATTATCAAGATCAATGTGCCACCCTACTAGCTTCTTTTGTGCCGGGTAGTGTGTGTGTGTGTGTGCGTATGTTTGAGAGAGAAGCCAGTCGATAGATTAGTATCAAGGTCGAGGTGTCACCCTACTCCTTCGGTGTTGGGAAGTGTGGGTGTGTGGGGAGGGGGGCAGTGACACTCACATATCTCTAGTCTTATACAAAAACAGAGTTGGTGATGATGGTGTTCCTGCCATCCTGCAATATAGGCCATCCAGTTTATATCAGACGGACAGGAAGGAAACTATGGCAATTTTGCAAAAAGATACCCACACCCCTCTCTGCATTTGCAAATAAGGCATTACCTCGTTCATCCTTTTCTCCCATAAGATAAACTTCTCATACAAATGCATCTTGATGTTCCGTGCAACGCATGGGCATCTTGCTAGTAGGGAGAAGAAGTTTGTGTGACACATATCTAGCTATATTAAGGGATAGGTAGATAGCATATGTGTGAGAGACATTAGTGGCTGTGGGTGGGCGGAATTAAAGGGGTGGGCGTGTTAGACATAGAAAGCGTGTGTATTTCTGTGTGAGAGACTTGTAGGACGGGGTAGAAAGATGAATTTAACCCTGACGGAGGGAGAAAATATACGAAGTGTGCGTGTGCGATTCCGATGCCCACATGGAAATGAGATATGTATGCGTGTGAGAGAGATTGCACAATTCATTCACGTATCACTATCTAGCGATCGTGGACGTGCATCGCTTGAACATAAGTCAATATCTACTTCGTATCATGGCCAAAGATACAATATCGATTCAACGCTATAAAGATTGGACACTTACATATCACATTTTTTTTCTATTTAAATAAGCCTTTTTAGTTGTGCATGCCAAAGTTACAGTGATGTTTCTTCAAACAACTAATGTAGCTATCATGAACATGCACCATTGTTACTCTTGCATTCAAATTCATTAGTCTTGGATGATTTAAGTTTCTATTTTGAGTAATATATGTAATATTCATATATGAATTCAACGGGTACGCAATTTATGAAATGGAGGCTATGTAATCATGAGGTAACACTTTTAAGTAGCTGACTACAATATCCATTTCTTTTTGTGCGCCTCTACACTAACACGTCAATGCATTATGTTTAAAGTAAATAACCAATGGCACTAAATTATCTATTTACACGAGAAATACATAGGCTGAGCGTTTGATCCCTTTTTTTGTGAACGCGCCACTACACCCGTACGATTGGCCGCGCCCGTGTGAACGTCCAAGTTATCAGTGCATCATCCCAAGTTATTGTCTTTTTTTGGGGTGGACTTCACTCTAGTTATTAACTGCTGACGCATGCCCCGTGTACACAGTCTAGCATGACCTTCCCGCTAGCACGGTCCAAAATTAGTTGAAACTGGATACGAACGATCCCGCGGGTGGCAAAATCTCCCGCCTCCTTCTAAAATTTCCGCCACCTTAGTCTTTAGCATGCGAAATCCCCCTTTTGCCTTGGTGCACGGAGACCAACAGTTATAATACCGTCCTCATCTACATGATAGGTCGGGGCTGCTTTGGTAACTTCCGGTTCCCCCACTACACGGCACCCCCATTTCCTCTCCCCCTCCCGCAAAAGCGACTAACTCCACAGCACCAGAGCATCTTACATCACGCCGTCCATACTTCATCGCCCTTTCTCCCCTCTCCTCTCGAAACCCTAGACTGCTCATCCACCGGCGTACCATAGCCCATTCACTGCCAGCGGCGTCCACCTCGCCGGATCTGCTTCTGCGACCGCATCTACCCCTCCCACCTCCCCTAGAAACAAGTAGACTGCTCATCCACCACTGTACCACAGCCCATTCAGTGCCGGCCTTGTCCACGGCGCCGGATCTGCTTCGCCAATAATCTCGTCAATCACCGCGCATCTGCAGCGGCTTATTCGTACTCCCCACCGGAGACGCTTCGTCCACACCCCCCGGAGCCGCCCCACCGACGCCCCCGTCGACGGCCTCTGATCCTCTTCGCCGGCACCTTCCTCAACCCTACCGGAGACGCTTCGCCGACACCTTCCTCAACCCTACCGGAGTAGCTTCGCCTATATCATTCTCAACCCTACCGGGCCGCTTTGCCAACTGACAAGTCCACGGCCTCAGATCCGCTTCCTCGCACCCTCATCCAACCTACCGGAGCAGCTTCTGACGCCCCATCCATGGCCGCTGATCCGCATCGTCGACACCACCCTTAACCCAACCACCGGAGTAGCTTCTGACGCCCCGTCCACGACCGCAGATCCACATCATCGACACCATCCTTAACCCAACCACCGGAGCAGCTTCAACTACGCCCTCGTCCACGGCCATAGATCCGCTTCGCCCACACCGTAGTCCACCCTACCGGAGCCGCTCCACAAACACCGTACTCGACGGTTCTAGATCTCCTTACCGGACCCCAACAGCCAGCACAACGTCATCACCCTCGACGTTTCTAACCTACTTCCCACAGTCTGGAGAGATGCCAAGCACCCGTCACGGCCTACGTGCTTGTCACCTTTAAACCCGTCAAGCATCACCTGCCTGATGTACTTCAAATATACTAACCGGTCGCTGTTACCTGTTATGCAGCTAGCAAAAACTACAAGGACGATGTTTCTTTTGGATCTAACAGCTTGGCCAACCAAGATCCTGGACTGAGGCATTGCTATGATCTTGTAAGCGCGTCTCTCTCTCTCTCTCTTGTATTGTTCTGTGCCTGCCAGTGTGCTTTGCTAGGATTTCCGACCAGTAATCCCTTTGTGCAGACAATGATTTCTACTACTGGCTGCTAAATTAGATATGTAGATGTCATACATGATACTACCTCGTACCTCCGTTCCTAAATATAAGTCTTTCTAGAGATTTCACTATAGGCTACATACGGAGCAAAATGAGTGAATCTACACTCGAAAATGCATCTATATACATCTGTATGTGGTCCATACTGGAATTTCTACAAAGACATATATTTAGGAACAGGGGCAGTACATTACACAAAATCATAGGTGGCATGTAGGAATTCCAGTGCACTACATTAGGCTCCCTTAGAGTGCCTGCTAGTCCAGCATACAGAGTCATGGCTAGTTTATGGTACGCACACAATCGTTAATTGGTGGTTTAAATATGCGCAAGGGATATGCAATGTAGTATCATGTAGAGATGTCTGAAACTAGTCGTGTCAACTTGCAGATAGTGTTACACAATGAAAAAGTACAAGATGTATGTGGCAATTTCATGGAACATCGCAAAAAACAAAGAGGCAGCGGTGAGCCTATACATTGTGCCATGGTACGTAACTCATCCATTGCAATCATCGTGACATGTTATTTGTATGCCGGTTCTATTAGCCAAGTTTCTTAGGGACAGTTATTACGAGTTATCCTAAGAAAATAAGCACCTGTGAATATAAGCTCCATGTAATAAGCCAACCAGTTATTTTCATTGCGTTTTCAGCCTATCTTTGGTATGATCAGTGGAAAGTCTAGATTGCATTACATTTTTTTCATTTTGCTGCCCATATGGAAATTAATTTGATTTGCAAACATCACAAATTGAACCGAGTGCAGTAATTAATATGATAGGAAAACATACCATCACTATTTGCTCAAAATGCAAATACAAAGATACCATCTACTTGGCAAAATCTACTTTGGTCAATGTTTTCCATAGAGACCCCATTGCCTAATTTAAACGAAGAACGCATGACCCACATTTAAATGAAGAACAATTATTTATTGAAATTCGATGGTCCAAGTGGCTGTTTATTATCGTATAGCAGCACCACCTAAAAGCATCATATAGCAGCATCAGCAGCTCATAGCAACTCATCTTACAACAGCAGCAGTAGTCTACAATTCATCATATACCAGGAGCAGCTCATGGCAATTCATCATATAGCAGCAGCAGGAGCAACTCATAGCAATTCATCATATAGCAGCAGCAGGAGCAGCTCATAGAAATTCATCATATAGCAGCAGCAGGAGCAGCTTGTAGCAACTCATCATATAGCAGCAGCAGGAGCAGCTGGTAGCAACTCATCATATAGCAGCAGCAGCTCATAGCAATTCATCATATAGCAGCTGCAGCAGCAGCTCATAGCAACTTATCATACTGCAGGAGCAGCTCATAGCAATTCATCATATAGTAGCAGCAGGAGCAGCTCATAGCAATGCATCATATAGCATCAGCTGAAGCAGCTCATAGCAATTCATCATATAGTGGAAAGGGGAGAGGAGATGCAAGCGGGCAGGGCAATGAATGCTTGCGTGTTTGTTTTTACTTGAGGGTCAGGTGTGACACGGGCGTCAGCAGTTGCATTTTGAGTGTAATATAGGCAGACAACAGAGTCATTTAACTATTCGCCTTTCCTTCAATTTTAGTGAGGTTCTACCACAAACACCCCCCTCCAAAGCGAAATTAGTTAAGCCCAAGCCCATAACTCAAAAATGCCTTCTTTACATCTTTTATGGCTTATTTTGACAATATGCCCTGAAAAGGCGGAATCGAACTGGCCCTTAACCTGCAATTCAATTGTGCGTGCAATGATGAATCACTCCTGCCTGCTATCTGTACATTTAGGCATCATCATACATGGCATAACCGAATACATGTGCATTCCATTGTAGAATCTGGAAATATGCAATGTTTATGTTAGTTCATACGTTGCACATGATGTTTAAATGCCCCTTAAATCTGGTCAGTCAAGTGATGGTCTTTAAGCCTCCTTCTTTGCTTCTTTTCTTGATATGTAAGATTTGCTCACACATCTGTTCAATTGCTTGTTTGCATCAGCCAGCCATACTAGGACAGTTTGCTTTGATTACTTGCTGTTCTTGACATAACACTCTAACATAGCTTGTCAACGATTTAAACACTAAGGGCTGCTGTAGTGGGGCCTTGTCTAACTCATAGGTGACATAAAGGTTTGGTTGTACACTATAGTAGGCTCTCCAAGAGTACCTGGAGATCCAGTTCGAAGGTATGCCTAGTTTTTACATAGTGCAGACATAGTAAATGCTCATTTCATTGTGTGCAAGTGCAAGAGATGTGGCATGTTTCATTATGTGGTGTTGTTTTGTTATAATCTCATTCTTTTGTGTTCACAGACTAGAAAGTATGCATATTTATCTTCCAAGGAGACGAGTAAGTAGTTTGTGTCACCTTGCAGAGGGGGTGTAATGAAGATAAGATTGAGGATTTCCAAGTACAAGATGTTAGGAAGGAGCCTTGCAAGAGAAGTAGGAGCTGCGCTGAGCCTCTTCAACCTGCTAAGGTAAGTCACTGTATGCAACTCAACAGTTCAATTCCTTGTTTGTTTCAGGCATAGTTAATTTTCTCTTTTCAATTGCTTTATTTGCCCTCAGTTAATAAGATGCCCAAATAATCATGCCTGATGTTCGGTACTTGTATCACTATTAGTTGACATAATTAAAGGCCTTACCATTTAATTACTCTGCCGAAGTGTGCCTGAAGCTTTGAAGTCTATTAACCAACTATTATTGCATGAAGCTCACAATCTAGTTTATACTACGCTAATGATTGCATAGTTTTGCTTGCTATAGTATGTTTGTATGAAACCCTCTGCTCTTCATTATGCTCCCTAAGACTTTAATTGAGGCATAGAATGGCCAACTGCTTGCTTACTTATACGCAACGTGCTGTCTAAATTTGTAACTTGTCTGTGTTTTCGATTGGGCCCCAACATCATGCTCCTCTAGTGAGCTAAGAGGCATTTCTGTATGCAGGCTGCACAGACTATCTTTTTTATAATTTTTAAAATATCACCTTCTTATGCTTCATGACGTGTAACATTTTTTTAAGGTGACGTGTAACATTATTGTTAGTCCTGTTTTGCCATGTAGTACAAAATAGTGTCTTGTTCTCTTCACTGTTGTAACTATATTTTTCCCTAGTCATGTGTACTTACAAAAACATTTTAGGATGAAGTGACATCAACACAAAGATCTGCGAGCAGTGCGGCATGGCCGTTACCGAATGATTATGGATTGGAATTGGAATGTGCTGATGTTCTCGAGCATCAACTAGAGGTGGCAAGACAACGTGTACATGATTGTCAATGTATAATCAACAAGTTGAGACTGGACATGCAAGTATTAGATGCAGGAGTCAAAAAATGAAACAAGACACTTAGGTAACCATGAAGGAATTGGAGATTTTGCAGACTGAAATTTGTGCTATCTGAATCCGGCCAATCCTATTTTCTGAAGAGATTATAGTTCAATTGGAGTTAAGTTGATGCGCGTCCATGATGTATGAGCTGTATTTGCCCAGTGTATGTAATTTGCTATTTGTGTATGCTTTATTATCACCTGCGCCGAACCATAATGCCCAGTGGGTATAATCGGCTGTAATTTCTTTATTGTATAGTGTAGGATTATTCTACCTTTCTATGCCTTGATCTCTTTGTTGTAATAGTGTAGGCTTTTTAGAGGTGATAGTATTGAGTAGGATAATTCTTTGAATATGCTATATCATTCAAACGGGGGCCAATTCGCCCGACCATGGCCCGTCATGGGCCATCGGATCCATGGGCCTTGTACGTCTCATAGGATCCATGGGCCTTGTACGTCTCGTAGGATCCATGGGCCTTGTACGTCTCGTAGGATCCCTGAGCCTTGTACGTCTCGTAGGATCCATGGGCCTTGTATGTCTCGTAGGATCCATGGGCCGCCGGCTCATTTATGGGTCTTGTACGGGCCTTTAATGGCCCGTAGATGGGCCTTTAATGGAAATCGTACATTTTATGGGCTGACCATAACGGGCCGTTAATAGGCCGTATTTGGTGATGCTATGAAAATGGCCCAACAGACTAACGGTCCGCAAACGGGCCAACCGTAACGATGGGCTGAATTTGGCCCACAAACAGAAAATGACAGTAACGGGCTGTAAGTAACCGAACGCTGGAAATGAACCCAAGAATAAATGGGCCCTGAGAAGGCGGAAAGTTAACTTGGGCTGGAAACGGCCCAACGAAATAATGGGCCGTTAATGGGTATAAAGTGATACACTGTTCATTACGGGCCAGTTTCACCACAGGCCGTTAATGGGTGTAAAGTAATACATTGTTCATTACGGGCCAGTTTCAGCACGGGCCGCTAATGGGCCAAGAGTTACAAAGGGCCTCATATGGGCCGAAAGACATCATGGGCTATACATGGGCCAGAAGTGAAAACGGGCTTGAATCATATTGGACGGCCCAGATGATGCTATTTGGCCTAATTCAGATAGGGCATAACGGGCCTTGGATTAGCGGGCTATAAATGGGCTATATGCGAACATGCCGTTAATAGGCTTTCCATGGGCTGGCCCGCCAGCTTTTGACCAAGTCAAATGGGCCGGCCTTTTCACAGGAATGGGCCACTATTGGGCCGTGCCACGTGTCGACGTATCATAGTCGCCTTCTATCCAGTGAGTGGATGACATCTGTCCCAACGATGAGCCGACACGTGTTTCCTCTAGCCAATGCTGATTTTACACGTGGAAAATCCCCATTGGTCGGGGCTGTTAACGGGTTATCGGATCCAAAACCCGACCCGTTAGCTTAACGGCGTTCCGTTACGGTGGATGCCACATGTTGGTCACCCTTGACGAAAGCACTTCTGTGACGCGCGATTTATCGTCATGGAAGTGAACACTTCCGTGATGATAATTTTGGTAATGTCATTGAACACTTCTACGGCATCACATGTATGACTATCTTGATTCTGTCATAAATTTTTCATGGATGTACATGCATGACAAAAAAAGTGACCTACTATGACAAACACGTATCATCACGGAAGTGTATTTTTCTTGTAGTGTGACATGTTAGTATTTTCACTAAGTCTGTGAAGCTCACATCTTTTGCTCTTTTTCCATGCTTGTTTGAACCTGCTCTTGTGTGATTTAGCTGTAGCTCAGTGTTCATTTTTTGTCAAGCATCTTGAGTAGATCACTGCCACGTGCTTTATTTCTATGTTGGAGTGCAGTAGCTTAGTTTCTTGTTGCATTCTAGATGGCATCGTGCTGTTAATCGCAAAATTGTGCCATTATTGTTTTGCTTGCCATTTGCAAATCGTGCATCCGATTCCGGTGATCTTTATATCGATTTCGACCAAAATCAACTCATATTTCCAGCAGAACTCTTGGTTTGCCAAGTTGAGGACTTGATCAATCTTTTCCTTCTGGAGCATGCATATGCATTGCCTATCACATCCCGCTTATCATGCCATGTTTTGCATCATGTTGCTTGCGCATTGCACCGTGGTTGATTGTTGTTTCCTTTGCTTGTGTTCTTGCTTTGGGTAGAGACGAGAGATGATTACGTGATCGAGGAACTAGTTGAGTACGCTTACGAGGATCAAGCTTTCGTCTTCTCTAGGAACATTGCAGGCAAGATGACCATACCCTCGAAATCACTTCTCTCTTTGCTTGCTAGTTGCTCGCTCTATTGCTATGCTGCAATGCCTACCATTTGCTATATCATGCCTCCCATATTTCCATGTCAAGCCTCTAACTCACCTTGTCCTAGCAAACCGTTGTTTGGCTATGTTACCGCTTTGCTCAGCCCCTCTTATAGCGTTGATAGTTGTAGGTGAAGATGGAGTTTGTTCCATGTTGGAACATGGTTATGTTGGGATATCACAATATGTCTTATTTAATTAATGCATCTATATACTTGGTAAAGGGTGGAAGGCTCGGCCTTATGCCTGGTGTTTTGTTCCACTCTTGCCGCCATAGTTTCTGTTATACCGGTGTTATGTTCCTTGATTTTGCGTTCCTAACGCGGTTGGGTGTTGTGGGAACCCCTTGACAGTTCGCTTTGAATAAACTCCTCCAGCAAGGCCCAACCTTGGTTTTACATTTGCCTAACAACCTATTACCCTTCCCTTGGGTCGGCGAACCCAAGGGTCATCTTTATTTTAACCCCCCGGGCTAGTGCTTGTCTAAGTGTTGGTCCGAACCGGGCAGCCTGCGGGGCCACCTCGGGGCAACTCGAGGGTTGGTTTTACTCATAGCATGACCTATCTGGTGTGCCCTGAGAACAAGATATGTGCAGCTCATATCGGGATTTGTCGGCACATCCGGGTGGCTTTGCTGGCCTTGTTTTATCATTGTCGAGATGTCTTGTAACCGGGATTCCGAGTCTGATCGGGTCACCCTGGGAGAAGGGATATCCTTCGTTGACCGTGAGAGCTTGTATGGGCTAAGTTGGGACACCCCTGCAGGGTTTTGAATTTTTGAAAGCCCTGCCCGCGGTTATGGGCAGATCGGAATTTGTTAATATCCGGTTGTAGAAAAGCTAACACTTAACTTATTTAAAATGCATCAACCGCGTGTGTAACCGTGATGGTCTCTTTTCGGCGGAGTCCGGGCAGTGAACACGGTTCTTGTGTTATGCTTGAACGTAAGTAGTTTCAGGATCACTTCTTGATCACTTCTAGTTCATGACCGTGCTTTGCTTCTCTTCTCGCTCTCATTTGCGTAAGTTAGCCACCATATATGCTAGTGCTTGCTGCAGCTCCACCTCACTACCCCTTTCCTACTCATAAGCTTAAATAGTCTTGATCTCGCAGGTGTGAGATTGCTGAGTCCTCGTGGCTCACAGATACTTCCAAACAGTTGCAGGTGCCGATGATACCAGTGCAGATGGCGCAACCCAGCTCAAGTGGGAGCTCGATGAAGATCTTGTTCGTTGTGTTGTTTCGTTTCTAGTCGATCAGTAGTGGAGCCCAGTTGGGGCGATCAGGGATCTATTGCATTAGGGGTTGTCTTTATTTTGGTTCCGTAGTCGGACCTTGATTGTATTCTAGATGGTGTAATGCTATATTTATGTATTGTGTGAAGTGGCGATTGTAAGCCAACTCTGTATCCCTTTCATATTCAGTACATGGGGTGTGTAAAGATTACCCCTCTTGCGAAATGCCTACTATGCGGTTATGCCTCTAAGTCGTGCTCTGACACGTGGGAGATATAGCCGCATCGTGGGTGTTACAAGTTGGTAATCATAGCCTTCCCCGACTTAGGACCCCCTGCTTGATCGAATCGCTGGCGTTGTTGAATCTAGAAAAATGTTTTGAGTCTTATAGGATTATATATATTGGAGAGTAGGATTCTTTTTACTCCTCAGTCCCTTCGTCGCTCTGGTGAGGCCTCCTGGCGAGAGTTTTGACTCTTCTCTCCTCAAATTTCACTAAAATTTTTTAGGATCACGCAGGTATCTTGGAATCATTCCGATGGTTTTGTGACGAGAACATTGTTCTTGGTGCCTCCTGACATTTAGGGGTTGTGGCAGTGTCCCGAGGAGTTGAGCTTCGAGGTGTTGTCGTCACAATTTTGTCGTTGCAGTTCCGGAATACCTGAGTTTTGCCAACATCGAAAATCTATTTTATGCATTTGTTGGTGAGATAACCTCGACGCCACCCAGTACTGGGGCGGGAGTTCGGGAGTAGGATTTCCGAAGGTTTCTTGGTTATGTGTTGAAGGATGGATATAGCTGGATGTAGGATTTGCTAGATTTGGGTGAGATATTATGCTTCCCCTGTATCCCCAACACCTGATTGCATAACCGTAAACTTTCGGGACTTTATAAGTTGGAATTAAAGTATCGCATAGGATTTATTTCCAACAGACACATGATACAATATGGGATCTATCATATGTTTGTTTCTGGCTTATTCTGCAAGCCAATCCTTGTTTTGTTTTGTTGTGGTATTAGAGTTGCTTCAATGTCAAGTGTAATTCCATACCTTTCCTAAGCGGTGTTCTCATGTTCCTATGTGAATACTAATCCTTCATGATAATCGAGATTTTCATGTCAATCCTTTTCAATCGGCGTGTTTCACTTCAAGTGGATCCGATCATTTTTCAACGTCCGCAAGATCAGTTCTAAGTTCTCTCAACGGTGTTTGTTTTATCCGTCCCAAATTGATTTTGTTTTACCCACCCTCCCACCCTTTTTATTCAAGGACTTAGATCTCTTAATCGAGTATCCTTTTATGGATGTGAAGTCTCTCCATTCTTTTCTTTCAATGTTCTTATCCGGTGATTCTCATGAAGACAGTAACGGAGCTTCAAGTTCATCATTATTCTTTCTCTTTCTTCTTCGGTGAATTCAAGTCAGGCTTTGTCGATCATATCTTTTCCTCGTTTTCAAATGTGTTCTCATGCCGGTGCACTTCTTAATCGTTCACCTCTCACTATTCAATTCTTCTGGAGTGCTCAAGATATCTTGAAGAATCGTGTTTTCCACTCTGCATTCTCTCAAATTATTTCGAGGATGCTATCTCATTCAAGACATTTAATTCAACCAGCGCAATCTATCTTTAAATTGTTCAACGGTGTATCTTTTGAGTGGGCCCTAACCCACAGGTTTTTTACCAGGATCTTACCTGACTCTTCTATTTTCCCGTTGTCCATTTTGCAATCCGGCGCTTCTATGTCCTCCGATGTTCCCTTTTGCCTATTTTCGTGTGCGGGTGTTAAACTTTCTCGGAATGGACTAAGATTTGCCAAGCGGCCTTGGTACACAACTGGTAGACCGCCTATCATGTTTCATGCCATTTGGAGTTCGTTTGATACTCCAACGGTTAACTGAGGAACCGTAAAGGTCTCGTCCAAAGTGGTCCAACAACCCATCCAAACCCCCTCCATCCTCTCGGTCATTCGATCACGATCGCTTGGCCGAAAATCGCACTCCATTTGGACTCTCCTAGCTCCCTCTACCTATATATATGTGTCTCCCTCCGAATTTTCCGCGTAGTACAAAACCCTAGCTAAACTCCCACACCGCCGCCGGACATGTCCGCCTCCCGCCGGACGTCCCGTGCCGCCGCCCCGAGCCAGTGGCACAGCGCCACCTGTCCCGCGCGCCTCTCCCGCCGCCGCGGCCCGCGAGGCCCACGGCCGGCCTGCCTGGGCCCGAGGGCGCCCCCGCCACCAGCCGCCCGATCCCTTGCTCCCGCTCTCCTCTTGCCCTAGCGCAGCCGCCGCCAGGGGACCTGCCCATTGCCGCCTCGCTCGCCGTGCGCCGCCGCCGTCCTTCGCCGCGCCGCTCGCCGCCTGCTCGCTCCGCCCGCCGTGCGCCATGGCCGCCGCCTAGCGCCGCCTTCCTCTGCTCGCCTACACGCCGTCCCGCCGCCCCGGAGAGCTCCGCCGCCTCGCCTCCTCATGCCGGCGACCGAACATCCACCGACCGGCGCGTCCGTCACTCGCGCCGGCATCCGCGCCACCCCCTCGCTGCCTTCGCCGGACTTCCTTGAGCTCGCCGGAGCCCGTCCCGACCAGATCCACCCCGCCTGGATGAGATCCACCGGGAGTCCAACCAAACGCCTCCCCTCGTCCAGATCCACTCCATCCCGGAACCACTCCACCCCGTTGACTTTTGCAAGGGTATTTTTCCACTAAGTCCCCAGATCTGTGATATTCTCAAGCCCTGTTCATCGCATCATAACTCTGTCATTGTAGCTCCATTTTGGGCGTGTGATATATCAAAATGTTCATCATGTTTTGCTCTTCATTTTGTTCCATTGCACCATGCTTGTTTGAGTCCATCTTGATGCCCATATTGTTGGTGCAAGAGTGCTATAAGATGTTAGTTCCTGATTCTTATCAGTTTATGAGCATTTGTCATTTTTGCCATGATTATTGTGTGCTGCATATGGTCATGGGCTCTACATGTGTTTTGGGCTATGCCATGCCATCTTTACAAGGGTGTATGCCATGTATTTTTTGTGATCAATGTGGTGACTAGCACAAGCATGCAAAGTAGCTCTCGTGATATTGCTGATTTCAGAGACTTAGAATTTCACTGTCATTTTCCTGCTGTTATTTTTATGCCATTTATTCATGTTGCTACAGAGAGATCCATGCTTCTTTTGAGTATGTTCATTAAGGATGATTTGGGCATATTGTTATGCTCTATCCACACATGTCCTTGTTTGCAATTATGGAGTGACCTAGCATGACTCAATCTTGCTTTACTTTTGCTATAAAATGTTCCTGGCAGATTGTTTACATGTTAATCAATTTTGCCAAGGTTGTTGTAGTTGATCCATGCATGCTATGAACTTGTTCTTGCGATGGTTAGCTTCTTGATCATGTCTTCTTGCTGGTAGTATGCTTAGTTTGTAATATAATGCCTTGTGTTGAGTGCATCGAGCTTGCAAACATGCCTTCATAATTCTGTTTATGCCATGTCCAGTTTTCTGCTAAGTCTGAATCTGTTAACGAAACTTGCTATGTTTACGTGGGTGCCATCATATCTTCTGATCTTTTTTGGCTTATGGCCAGTAAAGGACTCTTGTTATATGCTTTGAGTAGATTCATGCCATGTCTTGTATTGCTATGATATGTTCCTGTAGCATGTTGTTATCTTGCTCTAAACATTGCTTCCTGATGTTAATTCCTGATACTACAAAAAAAGACACATCCGTGACATTTTGGGCCGAACGAATTTTTTCTGCATACATATGACACTTCTATGACGATAATTGTGAAAAAACCCGGTATCATCATAGATGTGGTGGGCTCCTACTTCTATGACAAAAAATCATGACAGAAAATGGGCTTTTCGTCCTGGGCGGGCCGGAGACGCAGCTGCATGACATTCTTTGGGCCGTCCATGACGGGAAAAACCGTGGTAGAAGCGAGGGCGAGGAAAATTTCAGGGAGTTCCCAGTTACGGTGGGAGGTCAGGGATCGAGCGATGCGCGTTTCTCTCGTACATGTACATGCGTGTCTATGAGGCGTTGGCTCTAACTGAACCCGAGCGAGGCGTTGGGCTCTAACTGAACCCGAGCGATTGCACTGTAGGCTACGCGTTATTGACCCCGAGCGATCGATGGCTGTCAACTGAACCCGATCGAGCGATTCCTTCGCTACTGCTACTAACTGAAGCTGATCGATGGGATGAACAGTGAGTGTTGCGGGGGGGGGGGGGGGGGGTTGGATGAACAGTGAGCGGTGGCGTTGCCTCTGGATGAACATGACCCCGTGGTGTGGTGGAGGGCTCGATGAACAGTAGACGGTGGAGTGGTACCCGTGGAGGGGTGGATGAACATGACCCCGTGGTGTGGAGGGATGGATGAACAGTAGACGGTGGTGGGGTGGTTGAATAGGACCCCGTGGTGTGGAGGGCTGGATGAACAGTAGACGGTGGAGGGGTGGTTGAACAGTAGCCGGTGGAGTAGCACGCGGTGGAGGCTGGATGAACAGGAGCCCGTGGATGAACAGTCGCAGGTGGAGGCTAGATCAGGTCGGCGGTGGATGAACAGTAGCTCATGGAGGCTGGAGGGGGTCGACGGTGGAGATGAACAATATCCCGTGGAGTCCCGTTTTGCGGTACGCCACACCCCTCCCGATCAACAGGACCCCCGTTTCGACCGTGGCGCTCCAACACAAGTCCGTTTCATCCGTTTTGCGGTACGCCACACCCCTCTCGATCAACAGGACCCCCATTTCGACCGTAGGAGGTCCGTTTCCTCCGTTTTGCGGTACGCCAGACCCCTACCAATGTACATGATCCCGTTTCGAACGTGGCCGGTCGAACACAAGGCCGTTTCCTCCGTTCTTCGGTACGCCAGGCCTCGTTTCCATCGCCTGTTCCGTCCAAGCCCTCCTGATGAACGTGACGCATTCCGTTGCCTCCCCATGAACACGATGCATTCCGTTGCCTCCCCATGAACACGACGACGACGCTGTTTCTCCGTTCTGACCCAGCCATGTACACGAGCCCTCGCCGTACGTATGCGCGAGTAGGCGTTCGAGACCCCGCCCGTATGTACACATATGTGGCCGTATTTTCTTTCTTGCACCCTGGCCGCTATACGTACGTGTACATGCTACGTGCGCGCCTCTACTACGACACGTGCGCGCCTCTACATCGACCAGTATGTACGTACATGTTCACGACCAGAATGACAACGCTACGTACGCTTCGACCAGGTGGGTCCCGACTGTCAGGCACTTCCTTGCCTGCGAAGATGTAGCTGGTCGGTCCCAGCAGTCAGGGGGCGAATCATTTTTTTTGCCCGGACGCACTTCCTTGCGTGCGAAGATGTAGCTGGCGGGCCCCAGCAGTCCGGGGCCTGGTGGGTCCCAGCTGTCAGGGGGAGGAATCTTTTTTTTCGGACGCACTTCCTTGCGTGCGAAGATGTAGCTCCTGGGTCCCAGCAGTCAAGGGGCGAATAATTTTTTCATGAAATACGGTGGCCCGTCTGGTGGGTCCTCGCTGTCAAGTGGATGAATAATTATTTTGCGCGTAATAAGGAGGCACTTCCTTGCGGCCGCCGTGGACCCAGCTGTCAGCCTCTCCATGTACAGTACTCTTTCGATGGAAGTCGGTCGTTGACCATGTTGACCATGCCGCGCCGAGAGCACCAGGGCGGTGGTCTGGATGATGGTGAGGCCTACCAAGGGGACGACGCGGAGCCGGGGAAGATGCAACAGTGGAAGCACGCGCAGAGAGGAGTACGAGGGTTCAGTGGTTCGGCTGCGGTGTGAGGCTGCCGTTGCTGCAGAATAACAGGGGGTGTGGGTGAGTAGAGGGATGGCCTGGCCAGTTGCTTTGGGCGGCTGGAGCAAGAAGACCAGAGGTTGAAGAAGCACTACAGCCGTTGGATGGACATCGTACGATCACTGCAGCTAGAATCGTTTATATTGACTAAGTTGACAAAGCCCTTGGTACGCGTTAACGTAGTAGGCCCACAGCTCGGATTTGGCAGAGAACATATAGCCCATTTGCGATTTGTAAGAATGTACAACCCATTTTTTTAATTCTAATGGAATTTACTACAACCCATTTACAGTTTGTTAAAAGTACAGCCCAACTTCTAGCTAGGACAACGATTAATAATTTCAAACAACCGCTCAAAACAGAATTCAAAAAAATTCCCACATTTTGATGGGATCCGAAATATTTGTATCTGAAATTTCTAGTTAGGTTAAATATAATTTCAAAATAAAGTTGTCTTATGTTAAAATCCAATGAAATATTGCGCGCGCAACAAGTAATGAAATTAAAATTTTCAAATTCCAAAATAATATATTTTTCAAACTAATTACGTGTTCGGTGCATAGTAACTGTCCAGTTATTATAATTACATCCCATTTATTATTTCTTAAAGTCCATTTTCTTGTTAAGCCTAATGCATACCTCCTAGGAAAGTTTGCAGCCCAGCGGGGCGGAGAATAACAAGTTGACCAGGATATTGTGTACAACTATTGGTCCAGTTGCATTGCTGATGTTAAAAAAAAGCTATTCTTTATACACACATTAAAAAATTTAATAGATAAGGAACATTTTTTATACACACATTTAATAATTTTTAAATACATGATTAACACTTTTTAAAACATATTTTTTAGTCAACAGTGGGCCGACAGCGAGCGGAGGAGGTCACAATACAAATATTTTTTAAATACATGATTAACACTTTTACAAAAACAATTAGCCCACAGCGAGCCAATTAGCTCCAGTCGGCCCAAAGTGGGCCGACAGGGGCGAGTCGACCAGCTGTAGGCCGACTGGAATCCAATCAGCCTGCTGTGGGCCGACTAGGCCCAGTTGGCCTGCAGCGGGCAGACGGTGTATTATTTTTGAAAAAAACATTACCCAGCGTAATATTTATGAAAATTAAAAAATGTATTATTTAAGAAAAAATAACGAAAAATGCCTGCGTAGTACAGTACAACCTAACATTGTTACTCAGCCCACATTCAGCGACGCCGGAAAGGCCCAAACAAGGCTTCTATACAATTTTTGAAGTCACTGAGCTCAGTTAATAACTTAAGAAAAAAGTTAGATTAGAGTGGAACCTAATTAAAAGTTGTCACGAGCAAATAAATAATTCAATGGGTCCCACTTGTGCATGTGCGCGCGCGCGTGTGTGTGTGTGTGTGTGAGAGAGAGAGAGAGAGAGAGAGACCCATCGGCCGATGCTCGTAAATACATCTTTCATCCATATGCATTGCTGATGCTCAGTAAAAACTTGCATACAAAAATTTCACGCAGGCGGCACAATCAGGATGGAAGCAGTGGATCGCTACGGGAAGGGTTATGTTGAAACCAATGAAGTCGTACATAATGGTTCATCGTCTTTATCAATGACGGGGAAATATCTTGAATGTTGTGCAAAGAAAACACACAAACAACACAATAAGTTCTCCTAGCACATTAAGTTGACGTACAACCCTTTCTAAAGAGAGTTCAGGTACAAAATTAGAACAGGTCACAATCAAATGTACTGGCATATCAGTGCTTCACACCCATAGCTCGGATTTAACTAGTATCTGACAAGGTTCAGTTGTTACCTCAAATTAGAGCACATCCAGGAAGCCAGCCCTGCCTCTTCTCCCAAAGAAGCAGTGGCCTCCGCCGCGCGATGGAGTAGGCCCTGTGCCATCCATTGTTCCGAGCAACACGGGGAAATTCTGACGTTGACTCCTCTAATGGACATCGTCGACGGACCCTGGCACCAGCGGTGGCGGCAGGACTTTGATTGATGGATTGACCACTTCTTTGACATGCACGAACACTCGATATAGGTACATCCCTAACGTGGTCCGCGGCGGCCTTGGTGGCGAAGAATATTACAACCCCGGTTCCTGCACCGGTATCTCAACACCAATCACCCTCAGTATGGTGGACAGCTTCTTCATCCATGCCATAACCGTCAGAGCCCAGCTGTCTGGAGGAACAAACATACTTACGAGCTCACCTCCAAGGTCGTTGATAAGCTCGTTCACGGACTCACTATTCCAAGCACGTCGAGGCATGCCATGGAAGGTAAGCTTTGTTAAAAACTCAATCTCAGAGGGCACCGAGCCCCATCCTGGGTGCCACCGATCAATGCTCACCAGCGCGCCATCGCAGAACAAACGCCGGGAAGATTCGAACACACGACTGTAGTCAAAAGTTGTCAGGAACCTGACGAAGAAATCAGCCGGTGGCGGACAGACTTCGACGAGCAAGTCACTTATTTGGATGTCGTGCGCAATGCCAAGAGCTTTGACAAGGTCATCCGGCGAGACGGGAAGCCGGTCGCTGTTGATGGTTACCATCAGCACTTTGCCGGCAAACTGGTCATCAAGCGCCGCCATGCCACTGTTGAGCGACAGCACGCAGCGACCGAAGGCAGGACGGACCTCAGGATCTCCGGCTTGGAGATCCGCGTTGACCGATGACATGATAGTGCGCTTGAGTACAGGGAGTACAGGAGGGGGATTTGGGGGAACTGGAGTAGGAATCGAGATTCCAGAGGGGGGGAGGGGGGAGACTGCGGATGAAAAGGTAGCATGAATTTCGAGCACGCGCCAATATGCTCTCGGCGCGCAAGCGCACGAAAACACTGGTGGCGCCCAGCCTGAGAGTCATAATTGACCTGTTTTGGAGAGCTCGGCCTTTTTTTCAGGATCTTTTGAGAGCCCAGCCCGAGAGTCATAATTGACATGTTTGGCATTGCGTTACTACTCGGCCCATATTCAACGACACCTCACTGGCCCAAACAAGTGTACATCATCGAAAAGACACTAAGCTCAAATTATATAACCTGAAAAAAGGCGATATACTCTAAACACTAGAGAATGGTGATGCCCTCATTTAGCTCACCAGTAGTTCGAGACAATAAATAGTTCCAAACAACGATATATACAACATTCAAACACTGACTAGTGACTACTACTGACATAAACAGCAAGACATGATAGTTCATAAGAAGTCTTGCTACACCACCAAAATGCACCCATCTGCAGGGCTCAGACTCTCGTGATCCAGACGAGAATGACATTCTAAACAGAAGAAACTATTACATAGTAAGAGTGACATAGACGAGGATGACCAAATGAAAAGGAATATGCATAACAAAAGAAAGAACTACCCATCCAGAACCAACAGCAAAGACAACAAAGTCATTCGAAGAGATGATCCAACACCATCATAATTTGCAGCCCCGCTTCAGCGACCAGTGATCCGGAGACACCAGTACTCCACCCTTTCGATGCAACAGCCCAATTACCTATCAACCTGAAGGCTCGAACCACATCACTGCCTATCGTAATTGAGACATCCAAGGATCAAAGTTAATCCGGATGCCTTTGTCATTCTCACCTTCTTTTGGCTGCAGGCTGTATCGTTGACAATCAGGGGAGTTTGCTCCCGAAATCCTAGGGCTCGCCGTGTAGACACAGTTTTCCATAGCAAACAGATCCTCTCTGCCATCAAGGTCCTTGCCAACGATGATCTCCTGGTTAATAGGATAATTGAGTCCGAGAAACAGAGAGTGTGAACCAAGGCTGTTTACCCGCCTCCAACTAAAAAATCCTAAAGGCCCAAACAAGCTGGTATCCTTCTCATAGACGTAACATCCACTGTCCGGATACTCACGTATTACAAGGTGCTTGTATACATTGGGGTTTTTGCAATATAACTTTTCCGGCTCATGTGTCTGAATGATCATCGGTCTTTTGCCGTCATCTGATTGAGCGAGGAACCAGTTGTGCTTCCCTGTTTTTGGCAAAGGTGGTGTGATTACAAAGGGCAGTAACTATAGGGACACTGTATCATATCAAGATGGACAGACATTGTTAATGTAAGATCAGCATTGTTCAGAGTATGAGTAGGATAATGCAAGAAACAACATTTATATGTCCCTGTTGGAACTGAGAGGAAAATACAGGGAAATGTATACTGGGTTCGAAAATATAGAAGTGCCATGCATGGTTATACTCATGTTATCTCCCAATCGATTCTTCACAGGAAACTACCATGTCATGCATGTTATGTAATCATGTTCTGTCCTCACAAACAAATTCTTCAACGTAACTAACAGACCATGCATTGTTATATACTCGTGTTCTGTGGGCAAAAATTCTGTGAGGATATTATTCTAGCCATTGATTGCTGAAGGGCGAATATAGGTATGTACACATGGTAAGCATTGCAGGATTTCACTACTTCCAAATATAGAGTTCTCCATATGCACATTTACTTCCCTAATGTATGGTTAGATGAAACCAATAGTGTGGTGCATGTTTCTACATCATGAAAATGAGGAAACTAACATGGCCATTGATACACACTCATATTTAGTAGTAGTATATAGATTACTGTAAAATAAGTATAATATCCATATATTCCTAACCGTTTGATTATTCAGGGTACAAATTGGCTGTAATGACATGGTCACAATCGCATGAATTAACTCATTCCAAATATAGCCGATTTACGGCGTCTCTAATACATTGCCATAGTTCTACTCAAATTCTGCTCAAACAGAGATATGCCAATCATCACAAAAAGTTCAAATAGTGTCATGGCGTCATCATTAACATGAGAGGAAACAACTTACACGCGCCGTGCCAGCAATACGTGGTGCCATCTGCTTTATGAATCGCGTAGATGATGCCATTGTGTCCAATAGCATCACAGAAGTGTGTATCAGCTTTGACGATGATCCACTACGAGTCGAGTTGTCTCCAGCTAAAGAAGTCACCGGCGTAAAGATAGGCGAGTCCGCGGTCGAACAAGGTAATTAGCTTGAAGTCTGCGTAATTCGCATGTCGTGTGGGCACTTGGCAGATTACAATCTTCTGCAAAACAAGGTCCGTCCAACTGACGTAGTAATCTAGATGACTTGGACCACGATGGTAATACTCTATATAATCCAACGGAGGAAGGATAATCTCATGGGAGGTCTGGAAGTTCACGAGCATCAACTTTTTACCGTCTTCTCTGAAGGCAGCCATCCAGTGGGAGTTCATGTCGACCTAGTACATACCTGCCAAGAAGTTTCGGGCGATGGTGATCAGATCGATGTCGAGGGAAATGATGTACGGCGACCCACTACATACCTGCAAAGATGTTTCGGCTAATGGAGATCGGATTGAAGTCGAGGGGCATCATGCACTATTGGGGAACGTTGCAGAAAACAAAAATTTTCCTACGGTTTCACCAAGATCCATCTATGAGTTCATCTAGCAACGAGTAATCAGATGCATCTACATACCTTTGTAGATCGCGAGCGGAAGCGTTCAAAGAACGGGGATGAGGTAGTCGTACACGACGTGATCCAAATCACCGAAGATCCTAGCACCGAACGGACGGCACCTCCGCGTTCAACACACGTACGGTCAGTGTAACGTCTCCTTCTTCTTGATCCAGCAAGGGGAAAGGAGAGGTTGAGGAAGATGGCTCCAGCAGCAGCACGACGGCATGGTGGTGATGGAGCTGCAATACTCCGTCAGGGCTTCGCCAAGCACTATGGAGGAGGAGGAGGTGTTAGAGAGGGAGAAGGAGGCAACCAAAGGCGTGGTTCAAGAGGCCCGCCTTCCCTCACTATATATAGGGGGCCTAGGGGGGCGCCGGCCCTAGGAGATCCAATCTCCTAGGAGGGGGGCGGCCAAGGGAGGATTCCCTCCCCCCAAGGCACCTAGGGGGTGCCTTCCCCTTTTGGGACTCTTCCCCTTTGAAACCCTAGGCGCATGGGCCTATTGGGGCTGGTGCCCTTGGCCCATGTAGGCCAAGGCGCACCCCCTACAGCCCATGTGGCCCCCCGGGGCAGGTGGCCCCACCCGGTGGACCCCCGGGACCCTTCCGGTGGTCCCGGTACAATACCGGTGACCCCAAAACTTGTCCCGATGGCCGGAACAACACTTCCTATATATAATTCTTTACCTCCGGACCGTTCCGGAACTCCTCGTGACGTCCGGGATCTCATCCGGGACTCCGAACAACATTCGGGTTACTGCATATACATATCCCTACAACCCTAGCGTCACCGAACCTTAAGTGTGTAGACCCTACGGGTTCGGGAGACATGTAGACATGACCGAGACGACTCTCCGGTCAATAACCAACAGCGGGATCTGGATACCCATGTTGGCTCCCACATGCTCCACGATGATCTCATCGGATGAACCACGAAGTCGAGGATTCAAGCAACCCCGTATACAATTCCCTTTGTCAATCGGTATGTTACTTGCCCGAGATTCGATCGTCGGTATCCCAATACCTCGTTCAATCTTGTTACCGACAAGTCACTTTACTCGTACCGTAATGCATGATCCCGTGACCAGACACTTGGTCACTTTGAGCTCATTATGACGCATTACCGAGTGGGCCCAGTGATACCTCTCTGTCATACGGAGTGACAAATCCCAGTCTTGATCCGTGTCAACCCAACAGATACTTTCGGAGATACCCGTAGTCTACCTTTATGGTCACCTAGTTACGTTGTGACGTTTGGTATACCCAAAGCACTCCTACTGTATCCGGGAGTTACACGATCTCATGGTCTAAGGAAAAGATACTTGACATTGGAAAACTCTAGCAAACGAACTATACGATCTTTATGCTATGTTTAGGATTGGGTCTTGTCCATCACATCATTCTCCTAATGATGTGATCTTGTTATCAATGACATCCAATGTCCATAGTCAGGAAACCATGACTATCTGTCGATCAACGAGCTAGTCAACTAGAGGCTTACTAGGGACATGTTGGTGTCTGTTATTCACACATGTATTACGATTTCCGGATAACACAATTATAGCATGAATAAAGACAATTATCATGAACTAGGAAATATAATAATAATGCTTTTATTATTGCCTCTAGGGCATATTTCCAACAGTCTCCCACTTGCACTAGAGTCAATAATCTAGTTACATTGTGATGAATCGAACACCCATGGAATTCTGGTGTTGATCATGTTTTGCCCTAGGGAGAGGTTTAGTCAACGGATCTGCTACATTCAGTTCCGTATGTACTTTACAAATATCTATGTCTCCATCTTGAACATTTTCACGAATGGAGTTGAAGCGACGCTTGATGTGCCTTGTCTTCTTGTGAAACCTGGGCTCCTTTGCAAGTGCAATAGCTCCAGTGTTGTCACATAAGAGCTTGATCGGCCCCGACGCATTGGGTATGACTCCTAGGTCGGTGATGAACTCCTTCACCCAGATTGCTTCATGTGCTGCCTCCGAGGCTGCCATGTACTCCGCTTCACATGTAGATCCCGCCACGATGCTCTGCTTGCAACTGCACCAGCTTACTGCCCCACCATTCAAAATATACACGTATCCGGTCTGTGACTTAGAGTCATCCAGATCTGTGTCGAAGCTAGCATCGACGTAACCCTTTACGAGGAGCTCTTTGTCACCTCCATAAACGAGAAACATTTCCTTAGTCCTTTTCAGGTACTTCAGGATATTCTTGACCGTTGTCCAGTGTTCCTTGCCGGGATTACTTTGGTACCTTCCTACCAAACTTACGGCAAGGTTTACATCAGGTCTGGTACACAGCATGGCATACATAATAGAACCTATGGCTGAGGCATAGGGGATGACACTCATCTCTTCTATATCTTCTGCTGTGGTCGGACATTGAGCTGAGCTCAATTTCATACCTTGTAACACAGGCAAGAACCCCTTCTTAGATTGATCCATATTGAACTTCTTCAATATCTTATCAAGGTATGTGCTTTGTGAAAGACCTATGAGGCGTCTTGATCTATCTCTATAGATCTTGATGCCTAATATATAAGCAGCTTCTCCAAGGTCCTTCATTGAAAAACTCTTATTCAAGTAGGCCTTGATGCTGTCCAAGAGTTCTATATCATTTCCCATCAAAAGTATGTCATCTACATATAATATGAGAAATGCTACAGAGCTCCCACTCACTTTCTTGTAAACGCAGGCTTCTCCATAAGTCTTCGTAAACCCAAACGCTTTGATCATCTCATCAAAGCGAATGTTCCAACTCCGAGATGCTTGCACCAGCCCATAAATCGAGCATTGGAGCTTGCACACCTTGTCAGCATTCTTAGGATCGACAAAACCTTCCGGCTGCATCATATACAATTCTTCCTTAAGGAAACCATTAAGGAATGTCGTTTTGACGTCCATTTGCCATATCTCATAATCGTAGAATGCGGCAATTGCTAACATGATCCGGACGGACTTTAGCTTCGCTACTGGTGAGAAAGTCTCATCGTAGTCAACCCCTTGAACTTGTCGATAACCCTTAGCGACAAGCTGAGCTTTATAGATGGTCACATTACCATCCGTCTCTGTCTTCTTCCTAAAGATCCATTTATTTTCTATGGCTCGCCGTTCAACGGGCAAGTCAGTCAAAGTCCATACTTCGTTTTCATACATGGATCCTATCTCGGATTTCATGGCTTCTAGCCATTTGTCAGAATCCGGGCCCGCCATCGCTTCTTCATAGTTCGAAGGTTCACCGTTGTTTAATAACATGATTTCCAAGACAGGGTTGCCGTACCACTCTGGTGCGGAACATGTCCTTGTGGACCTTCAAATTTCAGTAGGAGCTTGATCAGAAGTATCTTGATCATCATCAATAACTTCCTCTCTAGTCGGTGCAGGCACCTCAGGAACATTTTCTTGAGTTGCGCCATTTTCCGGTTCAACAGGTAATACTTCATCAAGTTCTACTTTCCTCCCACTTACTTCTTTCGAGAGAAACTCCTTCTCTAGAAAGGATCCATTCTTGGCAACAAAGATCTTTCCTTCGGATCTGAGGTAGAAGGTATACCCAACAGTTTCTTTAGGGTATCCTATGAAGACGCATTTTTCCGACTTGGGTTTGAGCTTTTCAGGTTGAAGTTTCTTGACATAAGCATCGCATACCCAAACTTTTAGAAATGACAACTTAGGTTTCTTCCCAAACCATAATTCAAACGGTGTCGTCTCAACGGATTTCGACGGAGCCCTATTTAAAGTGAATGCGGCAGTCTCTAAAGCATAGCCCCAAAAAGATAGCGGTAAATCGGTAAGAGACATCATAGATCGTACCATATCTAATAGAGTGCGATTACGACGTTCGGACACACCATTACGCTGAGGTGTTCCAGGCGGCGTGAGTTGTGAAACTATTCCACATTTTCTTAAGTGTGTGCCAAATTCGTGACTCAAGTATTCTCCTCCACGATCTGATCGTAGAAACTTGATTTTCCTGTCACGTTGATTCTCAACCTCACTCTGAAATTCCTTGAACTTTTCAAAGGTTTCAGACTTGTGTTTCATTAAGTAGACATACCCATATCTACTCAAGTCATCAGTGAGGGTGAGAACATAACGATAGCCACCGCGAGCCTCAACACTCATTGGACCGCACACATCAGTATGTATGATTTCCAATAAGTTGGTTGCTCGCTCCATTGTTCCTGAGAACGGAGTCTTGGTCATTTTTCCCATGAGGCATGGTTCGCACGTGTCAAATGATTCGTAATCAAGAGACTCTAAAAGTCCATCTACATGGAGCTTCTTCATGCATTTGACACCTATGTGACCAAGGCGGCAGTGCCACAAGTATGTGGGACTATCATTATCAACCTTACATCTTTTGGTACTCACACTATGAATATGTGTAGTATTATGCTTGAGATTCATTAAGAATAAACCATTCACCATAGGAGCATGACCATAAAACATATCTCTCATATAAATAGAACAACCATTATTCTCGGATTTAAATGAGTAGCCATCTCGAATTAAACGAGATCTTGATACAATGTTCATGCTCAAAGCTGGCACTAAATAACAATTATTGAGGTTTAAAACTAATCCCATAGGTAAATGTAGAGGCAGCGTGCCGACGGCGATCACATCGACCTTGGAACCATTCCCGACGCGCATCGTCACCTCGTCCTTCACCAGTCTCCGCTTATTCCGCAGCTCCTGCTTTGAGTTACAAATGTGAGCAACTGCACTGGTATCAAATACCCAAGAGCTACTACGAGTACTGGTAAGGTACACATCAATTACATGTATATCACATATACCTTTCGTTTTGCTAGCCTTCTTGTCCGCTAAGTACTCGGGGCAGTTCCGCTTCCAGTGACCACTTCCCTTGCAATAAAAGCACTCAGTCTCGGGCTTGGGTCCATTCTTTGGCTTCTTCCGGGCAGCTTTCTTGCCAGGCGCGGCAACTTCCTTGCCGTCCTTCTTGAAGTTCTTTTTACCCTTGCCCTTCTTGAACTTAGTGTTTTTATTTACCATCAACACTTGATGTTCCTTCTTGACTTCTACCTCTGCTGATTTCAGCATTGCAAATACCTCAGGAAAGGTCTTTTCCATCCCCTGCATATTGAAGTTCATCACAAAGCTTTTGTAGCTTGGTGGAAGCGATTGGAGGATTCTTTCAATGACCGCGTCATCCGGGAGATTAACTCCCAGCTGAAGCAAGCGGTTATGTAACCCAGACATAGTGAGTATGTGCTCACTGACAGAACTATTTTCCTCCATCTTACAGCTGAAGAACTTGTCGGAGACTTCATATCTCTCGATCCGGGCATGAGCTTGAAAAACCATTTTCAGCTCTTCGAACATCTCATATGCTCCATGTCTCTCAAAACGCTTTGGGAGCCCCGGCTCTAAGCTGTAAAGCATGCCGCACTGAACGAGGGAGTAGTCATCAGCACGTGTCTGCCAAGCATTCATAATGTCTTGGTTCTGTGGGACGGGTGGATCACCTAGCGGTGCTTGTAGGACATAATCTTTCTTGGCAGCTATGAGGATGATCCTCAGGTTTCGGACCCAGTCCGTATAGTTGCTGCCATCGTCTTTCAGCTTGGTTTTCTCTAGGAACGCGTTGAAGTTGAGGACAACGTTGGCCATTTGATCTACAAGACATATTGTAAAGATTTTAGACTAAGTTCATGATAATTAAGTTCATCTAATCAAATTATTCAATGAACTCCCACTTAGATAGACATCCCTCTTCTAGTCATCTAAGTATAACATGATCCGAGTCAACTAGGCCGTGTCCGATCATCACGTGAGACGGACTACTCAATGTCGGTGAACATCTTCATGTTGATCGTATCTTCTATACGACTCATGATCGACCTTTCGGTCTTCTGTGTTCCGAGGCCATGTCTATACACATGCTAGGCTCGTCAAGTCAACCTAAGTGTTTGCATGTGTAAATCTGTCTTACACCCGTTGTATGTGAACGTTAGAATCTATCACACCCGATCATCACGTGGTGCTTCGAAACAACGAACTGTCGCAACGGTGCATAGTTAGGGGGAACACTTTCTTGAAATTATTATGAGGGATCATCTTATTTACTACCGTCGTTCTAAGTAAACAAGATGCTAAACATGATAAACATCACATGCAATCAAATAATAATAGTGACATGATATGGCCAATATCACATAGCTCCTTTGATCTCTATCTTGGGGCTCCATGATCATCTTGTCACCGGCTTGACACCATGATCTCCATCATCGTGTCTCCATGAAGTTGCTCGTAAACTATTACTTCTACTACTATGGCTAACGCGTTTAGCTATAAAGTAAAGTAATTTACATGGCGTTTCTCAATGACACGTAGGTCATACAAAAATAAAGACAACTCCTATGGCTCCTGCCGGTTGTCATACTCATCGACATGTAAGTCGTGATTCCTATTACAATAGCATGAACATCTCATACATCACATATATGTCATTCATCATTCATCACAACTTTGGCCATATCATATCACAAAGCACTTGATGCAAAAACAAGTTAGACGTCCTCTAATTGTTGTTGCAAGTTTTATGTGGCTGAAATAGGGTTCTAGCAAGAACGTTTTCTTACCTACGTGAAAGCCACAACGTGATTTGTCAACTTCTATTTACCCTTCATAAGGACCCTTTTCATCGAATCCGCTCCAACTAAAGTAGGAGAGACAGTCACCCGCCAGCCACCTCATGCAACTAGTGCATGTTAGTCGGTGGAGCCGGTCTCACGTAAGCGTACGTGTAAGGTTGGTCCGGGCTGCTTCATCCCACAATACTGCTGAAGCAAGATAAGACTAGTAGTGGCAAGAAAGTTGACAACATCTACGCCCACAACAAATTGTGTTCTACTCGCGCAAGAAGAACTACGCATAGACCTAGCTCATGATGCCACTGTTGGGGAACGTTGCAGAAAACAAAAAATTTCCTACGGTTTCACCAAGATCCATCTATGAGTTCATCTAGCAACAAGTGATCGGATGCATCTACATACCTTTGTAGATCGCGAGCGGAAGCGTTCAAAGAACGGGGATGAGGTAGTCGTACACGACATGATCCAAATCACCGGAGATCCTAGCGCCGAACGGACGGCACCTCCGCGTTCAACACACGTACGGTCAGCGTAACGTCTCCTTCTTCTTGATCTAGCAAGGGGAAAGGAGAGGTTGAGGAAGATGGCTCCAGCAGCAGCACGATGGCGTGGTGGTGATGGAGCCGCAATTCTCCATCAGGGCTTCGCCAAGCACTATGGAGGAGGAGGAGGTGTTGGAGAGGGAGAAGGAGGCAACCAAAGGCGTGGTTCAAGAGGCCCTCCTTCCCTCACTATATATAGGGGGCCTAGGGGGGGGGCGCCGGCCCTAGGAGATCCAATCTCCTAGGGGGGGGGGGGGCGGCGGCCAAGGGAGGATTCCCTCCCCCCAAGGCACCTAGGGGGTGCCTTCCCCTTGTGGGACTCTTCCCCTTTTGAAACCCTAGGCGCATGGGCCTATTGGGGCTGGTTCCCTTGGCCCATGTGCCCCCCCGGGGCAGGTGGCCCCACCCGGTGGACCCCTGGGACCCTTCTGGTGGTCCCGGTACAATACCGGTGACCCCGAAACTTGTCCCGATGGCCGAAACAGCACTTCCTATATATAATTCTTTACCTCCGGACCATTTCGGAACTCCTCGTGACGTCCGGGATCTCATCCGGGACTCCGAACAACATTCAGGTTACTGCATATACATATCCCTACAACCCTAGCGTCACCGAACCTTAAGTGTGTAGACCCTACGGGTTCGGGAGACATGTAGACATGACCGAGACGACTCTCCGATCAATAACCAACATCAGGATCTGGATACCCATGTTGGCTCCCACATGCTCCACGATGATCTCATCGGATGAACCACGAAGTCAAGGATTCAAGCAACCCCGTATACAATTCCCTTTGTCAATCGGTATGTTACTTGCCCGAGATTCGATCGTCGGTATCCCAATACCTCGTTCAATCTCGTTACCGGCAAGTCACTTTACTCGTACCGTAATGCATGATCCCGTGACCAGACACTTGGTCACTTTGAGCTCATTATGTTGATGCATTACTGAGCGGGCCCAGTGATACCTCTCCGTCATACGGAGTGACAAATCCCAGTCTTGATCCGTGTCAACCCAACAGATACTTTTGGAGATACCCGTAGTCTACCTTTATGGTCACCCAGTTATGTTGTGACGTTTGGTATACCCAAAGCACTCCTACGGTATCCGGGAGTTACACGATCTCATGGTCTAAGGAAAAGATACTTGACATTGGAAAAACTCTAGCAAATGAACTATACGATCTTTATGCTATGTTTAGGATTGGGTCTTGTCCATCACATCATTCTCCTAATGATGTGATCTCGTTATCAATGACATCCAATGTCCATAGTCAGGAAACCATGACTATCTGTCGATCAACGAGCTAGTCAACTAGAGGCTTACTAGGGACATGTTGGTGTCTGTTATTCACACATGTATTACGATTTCCGGATAACACAATTATAGCATGAATAAAGACAATTATCATGAACAAGGAAATATAATAATAATGCTTTTATTATTGCCTCTAGGGCATATTTCCAACATGCACGCCTCCGTATCATGGTGAGCCAATCTTGCAAGACCAGATAGCAGCAAGCAGGGTGTCTCGAAAAGTTTAGGCCTCGCTTTGACGATGGCCGTGTGCATGTCCCTCGAGCATGGAGCCAGCCGCAGGGCGCTCAACATATCCATACACGAACACCAGAGGTCGAGGATGTCACTAGGGAGATTTCTCCAATCGCGGCTCATATGGATGTTGCGCAGTTCGCGTCCGGCCATGGTGGAGTTTGGAAGGGGGCTTGATTTACGGGGGAGAAGGATGTCGTTGCTGGAGCGGCTAGCGAGGGAATAGTGGTACTGGGGGAGGCGAGTGAGGCGACGGTACACGGGGGCACAGTGAGATGGAGACGGAGAAGGAGATGGAGATGGATTGGTGCTATGGGAGCAGAGAGGGAGTCGAGGCGAGGCGCCAATGTGCTGTAAAGCGGCGGTGATAGACTGCACTGTGCACAGGGTGAGGCTGACTTTGGTAACCCGAACACGCCACCTGGACTAGTGTTAGGCGCAGGGTATTGTCTCTTCACTGCGAGGACCGGATGAATAGTATTTTGACCATCAAGTGTACCACAATTGTGCTACTACTACTACTACTACTACTACTACTACTACTATTACTACTACTACTACTACTACTACTACTACTAGCTACTAGCTACATGAGTACTCCAGTATCATCCATATTGCGAGCAGAACCAAATTCTCGTGCATGCCCAATCAACGCTCTGCCGCGATGCATGCAGTGGTCGTTCTGGTGCATCAAGGACGGCATGTAGATCGTTCCACACTTGAGAAGAGGAAAAATGGAAAGGTAGAACGCGGCAGCAGAGGAAGAGAACGCTGGCTAATGAGGCTGGGAGGGGATCGAGCAAGAAGTTAATGCTCCACGCCTAAAGGTTTTGGGAAAACATGATTTTCATAAGGTGACTTATACTCACCTAAATGGAGGGAGTATTCCTTGACCAGAGAATGTTGTGTCTCCCACTCACGCGCTCAAAAAAAAACTACAACACATTTTTTTATCTGTTTGCATTGGTCCAGGATGGGTACGTACACGAACAGTGACGACTCATCAGTCTACCCGCATAGCCTTTTCGTTTAGTCTACCTAGCCGTCTAATCAACTGCCTGCATGCCACTTCTCCCATTTACTTCTCCATCGGGAACCGATTCTCCTCAGCTTCTTCACCTCCCCTTCGTCTTCATTTGCATCCAAACCCCACTGCTTTCACATTGTTTTAACCTCTTTAAATAATCATCTACTACTTCAGTTAGACTGGCCATCTAATCCTAATTCTCCAAACCATAGCCCTCCGTTCCAGTGGTTCCAAATGGCGATAGAGATCGAGATGCAGGTTTTTAGCGTCCAAGATGTCCTTGTGGAAGGCTCGATGTGCATAGTTGCCCACGTCACCGTCCACCCAAGGGTTGTTCGGCAGTGGATCAAGAATGTATCCAACTCCCTCAAAAAGGTAGAGACGAGGGTCATCGGTCTCGATGCAAAGTACATGGAGCGTGCCCCTGGGAAGATCCAGTGCGCCGCCATCTTTTAGCTGTGCTTCAAAGATGATGTTTTGGTGTACCACATCATGCACTCGCCCTCCATACCAGGTGAGCTTCATGATTTCTTGTCTCGGGAGGACGTATACTTCTGTGGGGCAGCCATCGAAGGGGACAAACAGAAGCTGGAGCCGTACAAGCTTGATTTGAATAGCATCGCTGACCTACAAACCAGAATCAAAATTCCTGTAGAAGTTTGTGATAAACAGACACCATCCCTATTCGACGTAGCAAATTTTGTGCTCGGTACAAATCTCCAGAAGGGTGATGAGACGGTGGCATTAAGGTCGTCTGGATGCGAGAATTATCCCTTGACGTACGAGCCGATAAAATATGCTGCCCTCGATGCCCGTGTGAGTTTCGAGATAGCTGCAAGGTCCAAAGAGCTTGTTGCGAAGCCGTCTCCCATAGAGAATGAGAACAAGAAGAAGAAGAAGAAGAAGAAGAAGAAGAAGAAGAAGAAGAAGAAGAAGAAGAAGAAGAAGAAGAAGAAGAAGAAGAAGAAGAAGAAGAAGAAGAAGAAGAAGAAAAGGCTGCACCAGCAGGAGGGCATTATGGATGGATGAACTATTTCCTCTCTTGCAAAAAAAATTATTCCCTCTCGGTGTATATTGATATAGATGGACTATTTCGATGGTGTGCATGTCTTTAGAACAGAGTGGTAGCATGGGTCCGCTTGACTATAAGGAACTATTTATCCGCATATATAGCTTTCTCTGCTACTCCTTCCAGTGATCGGTATGCAGTGCATGTGTCCATAGACATGACAGCTTGTCCATGGAAGTTCAACTACGGCGACCATCACGTTTCATCTCGCGATTCCCACGACGCCTCTCCAACCCACGGCACCATGCCCCTCGACGTGCGCCTCACCCCTCTCGGCCGCACCGCCCCTCTGCCTTTGTGTGCATGACATGTGGCCCACCTAAAATGCGGCGAGCATCAATTTTCTACCACAGCCACCCCCGATTCCCACGACGCCACTCGAACCCATGAAACCACACGTCCCCCGACATGTGGCTCACCCCTCTTGGCCCCACTGCCCCTCTGCCTACGGGAGCATTACATGTGGACCAGTCACCTATCGGGTCCACATATTATTGACTCAAAGGTAGGTGTAGGAAGGCGCTGAAGCTCAGTCCCAATGGCCCTGAGAGGGAAATATGACTCCTGCGCCAGGGCTTGTGGTGCTCCCGCAGCACGAACTCATGCCAAACTCGAGATTTGTTTCTTTACTATACATGCATGCAACGATTTAATGGACATTGTAATCTCAACATGTGATGGGGAGCTCTAAATTTGAATTTGAAACTTACAAAACGAAAATATTCAAAACAAATAAACTAGGAGAGAGGGAGTATATCGTAGGATGTGTCCCATACAAAATAAGTCCCCTGGTTTGTCACCGCGCAGATGCGGTTAGAAAGGAGCACATCGTCTTTTTACTCGTACGGCAACAAATCGGCCGCAGACAGCATGGTCCGCCTTTGACCGCCATGTGCAAGGTTCGTGCTATCTTATTCAATCTCACCGTTGTTCCATCGTACCAATTCATGCGGTGGCCCGTTGCATGGCTGATCCCAATGTTGGACAAAGGTTCTACGGGAACGGTTTCACCGTTGTAAATGTTGTGCAAATTGATGTTGGTACCCTCCCGTACATATGCAAGCCAATCTCCACTCGCACCGAGCCTAACCTGTGAAACAGTGGGTAGGGGGAGAATTAGGAAATGGACACGGAAGTAGTCTTTAGAATGCATTTACTACATGATCAAACTCATCTTACATGCTCATCGGAGGAAATCCGAGTGCCCCTCAACGTCGGCATCTCAAGGGGCGTCAACTTGCAACTACGGCCACGCCGCGCTGGAGAGACCCCCAAGGAAACATCCTCGTGCGTTCCACGGAACATCAAGATGCATTTGTATGAGTAGTTTATCTTGTGAGAGAAAAGGATGAACGAGGGAAGGCCTCTAGAGATAGAGATGGACACTACTACTACCAATGTGCTGGCCCGTGCGTTGCAATGGATCCAAAGTAGTAGAATAATACTTGTTCACGTGCTTGAAATATAAACACTCTAGTTTTGATATACATGTGTCAGCAGACATGACAGCTTGTCCATGGAAGTTGAACCACGGCGACCATCACGTTTCTTGTTTCTACCACTAAGCCACTGAAGTTCGGTCCCGTGGGCCCCAAGAGGGAAATGTAACTCCTGCGACAGGCCTTGTGGTGCTCCCGCAGTACGAGCTCGTGCCAAAACTGGAATTTGGTTCTTACTACTACCAACTAGTACTAGTAAGGTACACGTGCATTGCACGCATGAGATTCTGGTGGTTTGTGCATTATGCTTCTACATGTGGAGCTTTCTGGATTCTAACATGTGGAAAAATCTGGTGGAATGTAAGGTTAGGCAAGTTTGATTAACTTAGGCGAGTGTTTGATTCAAGCCACACCTTAGGCAAGCCACACTAAGGCCCCACATAACATACACACAAAAATGTGGCAAGATTCCCTTAGGCTTGCCAACTTGTTTCTCTCGTTTTGAAGAACTAATAACTTTGCCTAAGCTTAGTTGTGGCAAAGTTAGGGTCTGTTTGATTCAAAGGATTTTCATAGGATCTTTGAAGGATTAGAATCCTTAGGAATTTTTCCTACGTTGGTCATTTGATTCGTAGGATTGAATCATGTAGAATATTTTCCTAAGGATTTATTTGTACTACGTTTCACAGGAATTCTAGCATGCACTCCAACCTCTTGAAAGAAATCCTGTGTTTTTCATGTGACACAATCAAACAAACTCAAATCCTATAGGGATCCAATGAACATGCCATTCCAATCCTACTTTTTTCCTATGCCTGTGTTTCTGCAATCCTATGAATCAAAGAGGCCCTTAGTCATGAACTAAGTTCAATCATGGAGTCTTCTAGATTATACATGTGGCAGAATCTGGTGGATGATATCCAACGGCCAGTAGTGCTCGAATTTTCCATCTTTGTACCGTCGGATTGGCTTCATCGAACGACCAACTTTCAAAGTTTTTCACACACTATATAGGGGGTATAGATATAGATGTGCCGGTCCGTTGCAATGGATCCAAAGTATATATATCTATTTAGTGGAGTGCATTCTAAACACATTATTTATTTATTTTTCTCTAACCTTCCGTAGCCATGCAACCAAGCCGCATAAGCTTCATGGGTGCCCCCCACATCATATTATTCATACTACGTTGATTGAAAAATAGATAAATCACCCAAAACAAGATCTTCCCGTTTTTTGTTCCTACGATGTTGTGCCGCGCACGTACCTACTAGTTGTATAGTGGTAGTACTAGTAATATAGTATTAGGAATACAAACTTGGTACTGGTAGGAGTAGTACTAGTACGGAATGCTCCTACTCTATCAACGAGCCCCGTCTGACACCAAATTTCTTGGCTTCCGTGCTACAGCTAGATCTTCCCCTCGTTTCGTTTTTCCTACCCGGCGGGGCGGGGTGTCGGTTTGCTCAACGGCGGTCCCACATGAAAGTGAAAATGCTAGGCAACACACCATCCCTAAGCCATGTGTCGTGCTGGACGGGCCATGTTGTAGTCCTGATTCCCGGGCGTGTGGGGGTGCGACGCGAACGCGGCAGGCCTTTTCCTTTTACCAGCAATGTGCTTGTGCGTTGCGACGGATCCAAAGTAGTAGAATAGTAGTATATGTTCACAAATTTGAAAGAAATCACTATTGTTTTGATATACTCCTAATATATTACTCCCTCCGTACCTAAATATTTGTCTTTTTTGAGATTTCAAATGGACTATCACATACGGATATTATAGACATATTCTAGTGTTTCTAGAAAGATGCCCGCACGTTGCACGAAGTTAATGGAAAAGGTAAGCATAACTTATAAATTGACGGATGGAGTACTAGTTACAGTGATGCATATAATTAAGCAAAGGGATCGCACATGTCGGTATTGACTGGAACGAGAATGCAACAGCACAGAATTAAGGCCACGATGATGCGATCGCAGTGGTGGTTACAGAAGGCAAGAAGAAAGATGGATCCACGAACGTACGACATCCTCCTCCTCAACTTAGAGCGCCGGGCCACCGACCGGTGGCTAAGGAGCGGTGGCTTTTGTGGCGAGGTCGAGGTGCTTCTCAGCAAAGGCATCCAAGGCTTCCAGCCGGTTGAGGAAGGCCAACGTCGTAGCGTCCTCACTGGCCTTGTAGATACCTATGTACACGATTTCCTCGTACATGTGGATGTGTATGTCGACGAATTCTTGCAGGGCGAGGCACCTCACGGCGAGCGCGACCTCCAGGTGGACATTCTTCGTGGCGTCGGCGGGCAGTCGCAGGGCCACCAGTGCTTGAAAGAGGTTCCGGCCATGGAGGCCGATTAGGGTGGCAGGCAATGAGGAGCCCGGGCGCGCGGGCTGGAGGAGTACGGCGATGTCGTCCGCGAGCTTCTTGAGGACGGTGATCTTGTTGCTAGTGGCAACGATCATCTGGTCCAACTGAGAGTCGTATTTGGTGTCGAAGAAGGCCATCCACCAGCCGGTCTCCAACACCGTCTGGAGATGATCCTCGGCGCCATGCCGCAGGCTGGCGTCGTGGACCATCTGGCGCATCCGCTGGCCGCTCACGAGCATCGCTGCCATGGGTCTGGAGTGAGCTCTTTTGCGCTTAGTGTAGGTGCTTAGGCAAATGCTTAGGTGCGTACGATGTGGTAGATGCATTGGAATGGAGGGGCGCCTTTATATGAGGGCAAACTGCATTGCATTCACATCGTGCAGCCTCTTTTCCCGAACCTCCTCCCATTACTTCCCTCATGCATTAATAGAAGGAGGATGCATTGGCTGTTCAACATATCGGGAACCGCTACTCCCTCCCTCGTCTGCATTAAAGCCGTATCGGGAACTGCGCCGCCCGCTGTCAAATCGAATAGTCCCTCCGTCTAGGTGAGTATTAAGTCATCTTACAAAAACCAAATAGTAAATACATAAGGGTGGTGCATTAACTCTCACGTTGTTTCTTATTTTTTTGACATAAATAGAGGAATCAACCAAGAAGAGATGTGGGGCTTGTATGCTTTTAATGACTTGAGACTATTAAACAAGACATGAAGTGGTCAGTTCATTGCACAAGAACAAATACAACCCACGTCAGCACATACGCATCTTATATAGCATCACGTCCAATGGCTATAAAATATGAATGAGACCAAATTATATCTCATTTAGATGAGTTCTAGCAAAACTGTATTAATAATACTTAGCACTCCTGCGCCACGTATCATATATTAGTATTATGTAGTACTTTATTTATTTATGAGGTATCCAGATGGCATTGCACTGCCAAGAAAAGAGGGTAACATCAAAATTATGCACTACTTTTTTGAGTATGTTGGTAAGGTCCGATCATAATCACTTGTTGAAATCTCTAAAAAGATAAATACCCCCTCCGTTCGAAAATACTTGTCATCAAAATGGATAAAAGGAAATGTATCTAGACGTATTTTAGTTTTAGATACATCTCTTTTTATCCACTAACAAATATGCCCGTGCATTGCAACGGGAGAAAAATAATATCATACATACCTAGTGCAATAAAGCATAGCTCAAGAACCCCTCCCAGTAGGTGCATGCCGTGCATTTGAACATAGTGTCCCACGTGTATCATCGCTTATCGTCCTTTCCGTCCCGCCGACAGTGGTCGTCGTGTATGCCTAATAGGACCATCGTGAACATATCGTTAATCTTAAGACCATGAGTTTGGCCATCGCATGACTCACTATCATTCAACTGTGCTAGTGAAAGAAGTGTTTAAAAAAACTTCAAAAAATAATCTCAATGAGATAGACGTGAGTGCCGTCATCCGTGAGCTACTCCCTCCAAACAGTGAAAGGAGAGGAAGGAAAAAAATTTGTTTCATCCTATTACTCATTGGCTAGCCCTCATTATCTTTCTGACTACAAATAAATCCATTCTCAGCTATAGTATGAAATAACCTCGCATGATCTTTATGACTACAAAAAATGCCTTGATATTGTGGCTAGCGTGTATGCTAGATTTTCAATGCAGATGTTATCCCATTTTCTAAAAAAGAATAATCAACACCTTGTGGTCTAGGAAATTAATTGTTATCTTTTTTTTCTGCGGGTGTGGAAATTAATTGTTATCGCATGCCTACTTGGCGGAATGTATTTTGGGTATTTGCAGGAAGCCGTCGATTTTATTTTCTTTATTAATTTCCTTTCTTTTTTTGATCGATTCATTTCCTTCCTTCGTATTTGGTCACACGTGGTTTTCCATTCCTTTTGAATACAATTTCCTTCCTTTAATATTTAATATATACACGAACCTCCCATCATTGCCATCCTTCCTTTCACATTTCCTTTAGTACGTTTTTTTAAGAAACTCATGCACGTCCAATCCTTGAAATGTGAATACATCCAGATGTCCTTGAATTCCCTTCCTTTAATACACTGTCACCAAGACAGCCCACATAATTCCTATTAATTATCGAAATGCATCCTTCCTTTAGTGTCTTGAAGGCAACCCACAATTACGTTTCGCTAGTTCTCTTCTTGCTGAAATTTCATGTAAATTATGAAGTATATAAACTGGTAGAAATCACTCTAAATCAGCTATCCATATGTTAGCCCAGTTGGTTGCGGCTATTAGGACAATAGGAGAGTTCAAGAGTTCAATTCCGACACAACCATTTATTTTCTGGTACTCCACGCGTAGCCCATGAATGCACACCTTTCTATCGGAAAAATGCCCATAATAATAATCATTTTTATTACTCTATAGATAGATGAAAAAAAATCTGAAAAGGCCCAATAAATCGAATTATTTTTTATCAATTGATGGACGAACGAAAAAACAATTTGATTAGGGGCCGGTGGGCATATGGAGGCCCAACTGGGCTAGACGCCCCCTCAAAAAAATCGGGCAAGATCGATTAGAAATATATAGTACTACCACTTACTACTTGTAAACTTACAAGTGTGCTAGCTCGGTTGGCCTGGTCCCGTTGTACACTCGCTTGTCGTTGTGAGTTCGACTCCAGGTGTTGGCATTTATTTTTGATTTTCTCTCGGCTTGTGCGCGCCAGTCTTTTCCTTGGGCTTAGTTTGTGGCCGCGCGCGCTGCGGTCCGTCAATGAAATTTCAGATCAAGCGTTTTCTTTTCCTTTTTAGCGTACGGACACCTAAAATTTTAGTACCACCTTGAATAAAAAAGTTTTGATATGTTTAGGTGGTGAACGGATGAAAAAATTAGAGAAACACACCTTGCTTTATTAGTAGGTATAGATATAGATTTTGATGACAAGTATTTTCGAACGGAGGCAGTAGAAAACAGAGTTGGTGATGATGGTGTGCGTGCCATCCCGCAATATAGGCCGTCGGATTTATATCTAATGGATAGGAAAGAAACTATGGCAATTTTGCAAAAATATACCCACACGTCTCTCCACGTTCGCAAATAAGGCCTTCCCTCGTTCAACCTTTTCTCTCACAAGATAAACTACTCATATAAATGCATCTTGATGTTCCGTGCAACGCACGGGCAGCTAGCTTATTTCTCTTAAAATAGTTGCTGTGATAATTGGGTTGAAGTGATATATTTTATGTCTGCCCTGAATGATTTCAGATTCACTGGTAGTAATAAAGAAAAGGTTGCCTTGTTAATTAACAGAAAACAGGGTGAAAACTATCACATGAGGCCGGTAAAAACAAGGCACACTGGGTTCAGCGTCATCGTCACTATAGCTGTGCGCGCGCGAGAAGTCTACATATCGACGGGGCTACCGAGCGAGGCACTGAGACACAATGTTTGAGAGAGAAACCAATTGACAGATTATGATCAGATCGAGTTTTCACCCTTCTGCTGTCATTGTTGGGGGGGGAGGGGATAGAAAGACGTATCAAGAGTGTGTGCGGTAGGCACAGAGGCACAACTAGCGAGTGTGTGTGTGTGTGTTTGAAAGAGGAGCAGATAGATTATTTTCAAGATCGATGTGCCACCCTACTAGCTCCTTCTGTGCCGGGTAGTGTGTGTGTGTGTATGTTTGAGAGAGAAGCCAGTCGATAGATTAGTATCAAGATCGAGGTGTTGGCATTTATTTTTGATTTTCTCTCGGCTTGTGCGCGCCAGTCTTTTCCTTGGGCTTAGTTTGTGGCCGCGCGCGCTGCGGTCCGTCAATGAAATTTCAGATCAAGCGTTTTCTTTTCCTTTTTAGCGTACGGACACCTAAAATTTTAGTACCACCTTGAATAAAAAAGTTTTGATATGTTTAGGTGGTGAACGGATGAAAAAATTAGAGAAACACACCTTGCTTTATTAGTAGGTATAGATATAGATTTTGATGACAAGTATTTTCGAACGGAGGCAGTAGAAAACAGAGTTGGTGATGATGGTGTGCGTGCCATCCCGCAATATAGGCCGTCGGATTTATATCTAATGGATAGGAAAGAAACTATGGCAATTTTGCAAAAATATACCCACACGTCTCTCCACGTTCGCAAATAAGGCCTTCCCTCGTTCAACCTTTTCTCTCACAAGATAAACTACTCATATAAATGCATCTTGATGTTCCGTGCAACGCACGGGCAGCTAGCTTATTTCTCTTAAAATAGTTGCTGTGATAATTGGGTTGAAGTGATATATTTTATGTCTGCCCTGAATGATTTCAGATTCACTGGTAGTAATAAAGAAAAGGTTGCCTTGTTAATTAACAGAAAACAGGGTGAAAACTATCACATGAGGCCGGTAAAAACAAGGCACACTGGGTTCAGCGTCATCGTCACTATAGCTGTGCGCGCGCGAGAAGTCTACATATCGACGGGGCTACCGAGCGAGGCACTGAGACACAATGTTTGAGAGAGAAACCAATTGACAGATTATGATCAGATCGAGTTTTCACCCTTCTGCTGTCATTGTTGGGGGGGGAGGGGATAGAAAGACGTATCAAGAGTGTGTGCGGTAGGCACAGAGGCACAACTAGCGAGTGTGTGTGTGTGTGTGTTTGAAAGAGGAGTAGATAGATTATTTTCAAGATCGATGTGCCACCCTACTAGCTCCTTCTGTGCCGGGTAGTGTGTGTGTGTGTATGTTTGAGAGAGAAGCCAGTCGATAGATTAGTATCAAGATCGAGGTGTCACCCTACTCCTTCAGTGTTGGGAAGTGTGGGTGTGTGGGGAGGGGGAAGTGACACTCACATATCTCTAGTCTTATAAAAAACAGAGTTGGTGATGATGGTGTTCCTGCCATCCTGCAATATAGGCCATCCAGTTTATATCCGACGGACAGGAAGGAAACTATGGCAATTTTGCAAAAAGATACCCACACCCCTCTCCGCATTTGCAAATAAGGCATTCCCTCGTTCATCCTTTTCTCCCACAAGATAAACTTCTCATACAAATGCATCTTGATGTTCCGTGCAACGCATGGGCATCTTGCTAGTAGGGAGAAGAAGTTTGTGTGGCACATATCTAGCTATATTAAGGGATAGGTAGATAGCATATGTGTGAGAGACATTAGTGGCTGTGGGTGGGCGGAATTAAAGGGGTGGGCATGTTAGACATAGAGATCGTGTGTATTTCTGTGTGAGAGACTTGTAGGACGGGGTAGAAAGACGAATTTAACCCTGAAGGAGGGAGAAAAATACACGAAGTGCGTGTGTGTGATTCCGATGCCCACATGGAAATGAGATATGTATGCGTGTGAGAGAGATTGCACAATTCATTCACGTATCACTATCTAGCGATCGTGGACGTGCATCGCTTAAACATAAGTCAATATCTACTTCGTATCGTGGCCAAAGGTACAATATCGACTCAACGCTATAAAGATTGGACACTTACATATCAAATTTTTTTCTATTTAAATAAGCCTTTTTAGTTGTGCATGCCAAAGTTACAGTAATGTTTCTTCAAACAACAAATGTAGCTATCATGAACATGCACCATTGTTACTCTTGCATTCAAATTCATTAGTCTTGGATGATTTAAGTTTCTATTTTGAGTAATATATGTAATATTCATATATGAATTCAATGGGTATGCAATTTATGAAATGGAGGCTATGTAATCATATGAGGTAACACTTTTAAGTAGCTGACTACAATATCCATTTCTTTTTGTGCGCCTCTACACTAACACATCAATGCATTATGTTTAAAGTAAATAACCAATGGCACTAAATTATCTATTTACACGAGAAATACATAGGCTGAGCGTTTGATCCCTTTTTTGTGAACGCGCCACTACAGCCGTACGATTGGCCGCGCCCGTGTCAACATCCAAGTTATCAGCGCATCATCCCGACTTATTGTCTTTTTTCTGGGGTGGACTTCACACCAGTTATTAACTGCTGATGCGTGCCCCGTGTACACAGTCTAGCATGACCTTCCCGCTAGCACGGTCCAAAATTAGTTGAAACTCGATATAAACGATCCCGCGGGCGGCAAAATCTCCTGCCTCCTTCTAAAATTTCTGCCACCTTAGTCTTTAGCATGCGAAATCCCCCTTTTGTCCTTGGTGCACGGAGACCAACTATTACAATACCGCCCTCATCTACATGATAGGTCGGGCTGCTTTGGTAACTTCCGGTTCCCCCACTACACGCCACCCCCATTTCCTCTCCCCCTCCTACAAAAACGACTAACTCCACAGCACCAGAGCATCTTACATCACGCCGTCCGTACTTCATCGCCCTTTCTCCCTCCCCTCTCGAAACCCTAGACTGCTCATCCACCGGCGTACCATAGCCCATTCACTGCCAGCGGCGTCCACCTCCCACCTCCCCTAGAAACAAGTAGACTGCTCATCCACCACTGTACCACAACCCATTCAGTGCCGGCCTTGTCCACGGCGCCGGATCTGCTTCGCCGGTAATCTCGTCAACCGCCGCGCATCTGCAACGGCTTATTCGTACTCCCCACCGGAGACGCTTCGTCCACACCCCCCGGAGCCGCCCCACCGACGCCCCCGTCGACGGCCTCTGATCCTCTTCGGCGACACCTTCCTCAACCCTACCAGACACGCTTCGCCGACACCTTCCTCAACCCTACCGGAGTAGCTTCGCCTATATCATTCTCAACCCTATCGGGGCCGCTTTGCCAACTCACAAGTCCACGGCCTCAGATCCGCTTCCTCGCACCCTCATCCAACCTACCAGAGCAGCTTCTGACGCCCCATCCATGGCCGCAGATCCGCATCGTCGACACCACCCTTAACCCTACCACCAGAGCAGCTTCTGATGCCCCATCCACGGCTGCAGATCCACATCGTCGACACCATCCTTAACCCAACCACCGGAGCAGCTTCACCTATGCCCTCGTCCACGGCCATAGATCCGCTTCGCCCACACCGTAGTCCACCCTATCGGAGCCGCTCCACAAACACACTACTCGACAGTTCTAGATCTCCTTACCGGACCCCGACAGCCAGCACAACGTCATCACCCTCGACATTTCTAACCTGATTCTCACAGTCTGGAGAGATGCCAAGCACCCGCCACGGCCTAGGTACTTGTCACCTTTAAACCCGTCAAGAATCACCTGCCCGATGTAGTTGGCAAAAACTACAAGGACGATGTTTCTTCTGGATCTAACAGCTTGGCCAACCAAGATCCTGGACTGAGGCATTGCTATGATCTTGTAAGCGTCTCTCTCTCTCTCTCTCTCTCTCTCTCTCTCTCTCTTGTATTGTTCTGTGCCTGCCAGCGTGCTTTGCTAGGATTTTCGACCAGTAATCCCTTTGTGCAGACAATGATTTCTACTACTGGTTGCTAAATTAGATATGTAGATGTCATACATGATACTACCTCGTACCTCCGTTCCTAAATATAAGTCTTTCTAGAGATTCCACTATAGGCTACATACGGAACAAAATGAGTGAATCTACACTCGAAAATGCATCTATATACATCTGTATGTGGTCCATACTGGAATTTCTACAAAGACATATATTTAGGAACAGGGGCAGTACATTACACAAAATCATAGGTGGCATGTAGGAATTCCAGTGCACTACATTAGGCTCCCTTAGAGTGCCTGCTAGTCCAGCATACAGAGTCATGGCTAGTTTATGGTACGCACACAATCGTTAATTGGTGGTTTAAATATGCGCAAGGGATATGCAATGTAGTATCATGTAGAGATGTCTGAAATTAGCCGTGTCAACTTGCAGATAGGGTTACACAATGAAAAAGTACAAGATGTATGTGGCAATTTCATGGAACATCGCAAAAAAAAGAGAGGCAGCGGTGAGCCTATACATTGGGCCAGTTCTTTTAGGCGATTCTCCCAGAATCGCCCCCCTCCCCAGCTTCTCCTAGAATCGTCACTTCATATTTTTTTTACAATCCTAGCTAAGTAGACCTTAACTAGATACGATTGTAAAAAATATATAAAGTGACGATTCTGGGAGAAGCTAGGGAGGGGGGCGATTCCCGGAGAATCGCCCAAAAGAACTGGCCCATTGTGCCATGGTACGTCACTCATCCATTGCAATCATCGTGACATGTTATTTGTATGCCGGTTCTATTAGCCAAGTTTCTTAGGGACAGTTATTACGAGTTATCCTAAGAAAATAAGCGCCTGTGAATATAAGCTCCATGTAATAAGCCAACCAGTTATTTTCATTTCGTTTTCAACTTATCTTTGGTATGATCAGTGGAAAGTCTAGATTGCATTACATTTTTTTCATTTTGCTGCCCATATGGAAATTAATTTGATTTGCAAACATCACAAATTGAACCCAGTGCAGTAATTAATATGATAGGAAAACAGACCATCACTATTTGCTCAAAATGCAAATACAAAGATACCATCTACTTGGCACAATCTACTTTGGTCAATGTTTTCCATAGAGACCCCATTGCCTAATTTAAACGAAGAACGCATGACCCATATTTAAATGAAGAACAATTATTTATTGAAATTAGATGGTCCAAGTGGCTGGTTATTATCGTATAGCAACACCACCTGAAAGCATCATATAGCAGCAGCAGCAGCTCATAGCAACTCATCATACAACAACAGCAGTAGTCTGCAATTCATCATATACCAGCAGCAGCTCATAGCAATTCATCATATAGCAGCAGCAAGAGCAGCTCATAACAATTCATCATATAGCAGCAGCAGGAGCATTTCATAGCAATTCATCATATAGCAGCAGCAGGAGCAGCTTGTAGCAACTCATCATATAGCAGCAGCAGGAGCAGCTTGTAGCAACTCATCATATAACAGTAGTAGCTCATAGCAATTCATCATATAGAAGCAGCAGCAGCAGCTCATAGCAACTCATCATACAGCAGCAACTCATAGAAATTCATCATATATCAGCAGCAAGAGCAGCTCATAGCAATGCATCATATAGCAGCAGCTGAAGCAGCTCAGAGCAATTCATCATATAATGGAAATGGGAGAGGAGATGCAAGCGGGCAGGGCAATGAATGCTTGCGTGTTTGTTTTTACTTGAGGGTCAGGTGTGACACGGGCGTCAGCAGTTGCATTTTGAGTGTAATATAGGCAGACAACAAAGTCATTTCACTATTCCCCTTCCCTTCAATTTTTAGTGAGGTTCTACCAGAAACACCCCCCTCCAAAGAGAAATTAGTTAAGCCCAAGCCCATAACTCAAAAATGAGTTCTTTACATCTTTTATGGCTTATTTTGACAATATGCCCTGAAAAGGCGGAATCGAACTGGCCCTTAACCTGCAATTCAATTGTGCGTGCAATGATGAATCACTCCTGCCTGCTATCTGTACATTTAGGCATCATCATACATGGCATAACCGAATACATGTGCATTCCATTGTAGAATCTGGAAATATGCAATGTTTATGTTAGTTCATACGTTGCACATGATGTTTAAATTCCCCTTAAATCTGGTTAGTCAAGTGATGGTCTTTAAGCCTCCTTCTTTGCTTCTTTTCTTGATATGTAAGATTTGCTCACACATCTGTTCAATTGCTTGTTTGCATCAGCCAGCCATACTAGGACAGTTTGCTTTGATTACTTGTTGTTCTTGACATAACACTCTAACATAGCTTGTCAATGATTTAAACACTAAGGGCTGCTGTAGTGGGGCCTTGTCTAACTCATAGGTGACATAAAGGTTTGGTTGTACACTATAGTAGGCTCTCCAAGAGTACCTGGAGATCCAGTTCGAAATGCCTAGTTTTTACATAGTGAAGACATAGTAAATGCTCATTTCATTGTGTGCAAGTGCAAGAGATGTGGCATGTTTCATTATGTGGTGTTGTTTTGTTATAATCTCATTCTTTTGTGTTCACAGACTGGAAAGTATGCATATTTATCTTCCAAGGAGACGAGTAACTAGTTTGTGTCACCTTGCAGAGGGGGTGCAATGAAGATAAGATTGAGGATTTCCAAGTACAAGATGTTAGGAAGGAGCCTTGGAAGAGAAGTAGGAGCTGCGCTGAGCCTCTTCAACCTGCTAAGGTAAGTCACTGTATGCAACTCAACAGTTCAATTCCTTGTTTGTTTCAGGCATAGTTAATTTTCTCTTTTCAATTGCTTTATTTGTCCTCAGTTAATGAGATGCCCAAATAATCATGCCTGATTTTCGGTACTTGTATCACTATTAGTTGACATAATTAAAGGCCTTACCATTTAATTACTCTGCCGAAGTGTGCCTGAAGCTTTGAACTCTATTAACCAACTATTATTGCATGAGGCTGACAATCTAGTTTATACTACGCTAATGATCGCATAGTTTTGCTTGCTGTAGTATGTTTGTATGAAACCCTCTGCTCTTCATTATGCTCCCTAAGACTTTAATTAAGGCATAGAATGGCCAACTGCTTGCTTACTTATACGAAACGTGCTGTCTTAATTTGTAACTTGTCTGTGTTTTCGATTGGGTAACCATGAAGGAATTGGAGATTTTGCAGACTAAAATTTGTGCTATCTGAACCCGGCCAATCCTATTTTCTGAAGAGATTATAGTTCAATTGGAGTTAAGTTGATGTGCGTCCATGATGTATGAGCTGTATTTGCCTAGTGTATGTAATTTACTGTTTGTGTATGCTTTATTATCACCTGTGCCGAACCATAATGCCCAGTGGGTATAATCGGCTGTAATTTATTTATTGTATAATGTAGGATTATTCTACCTTTCTATGCCTCAATCTCTTTGTTGTAATAGTGTAGGCTTTTTAGAGGTGATAGTATTGAGTAGGATAATTCTTTGAATATGCTATATCGTTCAAACGGGGGCCAATTCGCTCGACCATGGCCCGTCACGGGCCGTCGGATCCATGGGCCTTCTACGTCTCGTAGGATCCATGGGCCTTGTACGTCTCGTAGGATCCATGGGCCTTGTACGTCTCATAGGATCCATGGGCCTTGTACATCTCGTAGGACCCATGGGCCGCTGGCTCATTTATGGGTCTTGTACAGGCCTTTAATGGCCCGTAGATGGGCCTTTAATGCAAATCGTACATTTTATGGGCTGACCATAACAGGCCGTAGTTGGTGATGCTATGAAAATGGCCCAACAGACTAACGGTCCGCAAACGGGCCGACCGTAACGACGGGCTGAATTTGGCCCACAAACAGAAAATGACAGTAACGGGCCGTAAGTAACCGAACGCTGGAAATGAGCCCAAGAATAAATGGGCCCTGAGAAGGCCGAAAGTTAACTTGGGCTGGAAACGGCCCAATGAAATAACGGGCCGTTAATGGGTATAAAGTGATACACTGTTCATTACGGGCCAGTTTCACCATGGGCCGTTAATGGGTGTAAATTAATACATTGTTCATTATGGGCCAGTTTCAGCACGGGCCGCTAATGGGCCAAGAGTTACAAAGGGCCTCATATGGGCCGAAAGACGTCATGGGCTATACATGGGCCAGAAGTGAAAACGGGCTGGAATCATATTGGATGGCCCAGATGACGCTATTGGGCCTAATTCAGATAGGGCATAACGGGCCTTGGATTAGCTGGCTGTAAATGGGCTATATGCGAACAGATCGTTAACAGGCTTTCCATGGGCCGGCCCGCCAGCTTTTGACCAAGTCAAATGGGCCGGCCTTTTCACAGGAATGGGCCACTGTTGGGCCGTGCCACGTGTCGACGTATCATAGGCGCCTTCTGTCCAGTGAGTGGATGACATCTGTCCCAACGATGAACCGACACGTGTTTCCTCTAGCCGATGATGATTTTACACGTGGAAAATCCCCATTGGTCGGGGCTGTTAACGGGTTATCGGATCCAAAACCCGACCCGATAGCTTAATGGCATTCCGTTACGGTGATGCCACATGTTGGTCACCCTTGACAAAAGCACTTCTGTGACGCGCGATTTATCGTCATGGAAGTGAACACTTCCGTGATGATAATTTTGGTAATGTCATGGAACACTTCTACGACATCACAGGTTTAACTATCTTGATTCTGTCATAAATTTTTCATGGATGTACATGCATGACAAAAAAGTGACCTACTATGACAAACACGTATCATCACGGAAGTGTATTTTTTTGTAGTGTGACATGTTAGTATTTTCACTAAGTCTGTGAAGCTGACATCTTTTTCTCTTTTGCCATGCTTGTTTGAACCTGCTCTTGTGTGATTTAGCTGTAGCTCAGTGTTCATCTTTTGTCAAGCATCTTGAGTAGATCACTGCCACGTGCTTTGTTGCTATGTTGGAGTGCAGTAGCTTAGTTTCTTGTTGCATTCTAGATGGCATCGTGCTGTTAATCGCAAAATTGTGCCATTATTGTTTTGCTTGCCATTTGCAAACCGTGCATCCGATTCCGGTGATCTTTATATCGATTTCGACGGAAATCAACTCATATTTCCAGCGTCACTCTTGGTTTGCCAAGTTGAAGCCTTGATCAATCTTTTCGTTTTGGAGCATGCATATGCATTGCCTATCACATCCCGCATATCATGCCATGTTTTGCATCATGTTGCTTGCGCATTGCACCATGGTTGATTGTTGTTTCCTTTGCTTGTGTTCTTGCTTTGGGTAGAGACGGGAGACGATTACGTGATCGAGGAACCAGTTGAGTATGCTTACAAGGATCAAGCTTTCATCTTCTCTGAGAACATTGCAGGCACGATGACCATACCCTCGAAATCACTTCTCTCTTTGCTTGCTAGTTGCTCGCTCTATTGCTATGCTGCAATGCCTACCAGTTGCTATATCATGCCTCCCATATTGCCATGTCAAGCCTCTAACTCACCTTGTCCTAGCAAACCGTTGTTTGGCTATGTTACCGCTTTGCTCAGCCCCTCTTATAGCGTTGCTAGTTGCAGGTGAAGATGGAGTTTGTTCCATGTTGGAACATGGTTATGTTGGGATATCACAATATGTCTTATTTAAATAATGCATCTATATACTTGGTAAAGGGTGGAAGGCTCGGCCTTATGCCTGGTGTTTTGTTCCACTCTTGCCGCCATAGTTTCCGTCATACCGGTGATATGTTCCTTGATTTTGCGTTCCTAACGCGGTTGGGTGTTATGGGAACCCCTTGACAATTCGCTTTGAATAAAACTCCTCCAGCAAGGCACAACCTTAGTTTTACATTTGCCTGACAACCTATTACCCTTCCCTTGGGTCGGCGAACCCAAGGGTCATCTTTATTTTAACCCCCCGGGCCAGTGCTTGTTGAAGTGTTGGTCCGAACCGGGCAGCCTGCGGGGCCACCTCAGGACAACTCGAGGGTTGGTTTTACTCGTAGCATGACCTAGCTGGGGTGCCCTGAGAACGAGATATGTGCAGCTCATATCGGGATTTGTCGGCACATCCGGGTGGCTTTGCTGGCCTTGTTTTACCATTGTCGAGATGTCTTGTACCCGGATTCCGAGTCTGATCGGGTCGCCCTGGGAGAAGGAATATCCTTCGTTGACCGTGAGAGCTTGTATGGGCTAAGTTGGGACACCCCTGCAGGGCTTTGAACTTTTGAAAGCCCTGCCCGCGGTTATCGGCAGATGGGAATTTGTTAATATCCAGTTATAGAAAACCTGACACTTAACTTATTTAAAATGCATCAACCGCGTGTGTAGCCGTGATGGTCTCTTTTCGGCGGAGTCCAGGAAGTGAACACGGTTCTTGTGTTATGCTTGAACGTAAGTAGTTTCAGCATCACTTCTTGATCACTTCTAGTTCATGACCGTGCTTTGCTTCTCTTCTCGCTCTCATTTGCGTAAGTTAGCCACCATATATGCTAGTGCTTGCTGTAGCTCCACCTCACTACCCCTTTCCTACTCATAAGCTTAAATAGCCTTGATCTCGCAGGTGTGAGATTGCTGAGTCCTCGTGGCTCACAGATACTTCCAAACAGTTGCAGGTGCCGATGATACCAGTGCAGATGACGCAACCCAGCTCAAGTGGGAGCTCGATGAAGATCTTGTTCGTTGTGTTGTTTCGTTTCCAGTCGATCAGTAGTGGAGCCCAGTTGGGGCGATCGGGGATCTATTGCATTAGGGGTTGTCTTTATTTTGGTTCCGTAGTCCGACCTTGATTGTATTCGGGATGGTGTAATGCTATATTTATGTATTGTGTGAAGTGGCGATTGTAAGCCAACTCTTTATCCCTTTCATATTCAGTACATGGGTCGTGTAAAGATTACCCCTCTTGCAACATGCCTACTATGCGGTTATGCCTCTAAGTCATGCTCCGACACGTGGGAGATATAGCCACATCGTGGGTGTTACAAGTTGGTAATCATAGCCTTCCCTGACTTAGGAGCCCCTTCTTGGTCGAATCGCTGGCGTTGTTGAGTCTAGAAAAATGTTTTGAGTCTTATAGGCTTATATATATCGGAGAGTAGGATTCTTTTTACTCCTCAGTCCCTTCGTCTCTCTGGTGAGGCCTCCTGACGAGAGTTTTGATCCTTCTCCCCTCAAATTTCACTAAATTTTTTTTAGGATCACGCGGGTATCTTGGAATCGTTCCGATGGTTTTGTGACGAGAACATTGTTCTTGGTGCCTCATGACATTTAGGGGTTGTGGCAGTGTCCCGAGGAGTTGAGCTCCGAGGTGTTGTCGTCACAATTTTATCGTTGCAGTTCTGGAATACCTGAGTTTTGCCGACATCGAAAATCTCTTTTATGCAGTTGTTGGTGAGATAACCTCGACGCCACCCAGTACTGGGGCGGGAGTTCGGGAGTATTGCCATAACTCGTATAACAGATGCTTTTAGAAGGTTGAGGTAATTGATTTCCGAAGGTTTCTTGGTTATGTGTTGAAGGATGGATACAGGTGGATGTAGGATTTGCTAGATTTGGGTGAGATATTATGCTTCCCCTGTATCCCCAGCACCTGATTGCATAACCGTAAAGTTTCAGGACTTTATAAGTGGGAATTCAAGTATCACATAGGATTTCTTTCCAACAGACACATGATACGATATGTGATCTATCATATGTTTGTTTCAGGCTTATTCTGCAAGCCAATCCTTGTTTTGTTTTGTTGTGGTATTCGAGTTGCTTCAATGTCAAGTGTGATTCCATACCTTTCCTAAGAGGTGTTCTCATGTTCCTATGTGAATACTAATCCTTCATGATAATCGAGATTGTCATGTCAATCCTTCTCAATCGGCGTGTTTCACTTCAAGTGGATCCGATCATTTTTCAGCGTCCGCAAGATCAGTTCTAAGTTCGTTCAACGGTGTTTGTTTTATCCATCCCAAATTGCTTTTGTTTTACCCACCCTCCCACCCTTTTTATTCAAGGACTCAGATCTCTTAATCGAGTATCCTTTTATGGATGTGAAGTCTCTCCATTCTTTTCTTTCAATGTTCTTATCCGGTGATTCTCACGAAGACAGTAACGGAGCTTCAAGTTCATCATTATTTGTTCTCTTTCTTCTCCGGTGAATTCAAGTCAGGCTTTGTCGATCATATCTTGTCCTCGATTTCAAATGTGTTCTCATGCCGGTGCACTTCTTAATCGTTCACCTCTCACTATTCAATTCTTCCGGAGTGCTCAAGATATCTCGAAGAATCGTGTTTTCGACTTTGCATTCTCTCAAATTATTTCGAGGATGCTATCTCATTCAAGACATTTAATTCAACCAGCGCAATCTCTCTTTAAATTGTTCAACGGTGTATCTTTTGAGTGGGCCCTAACCCACAGGTTTTTTACCAGGATCTTACCTGACTCTTCTATTTTCCTGGTGTTACTCTCAAATTCTTTTCCAAGTTTGACATAAGAATGAATTATCATCAGTCAAATGCCTTTCTCTAAGATATGTCAAATTCTTTCACCATTGGCTCAACCTTTCTATTCGTCATCCTGGAGTATCTCAACAATTCATGGTGGTGTCTCTCGTCGTCATTCACGGATTTGAAGACCGAAGAAGATTTTTTCCCTCAATCTTGCTCCATTCTCTTCAAGATTCATGGTTCTAGCTAGATGCCATCCTCTCATAATTATTTCCGATTGTGAGAATGCTTTTCACCCTTCCGGAGAAATTCAAGAGTCTTTTCAGTTTGATTCTCCGAAGGCCATCATTTCGGGGTTATTCATTCTCAGCTTTCAGCTATTGTTCTCCAAATCTTACCGGTGCATCATTCAAATATTCTCTACTCAGATCGTGATCTCTTCTTTCTCATGTATCTAAATTCCCTCAAGTATCTTCATTCGTTCTCTAATTCTTCCCGGTGTTTCCTTATCTTTTCTTCGTTTATTTTCAATTCTTATGGTGGTTCGGTTTGAGAATTCTCTATCTTCATTATCATATCAATTCATTCATTGTTCCAAACCTCACCGGTGGTTCCATCAAGACCTTATTCAAGTCTGCGCTATATCTCTCATCAATCCTTTTCAACGGGAATAAGTAGTATGCCTAATCCGCTGCTTGTCATCAATTTAAATTGGTGAAGGATACGCATAACGTAATTCTTATTATTGTTTCATCCAAGTCATTAATTCCTTATTCCAGAGGCTCATCAAATTCTCGGTTTCAATTGTTTCATCTTTTCTTTTCCCGGAGTTCCAAGATCTCTCAATTATATCATCGCAAAGATCCATCTAATCATTGCAAGGATTCACCTTGTGTTTTCAACTTCTCTTACCTTTCATTTGATCATCCTTTTGTTACCGGAGTTCTTCATAGAGGCTCTACATGATGGTTCATCAAGGATTTAATTCCTTTTCGAAGTGTTCATTGATATTCTTTTCAAAGGAGCTCAAGTTTTCTTCATCTGGCAATCCGGAGTGCAATTCTGTCTATATTATCTTTTTCAAGGGGTGTTATGTCTCTCTTGACAATTTTCCCTTCATGCTTCATGATTCAAAAGTTGTCAAGAATGAGATACTTAAACCCATCATTTTCTTCCTTGGAGTTATCTTGGTATAGATTTCACCTAAAGCCTTCATTGGGGATGTTTCCATTATGGTGCTTATCTATGATCCAATTTCCGCTTCTCATCTCGACGAAGGAGTTTTCATCTCCTTGTTGATATCAACCCAATCTATTGTTTTTGTTAGTGGCAGAATTTCACCTCAAGATTTCGACGTGTTTTCCATAAGCCCACAACAAGCTTACTCTTTTCTTTGTTGGTTTTCCAACAACTACATTCGACCCTTCTCCTAAAGATGTTTTCAAGCTCATTCGAGGTAGAAGATCTTGTTTCCTCCATCCATTCCCTTAAATTCTTTCATTTCTTCCATAGGAATTGTGATGTTGCTCTCTTCACTCATCATCTCGAAGTATGAGGATCGTGTTCTTTTCATGCTTATCCATTTAACGGAGTGTTGTGCCCTCTACTCAAGTTCTTTTCATCTTGTCAAGTCTTGCACCTCTTTTCAACCGGAGTGCTGTCCGAATTTGTTCTTCCTCGTTCCTCTTTTCTAACGGAGTGTTTTCAATTTCGTTCATCTCCATTGTATTCTTTTCTCAAAATGATTTAACTTTTCAAGGCTCCTTGGTTTCACTCATTTGTCAAAGAAGCTGACATCTTTTGCTCTTTTGCCATGCTTGTTTGAACCTGCTCTTGTGTGATTTAGCTGTAGCTCAATGTTCATCTTTTGTCAAGCGTCTTGAGTAGATCACTACCACGTGCTTTGTTGCTATGTTGGAGTGCAGTACCTTAGTTTCTTGTTGCATTCTAGATGGCATCGTGCTGTTAATCGCAAAATTGTGCCATTATTGTTTTGCTTGCCATTTGCAAACCGTGCATCCAATTCTGGTGATCTTATCGATTTGGACCGAAATCAACTCATCTTTCCAGCGGCACTCTTGGTTTGCCAAGTTGAGGCCTTGATCAATCTTTTCCTTCCGGAGGATGCATATGCATTGCCTATCACATCCCGTATATCATGCCATGTTTTGCATCATGTTGCTTGCGCATTCCACCGTGGTTGATTGTTGTTTACTTTGCTTGTGTTCTTGCTTTGGGTAGAGCTGGGAGACGATTACGTGATCAAGGAACCCGTTGAGTACGCTTACGAGGATCAAGCTTTCGTCTTCTCTGAGAACATTGCAGGCAAGATGACCATACCCTCGAAATCACTTCTATCTTTGCTTGCTAGTTGCTCGCTCTATTGCTATGCTGCGATGCCTACCACTTGCTATATCATGCCTCCCATATTTCCATGTCAAGCCTCTAACCCACTTTGTCCTAGCAAACCGTTGTTTGGCTATGTTACCGCTTTGCTCAGCCCCTCTTATAGTGTCGCTAGTTGCAGGTGAAGATGGAGTTTGTTCCATGTTGGAACATGGTTATGTTGGGATATCACAATATCTCTTATTTAATTAATGCATCTATATACTTGGGAAAGGGTGGAAGGCTCGGCCTTATGCCTGGTGTTTTGTTCCACTCTTGCCGCCCTAGTTTCCGTCATACCAGTGTTATGTTCCTTGATTTTGCATTCCTAACCCGGTTGGGTGTTATGGGAACCCCTTGACAGTTCGCTTTGAATAAAACTCTACCAGCAAGGCCCAACCTTGGTTTTACATTTGCCTAACAACCTATTACCCTTCCCTTGGTCGGCCAACCCAAGGGTCATCTTTATTTTAACCCCCGCGTTAGTGCTTGTCTAAGTGTTGGTCCGAACCGGGCAGCCTGCGGGGCCACCTCGGGGCAACTCGAGGGTTGGTTTTACTCGTAGCTTGACCTATCCGTTGTGCCCTGAGAATGAGATATGTGCAACTCCTATTGGGATTTGTCGGCACATCCGGGTGGCTTTGTTGGTCTTGTTTTACCATTGTCGAGATGTCTTGTAACCGGGATTCCGAGTCTGATCGGGTCATCCTGGGAGAAGGAATATCCTTCGTTGACCGTGAGAGCTTGTGATGGGCTAAGTTGGGACACCCCTGCAAGGTTTTGAACTTTCGAAAGCCGTGCCCGCGGTTATGGGCAGATGGGAATTTGTTAATATCCGGTTGTAGAAAACCTGACACTTAACTTATTTAAAATGCATCAACCGCGTGTGTAGCCGTGATGGTCTCTTTTCGGCGGAGTCCGGGAAGTGAACACGGTTCTTGTGTTATGCTTGAACGTAAGTAGTTTTAGGATCACTTCTTGATCACTTCTAGTTCACGACCATGCTTTGCTTCTCTTCTCGCTCTCATTTGCGTAAGTTAGCCACCATATATGCTAGTGCTTGCTGCAGCTCCACCTCACTACCCCTTTGCTACCCATAAGTTTAAATAGTCTTGGTCTCGTGGGTGTGAGATTGCTGAGTCCTCGTGGCTCACAGATACTTCTAAACAGTTGCAGGTGGCGATGATACCAGTGCAGATGACGCAACCCAGCTCAAGTGGGAGCTCAATGAAGATCTTGTTCACTGTGTTGTTTCGTTTCCAGTCGATCAGTAGTGGAGCCCAGTTGGGGCGATCAGGGATCTATTGCATTAGGGGTTGTCTTTATTTTGGTTCCGTAGTTGGACCTTGATTGTATTCTGGATGGTGTAATGCTATATTTATGTATTGCGTGAAGTGGCGATTCTAAACTAACTCTTTATCCCTTTCATATTTAGTACATGGGATGTGTAAAGATTACCCCTCTTGCGACATGCCTACTATGCGGTTATGCCTCTAAGTTGTGCTCCGACACATGGGAGATATAGCTGCATCGTGGGTGTTACAGCAGTTGATCTCATCAACCATGCACACAGCCAATCTTATCAACGAGAACAGATCTCATCTATCGCCTCCACATATCTAATATGCATACGATCTGAATCCAAATCCTATAACCTGGCTCTGATACCACTGTTGGGTTCTACGGCAGGGTGCGCCGACTGCAAATTAAAATTTTCCTACGCGCAGAATAGCCAAGAACATGCTACGGGAGATGGATCACAGTTCGTTACCACTAGACGCGCAGTGCCGTGCAGAAGAAGAAGAGTTGGGGCAGCGCGACCGCGTGGATCGTCTCCTCCTCGTCCGATCTCCCTCATAGAGCCGGTCATCGGTTCCCACGTACAGGTTCGCCGGAGCGGCGCAAGTGCACCGCCTCTAGCGGTATCAATGCGTGTAGGAGGAACGTCGTGCAGCGGACTGCTAGGTCCGATCACACAACCGACGGCGAGTGGAGGTGTCTATTCGCAACACATGCAAACCCTAGTGACAGCGCCGAAGCGATCAATCGCGTGAGTGTGCGGCACCTCCACTTTATATAGGCGTCCGTCGCGGGCTAAACACTTGGGCCTCGCAAGGACACTAAAGCCCATAAGTCTACTCGGCCACAATCCGAATACAGCTCGGATCACATCCGACCAGTGTCCTCGGATCTGACCTCGTAGGTTCCTTCCCTTAAGCGTGCGACCCCTTAGGTTCAAGCCGGCTTGGTCGCAGTTCGGATCACCTCCGAATTGCGCAGTTGGTAGTGGCCTCTAGCAAGGCATGCCGAACATCAAACAGACTATGAAGATGGTTAGGCGAACCTGTACATCATACTTCCATTCCTTTTTCCACACGATACATGTTGTCGGGCTCAAGGCGAGACTGTCATCCTTGTGCTAGCCCGACCTCTTTCTCGTTCCAGTGATGCCGTCCAGAAACCGGATTATCTCATAATCCTTGTCGCATGGCCATGCTTATCCTGGTCGGATCACACGAGGGGCCCAGAGTATATCTCTCCTGATCGGAGGGGCAAATCCCATCTTGCTCGACCACGTCTCGCAGCATGGTTATGGACAAACCCAAAACCTACCTTTATAACTACCCAGTTACGGAGTAGCGTTTGGTCAGCCCAAAGCAAGTCTGTCACCATCCCGAGTACATGCGTAAGCTCAGGTCTTAGGACATAGAATATATGTTGTACTAGAGACTCACAGATGACATATCGTTGCGTCAAATAGTTGGGTCTGTCCGACTCGGACCTTATCTCAACTCGGATCCGACTACGTCGAATCCGACCAGATCCTTCCAAGTCCATATTATCCGGTTAGCATCCAATGCTCCATGGCTAGTGAGACCAAGCCATCGACCGTGTCATATGCTAATGTAGTTGGCTGCGCGTCCACACAGCCCTTTCGACTAGGGACCTTTTAGGACAGTCATCATACAATGTGTAGTCCCACAATCAAGTCATGTACTTGCTGATACACATCATTGATAATGTCCAATGACTATGTTTATTGATAAACACATAGGAAATATCATCATACACGATTGCCTATAGGGCATATCTCGAACATGGCGCGCGGCCGGTCGTGGCCAAGGGACGCAGCGGGGGGGGGGGGGGGAGGGGGCGTGCTTGCTGGAGGGGCGTGCGTGGGCTGCAGCAGCAGCTGGCCGCATCAGTAGCAGTAGCGGTGACTCGCAGGCACGGGAAAGCTCCGGCGTGCTCCTGGGAGGAAGGGGCGACGACTACAGCGGCAATCCAAGGCAGGGAGAAGGGGAACGAGCGGTGGCTCACCTTGGGGAGGCCTTGGACGAGCTCGGTGAGGCCGGGAGGCGCCGGTGGTGCATATCAACGGCGATGGCCGCGGCGGCCGTGGACGAAGAAGATGACGTGGGCGTCATCGGTGTGGCCCCTCGGGCTTGATCCTGTGGTCGAGACGATGAAGCAGTCGAGGGAGAACCTCATTGATATGGCGATGCAGCGATGGGGATTCTGTTGTGGCGGGATCGACGAAGGTGCGGCGATGACCAAGCTCGGGATCAAAGGGATCGAGCGTGGGGAAGGGAGGATTGACCTAGGGTTGTCTAGGGCGTCGGGGGTGTCGCCCTTATCCTCTAGGGGAGCCGGGGGATGGCCAGCACACGTCATAGTCACACCATGACCGGTAGATAGCTGCCACAACCCCCTACCTCCTATAGCTGGTTGGGGATGACCCCAGTTGGGCTGGGCCTTGTCGAGGAAACGGATGGGCCATAGTGCTTAGTGCCCCCCCTTTTTTTTCTTTTCCCTCTTATTATTTCTTTTCTGTTTTGTAATTTTGTCCTCTATTTTGTATTTTCTCTAGCTATCAAAGGATTTGGGTTTCAATTCAAACTTTGTACATAATTTCTTTGTAAAATACCCGAGCCGCACAAAAGTTCCAGGCCACTTGAAAATGTATAAATATTTGTTTATTTTGAAAAGGCCAAACTATTTGTTGATGGACCACTTTATAATCCTTAGGGATCAATTGGTGGTTCAAAAATTGTTGGGTTCAACATGACAATGATTAGAGGGGTTTATAGAATATTGTGAACATTTTAGTGAAGAAATTATTTATTTGATTTTTTTTAATTCTTAAATTTGGCTTTGATTTTGGACAAGTGGAAAATTGCTTAGTAATTATGATGACATGGCACCATTAGTGTGAGGTCACTGTAGCATGACACTGGGGGTGTTACAAATCTCCTCCACTACAAGAAATCTCGTCCGAGATTTAAGGGGTGGAGTAAGGGGGAAAGACTCGGGAAGGACATAGCTCAACACAAGATAGGTAGGGGCTATCTCGCGAATGTGGCATAGAGGCATCTCTCGAGTTGAAATTCAAGAAAGTCATCGAGAGAAAGAGAAGAAGTTGCAATAAGAAGCTTCAAGCGGCTAGGCAATCGTTCGATGTCTGAAACAGGGTGTGAAAGGGGCCCGGAGCATCAAGAATAAGTATTGCATCTGATACCATAATAGACCACTAGGAAGGTGGCTCGCGAATTACATACAAAGCCAAGCACGAGGGATAACTTAGAAAACAGGGATGTACAAGAGAGTCAGGTTTCGATCCTGTGGAACTGTGGGTTATGGGCCCACCATGTGGGTTGAAAGTAGGAAGGGCGCTGATAGCAAGGCATGTCAGAACATAGACTATCAATTATGTTAGCAACAACGTTGGTACCAAGGGCGAGGGACGGAGATAACCATTTTCCTGCTCGTTGAACGAGGTGGACCAATAGGCAAAGTTCTCGTCCATCGGTGGTTACTAGAATGTCTTCAACAATAATAATAGGGTCTTACTAACATAGTGGTACAACGAGGTGCTTACCTAAGCAGGAAATGATTACTGCTTAGATCATATAGATCACAAGTAAGGTTAAACAAAACAATGGAAAGGAAAATGTGAGTATCAGATTAAATAGAACAATAGAAAGGAAAATGTGTTTATACCCAAGTATCAAGAGTATATCTTTCACAAGGAAAAACCAAGCATGATATGCATGATAGTACTCAAAGTATGTAACCACTTAGACAAAGGGGCAAGGTATTTAATGAGGTTTACCCATACAACGGTGTTTGGATAATTGATCAAGAAAAATTTAGCACTGCGCTTCCAATGTTCTGGTTGATGTTTGGGTACCATAGTCATGCTTCAAGATAGCATTAACATGGTCATCATGTAAAGTTCATTCTTTGGATGCACAAAGGATCCATCAGAAACATCTTACGAAATAAGTCATACAAATTTATCAAGGAAAAGATGAGGATGTGGCCCATGGGCTCACTAACAATTCATCGACGGGGGGGGGGGGGGGGGCATGGATGGTATTTCTCATCATGAACTCGATTGATAACCTAGAAGAGCTTAGAATGTTCATGATGATCACGACATATTTGTCAAGAGGTTCCATGAAGATGTAATCCATCGGCAATGACATCAAGTCAAAGGAATGATGAAGCGAAAGGTTACTGGAATCACGGGTACGACACACACTCGAAACAAGCTTGTTGTTCCAGGCAATACAATAAGACGAGGAAGATCGACGTAAGCTTAGCTCATCATCAAAAATTGTGCTCCGGGAAGAAGGACCAGGTAGCATGAAACGTCTCCAATGTATCTACAATTTTTGATTGCTCTATGCTATATTATCTACTATTTTGGACTATACTGGGCTTTATTTTCCACTTTTATATTATTTTTGGGACTAACCTATTAACCGGAGGCCGAGCCCAGAATTGCTGGTTTTTTTTCCTATTTCAGTGTTTCGAGGAAACATAATATCAAACGGAGTCCAAACGAAATAAAATCTTCGGGAACATGATTTTCTCACCGAACGTGATCCAGGAGACTTGGACCCTACTCCAGGGGATCAAAGAGGAGGTCACGAGGGCGGGGGGCGCCCCCCCTAGGGCGCGCCCCCTGCCTCGTGGGCTCCTCGGTGCTCCACCGACGTACTTCTTCCTCCTATATATACACACGTACCCGCAAACGATTAGAACAGGAGCCAAAAATCTAATTCCACCGCCACAACTTTCTGTATCCACGAGATCCCATTTTGGGGCCTGTTCCGGAGCTCCGTCGGAAGAGGGCCGTCATCACGAAGGGCTTCTACATCATCCTAGCCCCTCCGATGAAGTGTGAGTAGTTTACCTCAGACCTTCGGGTCCATAGTTAGTAGCTAGATGGATTCTTCTCTCTCTTTGAATCTCAATACAAAGTTCTCCCCCTCTCTTGTGGAGATCTATTCGATGTAATATTTATTTTTTGCGGTGTGTTTGTTGAGACCAATGAATTGTGGGTTTATGATCAAGTCTATCTATGAATAATATTTGAATCTTCTCTGAATTCTTTTATGTATGATTGGTTATCTTTGCAAGTCTCTTCGAATTATCCGTTTGGTTTGGCCAACTAGATTGGTAGTTCTTGCCATGGGAGAAGTGCTTAGCTTTGGGTTCGATCTTGCGGTGTCCTTACCCAGTGACAGAAAGGGCAGCAAGGCACGTATTGAATTGTTGACATCGAGGATAACAATATGGGGTTTATTTCATATTGCATGAATTTATCTCTCTACATCATGTCATCTTGCTTAAGGTGTTACTCTGTTTTTAACTTAATACTCTAGATGCATGCTGGATAGCGATCGATGAGTGGAGTAATAGTAGTAGATCCAGAACTGTTTCGATCTACTTGTCATGGACGTGATGCCTATATACATGATCATGCCTAGATATTCTCATAACTATGCTCAATTCTGTCAATTGCTCGACATTAATTTGTTCACCCACTGTAGAATACTTATGCTCTTGAGAGAAGCCACTAGTGAAACCTATGGCCCCCAGGTCTATTCTCATCATATCAATCTCCATCACTTTAATCTTGCTTTGCTTTTTTACTTTGCTTTTAATTTTTTACTTTGCATCTTTATACCAAAAATACCAAAAATATTATATCTATCAGATCTCACTCTCGTAAGTGACCGTGAAGGGATTGACAACCCCTAATCGCGTTGGTTGCGAGTAGCTATTGTTTTGCGCAGGTCCGAGGGACTTGAGCGTGGCCTCCTACTGGATTGATACCTTGGTTCTCAAAAACTGAGGGAAATACTTACCCTACTCTGCTGCATCATCCCTTCCTCTTCGGGGAAAACCAATGCAAGCTCAAGACGTATCAAGAAGGATTTCTGGCACCGTTGCCGGGGAGTCTGCGCCAAAAGTCAACATACCAAGTACCCATCTCAATCCCTATCTATCGCATTACATTATTTGCCATTTGCCTCTCGTTTTCCTCTCCCCCCAATTCACCCATGTCGTTTTATTCACCCTCTCTCTCTCTCTATCCTCCCTCTCTATTTGCCTCTTTTTGCCCGTTTGCTTGCTTGTCGTTATGTCTGAAATTGGGGAAGTTATCGCCAATATGGGCGATAACAATATCATGGAAAATTCTGATGCACCTGCTGAAGAACCCCCTACCTACCATACAAAAAGATTTCGAATCAGTAGTAGTAATATTATTGGAAAAGGAGTTATTCAAGATTTCTTTACTTGTGTCGGTGCTTTGCCCTCGATGGGCAGTTCTATTCTCCATAGAACTAGTAGTCTTGCGGACGCTATTGACATGCTTATCGTTGAACTTGAAAGGCAATTTATGCATATGCACCCATCTATACAAAGAGTTTTCCTAGAATTTTCTAATATCGAGCATTCCTCTGTTAAGCGTGCTGCTACTATCTTTCTGGCTCATGAATTCAGATTTATAATAAAAGAAGCCAAAGAAATCTTTGCGCACTATAGGGTGGACGCTGGTCGTCCTCCCATAGAATCTATCCTCTTCGATCAAGAAGAAATTATGCGCTTTCAATCTCCAGACTATGTTGTTTTTAATGAAAACCTCAGAAAAAGGTGCCAACCAATATTCTAATTGATAGAATCTCTGAATTTAATGATGATTTGGCTATTCAAAATAATTATCTAGGATACTCTCTTGAGTCTAGGCTCACAAAGTTCTGTCAAAAGAATGCTTATAATGATGAATTGGTTGTGCATTACGAAGGACCAAAGGAGGAACCTATACCTCCCAAGGTTGATCTTGGGGACTTTTATCCCGTTAAATTTAGTCCTTTTGATTACTTTTGCTTGCCTCAAAGAAAGCTTGCTGCCGAACGTAGAGAATATAAAATGAGCTTCACCGATCCATCTTATAACTACGTCACAACTTAGATCTATCCTCGCTTTTATGCCTAGCTAGGGGCGTTAAACGATAGCGCTTGTTGGGAGGCAACCCAATTTTATTTTTATTCCTTGATTTTTGATCCTTCTTAGTAATAAATAAATTATTTAGCCTCTGTTTTGGTTGTGTTCTTTGTGTTTAATTAGTGTTTGTGCCAAGTAGAACCATTGGAAAGACTTGGGGAAAGTCTTGTTGAACTTGCTGTAAAAAACAGAAACTTTAGCACTCACAAGAACTGCTGTCATTTTTATTTTAAGAGTGATATTAAGTTAATTACTTTTGCAGATGATTAATAGATAAATTCCTCACGTCTAGAAATTTATTTTAGAAATTTTGGGGTTACAGATCTTGCGCTAGCTACAGATTACTACAGACTGTTCTGTTTTTGACAGATTCTGTTTTTCGTGTGTTGTTTACTTATTTTGATGAATGTACGGCTAGTAAAATAGTTTATAATCCATAGAGAAGTTGGAATACAGTAGGTTTAACACCAATATAAATAAATAATGAGTTCATTACAGTACCTTGAAGTGGTCTTTTGTTTTCTTTCGCTAACGGAGCTCACGAGTTTTTTATTTTGAGTTTTGTGTTGTGAAGTTTTCAAGTTTTGGGTGCATTCTTTTGATGGATAATGGAACAAGGAGTGGCAAGAGCCTAAGATTGGGGATGCCCATGGCACCCCCAATATAATCCGAGGACACCAAAAAGTCAAAGCTTGGGGATTCCCGGGAAGGCGTCCCCTCTTTCGTCCACTTCCATCGGTAATTTACTTGGAGCTATATTTTTATTCACCAACATGATATTATTGGGGAACGTAGTAATTTCAAAAAATTTCCTATGTACACGCAAGATCATGGTGATGCATAGCAACGAGAGGGGAGAGTGTTGTCTACGTACCCTCGTAGACCGAAGCGGAAGCGTTGACGCAACGTAGAGGAAGTAGTCATACGTCTTCCCGGTCCAACCGATCCAAGCACCGTTACACCGGCACCTCCGAGTTCTTGACACATGTACAGCTCGATGACGCACCCCGGGCTCCGATCCAGCAAAGCTTCGGGGAGGAGTTTCGTCAGCATGACGGTGTGGTGACGATCTTGATGTTTAACCGTCGCAGGGCTTCGCCTAAGCACCGCTACAATATGATCGAGGTGTAATATCGTGGAGGGGGGCACCGCACACGGCTAAGGAACGATCACGAAGATCAACTTGTGTTTCCTAGGGTGCCCCTTGCCCCTGTATATAAAGGAGCCAAGGTGGGGTGCGGCCGGCCCTAGTAGGAGGCGCGTAGGAGGAGTCCTACTCCTACCGGGAGTAGGACTCCCCTCCCTTTCCTTGTCGAAGTAGGAGAGGGGGAAGGAAGGGAGAGAGGAGAGGAAGGAAAGGGGGGGGGGGCGCCGCCCCTCCCTCCTTGTCCAATTCGGACTAGGGGGAGAGGGGGTGCGCGGCCTACCCTGGCTGCCTTTCCTCTTCTCCACTTTAGGCCCATGAGGCCCATTAACCCCCCGGGGGGTTCCGGTAACCCCCCAGTTCTCTGGTTTTATTCGAAACTTCCCCGGAACACTTCCGGTGTCCGAATATAGCCGTCCAATATATCAATCTTTATGTCTCGACCATTTCGAGACTCCTCGTTATGTCCGTGATCATATCCGGGACTCCGAACAACCTTCGGTACATCAAAATACATAAACTCATAATGAAACGGTCATTGTAACTTTAAGCGTGCGGACCCTACGGTTCGAGAACAATGTAGACATGACCGAGACACGTCTCCGGTCAATAACCAATAGCGGGACCTGTATGCCCATATTGGCTCCTACATATTCTACGAAGATCTTTATCGGTCAGACCGCATAACTACATACGTTGTTCCCTTTGTCATTGGTATGTTACTTGCCCGAGATTCGATCGTCGGTATCCAATACCTAGTTCAATCTCGTTACCGGCAAGTCTCTTTACTCGTTCCGTAATACATCATCTCACAACTAACACATTAGTTGCAATGCTTGCAAGGCTTATGTGATGTGTATTACCGAGAGGGCCCAGAGATACCTCTCCGTCAAACGGAGTGACAAATCCTAATCTCGAAATACGCCAACCCAACATGTACCTTTGGAGACAACTGTAGAGCTCCTTTATAATCACCCAGTTACGTTGTGACGTTTGGTAGCACACAAAGTGTTCCGCCGGTAAACGGGAGTTGCATAATCTCATAGTCATAGGAACATGTATAAGTCATGAAGAAAGCAATAGCAACATACTAAACGATCGGGTGCTATGCTAATGGAATGGGTCATGTCAATCAGATCATTCAACTAATGATGTGATCCCGTTAATCAAATAACAACTCTTTGTCCATGGTTAGGAAACATAACCATCTTTGATTAATGAGCTAGTCAAGTAGAGGCATACTAGTGACACTCTGTTTGTCTATGTATTCACACATGTATTATGTTTTCGGTTAATACAATTCTAGCATGAATAATAAACATTTATCATGAAATAAGGAAAAACTAATAACTTTATTATTGCATCTAGGGCATATTTCCTTCAGATATGTGTTTTGCTTGGAGCGTCTTGTATTATTTGTGTCTTTGTGTCTTAGTATACCACAATCATCCTTGCTGTCCACACCTTTTGAGAGAGCCATACATGAATTAAAATTTGATAGAATACTCTATGCGCTTCACTTATATCTTTTGAGCTAAGTAGTCTTGCTCTATGTGCTTCACTTATATCTTTTGAGCTAGTTAATTTTGCTCTATGTTCTTCACTTATATCTTTTGAGCGTTATAATTTTGCTCTAGGTGCTTCACTTAGATCTTTTAGAGCACGCTGGTGGATTTGTTTTAAAGAAACTATTGATCTCTCATGCTTCAATTAAATTATTTCAGAGTCTCTTAATAGCATGGTAATTTGCTTAATAATAATATGCTTGGTATTCAAGGTTTGCGAAACTTTCTTTTGAGTGTGTTGAATACTAAGAAAAGATTGAAGCATGATAATTGTTTTGAGATATGGAGGTGATAATATTAAAGTCATGCTAGTTGAGTAGTTGTGAATTTAAAGAATACTTGTGTTAAAGTTTGTGAATCCCGTAGCATGCACGTATGGTGAACCGTTATGTGATGAAGTCGGAGCATGATTTATTTATTGATTGTCTTCCTTATGAGTGGCGGTCGGGGACGAGCGATGGTCTTTTCCTACCAATCTATCCCCCTAGGAGCATGCGCACAATACTTTTCTTTGATAACTTCTAGATTTTTGCAATAAGTATATGAGTTCTTTATGACTAATGTTGAGTCCATGGATTATACGCACTCTCACCCTTCCACCTTTGCTAGCCTCTCTAATACTGCGCACCTTTCGCCGGTATCATACACCTACCATATAACTTCCTCAAAACAGCCACCATACCTACCTATTATGGCATTTCCATAGCCATTTCGAGATATATTTCCATGCAACTTTCCACCATCTAGTTCATCATGACATATTCATCATTGTCATATTGCTTAGCATGATCATGTAGTTGACATAGTATTTGTGGCAAAGCCACCGTTCATAATTTTTCATACTTGTCACTCTTGATTCATTGCATATCCCGGTACACCGCCGGAGGCATTCATATAGAGTCATACTTTGTTTTAGAATCGAGTTGTAATCATTGAGTTGTAAATAAATAAAAGTGTGATGATCATCATTCAATAGAGCATTGTCCCAAAAAAAGGCCAAAGAAAAAAAGAAGGCCCAAAAAAGAAAATAAATAAAAAGGGGCAATGCTACTATCCTTTTTTTCCACACGTGTGCTTCAAAGTAGCACCATGATATAGCGAGTCTCATATATTGTGCTTCAAAGTAGCACCATGTCCTTCATATAGAGAGTCTCATATGTTGTCACTTTCATATACTAGTGGGAATTTTTCATTATAGAACTTGGCTTGTATATTCCAATGATGGGCTTCCTCAAAATTGCCCTAGGTCTTCGTGAGCAAGCAAGTTGGATGCACACCCACTTAGTTTATTTTGTTGAGCTTTCATACATTTATAGATCTAGTGCGTCCGTTGCATGGCAATCCCTACTCACACACATTGATATCTATTGATGGGCATCTCCATAGCCCGTTGATACGCCTAGTTGATGTGAGACTATCTTCTCCTCTTTTTGTCTTCTCCACAACCACCCTTCTATTCCACCTATAGTGCTATATCCATGGCTCATGCTCATGTATTGCGTGAAGATTGAAAAAGTTTTGAAAAATTTAGAGTATGAAACAATTGCTTGGCTTGTCATCGGGGTTGTGCATGATTTAAATACTTTGTGTGGTGAAGATGGAGCATAGCCAGACTATATGATTTTGTAGGGATAACTTTCTTTGGCCATGTTATTTTGAGAAGACATAATTGCTTTGTTAGTATGCTTGAAGTATTATTATTTTTGTCTCAATATAAGCTTTTGTCTTGAACCTTTCTAATCTGAATATTCATACCACAATTAAGAAGATTTGCATTGAAATTATGCCAAGTAGCACTCCAGATCAAAAATTCTCTTTTTATCATTTACCTACTCGAGGACGAGCAGGAATTAACCTTGGGGATGCCTGATACGTCTCCAACGTATCTATAATTTTTGATTGCTCCATGCTATATTATCTACTGTTTTGGACTATATTGGGCTTTATTTTCCACTTTTATATTATTTTTGGGACTAACCTATTAACCAGAGGCCCAGCCTAGAATTGCTGTTTTTTTGCCTAATTTAGTGTTTCGAAGAAACAGAATATCAAACGGAGTCCAAACGGAATAAAATATTCGGGAACGTGATTTTCTCACCGGACGTGATCCAGGAGACTTGGACCGTACTCCAGGGGATCAAAGAGGAGGTCATGAGGGTGGGGGGCGCCCCCCCTAGGGCGTGCCCCTTGCCTCATGGGCCCCTCGGTGCTCCACCGACATACTTCTTCCTCCTATATATACACACGTACCCCCAAACAATCAGAACAGGAGCCAAAAACCTAATTCCACCACCGCAACTTTCTGTATCCACGAGATCCCATCTTGGGGCCTATTCCGTGGCTCCGCCGGAAGAGGGCCGTCATCCCGGAGGGCTTCTACATCATCCTAGCCCCTCCGATGAAGTGTGAGTAGTTTACCTCAGACCTTCGGGTCCATAGTTAGTAGCTATATGGCTTCTTCTCTCTCTTTGAATCTCAATACAAAGTTCTCCCCCTCTCTTGTGGAGATCTATTCGATGTAATCTTCTTTTTTGCTGTGTGTTTGTTGAGACCGATGAATTGTGGGTTTATGATCAAGTCTATCTATGAATAATATTTGAATATTCTCTGAATTCTTTTATGTATGATTGGTTATCTTTGAAAGTCTCTTCGAACTATCTGTTTGGTTTGGCCAACTAGATTGGTAGTTCTTGCCATGGGAGAAGTGGTTAGCTTTGGGTTCGATCTTGCGGTGTCCTTACCCAGTGACAGAAGGGGCAGCAAGGCACGTATTGAATCATTGCCATCGAGGATAACAAGATGGGGTTTATTTCATATTGCATGAATTTATGTCTCTACATCATGTCATCTTGCTTAATGCGTTACTCTATTTTTAACTTAATACTCTAGATGCATGCTGGATAGCGGTCGATGAGTGGAGTAATAGTAGTAGATTCAGAATCATTTCGATCTACTTGTCACAGACGTGATGCCTATATACATGATCATGCCTATATATTCTCATAACTATGCTCAATTTTGTCAATTGCTCAGTAGTAATTTGTTCACCCACCGTAGAATACTTATGCTCTTGAGAGAAGCCACTAGTTAAACCTATGGCCCCCGGGTCTATTCTCATCATATCAATCTCCATCACTTTAATCTTGCTTTGCTTTTTTACTTTTCTTTTACTTTTTTACTTTGCATCTTTATACCAAAAATACCAAAAATATTATATCTATCAGATCTCACTCTCGTAAGTGACCGTGAAGGGATTGACAACCCCTAATTGCGTTGGTTGCGAGTAGCTATCGTTTTGTGCAGGTACGAGGGACTTGAGCGTGGCCTCCTACTGGATTGATACCTTGGTTCTCAAAAACTGAGGGAAATACTTACGCTACTTTGCTGCATCATCCCTTCCTCTTCGGGGAAAACGAATGCAAGCTCAAGACGTAGCAAGAAGGATTTCTGGCACCGTTGCCGGGGAGTCTGCGCCAAAAGTCAACATACCAAGTACCCATCACAATCCCTATCTATCGCATTACATTGTTTGCCATTTGCCTCTCGTTTTCCTCTCCCCCCCAATTCACCCTTGCCGTTTTATTCGCCCTCTCTCTCTCTCTCTCTCTATCCTCCCTCTCTATTTGCCTATTTTTGCCCATTTGCTTTTTTGCTTGTGTGCTAGTTTGCTTGGTTGTCGTTATGTCTGAAATTGGGGAAGTTATCGCCAATATGGGCGATAACAATATCATGGAAAATTCTGATGCTACTGCTGAAGAACCCCCTACCTACCATACAAAAAGATTTCGAATTAGTAGTGGTAATATTATTGGAAAAGGAGTTATTCAAGATTTATTTACTTGTGCCGGTGCTTTGCCCTTTGTCGGTGTCAAAACCGGTGGAGCTCGGGTAGGGGGTCCCGAACTGTGCGTCTAGGCCGGATGGTAACAGGAGGCAAGGGACACGAAGTTTTACCCAGGTTCGGGCCCTCTCGATGGAGGTAAAACCCTACGTCCTGCTTGATTAATATTGATGACATGGGGTAGTACAAGAGTAGATCTACCACGAGAGAGAAGAGGCTAAACCCTGGAAGCTAGCCTATTGTATGATTGTTGTTGTGTATGTTGTCCTACGGACTAAAACCCTCCGGTTTATATAGACACCGGAGAGGGTTAGGGTTACACAAAGACAGTTACAATGGTAGGAGATCTGCACATCCGTATCGCCAAGCTTGCCTTCCATGCCAAGGAAAGTCCCTTCCGAACACGGGACGAAGTCTTCAATCTTGTATCTTCATAGTTCAGGAGTCCGGCTGAAGGTATAGTCCGGCCATCCGGACACCCCCTAATCCAGGACTCCCTCAGTAGCCCCCAAACCAGGCTTCAATGACGATGAGTCCGGCGCGCAGATTGTCTTCGGCATTGCAAGGCGGGTTCTCCTCCAAATTCCGTGTACCTGTTGAATAAAGTCCGGTTTCTTGTAGATGTTGCGCTCCTTGGCTTCTACGCCCAATAATGGCCGCTTCCCACGTGTCAAACGAATATGAAAAGTCTGAGTGTTTTTACATTCACACCCCTAGCCGTGTAAATGAGCTGACCTATTTAAGGGGACGAGGATTTAGATCCAAACCACACCTCCCCCCCCTTTGCGAGTGTTCATTAGAGCGCATCCGACAAAGGTCCATTCCACCATGGCCAGCCGTCGCAACTCCTCCTCTCGCCCTTCCAGCCCTCAGCTTGGATATTGGGAGAGATGCTCCATCCTGCATAGCGAGCTAGTGACACTCCAGACCAAGGGATTTCTCCCCCCGGCCTATATGGTCCCAGTTCGAGCCGGCCTTGCCATCTATAATGGCGGAGAGCAAGCGGAGAGTGCCCCTAATCCCTCCAAATGAGAGCGGGTGTGCCTCGTCCCTTATTTAATAAGGGGGCTCAGATTTCCAATCCATCCATTTCTCTGGGGGATCCTGGAGTTCTATGGCCTCCAGCTAAAAAATCTCACGCCTGCCTCCGTATTCCATATCGCGGGCTTCGTAGCCCTCTGCGAGCTGTTTTTGGGTATCGAGGCTCATTTCGGGCTATGGAAAAGGTTATTCTACCTTGTGCCCCGCTCTAAGGAGGGGTCAATGTATCAAGTGGGCGGAGCCGAAGTGTGGCGCATCGCCGGGACCGGATATCTGTATGCAACCCCAAAGAAGGCGTCTGAAGACTGGCCCTCGGAATGGTTTTATATAGAAGACGTGTCACGACCGCCTTTCCAATAAAATATTTATTGAAAAGCCGATCTTTGTATTAACCAGTACAGAAGAATTCTTCTTACTGGCAGACAAAACCTTGATATATAAATCCAGCAGTACTAATATTATACATGGTTGAGCTGAGGATGCTCGATAAATTATTACAAGCACGCCTATATTATACATAGAGGCAGATATGACACAAGGGTATGGTGGCATAACTACTGACTCATAATAGAGGTGGTGGTGGATATGTCACAGTGAGGTGGGTGACATGACTCTGAAATCTTACAGCTCATCAAGCGTCGGAGTGAGGCTTGATGATTTTTATTTGGGTGGCGGAAGCGTGTATAATACAATTGAACAACTCCAGGGTCGCACGTGACTGACTGGGACTCCTCTAGGCGTCGGACTCGCTATCGAACTCTTCATCCATAAGATCGCCTTCGTCAACATCTGGCCAAATCAACAAGCCAGGTGAGTACTTTGAATGTACTCGCAAGACAGTTCGGACATAAGATATAACAAATGTAAACATGATGCACATGAGCAGGTCAGTATGCACAATCAAATAATAGATTTGCACTGCATGATAAATATGAGGAAATCAGGCGGTAGTCCTCCCGAAATCCCAATAAAAATAACTGAAAACCGATCGGGTGTCTGAAGCGATGCCTCGAAAGGTGGAAACAAATTCAACATGCCGCAGTCGGGCGTCGAGGCGACACCACATAAAGGGCTTATATTGAAAAGTAAATAAAAGGACGTGCCACAGTCGGGCGTCTAGGCGACACCTCGAAAAGGGCTTATAATGAAAATCAATAACAATGATGCCCAGTCGGACGTCAGAGCGACATCACATAAAGGGCTTATATCAAAAGTAAATAACAATAATGCCACAGTCGGACATCTGCGCGACATCACATAAAGGGCTTATATCAAAAGTAAATAACAATAATGCCATAGTCAGACGTCTGAGCGACATCACATAAAGGGCTTATATCAAAAGTAAATAACAATAATGCCACAGTCGAACATCTGAGCGACATCACATAAAGGGCTTATAGTTCATCATTCGAATCTAAGTAGCTCATGAATTCAATCATCACAAGGAAATACTCAGCGTATAATAATGAACTGGTTAGTCCATTCACATGAATAACCTTCAACCGAGTTTACCACTCTCGATTGTATGTTTATACTCCAGAGACTGTCACCGGGGTTGACACTGAGATTTGACACTGAGACTGACACTGGCACTGAGATGATGTCCAAGTCCTTGATCGTGGACATGGATACTCGAACGATTTTGACTCTGCAGAGTTTCTACTCTTTAACCACAGCCAACGGATTTCAGTAGTCACAAGGACTAGTTCCGTTTACGGTGTTTTAGAAGAAACACATCTAACCAGTACACACCCATTCCACATTCCGTTGACACGAATCACCCTCGGCAACGTTCAAGAAAAACCTTAAGACGGGGAGGCCACAACCTCGAATAGCATGGGATCAAATTTATATCGCGCGCTCTAAGGGGTGCCCCCCTCTCGGTCCCAACCGGAAACACCCATGCCCCCTGACCGGATGACTGGCTTTAATCCAGGGCCATGGAACCCTCATCGCGGTCCCTCTGTTTGGTGTGTACCAGGAAAGAGGTTTGCAACTTACTAAACCGCACTCTTTGCAGAAAACATGTGGCAGCACGAAGAGGAAACGAACAGGATCGAGATTTGACCCACGTTAAAACTGGAGTTCACGGTTGGCATAAAACTGGCATGCTTCAACAATACCAGCATGCAACCTATCATGTCACCACATGATCATGTTATCTTATCATCATAAGAACACATCAACTTCGAAGCTCACCGGTAGGTTGCCTTGCATGTACATAACATTCACAAATGCTTATATAAACATGCCATGAGAAAACTAATCGAGCAAACATGCAAAACACTCATCATATCAAAGGTTCAAACATGCTTGCCTGGTTCGGAGAAGTCGGAGTCTAGCTCGGTGAAGTACGCGTCTCCTTTACTCCTCCCGGTATCTACGTATTTAAAGAAAAACTGGATACTACATAAATACCGTGCGTGCACAAAAATTATCCCAAATATTTTTCAAATAAATATGAAAAAAAACTAGACAGAAATATAAAGATGAGAAAAAAGGTTTCAAGTTAAGATCATCTTTTGTTTAAAAGTTATAAGAGTTTTAGTCCAGGGACCTTTCTGTAATGAAAAAGAAAGTTTTCAGGGTTTATTTCATAAAAACAGAAAACATTTCAGTCTAGAATATGTCAGACCAGGGGGAAGATGTATTTTGCCCGAAGGCGTTTTCAAAAAACGTTTCAAAAAGAAGAAAAAGCTGACGGGGAGGTCCCACCCGTCGGGTTTGAAAACTGAAACAGAGTGCTGGCGCCCGAGGGCCGCGGTGGTCGTCGGCGGCAATCCACGGCGGGGCAGGGGGATCAGGGGTTACCAACGTGTTCACCGTGTTCTTTCGCACCTATGGGTGGTTGAGTTGAGCGTCGATGAGCACCACGTCGACGGCGGCCCTAACTCCGGCGGACGGTAGTTTGGGCGTTGGTGGATCTCGCCGGGAAGAGCTGCAAAGATCGAATTGAGGCTCAGGTTAGGGTACTGGGTGCACTAGGGGTTTGCTGACGCAGTTTGGGAGGCGGGGGTGGCGTCACCTGAGTGAATCAAGCCGGAGCCCGAGGCGGAACAGGGCGGCTGGAGTCGGGGAAGGTGACCTCCTCGGGGTCCTTCTAGTGGCTAGGCGGGGCTCTGGTGAGGTGGAGGTGTGGCGCTGGGTCGAGAACGAGCTCGGGGGCTCCTTTTATAGCCGATCCGAGGCGGTGGCCGTGAACGGGATAACGCCGGCGATGATTACGGCGAGGCAGAGGACGGTCAGGTGGATTAGGAAGCTAGGCATCACCGTGAGGGTTCACTGGTTCTGTTCAAGTGCTAAGCTTGGCCTGCCTTGGGTGTTGCTCCATGTTCCCGATGGAACGGCTCACGGGACTCGTCGGCGGCAGAGAGCACGCTCTGTGCTGCTCAGGCCACGGCGACGGTGCCGCAACATGCATAGGCAAGCGGACAGCCACGCGGAGGCCACGGGTGGGTTGGGCGGTGCTGGACGGCGCCGAAAGGTGGTGCCGATCCCTGCTGGCCGCCACGGGTGGCTCTGCCACCGCAAAAGCTGCCGGCGTCGGCGAGACGCGTCGCCACCGACGATGGTACCCATCCAAACGAGTGTGCGGCGCTCTGGATAAGGAGGGGGAACAGGGAGCAAGGATCCAAGGAGGCTACTGGCAAGATCGTCGACGGGTTCTGACGAAACGACACTCTCACCTGAACCCAGACACTGAATCTCTGAACTTTTCTGAATCCAGACAGAAACAATGAATGCCAGGTGTTGGATGAAATGATTTTGGCATGTGGGAAATTTTTCTGGAGCTGATCTTTGGTGAGGTGGCCTCTTGGTGTATCTGGAAGCTGCATGAATTATCTCAGAATTTTTGGAAAAAGAAAAATATGAATTTCACCAAAAATGGCATTTCTGGTCCAAACTTGCAGTGGACAAAATTTGAAATATTTGAACTGAGGCCAAGTGGATCTTGATGGATCTAGGTTGAGGGTACTAAGTACTAGTCAGAGGAGTTGGTTTGGGATCAAAACACAAAAGAAATTTGGTACTTCCTTTGCGAATCACCTAGGCCCATAAATAATGGCAGAAATAGTTTTTGAGGAAAAAATAAATTGAATAAAAACCAAATATCGCTTGAGACTTGCTGGAGATGGGAGTCCTGACTTGATCCAAGGCAGGGAGGGGTTTTGGAAGGCTATGTCAAAAAGTGACATGGCAAAAGAGGAAATTTTGAATGGGGAAAAGAATAAACCCATAACTCCTAGGGTTTCTTTTTAATAGAAGGAATTTCAAAAATGAATTTGAGTAGAGGCAGGACAATAATGAAAAGCTCTCAAGGCCAAAAATCAAGGTTGAGAAGAGTACCAACATATTTGTCATAAAAGTTTTTAAGGGGGAGAGGGTTTAGGAAAAAATTTAAATAACTTCCTCCACATCAAATAAAGATTTTGATAAAAACCAAATCAAAATTTTTGGAGTGTCACAACACCTACCCCGTTAAGAAAAATCTCGTCCCCGAGATTTCAGCTGATCCTCAAATAGGTGTGGGTATTTTGCCCGGAGAGAGTCGTCTCTTTCCCATGTCGCTTCATCCTCGGTGTGAATGCTCCACTGAACCTTGAAGAACTTAATTGCTTTCTGACGGGTCCTCCTTTCAGACTCCTCTAATATCTTTATTGGATGCTCCCTGTAGGTGAGGTCTGGTTGCACTTCAATATTCTCATGTGACACCTGCTTCTCTGGGTTGCTTACACATTTCCTCAACTGTGAGACGTGGAACACGTCGTGGACGTCTGACAGCTCCTTGGGTAGGTCGAGCTGGTAGGCTACGGTGCCTCTTCATGCAACGACACAGAAGGGTCCAATAAATCTTGGTGCTAGCTTTCCTTTAACCTTGAACCGTTGGAGGCCCCTCACAGGGGATACTCGTAGGTACACATATTCACCGGGTTCAAACCTGACTTCACGGCGCTTCTGATCGTAATAACTCTTTTGTCGGCTTTGCACTGCCTTGAGTCGGTCCCTGATGAGTCTAACTTTCTCTTCAGCTTCCTTGAGCATGTCTGGGCCGAAGATACGACTGTGTCCTGTCTCTGACCAATTTAATGGGGTACAACACCTCCGTCTGTACAGGGCTTCAAAAGGTGCCATTTGTAGGCTGGATTGGTAACTGTTGTTGTAAGCGAACTCGGCATATGGCAGGGTTTCTTCCCAACTGGTTCCATAGGTGAGGACACATGCTCTTAGCATGTCCGATAGAATTTGGTTCACGCGTTCAGTTTGTCCATCAGTCTGGGGGTGGTAAGCTGTACTGAATGCTAGCTGAGTTCCCAGAGCCTGTTGTAAATGATCCTAGAATTTTGAGACGAACTGAGTGCCTTTGTCGGATATTATAGTCTTTGGAACTCCATGCAGACAAACTATACGGGAGAGATAAATCTTGGCAAGTTTCTGAGTGGTGTGGGTTGTCTTCACTGGAATGAAATGTGCCACATTGGTTAATCTATCGGTGATGACTCATATGGCATCATTTCCGCATTGTGACCGAGGTAGTCCGACAATGAAATCCATCCCTATTTCGTCCCATTTCCACTCAGGTATCTTGTTTAGTTGCAGTAGTCCGGCTGGTTTTTGGTGCTGGGCTTTTATGCGTTGACAAGAATCGCAACATGCAATGAAGGTGGCTATATCCCTCTTCATACCGTGCCACCAAAATCTTTCCTGAATGTCCTTATACATTTTGGTTCCTCCAGGGTGGATTGAGTATGGAGCGGTGTGGGCTTCGGTTAGGATTTGCTGTTTGATGCCCTCTATATTTGGCACGCAAAGTCTGTCTCCGTACCATAATATTCCCTCATCGTCTACGACGAATTCTGAGGCTTTGCCCATACTCACTTTTCTTTTTATGCCTTGGATGCTGGGATGTCCATGCTGAGCTTTCTTAACCTGCTCCACAAGGGTGGGTTGTAATTCCAAATTTGACACAGTGCCTTCCGTGACCATCATCAAGTTGAGTTTGGTGAACTCTTGTTGAAATTCAGGTCTCAAGTCTTGTAGACTGTTGTTGTCCGAGCTGGGGTTTCGACTAAGAGCATCTGCCACTATGTTTGCTTTTCCTGGATGGTAGTGGATGCCCACATCATAATCTTTCACCAATTCGAACCAGCGCCGTTGCCGTAAATTGAGCTCTAGCTGCGTGAAAATATATTTGAGACTTTTGTGGTCTGTATATATTTCACAACGTTTTCCAAGCAAGAAATGTCTCCACATTTTGAGTGCATGAATGACTGCTGCCAATTCTAAGTCACGAGTGGGATAATTTTCTTCATGCTTTCGAAGTTGTCTTGAAGCGTATGCGACAACCTTGCCTTCTTGCATCAGCACACATCCGAGGCCTTTCCGGAATGCGTCACAATACACTTCAAAACTTTTGTGTATGTCTGGTATAACTAACACTGGTGCGGTTGTTAATTTCTGCTTGAGTTCTTGGAAACTCATCTCGCAAGCTTCAGTCCACACAAATTTCTTCTCCTTCTTGAGTAACTGTGTCATTGGTTTCGCTATGGTGGAGAATCCCTCAATAAACCTTCGGTAGTATCCTGCCATTCCAAGAAAACTGCGGACATCCGTTATGTTGGCTGGTGGTTTCCAGCCAAGTACGGCCTTGACTTTCTCTGGGTCCCCGGCGACACCTTCTTGGGTCAATACGTGGCCTAGAAAACCAACCTGTCTTAACCAAAATTCACATTTGGTGAATTTGGTGTATAATTGGTGTTTCCTTAATTCTCCTAGTACAATCCTGAGATGTTCTGCATGCTCTTCTGGTGTCTTAGAGTATACCAGGATATCATCAATGAACACCACGACAAATTTGTCCATAAATTTCATAAACACTTTGTTCATGAGGTGGAAAAAATATGCGGGGGCGTTTGTTAGTCCAAACGGCATTACTGTAACTCATATAGTCCGTATCTAGAGGTGAATGTTGTCTTAGGGATATCTTCTGTCCGGACTTTTAATTGATGATATCCTGACCTTAAATCAATTTTTGTGAAAACTTTGGCTTGTGCGAGCTGGTCAAATAAATCATTTATCCGTGGCATCGAATATTTATTTTTGACGGTGGCCATATTGAGTGCTCGATAGTCTATGCATAATCTCAGTGTCCCATCCTTTTTCTTGGCAAATAATACTGGCGAACCCCAAGGTGAGGAGCTGGCTCGTATAAATCCTTTGTCCAGCAATTCTTTTATTTGCTTCTTTAATTCTACTAACTTGGAGGGTGCCATCCTATAGGGTTTCTTCTAGATGGGGGTGGTTCCAGGTGCTAGTTCAATGCTGAATTCTATTTCCCGGTCTGGTGGCATGCCTGGTAGTTCTTTGGGAAAAACGTTGGGGAACTCACATACAACTGGAACTTTGCTTAACTCTGAGGTGTCCACCTTGTTCAATCTTGGTTGTCGTGATCCTGGTCTTTCTTGGGCTGCGACTTTTATTGTCTTCCCGTGATGATGAGTGAGGATTACCGTCCAGTTGAAGCAATCGATAAATCCCTTGTTGGTGGTTAACCAATCCATTCCTAGGATAACCTCCAGTCCTTTATTTTCGAATACGACGAGGTTTGCTTGAAATTTTAGTCCTCTGAGCTCAATAACCACACCTTGACATTAACTCTGAGTGACTTGCGTATTCCCAGGGGACTTGATGATCATGGATTTTTCCAAAGGGAGTATCAAAAAATCATGTTGCAAAGCAAAACTCTTTGAAATGAACGAGTGAGAAGCTCCAGAATCAAACAAAACCGTGGCAGGTATTGTGTTGACAGGGAACGTACCGAGTACGATATCCGGGGCATTCTGTGCTTCCTCCTTGGTCACATGGTTCAGGTGACTCTTCTTGTGATTATTGTTGGGGTTGAAGTTGTTGCGCTTGGGTGCTGAATTGTTTCCATTGTTGTTCGGTTTTGAGGCCGAGTATCTTGGCTTTGGACACTGTTTTGCATAGTGCCCTTCCTCTCCACAAGCGTAGCAAGTGACGCCTGGGTGATACGAAAAATCCTTGTCCCTTGCGTGAAAATTTTTATTGGCCGCGGAACATTAGTTGTGGGTCGGTTTGCTCCAATCTTCTGAGGGTCAGTCTTGTGCCGGTTGTTGCGAGCATGAGTAACTTGGTCCCTTTTCCGCTTGCGAAATTCCTCCAAGCTGTGGCGCTCATTTTCCAATGTAATGGCCTTGTCCACAAGCGTTTTGAAGTCTGGAAAGGTGTGTACGACCAGCTGGCATTTAAGTGCTGGTGCCAAACCATCCAAAAACTTCTCCATGTTTTTGTTCTACGTCATACGTTCTTCGTTGTCATAACGAGATAATAGGGTAAACTGACTATTGTAGTCAGTCACTGCCATGCTTCTCTGCTTGAGGTCATCAAATTCCCTGTTCTTGATCTTCATAATGCTCCTGGGAATGTGCGCCCCATGAAATCCTTCTTTAAAATCTTCCCATGTGATACTATTTTCATCGGGGTGCATGTGCAGGAAATTCTCCCACCATGACGCGGCTGCTCCCGTGAGATAGTGAGGTGCATAAAGTACCTACTCACGGTTTGAGCACTGTGAAATAATGAGCTTCCTCTCAATGTCTCGAAGCCAATCATCGGCCTCAAGAGGTTTATCAGTATGAGAGAACGTTGGGGGACGCGTCTTCTGTAATTCAGACAATTTAGAGTGCTGCTGATAAGGCTCACGATGATTCCCCATATTGATAACATGGTTCATCATTTCCTGGTGCTGCTGCTGGCTTTGCTCATAAAGTCGGCATACTTGAGTAAATGTTGTCTCACTGCCTTGCTGACTTGACTGTCCCTGTGTGAAGTTGTTGCTAGTTTGGGCACCATAATTTTCATCCGGTGGGTTTGGCATGGAACGCGTCCAGGGACGAGGCATTTTTCACTCTGGGGTAATTTTGCAAACTCTTGAGAACATTGAGTCATAAAAATAAAGAATTTTGTAAAGGCGGAAATTTTATGAACTCTCAAATTTTTCAAGATAAAACTCGATTGCGCATGGAGAAGGACTGCTCAGTACATATCTTACATACAAGCTGTAATTATACAATACATCACTCAGGATGTGCATACACATCCCTGACATGTTATTTAGGCTAGTGCACTTCTCCGAGATCCTACATGATGCGCACACAAACTACTACTCACCAAACCTATGTACATATAAACATATCATACAAGCTGGCACATCACACTACTGCTAGGCGTGCTCAGTCGGAGATGGTGAAGACCTCCTTTGGCCTGCCGAGGGTAAGACCCAGTGGTGCTGGAGACTCAACCTCTTCCTCAATGATAGGCTCCAGGCGCAAAGTACTGGGTTGTGGAGCTGGCACGGGTGTGGCAGGTGGTGCGGCTCGGACTGGTGTGGGAGCAATGACCTGGTCAAACTCCTCAGTGGTAGGCAGGCGGCGAGCGGTGGCTAGGATGGCCGGTGTATATGATGTTGAGGACGAGACGAACGTCAGTGGTGGTGCCATATGGAGGAGCTCCCTCCTGTTGGCGGAGCAGCCATGGATGGAATCCATACGAGCAGCTACGAGGTCGTCCACGAGGTTGTCGAAAGCTGCCTCGAGTGCCTTGAGGTACTCAACAAGCATCTCAATAGCCTCATCTCTTTCTCCCCTGGCACAAGCGAATGCATAGTGGAAGGTGTATGGCACGTGGCATGGAAGGTAGCGGTAACGACGAGTCTTCATTGAAGGAAGAACATCCCGGAGACGAGCTATTGCCTCGCGGGCAGCCATCTGCATGGCATGCCTCTCCGTAGGCATGGTCCTCCCGACGAACTAGAAGCGGTGGAACTCAGCGCGTCCTCCCTTGAACTGAACTGCGGCCTGGTACATGGACAAACTGTCGCCGAGCTTGTGCTGGTAGAGTGTGAACTCTGGACGGACTGATGGCCCGATAGCGATCTTGGTGATGGAGATGAGGAGTTTGACAAACCCCTCAGGAACATTGGGGAACACCTATGACTCACAAACGTTGCCCGCCATCTACAAAAGTAGACAAAATCCCGAATAGTCAAATCATAAATTTATGATGACCAACAGAAAATTGCTACAAGATGCAGAATAATAAAATAAGCTAATAACCGATTAGCGATCACACCTAGTGGCTTCCTACAGTCAGCCTGGCTCTGATACCAAGTTTGTCACGACCACCTTTCCAATAAAACATTTATTGAAAAGCCGATCTTTGTATTAATCAGTACAGAAGAATTCTTCTTACTGGCATACAAAACCTTGATACAGAAATCCAGCAGTACTAATATTATACATGGTTGAGCTGAGGATGCTCAACAAATTATTACAAGCACGCCTATATTATACATAGAGGCGGATATGACACAAGGGTATGGTGGCATAACTACTGACTCGTAATAGAGGTGGTGGTGGATAGGTCACAGTGAGGTGGGTGACATGACTCTGAAATCTTACAGCTCATCAAGCGTCGGAGTGACGCTTGATGATTTTTATTTGGGTGGTGGAAGCGTGTATAATACAATTGAACAACTCCAGGGTCGCACGTGACTGACTGGGACTCCTCTAGGCGTCGGACTCACTATCGAACTCTTCATCCATAAGATAGCCTTCGTCAACATCTGGCCAAATCAACAAGCCAGGTGAGTACTTTAAATGTACTCGCATGACAGTTCGGACATAAGATATAACAAATGTAAACATGATGCACATGAGCAGGTCAGTATGCACAATCAAATAATAGATTTGCACTGCACGATAAATATGAGGAAATCAGGCGGTAGTCCTCCCGAAATCCCAATAAAAATAACTGAAAACCGATCGTGTGTCTGAAGCGATGCCTCGAAAGGTGGAAACAAATTCAACATGCCACAGTCGGGCATCGAGGCGACACCACATAAAGGGCTTATATTGAAAAGTAAATAACAGGACGTGCCACAGTCGGGCGTCTAGGCGACACCTCGAAAAGGGCTTATAATTAAAATAAATAACAATGATGCCACAGTCGAACATCAGAGCTACATCACATAAAGGGCTTATATCAAAAGTAAATAACAATAATGCCACAGTCGGACGTCTGCGCGACATCACATAAAGGGCTTATATCAAAAGTAAATAACAATAATGCCACAGTTGGACGTCTGAGCGACATCACATAAAGGGCTTATATCAAAAGTAAATAACAATAATGCCACAGTCGGACATCTGAGCGACATCACATAAAGGGCTTGTAGTTTATCATTCGAATCTAAGTAGCTCATGAATTCAAATCATGACAAGGAAATACTCAGCGTATAATAATAAACTGGTTAGTCCATGCACATGAATAACCTTCAACCGAGTTTACCACTCTCGGTTGTATGTTTATAGTCCGGAGACTGTCACCGGGGTTGACACTGAGACTGACAGTGGCACTGAGATGATGTCCAAGTCCTTGATCGTGGACATGGATACTCAAATGATTTTGACTCTGCAGAGTTTGTACTCTTTAACCACAGCCAATGGATTTCAGTAGTCACAAGGACTAGTCCCGTTTATGGTGTTTTAGAAGAAACACATCTAACCAGTACACACCCATTCCACATTCCGTTGCCAGGAATCACCCTCAGCAACGTTCAAGAAAAACCTTAAGACGGGGAGGCCACAACCTCGAATAGCATGGGATCAAATTTATATCGCGCGCTCTAAGGGGTGCCCCCCTCTCGGTCCCAACCGGAAACACCCATGCCCCCTGACCAGATGACTGGCTTTATTCCAGGGCCATGGAACCCTCATCGCGGTCCCTCTGTTTGGTGTGTACCAGGAAAGAGGTTTGCAACTTACTAAACCGTACTCTTTCCAGAAAACATGTGGCAGCACGAAGGGGAAACAAACGGGATCGAGACTTAACCCACGTTAAAATTGGAGTTCACGGTTGGCATAAAACTGGCATGCTTCAACAATACCAGCCTGCAACCTATCATGTCACCACATTATCGTGTTATCTTATCATCATAAGAACACATCAACTTCGAAGCTCACCGGTAGCTTGCCTTGCATGTACATAACATTCACAAATGCTTATATAAACATGCCATGAGAAAACTACTCGAGCAAACATGCAAAACACTGATCATATCAAAGGTTCAAACATGCTTGCCTAGTTCGGAGAAGTCGGAGTCTAGCTCGGCGAAGTACGCGTCTCCTTTACTCCTCCCGGCATCTACGTATTTAAAGAAAAACCAGATACTACATAAATACCGTGCGTGCACAGAAAGTATCCCAAATATTTTTCAAATAAATATGACAAAAAATAGACAGAAATATAAAGATGACAGAAAAGGTTTCAAGTTAAGATCATCTTTTGTTTAAAAGTTATAAGAGTTTTAGTCCAGGGACATTTCTGTAATGAAACAGAAAGTTTTCAGGGTTTATTTTATAAAAACAGAAAACATTTCAGTCTAGAATACGTTAGTCCAGGGGGGAAGACGTATTTTATCCGAAGGCGTTTTCAGCAAACATTTCAAAAAGAAGAAAAAGCTGACGGGGAGGTCCCACCCGTCGGGTTTGAAAACTGAAACAGAGTGCTGGCGCTCGAGGGCCGCGGTGGTCGCCGGCGGCGATCCACGGCGAGGCAGGGGGATCGGGGGTTACCAACGTGTTCACTGTGTTCTTCCGCACCTATGGGTGGTGGAGTTGAGCGTCGGTGAGCACCACGTCGACGGCGGCCCTAACTCCGGCGGACGGTGGTTCGGGCGTTGGTGGATCTTGCCGGGGAGAGCTGCAAAGATCGAATTGAGGCTCGGGTTAGGGTACTGGGTGCACCAGGGGTTTGCTGACGCGGTTTCAGAGGTGGGAGTGGCCTCACCTGAGTGAATCAAGCCGGAGCCCGAGGCGGAACGGGGCGGCCGGAGTCGGGGAAGGTGACCTCCTCAAGGTCCTTCTAGTGGCTAGGCGGGGCTCTAGTGAGGTGGAGGTGTGGCGCTGGGTCGAGAACGAGCTCGGGGGCTCCTTTTATAGCCGATCCGAGGCGGTGGCCGTGAACGGGATAACGCTGGCGATGATTACGATGAGGTAGAGGACGGTCAGGTGGATTAGGGAGCTAGGTATCACCGCGAGGGTTCACTAGTTCCGTTCAAGTGCTAAGCTTGGTCTGCCTTGGGTTTTACTCCACGTTCCCGACGGAACGGCTCACGGGACTTGTCGGCGGCAGAGAGCACGCTCTGTGCAGCTCAGGCCACGACGACGGTGCCAGCATGCACAGGCAAGCGGACAGCCACGCGGAGGCCACGGGATGGCTTGGGCGGTGCTGGACGGTGCCGAAAGGTGATGCCGATCCCTGCTAGCCGCCACGGGTGGCTCTGCCACCGCAGAAGCTGCCGGCGTCGGCGAGACGCGTCACCACTGACGATGGTGCCCGTCCAAACGAGTGTGCGGCGCTCTGGATAAGGAGGGGGAACAGGGAGCAAGGATCCACGGAGGCTACTGGCGAGATCGTCGACGGGTTCTGACGAAACGACATTGTCGCCTGAACCCAGACACTGAATCTCTGAACTTTTCTGAATCCAGACAGAAATAGTGCATGCCAGGTGTTCGATGAAATGATTTTGGCATGTGGGAAATTTTTCTGGAGCTGATCTTTGGTGAGGTGGCCTCTTGGTGTATCTGGAAGCTGCATGAATTATCTTAGAATTTTTGGAAAAAGAAAAATATGAATTTCACCAAAAATGGCATTTCTGGTCCAAACTTGCAGTGGACAAAATTTGAAATATTTGAACTGAGGCCAAGTGGATCTTGATGGATCTAGGTTGAGGGTACTAAGGACTAGTCAAAGGAGTTGGTTTGGGATCAAAACTCAAAAGAAATTTGGTACTTCCTTTGCAAATCACCTAGGCCCACAAATAATGGCAGAAATAGTTTTTGAGGAAAAAATAAATTGAATAAAAACCAAATATGGCTTGAGACTTGCTTGAGATGGGAGTCCTGACTTGATCCAAGGCAGGGAGGGGTTTTGGAAGGCTATGTTAAAAAGTGACATGGCAAAAGAGGAAATTTTGAATGGGGAAAAGAATAAACCCATAACTCCTAGGGTTTCTTTTTAATAGAAGGAATTTCAAAAATGAATTTGAGTAGAGGCAAGACAATAATGAAAAGCTCTCAAGGCCAAAAATCAAGGTTGAGAAGAGTACCAAAATATTTGTCATAAAAGTTCTTGAGGGGGAGAGGGTTTAGGAAATTTTTTAAATAGCTTCCTCCAAATCAAATAAAGATTTTGATAAAAACCAAATCAAAATTTTTGGAGTGTCACAACACCTACCCCCTTAAGAAAAATCTCGCCCCCTAGATTTCAGCTGATCCTCAAATAGGTGTGGGTATTCTGCCCGGAGAGAGTCCTCTCTTTCCCATGTCGCTTCGTCCTCGGTGTGATTGCTCCATTGAACCTTGAAGAACTTAATTGCTTTCTGACGGGTCCTCCTTTCAGACTCCTCTAATATCTTTATTGGACGCTCCCTGTAGGTGAGGTCTGGTTGCACGTCAATGTTCTCATGTGACACCTGCTTCTCTGGGTTTCTTACACATTTGCTCAACTGTGAGACATGGAACACGCCGTGGACGTCTAACAGCTCCTTGGGTAGGTCTAGCTGGTAGGCTACGGTGCCTCTCCATGCAACCACACAGAAGGGTCCAATAAATCTTGGTGCTAGCTTTCCTTTAACCTTGAACCATTGCAGGCCCCTCATAGGGGATACTCGTAGGTACACATATTCACCGGGTTCAAAGCTGACTTCACGGTGCTTCTGATCGTAATAACTTTTTTGTCGGCTTTGCGCTGCCTTGAGTCGGTCCCTGATGAGTCTAACTTTCTCTTCATCTTCCTTGAGCATGCCTGGGCCGAAGATATGGCTGTCTCCTGTCTCTGACCAATTTAATGGGGTACGATACCTCCGTCCGTACAGGGCTTCAAAAGGTGCCATTTGTAGGCTGAATTGGTAACTATTGTTGTATGGGAACTCGGCATATGGCAGGCTTTCTTCCCAACTGGTTCCATATGTGAGGACACATGCTCTTAGCATGTCCTCTAGAATTTGGTTCACGCGTTCAGTTTGTCCATCAGTCTGGGGGTGGTAGGCTGTACTGAATGCTAGCTGAGTTCCCAGAGCCTGTTGTAAATGATCCCAGAATTTTGAGACGAAATGAGTGCCTCTCTCGGATATTATAGTCTTTGGAACTCCATGCAGACAAACTATACGGGAGAGATAAATCTTGGCAAGTTTCTGAGTGGTGTGGGTTGTCTTCACTGGAATGAAATGTGCCACCTTGGTTAATCTATCGGTGATGACCCATATGGCATCATTTCCGCGTTGTGACCGAGGTAGTCCGACAATGAAATCCATCCCTATTTCGTCCCATTTCCACTCAGGTACCCTATTTGGTTGTAGTAGTCCGGCTGGTTTTTGGTGCTCGGCTTTTATGCATTGACAAGAATCGCAACATGCAATGAAGGTGGCTATATCCCTCTTCATACCGTGCCACCAAAATCTTTGCTGAATGTCCTTATACATTTTGGTTCCTCTAGGGTGGATCGAATATGGAGCGGTGTGGGCTTCGGTTAGGATTTGCTGTTTGAGGCCCTCTATATTTGGCACACAAAGTCTGTCTCCGTACCATAATATTCCCTCATCGTCTACGACGAATTCTGAGGCTTTGCCCATACTCACTTTTCTTTTTATGCCTTCGATGCTGGGATGTCCATGCTGAGATTTCTTAACCTACTCCACAAGGGTGGGTTGTAATTCCAAATTTGACACAGTGCCTTTCGTGACCATCATCAAGTTGAGTTTGGCGAACTCCTGTTGAAATTCAGGTCTCAAGTCTTGTAGACTGTTGTTGTCCGAGCTAGGGTTTCGACTAAGAGCATCTGCCACTACGTTTGCTTTTCCTGGATGGTAGTGGATGCCCACATCATAATCTTTCACCAATTCGAACCAGCGCCGTTGCCGTAAATTGAGCTCTGGCTGTGTGAAAATATATTTGAGATTTTTGTGGTCTGTATATATTTCACAACCATTTCCAAGCAAGAAATGTCTCCACTCTTTGAGTGCATGAATGACTGCTGCCAATTCTAAATCATGAGTGGGATAATTTTCTTCATGCTTTCGAAGTTGTCTTGAAGCGTATGCGACAACCTTGCCTTCTTGCATCAGCACATATCCGAGGCCTTTTCGGGATGCGTCACAATACACTTCAAAACTTTTGTGTATGTCTGGTATAACTAACACTGGTACGGTTGTTAATTTCCGCTTGAGTTCTTGGAAACTCTTCTCGCAAGCTTCAGTCCACACAAATTTCTTCTCCTTCTTGAGTAACTGTGTCATTGGTTTCGCTATGGTGGAGAATCCCTCAATAAACCTTCTGTAGTATCCTACCATTCCCAGAAAACTGCGGACATCCGTTACGTTGGCTGGTGGTTTCCAGCCAAGTACGGCCTTGACTTTCTCTGGGTCCACGGCGACACCTTCTTGGGTCAATACGTGGCCTAGAAAACCAACCTGTCTTAACCAAAATTCACATTTGCTGAATTTGGCGTATAATTGGTGTTTCCTTAATTCTCCCAGTACAATCCTGAGATGTTCTGCATGCTCTTCTGGTGTCTTAGAGTATACCAAGATATCGTCAATGAACACCACGACAAATTTGTCCATAAATTTCATAAACACTTTGTTCATGAGGTGGACAAAATATGCGGGGGCGTTTGTTAGTCCAAACGGCATTACTGTAAACTCATATAGTCCGTATCTGGAGGTGAATGTTGTCTTAGGGATATCTTCTGTCCGGACTTTTAATTGATGATATCCTGACCTTAAATCAATTTTTGAGAAAACTTTGGCTTGTGTGAGCTGGTCAAATAAATCATTTACCCGTGGCATCAAATATTTATTTTTTGACGGTGACCATATTGAGTGCTCGATAGTCTATGCATAATCTCAGTGTCCCATCCTTTTTCTTGGCAAATAATACTGGCGAACCCCAAGGTGAGGAGCTGGCTCGTATAAATCCTTTGTCCAGCAATTCTTTTATTTGCTTCTTTAATTCTACTAACTCGGAGGGTGCCATCCTATAGGGTTTCTTGTAGATGGGGGTGGTTCCAGGTGCTAGTTCAATGCTGAATTCTATTTCCCGGTCTGGTGGCATGCTTGGTAGTTCTTCGAGAAAAACGTCGGGGAACTCACATACCATTGGAACTTTGCTTAACTCTGAGGTGTCCACCTTGTTCAATCTTGGTTGTCGTGATCCTGGTCTTTCTTGGGCTGCGACTTTTATTGTCTTCCCGTGATGATGAGTGAGGATTACCGTCCGGTTGAAGCAATCGATAAATCACTTGTTGGTGGTTAACCAATCCATTCCTAGGATAACCTCCAGTCCTTTATTTTTCAATACGATGAGGTTTGCTTGAAATTTTAGTCCTCTAAGCTCAATAACCACACCTTGACAGTAACTCTGAGTGACTTGCTTATTCCCAGGGGACTTGATGATCATGGATTTTTCCAAAGGGAGTATCGAAAAATCATGTTGCAAAGCAAAACTCTTCGAAATGAACGAGTGAGAAGCTCCAGAATCAAACAAAACCGTGGCAGGTATTGTGTTGATAGGGAACGTACCGAGTACGATATCTGGGGCATTTTGTGCTTCGTCCTTGGTCACATGGTTCAAGTGACCCTTCTTGTGATTATTGTTGGGGTTGAAGTTGTTGTGCTTGGGTGCTGAATTGTTTCCATTGTTGTTCGGTTTCGGGGCCGAGTTTCTTGGCTTTGGACACTGTTTCGCATAGTGCCCTTCCTCTTCACAAGCGTAGCAAGTGACGCCTGTGCGATACGAAAAATCCTTGTCCCTTGCGTGAAATTTTTTGTTTGGCCGCGGAACATTGGTTGTGGGTCGATTTGCTCCAATCTTCTGAGGGTCACTCTTGTGCCGGTTGTTGCGAGCATGAGTAACTTGGTCCCTTTTTCGCTTGCGAAATTGCTCCAAGCTGTGGCACTCATTTTCCAATGTAATGGCCTTGTCCACAAGTGTTTTGAAGTCTGGAAAGGTGCGTACGACCAGCTGGCATTTAAGTGCTGGTGCCAGACCATCCAGAAACTTCTCCATCTTTTTGTTCCCCGTCATACGTTCTTCGTTGGCATAACGAGATAATAGGGTAAACTGACTATTGTAGTCAGTCACTGTCATGCTTCTCTGCTTGAGGTCGTCAAATTCCTTGTTCTTGATCTTCATAATGCTCCTGGGAATGTGCGCCCCATGAAATCCTTCTTTAAAATCTTCCCATGTGATACTGTTTTCATCGGGGTGCATGTGCAGGAAATTCTCCCACCATGACGCGGCTGCTCCCGTGAGATAGTGAGGTGCATAAAGTACCTTCTCACGGTCTGAGCACTATGCAATAATCAGCTTCCTCTCAATGTCACAAGATGTCCCGCTGCCGGATCCTGTCCGGATTGGCCTCCCTGAATTCGACAGTGCTCCCTTAAAGAAGCGCCAAAGCTGGCGTCCATGGAGCCCTCAGAGGGAAAGTGACAGGGACATCATTTACCTGATGGGCCGAATAATATTGTTAGCCCATTCCGGACTAACCATGATCGGGGTTATGGCCGAATGCATTATGCGGGGGGTGCAACTGCTTCAGTATAGAAGCCACCCCATGTGGGACTTCAACGGGGAGGACGGCGCCACCCGCTATGGCCGTAAGGGGCCGGATTCAGCTGCCGCTCTACTAAAGATCTTATCCACTTTTTATAAGGGAGAAGAGGAGGAATTTCTCCGCGTCAACCGACAGGGTGGATTCTCTATGCACAATCCCCCATGCTGGGTAAGCGGTCCTATTTACTTGCCCATCCGTTTTGTATTCCCATTGTTAAATATTCAGTCTGGCGGCTTCAACGCAGGAACTGCGCCGGGCTGTTAAGGAAATAAGCAGCCCTCCTCCCCAACCCGAGGACCCAGGACGGTCCCTCGACCCGGCCTCTCAAGAGGATCCAGACATATCTGTGGAGTTGATTGATGGAGTGTTCCATCAATTGAGCAAGGACAACGCCTTGGTGGCCATTACGGCTGATTACCCAGGGCTAATCCCGGCCTCCCACGTAACTGAGATCGAAGTCCCAGTACCCCGAATAGGTGTCCGCCCTCTCGTGTTTTCAGTTTTCTGATTACAACCAAACTTTGCAGGGGAGGTTGTTAAGGCGGAAGGCCGAACCTGCGGCGACAAGCCAACGAGGGGCCGCAGGGCCCCGTGGGCAGAAAAGAAGTGCAGTCCGGACCGAGGCGTCAGCGCAAAGGTATGGCGCGCCCCCTTGTCCCAGGTGTTATACCTTCGAGGCACATTGACACTCGTGCCCTCTTCAGGACAAAGAGACCTCGCCGGACTATATCCGGAGAGGCTGCCAATTGCGCCTCCACTAGCCAGGCTCCAAAGCCTGGTCCGAAGGAGGAGGCGAACGCAAGGCGCGCGCCAGACGCTCCTCCGGCGGAGGATGTGGACAGGTTGTCTGCCACCAACTCTGAGGTGGAGAGTGCTATGAACCATAGGCGTCGCCGGACAATTCTTCGCGACGCTTGTTTCTCCCAAGGGGCGTTAGATGCCTTCAACTCGGGAGATGCGTATCTTCGTGCCGCTCAAAATGGTCTAGCCAGAGCCACGGAGCAATATGTATAAGACATACGGGTAAGAAATTTTTGGTAATTATATATATACCAGTAGCCCCCGAGACTTGAAACAGTTAGAATAACTGATTTAAGGATCATTTGTTATGCAGGTTCTTACAGAAAAGAATTCCCTACTGTCCAAGGAGCTGGAAGAGTGCAAAGCCTAACTTGAGGCCGCACTAGCCACGGCAGGGGTGCCCAAGGAGACCCCCACTAGTAATATACACTTTGAAAGATAATTATTTTGCGAAGCACGGCCTGGGTGCGAATATGACAAATGAAATTACAGATGGCGCCGGATTGAATCCGGAAAGGCAACACCTCCTACGCCAGCTAAAGGCTGGTGAGAAGGTGCTGACAAAGGTGAGGCGGGAGAAGAACGATCTCCAAGATGCCAACACCAAGCTGGGCATCGAGCTGAAAGATGTTCGTGCCCAGCTGTCAGACTCCGTGAAGGAGAATCAGCGGCTTTGGTGCGGCATATTTAGTAACTGCTTGAACGAACCTTTGAAAGAAAGTTCGGTGGGGAAGTCGACTAACAGAGCAATGTCTGTAGGTGTGCTAACAGGTCATCCTGCAGAAGAGATGCCCGGTTCTACGGGTGACCATCTTCCCGAGCTCTCGCAACTGCTCGATCAAGTTCGGCAGGTGATGCAAGGCGTCGCCCAGGCCCTGTGGCCATCCGTCTCCATGCCCGAAGGTCTTGGAGAGCTTGCGGAGAAGCTAAAGGGAGCACGGCAGTGCTTCCGATTGTGCAAGATATCGGCCTGCCGTCAAGGCGCTAGGGAGGCCTGGGCCATGGTGAAGACGCGGTACGCAAAGGCTGACCCCAACCACATGCCCGAGGTCGGTCCTATAGGGCCCGACAGGAAGGAGATCCCTGTAAGCTTACTATACGGCCAAGTAGAGTTGGCCGCAAAGTATTCCCAGCAGGACTGTAAATTAGACAACCTGTTAGATGGTATTGAAGAGGAATACAATCAGTCAAAATGACTATGTAATTTAATTGACATTTATAATGCCTTCTAGCCGGATTGTAGATCATTTGTCATGGCCGACCTTTTCGCTTTAGCCTCGGGACCTGACGGTCCGGAGTGTGTCCGAATTCCCATGCGGTTATATAGGAACCGGGGAATGCATGGAGACCAGGCGTAGGGGTCATTAGTGCGTGAACACACAAGTGCCCGACTAGTTATGTTATATTACATGGTTAGTAAGAAACATCTTCCAGGGAGAATAGTTCCATTAGGGGTTCCTTTCCCTAGGAGGCATGCCCTAAGGTGCATGTCCATGCTGCGAAAAGAAACGCAGGAAAAACATCTGGGGGCGTATAGATAAATAAAATAAAAAAAGATCATCTTTAGTTCACCGACCGAATATTCCATTAAGAATGCTAGCTTTCGGCTTCACCCAATCTGAGGTACACGTCTGGCTGAGCCGGGAGTAACAATTGCAGAGGTGCTCCCTTTACCACCTAGCCGAACAATCGGGAACGTAGGGGTAAGCACACGAGCCAGGCAACCCAGCTTGGCCAAAACTTAAGTCATATCGATGCATATAATTCTGAATAAAAGGTACATGCGGAAGTGTGACACATGTGTTGGGCATGAAGCCCGTATGAATAAGCTTCTGTTTAAAGAAGCCCCCAGGTTTAATGAGCGCGGATAGCGCGTCACTTTATGAGCCTTTAAAGGCTATAAGAGAGAGAGAGAGAGAGAGAGAGAGAGAGAAGAAAAAGAGAAATGTAAGATAGGAAATATATAAAAAATGGACAGAGGAAGGAGACGAACACAGAGTCCGGTGTTAGGCATAGAATCTTCGGAGACGGGCTGCGTTCCATGGGTTCGGCTCGAGTCAGTTATCCAATGCATCCCGCAGGCGGTATGCTCCACCAGTCAGGACTTGGTCAATTATGAAGGGACCTTCCCACATGGGCTTGAGTTTGTCCTTTTTCTTGTCCGGTGGTCGTAGAACTAATTTGCCAATGTTGTAATTTTTGGCCCGTACTTCTCTGCTTTGGTATCTTCGAGCCTGTTGTTGATAGAATGCGGAACGGGCTTTTGCCACATCACGCTCCTCCTCCAATGCGTCCAAGCTGTCCTGCCGATTGAGCTCGGCTTCTCTTTCTTCATACATGCGCACTCGAGGTGAGTCATGAATTATGTCGCAAGGCAAAACTGCCTACGCGCCGTACACCATAAAGAATGGTGTGTATCCGGTGGTGTGATTCGGCGTGGTCCGCAGCCCCCAGAGTACGGAGTCGAGCTCCTCTACCCAGTGCGTGTTAGATTCCTTGCGGGACCGCACTAATCTGGGTTTGATGCTGCTCATGATAAGACCATTTGCATGTTCTACCTGGCCGTTAGTTTGTGGGTGATAGACGGAAGCATAATCGAGCTTGATGCCCATGTTTTTGCACCAGAGTTTTACCTCGTCGGCCGTGAAGTTTGTGCCGTTATTAGTGATGATGCTGTGGGGGACGCCGTAACGGTGTACAACCCCGGATATAAAGTCTATCACCGGTCTGGATTTGGCCGTCTTAACAGGCTTGGCTTCTAACCATTTCGTGAACTTATCCACCATGACCAGTAAGTATTTTTGCTTGTGGGTTCCGCCTTTAAGGGGTCCCACCATGTCAAGCCCCCAAACCGCGAAGGGCCAAGTAATGGGGATAGTTTGTAGGGCGGTGGGTGGCATATGGCTTTGGTTTGCAAAAAGCTGGCAACCGGTGCATTGTTGGACTAAGTCCTGAGCATCTGCCCGGGCCATCGGCCAATAAAGCCTATACGGAAGGCCTTGCTGTTGGGGGTTGCTGATCCCACGTACACCTATGGGGATCGGCGGACCGAGTCCCTTTCGGTCCGGCAGGGGGCGGGGGATGCACAAAGAGCAGATCGAGGCGAACGCATGAGCGACGCGATCGATTTACCCAGGTTCGGGCCGCACGGATGCGTAAAACCCTACTCCTGCTTTGATTTGTATTGTGTTCTTGCTCGGGAGCAATGGATGCCACAATACCCCTGGATGGCTAGCGAGGCCGAGCGTGAGAATGATCGTCCTCCCCCCTTCCCTGTTGCGCATGGGCCTCCTTTTATATGTCTAAGGGGTCACCGACAGGTGGCAACAGAGATGAGGGTAAAAGGGTAAAACAGGTGGTAGTTGGCGCCACCGCTTGCTACAGTTGTATCATACCTAACCCTGACGGTAGGGGACAAAGGCATTAAATGCCTGTCTGTGTCGCCTAGACGGGGCGGAAAGGGACCATCAGGGGCGCCACCATTTGCCACGATGGCTCCTTGTCAGCGCCTGCTTGCCACCGCATGCCCCTGGCTGCACAGCCTCCCGCCACGTACGTCAGGAATGGTCCCGGGGCAACATGTTGGTGGGTGAGCTGGAGCGCGGGCCGTAGAGTAGTAGCTTGCCGCAGCAAGCGCCTTGCCGCGGATGTTGTCTTGTCGCGTCTGGGAGCTTGTCGCTCACCGGGTCTCGTCGGGACACGTGGCGTGCCGCGGCGAGTTCCTCGGGATGCCTTGGTTGGTCTTCCCAGCAAGCTCCTCTTGCCGGGGTCTTTGTGCTTCTTCCCGGCAAGCTCCCCTTGCCGGGGTCTTGGATACTTTGAGTGGCCTTCCCGGCAAGCTCCTCTTGCCGGGGTCTTGTGCCTTGGCTCGAATACTTTGTTCTTGAATGGCTCCAAAGGAACCACGGAGGGTCTTGGCGGTCGCCCGGCAAGCCTTGCCGTGGGTCGCTGCGACTGCCCGTGCACAAGTTCGGGATACTAAGGTACCCCTACTTTAGTACACCGACACTTGCTTACAAGGGACCGAGTTGCAGCGTGATGACCGCCGAGTCCGGCATGAATTTCAGCCAGGAGGTTCCGCCCCTCCTCTTTGGAGATGCACCTTTGGAGGACTCCGGTATTGCTTTTCTTATAAAGGTCTCCCTCGTGGACTCTATAGGCTTTGGATCGCCGCACTATGCAGCGTGCCTCATTTTGGTCCTCGGGGAGTTCCTGCCTAGTAAGGTAGGCAAGGAATGGTTCTGTCCACATGGCGATGACGGCCATTATTACATGGGCTGAAGTTGTTATTTCATTGGCAGAGCCTCCGATTGTGTTAGAATGTTCGGTGTTGGGCAGTGCGGTTGGGTCCGGGCTGTTATTGTTCGGCTCCCCTTCCCATACTGCGGATGTCTTGAATAGCCTTTCCAAGAAGATGTTGGGGGGACTACATCGCGTTTTGTGTCGATGCGTGCCAGGACATCTGCCGCCTGATTATTTTCCCGGGCTATATGGTGAAATTCAAGCCCCTCGAACTGAGCTGATATTTTTAGGACGGCATTGCGGTAAGCTGCCATTTTTGGATCCTTGGCATCGAAGTCTCCATTTATTTGGGATATTGCGAGGTTCGAGTCCCCGCGCACCTCTAGGCATTGAATGCCCATGGATACTGCCATCCGGAGACCATGTAAAAGGGCCTCATATTCGGCTGCATTGTTGGAGTCTGTGTACATAATCTGGAGTACGTATTGAGCTGTGTCTCCTGTGGGGGACGTCAAAACGACGCCAGCCCCCAGTCCGGCCAACATCTTGGAGCCGTCGAAATGCATGATCCAATTTGAATATGTGTCGTACTCTTTAGGGAGTTCGGCCTCCGTCCATTCTGCGATGAAGTCGGCCAAGACTTGCGACTTGATGGCTCACCGTGGCTTATAAGTTATGTCGAACGGGAGGATCTCAATGGCCCATTTTGCAATCCGGCCCGTTGCGTCACGGTTGTTTATAATATCGTTAAGTGGTACTTCCGAGGCTACTGTTATTGAACACTCTTGAAAGTAGTGTCATAGCTTCCGGGATGCCAAGAATACCGCGTACGCGATTTTTTGATAATGCGGGTACCGTGATTTGCAGGGAGTGAGGACAGTGGACACATAATAGACCGGCTTTTGAAGGCGGAATTTCTGTCCGTCCGCTTCTCGTTCGACGACGAGCATTGCGCTTACAACCTGATGTGTTGCTGCAATGTATAATAGCATTGGTTCACCAATGTTTGGCGCGGCCAGGACTGGGTTTGTTGCCAGTATGGCTTTTATTTCGTTGAGTCCGGCCGTGGATGCATCCGTCCATTTGAAGTGTTCAGTGCACCGAAGGATGCGGTAAAGGGGTAGGGCCTTTTCTCCTAAGCGGGAGATAAAGCGGCTTAGAGCCGCCACGCATCCGGTTAACTTTTGTATTTGTTTGAGGTCGTTTGGGATATCCAGTTGCGACAGAGCTCGGATCTTGACTGGATTTGCTTCAATTCCTCTACCGGATACAATGAAGCCCAAGAGCTTTTCGGCCGGAACGCCAAAAACGCATTTTTCCGGGTTGAGCTTGATGTCGTATGTTCTTAGGTTATCAAATGTGAGCCTCAAGTCGTCTAATAGAGATTCAACATGTCTTGTTTTGACGACCACATCATATATGCCTCCACTGTTTTGCCGATCTGGCTTGCCAGACATGTCTGAATCATGCGCTGATATGTTGCGCCGGCTTTTTGAGCCCAAATGGCATCGTGTTGAAGCAGAATGGGCCGTATGGTGTGATAAATGCCGTTGCGGCTTGGTCTGGTTTTGTCATCTTGATTTATGGTAGCCGGAATATGCATCGAGGAAACACAACGAATCGTGTCCTGCGGTAGCGTCGATAATTTGATCGATGCGGGGGAGGGGGAAGGGATCCTTTGGGAAAGCCTTGTTAAGGTCTTTGAAATCAACACACAGGCGCAAGGATTTGTCCTTCTTTGGTACCATCACCAGGTTTGCTAGCCAGTCCGGATGTTTTATATCTCTGATGAATCCGGCCTCCAATAGCTTTGCTAGCTCCTCTCCCATGGCCTGTCTCTTAGGTTCGGAAAAACGCCGAAGAGCCTGTTTGACAGGTTTGAATCCTGTTTGGATATTTAAGCTGTGCTCGGCCAGCCTGCGTGGGATTCCTGGCATGTCTGAAGGGTGCCAGGCGAAAATGTCCCAGTTCTCTCGTAGGAACTCTCGCAATGCGGCGTCTACATCAGGGTTTAACTGTGCCCCGATGGAAGCTGTTTTATTGGGGTTCGTTGGATGGACTTGGAATTTGACTATTTCGTCCGCTGGTTTAAAGGAGGTGGACTTGGATCTTTTGTCGAGTACCACATCGTCCCTATTCACCGTAGAGCGCAGCGCAGTCAGTTCCTCAGCCGCTATGGCTTCGGATAGTGCCTCGGGGGCCAGTGCGGCTGTCTTGTTTTCGGCGCGGAGTGCTATGTCTGGATCACTAGCGAGAGTGATGATCCCGTTAGGCCCAGGCATCTTGAGCTTCATGTACCCGTAATGGGGTATTGCTTGGAAGATTGTAAACGCTTCCCACCCTAGCAGAGCGTGATAACCGCTGCTGAACGGAGCCACATGGAACGTGACCTCATCGGACCTTTAATTATCCCGCGTGCCGAACACCACATCTAGTGTGATTTTTCCTGTATAGCGCGCTTCCCGACTGGGGATTATTCCTCTAATAGTTGTGCTGCTTCGCTCAATGTGGTTCCAGTCTATTTCCAGTTTTGAAGGGTTTCCTCATAAATGAGGTTCAATCCGCTGCCGCTGTCCATGAGTACCTTGGTAAGACGAAAGCCATCCACTATTAGACTGAGGACCAATGCGGCTGGTGCTCAGGATGTTCGGAATTTAGGTTCATCACTGGCCTTAAAGGTAATAGCTGTGTCACCCCATGGGTTTATTGTTGCTACTTGGTAGACTTCGGCAAGGCTACGGAGTGTCCTTTTTCGCATATTATTTGATGCGAAAGTCTCGAAGACTGTTAATACTGTATTGGTGTCTCTGGGGTGGCTTTCTGTGGCCTCCGAAATTAGGAGATTTTCGCCAATTTTGGCCACCTGATGGAGTATCCAACATGCTCTGAGGCTGTGAGTTGGTGTGGCCAAGGTTGTCAGAATCGCGATTCTGCTATACGATTCTACGACTTTACGATCCAAACTTACCGCTCTGATTCTACGATTTTAGTTCATGGAATCAACGTTTCTACGATCCTGATAGTGAAGATTCTACGATTTGCGATCCTGCCATCAAAGCTCCGATTCGATTCAAAATCATGATTCTGACAACCTTGGGTGTGGCGTCCTCTGTACTGTGAATTTTACAGGGTCCATTGAGCCATCCTTCCAGTACGGTTCCATGCCCTGTAGAGGGTTTTTGCTTTTTAGTGCTTGACCCGGGTGTCTGGTGATGATGCACCCTTTTATTTCGGACTGGGTTTGTATTCAGGGCCGGATTGTCCCAAAATTTTATTTCGGTTTTCCAGGCACTTTCCATCGCACAGTACTTTCGTACAATGGACGCCAAGTCAGCGAAGTGTGTAATATCACGACGACTTATGGCGTTGAGTATTCCCTTGTCCGTGCAATTATTGCAGAAGATTGAGATTGCGTCTTCCTCGCGGCAGTCCCTTAGCCTGTTCTTAACCAGGAGGAATCTGGCCCAGTAATGACGTACTGTTTCATCGGGCTCATGCCTAATTTTGGATAGATCGCTTATGTTGGGGTGGGTGGGTGGAATTAAATCCGAAGCCTCACCCCATTTGAGGCTCAGAGGCCGAGGAATTTCCGAACTCAAAAATTTGGATTCCTGGATGTAGTCCAATGAATCCAGCCTGTCGCCTGACTCTAAGTTCAGCTCTTGAGTGATATCCTCCCCTCCACGGGTATCCGTCTTGGAGGGATCGGGAATCCGGACGTAGCGAGTCCTTAAGATAGATGAAGGGTCGCCGCACTGTCCCTCTACCACGGCAACGTGATGGGTGACTTCGGGAGAGTTAATCTCTCTCAGATCGGGTTTAGGCCCAATCTGGTCATAATCCGTAGCGACTCCCAGGGTGGCGAAGCGATCCAAGAGCTTGTTTATGGAGGAGAGCTCCATTGGATCTAACTGCTCGGCGAGTTCCGAGCTGACATGAAGATTGTTTTCGATGGCTCGAGAGGTCATCATCGGCGCAGAAGCCGAACAAGAGGTCATAAGAAAACCACCTAGTTGGAGGGTTTGGCCGACAGCCAAAGCTCCCTTAGGAACGGTGCCGTCTTTAAAGACGGGGCGAGGCATCCTTCCTGATGGCGACGACATAGAGGAACTCTCAATGAAAGCACCAATGTCAGTGTCAAAACGGGTGGATCTCGGGTAGGGGGTCCCGAACTGTGCGTCTAGGCCGGATGGTAACAGGTGGCAAGGGACACGAAGTTTTACCCAGGTTTGGGCCCTCTCAATGGAGGTAAAACCCTATGTCCTGCTTGATTAATATTGATGACATGGGTAGTACAAGAGTAGATCTACCACGAGATCGAAGAGGCTAAACCCTAGAAGCTAGCCTATGGTATGATTGTTGTTTTGTATGTTGTCCTACGGACTAAAACCCTCCGGTTTATATAGACACCGGAGAGGGCTAGGGTTACACAAAGTCGGTTACAATGGTAGGAGATCTGCATATCCGTATCGCCAAGCTTGCCTTCCACGCCAAGGAAAGTTCCTTCCGGACACGGGATGAAGTCTTCAATCTTGTATCTTCATAGTCCAGGAGTCTGGCTGAAGGTATAGTCTGGCCATCCGGACACCCCCTAATCCAGGACTCCCTCACCCTCTATGGGCAGTTCTATTCTCCATAGAACTAGTAGTCTTGCGGACACTATTGCCATGCTTATCATTGAACTTGAAAGGCAATTTATGCATATGCACCCATCTATACAAAGAGTTTTCCTAAAATTTTCTAATATCGAGCATTCCTCTGTTAAGCGTGCCGCTACTATATTTCTGTCTCATGAATTCAGATTTATAATAAAAGAGGCCAAAGAAATCTTTGCGCACTATAGGGTGGACGCTGGTCGTCCTCCCATAGAATCTATCCTCTTCGATCAAGAAGAAATTATGCGCTTTCAATCTCCTGATTATGTTGTTTTTAATGAAAACCTCAGAAAAAAGGTGCCAACCAATATTTTAATTGATAGAATCTCTGAACATAATGATGATTTGGCTATTTGAAATAATGAGCTAGGATACTATCTTGAGTCTAGGCTCACAAAGTTCTGTCAAAAGAATGCTTATAATGATGAATTGGTTGTGCATTACGAAGGACCAAAGGAGGAACCTATACCTCCCAAGGTTGATCTTGGGGACTTTTATCCCGTTAAATTTAGTCCTTTTGATTAATTTTTCTTGCCTCAAAGAAAGCTTGCTGCTGAACGTAGAGAATATGAAATGAGCTTCACCGATCTATGTTATTACTACGGCACAACTTAGATCTATCCTCGCTTTTATGCCTAGCTAGGGGCGTTAAACGATAGCGCTTGTTGGGAGGCAATCCAATTTTATTTTTATTCCTTGCTTTTTGCTCCTGCTTCATAATAAATAAATTATTTAGCCTCTGTTTTGGTTGTGTTTTTTGTGTTTAATTAGTGTTTGTGCCAAGTAGAACCACTGGGAAGACTTGGGGAAAGTCTTGTTGAACTTGCTGTAAAAAAAACAGAAACTTTAGCGCTCACGAGAACTGCTGTCATTTTTATTTGAAGAGTGATATTTAGTTAATTCCTTTTGACGATGATTAATAGATAAATTCCTCACGTCCAGCAATTTATTTTAGAATTTTTGTGGTTCCAGATCTTGCGCTAGCTACAGATTACTACAGACTGTTCTGTTTTTGACAGATTCTGTTTTTCGTGTGTTGTTTGCTTATTTTGATGAATCTATGGCTAGTAAAATAGTTTATAATCCATAGAGAAGTTGGAATACAGTATGTTTAACACCAATATAAATAAATAATGAGTTCAGTACACTACCTTGAAGTGGTCTTTTGTTTTCTTTCGCTAACGGAGCTCACGAGTTTTCTATTTTGAGTTTTGTTTGTGAAGTTTTCAAGTTTTGGGTGAATTCTTTTGATGGATCATGGAACAAGGAGTGGCAAGAGCCTAAGATTGGGGATGCCCATGGCACCCCCAAGATAATCCAAGGACACCAAAAAGTCAAAGCTTGGGGATGCCCCGGAAGGCATCCCCTCTTTCGTCCACTTCCATCGGTAATTTACTTGGAGTTATATTTTATTCACCAACATGATATGTGTTTTGCTTGGAGCGTCTTGTATTATTTGTGTCTTTGTGTCTTAGTATACCACAATCATCCTTGCTGTACACACCTTTTGAGAGAGCCATACATGAATTAAAATTTGATAGAATACTCTATGTGCCTCACTTATATCTTTTGAGCTAAGTAGTCTTGCTCTATGTCCTTCACTTATATCTTTTGAGCTAGTTAATTTTGCTCTATGTGCTTCACTTATATCTTTTGAGCGTTATAATTTTGCTCTAGGTGCTTCACTAAGATCTTTTAGAGCACGGTGGTGGATTTTTTTAAAGAAACTATTGATCTCTCATGCTTCACTTAAATTATTTTGAGAGTTTCTTAATAGCATGGTAATTTGCTTAATAATAATATGCTTGGTATTCAAGATTTGTGATACTTTCTTTTGAGTGTGTTGAATACTAAGAAAATATTGAAGCATGCTAATTGTTTTGAGATATGGAGGTGATAATATTAAAGTCATGCTAGTTGAGTAGTTGTGAATTTAAAGAATACTTGTGTTAAAGTTTGTGATTCCCGTAGCATGCACGTATGGTGAACCGTGATGTGACGAAGTCAGAGCATGATTTATTTATTGATTGTCTTCCTTATGAGTGGCGGTCGGGGACGAGCGATGGTATTTTCCTACCAATCTATCCCCCTAGGAGCATGCGCGTAATACTTTGCTTTGATAACTTCTAGATTTTTGCAATAAGTATATGAGTTCTTTATGACTAATGTTGAGTCCATGGATTATACGCACTCTCACCCTTCCACCTTTGCTAGCCTCTCTAATACCGTGCACCTTTCGCCGGTATCATACACCTACCATATACCTTCCTCAAAACAGCCACCATACCTATCTATTATGGCATTTCCATAGCCATTCCGAGATATATTGCCATGAAACTTTCCACCATCTATTTCATCATGACATATTCATCATTGTCATATTGCTTAGCATGATCATGTAGTTGACATAGTATTTGTGGCAAAGCCACCATTCATAATTTTTTCATACTTGTCACTCTTGATTCATTGCATATCCCAGTACACCGCTGGAGGCATCCATATAGAGTCATACTTTGTTTTAGAATCGAGTTGTAACCATTGAGTTGTAAATAAATAAAAGTGTGATGATCATCATTCAATAGAGCATTGTCCCAAAAAAAAAGAAAGGCCAAAGAAAAAAAAAGAAGGCCCAAAAAAAGAAAATAAATAAAAAGGGGCAATGCTACAATCCTTTTTTCCACACTTTTGCTTCAAAGTAGCACCATGATATAGCGAGTGTCATATATTGTGCTTCAAAGTAGCACCATGTCCTTCATATAGAGAGTCTCATATGTTTTCACCTTCATATACTAGTGGGAATTTTTCATTATAGAACTTGGCTTGTATATTCCAATGATGGGCTTCCTCAAAATTGCCCTAGGTCTTCGTGAGCAAGCAAGTTGGATGCACACCCACTTAGTTTCTTTTGTTGAGCTTTCATACATTTAAAGCTCTAGTGCATCCATTGCACGACAATCCCTACTCACTCACATTGATATCTATTGATGGGCATCTCCATAGCCCGTTGATACGCCTAGTTGATGTGAGACTATATTCTCCTCTTTTTGTCTTCTCCACAACCACCCTTCCATTCCACCTATAGTGCTATATCCATGCCTCACGCTCATGTATTGCGTGAAGATTGAAAAAGTTTTGAAAAAGTTAGAGTATGAAACAATTGCTTGGCTTGTCATCGGGGTTGTGCATGATTTAAATACTTTGTGTGGTGAAGATGGAGCATAGCCAGACTATATGATTTTGTAGGGATAACTTTCTTTGGCCATGTTATTTTGAGAAGACATAATTGCTTTGTTAGTATGCTTGAAGTATTATTATTTTTGTGTCAATATAAACTTTTGTCTTGAACCTTTCTAATCTGAATATTCATACCACAATTAAGAAGATTTGCATTGCAATTATGCCAAGTAGCACTCCGCATCAAAAATTCTCTTTTTATCATTTACCTACTCGAGGACGAGTAGGAATTAAGCTTGGGGATGCCTTATACGTCTGCAACGTATCTATAATTTTTTATTGCTCAATGCTATATTATCTACTGTTTTGGACTATATTGGGCTTTATTTTCCACTTTTATATTATTTTCGAGACTAACCTATTAACCGGAGGCCCAGCCTAGAATTGTTGTTTTTTGCCTATTTCAGTGTTTCGAAGAAACAGAATATCAAATGGAGTACAAACGGAATAAAATCTTCGGGAACGTGATTTTCTCACCGAACGTGATCCAGGAGACTTGGACCCTACTCCATGCGATCAAAGAGGAGGTCATGAGGGTGGGGGCGCCTTGCCTCGTGGGCCCCTCGGTGCTCCATCGACGTACTTCTTCCTCCTATATATACACACGTACCCCCAAACGATCAGAGCAGGAGCCAAAAACCTAATTCCATCGCCGCAACTTTCTGTATCCACGAGATCCCATCTTGGGGCCTGTTCCGGAGCTCCGCCGGAAGAGGGCCGTCATCACAGAGGGCTTCTACATCATCCTAGCCCCTCCAATGAAGTGTGAATAGTTTACCTCAGACCTTCGGGTCCATAGTTAGTAGCTAGATGGTTTCTTCTCTCTCTTTGAATCTCAATACAATGTTCTCCCCCTCTCTTGTGGAGATCTATTCGATGTAATCTTCTTTTTGCGGTGTGTTTGTTGAGACCGATGAATTGTGGGTTTATGATCAAGTCTATCTATGAATAATATTTGAATCTTCTCTGAATTCTTTTATGTATGATTGGTTATCTTTGTAGGTCTCTTCGAATTATCTGTTTGGTTTGGCCAACTAGATTGATAGTTCTAGCTATGGGAGAAGTGCTTAGCTTTGGATTCGATCTTGCGGTGTCCTTACCCAGTGACAGAAAGGGCAGCAAGGCACGTATTGAATCGTTGCCATCGAGGATAACAAGATGGGGTTTATTTCATATTGCATGAATTTATCTCTCTACATCATGTCATCTTGCTTAAGGCGTTACTCTGTTTTTAACTTAATACTCTAGATGCATGCTGGATAGCGGTCGATGAGTGGAGTAATAGTACTAGATGCAGAATCTTTTCGATCTACTTGTCACGGACGTGATGCCTCTATACATGATCATGCCTATATATTCTCATAACTATGCTCAATTATGTCAATTGCTCAACAGTAATTTGTTCACCCACCGTAGAATACTTATGCTCTTGAGAGAAGCCACTAGTGAAACCTATGGCCCCTGGGTCTATTGTCATCATATCAATCTCCATCACTTTAATCTTGCTTTGTTTTTTTACTTTTCTTTTACTTTTTACTTTTCATCTTTATTCCAAAAATACAAAAAATATTATATCTATCAGATCTCACTCTCGTAAGTGACCGTGAAGGGATTGACAACCCCTAATCGCGTTGGTTGCGAGTAGCTATCGTTTTGTGCAGGTACGAGGGACTTGAGCGTGGCCTCCTACTGGATTGATACCTTGGTTCTCAAAAACTGAGGGAAATACTTACGCTACTCTACTGCATCATCCCTTCCTCTTCGGGGAAAACCAACGCAAGCTCAAGACGTAGCAAGAAGGATTTCTTGCGCCGTTGCCAGGGAGTCTGCGCAAAAAGTCAACATACCAAGTACCCATCACAATCCCTATCTATCACATTACATTATTTGCCATTTGCCTCTCGTTTTCCTCTCCTCCCAATTCACCCTTGCCGTTTTATTCGCCCTCTCTCTCTATCCTTCCTCTATATTTGCCTCTTTTTGCCCGTTTGCTTTTTGCTTGTGTGCTAGTTTGCTTGCTTGTCATTATGTCTGAAATTGGGGAAGTTATCACCAATATGGGCGATAACAATATCATGGAAAATTCTAATGCTCCTGCTGAAGAACACCCAACCTACCATACAAAAAGATTTCGAATCGGTAGTGGTAATATTATTGGAAAGCAGTTATTCAAGATTTCTTTACTTGTGCCGGTGCTTTGCCCTCTGTGGGCGGTTCTATTCTCCATAGAATTAGTAGTCTTGCGAACGCTATTGCCATGCTTATCGTTGAACTTGAAAGGCAATTTATGCATATGCACCCATCTATACAAAGAGTTTTCCTAGAATTTTCTAATATCGAGCATTCCTCTGTTAAGCGTGCCGCTACTATCTTTCTGGCTCATGAATTCAGATTTGTAATAAAAGAAGCCAAAGAAATCTTTGTGCACTATAGGGTCGACGCTAGTCGTCCTCCCATAGAATCTATCCTCTTCGATCAAGAAGAAATTATGCGCTTTCAATCTCCTGACTATGTTGTTTTTAATGAAAACCTCAGAAAAAAGGTGCCAACCAATATTTTAATTGATAGAATCTCTGAACTTAATGATGATTTGGCTATTCGAAATAATGAGCTAGGATACTCTCTTGAGTCTAGGCTCACAAAGTTCTGTCAAAAGAATTCTTATAATGATGAATTGGCTGTGCATTACGAAGGACCAAAGGAGGAACCTATACCTCCCAAGGTTGATCTTGGGGACTTTTATCCCGTTAAATTTAGTCCTTTGGATTACTTTTTCTTGCCTCAAAGAAAGCTTGCTGCCGAACGTAGAGAATATGAAATGAGCTTCACCGATCTATCTTATTACTACGGCACAACTTAGATCTATCCACGCTTTTATGCCTAGCTAGGGGCGTTAAACGATAGCGCTTGTTGGGAGGCAACCCAATTTTATTTTTATTCCTTGCCTTTTGATCCTGCTTAGTTATAAATAAATTATTTAGCCTCTGTTTTGGCTGTGTTTTTTGTGTTTAATTAGTGTTTGTGCCAAGTAGAACCGTTGGGAAGACTTGGGGAAAGTCTTGTTGAACTTGCTTTAAAAAAACAGAAACTTTAGCGCTCACGAGAAATGCTGTCATTTTTATTTGAGGATTGATATTTAGTTAATTACTTTTGAAGATGATTAATAGATAAATTCCTCACGTCCAGCAATTTGTTTTAGAATTTTTGTGGTTACAGATCTTGCGCTAGCTACAGATTACTACAGATTGTTCTGTTTTTGACAGATTCTGTTTTTCGTGTGTTGTTTGCTTATTTTGATGAATCTATGGCTAGTAAAATAGTTTATAATTCATAGAGAAGTTGGAATAAAGTAGGTTTAACACCAATATAAATAAAGAATGAGTTCATTACAGTACCTTGAAGTGGTCTTTTGTTTTCTTTTGCTAACGGAGCTCACGAGTTTTCTACTTTGAGTTTTGTGTTGTGAAGTTTTCAAGTTTTGGGTGAATTCTTTTGATGGATCATGGAACAAGGAGCGTCAAGAGCCTAAGATTGGGGATGCCCATGGCACCCCCAAGATAATCCAAGGACACCAAAAAGTCAAAGCTTGGGGATGCCCCGGAAGGCATCCCCTCTTTCGTCCATTTCCATTGGTAATTTACTTGGAGCTATATTTTTATTCACCAACATGATATGTGTTTTGCTTGGAGCGTCTTGTATTATTTGTGCCTTTGTGTGTTAGTATACTACAATCATCCTTGCTGTACACACCTTTTGAGAGAGCCATACATTAATTAAAATTTCATAGAATACTTTATGTGCTTCACTTATATCTTTTGAGCGTTATAATTTTGCTCTAGGTGCTTCACTTAGATCTTTTAGAGCACGGTGGTGAATTTGTTTTAAAGAAACTATTGATCTCTCGTGCTTCACTTAAATTATTTTGAGAGTCTCTTAATAGCATGGTAATTTGCTAAACAATAATATGCTTGGTATTCAAGATTTGTGATACTTTCTTTTGAGCGTGTTGAATACTAAGAAAAGATTGAAGCATGATAATTGTTTTGAGATATGGAGGTGATAATATTAAAGTCATCCTAGTTGAGTAGTTGTGAATTTAAAGAATACTTGTGTTAAAGTTTGTGATTCCTGTAGCATGCACGTATGGTGAAACGTTACGTGACGAAGTCGGAGCATGATTTATTTATTGATTATCATCCTTATAAGTGGCGGTTGGGGACGAGCGATGGTCTTTTCCTACCAATCTATCCCCCTAGGAGCATGCGCGTAATACTTTGCTTTGATAAGTTATAGATTTTGGCAATAAGTATATGAGTTCTTTATGACTAATGTTGAGTCCATGGATTATACGCACTCTCACCCTTCCACCTTTGCTAGCCTCTCTAATACCACACACCTTTCGCCGGTATCATACACCTAGCATATACCTTCCTCAAAAAAGCCACCATACCTACCTATTATGGCATTTCCATAGCCATTCCGAGATATATTGCCATGCAACTTTCCACCATCTAGTTCATCATGACATATTCATCATTGTCATATTGCTTATCATGATCATGTAGTTGACATAGTATTTGTGGCAAAGCCACCATTCATATTTTTTTCATACTTGTCACTCTTGATTCATTGCATATCCCGGTACACCACCGGAGGCACCCATATAGAGTCATACTTTGTTTTAGAATCGAGTTGTAATCATTGAGTTGTAAATAAATAAAAGTGTGATGATCATCATTCAATAGAGCATTGCCCCCCCAAAAAAAAGAAAAGCCAAAGAAAAAAATAAGGCCCAAAAAAGAAAATAAATAAAAAGGGGCAATGCTACTATCCTTTTTTCCACACTTGTGCTTGAAAGTAGCACCATGATATAGCGAGTCTCATATATTGTGCTTCAAAGTATTACCATGTCCTTCATATAGAGAGTCTCATGTGTTGTCACTTTCATATACTAGTGGGAATTTTCCATTATAGAACTTGGCTTCCTCAAAATTGCCCTAGGTCTTCGTGAGCAAGCAAGTTGGATGCACACCCACTTAGTTTCTTTTGTTGAGCTTTCATACATTTATAGCTCTAGTGCATCCGTTGCATGGCAATCCCTACTCACTCACATTGATATCTATTGATGGGCATCTCCATAGCCCGATGATATGCCTAGTTGATGTGAGACTATCTTCTCCACTTTTTGTCATCTCCACAACCACCCTTCTATTCCACCTACAGTGCTATATCCATGCCTCACGCTCATGTATTGCGTGAAGATTGAAAAAGTTTTGAAAAAGTTAGAGTATGAAACAATTGCTTGGCTTTTCATCGGGGTTGTGCATGATTTAAATACTTTGTGTGGTGAAGATGGAGCATAACCAGACTATATGATTTTGTAGGGATAACTTTCTTTGGCCATGTTATTTTGAGAAGACATAATTCCTTTGTTAGTATGCTTGAAGTATTATTATTTTTGTGTCAATATAAATTTTTGCCTTGAACCTTTCTAATCTGAATATTCATACCACAATTAAGAAGATTTGCATTGCTATTATGCCAAGTAGAACTCCGCATCAAAAATTCTCTTTTTATCATTTACCTACTCGAGGACGAGTAGGAATTAATCTTGGGGATTCCTGATACGTCTCCAATATATCTATAATTTTTGATTGCTCCATGCTATATTATCTATTGTTTTGGACTATATTGGGCTTTATCTTCCACTTTTATATTATTTTTGGGACTAACCTATTAACCAGAGGCCCATCCCAGAATTGCTGTTTTTTTGCCTATTTTAGTGTCTCGGAGAAACAGAATATCAATCGGAGTCCAAACAGAATAAAATCTTAGGGAACGTGATTTTCTCACCGAACGTGATCCAGGAGACTTGGACCCTACTCCAGGGGATCAAAGAAGAGGTCACGAGGGTGGAGGGCTCCCCCCTAGGGCACGCCCCTTGCCTCGTGGGCCCCTCGGTGCTCCACCGACGTTCTTCTTCCTCCTATATATACACACGTACCCCCAAACGATCAGAAAAGGAGCCAAAAACCTAATTCCACCGCCGCAACTTTCTGTATCCACGAGATCCCATCTTGGGGCCTATTCCGGAGCTCCGCCCGAAGAGGGCCGTCATCACGAAGGGCTTCTACATCATTCTAGCCCCTCCGATGATGTGTGAGTAGTTTACCTCAGACCTTCGGGTCCATAGTTAGTAGCTAGATGGCTTCTTCTCTCTCTTTGAATATCAATACAAAGTTCTCCCCCTCTCATGTGGAGATCTATTCGACGTAATCTTCTTTTTTGCGGTGTGTTTGTTGAGACCAATGAATTGTGGGTTTATGATCAAGTCTATCTATGAATAATTTTTGAATCTTCTCTGAATCCTTTTATGTATGATTGGTTATCTTTGCAAGTCTCTTTGAATTATCTATTTGTTTTGGCCAACTAGATTGGTAGTTCTTGCCATGCGAGAAGTGCTTAGCTTTGGGTTTGATCTTGCGGTGTCCTTACCCAGTGACAGAAGGGGCAGCAAGGCACGTATTGAATCGTTGCCATCGAGGATAACAAGATGGGGTTTATTCCATATTGCATGAATTTATCTCTCTACATCATGTCATCTTGCTTAAGGCGTTACTCTGTTTTTAACTTAATACTCTAGATGCATGCTGGATAGCGGTCGATGAGTGGAGTAATATTAGTAGATGCAGAATCATTTCGATCTACTTTTCATGGACGTGATTCCTATATACATGATCATGCCTAGATATTCTCATAACTATGCTCAATTCTGTTAATTGCTCAACAGTAATTTGTTCACCCACCATAGAATACTTATGCTCTTGAGAGAAGCCACTAGTGAAACCTATGGCCCCCGGGTCTATTCTCATCATATCAATCTCCATCACTTTAATCTTGCTTTGCTTTTTTACTTTGCTTTTACTTTTTACTTTGCATCTTTATACAACAAATACCAAAAATATTATATCTATCAGATCTCACTCTCGTAAGTGACCGTGAAGGGATTGACAACCCCTAATCGCGTTGGTTGCGAGTAGCTACGGTTTTGTGCAGGTACGAGGGACTTGAGCATGGCCTCCTACTGGATTGATATCTTGGTTCTCAAAAACTGAGGGAAATACTTACGCTACTCTGCTGCATCATCCCTTCCTCTTCGGGCAAAACCAACGCAAGCTCAAGACGTTGCATAGCACAGTTAAAATTTAGCATGATAATGATATAACCCATCAGGCTAGGAATGACTTAAGGATTATTAACTCGTAAGCAATGAAAATTATTTCAAGTTGTTGACTCGGAGTACGGGATCAATTCACTTATTGGTGTTCTCGGGTGACTAATAACTCAGAACCCCAGGGGGGATCTAAGATCGGTGAGAAGCAATACTAGATGAAGACTCATAGGAAGCAACACAGTTCTTACATATTCTCGAGATACCGGAGGGTAATACTAGAAGGAATATCAAAATAGAGGTTGTGGAGATGCATTGATTTGCAGAAGACTAGTGCTTTAACTTTTCTGAGAAATTGAATCAAAGGGGAACAATCATGGTCAGAACCACGGTTGCAAAGGACCAAACATAGATACTGGATGAACTTATAACAAGGGGATTATTATTATCACAAGAAGCTTCCATGATAAGTTCCACATTGGGTCCATGGGCAGGAACACAAAGTTCAAGGTCGACTCTCACTTTTCCAACGCATAACATTTCATCCACTCCCTGTTTTGAAAATGGCATTAGTGTCGAAAGTTTTACCTGTCGAAATGCAAGATGAGTATGACCCGTGAAATCTTTCGGGTTCACACGGATTTATGGAAGTCATAGGTTCAAATCATAGGGGCATCTTAGGAACATATACCACAATCTTCAGGAGTCAATATCACCAGCTCAAAAGCAGAGCATGGTTGCCAAATCAGAGAATATGATTTACCAATGGCATTATGTATCACTGAAAGAACTTCTCGAGGTTTTTGTGAACACTATCGGATGATAATTCAACAAAGGATCTGACGGTCCATAATGGAGCTGATGTGAGCATCGGCACACAATCAGAAGAAGAAACAATGCAAGTAGATCAGATTATAGAAACAACTAACTAACTCAAAGCTCAAATGCAAAGGAATTATGAATTCCAAGAAAAGGGATCATAAGCAATGCACTGATTATGGATGGATAAGTTGAATAGCCTTAGGGGTACAATCGATGGCAATTTGATTGGTTGAGATCAAGCTCATGTTTAAAATGACGTCTGAGCCAGAAGGATGAATTCTATGATCTGATTGAGGATTGCGAGAATTCGGAACATATTGAATCAACAGACTCAAAATGAAAATGACAAGGGGTGCTCAGGATTTTTGGAAGACCGAATGGTATTTCAAAGAATTTTGTGAAATACATGAATCATCTAGGAATGAGCAAATACTCGATAAGTGCGAGAAATTATCCGTATGGGGTATTCAGGTGGCAACGAACTACAAGGCAGTAGGCACAAAGTATTCTCAGAACAATAAAGAGAATTTTGGTGTATCTAGTAATAACAAGATCAACTGAGGATGAATGTATGAACGACAAATGTAGGTAGTTATCCATAAGGATACATCGGTGGCAGGGAATTGTAAAAGCGATGGCACATAGTCTTGAGAGAACATCATAGAGTGTCTTCGAAATCTTCTGGTGAAGCAAGCGATCGTTCGGGCCGAGGGGCTCTCCGGGAGAAAGTATTTACCAGAACCTAGAGTTAGAGTTAGAAAATCATTTAACCCGAATAGGAGAGAGATCAGAGTCCCAGAGTATAGACAAGGAGTAAAAGATCCTAATACCACCCAATGGCGATGTGGGCCTGTAAGACACACAACCATGTTAGTAAAAGTTTTTTAGTGACTAGACTCAACTTTGGCCAAAAAGTTTGGAAGGGGGGTTCCTTTAGGCAGTCTGCTCTAATACCAACTTGTGACGCCCTTGATTCAATCGTACACTAATCATACACACAAATGTGTATGATCAAGATTAAGGACTCACGGGAAGATATCACAACACAACTCTAGACACAAATTAAAATAATACAACCTTTATATTACAAGCCAGGGACCTCGAGGGCTCGAATAAATAAGCTTGAATACACAAGAGTCAGCGGAAGCAACAATATCTGAGTATAGACATAAGTTAGACAAGTTTGCCTTCAGAAGGCTAGCACAAAAGCAACAACGATCGAAAAGGCAAGGCCTCCTGCCTGGGACCTCCTAACTACTCCTGGTCTTCAGCGGCCTCCACATAGTAGTAGGATCCAACGGGTAGTAGTAGTAGTTGACTGGGTGGCATATGGCTCCTAGCATCCACCATCTGGTTGCAACAACTGGAAAGAAGAAAGAAGGGGGAAAAGAGGGTAGCAAAGCAACCGTGAGTAATAATCCAAAGTGTTGGGAAACGTAGTAATTTCAAAAAAAATCCTACACACACGCAAGATCATGGTGATGTATTGCAACGAGAGGCGAGAGTGTTGTCCACATACCCTCGTAGACCGTTAAGAGGAAGCGTTATAACAACGCTGTTGATGTAGTCGTACGTCTTCACGGTCGACCGATCCTCAGCACCGAACGTACGGCACCTCCGCGTTTAGCAAACGTTCAGCTCGGTGACGTCCCACAAACTCACGATCCAGTAGGGCTCGGTGAAGAGTTTCATCAGCACGATGGCGTGGTGACAATGTTGATGAAGCTACCGACGCAGGGCTTCGCCTAAGCACCGCTACGATATAACCGAGGTGGATTATGGTGGAGGTGGGCACCGCACACGGCTAAGATATCAACAGATCAATTGTTGCGTCTTTGGGGTGCCCCTACCCCCGTATATAAAGGGGGGAGGAGGAGAGGGCCGACCAGGGGAGAGGCGCACCCAAGGGGGGGCAATCCTACTCCAAGTAGGTTTGCCCCCTCCCTTTCCTATTCCAAGAAGGAGGAGGGGGAAGGAGGAGATGGAGAGAAGGAAGGAGAGGGGGGCTGCCGCCCCTTCCCCTTGTCCAATTCGGATGGGGGCAAGGGAGCCGCGCGCCACCACCTGGCTTCCCTCTCTCTTCTCCACTAAGGCCCACAAGGCCCAATAGCTTCCACGGGGGGGGGGGGGGGGGTCCCGGTACTCCGGTATATGTCCGAAACCTCCCGGAACCCTTCCGGTGTCCGAACATAGTCATCCAATATATCAATCTTTACGTCTCGACCATTTCGAGACTCCTCGTCATGTCCGTGATCATATACGGGACTCTGAACTTCCTTCGGTACATCAACACACAGAAAACTCATAATACCGACTGTCACATAACTTTAAGCGTGCGGACCCTACGGGTTCGAGAACTTTGTAGACATGACTGAGACACGTCTCCGGTCAATAACCAATAGAGGAACCTGGATGCTCATATTGGTTCCTACATATTATGCGAAGATTTTATCGGTCAAACCGCATAACAACATACGTTGTTCCCTTTGTCATCGGTTTGTTACTTGCCCGAGATTCGATCATCGGTATCTCAATACCTAGTTCCATCTTATTACCAGCAAGTCTCTTTACTCGTTCCGTAATGAAACATCCCACAACTAACTCATTAGTCACATTGCTTGCAAGGCTTATCGTGATGTGCATTACCGAGAGGGCCCAGAGATACCTCTCCGATAATCGGAGTGACAAATCCTATTCTTGAACTATGCCAACTCCACGAACACCATCGGAGACACATGTAGAGCACCTTTATAATAACCCAGTTACATTGTGACGTTCGGTAGCACACAAAGTGTTCCTTCGGTATTCGGGAGTTGCATAATCTCATGGTTATAGGAACATGTATAAGTCATGAAGAAAGCAATAGCAGTAAACTTAAATGATCAAGTGCTAAGCTAACGAAATGGGTCAAGTCAATAACATCATTCTCCTAATGATGTGATCCCGTGGATCAAATAACAACTCATGTGTATGGCTAGGAAACTTAACCATCTTTGATCAATGAGCTAATCAAGTAGAGGCATACTAGTGACACTATGTTTGTCTATGTATTCACACATGTATTTTGTTTTCGGTTAATACAATTCTAGCATGAATAATAAACATTTGTCTTAAAATAAGGAAATAAATAATAGCTTTATTATTGCCTCTAGGGCATATTTCCTTTAGTCTCCCACTTGCACTAGTGTGAATAATCTAGATTACAGAGTAATGGTTCTAACACCCATGGAGTCATGGAGATGATCATGTTTTGCTCGTGGAAGAGGCTTAGTCAGTGGGTCTGAAACATTCAGATCCGTATGTATCTTGCATATCTCTATGTCTCCCACCTGGACTTGATCCCGGATGGAATTGAAGCGTCTCTTGATGTGATTGGTTCTCTTGTGAAATCAGGATTTCTTTCCAAGGCAATTGCACCAGTATTGTCACAAAAGATTTTCATTGGACCCAATGCACTAGGTATGACACCTAGATTGGATATGAACTCCTTCATCCAGACTCCTTCATTTGCTGCTTCCGAAGCAGCTATGTACTCCGCTTCACACGTAGATCCCACCATGATGCTTTGTTAAGAACTGCTCCAACTAACAGCTCCACCGTTTAATATAAACACATATCTGGTTTGCAATTTAGAATCGTCCGGATCAGTGTCAAAGCTTGCATTGACGTAACCATTTACGACGAGCTCTTTGTCACCTCCATAAACGAGAAACATATCCTTAGTCCTTTTCAGGTATTTCAGGATGTTCTTGACCGCTGTCCAGTGATCCACTCCTGGATTACTTTGGTACCTCCTTGCTAAACTAATAGCAAGGCACACATCAGGTCTGGTACACAGCATTGCATACATGATAGAGCCTATGGCTGAAGCATAGGGAACACTTTTCATTTTCTCTCTATCTTCTGCAGTGGTCGGGCATTGAGTCTTACTCAACTTCACAACTTGTAACATAGGCAAGAACCCTTTCTTAGCTTGATCCATTTTGAACTTCTTAAAAACTTTATCAAGGTATGTTCTTTGTGAAAGTCCAATTAAACATCTTGATCTATCTCTATAAATCTTGATGCCCAATATATAAGCAGCTTCACCGAGGTCTTTAATTGAAAAACTCTTATTCAAGTATCCTTTATGCTATCCAGAAATTCTATATCATTTCCAATCAACAATATGTCATCCACATATAATATTAGAAATGCTACAGAGCTCCCACTCACTTTCTTGTAAATACAGGCTTCTCCAAAAGTCTGTATAAAACCATATGCTTTGATCAAACTATCAAAACATTTATTCCAACTCCGAGAGGCTTGCACCAGTCCATAAATGGATCACTGGAGCTTGCACACTTTGTTAGTACCCTTTGGATTGATAAAACGTTTACGTTGCATCATATACAACTCTTCTTCCAGAAATCCATTCAGGAATGCAGTCTTTACATCCATTTGCCAAATTTCATAATCATAAAATGCGGCAATTGCTAACATGATTCGGACGGACTTAAGCATCGCTACGGGTGAGAAGGTCTCATCATAGTCAACTCCTTGAACTTGTCGAAAACCTTTTGCAACAAGTCGATCTTTGTAGACAGTTACATTACCGTCAGCGTCAGTCTTCTTCTTGAAGATCCATTTATTCTCGATGGCTTGCCGAGCATCGGGCAAGTCAACCAAAGTCCACACTTTGTTCTCATACATGGATCCCATCTCAGATTTCATGGCTTCAAGCCATTTTGCGGAATCTGGGCTCATCATCACTTCCTCATAGTTCGTAGGTTCATCATGGTCATGTAACGTGACCTCCAGAACAGGATTGCCGTACCACTCTAGTGCAGATCTTACTCTGGTTGACCTATGAGGTTCAGTAGTAACTTGATCTGAAGTGTCATGATCATCATCATTAGCTTCCTCACTAATTGGTGTAGGTGTCACAGGAACTGGTTTCTGTGATGAACTACTCTCCAATAAAGGAGCAGGTATAGTTACCTCATCAAGTTCTACTTTCCTCCCACTCACTTCTTTCGAGAGAATCTCCTTCTCTATAAAGGATCCATTCTTAGCAACAAATGTTTTGCCTTTGGATCTGTGATAGAAGGTGTACCCAACAGTCTCCTTTGGATATCCTATGAAGACACATTTCTCCGATTTAGGTTCGAGCTTATCAGGTTGAAGCTTCTTGACATAAGCACGCAACCCCAAACTTTAAGAAATGACAACTTTGGTTTCTTGCCAAACCACAGTTCATAAGGTGTCGTCTCAACGGATTTTGATGGTGCCCTATTTAACGTGAATGCAGCCGTCTCTAAAGCATGACCCCAAAAAGATAGCAGTAAATCAGTAAGAGAAATCATAGATCGCACCATATCTAGTAAAGTACGATTACAACGTTCGGACACACCATTACGCTGTGGTATTCCGGGTGGCGTGAGTTGTGAAACTATTCCACATTGTTTCAAATCTAGACCAAACTCGTAACTCAAATATTCTCCTCCACAATCAGATCGTAGAAACTTTATTTTCTTGTTACGATGATTTTCCACTTAACTCTCAAATTCTTTGAACTTTTCAAATGTTTCAGACTTATGTTTCATTAAGTAGATATACCCATATCTACTCAAATCATCCGTGAAGGTGAGAAAATAATGATACCCGTCATGAGCCTCAATATTCATCGGACCACATACATCAGTATGTATGATTTCCAACAAGTTTGTTGCTCGCTCCATTGTTCCGGAGAATGACATTGTAGTCATCTTGCCCATGCGGCATTGTTCGCAAGTACCAAGTGATTCATAATCAAGTGATTCCAGAAGTCCAGCAGTATGGAGTTTCTTCATGCGCTTTACACCAATATGACCCAAACGACGGTGCCACAAATAAGTTGCACTATCATTATCAACTCTGCATCTTTTGGCTTCAACATTAGGAATATGTGTATCACTACTATCGAGACTCAACACAAATAGACCACTCTTCAAGGGTGCATGAGCATAAAAGATATTATTCATATAAATGGAACAACCATTATTCTCAGATTTAAATGAATAACCGTCTTGCATCAAACAAGATCCAGATATAATGTTCATTCTTAACGCTGGCACGAAATAACAATTATTTAGGTCTAGAACTAATCCCGAAGGTAGATGTAGAGGTAGTGTGCCGACGGTGATCACATCGACTTTGGAACCATTTCCCACGCGCATCGTCACCTCGTCCTTAGCCAGTCTTCGCTTAATTCGTAGTCCCTGTTTCAATTTGCAAATATTAGCAATAGAACCAGTACCAAATATGAAGGAAATATGCCCTAGAGGCAATAATAAAGTTATTATTTATTTCCTTATTTCATGATAAACGTTTATTATTCATGCTAGAATTGTATTAACCGGAAACATAATACATGTGTGAATACATAGACAAACATAGTATCGCTAGTATGACTCTACTTGACTAGCTCATTGATCAAAGATGGTTATGTTTCCAAACCATAGACATGAGTTGTTATTCGATCAATGGGATCACATCATTAGGAGAATGATGTGATTGACTTGACCCATTCCGTTAGCTTAGCACTTGATCATTTTTGTTTACTGCTATTGCTTTCTTCATGACTTATACAAGTTTTTATGACTATGAGATTATGCAACTCCCGAATACCAGAGGAACACTTTGTGTGCTACCAAATGTCACAACATAACTGGGTGATTATAAAGGTTCTCTATAGGTGTCTCCGATGGTATTTGTTGAGTTGGCATAGATCAAGATTAGGATTTGTCACTCCGATTGTCGGAGAGGTATCTCTAGGCCCTCTCGGTAATGCACAATACTATAAGCCTTGCAAGCAATGCAACTAATGAGTTAGTTGCGGGATAGTGCATTACAAAATGAGTAAAGAGACTTGCCGGTAACGAGATTGAACTAGGTATTGGGATACCGACGATCGAATCTCGGGCAAGTAACATAACGATGACAAAGAGAACAACGTATAGTGTTATGCGGTTTGACCGATAAAGATCTTCGTAGAATATTTAGGGACCAATATGAGCATCTAGGTTACGCTATTGGGTATTGACCGGAGACATGTCTCGGTCATGTCTACATAGTCCTCGAACCCGTAGGGTCCGCACACTTAAAGTTCTGTGACGATCGGTTTTATGAGTCTATATGTTTTGATGTACCGAAGGTAGGTCGGTGTCCCGGATATGATCCTGGACATGACGAGGAGTCTCAAAATGGTCGATACATGAAGATTGATATATTGGAAGCCTACATTTGGACATCGGAAGAGTTTCGGGTAAAATCGGGATTTTACCGAAGTACCGGAGGGGTTATCGGAACCCCCCGGGGGCTAATGGGCCTTGTTGGGCCATAAGGGAAAGAGAGAGGGGCCGGCCTAGGGCAGGCAGCGCACTCCCTCCCCTCTGGTCCGAATTGGACTAGGAGAGGGGGGGGCGCCCCCCCTTTCCTTCTCTTTCTCTCCCTTCATTTCCCCCTCCTAGTAGGAGTAGGAAAGAGGGGAATCCTACTCCTACTAGGAGGAGGATTCCTCCTCCCGGCGCACCAAGAAGGGCCGGCCTCCCCCTTGCTCCTTTATATACAGGGGCAGGGGGCACCTCTAGACACACAAGTTGATCACTAAGATCTCTCCCAGCCGTGTGCGGTGCCCCCTCCACCATAATCCACCTCGGTCATACTGTAGTGGTGCTTAGGCGAAGCCCTGTCACGGTAGCTTCATCAACATCGTCACCACGCAGTCGTGCCGACGAAACTCTTCCCCGAGCTCTACTGGATTGTGAGTTCACAGGACGTCACCGAGCTGAACGTGTTCTAAACACGGAGGTGCCATACGTTCGGTACTGAGGATCAGTCGATCATGAAGACGTACGACTACATCAACCGCGTTTTCATAATGCTTCCGCTTAATGGTCTACGAGGGTACGTGGATGACACTCTCCCCTCTCGTTGCTATGCATCACCATGATCCTGTGTGTGCATAGGAAAATTTTGAAATTACTACATTCCCCAACAAAATACCCAGGTGCTACTGTGAGCTCTAGTAAGGTACACATCAATAACATGTATATCACATATACCTTTGTTCACCTTGCCATCCTTCTTATCCGCCAAATACTTGGGGCAGTTCCGCTTCAAGTGACCAGTACTTTTGCAGTAGAAGCACTCAGTCACAGGCTTAGGTCCAGACTTGGGTTTCTTCTCTTGAGCAGCAACTTGTTTGCCATTCTTCTTGAAGTTCCCTTTCTTCTTCCCTTCACCTTTTTTCTTGAAACTGGTGGTCTTGTTGACCATCAACACTTGATGCTCCTTCTTGATTTCTACCTTCACAGCCTTTAGCATTGCGAAGAGCTCGAGAATTGTCTTATCCATCCCTTGCATATTATAGTTCATCACAAAGCTCTTGTAGCTTGGTGGCAGTGATTGAAGAACTCTGTCAATGACACTATCAACTGGAAGATTAACTCCCAGCTGAGTCAAGTGATTATGGTACCCAGACATTCTGAGTATATGTTCACTGACAGAACTATTCTCCTCCATCTTGCAGCTGTAGAACTTATTGGAGACTTCATATCTCTCATTCCGGGCATTTGCTTGAAATATTAACTTCAACTCCTGGAACATCTCATATGCTCCATGACGTTCAAAACGTCGTCGAAGTCCCAGTTATAAGCCGTAAAGCATGGCACACTGAACTATTGAGTAGTCATCAGCTTTGCTCTGCCAGACATTCATAACATTTGGTGTTGCTCCTGCAGCGGGTTTGGCACCTAGTGGTGCTTCCAGGATGTAATTCTTTTGTTCAGCTATGAGGATAATCCTCAAGTTACGGACCAGTCCGTGTAATTGCTACCATCATCTTTCAACTTTGCTTTCTCAAGGAATGCATTAAAATTCAACGGAACAATAGCACGGGCCATCTATCTACAATAAGATAGACAAGCAAAATACTATCAGGTACTAAGTTCATGATAAATTTAAGTTCAATTAATCGTATTACTTAAGAACTCCCACTTAGATAGACATCCCTCTAATCATCTAAGTGATCACATAATCCATATCAACTAAACCATAATCGATCATCACGTGAAATGGAGTAGTTTTCAATGGTGAACATCACTATGTTGATCATATCTACTATATGATTCACGCTCGATCTTTCGGTCTTAGTGTTCCGAGGCCATATCTGCATATGCTAGGCTCGGCAAGTTTAACCTGAGTATTCTGCATGTGTAAAACTATCTTACACCCATTGTAGATGAACGTTGAGCTTATCACACCCGATCATCACGTGGTGTCTTGGCACGACGAACTTTGGCAACGGTGCATACTCAAGGAGAACACTTTTACCTTGAAATTTAGTCAGGGATCATCTTATAATGCTATCGTCAAACAAAGCAGAATAAGATGCATAACGGATAAACATCACATGCAATCAATATAAGTGATATGTTATGGGCATCATCATCTTGTGCCTTTGATCTCCATCTCCAAAGCACCGTCATGATCACCATTGTCACCGGCACGACACCTTGACCTCCATCATAGCATCATTGTCGTCCCGCCAACTATTGCTATCGCTACCACTTACTAATAAAGTAAAGCAATTACAGGGCGATTGCATCGCATACAATAAAGCAACAACCATATGGCTCCTGGCAGTTGCCGATAACTCTGTTACAAAACATGATCAACTCATACAATAAATATAGCATCATGTCTTGAATTTATCACATCACAACATGCCTTGCAAAAACAAGTTAGACATCCTCTACTTTGTTGTTTCAAGTTTTACGTGGCCGCTACAGGCTGAGCAAGAACCGTTCTTACCTACGCATCAAAACCACAACGATAGTTCGTCAAGTTAGTGTTGTTTTAACCTTCTCAAGGACCGGGCGTAGTCACACTTGGTTCAACTGAAGTTGGAGAAACTGACACCTGCCAGCCACCTGTGTGCAAAGCACGTCGGTAGAACCAGTCTCGCGTAAGTGTACGCGTAATAATGTCAGTCCGGGCCGCTTCATCCAACAATACCGCTGAACCAAAGTATGACATGCTGGTAAGCAGTATGACTTTATCTCCCACAACTCACTTGTGTTCTACTCATGCATATAACATCTATGCACAAACCTGGCTCGCATGCCACTTTTGGGAAACATAGTAATTTCAAAAAAATTCCTACGCACACGCAAGATCATGGTGATGCATAGCAACGAGAGGGGAGAGTGTCGTCCACGTACCCTCGTAGACCGTTAAGCGGAAGCGTTATAACAACGCGGTTGATGTAGTCGTACGTCTTCACGATCGACCGATCCTCAGCACCAAACGTATGGCACCTCCGTGTTCAGCACACATTTAGCTCGGTGACGTCCCGCGAACTCATGATCCAGTAGAGCTCGAGGAAGAGTTTCGTCAACACGATGACATGGTGAAGATTTTGATGAAGCTACCGACGCGGGGCTTCTCCTAAGCACCGCTACGATATAATCGAGATGGATTATGGTGGAGGGGGGCACCGCACAAGGCTAAGAGATCAACAGATCAATTGTTGTGTCTTTGGGGTGCCCCCTACCCCCGTATATAAGGGGAGGGGGGAGGAGGAGAGGGCCGGCCAGGGGAGAGGCGTGCCCAAGGGGGGCAATCCTACTCCAAGTAGGTTTGCCCCTCCCTTTCCTATTCCAATAAGGAGAAGGGGGAAGGAGGAGGTGGAGAGAAGGAAGGAGAGGGGGTCGCCGCCCCTTCCCCTTGTCCAATTTGGATTGGGGCAAGGGGGCCGCACGCCACCTCCTGGCTGCCCTCTCTCTTCTCCACTAAGGCCCATAAGGCCCAATAGCTTCCGGGGGGGTTCCGGTAACCCCCGGTACTCCGGTATATGTCCGAAACGTCCCGGAACCCTTCCGGTGTCCGAACATAGTCATCCAATATATCGCTCTTTACGTCTCCAGCATTTCGAGACTCCTCGTCATGTTCGTGATCATATCCAGGATTCCAAACAACCTTCGGTACATTAAAACACAAAAAACTCATAATACCGATCGTCACAGAACTTTAAGCGTGCGGACCGTACAGGTTCGAGAACTATGTAGATATGACCGAGACACGTCTTCGGTCAATAACCAATAGCTGAACCTGGATGCTCATATTGGTTCCTACATATTTTACGAATATCTTTACCGGTCAAAACGCATAACAACATACATTGTTCCCTTTGTCGTCAGTATGTTACTTGCCCGAGATTCGATCGTCGATATCTCAATACCTAGTTCCATGTCGTTACCGGCAAGTCTCTTTACTCGTTCTGTAATGCGACATCACGCAACTAACTCATTAGTCACATGGCTTGCAAGGCTTATAGTGATGTGCATTACAGAGAGGGCCCAGAGATACCTCTCCGACAATCGGAGTGACAAATCCTATTCTTGATCTATGCCAACTCCGCGAACACCATCGGAGACCTCTGTAGAGCACCTTTATAATCACCCAGTTATGTTGTGACATTTGGTAGAACACAAAGTGCTCCTCCGGTATTCGGGAGTTGCATAATCTCATAGTCATAGGAACATGTGTAAGTCATGAAGAAAGTAATAGCGGTGAACTTAAACGATCAAGTGCTAAGCTAACGAAATGGGTCAAGTCAATCACATTATTCTCCTAATGTTGTGATCCCATTGATCAAATAACAACTGATGTCTATGGCTAGGAAACTTAACAATCTTTGATCAATGAGCTAGTCAAGTAGAGGCATACTAGTGACACTATGTTTGTCTATGTATTCACACATGTATTATGTTTCCGGTTAATACAATTCTAGCATGAATAATAAACATTTATCATAAAACAAGGAAATAAATAATAACATTATTATTGCCTCTAGGGCATATATCCTTCACAAAGTACTCACAAGCAAGGGTCTACACTACATATGCATCAGTATCAATGAAATGGGTTGTATCTGTGGACTGGACTGCAGAATGCTAGAATAGAGGGAGAACCTAGTCCTATCGAAGACTAGCATATTTAGCATCTTCAGCGGTCTTGTAGCATTAGAAGAGTGCAGACTAGCATAAAGTAAAGTAGTATTAGTAGTATTATCAACCTCGTCCAAAGATCCTTTCTCGAGTCCTTGCGAGAAAGCAATCCTAGAGCCATACTCTCCATTTCTCATATCCATGTCTCATCTCAAGTATCCAATTCTAATTGTATCGATCGGGATACAACTCCAAGTGTCCGTTACCATAGGGCAGGCTATCGATAGATGTTTTCTTCCCTGCAGGGGTGCACCAACTTACCCACCACGCTCAATTAACTCCGGCCAGACACACTTTCTTGGGTCATGCCCGACCTCGGCCAAACAATACACCGCAACCCGACCTATGCTTAATAGAGAGGTCAAGCATGCCAGACTAAACCCATGCCCCCAGGGTCTTGGGCCATCGCCCCGGGAACTCCTACATGTTGCGTGGGCGGCCGGTGAGTAGACCTAGCTACCTCCTTCAAAAAGGCAAGTGCTTACCAGTCCAACCCGGCGCGCGCCGCTCAATCACATGACGTTTATTAAGCTTCGGCTGGTGCATACGACGCAGAACGTCCATACTATGCCCACGTGATGGTTAGTGCTATCAGGCCAGAGGCCCCTTGGATCAAATATCCAAACCACAGTGGATTAGGAGCATGCGGTAACGAGTGGAGACTCACGATTGATGTGACCCTGTCGCCCCGTCTCGAGTACTTGTGGCAAGGGCTAAGAATGCCCGGCCACGCCTCGTAAGTATCTCGCGGGCACCTTCCAGGTCAACCCGACTCCACATCACTCGGAATTAAGCTCGCATGGGTACCCCTCAGGGCCGACCCATCTTTAATCATGCTTTCTATTCAAAGATCCATCGTGAATCACTCCATAAAGTACTTCATCACAATTTTCAGATTCACGAATTTCAAGAAAAACTTCATAAAGATAATCTAGTGCACAAAACTCGCTAGCAATTGGTTCATCATAATTGGATCTCTTAAAAACATTAGCAAGCGGATGAAGATCCATAGATATTAGGTACTCTGTTTAGCAATAAATAAACAACTATTCCAACCAAACAAGCAAACGAGCCAAGTAAGACATCAAAGCAAATGGAAAGATGAACAGAGGAAGGGCGAATAAAATGGCAAGGGTGAAGTGGGGGCGAATAAAACGGCACATAATGTAATGCAAAGGATAAGAGTTGTAATGGGTACTTGGTATGTCTTGACATTGGCGTAGATCTCCCCGGCAACGGCGCCAGAAATCCTTCTTGCTACCTCTTGGGCACTACGTTGGTTTTCCCTTAAAGAGGAAAGGGTGGTGCAGTAAAGCAGCATAAGTATTTCCCTCAGTTTTTTAGAACCAAGGTATCAATCTAGTAGGAGACCACACACGAGTCACCTTGTACCTACACAAACAAATAAGAACCTCACAACCAACGCGATAAAGGGGTTGTCAATCCCTTCATGGCCACTTGAAAGAGTGAGATATGATAGAGATGATAATAATAAGATAAATATTTTTGGTATTTTTATGATATAGATTGAAAGTAAATATTGCAAAATAAAATAGATTGGAAACTTGTATGATGGAAAATTGACCCGGGGGCCGTAGGTTTCACTAGTGGCTTCTCTCAAGATATCATAAGTATTACCGTGGGTGAACAAATTACTGTCGATCAATTGATAGAAAAGCGAATAATTATGAGAATATCTAGGTATGATCATGTATATAGGCATCACGTCCGTGACAAGTAGACCGACTCTTTCCTGCATCTACTACTATTACTTCACACATCGACCGCTATCCAGCTTGCATCTAGAGTATTAAGTTCATAAGAACAGAGTAATGCCTTAAGCAAGATGACATGATGTAGTGGGATAAACTCATGCAATATGATATAAACCCCATCTTTTTATCCTCGATGGCAACAATACAATACGTGTCGTTTCCCTTTCTGTCACTGGGATCGAGCATCGCAAGATTGAACCTAAAGCTAAGCACTTCTCCCATTGCAAGAGAGATCAATCTAGTAGGCCAAACCAAACTGATAATTCGAAGAGACTAGCAAAGATAAACCAATCATACATAAAAGAATTCAGAGAAGATTCAAATATTGTTCATAGATAATCTTGATCATAAACCCACAATTCATCGGATATCGACAAACACACCGCAAAATAAGATTACATTGAATAGATCTCCAAGAGAATCGAGGAGAACTTTGTATTGAGATCCAAAGAGAGAGAAGAAGCCATCTATCTATGGACCCGAGGGTCTGAGGTAAACTACTCACACATCATCGGAGGGGCCATGGAGTTGATGTAGAGGCCCTCCGTGATCGATGCCCCCTTCGGCGGAGCTCCGGAAAAGGCCCCAAGATGGGATCTCTTGGGTACAGAAGGTTGCAGCGGTGGAAATAGGGTTTCATGGTGCTCCTGGATGTTTGTGGGGTATGTGAACATATATAGGAGGAAGAAGTAGGTCGGTGGAGCAACGAGGGGCCCACAAGGGGGGAGGGCATGCCCAGTGGGGTAGGCACGCCCCCTGCCTCGTGACCGCCTTGTTGATTGCTTGACGTCCACTCCAAGTCCTCTGGATCACGTTTGTTCCAAAAATCACGTTCCCAAAGGTTTCATTCCGTTTGGACTCCGTTTGATATTCCTTTTCTATGAAACACCGAAATAAGCAAAAATATAGCAATTTGGGCTGGGCCTCCGGTTAATAAGTTAGTCCCAAAAATAATGTAAAATTGTAAAATAAATCCCATTAACATCCAAACAGATAATATAATAGCATGGAACAATAAAAAATTATAGATACGTTGGAGACGTATCAACTCGCAGGCACGGCCAAGCTCCGGCGTGCTCCTGGGAGGAAGGGGGCGGTGACTACAGTGACAGTCTGAGGCGGGGAGAAGGGGAACGAGCGGTGTCTCACCCCGGGGAGGCCATGGACGATCTCGGGGAGGTCGGGAGGCGCCGGTGGTGGATATCAACGCCGATGGCCGCGGTTGTCGTGGACGAAGAAGACGACAGGGGCGTCATCGGTGTGGCCCCTCGGGCTCGATCCTGCAGTGGTGACGATGAAGCAGTCAACAGAGAACCTCGTGGATGTGGCAATGCAGTTATGGGGAGTCTGTGGTGGCGGGATCGATGAAGGCACGACGACGACCAAGCTCGGGATCGAAGAGATCGAGCGTGGGGAAGGGGAGGATTGACCTAGGGTTGTCTAGGGCGTCGGGGGTGTCGCCCTTATCCTCCACGGGAGCTGGGAGATGGCCCGCACGCGTCATGGTCGCACCATGACCGGTGGATGGCTGCCACAACCTCCTGCCTCCTGTAGCTGGTTGGGGATGACCCCAGTTGGGCTTGGCCTTGTACAGGAAAAGGTTGGGCCATAGTGCATAGTGCCCCCCTTTTTTTCTTTTCCCTCTTATTATTTCTTTTCTGTTTTGTAATTTTGTCCTCTGTTTTGTATTTTCTCTAGCTATTAAATGATTTTGGTTTCAATTCAAACTTTGTACATAATTGCTTTGTAACATACCCGAGCTGCACAAAAGTTCCAGGCCACTTGAAAATGTATAAATATTTGTTTATTTTGAAAAGGCCAAACTATTTGTTGATGGACCACTTTATAATCTTTAGATATCAATTGGTGGTTCAAACATTATTGCGTTCAACATGAGAATGATCAGAGGGATTTATAGAATATTGCGAACATTTAAGTGAAGAAATTATTTATTTGAATTTATTTTAATTCTTGAATTTGGCTTTAGTTTTGGACAAGTGGAAATTGCTTAGTAATTTTGATGACATGGCACTATTAGTGTGAGGTCACTGTAGCATGACACTGGGGGTGTTACAAAACTTGAAGGCACCATGAAGACATTGGTCTTCTATATCATCAGCGGCATCAGGTTCAGCACTCAAGATTTCTTCATCAGACAGTTGAAAACTTCTGGAATTGATTTAATTGGCCTCAAATACTATTCAGCATGGGTCATGCGCTTGATAAAGCTTCACTCAACTATCAACTATCGACCTTCAACATGCAATCATGTTGTATTCTTGCCTGATGTTGATATTTCCTATGAAGCCATCAACCCTGAGCCTTCCAAGAAGCCACTCCATGAGTACAATGTTGAGCATCAAATCTCCACTCAGCCTATTGAAGGTATTCATGTGCCAAACGCTCCTACTCCTGATGGTCTTGTTGCTGGTCATTTACGTCTACGGCATCTTGCCAACACCGATGCCACTGCCAGTACTATTGCTCAAAGGCCTCAGAAGTGTCCTCGTTTCCTGGACAGCCGAGAGCTTCTTGTATCACATCATCAGAAGCAGGATAGGCATCATGATTGGCTGAAGTGCCAGATGCAGAGTCTTCTTGTTGATGTCAATCGCATTCGCAATCTGGCTACCAAAAATACATTCATTGCGCATGAAGCCTGTCGGCGGTCCTGGAAGAGCCTCACACTGCTCTGTTCTAAAGATGATCTTCACGAAGATGGCTTCACAGAACGATTCAAGTTTGACTCCAGGCATCCACAATCTGGAAGATGGCATCCAACTCCTTCCATTGAAGATTCAGAGTATTCATCTTCGGCTGCAACTATTGTTGGGAGAGTCATTGGTGAAGAAGATGATGCCACTTCACCAGCGATGGGTTCACTACATCACGATGCTGCACCAGGCCCGTCCGCACCACCCAACACCAACGTCGACCCTGCTGCTCCAACACCGTCACCACCTAAGAGCGGGTAGACACTCTATGTCTTCAAATCTTTTTGGTCCTTACTGATAAAAGGGGGGGAAGAATATGAGTTGATAGTCTTCAAGCGGGTCCATATGGGTCGGTTAAGTCTTACAACTCTTGTTTGAATCTTTTGGCTTTTGTGTTGTAACACTTAAACTTGATGGTCGTCTGCTACTTTTTGCTGCTACCCTGTGATGCGATGATAAATTCCGCATGAAGTCATCCTGCAGTTGCCAATTTTCCATTATGCATACCATTATCTTCAGTATTCTTATGTATGCATGATAAATTGTCTTCACAAAGCAAAACCTGCCATGTGCATTTGCATTCAAAAGCAAACTACTTATATGCACATCTTCAGGGGAGGAGCCTTTTCTAACTTATGAAAACAATGCCTATGTTCTTTAACTTTCACATACTTTTATCTCCGTTGAAAACGTCAACCAGTTTGTCATCAATCACCAAAAGGGGGAGCTTGTAAGTGCATCTAGTGCCACCCCTAGTTGGTTTTGGAGTATTGACAACAAACGTGGTTGAGGGACTAATGTGTTTGTGAGAATCGCAGGACAACACATGTAGTAGTCCCTCATTGATTCGGTTTACCTACCAGAGATGACCCCTAAAAATGTATGAAGACAATGGTGGTTTGTGAAGACATTCACATTGAAGATAATGACCTGTGAAGACATTCACTTGAAGACTATGGAGTGCGAAGACATAGTTATTTCGTAGTTTCCTTTTCTTCTTTATTGAATCATAAGAACAACCATACTGTTAAGTGGGGTCCAAGTGAATAAAGTAAGGTGACTGAAGTGATTCTCAACCAAAATCCTATGTCTTCGAGTAAAGACAATGAGAGGAAATCTTATCCAGAGCTAGATGAGTGAGCCTTGCTTGTAGCCCAAGCCATACTACCGTGTGTGCTTGAAATTCGACCATTGGACATGAGTCGGTTCCTTAGTGACCCAGTGTCATTTCAGACATATCATGTCGGGTTGCCTCCAGGCTATAAATAGCCCACCCCCTACACCATAAGTTGGTGGCTGCTCAGAGTTAGTACACGGCTTTTGTCATTTGAGAGCAGCCCACCTCCAAAGCATTTGAGAGACAGATCCTTGCGAGGACAAAGCCCAAAGCAACCAGAGCCAAAGAGTGTTAGGCATCACTGAAGTCTTTCTGCCCGCGTGACCTGAAGACTTGTTACACTTGAGGACCGTGAAACCTCCAGCCGGTTAGGCGTTGCTGTCTTCAAGTTAGCCACCATATATGCTAGTCGCTTGCTGCAGCTCCACTTATACATTACCCCTTTCCTACCTATTAAGCTTAAATAGTCTTGATCGCGAGGGTGCGAGATTGCTGAGTCCCTGTGGCTCACAGATTACTATTACACCAGATACAGGGACAGATGATACCGCTCCAGATGGCGCGCTTGAGCTCAAGTGGGAGTACGACGAGGACTCTCAGCGATACTATGTTTCTTTTCCGGATGATCAGTAGGGATGCCTATTCGGGGTTAGATTCAGGGCCTAGTCGCTTGTTGGGGGTCTTTTCCATTTTGGCGCCGTAGTCGGGCCATGAGTGATTGTATGATGGATGTTATTTATGTACTTTGATGTGACGTGGCGAGTGTAAGCCAACTATGTACCTCCCCTTTATCTTATTTATGTACATGGGATGTGTGATGATTTCCCGACTTGCCACATTGCTTTCAATGCGGTTATGCCTCTAAGTCATGCCTCGACACGTGGGAGATATAGCCGCATCGAGGGCGTTACAGTTATTCAGTCCAAACGACATGACCGTGTACTCGTGTAATCCATATCGCATTGTGAACACCGTCTTTGGTATGTCCTTCTCTCGTATCTTCAACTGATGATACCCCGTCTGGTTAGGCGTTGCTGTCGCTTCCGAGCATCCAAGAGTCATTATGGATCGCTGGTGAATGAAGTCTGTGAAGGTTTGGAAGTCTACCTTGAAGACTTACTAGAGTGATCAGGCGAGGACTAGTTGTCCTTAGCTCAAGGGGAATAAGGTGAAGACACGGTCTTCCGAGTTCAATCTCAGCCTTCCTAATCAGACAACAACTGAAACTGGCCTATCAAATCCCTGTCTTCACCAAGCAACTGGTTCTGTCCCCTAGTTCATTTATATTTCAGTTTGTCTTCGTGAAGATATTACTTGCATGCCTGATCTATTTGACTTCACTGTGTGAAGACTATTACCTGTTTGGCTTCATACAGTCTTCCATTCTGATCCATACTACCTAGCTGTTGTTAGTGTTCGTACTTTCACTATATCGCTTACTTGACTATGTCTTGTGAAGGAAATATGCCCTAGAGGCAAGAATAAAGTTATTATTTATTTCCTTATTTCATGATAAATGTTTATTAGTCATGCTAGAATTATATTAACCAGAAACATAATACTTGTGTGAATACATAGACAAACTAAACGTCACTAGTATGCCTCTACTTGACTAGCTCGTTGATCGAAGATGGTTATGTTTCCTAAACATACACATGTGTTGTCATTTGATTAACGGGATCACATCATTAGGAGAATGATGTGATTGACATGACCCATTCCATTAGCTTAGCACCCGATCGTTTAGTATGTTTTTATTGCTTTCTTCATGACTTATACATGTTCCTATGACTATGAGATTATGCAACTCCCGTTTGCCGGAGGAACACTCTGCGTGCTACCAAACGCCACAACGTAACTGTGTGATTATAAAGGAGCTCTACAGGTGTCTCCAAAGGTACATGTTGGGTTGGCGTATTTCGAGATTAGGATTTGTCACTCCGATTGTCGGAGAGGTATCGCTGGGCCCTCTCGGTAATGCACATCACTTAAGCCTTGCAAGCATTGCAACTAATGAGTTAGTTGCGAGATGATGTATTACGGAATGAGTAAAGAGACTTGCTGGTAATGAGATTGAACTAGGTATTGAGATACCGACGATCGAATCTTGAGCAAGTAACATACCGATGACAAAGGGAACAATGTATGTTGTTATGCGGTCTGACCGATAAAGATCTTTGTAGAATATGTGGGAGCCAATATGAGAATCCAGGTTCCGCTATTGGTTATTGACCGGAGACATGTCTCGGTCATGTCTACATTGTTCTCGAACCCGTAGGCTCCGCACGCTTAACGTTACGATGACAGTTTCATTATGAGTTTATATATTTTGATGTACCGAAGTTTGTTTGCAGTCCCGGATTTGAGCACGGACATGACGAGGAGTCTCGAAATGGTCGAGACATAAAGATTGATATATTGGATGGCTATATTCGGACACCGGAAGTGTTCCGGGTGATTTCGGGGAAAACCGGAGTGCCGGAGGGTTACCGGAACCCCCCAGGAGAAGTAATGGGCTTTATGGGCCCTAGTGGAGAGAGACAGGGGCGGCCAGGGTGGGCCGCGCACCCCCTCCCCCTCTGGTCCGAATTGGACTAGGAGAGGGGGGCGGCGCCCCCCTTTCCTTCTCCCTCTCCCCCTTCCTTTCCCCCTCCTAGTAGGAGTAGGAAAGAGGGGAGTCTTACTCCTACTAGGAGGAGGACTCCTCCTCCTTGGCACGCCCCAAGGGCCGGCCGGCCTCCCCCTGGCTCCTTTATATACAGGGGCAGGGGGCACCTCTAGACACACAAGTTGATCTTCGTGATCGTTCTCATAGCCGTGTGCGGTGCCCCCCTCCACCATACTCCTCGATAATATTGTAGCGGTGCTTAGGCGAAGCCCTGCAACGATAGAACATCAAGATCGTCACCACGCTGTCATGTTGACGGAACTCTTCCCCGACACTTTGCTAGATCGTAGTCCAGGGATCGTCATCGAGCTGAACGTGTGCTAGAACTCGGAGGTGGCGTAGTTTCGGTGCTTGATCGGTCGGGTCGCGAAGACATACGACTACATCAACCGCGTTGTCATAACGCTTCCGCTTTCAGTCTACGAGGGTACGTAGACTACACTCTCCCCTCTCATTGCTATGCATCACCATGATCTTGTGTGTGCGTAGGAAAATTTTGAAATTACTATGTTCCCCAACAGTGGCATCCGAGCCTGGTTTTATGCGTTGATGTTGTGCACGAGTAGAACACAAGTGAGTTCTGGGCGATATAAGTCATACTGCTTACCAGCATGTCATAATTTGGTTCGGCGGTATTGTTGGATGAAGCGTCCCAGACCGACATTACGCGTATGCTTACGCGAGACTGGTTCTTCCGACATGCTTTGCACATAGGTGGCTGGCGGGTGTCAGTTTCTCCAACTTTAGTTGAACCGAGTGTGGCTACGCCCGGTCCTTGCGAAGGTTAAAACAGCACCAACTTGACAAACTATCGTTGTGGTTTTTATGCGTAGGTAAGAACGGTTCTTGCTAAGCCCATAGCAGCCACGTAAAATTTGCAACAACAAAGTAGAGGACGTCTAACTTGTTTTTGCAGGGCATGTTGTGATGTGATATGGTCAAGATGTGATGTGTTATAAGTTTTTGTATAAGATGATCATATTTTGTTGAAGTTATCGGCAACTGGCAAAAGCCTTATGGTCGTCTCTTTATTGCATAAGATGCAAGCGCCGAATAATTGCTTTACTTTATCGCTATGCGGTAGCAATAGTTGCAAGAGCAATAGTTGGCGAGACGTCCACGTGACGACACATTGATATAGATCAAGATGATGAAGATCATGGTTTCATGCCAATGACGATAGATATCATGACAGTACTTTGGAGATGGAGATCAAAGGCGCAAGATGATGATGGCCATATCTTGTCACATATTTTGATTGCATATGATGTTTATCTTTTGATACATCTTATTTTGCTTAGTTTGACGGTAGAATTTTAAGATGATCTCTCACTAATTATCAAGAAGTGTTCTCCCTGAGTATGCACCGTTGCGAAAGTTCTTCGTGCTGAGACACCACGTGATGATCGGGTGTGATAGGCTCTACGTTCAAATATAATGGGTGCAAAACAGTTGCACACGTGGAATACTCAGGTTAAACTTGACGAGCCTAGCATATACAGATATGGCCTCGGAACAAGGAGACCGAAAGGTCAAATGTGAATCATATAGTAGATATGATCAACATAGTGATGTTCACCATTCAAAACTACTCCATCTCACGTGATGATCGGACATGGTTTAGTTGATTTGGATCACGTGATCACTTAGATGACTAGTGAGATGTTTGTCTAAGTGTGAGTTCTTAAGTAATATGATTAATTGAACTTAAATTTATCATGAACTTAGTCCTGGTAGTATTTTGCAAATTATGTTGTAGATCAATAGCTCGCGTTGTTGCTTCCGTGTGTTTATTTTCATATGTTCCTAGAGAAAATTGTGTTAGTAGCAATGGTGCGGATTGGATCCGTAATCTGAGGTTTATCCTCATTGCTGCACAGAAGAATTATGTCCTTGATGCACCCTAGGTGACAGACCTATTGCAGGAGCAGATGCAGACGTTATGAACGTTTGGCTAGCTCAATATGATCACTACTTGATAGTTTAGTGCACCTTGCTTAACGGCTTAGAATCGGGACTTCAAATACGTTTTGAACGTCATGGACCATATGAGATGTTCGTTGAAGTTAATATTTCACGCAAATACCCGAGTTGAGAGATATGAAGTCTCCAACAAGTTCTATAGCTAAAAGATGGAGGAGAATCACTCAACTAGTGAGCATGTGCTCAGATTGTCTGGGTACTACAATCGCTTGAATCAAGTGGGAGTTAATCTTCTATATAAGATAGTGATTGATAGAATTCTCTAGTCACCATCACCAAGTTAGTAGAACTTCGTGATGAACTATAGTATGCAAGGGATGACGAAAACGACTCCCGAGCTTTTCATGATGATGAAATCGATGAAGGTAGAAAACAAGAAAGAGCATCAAGTGTTGATGGTTGACAAGATCGCTAGTTTCAAGAAAAGGGCAAAGGGAAAAAGGGGAACTTCAAGAAGAACAGCAAGCAAGTTGCTGCTCAAGTGAAGAAGCCCAAGTCTGGCCCTAAGCCTGAGACTAAGTACTTCTACTGCAAAGGGACTGGTCACTGGAAGCGGCACTTCCCCAAGTGATTGGCGGATAAGATGGATGCAAAGTGAATATAAGTGTATTGATATACATGTTATTTATGTGTACATTACTAGTGTTTATAGCAACCCCTCAGTATTTGATACTAGTTCAGTTGCTAAGATTAGTAACTCGAAACGGGAGTTGCAGAATAAACAGAGACGAGTTAAGGGTAAAGTGACGATGTGTATTGGAAGTGGTTCCAAGATTGATATGATCATCATCGCACACTCCCTATACTTTTGGGATTAGTGTTGAACCTAGATAAGTGTTATTTGGTGTTTATTGTAATACGGTTATTCATTTAAGTAAGAGAATAAATTGTTGTTTTGTTTACATGAATAAAACCTTATATGGTTACACACCCAATGAAAATGGTTCATTGGATCTCGATCGTAGTGATACACATATTCATAATATTGAAACCAAAAGATGCAAAGTTAATAATGATAGTGCAACTTATTTGTGGCACTGCCATTTAGGTCATATTGGTGTAAAGCGCATGAAGAAACTCCATACTGATGGGATTTTGTAATCACTTGATTATGAATCACTTGGTGCTTGTGAACCATGCCTTATGGGCAAGATGACTAAAGACTCCGTTCTCAGGAACAATGGAGCGAGAAACTGACTTATTGGAAATAATACATACTGATGTATGCAATCCGATGAGTGTTGAAGCTCGCGGCGGGTATCGTTATTTTCTGACCTTCCCATATGATTTGAGCAGATATGGGTATATCTACTTGATGAAACATAAGTCTGAAACATTTGAAAAGTTCAAAGGATTTCAGAGTGAATTGGAAAATCACTGTAACAAGAAAAATAAGGTTTCTACGATCTGATCGCGGAGACAAATATTTGAGTTACGAGTTTGGTCTTCAATTAAAACTATGTGGAATAGTTTCACAAATTCATGCCACCTGAAACACCATAGCATAATGGTGTGTTCGAACGTCATAACCGTACTTTATTGGATATAGTGCAATCTATGATGTTTCTTATAGATTTACCAACATCGTTTTGGGGTTATGCATTAAAGACAGCTGCATTCACGTTTAAAAGGGCACCATCTAAGAGACGACACAATCTGAACTGTGGTTTGGCAAGAAACCAAAGTTGTCGTTTCTTAAAGTTTGGGATTGTGATGCTTATATGAAAAAGTTTCATCCTGATAAGCTCAAACCCAAATCGGAGAAATATGTCTTCATAGGATACCCCAAAGGAGACTGTTGGGTACACCTTCTATCACAGATCCGAAGGCAAGACATTCGTTGCTAAGAATCCATCCTTTCTAGAGAAGGAGTTTCTCTCGAAAGAACTGAGTGGGAGGAAAGCAGAACTTGATAAGGTAATTGTACCTTCTCCCTTATTGGAAAGTAGTTCATCACAGAAATCTGTTCCTGTGACTACTACACCAATTAGTGAGGAAGCTAATGATCATGATCATATAACTTCAGATCAAGTTACTACCGAATCTCGTAGGTTAACCAGAGTGAGATCCGCACCAGAGTGGTATAGTAATCTTGTTCTGGAGGTCACGCTACTTGACCATGATGAACCTACGAACTATGAGGAAGCGATGATGAGCCCAGATTCCGCAAAATGGCTTGAGACCATGAAATCTGAGATAGGATCCATGTATGAGAACAAAGTATGGACTTTGGTTGACTTGCCCGATGTTCGGCAAGCCATTGAGATTAAATTGATCTTCAAGAGGAAGACGAACGTTGATAGTAGTGTTACTATCTACAAAGCTAGAATTGTCGCAAAAGGTTTTCGACAAGTTCAAGGTGTTGACTACAATGAGAGTTTCTCACTCGTATCTATTCTTAAGTATGCCCGAATCATGTTAGCAATTGCCGCATTTTATGAAATCTGGCAAATAGATAAACAAAACTGCATTCCTTAATTGATTTATTAAAGAAGAGTTGTATATGATGCAACCAAAAGGTTTTGTCAATCCTAAAGGTGTTAACAAAATGTGCAAGCTCCAGCGATCCATCTATGGACTGGTGCAAGCATCTCAGAGTTGGAATATACGCTTTGATGAGTTGATCAAAGCATATAGTTTTATACAGACTTGCGGTGAAGCCTGTATTTAGAAGAAAGTGAGTGGGAGCACTACAACATTTCTGATAAGTATATGTGAATGAAATATTGTTGATCGGAAATAATGTAGAATTATTCTGCAAAGCATAAAGGAGTGTTTGAAAGGAGTTTTTTCAAAGAAAGACCTCGGTGAAGCTGCTTACATATTGTGCATCAAGATCTATAGAGATAGATCAAGACGCTTGATAAGTTTTTTTCAGTGAGTACATACCTTGACAAGATTTGGAAGTAGTTCAAAATGGAACAGTCAAAGAAAGAGTTCTTGCCTGCGTTACAAGGTGTGAAATTGAGTAAGACTCAAAGCCCGACCACGACAGAAGATAGAAAGAGAATGAAAGTCATTCACTATGCCTCAGCCATAGATTCTATAAAGTATGCCATGCTGTGTACCAGATCTATTGTATACCCTACACTGTGTTAAGCGAGGGAGTACAATAGTGATCTAGGAAGTAGATCACCGGACAGTGGGCAAAATTATCCTTGATGAAATAAGGATATGTTTCTCGATTATGGATGTTATAAAAAGGTTCATCGTAAGGGGTTACGTCGATACAAATTTTTGACACCGATCTGGATGACTCTAAGTCTCGATCTAGATACACATTGAAAGTGGGAGCAATTAGCTAGAGTAGCTCCGTGCAGAGCATTGTTGACTAAAATATAACAGACCCGTTGACTAAAATTATCTCACAAGCAAAACATGATCACACCTTAGTACTCTTTGGGTGTTAATCACATAGCGATGTGAACTAGATTACTGACTCTAGTAAACCCTTTGGGTGTTGGTCACATATCGATGTGAACTATGGGTTTTAACCACATAAAGATGTGAACTATTGATGTTAGATCACATGGCGATGTGAACTAGATTATTGACTCTGGTCCAAGTTGGAGACTGAAGGAAATATGCCCTAGAGGCAATAATAAAGTTATTATTTATTTCCTTATTTCATGATAAATGTTTATTATTCATGCTAGAATTGTAATAACCGGAAACATAATACTTGTGTGAATACATAGACAAACTAAACGTCACTAGTATGCCTCTACTTGACTAGTACGTTGATCGAAGATGGTTATGTTTCCTAACCATAGACATGTGTTGTCATTTGATAAACGAGATCACGTCATTAGGAGAATGATGTGATTGACATGACCCATTCCATTAGCTTAGCACCCGATCGTTTAGTATGTTGCTATTGCTTTCTTCATGACTTATACATGTTCCTATGACTATGAGATTATGCAACTCCTGTTTGCCGGAGGAACACTTTGTGTGCCACCAAACGTCACAATGTAACTGGGTGATTATAAAGGAGCTCTACAGGTGTCTGCAAAGGTACATGTTGGGTTGGCGTATTTCGAGATTAGGATTTGTCACTCCGATTGTCGGAGAGGTATCTCTGGGCCCTCTCGGTAATGCACATCACTTAAGCCTTGCAAGCATTGCAACTAATGAGTGAGTTGATGATGTATTGGGGAACGAGTAAAGAGACTTGCCGGTAACGAGATTGAACTAGGTATTGAGATACCTACGATCGAATCTCGGGCAAGTAACATACTGATGACAAAGGGAACAACGTATGTTGTTATGCGGTCTGACCGATAAAGAACTTCATAGAATATGTGTTAGCCAATATGAGCATCCAGGTTCCACTATTGGTTATTGACCGGAGACATGTCTCGGTCATGTCTACATTGTTCTCGAACCCGTAGGGTCCGCACGCTTAACGTTATGACGACAGTTTCATTATGAGTTTATATATTTTGATGTACCGAAGTTTGTTCGGAGTCCGGGATGTGATCACGGACATGACGAGGAGTCTCGAAATGGTTGAGACATAAAGATTGGTATATTGGACGGCTGTATTCGGACACCGGAAGTGTTCCGGGTGATTTCGGAGAAAACCGGAGTGCCGGAGGGTTACCGGAACCCCCCCAGGAGAAGTAATGGGCTTTATGGGCCCTAGTGGAGAGAGAGAGGGGCGGCCAGGGTGGGCCGCGCACCCCCTCCCCCTCTGGTCCGAATTGGACTAGGAGAGGGGGGCGGCGCCCCCCTTTCCTTCTCCCTCTCCCCCTTCCTTTACCACTCCTAGTAGGAGTAGGAAAGAGGGGAGTCCTACTCCTACTAGGAGGAGAACTCCTCCTCCTTAGCGCGCCCCAAGGGCCGATCGGCCTCCCCCCTTGCTCCCTTATATACGGGGGCAGGGGGGAACCTCTAGACGCACAAGTTGATCTTCGTTATCGTTCTCTTAGCCGTGTGCGGTGCCCCCCTCCACCATACTCCTCGATAATATTGTAGCGGTGCTTAGGCGATGCCCTGCGATGGTAGAACATCAAGATCGTCACCACGCCGTCGCGCTGACGGAACTCTTCCCCGACACTTTGCTGGATCGGAGTCCGGGGATCGTCATCGAGCTGAATGTGTGCTAGAACTCGGAGGTGCCGTAGTTTCGGTGCTTGATCGGTCGGGTCGCTGTCACATCCCTAGCTTCTAGTGCTGCCTAGTGTTCGCATCTTGTTGCATCATGTTTAAATTTCTGAAAGTTGAATTGGGGAAAGCTGAAAGCCTCAGAAATCATTTAAAAAAATGATCAACATTAAAAATTGCTTCAAATAAACCCAATAAAATGTTCCTGTTAAGCTATAAAAATATTGGCAAGAAGTAAAATTCAAACCAATATTTTTGGATTCACAGAAATATCTATTTTGGGCATTTGAGTTAATCCAATAATTATTGCATTGGATTTATATAGGTGATATATTAACTATATGTCCAATAATTCTAATAATTGTTGAGGGGCTTTGCAATAATCCATTTAGTCTCTGCAAAAATTGTCAGAAGCAAAAAAAATTAGTTTGGTTCAAGAATCAAATTAAAACAAATGTCAGAAATAGAAAACAGAAACTGAAAGAGAGGGAGAGAGTTACCTGGGCCTCTTACCTGGCCAGCCCAGCCCACTGGCCTAGTGCCAGTCATCGCCTACCTCTGCCAGGAGGCAGAGGAGGGACACCGCGACACCGCCGAGCTCGCCACGCCTCCTCCTGCTTGCCGCCGACCGCCTGGAGCTGGCTAGGGACGCCACGCACGTCCCCAAGCCCCACCTTCTCGCTCGCGTCCCCGTTCCCCGCCTCTCTCTCGCTCCACACCTCGGACCCGAACACGTCCGTCGCCGCCGCTCACTGCCACCGCGCCCACCGCCGTCCCCTTGCCCCATTGTTGTTTCCTCTAGCTCCGCCTTGATGCCGTGAAGCTCCAAGCCAAAGAACGCGCCCGCGGATGCCCTGCAGCGTCATCACTGTCACCATCTTCCTCGTCTGCTCTGACGAACGCCGTCGCTCGATTCACCGACCTCCGAGCGTCCCCGAGCACGCTGAGCTACTCAACGGCCTCCCTGTGAGCTCCGCCTCTTTCCCCCTCTCTTCCCCGCGTCATTTTCGCCCTCTAGCCACAGCCCCGAGATCACCCGAGGCCGCCGTCCGCCATGACCAGCGAGCCCGTGCTCCCGAGCTTCTCCTGCTCGCTCCAGGGATACTGATACGCTCCTGGCGCCTCCAGAAGGCTGCCTAGCCACTCCGCTGGCTCGCCCGAGCACTGCAGCCCGGACTCGCTTGAGCCGAACTCCGGCCGCCGCCGCGAGCTCCGCTCCGGCGAGCTCCACCATCCCCGCGGCCTGCCGCCTGTTCCACTGGATGCGCGCCGCCCCCAGCTAGCCGTAGGTCCAAACGGCGCTCGATCCCGTGGACTACAGCGCGAACCCGAGCGCCACCGCCGCGCGATTCGGTCGCCGGCGGCTAACCGCCGTTGTGGATGACGTGGCGCCGTCATTGGGGGCTAATCACCCCGCTAACTAAACCTTGTGCCGCTGACAGTGGGCCCCGTGCCCTAATTAACCCTGGGATTTATTCCCTGTTTAGTTTAAATTAAACCAGTCGACCCCACATGTCAGCCACACTAGCCAGCTCTGTGAGACTGACTAGTGGGTCCCAGCCGTCAGGTTTGACCTGGGCTGACGCTGTTGACTATCTGACGTCAGCATGATGCATTGATGACGCAGTAATTAATTTCTGTTTTAAAACAATTCAGGAAATTCCAAAAAATGACTTAAACTTCAAAAAATCATAGAAATTCAACCGTAACTCCAAATGAAATAATTTATATATGAAAAATTATCAGAAAAATTCAAGGAATCCATCTGTACCGTTTTCATGCCTGTTTGAACAATGTTTGTCCTCTGTTTTGGACAAAACAAATAAAGGGCATTTAAATAATCATATATGGGGTTGGAATTTGAATCTTGTACTCAAACCAACTTCATTTAGATCATAGCTAGATGCATTAGCTCAAATCACAGCATATTGCCATGTCATGATCATGCATCATATTGTTGCACTGCATTGATTGTGTCCTTCTCTGTTTGCCGGTAACCGTCCCCTCTCAGTCGACGATGTTTCCGACGATGTGATTGATGACACCGATGAAGAGCTATATTATCTTCAGAAGTGCCAGGCAAGCAAAACCCCCTTGTTCATTCCGATACAATCCCACTCTCTCACTCCTGCTATCTTTTACTGCATTAGGACAACAACGATTCAACTGTTACATGCTGCAGTAGCTGAACCCCTTCTCCTCTGCATGACCTGTCATTGCCACAGTAAATAGATGAAACCCACTAGCATGAGTAGGAGTTGTTTGAGCCCTGATGTGCCTACTCATTCTTGCTTGTTTGTCATGCCTGCTATCACTTAGAGTTGTGTCAGGTCTGATTCATTGGGGATGAATCGGAGGTGTGTAATAATGTCCTACTGTTGAGAGCTAAGTGTGTGAACACGATTTGGTAAAGGTAGCGGTGAGAGGCCATGTAGGAGTACATGGTGGGTTGTCTCATTGCATCCGTCCTCAGGAACTGAGTTCTGTGTTTGTGATCCATGAACAGTTACTACCACACATTGGGTTCCGATAACTCGGCTCCTCTCGGCTTATTAATCAACTCGATCTCTGTCCAGGAGTTGCAACTAGTTTTTGGTGTTTGTAGGTAGTGTTAGTAGTCTACCAAGTGGCACCCGGTACAGGTGGGCTTGGGACAGACTAGGCACCATGGCACGGTGTACCAAGTGGCACCCGGATGGTGGGCTTGGGAACCCTGCACACATCGTTTGAGGCCGTGAGCGACACCCCGGCCCGATCTCCTTGCGGATGGAACCCGAATAGGCAATAAACCTGGACGAGAGACTTTTTGGTTAGTCAGGTCGTGGCCGACTCCCTCGCCTGGCTTCCGCTTGAAGGTTGCCGAGGTACATGACGTGTACAGGGCTATAAGTGGCAAGAGCGTGTGTGAAGAAGTACACCCCTGCAGGGTTATCATTATCTATTCGAATAGCCGGATTCCTCGGATATGGAAACTTGGACCCCTTGCATAGTTCATAGACAAGTGAAAGTGGATACTCTAAAATGCGCAAGATAAGCGTGAGTGCTATGGATGGCCTTCTCGTAGGGAGACGGGAGTGGATCCATAGTGGTGTATTGGTATGGTGAATTTGTGGACTCGTGTGCGCCACCTCAAAAGAGTTACTTGCAGTCGTAGTTCAGGTTAGCCACTGAGTGAAAGCTGGCTTGCTGCAGTTAAACCCCACCACCCCCTTTGTTGATACTGATGCATATGTAGTTAGTTCGGATGTAAGTCTTGCTGGGTACATTTGTACTCACGTTTGCTTATTTTATGTTTTGCAGAGAGACTTCAGTCTCGCTATTATTTGCACGTGGACTTCTACGTTTAGCTTGTTACCTCAGCTACGATCTTGTGCCCTCGGCAGGATCTGGTAGATAGTTAGGCTTCTCAGCCTTCTTCATTTGTAGTTGTCTGTACTCAGACAAGTTAAGCTTCCGCATGTGCTTGTTGCTTGTGTGCTCTGTATGTTGGGTCATGAGACCCATGTTTGTAATATCTCGCTCTTCGGAGCCTAGTGAATAAATACTTGAGTCGTAGAGTCTTGTTGTGATGCCATGTTGTATGTACTCATATCGGGCATATTGTGTGTATGATTGAAATGCTTGGTATGAGTGGGATCCGACAATCTAGTTGTTTATCCTTTGCAGCCTATCATATGGGGAAATGTAGTCTAGTGCTTTCTGAGCGATAGTAGTCCGCTACAGCCCGGTTCACCGGAGTCCTGCTAGCCCAGCACTACTGCTCAGGACACTTGACTGGCCGGCATGTGTTTTTCTTCGTTCCTGTGTCTGTCCCTTCGGGGAAATGTCACGCGGTGACATCCGGAGTCCTGCCTAGCCTGCTACAGCCCGGTTTACCGGAGTCCTGTTAGCCTAGTGCTACAGCTCGGATTCACACGCTGTTGACCGAAATGCTCGAGGTTGATTCATGTATGCCTGTCCCCATGGGTTAGTGCCGCTTTGGGTTCATGACTAGCCATGTCGGCCCGGGTTCTTTGTCATATGGATGCTAGCGACACTATCATATACGTGAGCCAAAAGGCGCAAACGGTCCCGGGCCAGGTAAGGTGGCACCCGTGGGAATACCGTGCGTGAGGCCACAAAGTGATATGATGTGTTACATGCTAGATCGATGTGACCTAGGATCGGGGTCCTGACAGCTTTGGTATCAGAGCCTGACTGCCTGTAGGATTACCAAGCCAAACTGGTCGAAGTTGTGTCTAGAAATGCTTTAGTTATGTAGGGGAATTGATTGTGGAAGGGAACATAAGGCTCTTTTTACTCCTTTACCTTGTGCCCTTCTGATCTGAGTCACCCTCTTCTCTTCTACGGGGATTAAGAACTTGGCTTCTCATCTTTCTATCAGGATCACGTGTTACTAATCCATAGACTTGTAGGATTGTTGGATTCAAGTCTCAGTTCAGTTTCTATTACTTCTGTATGTTCATAGTTGGTCTCGGAACCTTGATATGATGTTGTTAAGTGGTTATGCCACCATTTTTGCAGGTTGTTTCAAATCTTTTTGAGCAATTACAGCCGTTATGCTATCTGAGTCATCCCAGGTTTCTAAATAGTCTGATGCATTTGCAAATCCTTTCTTTCCATTTCTGATATCCTTTTGGGTCAGATTAACCACACTAATGGTGAGTTGAGGTACTCCGTTACCTCGTCATATATGTTGGAGCTATTACTATGACCCTAGGTGTTTTAGGGAGTCACCTAGTGATCTAGCCATGTTTTGTATTCCCAGTGTGTGATTCTGGCCATTATTCTCAAAAGCATCCCGTGATGCCATGTAGTGGTAGGTATTCTATTCCTGGGTTTGAACCCGAGATTCACCCTACTTCATGTCATTAGTATTTGCTAGTTCCCTTAAGATATTAGTAACCTTTGCATTAGTCCTCGAGGTCCGTGGTATATCCTTCTTCCAAATACTATGAACCACCTATGGCAGAAGTTCTTTGAACCATAAGATCACAACCAGAGTGCTCTTGATGAGTTCTCCATTCTTCATTGTGAATCTGCCAGTCCTACCTTTCTGCATGGGTTATCCGGAAGAAATATGTTGAACTCGTTCGACGTGCTAGTCCACGCATCCACAACTCAGTAAATCATATGTTCTTTTAGTTGTCCCATTTTTGTTGTCTTCTGACCCTCGTCTATCAATTGATAGTCAGGACTAGTTGCGCATTCGTGTTCATCGATGCCTACTATTCTTGTGGTCTGTCAAGCCATCCTATTCAGAATGACTAGGAGAAACAAACTCCAGCACCTTATCCATATCTAGGATTGGGTCAAAGCGGTTGTAATCCGCAAATCAAATGCCAATCCAGCTTTTGAATCTGTTCTACCTTGGAGTGTTACCATCTTTGTGTCAGGAGTGTCATGAGAATTGCACCACCTCTTATGAATTCTTGACGCAGTAATACTTCTTGCCATCATTGTTCATTCCTCGGTTCCATGTTATTGTAACCGGAGTGCCAACAAGTGTACCGTGATGTGCGAAATCAATACTCCTAGCAACTCCGTTGCTTGGTAGTTAATGGACAATACTCTCATTCTTAGCGTGCTGGTTATTGAATCATCACCCTAAGGTTTATCGTGCTACCTAGTCCTTATTTCTGGTGCACACTTTGATCAATGAGTTATGATCATGTCAATCCATCACTCTCTTGATCACCTCGTTTTGCCCTGAAAAGCAAGATTGTTCTCGAGCTTAGTAACATATCGGTGGTTCGTGACTTTCCGATTATCTTCTAGGAAGTGTTACCAGGTTGTCGCCTGACCGTTATGTTGAGCTCGTGATCAAGCTGGTTTTTTGTAAACCACCCCTTCTCCAAGAATCTGTGTTGGATACCCCTAAGCTAGTTGTTAAGCTAAAAGAACAACTTGGAGAGTTGGAAGATAAAAGCTTGTCCGAATCAGTTCATTCCAAAGGGATATCCTGCGTGTGTGTGCGTGTGTGTTGAAGAAAGATGATATCTTCATCAATTGATCCTCGTGATCAATCGTCGGTGCTATTGTCTTACCCAAACTTTGATTTGAGTGTGGGCTATCGTCAAATCAAATCAGAACCAACGATATTCGTAATGTTGTTTTACTCGTGGTTGGTTCCTCGAGCATACATCATTATATCCTTTGGGTCTGACCAATGCTATCATCGTGTCCACTTAATTATGGAATTCCATTTATATGGAAACCTAGATGAATTGTTGTTGAGCCCATCGACAACATCCATGTCCTCTCCATGATTTTGTCGAACATTAAGCGAGTGTTGGAAACTTTTGAAAGCATCTCTTCATGCTAGCTCATGAAGCATATGTTGGATGAAAGAAGTCACTTCCCCTGATTCACGTGCATTTGGTGCAAGCTGCCGCCATGAGTTCGAGAAAGTTAGTTTTGCTTCCTCTGGAATCATCCCAAGTCAGTCATGCACGTGCGAAGTATTCCATGGTCTGATAGACTGATCATCTTCATTCCATATGAATTCCATAGCACACTAAGCCACTGATTGACCTATTCCAGGAAAAGGAGTTGTTGTGCTATCCTAGGTCATGCACAAGATTTCTATATCCTCAATGATGGTTCCCCACCAGAACTAGGTAGTGTTTTATTATAAGACTACGATGTGGTCATATTTGTCTGGGACAATGTGTTCACATGTTATAGCAGAACCAGCTCATGTTTTGGAGCTTGCTATCGCCGTTCATTCCTCGAGAATCTTGCAATGTCATCTCGTTGCTTTGTGTTGCAAACTTTCATTTTCTTTCTAGACTCGATGAGTCTGGAGTATCCTGACACGAACCAGATCTGAATCTCAGGCAGATATGATGGTGGGAGCATTTTCCAAGAACTATAATATTGGTCTCCTGATAACCGGTAAAGTGGATGTCGTGGCCAACACATCCAGCTGGAAGACCTATTGTTGTAGTATCTCGATTGAATAAAGTTGACCACCTCCCCATAAGGATTTCGTAGGATTATTCCAATAGTTGTTCCTTATGGATTTTTGTGTTTCCGAAGTCCGACCCTTTTACTTGATGTCCTAGATATCAAACCATATCTATGATTGGATTACGCTAGCACATCAAGGAGAACATTAGAAGCGGAGTGCTAAATGTCTCTCGATCGATCATCTAGATTTTGTTTCCTTGGCCTCGCTAAGGTGAAATCTGAAAAAGTGTTATCTTCCTTTGCATCTGCATCATCCATCACCATTCATCATGGTGGTATGTTGGGTTGCCAGGATCCTTGACACGGATACTGGTAAAACCTTAATGAATATGGAGATGCTCAAGTTCTTGAAAGCACGCGCAAGCACTAGGTTTTACCATTGGCGCTAACTGGGTTTGCTTCCAGTTTCCTCGGTTATGTTATAACCTCTTCAAACAGTGGACTCACTCTCGACTATTGAGTTCTTCCCCAGTTACCAGAATCATTCCCAACATTTGCATTTTGTTTCCAGCTTGCACCTCAGTAGTTGTTGTTCATGATCATCTTCAAAAGTGGACTTACCATAGGTCCCATCCATTTCCGATGATAAGCAAAAATCATCCATTGCGTTGTATTCAACAAGGTAGTCCACATCATCCATTCTAGTCCGAGTATGTCATTCTTTCAAACTCCTTCAAAAGATCGATTGTGATTGCCTTAGGCTGGTATAAAGAGTTTCAATGATCTATGGGTCAAAACTAATTATTTTTGCCACTTAAGGGAATAGCTCTACGAGTCACCTTCACTAAGGTGCCTCGTTATGGTATTATGGGCAACATAACTTCTCGCTACTTTGTAACCCCCTCACCATCTATTTAGGCATGGAATTGTTGCCCGCCAAATCAAACCCCGTCGTTGTTCTACCATCCCTCTCGATGTGTTTTGTATCTCAACTTGAGATGTTTCAACATCTCATTCTGCGTGTTGATATTGTTTATCTCAATCTTCGAGAAGATCAATCCTAGTTGAGTTTCTTTCTGTCGTCATCGCATGGATGAAGATCTCAAAAGCGAGGATGTCAAGATCGACATGATGCAATGAATCAACATCTTCGAGAACGGCAATCAGATCGTGAAGATTCTTTATTGGTGTTCCCTCTGTCTTCTTACCTCACGTCTTGAATCTCGGGACGAGATTCTTGTTTAGTAGGGGTGAGCTGTCACATCCCTAGCTTCTAGTGCTGCCTAGTGTTCGCATCTTGTTGCATCATGTTTAAATTTCTGAAAGTTGAATCGGGGAAAGCTGAAAGCCTCAGAAATCATTTCAAAAAAAATGATCAACATTAAAAATTGCTTCAAATAAACCCAATAAAATGTTCCTATTAAGCTATAAAAATATTGGCAAGAAGTAAAATTCAAACCAATATTTTTGGATTCACAGAAATATCTATTTTGGGCATTTGAGTTAATCCAATAATTATTGCATTGGATTTATATAGGTGATATATTAACTATATGTCCAATAATTCTGATAATTGGGGCTTTGGAATAATCCATTTAGTCTCTGCAAAAATTGTCAGAAGCAAAAAAAATTAGTTTGGTTCAAGAATCAAATTAAAACAAATGTCAGAAATAGAAAACAGAAACTGAAAGAGAGGGAGAGAGTTACCTGGGCCTCTTACCTGGCCAGCCCAGCCCACTGGCCTAGTGCCAGTCATCGCCTACCTCTGCCAGTAGGCAGAGGAGGGACACCGCGACACCGTCGAGCTCGCCACGCCTCCTCCTGCTTGCCGCCGACCGCCTGGAGCTGGCTAGGGACGCCACGCACGTCCCCAAGCCCCACCTTCTCGCTCGCGTCCCCGTTCCCCGCCTCTCTCTCGCTCCGTACCTCGGACCCGAACACGTCCGTCGCTGCCGCTCACTGCCACCGCGCCCACCGCCGTCCCCTTGCCCCGTTGTCGTTTCCTCTAGCTCCGCCTTGATGCCGTGAAGCTCCAAGCCAAAGAACGCGCCCGCGGATGCCCTGCAGCATCGTCACTGTCACCATCTTCCTCGTCTGCTCCGACGAACGCCGTCGCTCGATTCGCCGACCTCCGAGCGTCCCCGAGCACGCTGAGCTACTCACCGGCCTCCCTGTGAGCTCCGCCTCTTTTCCCCTCTCTTCCCTGCGTCATTTTCGCCCTTTAGCCGCAGCCCCGAGATCACCCGAGGCCGCCGTCCGCCATGACCGGCGAGCCCGTGCTCCCGAGATTCTCCTGCTCGCTCCAGGGGTACTGATACGCTCCTGGCGCCTCCAGGAGGCTACCTAGCCACTCCATTGGCTCGCCCGAGCACTGCAGCCCGGACTCGCTTGAGCCGAACTCCGGCCGCCGCCGCGAGCTCCGCTCCGGCGAGCTCCGCCGTCCCCGCGGCCTGCCGCCTGTTCCAGTGGATGCGCGCCGCCCCCAGCTAGCCGTAGGTCCAAACGGCGCTCGATCCCGTGGACTACAGCGCGAACCCAAGCGCCACCGCCGCGCGATTCGGTCGCCGGCGGCTAACCGCCGTTGTGGATGACGTGGCGCCGTCATTGGGGGCTAATCACCCCGCTAACTAAACCTTGTGCCGCTGACAGTGGGCCCCGTGCCCTAATTAACCCTGGGATTTATTCCCTGTTTAGTTTAAATTAAACCAGCCGACCCCACATGTCAGCCACACTAGCCAGCTCTGTGAGACTGACTAGTGGGTCCCAGCCGTCAGGTTTGACCTGGGCTGACGCTGTTGACTAGCTGACGTCAGCATGATGCATTGATGACGCACTAATTAATTTCTGTTTTAAAACAATTCAGGAAATTCCAGAAAATGACTTAAACTTCAAAAAATCATAGAAATTCAACCGTAACTCCAAATGAAATAATTTATATATGAAAAAATATTAGAAAAATTCAAGGAATCCATCTGTACCATTTTCATGCATGTTTGAACAATGTTTGTCCTCTGTTTTGGACAAAAAAAATAAAGGGCATTTAAATAATCATATATGGGGTTGGAATTTGAATCTTGTACTCAAACCAACTTCATTTAGATCATAGCTAGATGCATTAGCTCAAATCACAGCATATTGCCATGTCATGATCATGCATCATATTGTTGCACTGCATTGATTGTGTCCTTCTCTGTTTGCCGGTAACCGTCCCCTCTCAGTCGACGATGTTTCCGACGATGTGATCGATGACACCGATGAAGAGCTATATTATCTTCAGAAGTGCCAGGCAAGCAAAACCCCCTTGTTGATTCCGATACAATCCCACTCTATCGCTCCTGCTCTCTTTTACTACATTAGGACAACAACGATTCAACTGTTACATGCTGCGGTAGCTGAACCCCTTCTCCTCTACATGACCTGTCATTGCCACAGTAAATAGATGAAACCCACTAGCATGAGTAGGAGTTGTTTGAGCCCTGATGTGCCTACTCATTCATGCTTGTTTGTCATGCCTGCTATCGCTTAGAGTTGTGTCAGGTCTGATTCATTGGGGATGAATCGGAGGTGTGTAATAATGTCCTACTGTTGAGAGCTAAGTGTGTGAACACGATTTGGTAAAGGTGGCAGTGAGAGGCCATGTAGGAGTACATGGTGGGTTGTCTCATTGCAGCTGTCCTCAGGAACTAAGTTCTGTGTTTGTGGTCCATGAACAGTTACTACCACACATTGGGTTCCGATAACTCGGCCCCTCTCGGCTTATTAATCAACTCGATCTCTGTCCAGGAGTTGCAACTAGTTTCTGGTGTTTGTAGGTAGTGTTAGTAGTCTACCAAGTGGCACCCGGTACAGGTGGGCTTTGGACAGACTAGGCACCATGGCACGGCGTACCAAGTCGCACCCGGATGGTGGGCTTGGGAACCCTGCACACATCGTTTGGGGCCGTGAGCAACACCCCGGACGGATCTCCTTGCGGATGGAACCCGAATAGGCGATAAACCTGGACGAGAGACTTGTTGGTTAGTCAGGTCGTGGCCGACTCCCTCGCCCGGCTTCCGCTTGAAGGTTGCCGAGGTACATGACGTGTACAGGGCTATAAGTGGCGAGAGCGTGTGTGAAGAAGTACACCCCTGCAGGGTTATCATTATCTATTCGAATAGCTGGATTCCTCGGATATGGAAACTTGGACCCCTTGCGTAGTTCATAGACAAGTGAAAGTGGATACTCTAAAATGCACAAGATAAGCGTGAGTGCTATGGATGGCCTTCTCGTAGGGAGACGGGAGTGGATCCATAGTGGTGTATTGGTATGGTGAATTTGTGGACTCGTGTGCGCCACCTCAAAAGAGTTACTTGCAGTCGTAGTTCAGGTTAGCCACTGAGTCAAAGCTGGCTTGCTGCAGTTAAACTCCACCACCCCCTTTGTTGATACTGATGCATATGTAGTTAGTTCTGATGTAAGTCTTGTTGGGTACATTTGTACTCACGTTTGCTTATTTTAGATTTTGCAGAGAGACTTCAGTCTTGCTATTAGTTGCACATGGACTTCGACGTTTAGCTTGTTACCTCAGCTACGATCTTGTGCCCTCGGCAGGATCTGGTAGATAGTCAGGCTTCTCAGCCTTCTTCATTTGTAGTTGTCTGTACTCAGACAAGTTAAGCTTCCGCATGTGCTTGTTGCTTGTGTGCTCTGTATGTTGGGTCATGAGACCCATGTTTGTAATATCTCGCTCTTCGGAGCCTAGTGAATAAATACTTGAGTCGTAGAGTCTTGTTGTGATGCCATGTTGTATGTACTCATATCGGGCATATTGTGTGTATGATTGAAATGCTTGGTATGAGTGGGATCCGACAATCTAGTTGTTTATCCTTGGCAGCCTATCATATGGGGAAATGTAGTCTAGTGCTTTCTGAGCGATAGTAGTCCGCTACATCCCGGTTCACCGGAGTCCTGCTAGCCCAGTACTACTGCTCAGGACACTTGACTGGCCGGCATGTGTTTTTCTTCGTTCCTGTGTCTGTCCCTTCGGGGAAATGTCACGCGGTGACATCCGGAGTCCTGCCTAGCCTGCTACAGCCCGGGTTACCGAAGCCCTGTTAGCCTAGTGCTACAGCCCGGATTCACACGCTGTTGATCGACATGCTCGAGGTTGATTCATTTATGCCTGTCCCCATGGGTTAGTGCCGCTTTGGGTTCACGACTAGCCATGTCGGCTCGGGTTCTTTGTCATATGGATGCTAGCGACACTATCATATACATGAGCCAAAAGGCGCAAATGGTCCCGGGCCAGGTAAGGTGGCACCCGTGGGAATACCGTGCGTGAGGCCACAAAGTGATATGATGTGTTACATGCTAGATTGGTGTGACCTAGGATCGGGGTCCTGACAGTCGCGAAGACGTACGACTACATCAACCGCGTTGTCATAACACTTACGCTTTTGGTCTATGAGGGTACGTAGACTACACTCTCCCCTCTCGTTGCTATGCATCACCATGATCTTGCGTGTGCGTAGGAAAATTTTGAAATTACTACATTCCCCAACAACTTGTCTAGTGTAGTTTATCTTTCGCTGCATATCAATAGGTTGATTTCATCTATTTGTCTTCAAAGACCTCATGTTTTGAACACGTTCATAAAAATCACCTATTCACCCCCCTCTAGTTGATAACTAGCACTTTCAATCCTTCTCTCTGTTTTTTTCTCCCCGAACTGAAGGAAATATGCCCTAGAGGCAATAATAAAGTTGTCATTCATATTTCCTTATATCATGATAAATGTTTATTATTCATGCTAGAATTGTATTAACCGAAAACTTAGTACATGTGTGAATACATAGGCAAAACAAAGTGTCTCTAGTATGCCTTTACTTGACTAGCTCGTTAATCAAAGATAGTTAAGTTTCCTGACCATAGACATGTGTTGTCATTTGATGAACGGGATCACATCATTAGGGCAATGATGTGATGGACAAGACCCATCTGTTTGCTTAGCATAATGATCGTTAAGTTTTATTGTATTGCTTTCTTCCTGACTTATACATATTCCTTTGACTATGAGATTATGCAACTCCTGAATACCGGAGGAACACCTTGTGTGCTATCAAGCATCACAACGTAATTGGGTGATTATAAAGATGCTCTAAAGGTGTCTCCGAAGGTGTTTGTTAGGTTGGCATAGATCAAGATTAGGATTTGTTACTCCGAGTATCAGAGAGGTATCTCTGGGGCCCTCTTGGTAATCCACATCACTATAAGCCTTGCAAGCAATGTGACTAATGGGTTAGTAACGGGATGATGCATTATGGAATGAGTAAAGAGACTTGCCGGTGATGAGATTGAACTAGGTATGATGATACCAACGATCGAATCTCGGGCAAGTAACATACTGATGACAAAGGGAACAACGTATGTTGTTATGCGTTTGACCGATAAGGATCTTCGTAGAATATGTAGGAGCCAATATGAGCATCCAGGTTCCGCTATTGGTTATTGACCTGAGATATGTCTCGGTCATGTCTACATAGTTCTCGAACCCGTAGGGTCTGCACGCTTAACGTTCGATGACCATTTGTATTATGAGTTGTGTGATTTGATGACCGAAGTTTGTTCGGAGTCCCGGATGAGATCACAGACATGACGAGGAGTCTCAAAATGGTCGATACATAAAGATTCATATATTGGAAGGTTGCATTTGGACATCGGAATGGTTCTGTGTGATTCAGATATTTTTCCGGAGTACCGGGAGGTTACTGGAACCCCCCGGGAGAAGTATTGGGCCTAGTGGGGCTTATTGGAGGAGAGGAGAAAGGGACACAAGAGAGGAGCGCGCCCTCCCCTTGCCCAAACCGAATTGGACTAGGGGAGGGACATGCCCCCCTCTTTCCTTCCTCCTCTCTCTCTCCCTTCCCTTTCCCTCCAGCGGAAGAAAGGAAAAGGGGGGAATCCTACTTGGACTAGGAGTCCAAAGTAGGACTCCCCCCTTGGCGCGCCCAACCTGGCCGGCCTCCTCTCTCCCTCCCTCCTTTATATACATGGCAAGGGGGCATCCAAATAGCACAACAGACAATCTCTTAGCCGTGTGTGGTGCCCCCCTCCACAGTTACACACCTCGGTCATATCATCGTAGTGCTTAGGTGAAGCCCTGCACCAGTAACCTCATCGTCATCATCGCCACACCGTCGTGCTGACAGAACTCTCCCTCGGCCTCAACTGGATCAAGAGTTTGAGGGACGTCATCGAGCTGATCGTGTGCTGAACATGGAGGTGCCGTACGTTTGGTGCTTGGATCGGTTGGATCGCGAAGACGTTCGACTACATGAACCGCGTTATTAAATGCTTCCGCTTTCGGTCTACGAGGGTACGTAGACACACTCTCCCCTCTCATTGCTTTGCTTCTCCTAGATAGATCCTACGTGATCGTAGGATTTTTTTTGAAATACTACGTTCCCCAACAGTGGCATCCGAGCCAGGTATATGCGTAGATGTTATATGCACGAGTAGAACACAAAGAGTTGTGGGCGATAATATTCATACTGCTTACTAGCAATGTCTTCTTTGATTTGGCGGTATTGTTGGATGAAGCGGCCTAGACCGACATTACATAAGCGCGTTCATGAGACTGGTTCTACCGACATGCTTCGCACACAAGTGGCTAGTGGGTGTCTGTTTCTCCAGCTTTAGTTGAATCGAGTTTGACTACGCCCGATGATTGTTGAAGGTTAAAACAACACACTTGACGAAAAATTGTTGTGTATTTGATGCGTAGGTAAGAACGGTTCTTGCTAGAAGCCCGTAGCAGCCACGTAAAACTTGCAAAAATAAAGTAGAGGACGTCTAACTTGTTTTTGCAGGGCATGTTGTGATGTGATATGGTCAAGACGTGATGATATATAAATTTTTGTATGAGATGATCATGTTTTGTAAAATTTATCGGCAACTGGCAGGAGCCATATCGTTGTCGCTTTACTGTATGAAATGCAATTGTCATGTAATTGCTTTACTTTATCACTAAGAGGTAGCGATAGTCGTAGAAGCAATAGTTGGCGAGACGACAACGACACTACGATGGAGATCAAGGTGTCAAGCCGGTGATGATGGTGATCATGACGGTGCTTTAGAGATGGAGATCAAAGGCACAGGATGATGATGGCCATATCGTATCACTTATTTTGATTGCATGTGATGTTTATCCTCTATGCATCTTATTTTTCTTAGTACAACTTTAGCATTATAAGATGACCCCTCACTAAAATTTCAATGAATAAGTGTTCTTCCTGAGTATGCACCATTGCGAGAGTTCGTCGTGCTGAGACACCCCGTGATGATCGGGTGTGATAAGCTCTATGTTCACATACAGCGGGTGCAAGACAGTTTTGCACGTGCGGAATACTCAGGTTAAACTGGATGAGCCTAGCATGTACAGACATGGCCTTGAAACATTGGAGACCGAAAGGTTGAACATGAATCATATAGTAGATATGATCAACATAGAGATGTGCACCATTGAAGACTACTCCATCTCACGTGATGATCGGACATGGTTTAGTTGATTTGGATCACGTAATCATTTAGATGACTCGAGGGATGTCTATCTAAGTGGGAGTTCTTAAGTAATATGATTAATTGAACTTAATTTATCATGAACTTAGTCCTGTTAGTATTTGCATATCTATGTTGTAGATCAATAGCTCACGTATAGGTCCCCTATTTTATTTTTGATATGTTCCTAGAGAAAACTAAGTTGTAAGATGATAGTAGCAATGATGCGGACTGGGTCCGTGATATGAGGATTATCCTCATTGCTGCACAGAAGAATTATGTCCTTGATGAACCACTAGGTGACAAACCTATTGCAGGAGCAGATGCACACATTATGAATGTTTTGCAAGCTCGGTATGATGACTAATTGATAGTTTAGTGCACTATGCTTTACGGCTTCGAATTGAGACTTCAAAAATGTTTTGAACGCCACGGAGCATATAAGATGTTCCAAGAGCCAAAATTGGTATTTCAGACTCATGCCCGAGTCGAGAGGTATGAGACCTCTGACAAGTACTTTGCCTACAAGATGGAGGAGAATAGCTCAACCAGTGAGTATGTGCTCAGAATGTCTGAGTACTACAATCACTTGAATCAAGTGGGAGTTAATCTTCCAGATAAGATAGTGATTGATAGAGTTATCTAGTCACTATAACCAAGTTATTAGAACTTCGTGATGAACTATAATATGCAATGGATAACAGAAACGATTCCCAAGATCTTCACGATGCTAAAGGTTGCAGAGGTAGAAATCAAGAAGGAGCATCAAGTGTTGATGGTTAACAAGACCACTAGTTTCAAGAAAAAGGGCAAAGGGAAGAAGGGGAACTTCAAGAATAACGACAAGCAAGTTGCTGCTCAAGTGAAGAAGCCCAAGTCTGGACCTAAGCCTGATACTGAGTGCTTCTACTTCAAAGGGACTGGTCACTGGAAGCGGAACTTCCCCAAGAATTTGGCGGATAAGAAGGATGGCAAAGTGAAAGGTATATTTGATATACATGTTATTGATGTTTACCTTACTAATGCTCGTAGTGGCGCCTGGGTATTTGATACTGGTTTTGTTGCTCATATTTGCATCTCGAAACAGGGGCTACAGATTAAACAAAGATTGGCTAAGGATGAGGTGAAGATGCGCATGGGAAATGGTTCCAAAGTCGATGTGATCACCGTCGGCACGCTACCTCTACGTCTACCTTCGGGATTAGTATTAGACCTGAATAATTGTTATTTGGTGCCAGCGTTAAGCATAACATTATATCCAGATCTTGTTTGATGTGAGACGGTTATTCATTTAAATCATAGAATAATGGTTGTTCTATGAGTAATATCTTTTTATGGTCATGCACCCTTGATGAGTGGTCTATTTTTATTCAATCTCGATAGTAGTGATACACATATTCATAGTATTGAAGCCAAAAGATATAAGTTTAATAATGATAGTGCAACTTATTTGTGGCACTTCCGTTTAGGTCATACTGGTGTAAAGCGCATGAAGAAACTCCATGCCGATGGGCTTTTGGAATCACTTGATTATGAATCATTTAATGCTTACGAACCATGCCTCATGGGAAAAATTACTAAGACTCCATTCTCCAGAACAATGGAGCGACCCACTAACTTATTGGAAATAATACATACCGATGTATGTGGTCCGATGAGTGTTGAGGCTCGTAGCAGGTATCGTTATTTTCTAACCTTCATAGATGATTTGAGCGGATATGTGTATATCTACTTAATGAAACACAAGTCTGAAACATTTGAAAAGGTTCAAAGAATTTCAAAGTAAAGTGGAGAATTATGGTCACAAGAAAATAAACTTTCTACGATCTAATCATGGAGGCGAATATTTGAGTTATGAGTTTGGCCTTCATTTAAAACAATGTGAAATAGTTTCACAACTCACGCCATCTGGAACACCACAACATAATTGTGTGTCCGAACATCGTAACCGTACTTTACTAGAAATGGTGCATTCTATGATTTCTCTGTTGGGGAACGTAGTAATTTCAAAAAAAAATCCTACGCACACGCAAGATCATGGTGATGCACAACAACGAGAGGGGAGAGTATCGTCCACGTACCCTCATTGATTGTAAGCGGAAGCGTTATGAGAACGCGGTTGATGTAGTCGTACGTCTTCATGATCCGACCGATCCAAGTACCGAACACACGGCACCTCCGAGTTCAGCACACGTTCAGCTCGATGACGTCCCACGAACTCCGATCCAGCAGAGCTTCATGGGAGAGTTTCGTCAGCACGACGGCGTGATAATGGTGATGATGTTGCTACCGACATAGGGCTTTGCCTAAGCACCGCTACGATAGGATCGTGGTGGATTATGGTGGAGGGGGGCACCGCATACGGCTTGGAAGAATCAACTTGCAAAGGGGGAGGCCAGCCGGCCCTTGCTAGGCGTGCCAGGAGAAGGAGTCCTCCTAGTAGGAGTAGGACTCCCCTTTCCTACTCCTATTAGGAGGGGGGAAAGGAACGAGGAGATGGAGAAGGAAAGGGGGGCGCAGCCCCCCTTCCCTAGTCCAATTCGGACCATATGGGGAGGGGGCGCGCGTGATACGTCTCCAACGTATCTATAATTTTTGATTGCTCCATGCTATATTATCTACTGTTTTGGGAAATATTGGGCTTTATTTTCCACTTTTATATTATTTTTGGGACTAACCTATTAACCGGAGGCCCAACCCAGATTTGCTGTTTTATGCCTATTTTAGTGTTTCGAAGAAAAGGAATATCAAAAACAAAGTCGAAACGGAACGAAAACAACTAGAGAAGTTATTTTTGGAAGGAAAGAAACCCAGGGAACTTGGAGTGCACGTCAGGGGAGACACGGGCTGCCCACGAGGGTGGGGGGCGTGCCCACCCCCCTAGGGCGCGCCCCCTGCCTCGTGGGGCCCCCGTGGCTCCTCCGACATACTTCCTGCACCCATATATATCGTCGTACCCTAAAACTTCCAGAACGGAGATTAGATCGGGAGTTCCGCCGCCAGAAGCCTCCGTAGCCACCAAAAACCAATCTAGACTCGTTCCGGCACCCTGCCGGAGGGGGCAATCCTTCTCCGGTGGCCATCTTCATCATCCCGGTGCTCTCCATGATGAGGATGGAGTTGTTCTCCCTCGGGGCTGAGGGTATGTACCAGTAGCTCTGTGTTTGATCTCTCTCTCTCTCTTGTCTTCTTGAGATGATACGATCTTGATGTATCGCGAGCTTTGCTATTATAGTTGGATCTTATGTTTCTCCTCCCCCTCTTCTTTCTTGTAATGAATTGAGTTTCCCCTTTGAAGTTATCTTATCGGATTGAGTCTTTAAAGATTTGAGAACATTTGATGTATGTCTTGCCGTGGATATCTGTGGTGACAATGGGATATCACGTGATTCACTTGATGTATGTTTTGGTGGTCAACTTGCGGGTTCCGCCCATGAACCTATGCATATGGGTTGGCACACATTTTCGTCGTGATTCTCTGGTTGAAACTTTGGGGCACTCTTTGAGGTTCTATGTGTTGGTTGAATAGATGAATTTGAGATTGTGTGATGCATATCGTATAATCATACCCACGTATACTTGAGGTGACATTGGAGTATCTATGTGACATTAGGGTTTTGGTTGATTTGTATCTTAAGGTGTTATTCTAGTATGAACTCTAGGGCTGTTTGTGACACTTATAGGAATAGCCCAACGGATTGATTGGAAAGAATAACTTTGAGGTGGTTTCGTACCCTACCATAATCTCTTCGTTCGTTCTCCGCTATTAGTGACTTTGGAGTGACTATTTGTTGCATGTTGAGGGATAGTTTTATGATCCAATTGTGTTAGTATTGTTGAGGGAACTTACACTAGTGAAAGTATGAACCCTAGGCCTTTGTTCCTAGCATTGCGAAACCGTTTGTGCTCACTTTTATCATTAGTTACCTTGCTGTTTTTATATTTTCAGATTACAAAAACCTTTATCTACCATCCATATACCACTTGTATCACCATCTCTTCGCCGAACTAGTGCACCTATACAATTTACCATTGTATTGGGTGTGTTGGGGATACAAGAGACTCTTTGTTATTTGGTTGCAGGGTTGCTTGAGAGAGACCATATTCATCCTACGCCTCCTACGGATTGATAAACCTTAGGTCATCCACTTGAGGGAAATTTGCTACTGTCCTACAAACCTCTGCAGTTGGAGGCCGAACAACGTCTACAAGAAGAAGGTTGTGTAGTAGGCATCAAGCTCTTTTCTGGCACCGTTGCCGGGGAGGTGAGTGCTTGAAGGTATATCTTTAGATCTTGCAATCGAGTCTTTTAGTTTATTTTTTATCACTAGTTTAGTTTATAAAAGAAAACTATAAAAAATGGAATTGAGTTTGTCTCATACGCTTCACCTTTTTAATATCTTTCGTGAGTATGATGGAAAGGATAATTGTGCACAAGTGCTAGAATAAGAAATTTATAAAATGTTTGGCACTAAATATTTTAATGATGACCATGATTGAAATGTTGTTATTATGAATTCCTTGAATATCCATGATGCTAATGATATGCAAAGCCACAAGCTTGGGGAAGCTATGTTTGACGAAGATGATATTTTTTGTCCCCCAAGTTTTGATGAGCAAATTTACTATGATGAAAGCATGCCCCCTATCTATGATGATTATTGTGATGACACATATGCTTTAAATAATAATGATAACCATGAAACTTGTCATCTTGATCTTAATTTTCAATCACATGATAGTTATTTTGTTGAGTTTGATCCCACTATTATTCATGAGAAGAAATTTGCTTATGTGGAGAGTAGTAAATTTTCTATGCGTGTAGATCATGAAAAGAATGCTTTAGGTGCTGGTTATATTGTTGAATTCATTCATGATGCTACTGAAAATTATTATGAGGGAGGAATATATGCTTGTAGGAATTGCAATAATATCAAGTTTCCTCTCTATGTGCTTAAAGTTTTGATGTTATGCTTGTTTTGCCTTCCTATGCTAGTTGATTATTTTTCCCATAAGTTGTTTTCTCACAAAATCCATATGCATAGGAAGTGGGTTAGGCTTAAATGTGCTAGTCATATTCTTCATGATGCTCTCTCTATATTTCAATTCTTATCTTTTATGTGAGCATCATTGACATCATCATGCCTAGCTAGGGGCGTTAAATGATAGCGCTTGTTGGGAGGCTGTAACACCCCATATGTAACCTTCCCGAATTGTACTCCAACTCTTGCCGTTTCCGGCATTAAGTTATATTTAATTCTCGGGTTCGGGTCTTTGTCTCCGTGTGTTGTTTTTGTTTTCGTGCATCTCATATCATATCATCACGTGCATTGCATTTGCATACATGTTCATCTCATGCATTCGAGCATTTTTCCCGTTGTCCGTTTTGCATTCCGGCGCTTCGTTCTCCTCCGGTGGCCATTTCTAGCTTTCTTTCGTGTGTGGGGATTAAAAATTTCCGGATTGGACCGAGACTTGCCATGCGGCCTTGGTTTACTACCGGTAGACCGCCTGTCAAGTTTCGGGTCATTTGGACTTCGTTTGATACTCCAACGGTTAACCGAGGGACCGAAAAGGCCTCGTGTGTGTGCAGCCCAACACCCCTCCAATTTGGCCCAAAACCCAACAAACTCTGCTCCACCGTCTCGGTCGTTCGATCACGATCGTGTGGGCGAAAACCGCACCTCATTTGGACACTCCTAGCTCCCTCTATGCCTATATAAAGGCCCCCATTTTTTCGGATCTCCTCCTCCCCCGAAAAAACCCTAAAATCATCCCCGCCAGATCCGCCGCCGATGGACGTGTCCGGGCGAAGCCGGACAACGTCCGCCGCCGCCACCGCCATCCAGGGAGCGCCACGTGGCGCCCGGCGCCTGTCTCCGCCGCGGCCCGAGGCCGGCCCTCCCGCGCCGCCTCCCGGGCCGACCCCGCGCCTCGATCCCGCGTCGCCTCCCTCGTCGCCCCGCCGCCTTCGTCCTCCTCGCCGGTGGCCGGCGCTGCCGCGCGCCTCCTCGCCGGCCGGCGACCGCGGTGCCCCGCCGCGCCGCTTCGCCGCCCAAGGCCGGCCGGTCCATCGCCGCGGCTCCGCCGCCCTCGCCGCCCCGGATCCGGCCGACCTCGCCCGGCCTCTTCCTCCCCCCACGCCGGCGTTCTACAGCTCCGGCGAGATCCGGCTGCCTCGGTTCGCGCGCCGGACGAACCCTAGATCTGGGATATTTGAGACGGTTGACTTTTCCCTCTCCCTCTTAATCTTTTATGCCATCTTTGACCAGTGATATCTTTGCACCCGTAGCTCCGATTTGGGCATATGATATATCAAAATCTTCGTCTCGACGAGTACATCATTTCATTCCATTGCATCATTTGCATTTGAGGTCATATTGGTGCCCAAAATGCTGTTGGAAGGAGGCATCATGAGTTAAATTGCAGATCCGTTAGTTCATCATGCACTTTTGTCATTTTTGCCATGTTTAATCCGTGCATGATATGCCTGTGCCCCTTTGGGATGAATTGTTAAGCATGTTGTCTTCTTTCCAGAGGTACCTCCCTTGCATTTTTACGAAGGGTACCTGAGTTTACCGATTTCAGGGACTTAGTGAAAATCACAAAGTCTGGGATGTTTTAGTTCACGATGCTATATGTCCAGCTTGTTTCCTAGTGATCCGTGCCTCTTTTAAGGATGATCAGTAAGAGTTATTTGTTATGCTTGTTGTGCTTAATCCATCCATGTCTTTACTTGTTATGTTGGAGCACCCTAGGTTGACTCAATCGAGCTCAACTTTTGCATAGTTGTTGTTTTGGGCAGATCGCAAACTCTTTTGCGATTTTGCCGGAGTTATTGCTAGTGATCCATGCATGCTATTGCTTTGTTCTTGCCATGTCTAGCTAGCATTTTGTGCCTTCTTAATGGATATATGCTTGCCTTGCCATGACTTGCACCGTAGTGAGTGCATCGAGCTCGTTTACATGCCTCCGTGAGTTATTATTTCAGCATGTCCCAGTTTTCACTATGTCTGAAAACTGATTGTGTTTCATCGATGTTCGTGTGCTCGGTAGAGTATTTTGTGAACCCTTTTGACCCCAGGTCATTTTGGGTGTTTTGTTAAGCTTGTTGAGTAGCTCGATGCCATGCTCTTACTTGCCATGTTCAGGTTTTGCTTCATATTGTTTTGCTGCTCCGAGGAGAGCACCGTGGTCTGAAATTTCAGACTAGCGTTAATTTCGCTAAGTCTGAAATCTGTTTTGCTTATTCAGTTTTGCCATGCTTGTTTGAAGCCCTTAATGGATGAATTTGCCTATGCCTCAGTCCTGGTGATTTGTTAAGCTTCTGAGTACATCACTGCCATGCAATTTGTTTTCATATTTGGTGGCTGTAGCATGTTCATTTCGTTGCATTTAGGAGCCTACTTGCTGTAAATCGCAGGTCGGTTCGTTTAGTTAAACGCTTGCCATTTCCAAACCGTAGCTCCGATTGCCATGATCTTTATATCGTTTTCAGGGGATTTCTTCCCCTCTATCCAGTGGCACACTTGGTTTTCCAAGTTGAGGCCAGGTTCATGCATTTCCTGTCACGTCTTGCATTTTGCATCCCGCATAGCATGTCATCTTTGCATCTTATTGGTTGCCCTTGCACGTGGTTGATTGTATCCTTGTTGCTTGTTTGTGTTGTTGGGTAGAGCCGGGAGACGAGTTCGCTAACGAGGAGCCCGTTGAGTTTGCTTTTGAGGATCCAGTCAATTCTGACAACTGTGCAGGCAAGATGATCAGACCCTTGAAATCACTACTATCTTTGTTATGCTAGTTTGCTCGCTCTTTTGCTTTGCCAATGCTACAATGCCTACCACTTGCTTGTCAGCCTCCCAATTGCCATGATTGAGCCTCTAACCCACCTTTGTCCTAGCAAACCATTGATTGGCTATGTTACCGCTTTGCTCAAGCCCCTTCTTATAGCGTTGCTAGTTGCAGGTGAAGATTGGAGCCGTTCCTTGTTGGAACACTTATTTTACTTGTTGGGATATCATTATATTGCTATGCTATCTTTACTCATCTATATACTTGGTAAAGGGTGGAAGGCTCGGCCTCTCGCCTAGTGTTTTGTTCCACTCTTGCCGCCCTAGTTTCCGTCATATCGGTGTTATGTTCCCGGATTGTTGCGTCCCTTACGCGGTTGGGCTATAATGGGAACCCCTTGATAGTTCGCCTTGATTAAAGCTTTTCCAGCAATGCCCAACATTGGTTTTACCATTTGCCACCTACCCTTTTCTTTCCCTTGGGTTTCCGGAGCCCGAGGGTCATCATATTTTAACCCCCCCGGGCCAATGCTCCTCTGAGTGTTGGTCCAACTGTCAGCTGTCGGTGGCCACCAGGGGCAACTCTGGGCTGGCCTACCCGTACCTAGGACAATCTGAGTGTGCCCTGAGAAAGAGATATGTGCAGCTCCTATCGGGATTTGTCGGCACATTCAGGCGGTGTTGCTGGACTAGTTTTGACCTGTCAAATCATCTTGTTGTACCGGGATACCGAGTCTGATCGGTGGGTCCTGGGTGGAGGTCTATTCCTTCGTTGACCGTGAGAGCTTGTTATGGGCTAAGTTGGGACCCCCTGCAGGGATTGATCTTTCGAAAGTCGTGCCCGCGGTTATGGGCAGATGGGAATTTGTTAATGTCTGGTTGTAGATAACTTGAACCTTAAATAATTAAAATGAATCAACTGAGTGTGTTGCCGTGATGGCCTCTTCTCGGCGGAGTCCGGGAAGTGGACACGGCGTTGGAGTTATGTTTGCGTAGGCTGCTCTATATAGTTTCCGCTCGTGCTTTGCCTTCTCTTCTCGCTCTCCTTTGCGAATAAGTTAGCCACCATATATGCTAGTCGCTTGCTGCAGCTCCACTTATACATTACCCTTTCCTACCTATTAAGCTTAAATAGTCTTGATCGCGAGGGTGCGAGATTGCTGAGTCCTTTGTGGCTCACAGATTACTATTACCCCAGATGCAGGGACCGATGATACTTCTCCGGATGGCGCGCTCGAGCTGAAGTGGGAGTACGACAAGGACTCTCAGCGATACTATGTTTCTTTTCCGGATGATCAGTAGGGATGCCTATTCGGGGTTAGATTCAGGGCCTAGTCGCTTGTTGGGGGTCTTTTCCATTTTGGCGCCGTAGTCGGGCCATGAGTGATTGTATGATGGATGTTATTTATGTACTTTGATGTGACGTGGCGAGTGTAAGCCAACTATGCTATTATTCCCCTTTATCTCATATATGTACATGGGTTGTGTAATGATTCCCGACTTGCGACATTGCTTTCCATGCGCCTATGTCTCTAAGTCGTGCCTCGACACGAGGGAGACATAGCCGCATCGAGGGCGTTACTGTGACGCCCCCGATTTAATCGTACACTAATCATACACGCAAACGTGTACGATCAAGATCAGGGACTCACGGGAAGATATCACAACACAACTCTACAAATAAAATAAGTCATACAGGCATCATATTACAAGCCAGGGGCCTCGAAGGCTCGAATACAAGAGCTCGATCATAGACGAGTCAGCGGAAGCAACAATATCTGAGTACAGACATAAGTTAAACAAGTTTGCCTTAAGAAGGCTAGCACAAACTGGGATACATATCGAAAGAGGCGCAGGCCTCCTGCCTGGGATCCTCCTAAACTACTCCTGGTCGTCGTCAGCGGGCAGCACGTAGTAGTAGGCACCTCCGGTGTAGTGGGAGTCGTCATCGATGGTGGCGTCTGGCTCCTGGGCTCCAACATCTGGTTGCGACAACCAGGTAGAAGGGATAGAGGGAAAAGAGGGAGAAAGCAACCGTGAGTACTCATCCAAAGTACTCGCAAGCAAGGAGCTACACTACATATGTATGCATTGGTATCAACTGGAATAAGGTTATCATATGTGGACTGAACTGCAGAATGCCGGAATAAGAGTGGGATAGCTAGTCCTGTCGAAGACTACGCTTCTGGCAGCCTCCGTCTTGCAGCATGTAGAAGAGAGTAAACTGAAGTCCTCCAAGTAGCATCGCATAGCATAATCCTAACCGATGATCCTCCCCTCGTCGCCCTGTGAGAGAGCGATCACCGGTTGTATCTGGCACTTGGAAGGGTGTGTTTTATTAAGTATCCGGTTCTAGTTGTCATAAGGTCAAGGTACAACTCCGGGTCGTCCTTTTACCGAGGGACACGGCTATTCGAATAGATAAACTTCCCTGCAGGGGAGCACCACATACCCCAACACGCTCGATCCCATTTGGCCGGACACACTTTCCTGGGTCATGCCCGGCCTCGGAAGATCAACACGTCGCAGCCCTACCTAGGCACAACAGAGAGGTCAGCACGACGGTCTAAATCCTATGGCGCAGGGGTCTGGGCCCATCGCCCTTTGCACACCTGCACGTTGCGTACGCGGCCGGAAGCAGACCTAGCCTAGTGGCTTTCCAGTCCAATCCGGCGCGCGCCACTCAGTTGCTGACGTCACGAAGGCTTCGGCTGATACCACGACGTCGGGATACCCATAACTGCTCCCACGTAGATGGTTAGTGCGTATAGACCAAATGGCCAGACTCAGATCAAATACCCAGATCTCGTTAATCGTGTTAAGTATCCGCGAACACCGACCAGGGCCAGGCCCACCTCTCTCCTAGGTGGTCGGAACCTGCCCTGTCGCTCCGCCACAAAGTAACAGCCGGGGGCCGTCGGGAACCCAGGCCCACCTCTACCGGGATGGAGCCACCTGTCCCTTCAGCCCCCATCTTCGAACAGTACCACATGTAAAGTAACAGTGTAAGTATATAGCCTATGCCCGTGATCACCTCCCGAAGTGATCACGGCCCAGTAGTATAGCATGGCAGACGGACAAGAATGTAAGGCCACTGATGATAAGCTAGCATCCTATACTAAGCATTAGGTTTGTAGGTAAAGGTAACAACAGTAGTAGCAAGGACATGCTATGCATCAGTATAGGATTAACGGGAAACAATAACATGCTACACTACTCTAATGCAAGCAGTATAGAGAAGAGTAGGCGATATCTGGTGATCAAAGGGGGGGCTTGCCTGGTTGCTCTGGCAAGAGAGAGGGGTCGTCAACTCCGTAGTCGATCACAGGGGTACCGGCAGCGGTCTCGGTGTCTAGAGAGAGAAGAGGGGGAAGAAACAATAAATATAATGCAAGCATATGCTTAGTGAAGCATGACATGACAAGTAACGATGCTAGGCGTGCCCTAACGTGGTATGAGGTGGTACCGGTTAAGGGGGAATACATCCGGGAAAGTATTCCCGGTGTTTCGTGATTCCGGACAGAGGAGCCGGAGGGGGAAAGTTGCGGGTTCGATAGGTTAGGGGTGTGTGGCGGACGAACGGACTACGTATCCGGATTCGTCTCGTCGTTCTGAGCAACTTTCATGTTGAAAATATTTTAATCCGAGTTACGGATTAAAAGATATGATTTTCTAAAGATTTTATTAATTTCTGGAATTTAATTAATTATTTAAATTAATTCGCTAAATAGATTAATGACATCAGCATGATGTCATGCTGACATCAGCAGTCAACAGAGTTGACTTGGTCAACCTGACCAGTGGGTCCCACTGGTCAGTGACACATTTTAATTAAACAGATTAATTAAACTAATCAAAATTAATTAAGGGGGTGAGCCCCACTGTCATACTAGTTAATTAACTAATTAACAGAAGTTGATTAGGTTAATTAACATTAGGTTAATTAATCTTAATTAGTTAATTTAATCATAATTAATTAGGTTAATTAATTAGTTAATTAATTAATTAATTAATTAATTATATTATTTATTTTTATTTTTATTTTTATATATTTTTTTTTATTAAACGTTCTGGGGCTGGGCCCCATGTGTCATTGGTCCTAGGGGCCGTTGCGGTTAGCGGGCGCTACGGGCGCCTGTGCGGGCACCCGCCCGCAGGGAGCAGCGGGGCGAGGCCAGAGGCCAGGGCGGGCGCGCGGGCGCCGGCGGCCACAGCGACGTGCGGCCGCAACGGCGCACGGGGCCGGAGCGGCGCACCGGCACGGCGCGGCAGCAGGGCCGCCGGGGAACGGACAGGGGTGAACGGGGCGCAGGCGTGGTGGCTGCGCGAGGCCGTGACGAGCAGGGGCGAGCAGAAGCGGGGGAACCGATCGACGATGTCCGCCGGCGAGCAGCTGGAGCGGGGCTCGGAGGCGGTCGGAGCTCAACCCGCAGCGGGGGCCGTGATGGAGCTTGCGAGGGGCGCGAGCGGGGGAGGCTCGAGGCACGGGCGAGGTAGCGATGCGGCGCGGGCGCGCAGAGGCGGCCGCGGCGTGCGCGGTGGCAGCGTGCGGGCGCGCGCGGGGAGGAGCCGCGGTGCGGGCGGCGGAGAGAGGGGGAGGAGGGGGAAGCTCACGGGGAGTGGCAGGGACTAGGCAGTTGGGCTCGACGGAGGTCGGGGTGGTCCGACGAGGGAGGCGGTCCGGCGAGGCGGAGACGAGGACGACGGCGACGGGATCCAAGGGCGGCGGGGTCGAACGGTGGGCGTCGGCGGCGTGGTTCCGGCGAAGGCGGTCCATCGAGGCGCGGCGGCGGAGAGGCAGGGCAGGGCGCTGGCGTCGGCGAGAGGAGGGCTCCGGGGAGGAGGCGCCATCGTCGGGGTGTAGGGCGGACGGTATCGGGGCGATCCCGATCCAGATCATGGGGGGGGAGTGGGGGCGAAGGGAGTGGGGGGGGGTTACGGGTTAGGGTTTTCGTCGGGGTGGGGATAAGGGAGTGGGGGTGGCCGGCTGGGCCTGGTGGTGGCCCAGTTGGGCCTGGGGTCAGCTGGGCCAAAGCCCCGGGGGGGTTAAGGGAGTGGGGTGCGGGGCGGTTGGGGCGGCCCGCTCGGGCGGTGGAGGCCAGCTGGGCCACTTGGCCCAGCGGGGGGGGGGGGGGTTCCTTTTGTTGTTTTTTTTATTCTTTTCTGTTTTATTTTAGTTGCACTATATATGCAATTTTATAATATATCAACTCAGTCCCTAAATTAGCATTATTAGTTAGGCTAATGTCATAATTAATTTGGCACTAAATAAATTAGTTTTACATTTGTTTATTATTCAAAAGTATTTAATAATTGTTTTAGCCCTTGTTTTTATTTAGTTTAGGCACTTAAACATTTTGAAAAAGGTTGGTTCCAACACCCAAAATAAGTTAGGGAATATTTGCCACATGATGATCATTTTAGTTTTCATGTTTGAGAAGTTTAGAATTTCACTTATTATTTGAATTTGAATTTGAACCGGATTTGGACCAACGGGAGATTAGTAACAGTAACAGTGGTGACATGGCATCATTAGCAAAGGATCACTGTAGTTTAATTACCCGGGCGTCACAATTCTCCTCCACTACAAGAAATCTCGTCCCGAGATTAAGAGGGGAGTAAGGGGGAAAGTTCTTGTTACGATATTCTAACGAATCTTCTCGTTCTTGGTTGCTCTTCTCGAAGAGATCGATCCATAGCATTGATGTCTTCATTCCTATGCATCAATGCATCTTGATGAAGTTGTCGTCCTTTCTTCGGGAACTCCATCGTACTTACGAATAGGTAAGGGGCAGCTTTACAACAATTGAATGTTATAAGGGAAATTCATTTAGGGGGTATCCCAAGAATGATCATAAGAGTATCTCTCGAGTTGAACAATTAAAACACATCGAGAGCAAAGTAAGAAGGTACCATAAGAAGTTTGAAACGGATAGACAATCTTCGTTGCCTGAAACAAGGCAACGGTATAGGTATTGTGTTTAATACCAGAATCGATGATTTCTCGGAAGGTGGCTCATGAATCACAAACGAGGCCAAGTGCGAGGAATTAAATTTGGAAACCGGGGGTGTATAGGAGGGTCAGGTTTCGATCCTGTGTAACTGTGGGTTAGGGGCCCACCATGTGGTTAAAAGTAGGTATAGCGTTGATATCTTGCTCGGTCGTGATAGCAAGAAATGTCAGAGGGTAGCCTATCATTTATGTTGGCAACAATGTCGGTACCAAGGGCGAGGGACAAAGAGAACCATTTTCCTGCTCGTTGAAACGAGGCGGACCAATAGGCAAAGTTCTCATTCATCGGTGGTTACCGGAATGTCAACAACAATTGTAATAGGGTCTTACTGACAGAGTTGTACGCCGAGGTGCTTATAAAAGCAGTGACGTATTACTGCTTAGATCATATAAACCTCAAGAAGGTTAAACAGAACAATGGAAAGGAAAATATGATTATCAGATTTAACAGAAGAATGGAAAGGAAAATGTGTTTAAACACATATTTCAGGGGTATATCCTTCCCAAGGACAAACAGAGCATGATATCCGTGGCAGGATATCATGTAGAAAACCCTTTAAGTAAGGGGAGAGAAATTTCATGACTGTACCCATACAACGGTGTTTGGATAATGGTTAAAGAAAACTTAGCATTGCGCTTTCAATGTTCTTATTGAAAATCGGAGTACCACAACCATGCTTCAAGAAGCATTGACATGGTATTCAAGCAAAGGTCAGATTTTGGAAACACAAAGGATCCATCAGGAATAGCTTGTGAAATAAGTCTTACAATTTCCTCACGGAAGAATGGCTAAACTTGCTAAAAAGGATACTACAACAATAGGTCCTCCGACCAGGTGTGCTAGGCCTGACATAACCTTACCGGGTCATATATAAAGACCAACATTATAACTCTTGGAAATAAGTTCCAACCATCATATCTGACCGAGATTCAGATCTGATTGGTGTCACGATACCTCAGACTTAGGATGCCTGAGAAGAAAAGGTGCGGCACAATTTGACGAGATGACATTGTAAGGTTCTCGGGAAATGAACTATGGGAGCGAGTTCCGAAACAAGAGTTCATCAGTAAACCAAGGAGAGGATGAGTAGGTGGCTGATAGGCTCAGCAACAAATCATCGCGATTTCCATAGGATTGATTTCCACAATTATGTGAACAAGGAAATATCATCTGTCGGATCAAATGTCATAATGATGTATGCTCGAGGGAAACATACACAACTGAACAATGATAGAAGGGTGCAACCAGGAATCTGGACTAGGTAGCACGATCAATGTTTGAATGATGATTCAATAATCAAAAGGCTTAGAATGAAACTGTAGAACAATAACTTCAAGCAATAGGGTTGCTAGAAGTTTAGATTTTGTACAACACAGACCATTAGTCGGTATTCCGGTTAGAAACAATACGGAGACCAAGAAATGAACGCAAAAGGCGAGAGATATTACAATATCAAGAATTCTCAAGAGGTGGTAAAATTACCACGACATTCTTGACATAAAAGGTGGTAACATTCCAAGGTAAAGAAGAACAAATGCTGTATAGCAAGGATCTCAAGGTATAACTCAAAACATGAATAAATTTGTGTTGGAGGGAAGGCAATAAAGTGGCCGATGATAATACAATTCATCGGGGGCAAGGATGGTATTTCTCATCATGAATTCAATTGATATCCAGGAAGACCTCATAAGGTTGATGATCTTCACGGCACATTGGTCGAGAGATTTCAAGATGTAATCAATTAGTGACAACATCAAATCAAAGGAATGATGAAGCGGAAGGTTATTGGAACCATGGGTAGGGCACAAACTTGAAATCAAGCTTGTTGTTCAAGGTGAATTGATATGACGAGGAAGATCGACGTAAGCTTAGCTCGTCATCGAAAGTTGTTCTCCGGGATTAAGGACCAGGTAGCACAGTTAAAATTTAGCACGATAATGATATAGCCGATCAGGCTAGGAATGACATGACCGAGTACAAACTCGAACTTAAAGAAGATTATCAAGAGTTGTTGAACCGTAGGGCAGACTCGGTTCAGCTATCGGTGTCTTTGAGTGTTTAATAACTCAGAGCCCATGAAAACTGTAATCAGTGAGAATGTAGTACTTGATGAAGAACTCATAAGAAGTTATGCAGTTTCAAGATAATCTCGAGATACCAGGGGGGTAATACTCGAAGACGGATCAAAGTAGAGGTTGGACCGAGGTATTGCTCTACAGAAGTCAAGCGCTTAAACTTGCACGCGAAATGGTATTTAAAAGAGAACATGGTCGGAACCATGATTGCAAAAGGCCAGGTCCGAGATATAAGATGAACTTATACCAAGGAATAATTAATTTGAGAGAAGCTTTAATGATAAGATCTACATCGAGTCCATGGGCATGAACACAAAGGCTCAAGGTCGACCCCCAATTCTTCCATGCATAACCTTTCATTTTACTTCTCGCTTTTGATGAAGCTGTAGTATAGAAATTTTATCTAGCAAAATACCAGAAGAGTATGACTCGTGAAAACTTTCGAGTTCACACATGATAAGGAAGGCATAGGTTCAACCCGTTAGGGTATCGTGGAAACACATACCACAAGCTTCAATAGTAAATACAACCAGCTCGAAAACAGAGCATGATTGAGGAAGCAGAGGATACAATTTACCAAAGGCTGTATATATCCATGTAAAGGCTCACAAGGTTACTTGAATATGAAGGACACTGTCGGATAAAATCCAGCAAATGATCTGGTGGCCCTCAAGGGATCTGGTGCGAGCATTGGTACTCAACCAGAGGGAGAAACAATGCAAGGGGGTCAGACTTTAGAAACAACTGACTAATTCAAGGCTCAAATGCAAAGGAATTATCAATTCCAAGACAAGGGATCAGAAGCAATGCTCTGATCAGGGATGGATAAGTGGAATAGCCTTAAGGGTACAATCGACAGCAATTTGATTGGTCTAGATCCAGCTCATGTTTTAAAATAACGTCTAAGCCGGAAAGATAATTTTAAAAGGATCAACTGATGATTGCGTGCATTCGCACTCAAGTTGAATCAATAGGATCAAAAGACGATGCCTAAGGATACTAACGAATATCGCCAGACATATGGAAAGCATCCATAATGCAAGCAGGCAAGTATTGCAGAGCAATAAGCTACTAAGGATTTTTAGAGGATCGAATAGTATTTCGAAGACCATTGTGAAACACATGAACAACTGGGGATGAGTGGATACTCGACAAGTGCGAGGATTTAATTGAAGGGGTATTCATGTGGCAAGGAACTGCTAGGCAGTAGGCACAAAGTATTCTCGGAACAATAGAGAAGACTCCGGGGTATCTTGTAATACAAGACAAATGGGGGATGATCGTATGAATGGCAGGTGTAAGTAGTTATCCATAAGGATTTATCGGTGGTCGGGAATAGCAAAAGTGATGGGCACAAAGTCTCGAGAGGAATAGCAAAGAGTATCTTCGGAATCTTCTAGTGAAGCAGGCCATCATCTGGAATGAAGGGGCTCTCCGGGAGAAAGTATTTACGAGATCCTAGAGTCAGAGTTAGTAAATTCATTTTAACCCGAATAGAAGAGAGATCAGAGTCCCAGAGTAAGGATCGAGGAGTAAAAGATCCTAATACCACCCAGATGGCGACGTGGGCCCGTAAGCCACACAGCCATGTTAGTAAAACAGTTTTCATCGACTAGACTCAACTTCGGCCAAGGAGTGTGGAAGGGGGATTCCTACAGGCAGTCGGCTCTGATACCAACTTGTGACGCCCCCGATTTAATCGTACACTAATCATACACGCAAACGTGTACGATCAAGATCAGGGACTCACGGGAAGATATCACAACACAACTCTACAAATAAAATAAGTCATACAGGCATCATATTACAAGCCAGGGGCCTCGAAGGCTCGAATACAAGAGCTCGATCATAGACGAGTCAGCGGAAGCAACAATATCTGAGTACAGACATAAGTTAAACAAGTTTGCCTTAAGAAGGCTAGCACAAACTGGGATACATATCGAAAGAGGCGCAGGCCTCCTGCCTGGGATCCTCCTAAACTACTCCTGGTCGTCGTCAGCGGGCAGCACGTAGTAGTAGGCACCTCCGGTGTAGTGGGAGTCGTCATCGATGGTGGCGTCTGGCTCCTGGGCTCCAACATCTGGTTGCGACAACCAGGTAGAAGGGATAGAGGGAAAAGAGGGAGAAAGCAACCGTGAGTACTCATCCAAAGTACTCGCAAGCAAGGAGCTACACTACATATGTATGCATTGGTATCAACTGGAATAAGGTTATCATATGTGGACTGAACTGCAGAATGCCGGAATAAGAGTGGGATAGCTAGTCCTGTCGAAGACTACGCTTCTGGCAGCCTCCGTCTTGCAGCATGTAGAAGAGAGTAAACTGAAGTCCTCCAAGTAGCATCGCATAGCATAATCCTAACCGATGATCCTCCCCTCGTCGCCCTGTGAGAGAGCGATCACCGGTTGTATCTGGCACTTGGAAGGGTGTGTTTTATTAAGTATCCGGTTCTAGTTGTCATAAGGTCAAGGTACAACTCCGGGTCGTCCTTTTACCGAGGGACACGGCTATTCGAATAGATAAACTTCCCTGCAGGGGAGCACCACATACCCCAACACGCTCGATCCCATTTGGCCGGACACACTTTCCTGGGTCATGCCCGGCCTCGGAAGATCAACACGTCGCAGCCCTACCTAGGCACAACAGAGAGGTCAGCACGACGGTCTAAATCCTATGGCGCAGGGGTCTGGGCCCATCGCCCTTTGCACACCTGCACGTTGCGTACGCGGCCGGAAGCAGACCTAGCCTAGTGGCTTTCCAGTCCAATCCGGCGCGCGCCACTCAGTTGCTGACGTCACGAAGGCTTCGGCTGATACCACGACGTCGGGATACCCATAACTGCTCCCACGTAGATGGTTAGTGCGTATAGACCAAATGGCCAGACTCAGATCAAATACCCAGATCTCGTTAATCGTGTTAAGTATCCGCGAACACCGACCAGGGCCAGGCCCACCTCTCTCCTAGGTGGTCGGAACCTGCCCTGTCGCTCCGCCACAAAGTAACAGCCGGGGGCCGTCGGGAACCCAGGCCCACCTCTACCGGGATGGAGCCACCTGTCCCTTCAGCCCCCATCTTCGAACAGTACCACATGTAAAGTAACAGTGTAAGTATATAGCCTATGCCCGTGATCACCTCCCGAAGTGATCACGGCCCAGTAGTATAGCATGGCAGACGGACAAGAATGTAAGGCCACTGATGATAAGCTAGCATCCTATACTAAGCATTAGGTTTGTAGGTAAAGGTAACAACAGTAGTAGCAAGGACAGGCTATGCATCATTATAGGATTAACGGGAAACAATAACATGCTACACTACTCTAATGCAAGCAGTATAGAGAAGAGTAGGCGATATCTGGTGATCAAAGGGGGGGGCTTGCCTGGTTGCTCTGGCAAGAGAGAGGGGTCGTCAACTCCGTAGTCGATCACAGGGGTACCGGCAGCGGTCTCGGTGTCTAGAGAGAGAAGAGGGGGAAGAAACAATAAATATAATGCAAGCATATGCTTAGTGAAGCATGACATGACAAGTAACGATGCTAGGCGTGCCCTAACGTGGTATGAGGTGGTACCGGTTAAGGGGGAATACATCCGGGAAAGTATTCCCGGTGTTTCGTGATTCCGGGCAGAGGAGCCGGAGGGGGAAAGTTGCGGGTTCGATAGGTTAGGGGTGTGTGGCGGACGAACGGACTGCGTATCCGGATTCGTCTCGTCGTTCTGAGCAACTTTCATGTTGAAAATATTTTAATCCGAGTTACGGATTAAAAGATATGATTTTCTAAAGATTTTATTAATTTCTGGAATTTAATTAATTATTTAAATTAATTCGCTAAATAGATTAATGACATCAGCATGATGTCATGCTGACATCAGCAGTCAACAGAGTTGACTTGGTCAACCTGACCAGTGGGTCCCACTGGTCAGTGACACATTTTAATTAAACAGATTAATTAAACTAATCAAAATTAATTAAGGGGGTGGGCCCCACTGTCATACTAGTTAATTAACTAATTAACAGAAGTTGATTAGGTTAATTAACATTAGGTTAATTAATCTTAATTAGTTAATTTAATCATAATTAATTAGGTTAATTAATTAGTTAATTAATTAATTAATTAATTAATTATATTATTTATTTTTATTTTTATTTTTATATATTTTTTTTTATTAAACGTTCTGGGGCTGGGCCCCATGTGTCATTGGTCCTAGGGGCCGTTGCGGTTAGCGGGCGCTACGGGCGCCTGTGCGGGCACCCGCCCGCAGGGAGCAGCGGGGCGAGGCCAGAGGCCAGGGCGGGCGCGCGGGCGCCGGCGGCCACAGCGACGTGCGGCCGCAACGGCGCACGGGGCCGGAGCGGCGCACCGGCACGGCGCGGCAGCAGGGCCGCCGGGGAACGGACAGGGGTGAACGGGGCGCAGGCGTGGTGGCTGCGCGAGGCCGTGATGAGCAGGGGCGAGCAGAAGCGGGGGAACCGATCGACGATGTCCGCCGGCGAGCAGCTGGAGCGGGGCTCGGAGGCGGTCGGAGCTCAACCCGCAGCGGGGGCCGTGATGGAGCTTGCGAGGGGCGCGAGCGGGGGAGGCTCGAGGCACGGGCGAGGTAGCGACGCGGCGCGGGCGCGCAGAGGCGGCCGCGGCGTGCGCGGTGGCAGCGTGCGGGCGCGCGCAGGGAGGTGCCGTGGTGCGGGCGGCGGAGAGAGGGGGGGGAGGGGGAAGCTCACGGGGAGTGGCAGGGACTAGGCAGTTGGGCTCGACGGAGGTCGGGGTGGTCCGACGAGGGAGGCGGTCCGGCGAGGCGGAGACGAGGACGACGGCGACGGGATCCAAGGGCGGCGGGGTCGAACGGTGGGCGTCGGCGTCGTGGTTCCGGCGAAGGCGGTCCATCGAGGCGCGGCGGCGGAGAGGCAGGGCAGGGCGCTGGCGTCGGCGAGAGGAGGGCTCCGGGGAGGAGGCGCCGTCGTCGGGGTGTAGGGCGGACGGGATCGGGGCGATCCCGATCCAGATCATGGGGGGGGAGTGGGGGCGAAGGGAGTGGGGGGGGGGGGGGGGTTACGGGTTAGGGTTTTCGTCGGGGTGGGGATAAGGGAGTGGGGGTGGCCGGCTGGGCCTGGTGGTGGCCCAGTTGGGCCTGGGGTCAGCTGGGCCAAAGCCCCGGGGGGGTTAAGGGAGTGGGGTGCGGGGCGGTTGGGGCGGCCCGCTCGGGCGGTGGAGGCCAGCTGGGCCACTTGGCCCAGCGGGGGGGGGGGGGTTCCTTTTGTTGTTGTTTTTTATTCTTTTCTGTTTTATTTTAGTTGCACTATATATGCAATTTTATAATATATCAACTCAGTCCCTAAATTAGCATTATTAGTTAGGCTAATGTCATAATTAATTTGGCACTAAATAAATTAGTTTTACATTTGTTTATTATTCAAAAGTATTTAATAATTGTTTTAGCCCTTGTTTTTATTTAGTTTAGGCACTTAAACATTTTGAAAAAGGTTGGTTCCAACACCCAAAATAAGTTAGGGAATATTTGCCACATGATGATCATTTTAGTTTTCATGTTTGAGAAGTTTAGAATTTCACTTATTATTTGAATTTGAATTTGAACCGGATTTGGACCAACGGGAGATTAGTAACAGTAACAGTGGTGACATGGCATCATTAGCAAAGGATCACTGTAGTTTAATTACCCGGGCGTCACAGTTACAAAGGCAACCCAATTTTATTTTTGTTCCTGTTTAGTAATAAATAATTCATCTAGCCTCTGTGTAGATGTGGTTTTGTGTGTTTAATTAGTGTTTGTGCCAAGTAGAACCTTTGGGAAGACTTGGGTGAAGTCTTTATGATCATGCTGTAAAAAACAGAAACTTTAGCGCTCACGAGAATTGCTACCATTTTTTATTGGAGAGTGCTATTTAGTTAATTAGTTTTGAAGATGATTAATAGATAAATTTCTCAGGTCGATCAATTTATTTGAGAATTTTATGAGTTCCATAAGTATACGTTTGATGCAGATTACTACAGACTGTTCTGTTTTTGACAGATTCTGTTTTTCGTGTGTTGTTTGCTTATTTTATTGAATCTATGGCTAGTAAAATAGTTTATAAACCATGGAGAAGTTGGAATACAGTAGGTTTAACACCAATTTAAATAAATAATGAGTTCATTACAGTACCTTGAAGTGGTGATTTATTTTCTTATACTAACGGAGCTTACGAGTTTTCTATTAAGTTCTGTGTTGTGAAGTTTTCAAGTTTTGGGTAAGGATTCGATGGACTATAGAATAAGGAGTGGCAAGATCCTAAGTTTGGGGATGCCCAAGGCACCCCAAGGTAATATTCAAGGACAACCAAGAGCCTAAGCTTGGGGATGCCCCGGAAGGCATCCCCTCTTTTGTATTCGTTCATCGATAACTTTACTTGGAGCTATATTTTTATTCACCACATGATATGTGTTTTGCTTGGAGCGTCAATTTATTTTGTTAGGATTTTCTTGTTGTTATTTAGAACAATTTTTTGCATATTTTATTTCAATAAAAGTGGCATTGATAGCCTTTACTATGCCTATGTTTTTTTTGACTGTACACAGTAGGGAAAAACCCCACTGCAATTTTTATATTATAAAAAAAAGAGTTCAAACATACAAGGCTTGAGATAAGCCCCAAAGAAGGAGAACTAGCCTAAAAACAGCCAACAACTAGAAAAAAACTAAAAAAAACTACAAAAAATTACAGGACAAGGGTGTCCAACCAGGAAGAGAAAGAAGCTGAAAACTTCTCCTTAATTCTGAATTTGAGCAGGTGCGGTTCTGAGAGGAAGATAAATTTCCATCTGTCAATGCTGGTTGGAATGTTATTGAAAATCTTATCATTCCTGACTATCCAAATGGCCCAAGCTGCAATGATAATGATCTCCATGGAAAAAGGTTGATCTATGTTGCTCCTTAAGTCTGGAATGGCTTCCACGATGGAGAGGTTCCTTTGTCTGTTAGGGTAGAGAATATCCCAGCAAGCAGAAGCAAAAGGGCAGGTCCAAAAGAGGTGTTGAAGTGTTTCTTCCTGCTGGCAGTTGAGAGTAGCACAATTATAGTTGTCAAGATGAAAAGTTTTCCTTCGTAGCAGATTCCTGGTATTGAGTCTATCATGAAGAAGTCTCCAAAAGAAGACCTTGTGTTTTGGCTGGGCAGAACATTTCCAAATCCAGTTGAACTGTGCTGGTACAATTTTTACACCTATCAAAATTTTGTATGCTTTAGCCACTTAAAAATATTATTGCCCCACATATAACTCCAAGTATCCAAGTGCTCATTGGATGCAGAACTTCTGAGGGTATCACAAATCTCTTCCATCAGCTCAAATTCCAGAAAAGCCTCCTGAGTCAGTGGTAGGTGAAATAAATCTTCCAAATATTCAAACATAAGAACAGTTTGCACTGAAAGATTCTGATCTCTGACAAAGGAGTAAAGATGAGGGAATAATTGGTTCAGGCAAGTAGTGTGCCAGAGGTCAGACCAAAACAGAGCAGATTTCCCATCACCTATTGTGCATCTTGCCATGGATTTGTAATTATCAATGAGCCTCAGGTTACATTTCCACCAGAAAGACCCTTCCCATTTTTGTCCTGGTAAGATGCCATTGTCATAATAAGCCTCCCAAATGAGATTGACCCATGGGATGTTTTCTCTATTGTAGAATTTGTGGAGGTTTTTGAGCAGAAGGGCTTGGTTTTGAACAAATATATTCATAACTCCAAGGCCACCCTGAATTTTGGGCCTACAAACAGTGGACCAAGCTACCAAAGCTGGTCTGTGATCCTCCAAATCTGGTCCCCTCCAAAGACAATGTCTCAAGTATTTGTTAACCTGGTTTTTGATAGTTATAGGAACATCCAGACAGCCCATGAAGTATATAAGAAGTGAATTTAGCACTGACTTGACCAACAGTAATCTTCCAGCAAGAGTCATAAAAGAAGATAGTCCCACTAGTTTTTTTGCAATTCAGCTCACTAAAGGCAAACACTATTCCACTGTTTGTTTTTGAAGCCCTAGAGGCATGCCCAGGTAAGTGAAGGGGAATGATCCTTTCAAACAGTTCAATGTACCAGTCAAAATTTCCATTTTTTCATCACTCACATTGATTGGTATCAGGTTTGATTTGCTATAGTTGACCTTTAATCCAGTAGCATCTGCAAATGTGTGAAGTAGGGCTTTAAGGCAATGGAGTTGTGGGGCATCATCTTGCATGAGAATCAGGGTATCATCTGCATACTGAACTATGGGAAAATCTGGACATGATTGTACTTGCAAAGGTGGGGTGAGAAGACCCAAGTTCATTGCTCTGTTCATGATTGACTGAAGGTGGTCTGCAGCCAACACAAAAAGAAGGGGAGAGAGAGGATCCCCTTGTCTTACACCTCTCAGGCAATAAAACTTTTTCCCAGGAATGCCATTGAGAATCACTTGTGATGAAGCAGAAGTAAATAGCATTTTAATCCATCCAATCCATCTTTCTCCAAAACCCTTTGCTCTGAGGATATCAATGATTGTAGAATGTAAAATGAGATCAAATGCCTTTTCAAAATCAAGTTTCAGCACAAAAATTTCCTCCTTTGACTTGTGGCATTGATGAAGGTACTCATAAGCCCAACCAAGACAGTCATGAATAGCTCTTTCTTTAAGGAAGCCATACTGATTTGTATGAACCATTTTGAGGATTACTTTCTATAACCTGTTTGCAAGCAATTTGGTGATGAGTTTGAGGCAGCAATTGAGTAAGGATATAGGTCTGAAATCATTAGCAGTACTGGGAGAAGGCCCCTTGGGAACTAGAGTTATGAAAGAAGTGTGGATGCTCTCTAGAGAAATTTGCCCAGCATAGAACTCATGTATCAATCTAGTGACATCAGGTTTTATAATATCCCAGCAGCTCTTAAAAAACTCATTGTTAAATCCATCAGGTCCAGGAGACTTGTCTGGGGGCAATTGCTTGACAACTTCATTGATTTCTTCCTTAGTGAAAGGAATTTCCAGCTGTTCAAAATCTGAAGGACTAGCTTGATGTTGCAGCAGAGAAGGCAAATGGAAGTGCATGGTGGTTTGCTGTGACCTTCCTAATCTGTTCTTGAAGCCATTCCACAGCAAGGCAGCTTTCCCTGCATGGTCTGTTATTTCCACTTGGTCCTCATTTTTTAGCATAGCAATGTGATTATGCCTGTGATTTATAGAGGCCTTTGTATGAAAAAAAATTGTACTATGCCTATGTTACAAGTATACATGTTGCTCTTGGAAAACAGAAAATTTACCGCTGTTGCAATAATTCCCTAGAAAAGTCAGAATGTGATAAAATGTTGAAACCTTTTGCATATTAAGCTCTGATCAATTTACTACAGTGTGAATTTTCTTTCATAATTTTTAGAGCTGGGGAAGTGATACAACCGGTTGTAAGTGTACCGATTACAATGACGACACACAAGCTAATGGTCGGGATCAAGTTGTTGCTGCACCATTAGAAATCACAGTGGGTGATGTACATGTTTCAACCTGTCTACGGCAGAAATACGAAGACGTCGATGAGCTAGTCGTTGTTATGTCCAGGCATGCAACATCGTGCAATGATCAGAACAAGTTGAGACAAACAACGATTACAGTGGTCAATCAGGAAAGTACATAGGAATCCTTTGCAGTAGGGAAAAATTGGCTTTACGCAAAACAGTAACCATAGAGCTTTCCACCAGCCAAATATGCATATAGTATAGCTGTTGCATTTCATTACTCTCTATGTGTTACCTTGCCAGCATATTCCATGTGCTGACCCGTTCTCGGGCTGCAACGTTAATGTTGCAGACTTTTCAGATGATGATTAAGGAGTTTTAGGTCGTGGTTCTATACTCAGTGATGCTGTTGGAGTTGATGGACTCACTTATCTTCCAAGCCTTCCGCTGTTATCGCTATTAGATGGCTTTAAGCCATATTTATTTTAATAAGTTCTCTTTTGAGACACTCGATGTAATAAGTGTGTGATTGCTACTCTACTTTAAATCCTCCGAGTACTGTGTGGTGTCAGCATTACTGATCCAGGGATGACACCGGAGCACAGAGATCAGACTGTTTGAGGTCTGGTCGCTACACTAAAATAGAAAATGTAGAGTATTGTGCTTTGAGCTTGAGCCAATCCTTTGTCCTCAGCATTTTGAAGGGTCCACTTTCTAATTCATGCCATGCCAAACATTGAGCTTTCCTGAAATATTTATCTTGGAATAGCATTAGCTGAATGAGCTATATGTTGTTAGGAATTACCAAAACCACCCAAGGATAGTTGCACTTTCATATACTTGAGGTTGTGGCCCACGTTGTACTTCATATATACATGCGTTATGCATCGATCATTACATCGTGTAGCATTGCCAAAACTCTCGTTTCCAACAGGGAGGATAGGTGGATGGGCCGCTACCGAATCTGTAAGTTGGCATCCTTGATATACAAGAAAATACCGAAGCACGGCAGGGACACAAGATCGGTTGCGGACGTCTTGACAAATGGTGCATGGGTAGAGGACATTGGCCCAGACCTCACTGCAACCGCGATACAACAGTTCCTGCACCTTTGGCCGAGAGTGGCGGAGGTACAGCTTACCACCGACGTCCAGGAAAGAATTGGGTGGGCTTGGGAGAAGGACGGATGCTTCTCAGTTCAGTCGGCATGCATTGCCAACTTCGTCGGCCTTGAAGTTTGGCCGACGACCGCGTTTACGTGGAAATCGAAAGCACTGCTGTGGTGCCGTTTTTTCACATGGCTTGCGTTCAAGAACCGGTGTTGGACTTCTGACATACTGGCTCGGCGCGGCTTGCCGCACCAAACGGCTTGTCCTTTCTGCGATCAACACGATGAGAGCCTTAATCATCTACTTCTAGGTTGTGTTTTCTCTAAGGAATTGTGGCACCAATTTAGCTTGGCAAGTGGGAGGCCGGAGTTTGAACCACTGGATGGCGAGATGCTCGGATATTGGTGCGCAAGGCAAGAGCGGAGGGGCGACCAACTTAGAAACAACCGTGCTACGGTTCTTCTGGGCATGTGGAAGATCTGAACGCACCGAAATGACATCATTTTCAATTGAGCAACGTCGTCTCTGGGCAATCTCATGTGGAGGATCGATAGTGGAAGAGGGGCTTGGAGGCAAGCGGGACTACTAAAAGGGGACCTCGATGGGTTCTTAGCGGAATTAGCATTATGGGTAGTGCATGAGTAATTAAATTAGATCGGGAACGTGAGCGTGAACGGATTAGTCCGTGTAAGTAACTATGTAAACTTGTGGAGTTTCTGGGATGCCTATCCCCTTGTTCCTTTAATGAATGATACACATATTTATGCTTATTCGAGAAAAAAAAGGAGTTGAGACAATGTATTGAGAAACTGAATATGCATAAGGCTAGTCATAATGAAAGTAACTTAGGTAGTAACATAGCGCACTTTAATTTTTTTTTGCTTATGTGACATGTAGTTAATGAGGAGAAAAATGTTTAGAGTAACATAACATGTTACTGTAATAGAACGCTTTTCGAGAAATGATAAATTTACAAGCTAATAAATAAAGTCATCTATGACACTAATAATATGATACTTTGCACTAGAGAGGTAGTAACTTAGATTAGTGTCATGCACATAACACTAGTCTAAGTTACTCCCCACTATGACCAGCCTAATGTGCCTTGTACTATGTTTGCTCGAATTTTTGTCGTGATTTGGGGGCTTCAACCTGCCAGCCCGTCCCGAGCATTTTAGTTGGGCATTGCACTTTTGTCGGAATTGAATATTCATAATGTTGAGTATATACTAGTACAGTCAACACACACAACAGTCAACACAGGTGCACCAGCTTCTTGTTCTCCGTCCGACGGTTGGAATCAAAGCTTCGATCAGAAGAAGGCCCTGAGCGCGACCTGCGCAATGCGCGCGGCAGCCATGGCCGCCATCGGGAACCGGCGGAGGTGGAAGGACAGCAGCGCGAGCGCCAGGGCGGCCGCCCAGAGCGCCATGCCAGCGGCGAGGTGGCTGTCGGCCAGGCGAGGGACGGCGGCGCGGAGGAGATAGGAGGCGCCGAGCAGCACGTATACGGCGGCGTGGAAGTGGAGCCGCCGCTCCAGCTGCTGAGCAGCATTGTTGTCGAGGAACGGCGCCGGACGAGCAGCTGCCATACTGCTAGCTCTTAGACTTGGTGTCAGTTTATACTAGCAAGTATACTGTTTGTTCGAGTGTCAGCGCCCCTATTAATTTGGATGAACTCGTAGTAGTATATTTGTGGATTAAGTGTCTCTCTATATATAGTAATTTAGAGAGAGGAAGGGCGGAAGACCCCAGCAATCGAAAAGCTGATTGGTCATACTAATATTAAGTGGATGACGGCTATTATGTGTGCTGCTCAATGGTCGTGGCTCGTGAACAACGGCGTCGTCTCTGGTCGAGGGAACCGTACGCGCTCACTAGGTGGCGCGTGACGGGAAAAGTGCTGAGAGGTCATCGGGCCGGGGCAGTCGCTGGCGCTCATCTGTTGAGGATGCTGACGGAAACGAGGGCAGCGGAGATGTATCGAACCAACAACGGCGGGCCGGGGAGCCGAATTCAGGTGGTGGGGGCAACTAGAGCGACAGTGCCGGCACATATGTGTTGGCGCGCGTCATCCGGAAGATGAGAGAGAGGAGCGAGTGCACGCACGTCGGGCTGGCATGCATGCAGCACGTGCGCGCAGGCCGCAAATGAAGCGCTGACAAACAGATCATTGCTGATCGGCAACCCTACCAGTTCCCTAAAAAAAAGGCAACCCTTACAGAAAGGGCTGCGCGGCGCCGTTCAGCGGGCCTAAACTTTATTTTTAAAACAAGGCAAACAACTGAAAATCCGTTGGTGCTCCCGAGAATATTTCAAAGTGTGAAAAAATTCTAAACAAAAATTTAGCGCATACATCTCGACATTATATGTGTGTACGTTAAGTTTTGGAGAAAACTGATAGTTTTTGTGGCTTGCGTAAAAAAGACAAAATGGTGTCTTGCGAAGAGCATTTTTTAACACCGGATTTTGTCTTTTTCATACGCGTCACATACGTTGTTAGTTTTTCGCGAAACGACTTTGTGAGTATGTACAATATCGAGATGTACATGTCAAGTTTTTGTTTGATTTTTTTTGATATTTCAAAATATGTTTAGAACACATTTAGAAAACCAGGAGCGCGCTCCCATATGCCAAAACGCCACCGACTTGCTATTTTCATTAATTAAAAAGAAGGTTTAAACAAAAGCTGCAAAGCGGCAAAAATAAAAGACGACTCTCGCCGCATAAGTGCACTCAGGTGTTTGGCTCCCGCCAACGCTCTAAGATAAGCCTTCTCTTTGATCTTAGCAACAATAATGGTCGTCGATGAAGCCGTGTTGCGAAAGACTCTTACGCTCCGTTTCTTCCACATTTCTCACATGACAAACATCAAACTAGAGACAATGACTTTCTTGATATGCCCCCCGGTGTTGATCGTCTTAAGCCACCAATCTTGAACCGTGTCTTCATGGCGCCAAGTCAGTGGCGAGTGGTCATGAACGGCGAGCTAGGCGACCACCTCGTTCCAAACGCGAGCAGTGAATCTACACTGGAAGAGAAGATGGGCGGCGGACACTTGGATTTGTTTGCATAGGGGACAAAGCCCGCAGTTTGGCCATCCTCGATGTTGTAACCGATTCACCATCCACATACGGTTTTGGATGATAAGAGCATCTCCAGTCGCGTCCCCAATAGACCCTTTCCAGGCATTTTTGCCGTGCCGGCGTAAAAAATCGGCCCAGTCGCGCCCCCAATAGCCCGTTTTTCGCCGGCTTGGGCCGAAACTGATGCCGGCGGACCCAGGCCGAACACGGCATGCCGAGGGGGGCGCCCGGGGCGCTGGGGCGAACGGTTTTGCCGTGAAAGAGCCGCGGGCCAGCCGCGTCAGTGAGATGACGCCTCGTCTTCCTCCTGAGTGCCTCGGTTTCCCGCGGGGAATCAATGGCAAGGCTGCCGCCGCTCAGCCTTCCATTGATTCCTCACGGGCCGGCGCGTCACGGGTGGCGCGGCTGTTGGGGAACGTAGCAGAATTTAAAATTTTCTACCTATCACCAAGATCAATCTATGGAGTCATCTAGCAACGAGGGAGAGGGGAGTGCATCTGCATACCCTTGTAGATCGGGAGCGAAAGCGTTCAAGAGAACGGGGTTGATGGAGTCGTACTCGTCGTGATCCAAATCACCGATGACCTAGCGCCGAACGGACGGCACTTCCGCGTTCAACACACGTACGGTTGGGAAGACGTCTCCTCCAACTTGATCCAACAAGGGGGGGAGGAGAGGTTGATGGAGATCCAGTAGCACGACGGCGTGGTGGTGGAAGCAATGGCGATCTCGGCAGGGCTTCGCCAAGCATAGCGAGAGGGAGAGGTGTCACGGGAGGGAGAGGGAGGCGCCAGGGGCTAGGGTGCGGCTGCCCTCCCCCCCCCCCCCCCACTATATATAGGACCCCTAGGGGGGCGCCGGCCCTAGGAGATGGGATCTCCAAGGGGGGCGGCGGCCAAGGGGGGTGGCTTGCCCCCCAAGCCAAGTGGGGCGCCCCCACCCCTAGGGTTTCCAACCCTAGGCGCAGGGGGGGGCCCAAAGGGGGGCGCACCAGCCCACTAGGGGCTGGTTCCCCTCCCACTTCAGCCCATGGGGCCCTCCGGGATAGGTGGCCCCACCCGGTGGACCCCCGGGACCCTTCCGGTGGTCCCGGTACAATATCGATTACCCCCGAAACTTTCCCGATATCTGAAACTTGACTTCCTATATATAAAATCTTCACCTCCGGATCATTCCGGAACTCCTCGTGACGTCCGGGATCTCATCCGGGACTCCAAATAACTTTCGGGTTACTGTATACTAATATCTCAATAACCCTAGCGTTACCGAACCTTAAGTGTGTAGACCCTACGGGTTCGGGAGACACGCAGACATGATCGAGACGACTCTTCGGTCAATAACCAACAGCGGGATCTGGATACCCATGTTGGCTCCCACATGTTCCTCGATGATCTCATCGGATGAACCACAATGTCGAGGATTCAATCAATCCCGTATACAATTCCCTTTGTCAATCGGTACGTTACTTTCCCGAGACTCGATCGTCGGTATCCCAATACCTCATTCAATCTCGTTACCGGTAAGTCACTTTACTCTTACCGTAATGCATGATCCCGTGACCAACCACTTGGTCACATTGAGCTCATTATGATGATGCATTACCGAGTGGGCCCAGAGATACCTCTCCGTCATACGGAGTGATAAATCCCAGTCTTGATTCGTGCCAACCCAACAGACGCTTTCGGAGATACCCGTAGTGCACCTTGATAGTCACCCAGTTATGTTGTGACGTTTGGCATACCCAAAGTGTTGGAAATATGCCCTAGAGGCAATAATAAAAGCATTATGATTATATTTCCTTGTTCATGATAATTGTCTTTATTCATGCTATACTTGTGTTATCCAGAAATCGTAATACATGTGTGAATAATAGACACCAACATGTCCCTAGTAAGCCTCTAGTTGACTAGCTCGTTGATCAACAGATAGTCATGGTTTCCTTACTATGGACATTGGATGTCATTGATAACGAGATCACATCATTAGGAGAATGATGTGATGGACAAGACCCAATCCTAAACATAGCATAAGATCGTATAGTTCGTTTGCTAGAGTTTTTCCAATGTCAAGTATCCTTTCCTTAGACCATGAGATCGTGTAACTCCCGGATACCGTAGGAGTGCTTTGGGTATACCAAACATCACAACATAACTGGGTGACTATAAAGGTATACTACGGGTATCTCCGAAAGTGTCTGTTGGGTTGACACGGATCAAGACTGGGATTTGTCACTCCGTATGACGGAGAGGTATCACTGGGCCCACTCGGTAATGCATCATCTTTATGAGCTCAAAGTGACCAAGTGTCTGGTCACGGGATCATGCATTACGGTACGAGTAAAGTGACTTGCCGGTAACGAGATTGAACAAGGTATTGGGATACCGACGATTGAATCTCGGGCAAGTAACATACCGATTGACAAAGGGAATTGTATACGGGGTTGCTTGAATCCTCGTCATCGTGGTTCATCCGATGAGATCATCGAGGAGCATGTGGGAGCCAACATGGGTATCCAGATCCCTCTGTTGGTTATTGACCGGAGAGCAATCTCGGTCATGTCTACATGTCTCCCGAACCCGTAGGGTCTACACACTTAATGTTCGGTGACGCTAGGGTTGTAAAGATATGTATATGCAGTAATCCGAAAGTTGTTCGGAGTCCCGGATGAGATCCCATACGTCACGAGGAGTTCCGGAATGGTCCGGAGGTAAAGAATTATATATAGGAAGTGCAGTTTCGGCCATCGGGAAAGTTTCGGGGGTCACCGGTATTGTACCGGGACCACCGGATGGGTCCCGGGGGTCCACCGGGTGGGGCCACCCATCCCGGAGGGCCCCATGGGCTGAAGTGGGAAGGGGAGCCAGCCCTTAGTGGGCTGGTGCGCCCCCCTAGGCCCACCCCCGCACCTAGGGTTGGAACCGTAGGATGGGGGGGCGCCCCACTTGCCTTGGGGGGCACTCCACCCCCCTTGGCCACCGCCCCCTTGGAGATTGGATCTCCCAAGGGTCGGCGCCCCCCAGGGGGCCTATATAAAGGGGGGGAGGGAGGGGGCAGCCGCACCCTTGCATCTTGGCGCCCCCTCTCCCTGCTACACCTCTCCCTCTCGCGCAGACGCTCGGCGAAGCCCTGCTGCACGTGACAACTGCATCCACCACCACGCTGTCGTGTTGCTGGATCTTCATCAACCTCTCCTTCCCCCTTGCTGGATCAAGAAGGAGGAGACGTCATCCGCTCCGTACGTGTGTTGAACGCGGAGGTGCCGTCCGTTCGGCGCTTGGTCATCGGTGATTTGGATCACGGCGAGTACGACTCCATCATCCACGTTCTAGTGAACGCTTCCGCTCGCGATCTACAAAGGTATGTAGATGCATCCGATCACTCATTGCTAGATGAACTCATAGATGGATCTTGGTGAAACCGTAGGAAAAATTTTGTTTTCTGCAACGTTCCCCAACAGTGGCATCATGAGCTAGGTCTATGGGTAGTTCTCTTTGCACGAGTAGAACACAATTTGTTGTGGGCGTAGAAGTTGTCAACTTTCTTGCCGCTACTAGTCTTATCTTGCTTCAGCGGTATTGTGGGATGAAGCGGCCCGGACCAACCTTACACGTACGCTTACGTGAGACCGGTTCCACCGACTAACATGCACAAGTTGCATAAGGTGGCTGGCGGGTGTCTGTCTCTCCCACTTTATTGGAGCGGATTCGATGAAATGGGTCCTTATGAAGGGTAAATAGAAGTTGACAAATCACGTTGTGGCTTTCACGTAGGTAAGAGAACGTTCTTGTTAGAACCCTATTGTAGCCACGTAAAACTTGCAACAACAATTAGAGGACGTCTAACTTGTTTTTGCAGCAAGTGTTCTGTGATGTGATATGGCCAAAGTTGTGATGAATGATGAATGATATATATGTGATGTATGAGATGTTCATGCTATTGTAATAGGAATCACGACTTGCATGTCGATGTGTATGACAACCGGCAGGAGCCATAGGAGTTGTCTTTATTTTTGTATGACCTGTGTGTCATTGAGAAACGCCATGTAAATTACTTTACTTTATTTCTAAATGCGTTAGCCATAGTAGTAGAAGTAATAGTTGGCGATCAACTTCATGGAGACACGATGATGGAGATCATGATGATGGAGATCATGGTGTCATGCCAGTGACAAGATGATCATGGAGCCCCAAGATGGAGATCAAAGGAGCTATGTGATATTGGCCATATCATGTCACTATTATTATTTGATTGCATGTGATGTTTATCATGTTTTGTACATCTTGTTTGCTTAGAACGACGGTAGTAAATAAGATGATCCCTCATAATAATTTCAAGAAAGTGTTCCCCCTAACTATGCACCGTTGCGACAGTTTGTTGTTTCGAAGCACCACATGATGATCGGGTGTGATAGATTCCAACGTTCACATACAACGGGTGTAAGACAGATTTACACATCCAAACACTTAGGTTGACTTGACGAGCCTAGCATGTACAGACATGGCCTCGGAACACAGAAGACCGAAAGGTCGAGCATGAGTCGTATAGAAGATACGATCAACATGAAGATGTTCACCGACATTGACTAGTTCGTCTCACGTGATGATCGGACACGGCCTAGTTAACTCGGATCATGTTATACTTAGATGACTGGAGGGATGTCTATCTGAGTGGGAGTTCATTGAATATTTTGATTAGATGAACTTAATTATCATGAACTTAGTCTAAAATCTTTACAATATGTCTTGTAGATCAAATGGCCAACATTGTCCTCAACTTCAACGCGTTCCTAGAGAAAACCAAGCTGAAAGACGATGGAAGCAACTATACGGACTAGGTCCGGAACCTGAGGATCATCCTCATAGCTGCCAAGAAAGATTATGTCCTACAAGCACCGCTAGGTGATGCACCCGTCCCACAGAACCAAGACGTTATGAACGCTTGGCAGACACGTGCTAATGATTACTCCCTCATTCAGTGCGGCATGCTTTATAGCTTAGAACCGGGGCTCCAAAAGCGTTTTGAGCAACACAGAGCATATGAGATGTTTGAAGAGCTGAAAATGGTTTTCCAAGCTCATGCCCGGGTCGAGAGATATGAAGTCTTCGACAAGTTTTTCAGCTATAAGATGGAGGAAAATAGTTCTGTCAGTGAGCACATACTCACAATGTCTGGGTTACATAACCGCTTGACTCAGCTGGGAGTTAATCTCCCGGATGACGCAGTCATTGACAGAATCCTTCAGTCGCTTCCACCAAGCTACAAGAGCTTTGTGATGAACTTCAATGTGCAGGGGATGGAAAAGACCATTCCCGAATTATTTGCAATGCTGAAATCAGCAGAGGTAGAAGTCAAAAAGGAACATCAAGTGTTGATGGTGAATAAAACCACTAAGTTCAAGAAAGGCAAGGGTAAGAAAACTTCAAGAAGGACGGCAAGGTAGTTGCCGCGCCCGGTAAGCTAGCTAACGGGAAGAAGCCAAAGAATGGAACCAAGCCCGAGACTGAGTACTTTTATTGCAAGGGAAGTGGTCACTAGAAGCGGAACTGCCCCAAATACTTAGCGGACAAGAAGGCCGGCAAAACAAAAGGTATATGTGATATACATGTAATTGATGTGTACCTTACCAGTACTCATAGTAGCTCCTGGGTATTTGATACCGGTGCAGTTGCTCACATTTGTAACTCAAAGCAGGAGCTGCGGAATAAGCGGAGACTGGCGAAGGACGAGGTGACGATGCACGTCGGGAATGGTTCCAAGGTCGATGTGATCGCCGTCGGCACGCTACCTCTACATTTACCTACGGGATTAGTTTTAAACCTCAATAATTATTATTTAATGCCAGCTTTGAGCATGAACATTGTATCGGGATCTCGTTTAATTCGAGATGGCTACTCATTTAAATCTGAGAATAGTGGTTGTTCTATTTATATGAGAGATATGTTTTATGGTCATGCTCCGATGGTGAATGGTTTATTCTTAATGAATCTCGAGCGTACTACTACACATGTTCATAGTGTGAATACCAAAAGATGTAAGGTTGATAATGATAGTCTCACATACTTGTGGCACTGCCGCCTTGGTCATATAGGTGTCAAACGCATGAAGAAGCTCCATGCAGATGGACTTTTAGAGTCTCTTGATTGTGAATCATTTGACACTGCGAACCATGCCTCATGGGTAAAATGACCAAGACTCCGTTCTCAGGAACAATGGAGCGAGCAACCAACTTATTGGAAATCATACATACTGATGTGTGCGGTCCAATGAGCGTTGAGGCTCGCGGTGGCTATCATTATGTTCTCACCCTCACTGATGACTTGAGTAGATATGGGTATGTCTACTTAATGAAACACAAGTCTGAAACCTTTGAAAAGTTCAAGGAATTTCAGAGTGAGGTTGAAAATCAACGTGACAGAAAAATCAAGTTTTTGCGATCAGATCGTGGAGGAGAATACTTGAGTCACGAATTTGGCACACACTTAAGAAAATGTGAAATAGTTTCACAACTCACGCCGCCAGGAACACCTTAGTGTAATGGTGTGTTCGAACGTCATAATCGCACTCTATTAGATATGGTGGATCTATGATGTCTCTTACCGATTTACCGCTATCTTTTTGGGGCTATGCTGTAGAGACTGCCGCATTCACTTTAAATAGGGCTCTGTCGAAATCCATTGAGACGACACCGTATGAATTATTGTTTGGGAAGAAACCTAAGCTGTCGTTTCTAAAAGTTTGGGGATGCGATGCTTATGTCAAGAAACTTCAACCTGAAAAGCTCGAACCCAAGTCGGAAAAATGCGTCTTCATAGGATACCCTAAAGAAACTATTGGGTATACCTTCTACCTCAGATCCGAAGGCAAGATCTTTGTTGCCAAGAATGGATCCTTTCGAGAGAAAGAGTTTCTCGAAAGAAGTAAGTGGGAGGAAAGTAGAACTAGATGAAGTGTTGCCTCTTGAACCTGAGAGTGGCGCAGCTCAAGAAAATGTTCCTGAGGTGCCTGCACCGACTAAAGAGGAAGTTAATGATGATGATCATGAAACTTCAGATCAAGTTGCTACTGAACTTCGTAGGTCCACGAGGTCACATTCCGCACCAGAGTGGTACGGCAGCCCTGTCTTGGAAATCATGTTGTTAGACAACGGTGAACCTTCGAACTATGAAGAAGCGATGGCGGGCCCGGATTCCGACAAATGGCTGGAAACCATGAAATCCGAGATAGGATCCATGTATGAAAACGAAGTATGGACTTTGACTGACTTGCCCGTTGAACGGCGAGCCATAGAAAATAAATGGATCTTTAAGAAGAAGACAGACGCGGGTGGTAATGTGACCATCTATAAAGCTCGGCTTGTCGCTAAGGGTTATCGACAAGTTCAAGGGGTTGACTACAGTGAGACTTACTCACCCGTAGCGAAGCTGAAGTCCTTCCGAATCATGTTAGCAATTGCCGCATTCTATGATTATGAGATATGGCAAATGGACGTCAAAACGGCATTCCTTAATGGCTTCCTTAAGGAAGAATTGTATATGATGCAGCCGGAAGGATTTGTCGATCCTAAGAATGCTGACAAGGTGTGCAAGCTCCAACGCTCGATTTATGGGCTGGTGCAAGCATCTCGGAGTTGGAACATTCGCTTTGATGAGATGATCAAAGCGTTTGGGTTTACGCAGACTTATGGAGAAGCCTGCGTTTACAAGAAAGTGAGTGGGAGCTCTATAGCATTTCTCATGTTATATGTAGATGACATACTTTTGATGGGAAATGATACAGAACTCTTGGACAGCATTAAGGCCTACTTGAATAAGAGTTTTTCAATGAAGGACCTTGGAGAAGCTGCATATATATTAGGCATCAAGATCTATAGAGATAGATCAAGACGCCTCATAGGTCTTTCACAAAGCACATACCTTGATAAGATATTGAAGAAGTTCAATATGGATCAGTCTAAGAAAGGGTTCTTGCCTGTGTTGCAAGGTGTGAAATTGAGCTCAGCTCAATGTCCGACCACGGCAGAAGATATAGAAGAGATGAGTGTCATCCCCTATGCCTCAGCCATAGGTTCTATTATGTATGCCATGCTATGTACCAAACCTTATGTAAACCTTGCCGTAAGTTTGGTAGGAAGGCACCAAAGTAATCCCGGCAAGGAACACTGGACAGCGGTCAAGAATATCCTGAAGTACCTGAAAAGGACTAAGGAAATGTTTCTCATTTATGGAGGTAACGAAGAGCTCGTCGTAAAGGGTTACGTCGACGCTAGCTTCGACACAGATCTGGATGACTCCAAGTCACAAACCGGATACGTGTATATTTTGAATGGTGGGGCAGTAAGCTGGTGCAGTTGCAAGCAGAGCGTCGTGGCGGGATCTACATGTGAAGCGGAGTACATGGCAGCCTCGGAGGCAGCGCATGAAGAAGTTTGGGTGAAGGAGTTCATCACCGACCTAGGAGTCATACCCAATGCGTCGGGGCCAATCAAACTCTTCTGTGACAACACTGGAGCTATTGCACTTGCCAAGGAGCCCAGCTTTCACAAGAAGACCAGGCACATCAAGCGTCGCTTCAACTCCATTCGTGAAAATGTTCAAGATGGAGACATAGATATTTGTAAAGTACATACGGACCTGAATGTAGCAGATCCGTTGACTAAACCTCTCCCTAGAGCAAAACATGATCAACACCAGAATTCCATGGGTGTTCGGTTCATCACAATGTAACTAGATTATTGACTCTAGTGCAAGTGGGAGACTGTTGGAAATATGCCCTAGAGGCAATAATAAAAGCATTATTATTATATTTCCTTGTTCATGATAATTGTCTTTATTCATGCTATAATTGTGTTATCCGGAAATCGTAATACATGTGTCAATAATAGACACCAACATGTCCCTAGTAAGCCTCTAGTTGACTAGCTCGTTGATCAACAGATAGTCATGGTTTCCTGACTGTGGACATTGGATGTCATTAATAACGAGATGACATCATTAGGAGAATGATGTGATGGACAAGACCCAATCCTAAACATAGCATAAGATCATATAGTTCGTTTGCTAGAGTTTTTCCAATGTCAAGTATCCTTTCCTTAGACCATGAGCTCGTGTAACTCCCGGATACCGTAGGAGTGCTTTGGGTATACCAAACATCACAACGTAACTGGGTGACTATAAAGGTATACTGCGGGTATCTCCGAAAGTGTCTGTTGGGTTGACACGAATCAAGACTGGGATTTGTCACTCCGTATGACGGAGAGGTATCACTGGGCCCACTCGGTAATGCATCATCATTATGAGCTCAAAGTGACCAAGTGTCTGGTCACGGGATCATGCATTACGGTACGAGTAAAGTGACTTGCCGGTAACGAGATTGAACAAGGTATTGGGATACCGACGATCGAATCTCGGGCAAGTAACATACCGATTGACAAAGGGAATTGTATACGGGGTTGCTTCAATCCTCGACATCGTGGTTCATCCGATGAGATCATCGAGGAGCATGTGGGAGCCAACATGGGTATCCAGATCCCGCTGTTGGTTATTGACCGGAGAGCAATCTCAGTCATGTCTACATGTCTCCCGAACCCGTAGGGTCTACACACTTAAGGTTCGGTGACGCTAGGGTTGTAAAGATATGTATATGCAGTAATCCGAAAGTTGTTCGGAGTACCGGATGAGATCCCGGACGTCACGAGGAGTTCCGGAATGATCCGGAGGTAAAGAATTATATATAGGAAGTGCAATTCCAGCCATCGGGAAAGTTTCGGGGGTCACCGGTATTGTACCGGGACCACCGGATGGGTCCCAGGGGTCCACCGGGTGGGGCCACCCATCCCGGAGGGCCCCATGGGATGAAGTGGGAAGGGGAACCAACCCTTAGTGGGCTTGTGCGCCCCCCTAGGCCCACCCCCTGCGCCTAGGGTTGGAACCGTAGGGTGGGGGGCGCCCCACTTGCCTTGGGGGGCACTCCACCCCCTTGGCCGCCGCCCCCCTTGGAGATTGGATCTCCCAAGGGCCGGCGCCCCCCCAGGGGGCCTATATAAAGGGGGGAGGGAGGGGGCAGCCGCACCCTTGCATCTTGGCGCCCCCTCTCCCCTGCTACACCTCTCCCTCTCGCGCAGACGCTTGGCGAAGCCCTGCTGCACGTGACAACTGCATCCACCACCACGCCGTCGTGCTGCTGGATCTTCATCAACCTCTCCTTCCCCCTCGTTGGATCAAGAAGGAGGAGACGTCATCCGCTCCGTACGTGTGTTGAACGCGGAGGTGCCATCCGTTCGGCGCTTGGTCATCGGTGATTTGGATTACGACGAGTACGATTCCATCATCCACGTTCTAGTGAACACTTCCGCTCGCGATCTACAAAGGTATGTAGATGCATCCGATCACTCGTTGCTAGATGAACTCATAGATGGATCTTGGTGAAATCGTAGGAAAAATTTTGTTTTCTGCAACGTTCCCCAACACAAAGAACTCCTACGATATCCGGGAGTTGCACAATCTCATGGTCTAAGGAAATGATACTTGACATTCGGAAAAGCTATAGCAAACGAACTACACGAGCTTTGAGATGTGCTTAGGATTGGGTCTTGTCCATCACATCATTCTCCTAATGATGTGATCCCGTTATCAATGACATCCAATGTCCATAGTCAGGAAACCATGACTATCTTTTGATCAACGAGCTAGTCAACTAGAGGCTCACTAGGGACGTGTTGCGGTCTATGTATTCACACATGTATTATGATTTCCGGATAACACAATTATAGCATGAACAATAGACAATTATCATGAACAAGGAAATATAATAATAACCATTTTATTATTGCCTCTAGGGCATATTTCCAACAGTCTCCCACTTGCACTAGAGTCAATAATCTAGTTACATTGTGATGAATCGAACACCCATAGAGTTCTGGTGATGATCATGTTTTGCTCTAGGGAGAGGTTTAGTCAACGGATCTGCTACATTCAGGTCCGTATGTACTTTACAAATATCTATGTCTCCATTTTGAACACTTTCACGAATGGAGTTGAAGCGACGCTTGATATGCCTGGTCTTCTTGTGAAACCTGGGCTCCTTGGCAAGGGCAATAGCTCCAATGTTGTCACAGAAGAGAGTCATCGGGTCCGACGCATTGGGAATGACTCCTAGGTCGGTAATGAACTCCTTCACCCAGATTGCTTCTTGTGCTGCCTCCGAGGCTGCCATGTACTCCGCTTCACATGTAGATCCCGCCACAACGCTTCGCTTGCAACTGCACCAGCTTACTGCCCAACCATTCAAAATATACACGTATCCGGTTTGTGACTTAGAGTCATCCAGATCTGTGTCGAAGCTAGTATTGACGTAACCCTTTACGACGAGCTCTTCGTCACCTCCATAAACGAGAATCATATCCTTAGTCCTCTTCAGGTACTTCAGGATATTCTTGACCGCTGTCCAGTGTTCCATGCCGGGATTACTTTGGTACCTTCCTACCAAACTTATAGCAAGGTTTACATCAGGTCTGGTACATAGCATAGCATACATGATATACCCTATGGCCGAGGCATAGGGGACGACACTCATCTTTTCTCTATCTTCTGCCATGGTCGGGCATTGAGCCATGCTCAATCTCGTACCTTGCAACACAGGCAAGAACCCCTTCTTTGACTGATCCATTTTGAACTTCTTCAATATGTTATGAAGGTACGTACTCTGTGAAAGACCAATGAGGCGTCTCGATCTATCTCTATAGATCTTGATGAATAATATATAAGCAGCTTCTCCAAGATCCTTCATTGAAAAACACTTGTTCAAGTAGGCCTTTATGCTTTCCAAGAATTCTATATCATTTCCCATCAACGGTATGTCATCCACATACAATATGAGAAATGCTACAGAGCTCCCACTCACTTTCTTGTAAACACAGGCTTCTCCATAAGTTTGCGTAAACCCAAACGCTTTGATCATCTCATCAAAATGAATGTTCCAACTCCGAGATGCTTGCACCAGCCCATAAATCGAGCGTTGGAGCTTGCACACCTTGTCAGCATTCTTAGGATCGACAAAACCTTCTGGCTGCATCATATACAATTCTTCCTTAAGGAAACCATTAAGGAATGCCGTTTTGACGTCCATTTGCCATATCTCATAATCATAGAATGCGGCAATTGCTAACATGATTCGGACGGACTTCAGCTTCGCTACGGGTGAGTAAGTCTCACCATAGTCAACCCCTTGAACTTGTCGATAACCCTTAGCGACAAGCTGAGCTTTATAGATGGTCACATTACCACCCGCGTCTGTCTTCTTCTTAAAGATCCATTTATTTTCTATGGCTCGCCGTTCAACGGGCAAGTCAGTCAAAGTCCATACTTCGTTTTCATACATGGATCCTATCTCGGATTTCATGGTTTCCAGCCATTTGTCGGAATCCGGGCCCGCCATCGCTTCTTCATAGTTCGAAGGTTCACCGTTGTCTAACAACATGATTTCCAAGACAGGGTTGCCGTACCACTCTGGTTGGAATGTGTCCTCGTGGACCTATGAAGTTCAGTAGCAACTTGATCTGAAGTTTCATGATCATCATCATTAACTTCCTCTTTAGTCGGTGCAGGCACCTCAGGAACATTTTCTTGAGCTGCGCCACTCTCCGGTTCAAGAGGCAACACTTCATCTAGTTCTACTTTCCTCCCACTTACTTCTTTCGAGAGAAACTCTTTTCTCTAGAAAGGATCCATTCTTGGCAATAAAGATCTTGCCTTCAGATCTGAGGTAGAAGGTATACCCAATAGTTTCTTTAGGGTATCCTATGAAGGCGCATTTTCCGATTTGGGTTCGAGCTTTTCAGGTTGAAGTTTCTTGACATAACCATCGCATCCCCAAACTTTTAGAAACGGCAGCTTAGGTTTCTTCCCAAACCATAATTCATACGGTGTCGTCTCAATGGATTTTGATGGAACGCTATTTAAAGTGAATGTGGCAGTCTCTAAAGTATAGCCCCAAAATGACAGCGGTAGATCGGTAAGAGACATCATAGATCGCACCATATCCAATAGAGTGCGATTATGACTTTCGGACACACCATTACGCTGAGGTGTTCCAGGCGGCGTGAGTTGTGAAACTATTCCACATTTCCTTAAGTGCGTGCCAAATTCGTGAGTCAAGTATTCCCCCCCCCCCACGATCTGATCGCAGGAACTTGATTTTCCTATCATGTTGATTCTCAACCTCACTCTAAAATTCCTTGAACTTTTCAAAGGTCTCAGACTTGTGTTTCATTAAGTAGGCATACCCATACCTACTCAAGTCATCAGTGAGGGTGAGAACATAACGATAGCCACCGCGAGCCTTGGTCATTTTACCCATGAGGCATGGTTCGCACGTGTCAAATGATTCGTAATCAAGAGACTCCAAAAGTACATCTGCATGGAGCTTCTTCATGCGTTTGACACCTATATGACCAAGGCGGCAGTGCCACAAGTATGTGGGACTATCATTATCAACCTTACATCTTTTGGTATTCACACTATGAATATGTGTAACATTACGCTCGAGATTCATTAAGAATAAACCATTCACCAGCGGGGCATGACCATAAAACATATCTCTCATATAAATAGAACAACCATTATTCTCGGATTTAAATGAGTAGCCATCTCGAATTAAACGAGATCCTGATACAATGTTCATGCTCAAAGCTGGCACTAAATAACAATTAATGAGGTTTAAAACTAATCCCGTAGGTAAATGTAGAGGCAGCGTGCCGACGGCGATCACATCGACCTTGGAACCATTCCCGACGCGCATCGTCCCCTCGTCCTTTGCTAGTCTCCGCTTATTCCGCAGCTCCTGCTTTGAGTTACAAATGTGAGCAACCGCACCGGTATCAAATACCCAGGAGTTACTACGAGTACTCGTAAGGTACACATCAATTACATGTATATCACATATACCTTTAGTGTTGCCGGCCTTCTTGTCCGCTAAGTATTTGGGGCAGTTCCGCTTCTAGTGACCACTTCCCCTGCAATAAAAACACTTAGTGTCAGGCTTGGGTCCATTCTTTGACTTCTTCCCGGCAGCTTGCTTACCGGGCGCGACAACTCCCTTGTCGTCCTTCTTGAAGTTCTTTTTACCCTCGCCTTTCTTGAACTTAGTGGTTTTATTCACCATCAACACTTGATGTTCCTTTTTGATTTCCATCTCTACTGATTTCAGCATTGAATATACCTCAGGAATGGTCTTTTCCATCCCCTACATATTGAAGTTCATCACAAAGATCTTGTAGCTCGGTGGAAGCGGCTGAAGGATTCTGTCAATGACCGCGTCATCTAGGAGATTAACTCCCAACTGAGTCAAATGGTTATGCAACCCAGAAATTTTGAGTATGTGCTCACTGACAGAACTATTTTCCTCCATCTTACAACTGAAGAACTTGTCGGAGACTTCATATCTCTCGACCCGGGCATGAGCTTGGAAAACCATTTTCAGCTCTTCGAACATCTCATATGCTCTATGTTGCTCAAAATGCTTTTGGAGCCCCGGTTCTAAGCTGTAAAGCATGCCACACTGAACGAGGGAGTAATCATCAGCACGTGACTGCCAAGCGTTCATAACATCTTGGTTGTCTGGGATGGGTGCGTCACCTAGCGGTGCTTCTAGGACATAATCTTTCTTGGCAGCTATGAGGATGATCCTCAGGTTCCGGACCCAGTCCGTATAGTTTCTACCATCATCTTTCAGTTTGGTTTTCTCTAGGAACGCATTGAAGTTGAGGACAACGTGGGCCATTTGATCTACAAGTCATATTGTAAAGATTTTAGACTAAGTTCATGATAATTAAGTTCATCTAATCAAATTATTCAATGAACTCCCACTCAGATAGACATCCCTCTAGTCATCTAAGTGAAACATGATCCGAGTCAACTAGGCCGTGTCCGATCATCACGTGAGACGGACTAGTCAACATCGGTGAACATCTCCATGTTGATCGTATCTTCTATACAACTCATGCTCGACCTTTCGGTCTTCCGTGTTCCGAGGCCATGTCTGTACATGCTAGGCTCGTCAAGTCAACCTAAGTGTATTGCGTGTGTAAATCTGGCTTACACCCGTTGTATTCGAACGTTAGAATCTATCACACCCGATCATCACGTGGTGCTTCGAAACAACGAACCTTCGCAACGGTGCACAGTTAGGGGGAACACTTTCTTGAAATTATTACGAGGGATCATCTTATTTAAGCTACCGTCATTCTAAGAAAATAAGATGTAAAACATGATAAACATCACATGCAATCAAATAGTGGCATGATATGGCCAATATCATTTGCTCCTTTTGATCTCCATCTTCGGAGCTCCATGATCATCGTTGTCACCGGCATGACACCATGATCTCCATCATCATGATCTCCATCATCGTGTCTTCTTGAAGTTGTCTCGTCATCTAATACTTCTACTACTATGGCTAACGCTTTAGCAATAAAATAAAGTAATTACATGACGTTTATGTTGACACGCATGACATAAATAAATTAAGACAACTCCTATGGCTCCTGCCGGTTTTCATACTCATCGACATGCAAGTCGTGATTCCTATTACAAGAACATGATCAATCTCATACATCACATATATCATTCATCACATCCTTTCGGCCATATCACATCACACAACACATGCTGCAAAATCAAGTTAGACGTCCTCTAATTGTTGTTGCAAGTTTTTATGTGGCTGCTATAGGTTTCTAGCAAGAACGTTTCTTACCTACGCCAAAACCACAACGTGATATGCCAATTTCTATTTACCCTTCAAAAGGACCCTTTTCATCAAATCCGATCCGACTAAAGTGGGAGAGACAGACACCTGCTAGCCACCTTATGCAACTAGTGCATGTCAGTCGGTGGAACCAGTCTCACGTAAGCGTACGTGTAAGGTCGGTCTAGGCCGCTTCATCCCACGATGCCGCCGAATCAAGATAAGACTATTAACGGCAAGTAAATTGACAATATCGATGCCCACAACTACTTTGTGTTCTACTCGTGCATAGAAACTACGCATAAACCTGGCTCTGATGCCATTGTTGGGGAATGTAGCAGAATTTAAAATTTCCTACGCATCACCAAGATCAATCTATGGAGTCATCTAGCAACGAGGGAGAGGGGAGTGCATCTACATACCCTTGTAGATCGCGAGCGGAAGCGTTCAAGAGAACGGGGTTGATGGAGTCGTACTCGTCATGATCCAAATCACCGATGACCTAGCACCGAACGGATGGCACCTCCGCGTTCAACACACGTACGATTGTGAAGACATCTCCTCCAACTTGATCCAGCAAGGGGGAAGAAGAGGTTGATGGAGATCCAGCAGCACGATGGCGTGGTGGTGGAAGCAACGGACAGGGCTTCGCCAAGCTTAGCGAGAGGGAGAGGTGTCACGGGAGGGAGAGGGAGGCGCCAGGGGCTAGCGTGCGGCTGCCCTCCCTCCCCCCACTATATATAGGATCCCTAGGTGGGGCGCCAGCCCTAGGAGATGGGATCTCCAAGGGGGGCGGCGGCCAAGGGGGGTGGCTTGCCCCCAAGCCAAGTGGGGCGCCCCCACCCCTAGGGTTTCCAACCCTAGGCACTGGGGGAGGCCCAAAGGGTGGGCGCACCAGCCCACTAGGGGTTGGTTCCCCTCCCACTTCAGCCCATGGGGCCCTCCGGGATAGGTGGCCCCACCCGGTGGACCCCCGGGACCCTTCCGGTGGTCCCGGTACAATACCGATTACCCCCGAAACTTTCCTGATGGCCGAAACTTGACTTCCTATATATAAATCTTCACCTCCGGATCATTCCGGAACTCCTCATGACGTCCGGGATCTCATCAGGGACTCCGAACAACTTTCGGGTTACCGTATACTAATATCTCAACAACCCTAGCGTTACCGAACCTTAAGTGTGTAGACCCTACGGGTTCGGGAGACACGCAGACACGACCGAGATGACTCTCCGGTCAATAACCAACAGCGGGATCTGGATACCCATGTTGGCTCCCACATGTTCCTTGATGATCTCATCGGATGAACCACGATGTCAAGGATTCAATCAATCTCATATACAATTCCCTTTGTCAATCGGTACGTTACTTGCCCGAGACTCGATCGTCGGTATCCCAATACCTCGTTTAATCTCGTTACTGGCAAGTCACTTTACTCGTACCGTAATGCATGATCCCGTGACCAACCACTTGGTCACATTGAGCTCATTATGATGATGCATTACCGAGTGGGCCCAGAGATACCTCTCCGCCATACGGAGTGACAAATCCCAGTCTCAATTCGTGCCAACCCAACAGACACTTTCGGAGATACCCGTAGTGCACCTTTATAGTCACCCAGTTACGTTGTGACGTTTGGCACACCCAAAGCACTCCTACGGTATCCGGGAGTTGCACAATCTCATGGTCTAAGGAAATGATACTTGACATTCGGAAAAGCTATAGCAAACGAACTACACGACCTTTGAGCTATGCTTAGGATTGGGTCTTGTCCATCACATCATTCTCCTAATGATGTGATCCCGTTATCAATGACATCCAATGTCCATAGTCAGGAAACCATGACTATCTTTTGATCAACGAGCTAGTCAACTAGAGGCTCACTAGGGACGTGTTGTGGTCTATGTATTCACACATGTATTACGATTTCCGGATAACACAATTATAGCATGAACAATAGACACTTATCATGAACAAGGAAATATAATAATAACCATTTTATTATCGACTCTAGGGCATATTTCCAACAACGGCGACACCTCCCCTCCCACCACACATACACACAGCGCGGGCTATAAAGACCCGCCGCTCTCCCTCACCGCTGGCACACCAGCCCGAGCCCAAACCAGCCGCCGCCGAGCTCTGCTCTCTCCTGTCCGCGCTGCCGAGCTCTATCTCCCCCGTCCTCCCCTTCCCTCCTTCACTCTCCAGCGATGGCCGAACGCTTCCCCGGCGACGCCGCGGCGGCCGCTCGCTCCAGTCTTCGGAGGCGTGGCTTCTGTTTGAGGCCAACATCCCGGCGCCGCCGGACATGCGCGCCGGACTAACGGGGTGGAGGCTCAGCAACGGCGGCGTCCCCATCCCCCCGGTGCCCGACATCTTCGCCACCGAGGTCGACCGCGTGCGGTCGGCCCTAACTGAGGAGTAGCACGCCCTCCCCCAGTACGCCGCCGATAACCACACGGCATGGACAGAGTATTTCCAGCGGCATCAGGCACAGCGGCTGGCGTCCACAAACGGGTCGCCGGTGGTGGGGGGTATCAAGAACAGCGACGGCCGCCGCCTCTGGTGGGGCGTCCCCGGCCGCACACTGCACGGGGTGCTGGAGTACCTCGAGGGCGGCAACAACCCGCCGCTGGCGTACCCTGCCGCGACGCCCGTCCCGTCCCCCCGCCGAAGCGCCGGGCCGTGGGTGCCGAGGAGGTTCGGCTCTTCCTCTTCTTCCTCCTCCTCCCACTCCTCCTCCCACTCTACCGGCTCACCGGCGCTCTTCGGCGTCAAGCCCGAGCATGCCGCGGAGACGCCGCTCGGTCGGTGCGCCTGCAGCGCCAACATCGCCATTAACGAGGGCGACCGGCGCGCCTCCTCCTCGGCACCTCCGCGCTTCGTTAAACCGAAGACTAAGCTGGGGCTCGCTGCCGTCAAGCGGGAGCCGGGCCTCGCCGACGGCATCAAGGAGGAGGAGATCGACGATGAGGCGTCCCTGAAGTGGGCGCGCGACGACTGGGCGCAGACGGAGCTGCAGCGCCAGATCGCCGCCTTCGAGCGCTTCAAAGCCCGCCGCAGCGGGCGGGACGAGGGAGGCGTCGTCGTCCTCGACAACAGCGACGACGACGAAGCACCGCTGCCATCAGTCCGCCTTGGAGACGCCGGGCAGGGGAGCAGCAGGGGCGGCCGCGCCATCAAGAAGGAGAAGGCCGCCGCCGAGGACGAGGACGGCGGCAACGTCGGCGACTTCACGGCGCTCAGGGACTTCTTCGCCCCGTAGTTGTCTTTAAAAAAATAATTTATGTAAATGCCGAACATGTTGAAATTGAATGTCAAGTTAGACGAATTTATGCCAACTTTGGTCGAACTTTGCTGAGTTTAGATGTTTTCAAATAAAAAAATACGCGTCTGGGGCGACCCTGGGGCGAGCGGCTGGAACCCGCTCGGCCCCACGCGTCAATCTAGCGCCGGGTCGCCCCCACGGGGTTCTTTTTCGGCGCCCTGGGGGCCAAACGGCTGGAGATGCTCTAAGCAAGTGAAAACTTGCATTTTGGGGAACCGTTCAACATCCAATTGATCAAAATGCGACAACAGTGTGACATCAAGATTGAAATCGTTAGTCTCGAGGGAATCACACATCATACTATGGAGAAACAATTTATCATTGACCTCGATCCCCCAAAATTCACAAAATCCTCGGTACACCTCAAACATTGTACATTGTGCACCGTTTTTCCATGACCACATCGAATTCAATTGAACCAACACAAATACAAGTAAAAAAGGGGATTGTTTTACCTCATCGACATTTCTGCTCCTGCGTCGGATTGGGAACGCCTGAGTTTAGCCGGCGGCTGTGATAATTGGAGGAGGGGAAAGGGCACGGCCCGCCGCGTCTTCTTCCTCTATATCTTTCTACTTTTGTATTTTTTATTTTTCTCTTTCTTTTCATTTTTTCTAATTCGTCCTCGAGATTTGTCAGAAGCTGTTTCAAGAAAATTTTGTGTAACAAAGATGCGGCTATAGTGAGAGGGCAATAAGTGGTGTAAAAAACCACACTGTGAATACTGGTGCTGCGTGGAAAAATCTATGGTTCGGGACAAAAACGTAGGATCCCTAGCTGGGTATAAATTTAGAATAATTTCTAAATTTAAATATACGCTGGTCGCACCCGAGAGCACGGTGCTCTCTCTGGCCGACAGGTGGACCCGGGGCCCACAGTCAGCCTCTTCTTCTTCCTCTGGCTCTCTCTACTTCCTCTCCCCCGTGCGCTTTCCTACGCTTTCTCCACCGGCGACGTCTAGCGCGTAGGGTATCTAGGCTGTACCGAGGTAGTGCGCGGCGTGCTAGCTGCCGGTGCAGCATGCACTCACCTCGCGGGCCAGCATGCTGTCGGCACTGCTTGCGGATTCGACTCCGAACACCGGTGGTCAGCGACGAGCGGCGTTGGTGGACTTCGCCCACCGTACACCGAGCTCGAGCTATAAAATGGCCGAGGTGTCCCTCTCTTCTTCCTCACACCTGGCCTCACTTCTCCTCCTCCTTTCTCCATCACTGCTTACAGAAGCTCGGGTGAGGCTCTAATAGCGGAGGCGATGCTAGACTGGTTTGCGATCCTGATATTTGCGGGGTTGGCGACACTACTGGGGCTCTCTATGCTCCTGTGCGTGATGATCCTCGACGATTGCCACGACGCTGCTGCTCGGGTGTTGGCTCTCCGCGGTGGTGGTGATCATGAGGAGTAGATAGGGCGTGCCGGGTGCTAACTGTTGTTAGGGGGTGATTAGCCGGATGTATCACCGCTGTAAAGTCTTGCAAACAGTGTATGTGTTCGAATGGTAATGATCGCGAGTCTGCTGCCGTGGTGCTGTGCGAAATTATTTAATCCACGTCATGAGAAGGTGCAGATGTAGCAACTCAGGGAAAAGAAATCTCACTTCAGGATTTTGCGAGGGGAAAAACAGTTAATTTAAAGGAGCATAAACCACAACAAAAACTACACGCATTAGTAGAAGCCAAATAATTGACTTGTCGTACAAATTCAGGGTATCATGCATAATTCAAACACATAAATAAACGTTGCAATAATGAACACCGCAGCGACGTCTAAAATGGAAATGGTAACCGGACGGGGTCCCTAGAAAACGTCTCTGGTACTGGGATACACTCTTCTATCGGGGAAAGTGGATTGACTAGTCGATGCAGGTGTCTCTCCCGGTCGGGCCTTAGTGCTCTGCCGACGGCGATTTGAGGATTTAAATCTGCGAGGCTCTGGAGATAACCCATCACACGTTGGGTTAAACGCTCTTGAGCGATGACGTACTGGACAAGGTTGGCCAGGACTGGGTCTCTCTCAATTCGTCCTCCAGGAAAAAATGTCACTCCTCCGGGTTCTGCATGGTTCGGAAAGTAATAATACCCTCGTTTGCTGGCATAGGGTACCGCGAATCGAAGGCGAGCAAGCGCTTCGTACGCAGCAGCTTCTACGGCCATTTGTGGGGTTGGCATAGATTTCCCCACAAAGGAGACCTCTGTTGGGTCTTGGTTTGTGTTTACGGGAGGAATGTGCACTGCTGCCCAATATCTTGAGGTGGAAGGGGTAATCCTCGATTTGAACAGCTCGTACTGGGGTGGCTGGGTAGCGCCCATGGTACTGTAGGTAAAATCCCACAATATCTTGACAAAACTACCCTGGGTTGCATCTGGGGTTCTCAGGTAAATGCTGGGGCTCGGCATGGCAAGAATTGATTGTGAGGATGGTGCACAAGCTGAGGGGTGTTTGGCAAGGTCACTCGGTGGCCTTTTATAGCACTGGAGCTGGGTCACTTTTACCGTGGTGAATGGTAAAGAAAAATTTTCAGCTCTGTTCCAAGGTCGAGGTCAAGCCACAGATTCACACGTATCACTATAGTGATGTGTTACTGTGGGGATTGTCGGGGAAGGTTTTTAGGTAGTTGTGTCCGGAAAAACATGCAACTCTGTGCTGACATACCCATGCAAGGATACTATTTAAAACAGAGGCACGATAACAGGCAGCGTTTTGAAAAACAAGGCCACATGATTACAAAGCAAGGGTACATTGGGACTCGATACGGTTTGGGTGACTTAGTCTACCTCGTTTACATCCAAGCGGGCGTGCCTTGTGGATGTCAAGGCTTCTCTTTGGGTCTCGTCATCTGAATTAACTGGAGTGGTCTGAGGGGCTGCAGGCTCGGGGTAGCGATGATGACCATCTCGAGGATTGTTGGCCACAACTCCGTTGGAGTGTGCTTCCAGTATGCGGCGAAGCACTTCTGGGGTTATCGCGGCAACTTGGCCGATGGCTGGGGCAGATCTCCGGGGCTCAATCGGGTGTCCAAACAACACGACTGGGTTGTTGATGTTGGGCTCGATCTCTTCCCTCGCCGGGTTCCGACGAACCAGCTCTCCACGAGCTGCGATAAGATCAATCGTGATTTGATCGCATAGTTCCTCTAGTGCACTTACATAGCGCACTAGGTGCAACAATGCAGGATCTGTCTCGTGATCTCCGTTGACAACTTGGGGTGGTCTACCATACCCTTCACGTCTGGGGTAGTAGTGGAACGAGCGACAGTTAACTCTGGGCGACAAGTGCCGGAGATGAACTATAGCTTCTCGAGCAGCTAGTTGGATGGCTTGTGGCTCAAAGGAAGTTGTCCTTCCGGTGAACCTATAGGGGCGCTCGGGCTCTAGTCCCCTACCATAAATGTGCACAGTGGCCCAGAATTGACGGCTCTCACCGCTCATGGGTCCTTGGTACACAACATATTCTGGGGGCTCTTCTAACGCATAGGCAAGACGGGTGAGGTTTGCGACTATGGTCACAAAGCCTCCAAGGTTGGTTGCTGTGGTCTCATTGTGCACAACAGGGCTGGGCATTATGGCTTGGTTTGGGGTAGAGGCTGTGCTGTGCTGAGTTGAGGCTACCGTGCCCTTTTTATAGGAAAAGGGGACGGAGTCTTCCTTCGCACGCTTGCGAAAAGGACTATTTAGGACTTGGTCACTAGTGCAAGATTGATAGGTTAGATGGATAGGTTGGGCATCGACTGCCCAAAAGGTGTCAGGTCACGGTGTGGCTATCTTGCAAGGGAAGCTTGACTGGGTTTGGTCAAGGTCTAGTGGGTTGGTTTACCTAAGTTTATTGACCTGGCTAGGATAGGATTAGCCAATGGTCAGCCTGGCTCTGATACCAAGTCTGTCGCGACCAGTTTTCGGGGCATTAATTCCCAGAAAATGGCCACTGTGCTCACCAGCCCCAGGATTACTGTTAGCTGGTGAGGCATCAACTTGATACAGAAATTCCAAGCAAAAAGTACAAAATGAGCAGTACAAGACCATTGTGGCCTATGGGTACATCAATTGGTTCTAGTGGTTGAGGGCGGAAACGGTTTGTGGATCACCAAGGTCTATGGGACTCCATTTCCCACAGGAACAGCTGACCAGGTTAACTCCTATCTTCGCGAGGCTGCTATCACCGTTGCTTAATTTCCGGGGCTGTCACCACAATGTTCCTTTCCATGCAAATATCTGGCCAAGACAATAGCCAGGGACAAGCCAGTGAGTACTTTGAATGTACTCGCAAACATTAAGAACGCTGGAATAATATGATTGATAATTATGCACCTAAACGTTTTATGATCACATCGTTAGTCACAATAAAATATCATTTATGCATGCAAGCGGGTTATTAATATGCAACATGAACAAGCAATAATGGAGTGGAAATAAAATGCCGCAGTCGGGCATCTGGGCGACATTACTAAAAGGGTTTTAAAAGAAATGCCACTGTCGGATGTCTAAGCGACATCACAGAAAGGGCTTTAAAAGAAATGCCACAGTCGGATGTCTGAGCGACATCACAGAAAGGGCTTTAAAAGAAATGCCACAGTCGGACGTCTCAGCGACATCACAGAAAGGGCTTTAAAAGAAATGCCACAGTCGGACGTCTAAGCGACATCACAGAAAGGGCTTCAACAGAAATGCCATAGTCGGACGTCTGAGTGACATCACAAAAAGGGCTTTAAAAGAGATGCCACAATCGGACGTCTAAGCGACATCACAGAAAGGGCTTTTAAAAGAAATTCCATAGTCGGACGTCTGAGTGACATCACAGAAAGGGCTTTAAAAGAGATGCCACAATCGGACGTCTAAGCGACATCCCAGAAAGGGCTTTAATTCACACGTAAATAATACTCATAATAAATATTCAGTTCATGATAATAAACGGGTTAGTCCATCCACGGGAATAAACATTTAACCGGGCTTAGAAATAAATAATCACCATGAATATCCAGGGGATAGAACCATCCCAGGGATACTTGATAATACAAATAATACAACAGGTTAGTCCATCACAAAATAATAATCATGGTCCTCAAGTCACCGATCAGTATCCAAGTTTGGTTTAACAATTTCACCTCCGAAGACCGACACTAAGACCAACACTTGACCCATCCCAGACTGTAATCCTTGACCATGGACACGGCTATTCGAATAGGTTTTAATCTCTGCAGAGGGTGTACTCTTTACCCACAAGCAACGGATTCCTTTAGTCCATCGGGACTAATTCCGTCTACGGCCTTTTAGTTGCAAACACGCCTAACCTTGCACACACCAGCTTAACTCATCGGTGTCTGGAATCACCCACGACACTTGTTAAGCAAAACTCTAAGTGGGGAGGCTACAACCTCGCGTAGCATGGGATCGAATTTGTATCGCGCGCTCTAAGGGGTGGCCTCCCCTCTCGGTCCCAACCGGAAACACCCATGCCCCCGGACCAGGTGGCATGCCTACCGGCTACAACCGATATCTTCCACCATGGCCTCTCTGTATGGTGTGTGCTGGAAAGGGGTTGACGACTTACTGAACCGTACCCTACCTGCGGCAGGGATGAGTGGTAGTACGAGGCAAGAATGGGGGTTACTGGAACAAGACTCGATCTGCGGTCTACTCAGGAGGTTTATAAGTTCCCTGCATGACACGTATATCAAATATATAACAACCGACGAAATCATCACTCAATATACCTTACCATGCCATACCGGACATAACCATCCCGACGGGGACCGGTGACAAACTCACGCCTACCCAAGGCCAAGGCTTTCTCGGATTCCTTTCCGGCATGCATGCAAGGCATATGAGGATGAATACCATCACAAAAATATTCATTTCCAACAGCAAGGAAATCACTAGTATGCTTCCATGCATATGATCATGTCACATGAAATAACAAGTCCTCCGAAATAGGGTGGTGTTATAAATGTGTCAAATGACACACCAAAAACATTATGCCAGGGTTCAGAATGCTTGCCTTCAAGTTGTGGAGGGGTGAGGTGCTCTCCAAAACTTTTGAAAGTTTCTTCTCTCTCCAAAATCCTATTTAAAAATATATTTGAATTAACACACATTTTAAAAACAGTACAAAAAAGTCGTTTGGAAAATTTTCAAATAAATCTTAAAATAAACTAGACCAAATTTGAGGAAGGTAGGAAAAAGAATCAATTCATTTGGAGTTATATTTAAAAAGTTATAGGCAGTCAAAGTTCTGGTCAAAAATCTGTTTTTAAAATAAAACAGAAAAGAAAACGTTTCAGAAGCAAATACGCTTTCGATGCAGGGAAAACGCACTGGGGAGTTTTACGCTTCCACTTCTCCAGCGTGGACGGCGCGGGGTGTCACTGACAGTGGGCCCGCCTGGCCCACTGGTCAGGTTTGACTAGTCGGCCTCCCTCCTCTTCCTCTTCCCCGAGCGGAGGCGGGATTCCGGCGATGCTCGCCGGCGAACGGCGGCATCGTTCGAGACACCGAGGGTGGGGATGGATCCGTGGTTCGAGGGCGGTCCTTCCGGTGGTTGTCAGTCAGGTGGGGATGAAGGGAGTCGCCGGCGGCGAGCTTTGCGGCGGCCGGTGGCTTCGGGAATTTTGGGCGTTTGAACTGCGGTGGCTCCCGGTCGGGTTTGAGTAGCTGGGCGGCTCCGCAAGTCGAAGTGGGGTCATTTGGCGGCGTTGGACGAACGAGAGGGGCTCTGGTTGCGGTGAATGGAGCTGGAACATGGCGGCGGCCGAACCGGCCGGAGTTGGGGAAGACGGCATTCCCCCGACGATTGCTGGCTGTGGGGGTGCCATGGGGGTGGCCTGAGGTCGCCTGAGTGCTCGGATGATCTCGGGGGCCTCTCTTTATAGCGCAACGAGGTCGGTTCCGCGGCGGTGGATGAGGATGCCGGCGGACCGCCTCTCTGTAGCTTGCAGGGCGACGTGGAGGCGACGAGAGCTAGCCGACGAGCGAAGGGATAAGCTTGCGTGGTTCCCAGAGACAGGTGGCGAGCCGGGGTGGCTTGGGCGGCGCCGACCGTGGCAGAGGCGCATTGCGGACGCCAGCGTGCCGCCAAAAGTGCCCTGACGGCGGCGCTGTAGTGTGCCAGGGTGGTCGGGCGGCATGGCGGTGCTTGGCCAGCTCTAGGGGCTAACGACACGAGCTAGCGGACGAGGGAGAGAATCAGGACGGGCTCGGGAAAGCTTATCCGGGGGCGCGCTGGTTCGGGCACGAGCACGTGCAAAACGCGCGCGCTGCTCGCGCTCTGGGCGTGCACGGGACGTGCTCGACGCAATGCCAGAGCATGCTACAGAGCTTGGGTGAGGCTGGCATTTAGCAGATCTAGGTTAGGAGCAACTTGGAGTCTAGTGGACATGTTGGTTTGATCAGGGGCGCAAGATCTCAGTGAAAGCTAGGACTCATGTCAAAACTGGTCATGCCTACAGGGTGCTCGACAGAATGCCACATGCACCTAGGCATCTCTTGGGTTGGCCAAAACTTCCAGAGTGGGGTCACCTTAGATGCAAGAGAGAGAGGTGAGGTTAGTTTGGTAAAAGGAGAAACTTGTTAGTGCAAGTTTTCCAAAACTTCAATTCTGGACAAGAAATGAATGACATCATTTCATGAACCAAAAATGATCAAAAGGGTGCATGCTCCTGGACTTAAGGGTTTAACATGGAGGACTACAAGTAGGAGAAAGAATCAAAGGCTAAAGAGCAGGCAAAAATATGGTTGCTGTACAAACCATCAAATTGGTCCAGAATGGAAAGGAGGTTAATACACTCAAAATTTGCAAATAACATCACTAGTTTTTTTGCATAAAGTTGAATCATAAGATGCTACTAACATCCCAAAATTTTGGTTAAGGCTAGAAAGAATTATTTAAATGGGTTGCAGTGCAAAATGCTCACTGGACCAGAGATGAAAAATTTGTTGTAGAACTCAAAATATTTCATTAAACAAAGTTGTTTTTGCACAAAAGTTATTTAATAACATCACATTACTTCTCCAATTTTTTGTGGGAATTTTAAGTGAATTTGTCAAATGGTTGTAGTTCAAATATGGCCATTTAAACCTTGAAAAACCATTTTCAAGAAAGTAGGGATTAAGCAAATTAATTATGTAATTAGTTATATTAAATAAAGAAAAGTTTTTCTTGAGAGATTAAATAAGTCCAATGACATATTTGAAAAAGTTTTCTCTTAGGGAAAAACTCATCACCAATAGGGAAGGAAATGATTTAAAAATCAAAATGGAGCTCAGAAATCAAAGTTTTAATTCCTGGCAAAAAAATTTAATTCATTAAAACAAGGCCAAATTTTTGGGGTGTCACACGCTGCGTGCCCCGTCTTCGATGGAACTGAATATCCCTACTGGAAGAATAAGATGCGCATGCATCTTGAAGCCATTGACGTCGACCTATGGTATGTCGTCGAAAACGGCGTTCCCAAGGCTGGAGAAGGTGTCACTGCTGCTGATGTCAAGAAGTTCACTCAACTGGACTCTACTGCCAAGAATATCATCTGTGGTCATCTGACCAAGGGACAGTACGGCCGTGTGAGTGCCTTGAAGACATCCAAGCTGGTCTGGGACTGGCTCTCCAAAGTCAATGAAGGCATCTCAACCCAGAGAGATTAGAGAATCAGTGTTCTTCGCAATCTCTTCAACCGCTTCAAGCGAAATGACAATGAGAATGTCCAGCACACATTTGACCGGCTCACTGACATCACAAATGAGCTTCAAGCCCTCGGCGCCACTGAGATCACCAAACATGAAATCGTCAAGACGCTGCTGAGATCACTTGACAGTTCGTTTGACATCCTAGCCCTGATGATTCAAGAACGTCTAGATTTCAAGACACTCGATCCGTCTGACATACTTGAGAGGCTCAACACACATGAGTTTTAGCTTTTTGAGAAAAGAGATATCTACGGTCCAAACTATGGGCGCACTCGTGCCTTGAAGGCAAAAGTTGTGTTCTCATCTGAAGAAGAATCTGACAGCTGTTCTGATGATCCTGAAGACATTGGACGGGAACTTGCAATGCTAGTGAAGAAGTTCCAGAAATTCACCAAGAAGAAAGGCTTCAGGAAGTCTTCACGATCAAGCTCAAGGAATGATGAAGCTTCTGCTCATGACTACAAGAAGAAAACATGTCACAAGTGCAAGAAAACTGGACACTTCATCTCTGAGTGTCAACAATGGGACAATGAGAGCAGAAAGAAGAAGAAGAGCAAGGAATATGACTCTGACGATAAGAAGAAGAAGAAATACTCAAAGTCTTCTTCCAAGTCTTCCTCAAAGTCTTCATCACACAAGAAGAGTTCATCTGGCAAGGCTCGTGCGTTTGTTGGCAAGGAAATGGATTCAGAGGAGGAGTCCGCTTCTGAGGAGGCAGAGGTGGAGTCTTAGGAGGAGTCTGATTCAGGCATTGCAAGTCTGGCTACAGCCTACGTCGCCAAGTCCATCTTCAACACTGAAGACAATGACTTCATCACCAACACCGATGCAAATGACAAGGACGACTCTACTCCTACCTACTGCTTCATGGCACGTGGTGCCAAGGTAAACACACGCACTACTCACTATCAAACATCCAGTGACGATGACTCTGATTGTGATTCAAAACCCAGCTACAAAACACTTGCTAAAATTGCAACTGAACAACAAAAGGCTATGGAACATATTCAAAAACTGTTAGACAGAAGCGATGATCTGTTGGGTGCTAAAATGACTCGTTCTGAATCCTTAATTGAAGACATAAAAATCTTCATGTTAAGTATCAGGAGCTTGAAGATCGTCTTGAGACTCTCTCAACTACTCATGAAAAGCTTTCCTATGATTATCTTCAAAAGAAGCAAGATCTTGAGAAGTTGAGAGCGGATCATGAAGATCTTCAAAAGGAAAACGAGTCACTTCGAGCCGAACAGATCAGTTCCGCTCAGGAAGGATTTGAACCACCATGCCTTAAATGGATTGAGCGTGATAATGCTACTTCTGTTGCTGAATGTTCCACTGCCACTGCTGTTGCAATATCTTCAACTGTTGAAGTGGTAACTAACCCCTCTGCTGAGGATACTACTGCTATTGCTGATGAGAATGCTAGGTTGAAGACATTGCTTGAAACAGGGATGTACAAAAGTCTTAAAGGACATCAGACATTATGTGATGTCCTCAAGAAGTAGATTCTGAACCGAAACCCTAGGAAAGAGGGTGTTGGGTTCGTGAGGAAAATTAATGCAGATGGCTCTTACTGGAAACCTGAGTAGTACCCCAAAACCACATGGGTTGCTGCAAAGGAATCCTCAGCAGATCCATCCAATCTATCTGGCTTCACTTGTGCTGATCCTATTATCATTGATGAATCCTTTGATGCAAACTATAAACTGTTTAAAAATCAGAATGGTGAAGTATTTGCCAGGTACATTGGTACTAACTGCAGGAATGGACCGCCTATGAAGAAGATCTGGGTTCCAAAAACGTGTTTGGAAAATGTTCCTGTGAATGTCCTCATGACACCTCACATGAAGAAGACAAACCTCAGACCAAAGGCTTCATATGGTCCAAAGGCTTCATACAGGCAGAGGACTCACCTGAGTCGCACTAACGCAAATGGTTTGCAGGGAAACCATGCTCAGGCATATGAGAGCGGTTCTTCAAACCGTCATGCTCATATGACCAATAACTATTCTGCCTATTCTTATGAGTACTATTGCCCACCTGCTAGACTGTTTGCTAGGGCTCCAAAGCCAAAATTCTCAGATGCTGCACTTAGACTTATTGCTTCTAAGCCACCCTTGAAGATGTTGGTGGTTAAGAAAGCTTAAATCTCTTTTGCAGGGAAAGGTCTTCAGCAGAAAACCAAAATCTTCTGACGCTATTGCTGGGGACCTTAAAAATCTTGTGGGGCGCAAGATCAAATGCCCGAATGGCATCACTATGTATTTCGTACCTGAATCGCATGCTACTCTCCCTATTAATCCTAACCTGGATCTAAGTTTTCATAACCCACTGGTTCGTCAAATGTTTTTGCTTCACAATACTCTTCGTGAAGCCTATCCCCCTAACTGCACTATAGGGTACGACACCAGCGACTTCAGAGTCTTCAGAATGGATTATTGACAGTGGGTGTACAAATCACATGACTGGCAAAAGAAGTCTCTTTATGGACTCAACCTTACGTCCATCTGACAAGAGCCACATCACATTTGCTGACACTGGTAAAAGTAAGGTATTGAGTCTAGGTAGAGTTGCAGTCTCAAAGGATCAACACATGGATAAAGTCATGTTTGTTGAATCCCTTGGCTTCAACTTAATGTCTGTCTCAATGCTTTGCGATTTGAACATGATTGTAATCTTTGGAAAATATCGTTCCCTGGTACTAATGGAATCTGACAAGTCTCTAGTGTTTGAAGGGTATCGAAAAGATGATTTGTACGTGGTAGATTTCTCAGCAGGACCACAGCTTGCAGTATGTCTTCTGGCAAAGGCTTCAGAATGCTTGCTTTGGCATCGGAGGCTTGGGCATGCTGGCATGAGGAACCTCCACACCCTTGCGAAGAAGAAGCATGTCATAGGCATCGAGGGCGTCAAGTTCAAGAAAGATCACTTATGCGGTGCCTGTGAAGCAGGGAAGATGACAAGGGCAAAACATCCTTCAAAGACAATCATGACCACTACTCAACCCTTTGAACTGCTTCACATGGATCTCTTTGGTCCCACTCACTACTCAACTTTTTCCACTACTGCTTGCCTCTACAGCTTCGTCATTGTTGATGATTACTCTAGATATACTTGGGTGCACATAATCCTTTACAAGACTGAAGTGCAGGATGTCTTCAGACGCTTCGCAAATCGGGCTATGAACAATTATGGCGCCAAGATAAAGCACATCAGAAGTGACAATGGCACTGAATTCAAGAACACTGGCCTTGACACATATCTTGATACATTGGGCATCACTCATGAATTCTCAGCTTCGTACACGCCACAGCAGAATGGCATCGTCGAACGCAAGAACAGAACACTCATTGAGATGGCCAGAACAATGCTAGATGAGTACAAGACTCCAAGAAAATTCTGGACTGAAGCCATTGACACTGCATGCCATACAATCAACCGTGTCTATCTTCACAAGCTTCTGAACAAGACATCTTATGAACTTCTAACTGGCAAGAAGCCAAATGTCAGTTACTTCAGAGTATTTGGCTCAAGATGCTGGATCAAGGACCCTCACCACACCTCAAAATTTGGTCCAAAAGCACATGAGGGCTTTATGCTTGGATATGGAAAGGATTCGCACTCCTACAGAGTCTTCAATCTCTTCCACTACAAAGTGGTTGAAACAGTGGATGTGCGGTTCGATGAGACCAATGGGTCACAAAGAGAGCAACTGCCAGATGTGCTAGATGAAGTTCCAGCCAGTGAATCAATCAAGCTAATGGGAACTGGAGAAATTATACCTTCTGAAGCTCATCCTGAAGAAGAACTTATCATCTCAGCACCTGATCCACACGAAGACAATGCTCAGCCTGAAGACATTCCTCCCCATGACAACATAGATCAGCAAGAGCAAAGTCTTCGACCCATACATCCTCGTGTTGCCAATGAAGTGCAGATTGACAGAATAATTGATAGCATCAATGCACCTGGTCCACTGACTCGTTCAAGGGCAACTCAACTAGCAAATTTCTGCGGACACTTCGCATTTGTTTCAATCATAGAACCCAAGAAAGTTGAAGAAGCTTTTATGGAACCTGAGTGGATTCAAGCAATGCAAGAAGAGCTTCAACAGTTTGAGCTGAACAATGTATGGGAGTTGGTTAAGCGTCCTGATCCACGGAAGCATAACATAATAGGCACCAAATGGATATACCGCAACAAGCACGATGAGCATGGTCAAGTCGTCAAAAACAAGGCTCGTCTCGTTGCTCAAGGATATACTCAAGTGGAAGGCATTGACTTCGATGAAACATTTGCTCCTGTGGCCAGACTTGAAGCCATCCGTATACTGCTGGCCTATGCAAATCATCACAACATAATTCTGTATCAAATGGATGTGAAGAGTTCCTTTCTCAATGGAAAAATTGAAGAAGAAGTGTATGTTGCACAACCACCTGGGTTTGAAGATCCAAAACATCCTGACATGGTTTACAAGCTCAATAAGGCACTATATGGGCTCAAACAAGCCCCTCGGGCCTAGTATGATACACTCAAATACTTCCTGAAGAGCAAAGGCTTCATACCTGGTTCCCTAGATCCCACTCTCTTCACGAAGACATATGATGGTGAACTGTTTGTGTGCCAAATATATGTGGATGACATTATCTTCGGCTGCACCAATCAGAAGTACAGTGAGGAATTCGGATATATGATGCAAGAGCAATATCAGATGTCTATGATGGGGGAGCTGAAATTCTTCCTCGGTCTTCAGATACGGCAACAACGCAATGGCATCTTCATATCTCAAGAGAAGTATCTCAAAGATTGCCTGAAGAAGTTCGGTATGCAAGACTGCAAAGGTTTCACAACACCAATGCCAGCCAAACATCATCTGGGTCCTGACGACAATGGTAAAGAGTTCGATCAAAAGGTATACCGCTCCATGATTGGTTCTTTGCTTTATTTATGTGCATCTAGGCCAGATATTATGCTTAGTGTTTGCATGTGTGCTCGATTCCAAGCGGCACCAAAGGAGTCGCATCACTTAGCTGTGAAGCGAATTCTTTGATATTTGGCTCACACCCCAACTCTAGGGTTATGGTATCCAAAGGGCTCAGAGTTTGATCTGGTTGGATTTTCGGATGCTGATTACGCTGGTGACAAGGTTGATCAGAAGTCCACATCAGGCACATGTCACTTTCTGGGCCGATCACTTGTATGTTGGTCTTCAAAGAAGCAGAATTGTGTATCTCTCTCCACTGCTGAATCTGAATACATTGCTACTGGATCCTGCTGCGCTCAGCTTCTATGGATGAAGCAAACCCTCAAGGATTATGGCATTCATCTGAAGCAAGTGCCACTTTACTGCGACAATGAAAGCGCCATCAAGATCACCAACAACCCAGTTCAGCACTCGAAGACAAAGCACATTGAAATTCGTCATCATTTTCTCAGAGATCATGTTGCAAAGGAAGATATTGATATCATACACGTCAACACTGAAGAGCAATTGGCAGATATCTTCACCAAGCCCTTGGATGAGAAGAGATTTTGCAAGTTACGGTGTGAGCTAAATATCTTGGAATCCTCAAATGTCCTGTGATCAGGCACACATCCTAACACTTATGCATGTTGATGACTTAGATGTGCAACACACGAAGTAACGTATATCTTCGATCAATGAAGACATACATTCTAAGTGTGAATACATTAACATGGAATTTGACTTCGGAGCGCCACGATAATTGTGCGCCGTGTCTGGGTCTAATACTTCCTATACGGTGGGTAACGCCACCACCAAATTTTCTGCTTGAAGTGTTTCACTCATGGCGTTACATTTGCTATGTCTTCACATTTGGTTTGGCTTCAATCTCAACATGTCTTCATGATTATTTTCACTATGTTAATTATATATGTACTGGTGTTCTGTCCTCTACAGCATTCACTTATAGCTATGTCTTCTTGTTTGAATCTTTTGAACTAAGTGAATGTGATCGGACCCTAACCTCTCCATGCTTCCTACCTCAAACTCTATCTCTCCAAGTCATATGCATTCTATTGAAATTGTCGAATGTCTTCACTGCATCCTTGTCAGCTGAAGACACAGAGACAAACTTTGAAACCGTTTTCAATACTTTTCCATCAAAAAGAAATCCGAAGGAGTAGGAACGACACCCGACAATCAAGGCGTGCGTGGGATGTGGAACTGCCCCCACAATACCGCATGATGGCCACGTGTTGATCAGATGCGAATCGTCAGGGGCACCTGAGTAATAGCGCAGTGCCGCCCCTATCCCTATAAATACACGATTCACTACAGTCATTATCTCTTCTTCCACCCTCGCACGAACCCTAGCGCCACCGCTAGCTCTCAACGACGCCGGCGACGAAGTGCTTCACTGCCGCAACCTCTCCGACGCTGTTTTCACGCCGACTGCGGACATCGGTCTCTCCGCCGTCACCGTAGGTGTCTTCCGTCGCCAAGTTAGGGCACGGAGGATCGAACTGCTCGGCCTCAACTCCCACTTCGTCTAGCAGTTCCAAGTGTGGTAAATAAAACCTCTTTTTACAGCCTCTTTTGATCTTATAGTTCAGTCACCTACTGCCATAAGAAGTTTCTGCTCTCACAAGTTACATCTCTCTCAATCCACATCTCATAACCTGCCTAGAATAATCACTTGTGCATCATGAAGTAGTTAGATTCCTCACTTGTACTGATCTGTGGGTTCGTACAAATCTGGAACCAACTTCTTTTCTATAAGTGAATGTCTTCGCATGATGAGGTCAATATCTTCTAAACTGATTTATCTTCAAAATCTTCTGAGAATGCATATGACCTCTTCCCCTTCCCTCGCACCTTAATGCTGTCACAGGTACATGTCTGTGGGAGAATCTTTTGGTTCTCATAGTTTGCATTCATTTGCAGAGTTCTTACAGCGTCACATCAATTCTCCTGAAGCCAGTTCCTGTTGGTCCAGCAAAAGAAAACCTTTGAAGCCTTTGAACGTTTTGAAGCCTTCCAAGTTAAGATTCACGGCTTCAGAAACAGCAGTCAGGAAGGGAGGCAGACAGAGATGTGGTGAAACGTCCAAAGATCTGCCTGATTACTTGGCAGAAATGTACAAAACTGATCCTGAAGAGAGCTATGGTCAGCGCAAGACACGAATCCAATGGATTCGAAGATATTGGGCAGAGAAGTGGTTCCAATACCGCTTCGTCACTCAGGAATATGCAGAAAAGTGCGCCATCAAGAGACCGTGGGGAGATGTATTATACAAAAATCTCGTACCCCGGTCCAAAGACGAAGCCATTGCTCAAGGCTTCTATCCATGCATGGTCAGAGGACCACAGCCAGCTGAAGCACATCCGTCATCACTTCTCTGGTGTCGCGATGACAATCTGTTCAAGCGCAACTTCCAATTTGCTCAGAACTCTGCGAAGCAAAACAAGAAGAAGCTGGGGTTGGACTTCAACCCTGGTCCCTCTGAACCAAGGGCGGATGGCACACGCGACGCCGATCCCAATATCATCGGGCCGTATGCCAATCTCGTAGGCCTCATCACTCGCATTCTAGTCCAAGGGACTACCGTGAACGACCCTCCAGCAGAAACTGAGTCTGATGATGCTCCTGCTGCACCGAAGCCGAAGCAGACGAAGAAGCCAAAAGCTTCAAAGCCAACCGCTTATCCCAAAATCACCAGAGCGAAACCATTGGCAACTGCACCTCCTGAAGCAAGTGTGCAGTCTGAAGACTTATCACGAGTCTCCAAGCCCCAGGAAGCCAAGAAGCCTCAGCCACACACAGGAAAAGAGCTCACAGCTGCTGCCATTCTGCGCAGCGAGGCCATTGATCTGTCCAGTGACGAAGATCTTGGCGATGACGCTCTTGAGCAGCTCATCAAGAGCAAGGAGGAGGCTGAAATCTTCAACAATCTGCCTCTGTTTGATGCAGCAATCCTCCACAACTTCATCGATGAGTGGTTTGATACACCCAATATCAGCTTCGATGATCTGCAGCTGCCCATTGGCCTCAGCGTCGCCTTCCAAGGCGCTATTGCTTCAGAACTTGCAATTGCCCAGCGCATTGTTGAACTGAAGCAGAAGATTGATTTTGAAAAGGCTCAGTTCAAGCAGAATATGGCCAAGCTCAGCGTCCAAGAAGTCAAGGACTTCAAGGTCATGTTGCACGAGTTGAAGGAAAACTTCTTAAAGAAACGTGCAGAAGCTCAGGGTTCGCGGGAGCGAATGAAGACTTTGGCTAATCTCTGTGTACAGGCCTACAATGAGGCCGAGAAGCGCAAGGCACTTGGGCGTCCCGGCATCGACCCCAGGATGGCCGTGAAGAAAAAGAAGAAGCCCGCTGTGGCTGAACAAGAGGCACCAAGGCAAGAAGCTGTTCCGATTGTCTTCCCCACTGCTAAGACTGGCTCGAAGCCAAAGCATTGGTCAACCGCTTCAGAGCTCAAGAAGACACGGACAGCCGAAGCTGAAGCAAGGAAGAGGAAACACCCTGAAGCCTCTCCTTCTGACCCCACCATCAAGAAGCGCAAGACCAAGAAATCTCGGGCTGCTCCCACAGAGCCCTTGATAGTCGAACCCCTCTCCATCCGCTATCCTGACGAAGATCGTCAGTTGACCGTGCATGAGCCTGCTTTCACAGAGGCTCCGCACGCTGAAGACATTCCAGCAGCCGACCCCAACGCTGCTGAAGACATTGGTCTCCAAGACAATGTACAAGGTAATGCAGCCCTTCCTCAGCTTGAAACAAGCGAAATGATCAGCATTGGTCGTCCATTGACAGCAATCACCCAAGATGCATCATGGGCAGATCGCCCGCAGGAGGAAGAGAATGAGCCCCATCCCACTGCAACTCCACCAGCGTCGCCTACATTCCGTAGGCTTCGCAAAGGGCCAAGGGCAAGGCTGCTGACGACATTCCGGCTGCATCAGCCGAAGAACATGAAGAAGAACCTGAAGAAGAACCTCAAGCTCCATCTCCCCCACACCAACAAGAAGCAGTCTTCAAGGAGAACGTACCTAAATCCATCCCTCTCACCACCCATGTTGAGGCTGAAATCCTTGAGGCTGCCACCACCAACACTGAAGCTACTGCATCTGAACCTTCTGTGCCTGAGTCTGCTGCCGGTCCACAGTTCAACTATCATGTTGCGCACAGGCCCCAGGTCCAGAAGCCAATCCCACGACTGCCAAGGTTCCCAGGTCCTGCATCAGCTCCTGGCTCCTTTAATGTCAATAGCTTCAGGGCAGATAACACTTTCTTCAACAGCTCCAAGAACCCTTATTCAAGGGAACGGATTGTATCAGATAGGTTCTGGAGCTACCCCTAGCGCAGCTACTATTCATGCATCCTATACAACCAAGGCCGTATCTTTCCGCACCAGCGCCTTGAGGTTGAAGCTGTTGCTGGTCTGCCTGGTCTGGAAGAAGCACTGGATTTCTTCAAGCAAGTGGGTCTGCTGCCGTTTATCACCGATGAAGAGCACTGGAATGAAGAGCTTCTGCTCCAGTTCTATGCCACACTACATATCAAAGGCTACAACAGAGATCCGAAGACTTGGGTCCTGGAGTGGATGACCGGCAATGTCCATCATGAAGCCAATGCATTCGATATCATTGAGCTTACTGGCCTACCCACTCCTGGCGAACTCTTCGAAGAAGGCTGCCAACTCCATGCTAAAGCAATTGAGAGCATATTCCAGCGACCTGAGCCAAATATGAGTCAGATGCTCTCAATGATGAAGCCATTGCCTTTTGATGCACCCTATCCAACTGAGTTCTTCGTTGAAGACTTGGAGTACCTGCCCAGAACTATATATCACATCGTCAGGCGGACTCTATGGCCCATTAAGGGGCACTCTCCATATGCCAAGGTTGAAGGTGCCATGAAGACTCTCATCTTCTGTATCCTGCATGGCAAATGCTTCAACGCCCAGGATCTCTTTATACGCCAACTTGCAGCGTCTGGCTCAGATCTCTTTGGTTTGAAGATTTATGCTCCTTGGGTTATGAGGCTGATCAAGCTTCACTCTACTATCTCCTACCAGCCCTCAGCCCGCAACCACAGGATCTTCTTACCCGATGTGGACACCTCTGCTGAAGCAATATATCCTGAACCTGCCAAGCAACCATTAAGTCTTCAGAATGCAGAACACCAGAGCTTCACTCAGAATGATGAAGGAGTTGAAGCCATCTCAAGAGTGTATCCAATGGCTGGCACCACACGTGCCCCTGCATCAACTGAAGCCACTGATAGCACAGCTGCACAGAGACCCAAGAAACACGCTCATACACTCAATGACCGAGAACTTCTTGTGGCTCTTCACCAAACGCAAGATAGGCATCACGACTGGCTCAAAAGGCAGATGAGAAGTATCATGCAAGACGTCAATCGCATCAGAAATCTGGCCACCAAGAATGCATTCGTCGCACATGAAACCTGTCGCCGCACTTGGAAAGGCCTCACCATGATGTGCACTAAAGCTGAACTTCAAGAGGATGGCTTCAGAGAGAGATTCAAGTTTGACTCCACACCCCCCGGAAGAGCTGTGCTGCGCGGAACTCCGTCCCTTGAAGATTCAGAGTTCTCTTCCTCTGCTGCCACCGTGACTGGAAAAATCATTGAGGAAGAAGACGACGCTACATCACCACCACCTTCTTCAGCGCGCGTTGACCCTGCACCAAGCTCTTCAGCACCACCAAACGCCTCCACCGACCCTGCTGCGCCTGGGAACGCGTAGAAAACTCTATGTCTTCAAACCTTTTTGGTCATCACTGACAAAAGGGGGAGAAGCATATGATGTTTATAGTCTTCAAGCGGGTCAATAATATGGGCGGGTGCTTTATAGTCTTCAAGCGGGTCAATAATATGGGCGGGTGCTTTATACTTTGCATTTTGCTTGGTGCTTACAACTCTCGTTTTGATACATTTGGTTCTTTGAGTTGTAACACTTAAACTTGATGGTCGTCTGCTACTTGTTTGCCACTATGTTTTTGCGAAGATAAATTCCGCATGTACGACGATAATTTCCGCACTTATATCATTTCGCATACGTCCATTTTCATTATGCATGTCATTCTCTTCATATACCTTTACATGCATGGTGGATTGTCATCATAAGTTGAAGTGGATTCCCACAAGTACAACCTGCCATGTGCATTTGCGTTCCAGAAGCAAATTACTTATATGCACATCTTCAGGGGGAGCCCTTGCAGCTAATGAAGACAATTCCTTTACAATTTCACAAATTATATTCCCCGTTGGAAACTTCAACTAATTTGTCATCAATCACCAAAAAGGGGGAGATTGTAAGTGCATCTAGTGCCACCCCTAGTTGGTTTTGGAGTATTGACGACAAACCTAGTTGAGGGACTAATGTGTTTGTGAGAATTGCAGGATAACACAGGTAGAAGTCCCTCATTGATTAGGTTTAGCTACCAGAGATGACCCCTAAAAATGTACGAAGACATTGAAGACAATGGTGGTTTATGAAGACATTCATGTCGAAGACAATGACATGTGAAGACTCCCCATGAAGCTTATGGAACTCGAAGACTTAGATCCTTCGTAGTTTTACTTCATTCATGTTGTGTCATAGGAACCACCGTACTGTTATGTGGGGTCCAAGAGAACCAGTCAGGATGACTGAAGTGATGCCTAATTCAAATCCTATGTCTTCGAGTGAAGACAATGAGAGAAAATCTTGTCCAGAGTCAGACAAGTCAGCTTTACTTGTAGCCCAAGTAAAGTTGCCGTGTGAGTTCGAAATTCGACCATTGATACACGTGTCAGTTCCTTAGTGACCCAGGGTCATTTCGGACAAATCAGGTCGGGTTGCCAAGTGGCTATAAATAGTCCACCCCTACAACCATAAATGGTTGGCTGCTCACATTTCAGTGCACGGCTTTTGTCGTTTGAGAGCAACCCACCTTGAAGCCTTTGAAAGAAAATCCCTAGCGAGGAGAAAAGCCCTAACCACCCAGAGCCAGAGTAATTGGGCATCACTTAAGTCTTCTTGTCTGAGTGATCTGAAGACTTATTACACTTGAGGACTGTGCATCCTCTAGCCGGTTAGGCGTCGCGTTCTGAGCATCCAAGAGAAATTGTGGATTGCCGGTGAACGAAGTCTGTGAAGGTTTGGGATTCTACCTTGAAGACTTACCAGAGTGATTGGGCGAGGTCTGTGTGACCTTAGCTCAAGGAGAAAACGGTGAGGACTAGGTGTCCTGAGCTGCGTGTTCAGGACTGGTGTGTCCAGGACTGTGTGTCCTTTGGTTTAAATACCTAGCCGCTCCAACTAGACGTACAGTTGTCACAGCAACTGGAACTGGTCCAACAAATCATTGTCTTCAGCGTGTCACTGGTTTCATCTTCACCTCCCTTTACTTACTAGTACACATTGCGAAGCCATTGCATGCTTGCTTTATCTTCTGTCTTGACAACTTGACTGTATGATTTGTTTGGCTTCATAACTTCTTCCTATCTGATCCTCATTACACTGAAGCTGTTTGTCACTATGCTTTCACTATATTGTATACTTGACCATGGCTTGCCTCGTGTAATCTGACTTCCGCTGCATAGTGATAGGCTGGTCCATTCTGTTTGTCTTCATAACTTCCACGTTTTGAAGACTTTCATAAAAATCACCTATTCACCCTCCCTCTAGTCGATATAACGCACTTTCACCTACCACCTACATCCCCTACATCTTCTAGTCTACCACTGTAAGAGTTTGCACGACTTAGTCAACTATGCTAGAGCCCATAATAGCTTGTGGCTGCACACGGAAGTTTCTAGCATGAAAAATCTCATGATCCCTTTGAGCCTGGGTGGCGGTCCAAAAGAAAACAGGCAAATCCTGGATTACCCAAGTGCCTCAATCCACCCAGATGTGTGTTTAACTTGCCACCTTAGATAAACCATTAATTAACAAACTCACATCTGTCATGGATACCACTCACGCAATCCACGTCTACTAGCATAGCATAGCAATAATAAGCAAACGTAGAAGTAACTCCCAAAGGTTTGATAACAAACAGGTAATAGGTACTACCTCAACTACTTCCCATCCCACAATTTAATTAGATGCTAATCATGCAATGTTTGAGGATTTGATCTAATGCAATAAAACTGGGTAGTAGGAAAGGTATGATCAAGTGTTACTTGCCTTGCTGATGATCCGCGAAACCTAGAGATTCGAAGTGACAGGTGGCGCACTCCGGGTATTCTATCGCAGACAAACAACAAGCATACAATAAGTACTCATCTAATGCATAGGTAAAACTCAAGTAAGAGATCTAACCAGAAAGTTCAACTTAAGAACTTCGATTTCGAAAAAGAATCAAATCGAACGAAGCAACGAAAGTCAAACGGCGAAAGAAAACAACTTTGTTCTACTAATCTGGATCTAAGGAAATTTTTACAGTGGCAAAAGCTTATTTAAGTTGGTTAGACGGATAGAGGGTTTCGAGACAAAACTCCAGGCGCTTGAATCGCCTGATTCCGATAAACGAGCGAAAAGTTATACTAAAACGAAAATTGGATCAGAAATCGCGATCAGAAAATAATCGTTGAAAGTCCGAGAAAAAGAAAAACGACGAACGGATTAACGAACGAATGTTCGTTAACCGGATCTAAACGACGAATACGTTCGTTAAAACGAACGAACGAGCGAACGCTCGCTATTTAACATAAACCGAAAAAACCGACCTAAATTAAAAAAAAACGGAAACTAAAGAAAAAAACCGATGAAAAACCGACGGAAAAACCGAACGGTTTTTCGAGAAAAACGGCGGCGCAGAAATCGACGCACCTCGGGCAGCGGGTCGACGGCGGCAGGGTCCGGCGAGGCATCGGCGGCGGCGGGCGGCGGCGGCGGCGGGCGGCGGCGGCGGCGCGAGCGGCGGCGGCGCGGGGTTTGAGGGCGGGCGTGGCTGGTGGCTAGGGTTTGTCCCGGGGCTGGGCTACGGCTTATAAAGCCTGCCGGGCCAGGAGTCCTAGTCGGACACGGCCCGGTTAGGTCGGTGCGCGTTTTTTTAAATAATTATGCATAGAAGAAAAATAAAAGGAAATACTACATTGACTCCAAAAATCCCGAAATAAATTTTCCCGGGCTTCTAAAATCAAGCCGCACAAGGTGAACATTTATTTTGGGCCTAAATGCAAATTTGAAAAATGCACATTTTTCCTAAATTCAAATAAAATACCGAAAAACTCTGAAATAAAATCTTACTTGATTTTATTATTAGATCCTCAATATTTCTTTATTTTGGGAAAGTCATTTTATTCCCTCTCTCATATTTTTGTAATAGAAATAATTGATGATGAAATAATTAAAATCAAATGATCCTATTCTCAATTTTTGAGAAAACTCAAATATGAAAATAACGAAATCCCCAACTCTCTCCGTGGGTCCTTGAGTTGCGTAGAATTTCTAGGATCAAAACCAAAAGCAAATAAAATATGATATGCAATGATGATCTAATGTATAACATTCCAAATTGAAAATTTGGGATGTTACAAACCTACCCCCCTTAAGATGAATCTCGCCCTCGAGATTCGGGTTGGCTAGAAAATAGGTGAGGGTAGTCCTTGAGAAAATCTTCCTTTCGCTCCCAGGTGGCTTCGTCCTCCGTGTGGTGGCTCCACTGAACCTTACAAAACTTGATAACCTTGCTGCGAGTGACCCGACTGGCAAACTCGAGAATCTTAACTGGTTTCTCCTCATAGGTCAAATTGTTATCCAACTGGATTGCTTCCAATGGCACTGTATCCCTCAACGGTATGTCAGCCATCTCCGCGTGGCACTTCTTCAACTGAGAAACGTGGAACACATCATGAACTCCTGACAATCCTTCGGGAAATTCCAACTTGTAGGCCACTTCTCCCATACGCTCCAAAACTCGATATGGTCCTACAAATCGTGGTGCTAACTTTCCCTTAACTCCAAAACGCTTTGTTCCCCGAAGTGGTGATACTCGAAGATAAGCTCTATCTCCAACTTCCTAAACTGTCTCCTTGCGTTAAGAATCTGCATAACTCTTCTGTCTGGACTGGGCTATCTTGAGCCTATCGCGAATCAACTTCACCTTCTGTTTAGACTCTTTAATCAAGTCAGGTCCAAACATCTGGCAGTCTCCAACTTCGTCCCATGACAACGGTGTTCTGCACCTCCTTCCGTACAAGGCTTCGAAAGGGGCCATATTTAAACTGGATTGATAGCTATTGTTGTAAGAGAACTCTGCATACGGAAAATTCTCGTCCCAACTAGATCCATAATCTAGCGCACAAGCTCTCAGCATGTCCTCCAAAATCTGATTGACTCTCTCGGTATGTCCATCTGTCTGTGGATGAAAGGCTGTGCTGAACTCTAGCCTGGTACCCAAAGTTTCGTGCAACTGATTCCAGAACTTTGAGGTAAACTGGGTTCCTCTATCTGATACGATACTCCTCCGAACTCCATGCAGACATACGATCCTGGTCATGTATATCTTTGCCAACATAGCACTGGTGTAAGTGGTCTTTACCGGGATGAAATGAGCTACTTTCGTCAACCGATCAACTACAACCCAAATCGAGTCATAGCCTGAACGAGTCCTGGGTAATCCCGTGAAAAAAATCCATGCCTAGCTTATGCCACTTCCATTAGGGTATCGGCAATGGTTGTAGCAATCCTGCTGGCTTCTGATTCTCTGCCTTTACTCTCTGACATACATCATAAACTGCTACATACTCCGCAATATCTTTCTTCATTCCGGTCCACCAGAAAATATCCTTCAAATCCAAATACATCTTGGTATTTCCTGGGTGAATCGAATATGGTGAATCGTGTTCCTCTTGCAGTATCAACTTCCTGATCTCTGGGTCATTGGGCACGTAAACACGGTCTTTAAACCATAGGGTATCGTGCTCATCCTCACGAAATTCCTTAGCCTTTCCTTTGCTAAGTTTCACCTTAATAGAAGCAATCTCCTTGTCAGTCCTTTGGGCTTGATTTTATCCATCAATGTAGACTAAATCTCCAATGCTGCTACATAGCCTCTCGGGACTATTTCTAAACATAACTCTCGAAGATTTTCGACTAACTCCCTTGGTAATTCTCCTGTCATTAGGGTGTTGACATGACTCTTACGGCTTACTGCGTCGGCTACTACATTAGCCTTTCCGAGGTGATAATGCAATTTCATATCATAATCCTTGATGAGCTCCAACCATCTCCTTTGTCTGAGATTCAACTCCTTCTGTGTGAAAATATACTACAAACTCTTATGATCCGTATACTCCTCGCAATGGTTTCCAATCAGAAAATGTCTCCAAGTCTTCAGTGCATGCACTATGGTTGCTAACTCCAAATCATGCGTAGCATAATTCAACTCATGAGGCTTAAGCTGTCGTGAGGCATATGAAACAACTCTCCCTTCCTGCATAAGCACTGCTCCAAGTCCTCGACGTGAAGCGTCTCATTACACCTCATAATCCTTGGTTTGGTCTGGCAAAATCAACACTGGTGAAGTAACCAAACGTTTCTTCAACTCCTGGAAACTATCCTCACATTCGTCCGTCCATATGAACTTGGTATCTTTCTTCAACAACTCCGTCATAGGTTTCGCAATCTTTGAGAAATTCTCAATAAATCTCCGGTAGTATCCTGCGAGTCCAAGAAAACTCCAGATCTCTCCAACTGTTGTTGGTGCTTCCCAATTGGTCACTGTGATAACCTTTGTGGGGTCAACTGCTATTCCTTCTTCGGATATAACGTGCCCGAGGAATCCTACTTCCTTCAACCAAAACTCACATTTGCTAAACTTCGCATATAATTGATGTTCCCTGAGCTTTCCAAGAACCAAACGCAAATGTTCCTTATGCTCCTCTTCATTCTTTGAGTAAACCAGGATATCATCAATGAACACTACGATGAACTTATCCAAAAACTCCATAAACACTTTGTTCATCATGTTCATAAAATATGCAGGTGCGTTAGTCAGACCAAATGACATAATGGTATACTCGTACAACCCATACCTGGTGGTAAAAGTCGTCTTGGGTATATCTTGTTCCCGAATCTTCAACTGGTGGTATCCTGATCGCAGATCGATCTTGGAAAATACCTTATCTCCTTGCAATTGATCAAACAGATCATTGATCATTGGTAGTGGGTACTTGTTCTTGATGGTTACTTCATTCAATCCTCGATAATCAACAACCATCCTTAACGATCCATCCTTCTTCTCCACTAGAAGTACTGGCGATCCCCAAGGTGAAGAACTTGGGCGAATATAACCTTTATCCAGTAACTCCTTAATTTGCTTCTTAATCTCCACCAAATCCTTTGCAGGCATCCTGTATGGTCTCTTCGATATTGGTCCTGTGCCAGGCAATAGCTCAATCAAAAACTCAATGTCACTATCTGGTGGCATGCCTGGCAACTCCTCTGGAAATACATCAGGGAATTCCTTTACCACTGGTACTTTCTCCTGCACCACTCCTGTTAAGCAATCTACTTGAGTCCTCTTTGGCATATGTCGGGATACATACTTGATCCTTCTCCCTTCTGGGGTGGTAAGAAAAATTGACTTACTAGCACAATCAATATTCCCTTCATACTTTGATAACCAATCCATGCCTAATATCACATCCAATCCTTCGGATTCCAATACTATTAGGTCCGAGGGAAAAACATAGTTAACAATCCTTAAGGGTAACCGATCACACCATCGACTAGCCATATATTCTGCTCCAGGCGAGTTACTAACACGGGTGACCTAAGGGCTTGGGTTGACAGGTTATACTTATCCACAAATCCCCTTGAGATGTATGAATGCGATGCACCAGTATCAAAAAGAATGAGTGCAGTAAATGACTTAACCAAAAACTTACCTATTACTGCATCAGGCTGAGCTTCAACCTCCTCCATGCTAACGTGGTTCTCCTGTCCCCTATTGAAAGGGTTCGGCTTCTTCTGGAGCTTCCGTTGCGATTTCCATTTTGTAATTCAGGACATTCATTGGCATAATGTCTGGTCATCGAGCACTTAAAGCAAGTGACTTGGCTCAGGTCTTTCTTGGCTGGGGTTGATGGGTTGGTGCGGTTCTGGTCGTTGCTTCCTCCATTACCATTACCATTCCTGGTGCCACTGTGATTGTGCGAGCTACATCCTCCATGGGTATGATGAAAATGTCCTCCCGGTCTAGGGGTAAAATGTGGCTTCTGCTGAGCTCCTGAATTGTACTTTCCTTGTGCATACTTCCTCTTACGACTTTCAATTTGCTGCTGCTTCCCTTCAATCATAAGAGCACGATCTACGAACTCCTAGTAGTTGTTGAAGGTTGCTACCATCAACTGCATGCTCAACTCATCATTCAGTCCTTCCAGAAACTTCTCCTGCTTAGCTGCATCCGTAGCAACGTCATCTGGGGCATAACGTGCTAATTTACTAAAGTCCTCCACGTACTGGCCAACTGTCCGTCCTCCTTGGCGCAAGTTGCGGAACTCACGCTTCTTCATGGCCATAGCTCCTGCTGAAACATGGGCAGTGTGAAAAGCCTGCTGAAACTGGTCCCATGTGACAATGTCGACAGGGAAAGTGGCTGTGAAATTCTCCCACCATGATGTTGCGGGTCCTTCAAGCTGATGTGCGGCAAACTGCACCTTCTCCGCATCCGTGCATCCTACTGTGGTTAACTCTCTAGCTGTCTTGTGGAGCCAATCATCTGCTACTATTGGCTCGGTGCTACTGGAAAACACCGGCGGGTTCAGCCTAAGAAAACGGGCTAAATGATCAACAGGTGGTGGTGGCGGATTGTTGTTGTTGTTCCCCTGATTCTGATTCTGAACTAGCAACTGCATCAATGTGTTCTGCTGCTGGATCAACTGAGTGAGCTCCTGTGGAAAGGTAAATCCGGGGTCACGTCTCGGAGGCATCTGAGGGTTTAGAAAATATGAGATTTAAGAATAGAGGGGGTCTAAAGAGAAAACACTACCCATATGCACATGAGGCAAAGTCAAACAATTCACTTCATTCATTCAATCAAACAAGGGCATATAATCGATCTAACTATTGCAAAAGTGCTCGAACTACTATATTTACATGGTGGACTACTACTACTGATGAGGTGGTCTAGTAGAAATATTCTTCGGTTGCAGACTCCATGATATCTGCTCCGGCTTCCTCAACATAGTCATCATCGGTATCATCTGGATCTGAGTCGGTGTCGTCGATGATGATGTAGTCTTCCGGGCGAATCTCCTTAGGGTCTTCGTCTTCATCTACTGGTGTAGGGCCTCCCACAAATATTGCTAGCTTCATTGTTAGGTCGGCATTCTTATCCACTAGTACTTCAATTTCCTCTTCATAATCTTCATGTGTAGCCTTGAGTTCTTCCTCCAGTTCCTTGATTCTTGTCTTAGCCTTCTTCAAATCTATCATGTCGGCGCACATCTGGTTCTCCTGACATCGAATATGCTGGTTTAACTCCTGGATAAAAGCTGCAACTGATCTATCCTTCCTGGTGCTGATCATCTCCCAATGTTCATCTCGGCGCCCACAAATCTGGTAGATAGTATCCTTAAGATCATTGCAGTAGACTTCTCCAATGTGTCCCATGGCGAAGTGAGCTTCCATGCTCTTTCCTAGACTCCAAGTTGGTGCATCAAAAGAAAACTCTATGGGCTCAGTGACTGGCATGAACGTCCTTCCTGGAACTTGAACTTGAATCATCCAGCGCTCTTCTTCAGGTAAGGTGGCGTTGTAGGTTTTGGTGAAGCTTGGTACTCCTATGTTCAGGTATCTAGTGACTTCCTTCAAGTGACGTCCAAAGGGTGTCTCTTCATCCGGTTGCGTGAACTTGTTCCTTGCATCCGCCATCCTAAAAGAGTAGAAAAGATGAGGAGTCAGAAGAGAAGAGGGTAGGTAGTGATCTAGGTCTTTAGCTTAGTGGTCGTGTCCTACAGTCAGCATGTGCTCGGATACCATCTCTGTAGCGACCAGACCTCAAACGGTCCAATCTCTTTGCTCCGGTGTCATCCCTGGATCAGTAATGATGACACCACACAGTACTCGGAGGATTTATAACAGAGTAGCAATCACACACTTATTACATCGAGTGTCTCAATAGAGAACTTATTACAATAAATATGGCTTAAGGCCATCTAATAACGATAATAGCGGAAGGCTTGGAAGATAAGTGAGTCCATCAACTCCAACGGCATCGCTGAGTATAGAACCACGACCTAAAAACTCCTTAATCATCGTTTGAAAAGTCTGCAACATTAACGTTGCAGCCCGAAAACAGGTCAGCACATGGAATATGCTGGCAATGTAACACATTGAGAGTAAAGGAATGAAACAGCTATTCTATATGCATATTTGGATGGTGGAGAGCTCTATGGTTATGGTTTTTGTGAAAAGCCAATTTTTCCCTACTACAAAGGAATAAATTTATTTAACTATCATGGTGGTTGTTAAACATTGAGAATGGTTGACAGCATTCTCAATCCCAATTAAACATCATTAAACAAAACCCAACCAAATTAATTTAGGGTAACATGTTGAGATTCACATGATAATCCAGGTACTAGATACTCAAGATGTCCATAACCGGGGACACGGCTAACCACGATTAGTTTATACACTCTGCAGAGGTTTGCGCACTTTTCCCCACAAGACTCGATCGCCTCCATTTGGTTTCTTGCACTACATGGTGCTTGAGAAGACGGATGACCAAGACATAGTCTTTCAGAAGCGCTAGCACCTTACGATCGGGTAGACCGTACCACCTACATCCCCTACATCTGCTAGTCTTCCACTGTAAGAGTTTGCATGACCTAGTCAACTATGCTAGAGCCCATAATAGCTTGTGGCCGTACACGGAAGTTTCTAGCATGAAAAATCTCATGATCCCTTTGAGCCTGGGTGGCGGTCCAAAAGAAAACAGGCAAATCCTGGATTACCCAAGTGCCTCAATCCACCCAGATGTGTGTTTAAGTTGCCACCTTAGATAAACCATTAATTAAGAAACTCACATCTGTCATGGATACCACTCACCCAATCCACGTCTACTAGCATAGCATAGCAATAATAAGCAAACGTAGAAGTAACTCCCAAAGGTTTGATAATAAACAGGTAATAGGTACTACCTCAACTACTTCCCATCCCACAATTTAATTAGATCCTAATCATGCAATGTTTGAGGATTTGATCTAATGCAATAAAACTGGGTAGTAGGAAAGGTATGATCAAGTGTTACTTGCCTTTCTAATGATCCACGAAACCTAGAGATTCGAAGTACCATGCGGCGCACTCCGGGTATTCAATCGCAGACAAACAACAAGCATACAATAAGTACTCATCTAATGCACAGGTAAAACTCAAGTAAGAGATCTAACCAGAAAGTTCAACTTAAGAACTCCGGTTTGCAAAAAGAATCAAATCGAACGAAGCAACGAAAGTCAAACGGCGAAAGAAAACAACTTCATTCTACTAATCTGGATCTAAGGCAATTTTTACAGTGGAAAAAACTTGTTTAAGTTGGTAAGACGGATAGAGGGTTTCGAGACGAAACTCCAGGCGCTTGAATCGCCTGATTCCGATAAACGAGCAAAAAGTTATACTAAAACGAAAATCGGATCAGAAATTGCGATCAGAAAATAATCACGGAAAATCCGAGAAAAAGAAAAACGACGAACGGATTAACGAACGAATGTTCGTTAACCGGATCTAAACGATGAATACGTTCGTTAAAACGAACGAACGAGCGAACGCTCGGTATTTAACCTAAACCGAAAAAAACCGATCTAAATAAAAAAACGAAAACTAAAGAGAAAAAACTGACAGAAAAACTGAACGGTTTTTCAAGAAAAACGGCGGTGCAGAAATCGAGGCACCTTGGGCGGTGGGTCGGCGGCGGCGGGGTTCTGCGAGGCGTCGGCGGGTGGCGGCGGCGGCGCAAGCGGTGGTGGCGCGGGGTTCGAGGGCGGGCGGGGCTGGCGGCTAGGGTTTGGCCCGGGGCTGGGCTGCGGCTTATAAAGCTGCCGGGCCAGGAGTCCTAGTCGGACACGGCCCGGTTAGGTCGGTGCGCGTTTTCTTTAAATAATTATGCGCAGAAGAAAAATAAAAAGAAATACTAAACCAACTCCAAAAATCTCGAAATAAATTTTCCCGGGCTTCTAAAATCAAGCCGCAGAAGGTGAACATTTAGTTGGGGCCTAAATGCAATTTTTAAAAACGCACATTTTTCCTAAATTCAAATAAAATACTGAAAAACTCCGAAATAAAATCTTACTTGATTTTATTATTAGAACCTCAATATTTCGTTATTTTGGGAAAGTCATTTTATTCCCTCTCTCATATTTTTGTAATAGAAATAATTGACGATGAAATAATTAAAATCAAATGATCCTATTCTCAATTTTTGAGAAAACTCAAATATGAAAATAACGAAATCCCCAACTCTCTCCGTGGGTCCTTGAGTTGCGTAGAATTTCTAGGATCAAAACCAAAAGAAAATAAAATATGATATGCAATGATGATCTAATGTATAACATTCCAAATTGAAAATTTGGGATGTTACAGCAGAACTCGGAGGTGCCGTGCTTTCGGTACTTGGATCGGTCAAATCGTGAAGACATATGACTACATCAACCGCGTTGATATAACGCTTCCGCGAACGGTCTACAAGGATATGTAGACAACACTCTTCCCTCTTGTTGCTATGCATCACCATGATCTTGCGTGTGCATAGGAATTTTTTTGAAATTACTACGTTCCCCAACAGTGGCATCCGAGCCAGGTTGTACGCGTAGATGTCATATGCACGAGTAGAACACAAGTGAGTTGTGGGCAATATAAGTCATACTGCTTACCAGCATGTCATACTTTGGTTCGGCGGTATTGTTCGATGAAGCGGCCCGGACCGACATTACGCGTATGCTTACGCGAGACTAGTTCTACCGACGTGCTATGCACACAGGTGGCTGGCGGGTGTCAGTTTCTCCAACTTTAGTTGAACCGAGTGTGGCTACGCCTGGTCCTTGTGAAGGTTAAAACAGCACCAACTTGACGAACTATCGTTGTGGTTTTGATGCGTAGGTAAGAACTGTTCTTGCTAAGCCAAGTAGCAGCCACGTAAAACTTGCAACAATAAAGTAGAGGACGTCTAACTTGTTTTTGCAGGGCATGTTGTGACGTGATATGGTCAATACATGATGCTAAATTTTATTGTATGAGATGATCATGTTTTGTAACCGAGTTATCGGCAACTGGCAGGAGCCATATGGTTGTCGCTTTATTGTATGCAATGCAATCGCCTTGTAATGCTTTACTTTATCACTAAGCGGTAGTGATAGTCGTAGAAGCATAAGATTGGCGAGACGACAACGATGCTACGATGGAGATCAAGGTGTCGCGCCGGTGACGATGGTGATCATGACGGTGCTTCGAAGATGGAGATCACAAGCACAAGATGATGATGGCCCTATTGATTGCATGTGATGTTTATCTTTTATGCATCTTATCTTGCTTTGATTGATGGTAGCATTATAAGATGATCTCTCACTAAATTTTAAGATAAAAGTGTTCTCCCTGAGTAATCACCATTGCCAAAGTTCGTCGTGCCCAGACACCACGTGATGATCGGGTGTGATAAGCTCTACTTCCATCTACAATGGGTGCAAGCTAGTTTTGCACACGTAGAATACTCAGGTTAAACTTGACGAGCCTAGCATATGCAGATATGGACTCGGAACATTGAGGCCGAAAGGTCGAGCGTGAATCATATAGTAGATATGATGAACATAGTGATGTTCACCATTGAAAGCTACTCCATTTCACGTGATGATCAGTTATGGTTTAGTTGATTTGGATCACGTGATCACTTAGAGGATTAGAGGGACACTACTGGAATCAGCTACTTTGCCATCTACTACCAAAAAGCAGACGGCAACGAACTGGCTGATGGCAAAGACCTTCTTTGCCATCAGCCAGTTCTTTACCGTCTGCTAGCGGACGGCAAAGATTCTTTGCCGTCGGCTAGCAGACGGCAAAGAGGGAGGGGGGACCCACTGACGAGCTGGTTAAAAAAAAACTTAACGCCCCCCTCTTTGTCGTCTGCTAGCAGACGGCAAAGAGTAAGTAAGCGGACGGCAAAGGTGGGCGGACGGCAACCGTTTAGGTTACTAACGGCGCCCCACCCCGCCCGGCCCATCTGTCTCTGTTCCCTCTCCTCCCCGACGACCACCGCCACCCGCCGCCTCCCCCGCCACCCACCGCTGCCCCCTTGCCCCGCCTCCCCCGCCACCCACCGCCGCCCCCTTGCCCCACCTCCCCTCTCCCCGCCGCCCCCTTGCCCCACCTCCCCTCGCCCCGTCGCCACATCGCCCCCATCACCGGCCACCGCCCCGGCGTCCCGTCGCCCGCGCCGGAGCCAGGCTCGCGCCCCGGAGCTCGCTGCCCCTGCGCCTCGGAGCTCGCCGTCCCTGCGCCCCGGAGCTCGCCGCCCCTGCGCCCCGGAGCTCGCCGCCCCTGCACCCCGGAGCTCGCCGCCCCTGCACCCCGCCGCCCCCGCCCCCGCCGCCCGGCCATCCCACTGCCCCGCCGCCCCCCCACCCACCCACCACCCCGGCGCCAGCGTCGCCCCCTGCTCTGGTGAGTTTTTTTTCTGTTTTTCTTTTTTTTTGCTGTTTAATTCTTGTTTAATTGTTAGTGTTAGTGTTAGTGTTAGATTTAGTGTTAGAAAAGAAGAAAATTTAGTGTTAGTGTTAGAAAAAAGAATATGTAGAAGAAAAGAAGAAGAAGTGGAAACAAGATGAAAAAGAAGAAAAGAAAAGAAGTAGAGAAAAGATGAAAAAGAAGAAGAAGAAAAGAAGTAGAAGAAGTAGAAGAAGAAGAATAGAAGAAAAGAAAAGAAGTAAAAGAAGTAGAAAAAATATGAAAAAAGAAGAAGAAGAAGAAGAAGAAGAAGAAGAAGAAAGGAAAGAAGAAGAAAGGAAAGAAGAAGAAGAAGAAGACGAAGAAGAAGAAGAAGAAGAAGAAAGGAAAGAAGAAGAAGGATAGAAGAAGAAGAAGAAGAAAGGAAAGAAGAAGAAAGAAGAAGAAGAAGAGAAGGAAAGAAGAAGAAGGATAGAAGGAAACACCCCGACCCCGACCCCCGACACCCCGACACCCCGGCCCGACAACCCGACCCGACCCCGACCCCGAACCCCGACACCCCGACCCCGATCCCGACACGCCACCCCGACACCCCGGCCCGACACCCCGACCCCCGACACCCCGACCCCAACCTCCGACACCCCGACCCCGACACGCCACCCCGACACCCCAGCCCGACACCCCGACCCCGACCCCCGACCCCCGACACCCTGACACCACACCCCGACCCCGACACGACACCCCGATACCCCGACACCCGACCCCCCGACACCCGACCGCCAGACCCCCCAACCCCGACACCACACCCCGACCCGACACCACACCCCGACCCCGACACCACACCCCGACAACCGACCCCCTGACCCCCTGACCCCGACACCACACCCCGACACCAAAACAGCACCCCGACCCCGACACGGCACCCCGACACCGACAGGACACCCCGACCCGCGACACCTCCCGAAAAGGTGTTCTTTGGCCTTCCAGAGGCCGACGGGGTCATATATTTGTGAATTATTAGTTAGGTCATATATTTTTCAATTTTGTTATGAAAAACATCATATATAATTGTGTTGATCGTGTAGTTTTAAATGTGCAGTTGTTTCATCGCTGCGAGGTTTGGTGTTTGACGACCTCGTCGTGCGTTTGACGAGCTCTGCCCCTTCGTTCGTGGGTGAGCACAAATGACAAGTCCTCCTCCCCCATTAATTATTGGATCTATTCCGATGAAACTTGATAGCTAGCTATATATGTGTCTTGAATCATCAGTATGCGTAACCAATATGTGTCTCCCGTTCGAAAGCGTCATAGTTATAAATATGCATGCATTTGCATATTTATAACCTTGATTCTTTCGAATTGTCCAACGCTATCCATGGACAGCCCGAGTATGTGTAGACTGGGTTCGTTTTCCCATATGCTTTGCTCCGGATCCGACGCATAAATTTCGTCAGTGCCTCCCCTGTTGTTCTCCGGGTACACATCCTCTCTGTTTATTGCAGAGACGTGTATCGGGAGAACAGCGGGGAGGTGTTGCCGAAATTTTGCGTCGGATCCGGAGCATAACATGGGAAAATGAACCCAATCTACACATACACGGGTGGGATTAGGACCTATCATTACCTATTAGAGTGTAGGTTGCATGGACGTAATAAAATTGACAAAGTAGATCAACTGATGAATATATACATGGTGAATTACATATATAATTGTTGTGTGTCCAGTAGCTCTGAAAGTCAAGATGAGGGACCGTGCTTGGATGTATATCGGTCACACTGGTCAGAACAAATGGAGCGCTGAATGGTTCACAAAAACTAAGGGGTTTGTGCAAGCCGCATTTGCAAATGGCCAAAAGAAAACCTGGTACCCCTGTTTCCGGTGCGGCAATTGGGAAAAGAAGACAGAGGCTGAAATGGGCAAACACCTGCAGAAGAGTGGTTTTATGCCCGATTATACAGTGTGGACATTTCATGGTGAGTCTGCCCAACGTGACCGAGCTGAGGTGGATCGTCGTCGCACCGACGAGCATGGTACCGGGATGGAAAACATGGTGCAAGGCTATGATGATGCTCGGGATTCGGACGAGGAGATGGAGGAATCTGCAAAGGCCTTCAATGAAATGTTGGAGTCTTCGAAACGTCTGCTCCACGAGCACACTGAGCTTTGTCAGTTGGATGCCATCTCACAAGTAATGGATCTGAAGGCTCAGTTCAACTTGGGCAGAGAATGCTATGACGCAATTATGACAGTATTTGGACGCTTTCTACCCAAAGGCCATGTAATGCCTGCAAACCTATACCAGTCGGACAAAATCCTCCGTGCACTGAAGATGCCCTATGAGAAGATACATGCCTGTGAGAAAGGATGTGCCTTATTTAGGCTTGACTATGCGGACTTGAACTATTGTCCCATTTGCAAGTCTTCCAGGTATATTGTGGTAGACAACGGTATGGGTGAGAAGACACAGACCAAAATCCCCGTTAGTGTTCTTCGGTATATGCCAATCGTACCAAGACTTCAACGTCTTTTCATGGTCGAAGAGACGGCCAGACAGATGACATGGCACAAAATAGGCAAAAGAACCGAACTAGATGCAGATGGGAATCTGATGATGGTACACACATCGGATGGTGTTGCGTGGAAAAAGTTTGATGAATTACATGCTGACAAAGCGGCAGATCCGAGGCATCCTCGAGACGGCATCAGCACGGATGGGTTTAGTGTGTTTGGTATGACGGCAGCCCAATACAGTTCTTGGCCCGTATTTGTCTTTCCACTCAATCTCCCCCCCCCCCCGGACAGATTATGCAAAGAAAGAACATTTTCCTGACGTTGATAATTCCAGGACCCAACTATCCGGGCAAAAATATGAATGTGTACATGCAGCCGCTTAAGGACGAATTGCAAGAAGCCTGGGATAATGGGTTCAGGACATACGACGCCTTTAGCAAACGGAACTTCATAATGCGTGTCTGGTACATGTACTCGACGCATGACTTGCCGGCGTATGCGCTATTCGTTGGCTGGTGTGTGCATGGAAGGTTCCCGTGCCCCACATGCAAGGGAGCTCTTGAGTTTCTTTGGCTTCAGGCCGGTCGCAAGTTTTCTTGCTTCAACATGCATAGACAGTTCCTGGATCCTCACCATAAGTTCAGGAAAGACAAGAAGAACTTCATCAGGGGTACAGTTGTCAAAAACTCTGCACCACCTGCATTGACAGGCCAACAGACCCTGGATCAGTTAAACGCTCTCGAGCCAGATCCACAACGTCCAGGGTACTTCAAGGGGTATAATACTAAGCACGCGTGGACTCACAAAACATGCTTATGGGATCTGCCTTACTTCAAAGACCTCCTTTGCCCACACAACATCGACGTGATGCACTCTAAGAAGAATATCGCCGAGGCACTTTTTGGTACATTGTTCAGCATAGATGGGAAGTCAAAGGATAATACTAAGGCTAGAGTCGATCTGGAGGCGCTATGTGATAGGCCGTTACAAAACATGAAAGAACCGAAAGGAAAGTAGAACTGGACGAAGCCAAAGGCATGGTTTAATCTTGGAAGGCCAGCTATGAGGGAAATTCTCTTGTGGGTGCAATAGCAGTTGATGTTCCCCGATGGGTATGCAGCGAATCTAAAGAGGGGAGCAAATCTTGATAAACTGAAGATATTTGGTCTCAAGAGTCATGATTGGCACATATGGATTGAGCGGGTAATGCCGGTGATGTTGCATGGCTTCATCCCTGAGGATGAATGGCTAGTACTGGCAGAACTCGGCTATTTCTTCCGTGTTCTTTGTGCGAAAGAACTATCGCCTGGCGTGCTAGAAGAAATGGAAGAGTTGGCGCTGGAGTTGATCTGCAAGTTAGAGAAGATCTTTCCACCGGGCTTCTTTAATCCAATGCAGCATTTGATTTTGCATCTCCCGACCGAGGCAAGATTGGGGGGGGGGCGTGCAAAATCGTTGGTGCTACCCAACTGAGAGGATGCAGAAGACGCTTCGAGAAAAATGTAAAAATAAACATAGAATTGAAGCATCGATGGCTGAGGCATTCATTACAGAGGAGGCGGCAAACTTCGTAACAGCGCACTACGAAGCCAAAAATCGTCATTTGCATAATCCGAAGCCTCGGTACAATGCTGACGAGCCTAAAAAGGGTGGATCCAACCTCAGCCTATTCAAAGGGAATCTCGCACCAGCTAGTGTTTCACATCCAGTATCTTTGGATAACGAAGAATGGCGGACCATTTCGTTGTATATCTTCAACAATCTGATAGAAGTGCGGCCGTACATCGAGTAAGTTCTCGGTACATTGTTTCGCAACTTCTATTTCCTTTGAACTACTCTTATTCCTGGATATGTCATACAGTCGATACGTCACCATATTCTCGTATGGAGCGGAGATCCAAAAGGATTCCGTCGAAGAGTATGAGCTTCTCGCAAAGCAAGGAGGTGGCTATCCCGGTTTCATCTCTTGGTTCAAACAAACGGTAATTTCTATTAGACAATTTCATTTCATTCGCTAATTTTTGCATAATGAAACAATCCTTTCATATTAAACCTGTAGGCTAATTTAGAGTCTATGGACGCCGAATTGAGACAAGTCGCTAATGGTTTTGACTATTAGGTCCGTTCATTTGACAAGTACGACATCAACGGGTATCACTTTCGTACCTATGGCAAAGAGCTATCTATGGCGGACCGAAAGTCAACAAATTGTTGTGTATCTGCTATCGGCGAAGGAGGTACCGAGTATTATGGGAGAGTTGAAGCAATTTGTGAACTTCTGTTCTATGGTGAAAACCCACCGAATGTCGTAGTCTTCAAATGTTATTGGTTTCAGCCGAAGGAGACTAGAAGGACTCATGAACATGTAGGGCTAGTTGAAATCAACCAAAGCACTCATTTAGATGTTCCTGATGTCTATATTATGGCTCAAGAGGCGACCCAAGTATTCTATCTACCGTGGGCCTGCCAAACTAATCCAAATCTGAAAGGTTGGGATGTCGTTTATGAAGTGCCGCCACGTGCTAGAGTTTCTCCCCCAAAGGAAGAGGATTATGAACCTCACATTAACCCAGACACATATGAAGGAGAATTCTTCCAAGAGACACGTCTTTCCAAAAAGCGTTTCAAGAACCGCTATACTTCACCCCAAAACATTGAAGTAGACGGCGACAATGAATCCGACATCACCCCAGAGGAGGAACAAGAAGAGCCAGAACAAGAAGAGGTTACTGCTGCGGATGACCTGTCAATGCTTGACCGATTACGTCAAGGTGGCCTTGCACATGTTGATGTCAATGAACCCTATGAGCCCGTCATTGATTGTAGTGATGATAATGATTATGCATTTATTGATGATACTGATCGAGATTATTAGTAGTGTCAGGTATTACATTTTTTATGTTGTACTTGATGATGATACACTTAAGTGATACACATATTATTATTCATGTCGGTCTTTTTTTATGTTGTACTAATTTCGTTTACTGTTTGTCATGGCAGGTGTTGAAAGATGGTGGGCGCTGGTCGGGAGCGTGGTCTGAGGTCTTCCATTCCAGACGCACCTCTCCGCCGAGTGTTGCTGGACAGTATGGCCACACCGCCGGGCCCTTCTTCGTCGACCGCGGTGCCCAGCAGGGGACGAGGTAGGAAGAGAGGAGGTGGGGCACGTGGTCATGGGAGAGGAGGTAGGGTGACTGCTACGGTGCCTTCCTCGCCGCCACCCCCAGCCTTTTCACCCGAGCACATGACTGCTAGGGTGGACTCGTCCGAGGAGGAGGCTACACGGACTCCGGTCCATGAGCCTCCGGTCCACGGGTCTTGGGCCCACGAGCCTCGGGTCAACTGGCCTTCGGCCCACGTGACCCCGGAGGAGCACACGTCCGGATGGGGTACCTGGCCGTATCAGCCCGAGGAGCCGAGTGGCCATGCTGATGATGGCGGGGAGCCGACTGATCTTGAGGAGGAGGGGGGCACCGTCTACCAGCGTGGTGCTACACGGCTCCCGTCCGTGCTGGTGACCCGCGAGCAGAGGTGGTTGATTTTCCCTGATGGGGAGAGGTACGTAAGTGCATTTAATATTTTTGTACCTTGTGCATTCACGTTTTTTTCAAATAACTAATCCGTTGGCCTTGTCATGCTGCAGGGGTTGGGACCACCATCATAGTGTCCGCCGGCCCAACTCCGTCCTTGGAGTTCTTTGCCGGCAAAACTTCCCGGGGTTTGTCACGTTGCCTGGTGAGGGTCGGCTTCCAGAGCTTGGATTGAGCTGGGAGCACTATGTGGCTGCCCCGGCCCCGCCAAATGAGATTATCGACGGTGTCGTGTGCGACACGAGGGCAGACATGGTGATCATAAAGTTCTGGGTAATTTCTCCTTTACACATTTAAAAATCTTCAACTAGCTAGTTATTAATTGTACTAATAAATATTGTCTCATTTGATTGCAGACATTCTACAGGTGTGAGGAGGGATACGAGGAGGACGCGGCACATGTTATCGAGAACGTCTGCAAGCGCCTACTCCAGAACTTACGGCACGTGGCTCGGGTGCAGGCTGTTCGAGACTACTACGCCTTGCGTGGTATCAAGAAGACCAAGCCGGCGTGCCGCGATAAGTTCCTGAGTAAGGAGCAGTACATGAAGGTAATTCTTAAGGCCTTCTCTACTTAAGTTCCTTAATTTAGTAATTCTTAGCCATAGCGCTCAAGTTTCTATTTGCTAACTTAGGCGCCTCCGAGATGGTGTGCGGATCAGATGGATTGTTGGGAGGTGTTGGTCGATGAGTGGTGCTCACAACGATGGATAGCCCTCCACAAGGAGGCCAAGGACAAACATGCCCAAATGGAAGGTGTTCCACACCATCAAGGCAGCTCCAACTTATATCAGTTCGGGCGCAACTGGGTATGTGGTTTGCTTCATGATTCATGCAATTCATTCATCATGCTAGCTTGAGCCCTTTAATTACTAATTTTCAGTGTTTCTCTCTTTCAGGCATGCTACAATAAGGCGGATAAGGTGCCAGAGGTGTACGACCTGTATGCCATGGCCCACACTGCCTCTTTCAAGAAAGTCAAGGCTTTCTCTCAGTCTGACCTCGATGATGCAAACAACTTCACCAACATCTCCTCCCACAACAAGCTCGTGAGATATAGAGATGAGGGGAAGGCGAGGAAATGGGAGGACTTTAACCCGAGCCAGGGTCCCATTGATCCAGAGCTGTTGATGATATCTGGTGGCGGGAGATCCCATGGCTCCATAGCCATTGGAGATGGACTTATCCGTTGTCCTAGCACTCTCCCGGAGATCAAGGCGCGCCAGTCGAGCTCCGCTCCTGAGATAAGGCCTCGTGAACAGCCAATGCAACTCGCCATCAAGGTTAGTGATACGTACTCAGTTATCTTTCTCCATTACATTGTGTGCGCTTCCATCAATGATTACAAATGGTCATGTGAGTGGTGTTGCAGGCTGCTATACAGAGTGAGAGAGATAGAACGGAGAAACTTCTGGCGGAGGCGGCGGAGAGGCAGTGGGAGTTGGAGGAGAGGACGACAAAGATGATGGAGGAGGAGAGGGCACGGAATGACATGCAGGCAAGGGCCATGTACGAGCTCCTTGTGGTAAGTTTCTTCTGCAGATTAGCCAAAACATTCATGTAGTGTTTGTCTCATTACTAACTAGTATGACTGAGTCGTCAAAACCAAATGTGCAGTCTGTGTGTGAGAAGACAGGTCAGACCGCTCCGCCGATGCCAATGATTGCTCCTGGGACCATGGTGAGTTTTATTTGAATGGACATTACTTGCTAGTCTTAACATTTGAGTGTCATCATGCTAACAAGACATTAGAAATGATCTTTGGTGCAGCGTAACTCCAGACAAGCATCGCACGATCCTTCTCCAGCTACCGACATGAGCCACCCCGCTCCTACACCTACTGGATCTTGGTAAGTTTATCTAGTGTTTTGCTTAACACGTGCATAAAGACCTAGACTTAGCTTTATTTCCTCCAATGCTTACCATAATGACCTAGACTTAGCTTCTTATCCTCCAAAATGACTTAATAAGCTTACTGACCTCCAAAACCATCCATTTTACCTAAGTTAGCTCTAAAATGATCTGTACTTAGCTTACTTATGTCAAAAATTGCATAATTAGCTTAGTTAGCTCATAGACGATCCATTTTACCTAAGTTAGCTCCAAAATGACCCATCTTACCTAGGTTAGCTTATAAATGATCCAGTTTATCCAAGTTAGCTCTAAAATGACCCAATTTACCTAGAGTAGCTCCTAAACGATCCATTTCACCTAAGTTAGCTAAAAACGATCCATTTCACCTAAATTAGCTCTTAAATGATCCATTTCACCTAAGTTTGCTAAAAACGATCCATTTCACCTTAGTTAGCTCAAAAATGATCCATTTCACCTTAGTTAGTTCAAAAACGTGGCATTTCACCTTAGTTAGCTCATAAATGACCCATTTCAACTAAGTTAGCTCAAAAACGATCCATTTTACCTTAGTTAGCTCAAAAACGATTCATTTCACCTTAGTTAGCTCAAAAACGATCAATTTCACCTTAGTTAACTCAAAAATGATGCCCTTCACCTTAGTTAGCTCATAAACGACCCATTTCAACTATGTTAGCTCATAAATGATACATTCCAACTAAGTTAGCTTATAAACAACCCATTTCAACTTAGTTAGCTCATAAATGATCCATTCCACCTAAGTTAGGTCATAAATGACATATACTTCTTGTTATAGTCTTCTTCTTGTTCTATTCACCAATTTCTAACTTCATATTTACCATTTTACAGATTTCACTCACTTCATGGAAGCTAGCTTGCTAGGATGGAGTGCTTGCTTTTTCTTTGTTAAAACTTTGCATTGTATCTAGCTTGCTATGATAGAACTTGCTACGTTCATGAAATTTTGCTATGTAATATGTATATGGAACAATGTGTATGGATGGAACTTCCTATATATGTTGATGAAACTTTGCTATGTTATATATATGTATATGGAATTATGTGCTGGATATGTGATATGTGTGCTGGATATGTTTGCTGTTAAATATGTGATATATTTGCTGTGAAAATTGTTGGATTAAGAAAAAACAGAAAAAAAGAGACAATATGCAGGCTCTTTGCCGTCAGCCACCGACGGCAAAGGGCTCTTTGCCATCAGCAGCGGACGGCAAAGAGGCCACGTGGCAGGCAGCTGTGCTTCCTGGGAGGCTGACCAATTTGTTCAGTTTGCCTACAGTGGCTCAGCAAAGGCTTTGCCGTCCGCGGCGGACGGCAAAGAGCAAAACTTTGCCTACAGCGGCGGACGGCAAAGGCCTGCTGTGTAGTGACGTCAGCTGACATCACACGGCGGACGGCAAAGGCCTTCCAAAGTTTGCCATCAGCGGCGGACGGCAAAGGCCTGCCATCAGCCACTTAACGGACTGACAGCGCAGTTATTGCCGTCCGCTCTCTTTGCCGTCTGCCACGCTCTCTTTGCCGTCCGCCGCAGACGGCAAAGACTTTGCCATCAGTAGCAGACGGCAAAGTAGCTGTTTACCGAAGCCTACTTTGCCGGAGCCTTTTGCCGTCCGCGGCTGACGGCAAAGGCCTTTGCCGTCCGCCGTTCAGGCCTTTGCCGTCCGCCGTGGAAGATGGCAAAGTAGCTAATTCCTGTAGTGGGATGTTTATCTAAGTGGGAGTTCTTAAGTAATATGATTAATTGAACTTAAATTTATCATGAACTTAGTCTTGATAGTGTTAGCACATCTATGTTGTAGATGAATAGCTCGCGTATAGCTCCCCTGTTTTATTTTTGATATGTTCCTAGAGAAAACTAAGTTGAAAGATATTAGTAGCAATGATGCGGATTGGATTCGTGATCTGAGGTTTATCCTCATTGCTGCACAGAAGAATTATGTCCTTGATGCACCGCTAGGTGACAAACCTATTGCAGGAGCAGATGCAGATGTTATGAACGTTTGTCTAGCTCAGTATGATGACTACTTGATAGTTTAGTGCACCATGCTTAAACGGCTTAGAATCGGGACTTCAAAGACGTTTTGAACGTCATGGACCATATGAGATGTTCCAGGAGTTGAAGTTAATATTTCAAGCAAATACCCGAGTTGATAGATATGAAGTGTCCAACAAGTTCTATAGCTAAAAGATGGAGGAGAATAGCTCAAGCAGTCAACATGTGCTCAGATTGTCTGGGTACTACAATCACTAGAATCAAGTGGGAGTTAATCTTCCAGACAAAATAGTGATTGATAGAATTCTCTAGTCACCATTACCAAGTTAGTAGAACTTCGTGATGAACTATAATATGCAAGCGATAACGGAAACGATTACCAAGCTCTTCGTGATGTTGAAATCGACGAAGGTGGAAATCAAGAAAAGCATCAAGTGTTGATGGTATACAAAACCACTAGTTTCAAGTAAAGGGACAAAGGTAAGAAAGGGGACCTTCAAGAAGAACGGCAAGGAAGTTGCTGCTCAAGTGAAAAAACCAAAGTCTGGACCTAAGCCTGAAACTGAGTGCTTTCTACTGCGAAGGGACTGGTCAGTGGAAGCGGAACTACCCCAAGTAATTGGCGGATAAGAAGGATGCCAAAGTGAACATAGGTATATTTTGATATACATGTTATTGATGTGTACTTTACTAGTTTATAGCAACCCCTCAGTATTTGATACTAGTTCAGTTGCTAAGAATAGTAACTCGAAACAGGAGTTGCAGAATGAACAGAGACTAGTTAAGGGTGAAGTGACGATGTGTATTGGAAATGGTTCCAAGATTGATATGATCATCATTGCACACTCCCTATACTTTCGGGATTAGTGGTAAACCAAAATAAATGTTATTTGGTCTTTTCGTTGAGCATGAATATGATTTGATCATGTTTATTGCAAAACAGTTATTCATTTACGTTAGAGAATAATTTTTGTTCTATTTACATGAATAAAACCTTCTATGGTCATACACCCAATGAAAATGGTTCATTGGATCTCGATCGTAGTGATACACATATTCGTAATATTGAAGCCAAAAGATGCAAAGTTAATAATGAAAGTGCAACTTATTTGTGGCACTGCCGTTTAGGTCATATTGGTGTAAAGCACATGAAGAAACTCCATGCTGATAGGCTTTTGGAATCACTTGATTATGAATCAGTTGATGCTTGCGAACCATGCCTCATGGGCGAGATGACTAAGACTCCGTTCTCTGGAACAATGGACCGAGCAAGAGACTTGTTGGAAATAATACACACTGATGTATGCAGTCCGATGAGTGTTGAGGCTCGCGGCGGGTATCGTTATTTTCTGACCTTCACGGATGGTTTGAGCAGATATGGGTATATCTACTTGATGAAACACAAGTCTGAAACATTTGAAAAATTCAAAGAATTTCAGAGTGAAGTGGAGAATCATCATAACAAAAATAAAAGTTTTTACGATATGATCGCAGAAGTAAAATATTTGAGTTACGAGTTTGGCCTTCAGTTAAAACAATGTGAAATAGTTTCACTACTCATGCCACCTGGAACACCACAACATAATGGTGTGTATGAATGTCATAACCTTACTATTATTGGATATAGTGCAATCTATGATGTTTCTTAGCGATTAACCACTATATTTTTGGGTTTATGCATTAGAGACAGCTGCATTCACGTTAAAAAAGGGCACCATCTAAACCCATTGAGACGACACCGTATGATCTGTGGTTTGGCAAGAAACCAAAGTTGTCATTTCTTAAAGTTTGGGGTTACGATGCTTATAAGAAAAAGTTTCATCCTGATAAGTTCAAACCCAAATCGGAGAAATGTGTCTTCATAGGATAACCAAAGGAGTCAGTTGGGTACACCTTCTATCACAGATTTGAAGGCAAGACATTTGTTGCTGAGAATGGATCCTTTCTAGAGAGGGAGTTTCTCTCGAAAGAAGTGAGTGGGAGGAAAGTAGAACTTGATGAGGTAACTATACCTGCTCCCTTATTGGAAAGTAGATCATCATAGAAATCTGTTTCTGTGACTCCTACACCAATTAGTGAGGAAGCTAATGATGATGATCATGTTACTTCAGATCAAATTTCTACCGAACCTTGTAGGTCAACTAGAGTAAGATCTGCACTAGAGTGGTATGGTAATCCTGTTCTAGAGGTCATGTTAATTGACCATGACGAACCTACGAACTATGAGGAAACGATGATGAGCCCAGATTCCGCGAAATGGCTTGAGGCCATGAAATCTGAGATTGGATCCATGTATAAGAACAAAGTATGGACTTTGATTGACTTGCCCGATGATCGGTGAGTCATTAAGAATAAATGGATCTTCAAGAGGAAGACGGACGCTGATAGTAGTGTTACTATCTACAAAGCTAGAATTGTCGCAAAAGGTGTTGACTACGATGAGAGTTTCTCACTCGTATCTATGTTTAAGACTGTCTGAATCATGTTCGCAATTGCTGCATTTTATGAAATCCGGCAAATGGATAAACAAAACTACATTCCTTAATGGATTTATTTAAGTAGAGTTGTATATGATGCAACTAGAAGGTTTTGTCAATCCTAAAGCTGCTAACAAAATATGCAAGCTCCAGGTATCCATCTATGGACTGGTGCAAGCATCTCGGAGTTGGAATATACGATTTGATAAGTTGATCAAAGAATATAGTTTTATACAGACTTGTGGTGAAGCCTGTATTTACAAGAAAGTCAGTGGGAGCACTACAACATTTTTGATAAGTATATATGAATGACATATTGTTGATCGGAGATAATGTAGAATTATTCTGCAAAGCATAAAGGAGTGTTTGAAAGGATTTTTTCAAAGAAAGACCTCGATGAAGCTGCTTACACATTGAGCATCAAGATCTATAGAGATAGATCAAGACGCTTGATAAGTTATTTCAATGAGTACATACCTTGACAAGATTTTGAAGTAGTTCAAAATGGAACAGTCAAAGAAGGAGTTCTTGCCTGTGTTGCCAGGTGTGAAGTTGAGTAAAGACTCAAAACCCGACCACAACAGAAAATAGAAAGAGAATGATAAGTCATTCCCTATGCCTCAGTCATAGGTTCTATAAAGTATGCTATGCTGTTTACCTGTCACAGCCTGATTTTCATGCCACAACACTTAGGCTAACAATCATGATAAAATGTGGTTTGACAAAAACTTTTGAGTGTTTTGGACTTTTCTTGATTTGATTTTTGTCTGTTGTTTGTAAGTGCTCTAAAAATCAAATAAATCCTCCAACTCCTATACTTCATCTCCTTGCTCCAAACTCTTGAACCAATGATCTTGCCATGTGTATAGGACATAAAAATAATTTCTTACAAAAATAATTTGGCCAATAGTATTTTTAAAAATTAGTTTTCCAAAAACCCCTGATTTGAGGTTTGCACTGCAAGTACTTAATTAAGGGCAGTAAAAATCTTTCCAAAAATATATTTGACTCCTATCAGATATTGGATACCCAAAAACCACAAAAATATAATTTTAGAAGTTATTTTCCTATTTTATTTAAAGGATTTTTCTTTAGTCCAGAAATGGTCTTTAATAGGTTAAAATTATTTTAAATCTTGAAAAATACTTTGGAAAAACCTAGGAAAACTCAGTGGACATATATTGTCCATATATAAGAGTTTCAACACATGGTCATGTTCAAAATATTGGTCAAATCCCTCAAAAACCCTTTCTGGATATTTCAAGCTTTTGAAATATTTACAAAGGAAATATTGTCCAAAAATTCCAAGAAAATTCTAGCATGTCAAATATGACATGTTTGATGATCTTGACAAGTATCATGTCATGGAGAACAGTATAACCCCATGAAACCCTCTCAAAACCACTTATGTCCTTTTTCAAGTTTGAACAACTTTGCACTGTCAAACATGTCCAAATGCTCTCAAACTTGGTGCACATGCTCAAATGGTGTAGCAATGCATCTAGACCAAATGGCACAAGTTGGACAGAATGTTATCTTGATCAAAGTGCCCCAAAACCCTCTCTGTCCAGAACCAAATTTGAACAAGTTTACATTGGCAACTTTCTCATTTTGATCTCAACTTTTGTGGACATGTTCAGAACCTCGAATGATGACACTACACTAAGTGGTGCATCAAGGAGAATATATTTGCATGACTAAATCTTGGAAAGTCTATTTCTATTGATTTCTAGGGTTTACAAAAGTTACATTGGCTACTTTGCTCAAATGAGCGCAAACTTGGTGGAACATCCTACTTCTATGTGCCATTCCATCCTGTTAATTATCATGGCAAGTGGAGTTAATTTTCTTGCCCAAACCAACAACAAACACCTTCTACCATTTTCCCAAAATCATCATTTTGACCTCTTCCACTAATCTCCATGAGCCCAAGTTTTTACCACAGCTGCCCCATGTCACCTTATACCTCTAGTAAGTCTGCCAGCTCTCAGATCAATCATGGAATTGGGTAAAACCCCACTTTCTCTCTCTGGACAGCCATTGTTCACCTCTCTCTCAACCTCTCTCCTCTCCTAGAGACTCTCGAGAGCATCCAATGCTTCCTCCCGTTTCTTTACTACTCCCTAGCACTACTGGACACAAGTGGCCGCGCCCACTTCCCCTTTTTTATGCCATGGCATGCCAAAGACGTGCTCCAGAGCGCGCTACAGTGCTCCCACGCATTGTAGCTGCTCTCTGACCAAGCCACCCGACCACCTCGAGCCTCCCCCTTGTGCCAGTCGAGGTGCCTCGACGTCCGCACCACTCCACCGTGCTGTCCCCCTCCTTCCCCTCTCTCTCACCCCCTGAGGCGCGCGCCAGACGCCACCCAGCTCAGCCAATGCATGCACCCATGCCAGGGTCCCCTCAAGCTCGCCCCGCTCCTCCTCTCTCTTCCTGGTGCCCTACTTAATGCCACGAGGACCGCAGACAGCCCCGAGCCTCCTCCCGTGGCCACCACGGCCATTTCCACGGGTGCCCATAGGCCACGTCTACGGTGAGCCATGGCCTCGCCATTTAAGGGCTCCCGAGGCCTCCCTCTGGATCCCCTCCGCTCTCTCTCCCTCCCAGCGACCCCCTGGACCAAGCCAACTCTCTCCTCATGCCCTCCATCCACCACCGTGGCCAGAGCCTTCCCGTCGGCCTCCACCTAAATTCGCGCCTGCCACTCCTCCTCCTCCCATCTAGACCGCACCAGAGCACTCCCACCATCACCGCGGGCCCCTCCCGCGCTTCTCCCTCTCCTCTCCATGGCCATGCCGTCGAGTTCCATCACCACCGTCGGCCTTACCCGCCGCGGCCGAGGATGCGCTCGCGTCTGGCCACCCCTGCGGTTGTGGCGCACCTCGGAGGATGTGGCACACTCTCCTGAGCACGCCGGTACGCCGGGCGTCGCCGGAGGTGGCCGGTACCACCGGGGAGATCACCGGCGCCCACTCGGCCTCGCCTCCCATGCCCTTGCTCTGTTCGAGCGAGAGGTAGGAGACGGCCTGAGCACCGGGCCCCGCTCGTTAGTGACTCGGTGGGCCGGCCCCGCCCGTTTAAGTGGAGGCAGACCGGGTGCAACCCGCTTCCCCCGAAACGAACGCGTACTCGCTTTGGTGCGCCTTCGACGTCACCCAGCCACCACGCGCGGCTGAGTAGGTGGGCCGACCCTCTCCTATCTCCCTCCTGGCGCGCATGATAAGGGTAAAACCCATCTCCTTTTTCTTTTTCTTTTTCCAGTAAACTTCAAAAAAACACAAATAATTCAAATGGACTCCAAATTAGATGATTCAAATTTCTAGTAGTTCCAAAAATCATGATCTATCACATGGTGCTAATTGCACATTTTCCCAAAAACTTTCTCCTCAGAAATATTTATCAAAATCCCATTTTCCATTTCTATGATAAACTTTAGAAAATCACAAATAGCCCATTTTTGATCCAAATGCCATGATTAAAATCTCTATATGCTTCTAAGTTCATAACTTAGTTTATGAACATTTTTCCTAATACTTTCTGTACCACACAATATAATGAGCCATTTCTTCATATTTGTCAACTTTACAAATTCATAGGAAATTCAGTTGAACCCCAAATCCAGTGAAACCAACTCCTAGATGCTTCCAAAATCTTGGTTTGTTAAATGGGTGACTTTGCTCATTTTTCAAAAATATATTTCTATACACTTCTTGCAAATCCATAAACCCATTGATTCCATCATATCAAAATGTTTAGAAACATCCACTGACCCAATTCCAATGAAACCACTCAGGTTATTTTTCATATAACCAGATATGTCCTAGAAAAGTCAAATTAATATTTTTAGAGCTCTTTTATTTTCTGTCTGGTTGTGTTGCTTATTATGATTGTTTCGACATTAGTTGACGAAGTAGGCAGAGTACTTGGAGACGGACCAGAAGACTTGAAGACTCTGATGAACCAGGCAAGCAGCCCTTTGACCATGTCTATGAAACCCTTTTTATGCATGTCATATAGCACTTTATTAGTGTTGCATCAGAATCATGATGAGATGGTAACCACTTTGATGGGTTGCCTCTATTACTTCCTCGTTGATACTTGCATTGTGCATGACCCTACCTCCTTATGAGGGTTATGCTGGTGGGAGTAGATAGGATGCTAAAGTAGTTGCTACGCAAAAAGGGACGGGGATATGCATGGTGATGGAGACAAAGTATTTTCATAGGATTTTTCAAAAACCCCGTCGGGTTCCACTTATGCCCAAGGGAGATGATGAGTTGGGTAACCACTTGATGACGAAGTGGTGTACCGAGGCAAATGTGTGTGTGTGTGTTGTTTTTCAAACCTTACATGCGCAACCACTCTACCCTTGTATGGGAAAGGGCATTATTGATTACCTAGGCCGATACTAGCTTGGAGCCCGCATTACTAGTGACGGGAGAGTTCTTGGGGCGCTCTCTCGGGACAGGGTCATGCCAGGTAGGGCGGCCAAGAATATTTTTATGGGGCACCAGACACACCATTGGTACCCTGTGCTAGTGGTATGTGATGAATATGGGAGCGAGGCTCCACAATTTTAAGTTGTGAAATGTTGGGCACGGGGGTTACTACCAATCGAGTGGACTCCATGTTAGTGTCGTCTAGGGAAAGATAGTGATCGGGTGCTTACCCCGGGTACTTGAGGTACCGCGGGTCGTGGATGACACGGAAGTTCCCCGGATCTTGTGGTTAAAGTGTGCAACCTCTGCAGAGTGTAAAACTATTCGAATAGCCGTGTCCACAGTCAAGGACAGTTGGGTAACCGCTCTTGGGCTACGTCCACTTGTTTACAAACCAGTGTGTGTGGAAAGTACTTCTTGGGTCAAGTCAAAGGACTTGACATGAATGAGTTGGGTTGGAGCCCACTCCCTTTATGTTGATATTTGTAACCAACCCCTATGGTTACTTGAATTCATGAGATGCATGGTTTACCAGTTGTTGAACATGTCATAACACAACAAAAATTAGCTTTCTGCAAAAATTTACCTATGTCATGCATTGTTGTATCTTGAGCCAAAACATGGGTTGCTTGCCAGTACATTCAAAGTACTCAGTGGCTTGCCACTGGTTATTTAATTGGCCAGGCATGGAAGAACTGGAGTTCGAAGAAGAGTTCTTTGGAAACGAACATGCGAACTAGGGCGTTTCCCAGTCAGAATGCCTGTAGGGTTAAGGCAGATGGCATGGGTTCTACTTATCGACGAAGATTTCCGCTACTTAAGTTTATTTGATATTCAGCCCTTGTGGCTTTATCTATGTAAGACTTGACCATAATGGTCATAATTTGTGTAAGACGATATGTATGGATGTAAGACTCTTGTTATAAAGCTTCTGTGTGTTCAGTGAGCATTGATCTCTGGGATCACTATACACGTGCATTCGGTGATCACGACTTATGAGTTGGGGTCCCCACATTACCAGTCCTATTGTATACCTTAGCATCTTTCTGGCAAGCGAGTACAATAGTGATCTAGGAGTAGATCATTGGACAGCGGTCAAAATTATCCTTAGAGGACTAAGGAAATATTTCTCAATTATGGAGGTGATAAAAGAGTTCGTCGTAAAGAGTTACGTCGATGCAAGCTTTGGCACCGATCTGGATGACTCTAAGTCTCGATCTAGATACATATTGGAAGTTGGAGCTATTAGCTAGAGTAGCTCCGTGCAGATCTTTGTAGACATAGAACTTTGCAAAATACTTACGGATCTGAATGTGACATACCCGTTGACTAAAATTATCTCACAAGCAAAACATGATCACACCTTAGTACTCTTTGGGTGTTAATCACATAGCAATGTGAACTAGATTACTGACTCTAGTAAACCCTTTGGGTTTTGGTCACATGTCGATGTGAACTATGGGTGTTAACCACATAAAGATGTGAATTATTGACGTTAAATCACATGGCGATGTGATCTAGATTATTGACTCTAGTGTAAGTGGGAGACTGAAGGAAATATGCCCTAGAGGCAATAATAAATTTATTATTTATTTCCTTATATCATGATAAATGTTTATTATTCATGCTAGAATTGTATTAACCGGAAACATAATACATGTGTGAATACATAGACAAATAGAGTGTCACTACTATGCCTCTACTTGACTAGCTCGTTGATCAAAGATGGTTAAGTTTCCTAACCATAGACATGAGTTGTCATTTGATTAACGGGATCACATCATTAGGAGAATGATGTCATTGACTTGACACATTTCTTTAGCTTAGCACTTGATCGTTTAGTTTGTTGTTATTGCTTTCTTCATGACTTATACATGCTCCTATGACTATGAGATTATGCAACTCCCGAATACCGGAGGAACACTTTGTGTGGCACCAAACGTCACAACGTAATTGGGTGATTATAAAGGTGCTCTACAGGTGTCTCCGAAGGTACTTGTTGGGTTGGCGTATTTCGAGATTAGGATTTGTCACTCCGATTGTCGGAGAGGTATCTCTGGGCCCACTCGGTAATGCACATCACTATAAGCCTTGCAAGCATTGCAACTAATGAGTTAGTTGCGGGATGATGTATTACGGAACGAGTAAAGAGACTTGCCGATAACGAGATTGAACTAGGTATTGAGATACTGATGATCGAATCTCGGGCAAGTAACATACCGATGACAAAGGGAACAACGTATGTTGTTATGCGGTCTGACCGATAAAGATCTTCGTAGAATATGTAGGAGCCAATATGGGCATCTAGGTCCCGCTATTGGTTATTGACCAGAGAGGTGTCTCGGTCATGAAATAAGGAAATAAATAATAACTTTATTATTGCCTCTAGGGCATATTTCCTTCAGTCTCTTATCGATTTACCATTATTTTTGGGGTTATGCATTGGAGACAACCACATTCACGTTAGATAGGGCACCGTCTAAATACGTTGAGATGACACTGTATGAACTTTGGTTTGGCAAGAAACCTAAGTTGTCGTTTCTTAAAGTTTGGGGTTGTGATGCTTATGTGAAAAAGCTTCAGCCTGATAAGCTCGAACCCAAATCGGAGAAGTGCGTCTTCATAGGATACCCCAAAAGAAACTATTGGGTACACCTTCTATCACAGATATACGTTGGTCAGTACAGCCAAAGATAATATCATCAACATATATTTTGCACACAAACAATTCACCATCATAAGATTTAGTGAAAAGAGTAGGGTCGAGTGAACCGGGTTTGAAGCCTTTCGTCATGAGGAATTCCTTCAAGGTATCATACCACGCTCATGGGGCCTGCTTGAGGCCATAGAGGGCCTTGTTGACTCTGAAGACTTTGTCAGGATTCTTTGGATCTTCAAAACCTGGGGGTTGAGCAACATATACTTCTTTCTCAAGCTTACCATTGAGGAATGCACTTTTCACATCCATTTGATATAAAGTGATATCATGATGGTTAGCATGAGCAAGTAATATGCGAATAGCCTCAAGTCTAGCAACAGGTGCAAAAGTTTCATCGAAATCAATTCCTTCAACCTGTGTGTAGCCTTGAGCTATAAGCCGTGCCTTATTCCTCACCACAGGGCCGTTTTCATCTTGCTTGTTGCGGTAGATCCACTTTGTGCCAATGATATTGTGCTTGCGAGGATCTGGACGTTTGACCAGTTCCCAGACATTGTTGAGCTCGAACTGATGTAATTCTTCTTGCATGGCCTGAATCCACTCAGGCTCCAGAAATGCTTCATCTACCTTAGTGGGTTCTGTAATAGAGACAAAAGCATAGTGCCCACAAAAGTTAGATACATGTGAAGCTTTTGAGCGTGTGAGAGGACCTGGCGCTTTGATGTCATTGATGATCTTTTCAACTTGCACTTCTTTTGCAATGCAAGGATGAGCTGGTTGTCGTTGAAGAATTTGATCAGCATTTTCTTCAGCACCATTTTCTTCAGTATTTTCTTCAGGTGCATTAGCTTGACGTTCTTCATGTTCAGGAATGAATTCTTCAGCAGATTCTTCAGTGGGAATGACATCCTCAGTAACCTTGAACTTGGTAGTTTCCTCAGGTGATGGTTCATCTATCACAGCAGGTAGGTGCTCTCTTTGCAAGCCATTAGTTTCATCGAACCGCGCATCTATAGTTTCAACAACCTTGTGAAGAACGTTGTTGAAGACTCTGTAGGTGTGCGAGTCCTTTCCGTAACCAAGCATAAACCCTTCATGTGCTTTCGGTGCAAATTTTGAGTTGTGATGAGGATCTCTAATCCAACATTTAGCACCAAAGACTTTGAAATAACTTACATTGGGCTTCTTATCAGTGAGGAGTTCATAGGCAGTTTTCTTGAAGAATTTGTGATGATATACTCTGTTCATGATGTGGCACGCAGTATCAATTGCCTCAGTCCAGAAACGACGAGGTGTTTTGTATTCATCAAGCATAGTGCGAGCCATCTCAGCAAGAGTCCTGTTCTTGCGCTCCACGACGCCGTTCTGCTGAGGAGTGTAAGGAGCAGATAACTCATGAGTAATACCAAGTTCATCAAGATAGTCATCGAGACCAGAATTCTTGAACTCAGTGCCATTGTCACTTCTGATGTGCTTGATCTTCACACCAAAGTTGGTTGAAGCCCTCGAGGAAAATCGTTTGAAGACTTCCTGCACTTCATGTTCGTAAGTAACAAGGTGTACCCATGTATAACGAGAGTAATCATCAACAATAAGAAATAAAACAGTGTGAGGACGTGAGAAATGAGAGTTCATTTGTTCATGATTAGCCCGCGTCCTATCAGGCACGCTCAGGTCTCCACCAAATTCTTCAAACGATTACATACGTCTGGAGACCTGACCCTGCAGAAGAGATTAGTTCTTTTTCTTCACCACCCACATCTGAAGGGGTGGCAAAGAGTTCATCATTCTGCGAGCTCCATACGAGAAGGATGGCATAGAAGCCAGTCAATTTCATTTCACATAACAGGGGTTAGAATAAGCATAAGAGTAAGCAGAGAAATTCTTCGAGGACTTATGGACATAATAATTTGTAGAATAATGCACATATCCATAATCCTTAGATCTTCCCTGAGAAACAGATGGGTTAGCACGATGATGTTCATATGAGGACTTTGATCCTTTTGAGGAATTTGATCCATGTGAGGAGTTTGGTCCGTATGAGGACTTGGATCCATATGAAGAATTTGATCTGCGGTTCCTATTCTTCACAGGTGACGTCATGATGACATTTACCTGAAGATTTTCAAGGCATCTTTTGGGAACCCAGATTTTCTTCATAGGGGAACCGTTCCTGCAGTTAGTGCCAACATATCTAGCAAATACTTCACCATTCTGATTTTTGAACAGTCTATAGTTGGAGTCAAATGACTCATCATCAGAATGAGGAGATTCACATGCATATCCAGATAGATTAGATGGGTCAACCGGAGGTCCCTTTGCAGCAACCCATGTAGTTTTGGGGTACTGCTCAGGCTTCCAATATGTACCATCAGCGTTGAGTTTCCTCTCAAAGGCAATACCCTCTTTCCTAGGGTTCCTGTTGAGGATCTTCTTTTTAAGCACATCACAAAGAGTCTGATGCCCTTTGATGCTTTTGTACATGCCTGTCATGTACAATTCCTTCAGCCCTGCATCGTCAGTGATACTAGCAATGTCCTCAGATGAGGAATTAGTGATAGCAGAGGCATGTGAAGAATTTGAAACATTAGCAGCATTTGAACATTTAGGTGAAGAATTAGCAGATTCACGTTCAATGCATTTCAAACATGGAGGAACAAATTTGTAACGCCCTCGATGCGGCTATATCTCCCACGTGTCGAAGCACGACTTAGAGGTATAACCGCATTGAAAGCAATGTCGCAAGTGAGGTAATCTTCACACAACCCATGTAATACATAAGGGAAAAAGATACATAGTTGGCTTATAATCGCCACTTCACACAATTACATGAATAAAGCATAACATCATCTAGATACAATCAAGGTCCGGCTATGGAACCAAAATGAAAGAAGACTACCCCAAATGCTACACCGATCCCCAATCGACCCCAACTGGGCTCCACTACTGATCAACTGGAACGAAACAACACAAAGGACAAGATCTTCATCGAGCTCCTCCTGAGCTTGGTTGCGTCACCTGCTCGATAACATCGGCACCTGCAAACTGGTTTTGGAAGTATCTGTGAGTCACGGGGACTCAGCAATCTCGCACCCTCACGATCAAGACTATTTAAGCTTATAGGAAGGGTAAAAAGGTATGAGGTGGAGCTGCAGGAAGCGACTAGCATATATGGTGGCTAACATACGCAAATGAGAGTGAGAAGAGAAGGCAAAGCACGGTCGATAAAAGTATGATCAGGAAGTGATCCTAGAACAACCTACGTCAAGCATAACGCCAACACTGTGTTCACTTCCTGGACTCCGCCGGAAAGAGACCATCACGGTTACACATGCAGTTGATGTATTTTAATTAAGGTCAACTTCATGTTTTCTACAACTGGACATTAACAAATTCCCATCTGCCCATAACCACGGGCACGGCTTTCGAAAGTTCAAAACCCTGCAGGGGTGTCCCAACTTAGCCCATCACAAGCTCTCACGGTCAACGAAGGATATTCCTTCTCCCAAGACAATCCGATCAGGCTCAGCATCCAGGTTACAAGACATCCTCGACAATGGTAAAACAAGTCCAGCAACACCGCCCGAATGTGCCGACAAATCCCGATAGGAGCTGCACATATCTCGTTCTCAGGGCACACTAAGATTGTCGAAACTTCCGGTAGGCCATCCCAGAGTTGCCCCTGGTGGCCACCGGCGGCTGATAGGTTGGACCAACACTCAGAAGAGCAATGGCCTGGGGGGGTTAAAATAATGATGACCCTTGAGTCTGCAGAACCCAAAGGAAAGTAAAGGCTATGTGGCAAATGGTAAAACCAAGGTTGGGCATTGCTGGAGGAGTTTTATTCAAGGCGAACTGTCAAGGGGTTCCCATTATAACCCAACCGCGTAAGGAACGCAAAATCCGGGAACATAACACCGATATGACGGAAACTAGGGCGGCAAGAGTGGAACAAAACACCAGGCATAAGGCCGAGCCTTCCACCCTTTACCAAGTGTATAGATGCATTAATTAAATAACAGATATTGTGATATCCCCACAAGTAAACATGTTCCAACAAGGAACAACATCTCCATGTTCCAACAAGGAACAAACTTCACCTTCACCTGCAACTAACAACGCTATAAGAGGGGCTGAGCAAAGCGGTAACATAGCCAAACAACGGTTCGCTAGGACAAGGTGGGTTAGAGGCTTGGTTCAACAATATGGGAGGCATGAAAAGCAAGTGGTAGGTATCGTAGCATAGGCATAGCAAAAGAGCGAGCAACTAGCAAGCAAAGATAGAAGTGATTTCGAGGGTATGGTCATCTTGCCTGAAATCCCGCAAGGAAGAAGAACGAGTCCACGAAGAAGACACACGGACGTAGTCGAATGGTTCCTCACAAACGCGACATTCTCGGAACCAACCCCAAGAAGCAATACCGGAAAGAAGCACACAACATAGTAAACAACCAACACATGAACATGGTCCGATATGCGGGATGCGGTATGTGATGCATATGCAAGATTTGCAAAGGAATGGTTGAACCTGGCCTCAACTTGGAAATCCAAGAGTACCACTGGAAAGGTGAGGTGATTTTGGTTGAAATCGATATAAAGATCACCGAAATCGAATGCATGGTTTGGAAATGGCAAGCAAAACAAATATGGCACCGGTCTGCGGTAATCAGCAAGTGACCAATTAAATGCATCAAGATGAATATGCTACAGCACTCAAACATGGCAAGAAAATACATAGCAGAGATCCACTCATGAAGCTTGACAAAAGATGAACACTGAGCTACGGCTAATTCATCCATTAACATGTTCAAACAAGCATGGCAAAAGTGCAAAGGATAACAGGTTTCAGACTTAGTGAAATTAACACAAGTCTGGAATTTATCATCAGGAAGCAAACTTTAGGGCATGAAAACTACAAGCTACAGGAACTTAACATGGCAAATAAAGCCACGGCATGAATCTACTCAAAGCACTTAACAAAAGTCCCTTAGTGACCTTGAGCCAAAAGGGATCAGAAAATACAATTGAAAGCATGTGAACATGGCAAAAACATAAACAGATTCAGACTTAGTGAAAAACTGGAGCATGCAAAATAGTTAACGAGTAGGCATGTTTACAAGCTCGATGCACTCACTACAAAGCATGACATGACAAACTAAGCATACACCCATCAAGAAGACATGTCATAGAAGCTATACATGGCAAGAACAACAACATAGCATGCACGGATCAATAGCAACACCCTCAGCAAAATCGCTAAACATGTCAACAATCTGCCAGGATTATTTTATAGTAAAAGTAGAGCTCGATTAACTCAAGCTAGGGTGCTCCATAAATGCAAAAAATGACATGGATGGATAGGGCACCACAATGTTAACAAAACATCCTTACTGATCATCCTCAAAAGAGGCACGGATCACTAGGAAACAACATGAACATATGGCATAACGACAAAACAAAACAAGGACTTGGTGAAATTCTAGGTCCCTGATATCAGCATTACCGATTACGCTATTTTGAAAGCTTGTGTTAGTCACCACAAATATCACAAAAATACATGGCAAGCACCTCTGTAAAGATGGCATGGCATATAACAAAACACATGTAGAGCTCAGGGTCATAGCATGCACACATTAATCATGGCAAAAATGACAAAATGCCATTTGCTGAAACAGATCTGACAAATTCCTCAAATAGCCCTCTTCCAATAGCATTTCGGGCATCAAGATGAGCTCAAATGAAAATGATGCAATGAGATGAAATTATGTACTCGTTGAGACAAACATTTGATACGCTACACGCACGAATCTGAGCAACGGATGATGGGTTATGAGCGATGGAAAATGCATAAAAAATACTGTGACCGGGGACTTAGCAGATTTTGGAAAAAAACAGATCGAGCGGGGCTCACCCATGGGCCGAGCCCATCTGAGGAGGATCAAGCTGGGCCGGAGAGGGTGGACCGGGACGGCCGGAGCTGGGCCGGATCGGGGAGGCGCTGGCCCACGCGGAGGTCTCCCTCCTCCCGATCCGATCGGGATCGAGGCAGGGCGGCGGCGGCGGGCGCCACCGGTGATGGGGAAGACGAGGTCGCAGCGGGGCGACCTGGGACGGGGCGGAGCGGTGCCCACCAGCAATGTCCGGCGCCTTGCCGGAGTGAGGCAACGTCGGCGAGTGGTGGTTGGAGGTGGTGCGCAGCGCGGCTGAGACCCGGCAGGCGTGGCGGTGGAGAAACCGGCCGGACGGCGTGCGGGCACCGGCGAGCTCGCGCAGCCGAGGCGGTTGCCGGTCGGCGAGGTGGCGAGGTTGGAGGCAGCGGTGAGCGACCAGGCGCGGGACGGCGAATGGATGGGCCGAGCGGCGGTGCGGCCGGGCTCGCGCGGGCCCGATCTGGGTTCCGCGGGCCGCGCGGTGGAGACGGCGGCGGTGGGTGATGTGGCTGGCGTGGATTGGTTGGGAATGGCGGCGCGGACATGTCCTTAGCAGCGGCGGACGTGTCCGTTGGTGCGAGGAGGTGGGATCTAGGGTTTGCCCGCGAAAACGGACGGGGAGGGCATATTTATAGGTAGAGGGACCTAGGAGAGTCCAAATGAGGTGCGGTTTTCGGCCACACGATCGTGATCGAACGACCAAGAAGATGGAGTGGGTTTTGGGCCACTTTGGAGGGGTGTTGGGCTGCAACACACACGAGGCCTTTTCGGTCCCTCAGTTAACCATTGGAGTATCAAACGAAGTCCAAATGGCACGAAACTTGACAGGCGGTCTCCCGGTAGTAAACCAAGGCCGCATGACAAGTCTCGGTCCAATCCGAAAACGTTTAACACCCGCAGACGAAAAGGGGTAAAAGGGGACACCAAATGACATAGGAGCGCCGGATTGCAAAGCGGACAACGGGGAAAATGCTCGGATGCATGAGACGAACATGTATGCAAATGAAATGTGCATGATGATATGATATGACATGCATGACACGCAAGCAAAGATAAGTCAACAACAGCGAATAACTGGAGGACACCTGGCACATCGGTCTCGGGGCGTTACAAAATTCTTCTTGAGAAGCGCTGATTTGTTGAGTAAGTAATGAATCGCGCTCCTTCTGAAGATCTTCATAACTCACTCTTAGCTTCTCAAGATCTTGCTTTCTTTGAAGAAATTCATAAGAAAGCTTCTCATGATCGGATAAGAGAGTGTTATGATGACTTTGAAGATTGTCAAACCTAGTCTGAAATCTCTGAAGATTTTCAGTCAAGGCTTTAGTGCGATCCATTTCTTCACCCAACATATCATCACTTTTGCTTAGCATGTTTTGAACCTTTTCTAAAGCCCTTTGTTGTTTTATAGCAATCTTAGCAAGTTTAGAATAGCTGGGCTTAAGGTTTTCATCAGATTCATTCTCACTTGATTCAGATGAGGTATATTTGAGTACCTTGGCACCCTTTGCCATGAAGCAATAGGTGGGAGCGTAGTCATCATCCCCTTCATCAGCCTTGTTGGTGAGGTCTTTTTCTTCAGTGTTGAAGATAGACTTGCTGACGAATGCAGTAGCGAGAGCTAGGCTTGCCACTCCGGATTCAGAATCCTCAAATGACTCCTCTTCCTCATTTTCTTCAGATTCAGCCTCAGAGTCCATTTCCTTGCCAATGAATGCCCTGGCCTTCTTGGAGCTGCTCTTCTTGTGATATGAAGGCTTTGAGGATTTTGATGATGAAGATTTTGTGAATTTCTTCTTTATCTTCACATCATCAGAACTATAATCCTTGTATTTCTTCTTCTTTGATTCCTTTTCCCACCGAGGACAATCTTGAATGTAATATCTAGGTTTCTTGCATTTGTGGCAGAGCCTCCTCTTGTAGTCACTGGATGAGGAATCACTGCTCCTTGAGGGTCTTCCAAGGCGACCACGTCTTGAGAACTTTTGGGACTTCTTCACTAGCAGAGCCAGATCATGGCTTAGTTCTTCAAGATCACCAAGGTTGCTACCAGAGTCTTCATCTTTGGACTCAGATACTGCCTTGTTCTTCAATGCACGTGATCTGCCATAGCTTGAACCATAGAGATCTCTTTTTTTAGCAAGTTGGAACTCATGAGTATTTAGCCTCTCGAGAATATCAGCGGGATCAAGTGACTTGTAATCAGCACATTCTTGTATCATCAATGCCAGAGTGTCAAATGAGGAATCAAGCGATCTCAGCAATTTCTTCACCACCTCATGGTCGGTGATGTCACTGGCACCAAGTGCTTGAAGCTCATTTGATATGTCAGTGAGGCGATCGAAGGTTTGTTCAACATTTTCATTGTCGAGTCTTTTGAAGCGGCTGAAGAGATTGCGAAGAATATCAACTTGAGAGTCACACTATGTTGAGACTCCTTCATTCACTTTGGACAACCTGTCCCAGATAAGCTTCGCTGTCTCCAAAGCACTCACTCTACCATACGGTCCTTTGCTCAGATGGCCACATATGATATTCTTCGCTGGAGAGTCGAGTTGCTTGAATCTCTTCACATCAGTAGCATTCAGAGAAGGTGTGACTGAGGGAACACCATTTTGCACAACATACCAGAGATCGTTATCAATTGCCTCAAGATGCATTCGCATCTTATTCTTCCAGTAGGGGTAGTCCGTCCCATCGAAGGTAGGACACCCAGCAAAGACCTTGATCATACCTGCGGTCGACATAACTAAAACTCCAGGTGGTTAAACCAAAATCACACAGAACAAGGGAGTACCTTGCTCTGATACCAATTGAAAGTGCGTTATATCGACTAGAGGGGGGTGAATAGGCAATTTTTATGAAATTGTTCACTGAGGAATTTGTCGGTGAGGAAATTCCTTAGTGAAGAACTACTAGCAGCGGAATGACTACTCAAACATAAACATAACATAATACAAGCATAGTCATCATGATGAAATGAAGACAGGCACAGAGTACAGGAAGCGTAAGCACAGGATGAAGACAATCAGACTGAAGAAATTGAACTGAGGAAATTGAGAAAGTCTTCAGTCAAAGTCTTCAAGCATAGATATGAACAAGCACACAACACAGTTATGAGGAAATGAAAGAGTTGAGGAAATGGAACCGGAAAGCTTGGTGAAGACAATGATTTGGTAGACCAGTTCCAACTGATGTCTCAGTTGTATGTCTGGTTGGAGCGGCTGAGTATTTAAACTCGAGGACACACAGTCCCAGACACCCAGTCCTCACTGTATTCTCCATGCGCTAAGGTCACATAGACCTCGCCCAATCACTCGTGGTAAGTCTTCAGGCGACTTCCAAACCTTCACAAACTTGGTCACTCGGCGATCCACAATTCCTCTTGGATGCTCTAGACCTTGGCGCCTAACCGTCTGGAAGAAGCACAGTCTTCAAAGGTAATAAGCGTCGGATCCACGCAGGATCAATCTCTTCAGTGATGCTCAATCACTTGGGGTTTGAAGGTGTTTGGGTTTTGGTTTGGGTTTTTCCTCACTTGATGATTTTCGCTCAAAGTCCTCAGAGGATGGGTTGCTCTCAAATGACAAGTGTCAGTTTCTCTCGGAGCAGCCAACCAGCTAGTGGTTGTAGGGGGCGGCTATTTATAGCCTAGGGAGCAGCCCAACATGATAAGACATAAATGCCCTTCAATGATATGACTGTTAGGTGGATAGATATTTTGGGACAGCTGGCGCATAGCACAGCAACGGTCGGAATTTTGAGTAGCAAAATCCTCAGGGCTATCATGTTCCTCACTGTGTAGGCAATCCGCACTGGCGAATTCTTAACTCCTCAGTCAGAACAAATTCCTCAGAGACCAGAAGAACTTCGTCTCTGTCACTGAAGAAATTGACTGAACTGTATGAGATTTCCAATGGCTTCACTCTAAGTGATTGGTAGGTGTAGGATTTTGAGTTGAGCATCACATGGAAATTTTCCTTAGTATTTCCTCGACCCCCTTTAACAGTACGGTGTTTCCTATGACTCAAGAAAGAGAAAATGAAACTACGAAAAGAAAAGTCTTCACGCTTCATGTTCCTCGAATGAATACCAAGTCTTCAAGGTCACACCAATTTCTTCACTTTCAAAGTCTTCAGAAAGTCTTCAGAAATCTAAAGTCTTCAGTCGAAGAACTTCATTTTTAGGGGTCGACTTTCTCTGTAAATATCAAACTCCTCATAGACTTATAGACATGTGTACACTCACAAACGCTTTAGTCCCTTAACCTATAAGTCTTCAATACACCAAAATCACTAAGGGGCACTAGATGCACTTACATCGGAGTACAAATATGGAAAGTTACATCTGGGGTGTTACAACACTCCACCACTCCCAAAGGAACTCGTCTCGAGATCTAGGACTGAAAGAACTCCGTATATTCAGAACGGAGGTGTTCCTCGCGTTCCCAGGTGGATTCTCGGTCGGAATTGTGTGACCACTTCACTTTCAGGAATTCGATAGACTTGTTGCGAGTCTTGCGCTCGGTTTTTCAATAATAGTAACGGGATGCTCATGATAAGACAGGTCTTCTTGGAGATCAATCTCTTCTAAGTTGATGGTGCGCTGAGGAGCCTTGAAGCACTTGTGAAGCTGTGACATGTGAAACACGTCGTGCACGTTTGCGAAGTTGGACGGAAGCTCAAGTTGATAGGCGAGGTCGCCTCTTTTGCCATTGATCTTGAAAGGACCCACGTATCTAGGGGCAAGCTTCCCTTTGATACCAAAGCGATGAGTGCCTTTCATTGGAGAGACGCGGAGGTAGACATGGTCTCCAATCTCGAAAGCCAAGTCATGATGCTTGCTATCATTGTAACTCTTCTGGTGCAATTGCGCGGCTTTGAGATTTTCACGGATGACTTTACACATTTATTTAGCCTCTGTGATTAAGTCATTGCCAAGAAGTTGGCGTTCACCAGTCTCTGACCAATTAAGAGGGGTACGTCACTTTCTGCCATAGAGAATCTCAAATGGGGCCTTGCATGAACTCGCTTGGAAGCTGTTGTTGTAGGAGAACTCGGCATATGGAAGACAATCTTCCCACTTCATACCGAAGGAAATGACACAAGCCCTGAGCATATCTTCAAGGATTTGATTGACTCGCTCGACTTGTCCACTAGTTTGAGGATGGAAGGTTGTGCTAAAGCGAATGTTGCTGCCCATGGCCTTCTGAAAGGAGTCCCGGAACTTAGAAGTAAAGATCCTTCCACGATCTGAAGATATCAATTGCGGAATGCCATGCAAAGAGACAATCGTGGAGGTGTATAGCTCTGCCAACTGAGCTGCTGTGATAGATTCTTTGATAGGAAGGAAATGAGCCACTTTAGTAAGCTTGTCGGTGACAACAAAGATAGCATCATTGCCACGCTTGGACTTGGGAAATCCAGTCACGAAGTCCATCTCAATATGGTCAAACTTCCATTCTGGAATGGAAAGAGGTTGGAGGAGACCAGCTGGCCATTGGTGTTCTGCTTTCACTCTTCTGCAGACATCACATTCATTCACGAACCGAGCAATTTCTCGCTTCATTCGAGTCCGCCAATACGCCTGCTTGAGGTCATGGTACATCTTTGTACTTCCAGGATGAATGGAAAGAAGGGAATTGTGCACCTCGTTCATAATGACTTTCCTTAGATTACCTTTAGGAACTACAATTCGATCCTCGAAGAATAGAGTGTCTTTGTCATCAAGGCGATAACACTTGTACTTGGGTTGGCTCTTGGAAATCCCATTTTTCACCTTCTTCACCATGGCATCAAGAAGTTGTGCCTCACAAATTTGATCTTCCGAAGTAGGAGAGACTTGGAGGTTGGCAAGAAAGCCTTGAGGAACAACTTGGAGATTCAGTTTGCGGAAAGCTTCACAAAGATCCGGTTGGAAGGGCTTGAGAATTAAGCTGTTGCAGTAAGCCTTCCCGCTCAAAGCATCTGCGATGACATTGGCCTTGCCTGGAGTATATTCAATACTCGGATTGTATTCTTGAATCATTTCAACCCAACGCATCTGCCTGAGGTTGAGGTTGGGCTGAGTGAAGATGTACTTGAGGCTCTTATGATCAGTGAAGATGTCCACTTTCCTTCCCAACAATAGATGTCTCCATGTTAATAGAGCATGGACAACTGCCGCCAGCTCGAGGTCATGAGTGGGATAGTTCTTTTCATTGGGCTTCAATTGGCGAGAGGTATAAGCCACAACTTTCTTCTCTTTCATTAACACAGCACCGAGACCTTGCAGGGAGGCATCACAGAAAACCTCAAATGGTTTGGATTCATCAGGAGGAGTCAAAACAGGAGCTGTGACTAACTTCTCTTTGAGGGTGTTGAAAGCAATGTCACATTCAGGCGTCCAGACATACTTGACATGCTTTTGGAGGATATTGGAAAGAGGCTTTGCAATCTTAGAGAAATTCTCAATGAATCTTCGAAAATAGCTTGCAAGCCCAAGATAACTGCGGAGCTGCTTCACATTCGGAGGCGGTTCCCAATTCATAATTGCAGACACCTTCTCAGGATTAACAGCTATGCCCTTGGCGGAGATGATATGGCCAAGGTAGAGAACCTCATCAAGCCAGAACTCACACTTTGAAAACTTCACATAGAATTGATGCTCTCTGAGTTTGTCAAGTACCATTCTCAAATGCTTGGCATGATCCTCCTTGTTCTTGGAAAAGACCAACATATCATCGAGATACACCAAGACAAAATCATTTGTGTAAGGGTTGAAGATGAAGTTCATCATGCGAGAGAATGTTGGAGGAGCATTAACAAGGCGGAAAGACATGATGGTATATTCATACGAACCATAGCTTGTTCTAAATGTTTTCTTAGGGATATCTTGTTCACGAATGAGAATCTGATGATAACCCATACGGAGGTCAAGCTTGGAGAATACTTGGGCACCCTTAAGTTGCTCGAAAAGCTCATTGATGTTGGGAAGTGGGTACTTGTTCTTTATTGTTTTCTTGTTCAATGGACGTTAGTCGACGCAAAGTCGTTCCGTGTCATCCTTCTTCTTGACAAAAAGAACACCACAACCCCATGGAGAAGAACTCGGTCTGATCAGACCCATGTGCTCTTGATCATCGAGTTGTTTCTTCAAATCCTTCAACTCTTCTGGTCCAAGCTTGTAAGGACGCTTGCAAACAGGTTCCGTGTCAGGCTCAAGATCGATAACGAATTCAACTGGCCGGTGAGGAGGCGTTCTCGGAAGCTCTTCTGGAAAGACGTCTTGATATTCACAAACGACTGGAATCTGAGAGATGGCATTCAACTTTCCCTTCTCATTGAGAGAAAACAGCCGAATGGTTTCGTCACGAGCGGCATAGATGATCAAATCTTCAGAAGAGTATGTCAATTGAATCTGCCTGGCCGCACAATCAAGATGAGCCTTGTGCTTAGAAAGCCAGTCCATGTCGAGAATTAGATCAATATCCGAGTCACGAAGAACAATAGGAGAAGACAGAAACTTATAGTCGCCCATCTTGATTGACACATTAGGGGCTATCATGCTAGAGCTCAAACGTTTACCCGGAGAAATGACAGCCATGGGTTTAACCAAAAGTGAAGTGTTGAAGTCATGTTTGGCAAAAAACGGTCTTGACATCAAATAATGCGATGCACCAGTATCAAAAAGAACTTTAGCAGGAATGGAGTTAACTGGAAGGTTACCCATGATCACTTCTGAAGAATCCTCTGCCTGAGCTGCGTTCATCATGTTGACCTTAGCATGCTTGGGATTATGCTTGACCACTGCATTGCTGGCAGATCTCACAAGAGGAGGAGGCGAAAGGTGCCCTGGTTGAAGCATTTGTTTGCATAGTGTCATTTCTGCTGATACTTGTTGCAAGTAACCTCTGAGAGCGGACGGTGATAAGGAACACTTGACCTTGGAGTATGAGACTGAGCTTTGTTCTGATAGCCTGGGTTGGGTGGGTGGGAAGATCCATTGCCACCTTTACACTTCTCCTGATAAGGCTGACGAAACGGAGGAGGAGGAGGAGGCAACCAGAACTTCTGTTGCTTAGCTCCCACTTGAGTTGAAGAAGAAGATTGAGTTGCATCCCTGACTCTCTTCTTAGAAGCATCACACTTAATCTAAGCGGCTTCTTGCTTTAGTGCCATGTTGTAGAATTCATCATACTTGGCCGGCTCAAGAAGCACGGGAGTTAATTGCAGATCTTCTCTGAGGCCACCTCTGAATTAATAAATCATGCTCTTCTCATCAGGGACGTCTTGTTTAGTGAAGCGAGCGAGTTTATGAAACTGGATATTGTATTGATACATAGACATGCTGCCTTGCTTGAGATTGCAGAACTCCTCACGCTTAATCTTAGCAACACTTTCTGGAATGTGGTGAGCTTTGAAGTCTCGGCAGAAATCATCCCAGGTAATCACACGACCTCCTCTGGAATCTTTGTATTGTTGATACCACTCAGCAGCTTGATCCTTGAGTTGAAACGAAGCAAACTTGACAAAGTCCTAAGGCCTGACATTGCTACACTCAAAATGTTTGCAGATATCCACGAGCCAGTCATCGGTGTCTGTGGCCTCGACACAATTGCTGAAGGACTTCGGCTAGTTTGTGAGGAACTGATTGAGGGTAGCAAACTGAGGCTAATTGTTGCCTTGGCCTTGATTTCTTTGGTTTCCTTGCTCTTGGTTGCACTCTTGCAAGAGTTGCAAAAGCATCCGAGTGTTGGCGTTGGTGGCTGCCACGATAGCTTGCCATGCCTCCGGAGGTGGAGGTGGTGGCGGTGGCGGTGTAGGGTCCGGATTCTGACGCATTGGAGGAGCCATCCTAAAGAGGTTGACATCCGTTAGCATCTTGAAAGACATATACTCAAGCTGAATCAATGGATCGAAATTGCAACATATAGCCTTATCATTCGAACAAGAATGAATGAATGAATTCCAAAGTAAATCATCACACTTCCATTAAGTTGAGAAGCCACTTAGATAAAGGTAGAAGAATAAAACAACAAGGTACGGATATGAACAAATAAGTGGTAAGGATTACCCAATCACAAACCGAATATCTATGGGAAGAAATACTAGAGCTACTTGAATTCGCACCTATAAAACTCCCAAAACTTTCTGGTTACGCAATCAGGTGCTGGGGATACAGGGGAAGCATAATATCTCACCCAAAACTAGCAAATCCTACATCCAGCTGTAACCATCCTTCAACACATAACCGAGAAACCTTCGGAAATCATTTACCTCAACCTTCGAAAAGCATCTGTTATACAAGTTATGGCAATACTCCCGAACTCCCGCCCCAGTACTGTGTGGCATCAAGGTTATCTCACCAACAACTGCATAAAAGAGTTTTCGATGTCGGCGAACTCAGGTATTCCAGAACTGCAACGATGAAATTGTGACGACAACACCTCGGAGCTCAACTCCTCAAGACACTGCCTCAACCCCTAAATGTCAGGAGGCACCAAGAACAATGTTCTCGTCACAAAACCATTGGAACGATTCCAAGATACCCGCATGATCCTAAGTTTTTTTTGTAAAATTTGAGGAGAGAAGAGTCAAAACTCTACGTTAGGAGGCCTCACCAGAGCGACGAAGGGACTAAGGAGTAAAAAGAATCCTACTCTCCGATACATATAATCCTAAGACTCAAAACATTTTCTTCTAGACTCAACAACATCAGCGATTCGACCAAGCAGGGGGCTCCTAAGTCGGGGAAGGCTCTGATTACCAAATTGTAACACCCATGATGCGGCTATATCTCCCACGTGTCGGGGCACGACTTAGAGGCATAACCGCATGGTAGGCATGTCGCAAGAGGGGTAACCTTTACACATCCCAGGTACTGAATAAGAAAGGGATAAAGAGTCAGCTTACAATCACCACTTCACACAATACATAAATATATCGTACATCATCCAGCAAGGTCCGACTATGGAACCAAAATAAGGAAAGACAACCCCAAATGCTAGATCCCCGATCGCCCCAACTAGGCTCTTCTACTGATCATCCAAAAAAGACACATAGTAACGGCCCGAATCCTCGTCGAACTTCCACTTGAGTTTGGTAGCGTCCCCTGCGCTGGCATCGTCGGCACCTGCATCTGTTTGGAAGTATCTATGAGCCACGGGGACTCAGCAATCTCACACCCTCGCGATCAAGACTATTTAAGCTTAAAGGTAGGAAAGGTAGTGAGGTGGAGCTGCAGCAAGCAATAGCATATATGGTGGCTAACTTACGCAAAAGAGAGCGAGAAGAGAAGCAAAGCACGGTCGAGAAGCTAATAACAATCAAGAAGTGATCCTGAAGCTACTTACGTTCAAGCATAACACGAGATCGTGTTCTCTTCCCGGACTCCGCCGAAAAGAGACCATCACGGCTACACATGCGGTTGATTCATTTTAATTAAATTAAGTGTCAGGTTCTCTACAATCAGACATTAACAAATTCCCGTCTGCCCATAACCACGGGCACGACTTTCGAAAGTTCAAAACCTTGCAGGGGTGTCCCAACTTAGCCCATCACAAGCTCTCATGGTCAACGAAGGATATTCCTTCTCCCAAGAAGACACGATCAGACTCGGAATCCCGGTTACAAGACATTTTGACAAAGGTAAAACAAGACCAGCAAAGCCGCCTAATGTGCCAACAAATACCGATAGGAGTCGCACGTATCTCGTTCTCAGGGCACACCGGATAGGTCAAGCTACGAGTAAAACCAACCCTCAAGTTGCCCCGAGGTGGCCCCGTGGGTTGCCCGTTTCGAACCAACACTTAGAGGAGCAGGGTTTAAAATAAAGATGACCCTTGAGTCTGCAGAACCCAAGGGAAAGGTATATGGCGGTAGGTAGGCAAATGGTAAAACCAAGGTTGGGCTGCAGGAGTTTTATTCAAAGCGAACTGTCAAGGGGTTCCCATAACACCCAACCGCGTAAGGAAAGCAAAATCAAGGAACATAACACCGGTATGACGGAAACTAGGGCGGCAAGAGTGGAACAAAACACCAGGCATAAGGCCGAGCCTTCCACCCTTTACCAAGTATATATATGCATTAAAGTAAACAATATATAATAATGATATCCCAACAATATGCATGTTCCAACATGGAAACTTCAACTTCACCTGCAACTAGCAACGCTATAAGAGGGGCTGAGCAAAAGCACTAACATAGCCAAACAATGGTTTGCTAGGAAAGGTGGGTTAGAGGCTTGACATGGCAATATGGGAGGCATGATATAGCAAGTGGTAGGTATCGCGGCATAGAAATAGAGCGAACAACTAGCAAGCAAAGGTAGAAGTGATTTTGAGGGTATGGTCATCTTTCCTGCAAAGTTCTCAGAGTTGACGAAAGCTTGCTCCTCGTTAGCGTACTCAACAGGTTCCTCGATCACGTAAACGTCTCCCGGCTCTACCCAAAGCAAGAACACGAGCAAAGGACCAACAATCAATCACGGTGCAATGCACAATCAACATGATGCAAAACATGGCATGGCATGCGAGATGTGATATGCTATGCATATGCGTGATTCGGAAGGGAAATATTGAACCAAGCATCAACTTGGCAACCAAGTGTGCCGCTGGAAAGATGAGATGATTTCGGTCGAAACCGATATAAAGATCAGCAGAATCGGATCCACGGTTTGCAAATGGCAAGCAAAACAAGAATGGCACAATTCTGTGATTAACAGCATGATGCCATCTAGAATGCAACAAGAAACTAAGCTACTGCACTCCAACATATCAACAAGGCACATGGCAGTGATCTACTCAAGATTCTTGACAAAACATGAACACTGAGCTACGGCTAAAACACACCAGAGCAGGTTCAAACAAGCATGTTAAAAGTGCAAAAGATATCAGCTTCACAGACTTAGTGAAAATACTAATATGCCAGAAATTAACATCAGGAAGCCATGTTTAGAGCAAGCAAACAACATGCTACAGGAACAGGTCATAGCAACCAAAGGCATGGCATGAATCTACTCAAAGTATAAAACAAAAGCCCCTTACTTATCATGAGCCAAAAAGGCACAGAAGATATGATGGCACCCATGTAAACATAGCAAGTTTTATAAACAGATTCAGACTTAGCAGAAACTGAGCATGGCATAAACAGAGTTATGAAGGCATCTTTGCGAGCTCATTTCACTCAACACAAGGCATTGCATGACAAGATAAGCATAGCATCAGCAAGATGGCATGTTCAAGAAGCTAAACATGGCAAGAGCAAGTTCATAGCATGCATGGATCAACTACAACAACCATGGCAAAATTGATTAACATGTAAACAATCTGCCAGGAACATTTTATAGCAAAAGTAGAGCAAGATTAAGACATGCTAGGGCACTCGATAATTGCAAACAGGGGCATGGATGGATAGAGCATAACCATATGTCCAAAATATCCTTACTTAAGCAACTCAAAAGAAGCATGTATCTCTATGTAGCATCAGGTTTAGATGGCATCAAAATAACACCAGGAAAATGACTTAGTAAAATCCTAAGTCCCTGAAATCAGCAATATCACGAAGGCTACTTTGCATGCTTGTGCTAGTCACCACATTGATCAAAAAATACATGGCAATCACCCCTCTAAATATAGCATGGCATAGACCAAAACACATGTAGAGCTCATGTCCATAAGATGCACACCACAAATGTGACAAAAATGACAAACCCTCATACTCTGATATGTAACAGCACCTAACAATTTATAGCACTCTTGCATTAGTGATTTGGGCAACAAGATTGACTCAAACAAGCATGCCACAATGGAATGAAATGAAGAGCATCTCACAATGAACATTTTGATATCTCATGCGCATGAAATGGAGCTACGGTCATGGAGTTATGGCATGAAGAACAGAGGCATAAAATGTTCCAGAATAAGGGACTTAGTGGGAAAAGAGGGGGTGTAGACCTCAGAGCTAGCGTTCAGGCATGCTCCACGAGGTTCGTCGGATGCGTCGCCGGACTTGCGCGATGCGGTGGACGAAGAAGAGGAGGACGACGCCGGTGAGGCTTGAGGGTCGCAGAGGAGGCCGGCGAGTCGCAGGTTCGGCAGAGAGCGATGGGCGGCGCCGGCGTTGCTGGTGCTCCGGTGGGGCGGGCGGAGCTGCGGCTAGGCGGCGGTGCAGCCGTGAGGTGTGGTTGCGGCGAGGCGGCGAGGCGCGGAGGAGCCGCGGGAGCTCGTGGCGGCGTGGCCCGGTTCGGCCCCGGGGCGGGCCGGATCTGGGCCCCGGGCGGCGGTGGCGATGTGAGCGCGGTGGTCGCCACGTGTTGGCATGGGATTCGTTGGGCGGCGGCGGCAGACATGTCCGGCCGCTGCGGACGCGTCCGGTGGCGGCGGGGGAGGTTTATCTAAGGTTTGGACCCGGATTTTGGACGGGGAGGACATATTTATAGGTAGGAGGAGTTTGGAGTGTCCAAATGGAGTGTAGTTTTAGACCACGCGATCGTGATCCGACGACGAAGGATATGGGAGTGGTTTGGATGGGTTATTGGGCTATTTTGGAGGGGTGTTGGGCTGCAACACACACGAGGCCTTTGCGGTTCCCCGGTTAATCGTTGGAGTATCAAACGGACTCCAAATGACACAAAATTTGATAGGCGGTCTACCGGTGGTGTACCAAGGCCACTTGGCAAATCTTGGTCCATTCCGAGAACATTTAACACCCGCACACAAAAAGAGACAAAAGGGGGATGCTGGAGGACGTAGGAGTGTCGGATTGCAAAACGGACAACAGGGAAAATGCTCGGATGCATGAGATGAACATGTATGCAAATGCGATGCACATGATGACATGGTATGAAATGCATGACATGGACAAAATACAAAACGAAGACAAACCCAACCGCGAAGGGAATCTCATAACTTAAAGCCGAAATGGCAAGAGTCGGAGTACAAATATGGCAAGTTACATCCGGGGTGTTACATTGGATCGGTTGGATCGTGAAGACGCTCGACTATATCAACCGCGTTACTAAATGCTTCCACTTTCGGTCTACGAGGGTATGTAGACACACTCTCCCCTCTCATTGCTATGCATCTCCTAGATAGATCTTGCATGATCGTAGGTAAAATTTTTGAAATATTACGTTCCCAAATAGTGGCATCCGAGCCAGGTCTATGCGTAGATGTTATATGCACAAGTAGAACACAAAGGAGTTGTGGGCGTGGGTATATACATATTCCTTGTCGTCACTAGTTGTTTCTTGATTCGGCGGTATTGTTGGATGAAGCAGCCTGGGCTGACATTACATGACCGCGTTCATGAGACTAGTTCTACCGACGTGCTTTGCACACAGGTGGCTGGCGGGTGTCTATTTCTCCAACTTTAGTTGAATCAGATTCAATGAACAAGGTTCTTTGTGAATATCAAAAGGCAATCACTATACCACATTGTGGTTTTTATGCCGTAGGTAAGAACGGTTCTTTCTAAGCCCATAGCAGCCACGTAAAACTTGCAACAACAAAGTAGAGGATGTCTAACTTGTTTTTGCATGGCATGTTGTGATGTGATATGGTCAAGATGTGATGAGATATAAATTGTTGTATAAGATGATCATGTTTTGTTCAAGTTATCGGCAACTGGCAGGAGCCTTATGGTTGTCTCTTTATTGCATAAGATGCAAGCACCATATAATTGCTTTACTTTATTGCTATGCGATAGCAATAGTTGCAAAAGCAATAGTTGGCGAGACGACCATGTGACGACACATTGATAAAGATCAAGATGATGGAGATCATTGTGTCATGCCAGTGACGATGGAGATCATGATGGTACTTTGGAGATGGAGATCAAAGGCACAAGATGGTGATGGCCATATCATGTTACTATTTTGATTGCATGTGATGTTTATCTTTTATGCATCCTATTTTTCTTAGTACGACGGTAGCATTATTATATGATCCCTTACTAAAATTTCAAGGTATAAGTGTTCTCCCTGAGTATGCACCGTTGCGACACTTCATCGTGCCGAGACACCACGTGATGATCGGGTGTGATAAGCTCAACGTTCACATACAACGGGTGCAAGCCAGTTTTGCACACGCAGAATACTCGGCTTAAACTTGACGAGCCTAGCATATGCAGATATGTCCTCGAAACACTGAGACCGAAAGGTCGAGCGTGAATCATATAGTATATATGATCAACATAGTGATGTTCACCATTGAAAGCTACTCCATCTCACGTGATCGGACATGGTTTAGTTGATATGGATCACGAGATCACTTAGATGATTAGAGGGATGTCTATCTAAGTGGGAGTTCTTAAGTAATATGATTAATTGAACTTAAATTTATCATGAACTTAGTCTTGATAGTATTTGCATATCTATTTTGTAGATCAATTGCTCGCGTATAGCTTCCCCATTTTATTAATGATATGTTCCTAGAGAAAACTATGTTGAAAGATGTTAGTAGCAATGATGCGGACTAGCTCCGTGGTCTGAGGATTATCCCCATTGCTTCACAGAAGAATTATGTCCTTGATGCACCGCTAGGTGATGGACCTATTGCAGGAGCAGATGCAGACGTTATGAACTTTTGGCAAGCTCGATATGATGACTACTTGATAGTTTAGTGCGCCATGCTTTATGGCTTAGAACCGGGAATTCAAAAACGTTTTGAACGCCACGAAGCATATAAGATGTTCCAAGAGGTGAAATTGCTATTCCAGACTCATGCCCGAGTCGAGAGGTATGAGACCTCTACCAAGTACTTTGCCTACAAGATGGAGGATAATAGCTCAACTAGTGAGCATGTGCTCAGAATGTCTGAGTATTACAATCACTTGAATCAAGTGTGAGTTAACCTTTCAGATAAGATAGTGATTGACAGAGTTCTCTAGTCACTATCTCCAAGTTACTGGAACTTGGTGATGAACTATAATATGTCAGGGATGACGAAAATGATTCCTGAGCTCTTCGTGATGGTAAAATCAGCGAAGGTAGAAATCAAGAAAAGCATCAAGTGTTGATGGTTGAAAAGACCACTAGTTTCAAGTAAAAGGGAAAGGGAAAGAAAGGGAACTTCAAGAAGAATGGCAAGAAAGTTGCCACTCCCATGAAGAAGCCCAAAGCTAGACCCAAGCCTGAAACTGAGTGCTTCTACTACAAAGGAAATGGTCACTAGAAGTGGAACTGCCCTAGATACTTGGCGGATAAGAAGGATGGCAAAGTAAACAAAGGTATATTTGATATACATGTTATTGATGTGTACTTTACTAGTGTTTATTGCAACACGGTTATTCATTTAAGTCATAGAATAATTGTTGTTCCATTTACATGAATAAAACCTTCTATGGTCATACACTCAATATAAATGGTTTATTGAATCTCGATCGTAGTAATACACATATTCATAATATTGAAGCCAAAAGATGCAAAGTTAATAATGATAGTGCAACTTTTATGTGGCACTGCCATTTAGGTCATATATGTGTAAAGCGCATGAAGAAACTCCATGCTGATGGACTTTTGGAATCACTTGATGCTTGCGAACCATGCCTCATGGGCAAGATGACTAAGACTCCGTTCTTCGGAACAATGGAGCGAGCAACAGACTCATTGGAAATAATACATACTAATGTGTGCGGTCCAATGAGTGTTGAGGCTCACGGCAGGTATTGTTATTTTCTGACCTTCACAGATGATTTGAGCAGATATAGGTATATCTACTTGATGAAACATAAGTCTGAAACATTTGAAAAGGTCAAAGAATTTCAGAGTGAAGTGAAAAATCATCGTAACAAGAAAATAAAGTTTCTATGATATTATCATGGAAACAAATATTGAGTTACAAGTTTGGTCTTCATTTGAAACAATGTGGAATAGTTTCGCAACTCACGCCACCTGGAACACCACAATGTAATGGTTTGTCCGAACGTCATAACCGTACTTTATTAGATATGGTGCAATCTATGATGTCTCTTACCGAATTACCACTATCGTTTTGGGATTATGCATTAGAGACAACTGCATTCACATTAAATAGGGCACCGTCTAAAAATCCATTGAGATGACACCATATGAACTATGGTTTAGCAAGAAACCTAAGCTATCGTTTCTTAAAGTTTGGGGTTGCGATGCTTATGTGAAAAAGTTTCAACCTGATAAGCTCAAACCCAAATCGGAGAAGTGGGTCTTCATAGGATACCCAAAAGAAACTGTTGGGTACACCTTCTATCACATATCCGAAAGCAAGATCTTTGTTGCTAAGAGTGGATCCTTTCTAGAGGAGTTTCTCTCGAAAGAAGTGAGTGGGAGGAAAGTAGAACTTGATGAGGTAATTGTATCTACTCCCTTATTGGATAGTAGTTCATCACAGAAATCAGTTCTAATGATTCCTACACCAATTAGTGAGGAAGCTAATGATGATGATCATGAAAACTTCTGATCAAGTTACTACCGAAGCTCGTAGGTCAACCAGAGTAAGATTCGCACCAGAGTGGTACAGTAATTCTGTTCTGGAGGTCATGTTACTTGACCATGACAAACCTACAAACTATGAGGAAGCGATGATGAGCTCAGATTCCGCAAAATGGCTTAAGGCCATGAAATCTGAGATAGAATCCATGTATGAGAACAAAGTGTGGACTTTGGTGGACTTGCCTGTTGATCGGCAAGCCATTGAGAATAAATGGATCTTCAAGAGGAAGACGGACATTGAAAGTAGTGTTACTATCTACAAAGCTCGAATTGTCACAAAAGGTTTTCGAGAAGTTCAAGGTGTTGACTACGATGAGATTTTCTCACTCATAGCGATGCTTAAGTCTATCTGAATCATGTTATTTATTTCCACATTTTATGAAATATGGCAAATGGATGTCAAAACTGCATTCCTTAATGGATTTCTTAAAGAAGAGTTGTATATGAGACAACAAGAAAGTTTTGTCAATCCTAAAGGTGCTAACAAAGTGTGCAAGCTCCAGCGATCCATCTATGGACTGGTGCAAACATCTCGGAGTTGGAATTTACGCTTTGATGAGTTGATCAAAGCATATAGTTTTATACAGACTTGCGATGAAGCCTGTATTTATAAGAAGGTAAGTGGGAGAACTACAACATTTCTGATAAGTATATGTGAATGGCATATTGTTGATCGGAAATAATGTAGAATTTTCTGGAAAGCATAAAGGATTGTTTGAAACGAGTTTTTCAAAGAAAGACGTTGGTGAAGCTGCTTACGTATTGAGCATCAAGATCTATAGACATAGATCAAGACGCTTGATAAATTTTTTCAATGAGTACATACCTTGACAAAATTTTGAAGTAGTTCAAAATAGAACATTCAAAGAAGGAGTTCTTGCCTGTGTTGCAAGGTGTGAAGTTGAGTAAATACTCAAAACCCGACCACAGCGGAAAATAGAAAGAGAATGAAAAGTCATTCCCTATGCCTCAGTCATAGGTTCTATAAAGTATGCTATGTTGTGTACCAGACCTATTGTGTACCTCACCATGAGTTTGGCAAGAGGGTACAATAGTGATCCATGAGTGGTTCACTAACCAGCGGTCAAAATTATCCTTAGTGGAATAAGGAAATGTTTCTCGGTTATGGAGGTGACAAAGAGTTCGTTGTAAGGAGTTACGTCGATGCAAGCTTTGACACCGATCTAGATGACTCTATGTCTCGATCTAGATACATATTGAAAGTGGGAGCGACTAGCTAGAGTAGCTCTGTGCAGAGCATTGTAGACATAGAAAATCTGCAAAATACATACGACTATGAATGTGGCAGACCCGTTGATTAAACTTCTCTCACAAGCAAAACATGATCACTCTTTGGGTGTTAATCACATAGCGGTGTGAACTAGATTATTGACTCTAGTAAACCCTTTGGGTATTAGTCACATGGAGATGTGAACTAATCACATAAAGATGTGAACTATTGGTGTTAAATCACATGGTGATGTGAACTAGATTATTGACTCTAGGGAAACTGGGATACTGAAGGAAATATGCCCTAGAGGCAATAATAAAGTTGTTATTTATTTTTCTTTATATCATGATAAATGTTTATTATTCATGCTAGAATTGTATTAACCGGAAACTTAGTACATGTGTGAATACATAGACAAAACAGAGTGTCCCTAGTATGCCTCTACTTGACTAGTTCGTTAATCAAAGTGGTTAAGTTTCCTGACCATAGACATGTGTTGTCATTGATGAACGGGATCACATCATTAGAGAATGATGTGATGGACAAGACCCATCCGTTAGCTTAGCATAAATGATCATGTAGTTTTATTGCTATTGCTTTAATCATGATTTATACATGTTCCTCTGACTATGAGATTATGCAACTCCCGAATACCGGAGGAACACCTTGTGTGCTATCAAACGTCACAACATAACTGGGTGATTATAAAGATGCTCTATAGGTGTCTCCGATGGTGTTTGTTGAGTTGGCATAGATCGAGATTACGATTTGTCACTCCGATTGTCGGAGAGGTATCTCTGGGCCCTCTCGGTAATGCACATCACTATAAGCCTTGCAAGCAACGTGACTAATGAGTTAGTTCCGGGATGTTGCATTACTGAAAGAGTAAAGAGACTTGCCAGTAATGAGATTGAACTAGGTATGATGATACCAACGAGCGAATCTCGGGCAAGTAACATACCGATGACAAAGGGAACAACGTATGTTGTTATGCGGTTTGACCAATAAAGATCTTCATAGAATATGTAGGAGCCAATATGAGCATCTAGGTTCCGTTATTGGTTATTGACCGGAGATGTGTCTCGGTCATGTCTACATAGTTCTCGAACCCGTAGGGTCCGGACGCTTAACGTTCGATAACGATTTGTATTATGAGTTATGTGATTTGATGTACCGAAGGTTGTTCGTAGTCCCGGGTGAGATCACGAACATGACGAGGAGTCTCGAAATGGTCGAGACATAAAGATTGATATATTGGAAGGCTATATTCGGACATCAGAAATGTTTCGAGTGATTCGGGTATTTTACAGAGTATCGGAGAGTTACGGGAATTCATCGGGGGAAGTAGTGGGCCTTAATGGGCCATACGGGAAAGGAGAGAAGGGCCTCAAGGATTGGCCGCCCCCCCCTCCCCCCCCATGGCAAGTCCAAATTCGACTAGGGAGGGGGCGGTGCCCCCCTCTCTTTCCGTCTCCCTCTCCTACTCCTTCCCTCTCTCCCCTCTTGGAAAAGGAAGGGGACTCCAACTAGGATTCGGAATCCTAGTTGGACTCCCCCTATAGGCGCGCCACTCCTAGGCCGGTCTCCTCCTCATCCCTCCTTTATATACGTGGGCAGGGGCACCCCAAAGACACACCAAGATTTGTCTTAGCCGTGTGCAGTGCCCCCTCCATAGTTACACACCTCGGTCATGTCGTCATAGTGCTTAGGCGAAGCCCTGCGCCGGTAACTTCATCATCACCGTCGCCACGCCATCGTGCTGACGGAACTCTCCTTTGGCCTCAAGTGGATCAAGAGCCCGAGGGACGTCATCGAGTTGAACGTGTGCTAAACGCGGAGGTGTCGTACGTTCGGTACTTGGATCGGTTGGATCGCGAAGACATTCGACTACATCAACCACGTTACTAAACGCTTCCGCTTTCGGTCTACGAGGGTACGTAGACACACTCTCCCCTCTCATTGCTATGCATCTCCTAGATAGATCTTGCGTGATCATAGGTAAAAAATCGAAATACTGCTTTCTCCAACAATATCTACTGTATTCCAACTTTTCTATGGAAAAACTCATCAAAGAAACCATAGAGCCATCAAAATAAGCACACAACACAAATAAAACAGAATTTATCAAAATAGAACAGTCTGTAGCAATCTAACTATTTCGAATACTTCTGTAACTCCAAATTTTTCGAAACATCAGGATGACCTGAGCAATTTGTATATTGATCTACTGCAAGTGGAATGTGTATTTTATCGCTCTCTGGTAAAAATGAAAATTAATTTCATGAGCGTAAAAGTTTCTGTTTTTTAAGCAAGATGAAACAACTATCACCCAAGAAGATCCTAAAGGCTTTACTTGGCACAAAACTAATTAAAACACAATAAACACAATCATAACAGTAGCATAATTGTGCTAACACTCAAGAACAGAAAACAAAAGGCAAAAATAAAATTTATTCATTGGGTTGTGATAATCCCCAAGTGCAGGGAATCATCATGGCAATTCCCAATGGTGGAAGTGATAAGTATGGAGTGTCAAACCCACAAGGACCTAAACGAAAGATCAATATTCTCTCAAGTCCTATCTGCCACTGATACGACTCTACGTACACCGAACGTTTTCTTCCAACTAGAAACAAGAAATAAAACTACATTGTGGGTATGAAGAGGATAACTTTGCATGATATCGGAGAGCTAAAATATGAAAGTAGGTGTTGTTATCATAAAGTTAGAATATATTACTAAATATATAAATAGCGAGTGTGGAGTAATGAGGGAACGGTGTGCGGAATTGTCCTAGGCAATTGTTAACAAGACCGATAGTCGTTATCGCAATTTCATATGAGGGAGAGGCATAAGCTAACATACTTTCTCTTCTTGGATCATATGCACTTATGATTGAAACTCTGGCAAGTATCCGCAACTACTAAAGATCATTAAGGTAAAACCCAACCATAGCATTAAAGCATCAAGTCCCCTTTATCCCATACGCAACAACCCCCTTACTCGGGTTTATACTTCTATCACTCAAGCAACCCACTATAAGCGAATCATGAACATATTGCAACACCCTATAGCGGGAATCCCTCATGCTTGCGAGATATGGAGGGCACAATAGGACAGCACCAAAATAAAACATACAACTCATACCAATCTAGATCATCAATCAACCCATAGACAAAGGAAATCTACTCAAAACATCATAGGATGGCAACACATCATTGGATAATAATATGTGGCATCAAGCACCATGTTCAAGTAGGGATTACAGCGGGGTGCGGGAGAGTGGACCGCATAAAAGAGATGAGGATGGTGATGTTGATGGTGATGTTGATGAAGACGATCACCGCGGCGATGATTCATCTCCCGATGGCACTCCGGTGCCACCAAGAGAGAGGAGGAGATGTTCTCCCCCTTGTGCTTCCTCCTTCATGGCCTCCCCGTGGATGGGGAGAGGTTCTCCCTCTGGTCCTTGGCCTTCATGACGATGATGGCCCCTCCGAGATCCTCCTCCATGCCCTCCAGTGATGATGGCCGCCTCTGGCAGGGTGCCAAAGAGGGCCTAGATTAATTTCTCATGGCTATAGAGGCTTGCGGCGGCAGAACTTCCGATCTAGGTTAATTTCTAGAGGTTTTTGTATATATAAGAGGTTTTGGTGTCGAGAACAAGTTAGGGGGGTCTCCGGCCTGTCCACGAGGTAGGCGGCACGCCCACCCCGGGCGCGCCTCCCACCCTCGTGGGCAGCCCGGGACTCTTCTGGCCCAACTCTTTTACTCCGTGGCCTTCTTCTGGTCCAAAAATAAGCTCCGTCAAGTTTCAGGTCAATTGGACTCCGTTTGGTTTTCCTTTCTGTGATACTCTAAAACAAGGAAAAAATAGAAACTGGCACTGGCACTAGGCTCTAGGTTAATAGGTTAGTCCCAAAAACCATATAAAATAGCATATAAATGCATATAAAACATCCACGGTTGATGATATAATAGCATGAATACTTCATAAATTATAGATACGTTGGAGACGTATCAGCATCCCCAAGGTTAATTCCTGCTCGTCCTCGAGTAGGTAAATGATAAAAGAAATAATTTATGAAGTGTGAATGCTAGCAAGTGCATAAGTTTCATCAATGATAGTTCCAATCACTTTTTCTAGCATCATTATATATCATAACAGTAGCTCATTTTCATAAAACTTTTCATGATCAAGTAACAAGCTATTCACATGTTAAAGTATAGATCATAAACTTTCTTGAAACTAACAAATTATATTCTCAGCCATCAAACAATTGCAGTTCATCTTATTTTCAGGAAGGGTCTATGTCAGAGCTTTGATTTAGCAAACTCCACATACTCAACTATCATTTAATCTTTCACAATTGCTAACACTCACGTGATATTTATGGGTTCAAAGTTTTAGTCAGACACAGAGAAAGATAGGGGCTTATAGATTCGCCTCCCAACCTTTTACCTCGAGGGTAATGTCAACAATAATAGTTCATGATAACTTACATCCAATTGGATATATATATATATATCAGGATCTTTCCAACACAATGTGCTTGAAAAAGGATAAAATGTAAAAAGGAAAGGTGAAGGTCACCATGACTCTTGCATAAGGGTAGAAGATAAAAGTAAAAGATAGGCCCTTCGCAGAGGGAAGCAGAGGTTGTCATGCGCTTTTATGGTTGGATGCACAAAATCTTAATGCAAAAGAACGTCACTTTATATTGCCACTTGTGATATGGACCCTTATTATGCAGTCTGTCGCTTTTATTTCTTCCACATCACAAGATTGTATAAAGCTTATTTTCTCCACATTAATAGATCATACATATTTAGAGGGAAATTTTTATTGCATGCACCGATGACAACTTACTTGAAGGATCTTACTCAATCCATAGGTAGGTATGGTGGACTCTCATGGCAAAACTGGTTTAAGGAATGTTTGGAAGCACAAGTAGTATCTCTACTTGGTGCAAAGAATTTGGATAGCATGAGGGGGGAAAGCAAGCTCAAAATGTTGGATGATCCAAGACAATATACTTTATTTTGGATATAAGAAAACATAACCCATTATGTTGTCTTCCTTGTCCGACATCAACCTTTTAGCATGTCATATTTTAATGAGTGCTCACAATTACAAAAGATGGGGAGTGGTTCTCCCTCTGGTCCTTGGCCTTCATGACGATGGTGGCCCCTCCGAGATCCTCCTCCATGCCCCCCGGTGATGATGGCCCCCTCCAGCAGGGTGCCAGAGAGGGCCTAGATTGATTTCTTGTGGCTACAGAGGCTTACGGCAGCGGAACTTCCGATCTAGGTTAATTTCTGGAGGTTTATGTATATATAAGAGGTTTTGGCGTCGAGAACAAGTCAGGGGGGTCTCCGAGCTGTCCATGAGGTAGGGGGTGCGCCTAGGGGGGTGGGCGCGCCTCCCACCCTTGTGGGCAGCCCGGGACTCTTCTGGCCCAACTCTTTTACTCCATGGCCTTCTTCTGGTCCAAAAATAAGCTCCGTCAAGTTTCTGGTCAATTGGACTCCGTTTGGTTTCCCTTTTCTGCGATACTGTAAAACAAGGAAAAAAACATAAACTGGCACTGGGCTCTAGGTTAATAGGTTAGTCCCAAAAACCATATAAAATAGCATATAAATGCATATAAAACATCCAAGGTTGATAATATAAAAGGATGAATACTTCATAAATTATAGATACGTTGGAGACGTATCAGGTTGCCTCCCAACAAGCGCTATAGTTTTATGCCCTTAGGTAGGCATAAAGTTAGGATCAAAGTATTGTCATCTTTCTTCTTAACTTTCTTAGATGTATTTCGATCATGGGGTTTTGTGAACAGAACATAAAACATATTATCCATGGAAACCTTAGTGTTCCTAAGTTGGTGTTCATCATAACCTTTTTGATTCCTCGCAACAATCCAAGAATAATGTTGATTAACATTATTGAAAACCTATTGGATTATATCTAAAACGAGGACTTCCTTTTTAAGATTCTCATCAAAGATTTTATTATCCCCAAGAAAATGTCTTAAAGCATAGTCGCTATTATAAATAATTTCATCTATCACAGGTTTTTCATGATTCATACCATAAAAGTCAAAGATTTCCCTAGCTTCCCGTATTATGTAGTCAAACTCATTCATAAGAACGAGAGTGGCAACTTTTTAGCCTTAGGATTCTTTATATCAGGAAGGTCAAAAAACAATCTTTGCAAAGTAGGATGGGTACGAATAAATTTACTTTCAAGTTTCAGAACTAGTGCTGAAATAGCATCTGCATAAGATCTAGTAGTTTTAAGTATAGGAGCATCATCAAGACTCAAATTTCCCACACAATTGAAAAATTCTTGGATACGTTCTTTTCCCATAACGTTCCCTTGCCCCAAGATAAAAGTTTTAGCATCCAGATTGCCCATATGTCCTATCTTAGGAGTTAGGCCATCATCCGTTGGTGCCATACCGAAATCACTCATGATTGCAAAGAACAGATCTGACGAGAAAAAGGCGATCGAAAAAGAGAGGCGAATAAAACGGTAATTTTTTGTGAAGTGAGGGAGAGGAAAACGAGAGGCAAATGCTAAATATTGTAAATTGCGAGGAGATGAGATTTGTTATTAGGAACCTGGTATATGTTGAAGATCCTCCCCGTTAACGGCGCCAGAAATTCCTTTTGATGTCGCTTGAAGCAACGTCGGTATTTCCCCAAAGAGGAAAGGATGATGCAACATAGCGGCGGTAGGTATTTCCCTCAGATATGAAACCAAGGTGATTGAACCAGTAGGAGAACCAAGCAACACAACATAAACAGCCCCTGCACACATATAACAAATCTTCACAACCCAGCGTGTTAAAGGGGTTGTCAATCCCTTTCGGGGTACGGCGCTGCTACGTCTTGAGCTTGCGTTGGTTTTCCCCGAAGAGGAAGGGATGATGCAGCAGAGTAGCGTAAGTATTTTCCTCAGTTTTTGAGAACCAAGGTATCAATCCAGTAGGAGCCCACGCTCAAATCCCTCGTACCTGCACAAAGCGATAGCTACTCGCAACCAACACGATTAGAGGTTGTCAAGCCCTTCACGGTCACTTTCGAGAGTGAGATCTGATAGATATAATATTTTTGGTATTTTTGGTATAAAGATGCAGAGTAAAAAAGTAAAGGCAAAGTAAAAAAGCAAAGCAAGATTAAAGTAATGGAGATTGATATGATGAGAATAGACCCGGGGGCCGTAGGTTTCACTAGTGGCTTCTCTCAAGAGCATAAGTATTCTATGGTGGGTGAACAAATTACTGTTGAGCAATTGACATAATTGAGCATAGTTATGAGAATATCTAGGCATGATCATGTATATAGGAATCACATCCGTGACAAGTAGATCGAAACGATTCTGCATCTACTACTATTACTCCACTCATCGACCGCTATCCAGCATGCATCTAGAGTATTAAGTTAAAAACAGAATTACGCCTTAAGCAAGATGACATTATGTAGAGAGATAAATTCATGCAATATGAAATAAACCTCATCTTGTTATCCTCGATGGCAACGCTACAATATGTGCCTTGCTGCCCCTTCTGTCACTGGCTATGGACACCGCAAGATCGAGCCCAAAGCTAAGCACTTCTCCCATGGCAAGAACTACCAATCTAGTTGGCCAAACCAAACGGATAATTCGAAGAGACTTGCAAAGATAGCCAATCATACATAAAAGAATTCAGAGAAGATTCAAATATTATTCATAGATAGACTTGATCATAAACCCACAATTCATCGGTCTCAACAAACACACCGTAAAAAGAAGATTACATCGAATAGATCTCCACAAGAGAGGGGGAGAACTTTGTATTGAGATTCAAAGAGAGAGAAGAAGCCATCTAGCTACTAACTATGGACCCGAAGGTCTGAGGTAAACTACTCACACTTCATCGGAGAGGCTATGATGATGTAGAAGCCCTCCGTGATGACGGCCCTCTTCCGGCGGAGCTCCGAAACAGGCCCCAAGATGGGATCTCGTGGATACAGAAAGTTGCGATGGTGGAATTAGGTTTTTGGCTCCTGTTCTGATCATTTGGGGGTACGTGTGTATATATAGGAGGAAGAAGTACGTCAGAGGAGCAACGAGGGTCCCTCAAGGCAGGGGTGCGCCCTAGGGGGCGCCCCCCACCCTCGTGACTGCCTCTTTTGTTCCTTGGAGCAGGGTCGAAGTCTCCTCGATCACGTTCGGTGAGAAAATCACGTTCCCAAAGATTTTATTCCGTTTGGACTCCGTTTGATATTCCGTTTATCCAAAACACTGAAATAGGCAAAAAAACAGCAATTCTGGGCTGGGCCTCCGGTTAATAGGTTAGTCCCAAAAATAATATAAAAGTGGAAAATAAAGCCCAATATAGTCCAAAACAGTAGATAATCTAGCAGGGAGCAATCAAAAATTATAGATACGTTGGAGACGTATCAGGCATCCCCAAGCTTAATTCCTGCTCGTCCTGGAGTAGGTAAATGATAAAAGAGAATTTTTGATGCGGAGTGCTACTTGGCATAATTTCAATGTAAATCTTCTTAATTGTGGTATGAATATTCAGATTAGAAAGATTCAAGACAAAAGTTTATATTGACATAAAAAGTAATAATACTTCAAGCATACTAATAAAGCAATTATGTCTTCTCAAAATAACATGGCCAAAGAAAGTTATCTCTACAAAATCATATAGTCTGGCTATGCTCCATCTTCACCACACAAAGTATTTAAATCATGCACAATCCCGATGACAAGCCAAGGAATTGTTTCATACTCTAACTTTTTCAAAACTTTTTCAATCTTCACGCAATACATGAGCGTGAGCCATGGATATAGCACTATAGGTGGAATAGAATGGTGGTTGTGGAGAAGGCAAAAATGAGAAGATGGTCTCACATCAACTAGGCGTATCAACGGGCTATGGAGATGCCCATCAATAGATATCAATGTGAGTGAGTAGGGATTGCCATGCAACGGATGCACTAGAGCTATAAGTATATGAAAGCTCAAAAAGAAACTAAGTGGGTGTGCATCCAACTTGCTTGCTCATGAAGACCTAGGGCAATTTTTGAGGAAGCCCATCATTGGAATATACAAGTCAAGTTCTATAATGAAAAATTCCCACTAGTATATGAAAGTGATAACATGAGAGACTCTCTATTATGAAGATCATGGTGCTACTTTGAAGGACAAGTGTGGTAAAAGGATAGTAACATTGTCCCTTCTCTCTTTTTCTCTCATCATTTTTTATATATTTTTTTGTTTGGGCCTTTTCTCTTTTTTATGGCCACTTTTTATTTGGGATTCTTTGGCCTCTCTTTTTTATTATTTATTTTTCGTCCGGAGTCTCATCCCGACTTATGGGGGAATCATAGTCTCCATCATTCTTTCCTCACTGGGACAATGCTCTAATAATTATGATCATCACACTTTTATTTTTTTTATAACTCAACAATTACAACTCGATACTTAGAACAAAATATGACTCTGTGTGAATGCATCTGGCGGTGTACCAGGATATGCAATATGGCAATGATAAATGTGTCATGAACGGAACGGTGGAAAGTTTCATGGCAATATATCTCAGAATGGCTATGGAAATGCCATAATAGGTAGGTATGGTGTCTGTTTTGATGAAGGTATATGGTAGGTGTATGATACCGGTGAAAGGTGCGCGGTATTGGAGAGGCTAGCAAAGGTGGAAGGGTGAGAGTGCGTATAATCCATGGACTCAACATTAGTCATAAAGAACTCATATACTTATTGCAAAAATCTAGAAGTTATCAAAGCAAATATTACGCGCATGCTCCTTGGGGGATAGATTGGTAGGAAAAGACCATCGCTCGTCCCCGACCACCACTCATAAGGAAGACAATCCATAAATAAATCATGCTCCGACATCATCACATAATGGTTCACCATACGTGCATGCTACGGGAATCACAAACCTTAACACAAGTATTCTTTAAATTCACAACTACTCAACTAGCATGACTTTAATATTATCACCTCCATATCTCAAAACAATTATCATGCTTCAATCTTTTCTTAGTATTCAACACACTCAAAAGAAAGTTTCACAAATCTTGAATACCAAGCATATTATTATTAAGCAAGTTACCATGCTATTAAGAGACTCTCAAAATAATTTAAGTGAAGCATGAGAGACCAATAGTTTCTTTGAAACGAATCCACCACCGTGCTCTAAAAGATCTAAGTGAAGCACACAGAGCAAAACTATCTAGCTCAAAAGATATAAGTGAAGCACATAGAGAAAAACTACTTAGCTCAAAAGATATAAGTGAAGCACATAGAGCAAAATTATAACGCTCAAAAGATATAAGTGAGGCACATAGAGTATTCTATCAAATTTTAATTCATGTATGGCTCTCTCAAAAGGTGTGTACAGAAAGGATGATTGTGGCATAATAAGACACAAAGACACAAATAATACAAGATGCTCCAAGCAAAACACATATCATGTTGGTGAATAAAAATATAGTTCCAAGTAAATTACCGATGGAAGTGGACGAAAGAGGGGATGCCTCCCGGGGCATCCCCAAGCTTTGACTTCTTGGTGTCCTTGGATTATCTTGGGGGTGACATGGGCATCCCCAAGCTTATGCTCTTGCCACTGCTTATTCCATAATCCATCAAAAGAATTCACCCAAAACTTGAAAACTTCACAACAAAAAACTCAAAATAGAAATCTCATGAGCTCCGTTCCATAGATTCATCAAAATAAGCAAACAACACACGAAAAACAGAATCTGTCAAAAACAGAACAGTCTGTACTAATCAGTAGCTAGCGCAAGATCTGGAACCCCAAAAATTCTAAAATAAATTGCTGGACTTGAGGAATTTATCTATTAATCATATGAAAAAATAATTAACTAAATAGAGCTCTTCAAATAAAAATGACAGCAGTTCTCGTGAGCGCTAAAGTTTCTGTTTTTTTACAGCAAGTTCAACAAGACTTTCCCCAAGTCTTCCCAACGGTTCTACTTGGCACAAACACTAATTAAACACAAAAAAACACAACCAAAACAGAGTCTAAATAATTTATTTATTACTAAACAGTAGCAAAAGTCAAGGAATAAAAATAAAATTGGGTTGCCTCCCAACAAGCGCTATCGTTTAACGCCCCTAGCTAGGCATAAAAGCGAGGATAGATCTAGGTAATGCCATAATAGTAAGATAGATTATTAAAACTCATTTCATATTCTCTACGTTTGGAAGCAAGCTTTCTTTGAGGCAAGCAAAAGTAATCAAAAGGAGTAAATTTAACGGGACAAAAGTCCCCAAGATAAACCTTGGGAGGTATAGGTTCATCCTTTGGTCCTTCATAATGCACAACCAATTCATCATTATAAGCATTCTTTTGACAGAACTTTGTAAGCCTATATTCAAGAGAATATCCTAGCTCATTATTTCGAATAGCCAAATCATCATTAAGTTCAGAAATTCTATCAACTAAAACATTGGTAGGAACCTTTCTTCTAAGATTTTCATTGAAAGCAACATAATCTAGAGATTGAAAACGCATTATTTCTTCTTGATCAAAGAGGATAGCCTCTATGGGAGGACGGCAAGCATCCACCCTATAATGCGCAAAGATTTCTTTGGCTTCTCTTATTATGAATCTAAACTCATGAGCCAAAAAGATAGTAGCGACATGCTTAACAGAAGAATGCTCAATATTAGAAAATTCCAGAAATATCCTTTGGTTGGAAGGATGCATGTGCATGAATTGTCTTTCAAGTTCAACTACAAGCATGGCAATAGCGTCCGCAAGACTACTAGTTCTGTGAAGAATAGAACTACCCATAGAAGGTAAAGCACCGGCACAAGTAAAGAAATCTTGAATAACTCCTTTTCCAATAATATTACCACTACCAACACGGAATTTTTTTGTATGAAAGATGGTAGGTTCTTTAGCAGGAGCATCAGAATTTTCCATGATATTGTTATCGCTCATATTGGCGATAACTTCCCCAGTTTCAGACATAACGACAAGCAAGCAAACTAGCACATGAGCAAATAAGAGGCAAATAGAGAGGGAGGATAGGGAGAGAGAGGGCGAATAAAACGGCAAGGGTGAATTGTGGGGAGAGGAAAACGAGAGGCAAATGGCAAATAATGTAATGCGAGAGATAGGGATTGTGATGGGTACTTGGTATGTTGACTTTTTGCGTAGACTCCCCGGCAATGGCGCTAGAAATCCTTCTTGCTACGTCTTGAGCTTGTGTTGGTTTTCCTCGAAGAGGAAGGGATGATGCAGCAGAGTAGCGTAAGTATTTCCCTCAGTTTTTGAGAACCAAGGTATCAATCCAGTAGGAGCCCACGCTCAAGTCCCTCGTACCTGCACAAAGCGATAGCTATCGCAACCAACGCGATTAGGGGTTGTCAAGCCCTTCACGGTCACTTACGAGAGTGAGATCTGATAGATATAATATTTTTGGTATTTTTGGTATAAAGATGTAGAGTAAAAAAGTAAAGGCAAAGTAAAAAGCAAAGTAAGATTAAAGTAATGGAGATTGATATGACGAGAATAGACGCGGGGGCCATAGGTTTCACTAGTGGCTTCTCTCAAGAGCATAAGTATTCTACGGTGGGTGAACAAATTGTTGTTGAGCAATTGGCATAATTGAGCATAGTTATGAGAATATCTAGGCATGATCATGTATATAGGCATCACGTCCATGACAAGTAGATCGAAACGATTCTGCATCTACTACTATTACTCCACTCATCGACCGCTATCCAGCATGCATCTAGAGTATTAAGTTAAAAATAGAGTAACGCCTTAAGCAAGATGACATGATGTAGAGAGATAAATTCATGCAATATGAAATAAACCCCATCTTGTTATCCTCGATGGCAACAATACAATACGTGCCTTGCTGCCCCTTCTGTCACTGGGTAAGGTTACCAGAAGATCGAACCCAAAGCTAAGCACTTCTCCCATGGCAAGAACTACCAATCTAGTTGGCCAAACCAAACGGATAATTCAAAGAGACTTGCAAAGATAACCAATCATACATAAAAGAATTCAGAGAAGATTCAAATATTATTCATAGATAGAGTTGATCATAAACCCACAATTCATCGGTCTCAACAAACACACCGCAAAAAGAAGATTACATCGAATAGATCTCCATAAGAGAGGGGGAGAACTTTGTATTGAGATTCAAAGAGAGGGAAGAAGCCATCTAGCTACTAACTATGGACCCGAAGGTCTGAGGTTAACTACTCACACTTCATCGGAGAGGCTATGATGATGTAGAAGCCCTCCGTGATGACGGCCCTCCTCCAGCGGAGCTCCGGAACAGGCCCCAAGATGGGATCTCGTGGATACAGAAAGTTGCGGCAGTGGAATTAGGTTTTTGGCTCCTGTTCTGATCGTTTGGGGGTACGTGTGTATATATAGGAGGAAGAAGTACGCTGGAGGAGCAACGAGGGGCCCACGAGGCAGGGGGCATGCCCTAGGAGGGGGCATGCCCCCACCCTCGTGACCGCCTCTTTTGTTCCTTGGAGCAGGGTCCAAGTCTCCTGGATCACGTTCGGTAAGAAAATCACGTTCCTGAAGATTTTATTCCGTTTGGACTCCGTTTGATATTCCGTTTATCCGAAACACTGAAATAGACAAAAAACAGCAATTCTGGGCTGGGCCTCCGGTTAATAGGTTAGTGCCAAAAATAATATAAAAGTGGAAAATAAAGCCCAATATAGTCCAAAACAGTAGATAATATAGCATGGAGCAATAAAAAATTATAGATACGTTGGAGACGTATCAGGCACCTCAAGTGGCAAACGGATGTGAAATAAATTGTAGTAAATTGATAGATCGAACGCTAAATAAAATAAATAAAGAAAAATTGCAGCAAGGTATTTTTGTATTTTTGGTTTAATAGATCTAAAAATAAATGCAAGAGAAAAGTAGATCGCAAAGGCAAATATATGAGAAGAAAGACCCGGGGCCATAGGTTTCACTAGTGGCTTCTCTCGAGAAAAATAGCAAACGGTGGATAAACAAATTACTGTTGGGCAATTGATAGAACTTCAAATAATTATGATGATATCCAGGCAATGATCATTATATAGGCATCACGTCCAAGATTAGTAGACCGACTCCTGCCTGCATCTACTACTATTACTCCACACATCGACCGCTATCCAGTATGCATCTAGTGTATTAAGTTCATGGAGAAATGGAGTAATGCAATAAGAACGATGACATGATGTAGACAAGATCTATCTATGTAGAGATAGACCCCATCGTTTTATCCTTAGTAGCAATGATACATATGTGTCATTTCCCTTTCTGTCACTGGGATCAAGCACCATAAGATCGAACCCACTACAAAGCACCTCTTCCCATTGCAAGATAAATAGATCAAGTTGGCCAAACAAAACCCAAATATCGGAGAATAAATACGAGGCTATAAGAAATCATGCATATAAGAGATCAAAGAAACTCAGATAACTTTCATGGATATATAAAGGTATAACTGATCATAAACTCAAAGTTCATCAGATCCCAACAAACACACCGCAAAAAGAGTTACATCATATGGATCTCCAAGAGAGAATTGTATTGAGAATCAAGAGAGAGAGATGACGCCATCTAGCTACTAACTACGGACCCGAAGGACTACAAAGAACTACTCTTGCATCACCGGAGAGGCACCAATGGAGGTGGTGAACCCCATCCGAGATGGTGTCTAGATTGGATCTGGTGGTTCTGGACTCTGCGGTGGCTGGATGAATATTTCGTTGCTCCCCCTAGGGTTTCTGGAATATTGGGGTATTTATAGAGCAAAGAGGCGGTGCAGGGGCACCCGAGGTAGGCACAACCCACCAGGGCACACCCTGGTGGGTTGTGCCCCCCTTGATCGGGGAACCCCCCCAGGCGCAGCCAGGGCCCGTTGTGTTCCCCGTAAACTTTCATGGCATTTGGACTCCGTTTGATATAGATTTTCTGCGATCTAAAAAACATGGAAAAACAGCAACTGGCACTTGGCACTATGTCAATAGGTTAGTAACAAAAAATGATATAAAATGACTATAAAATGATTATAAAACATCCAAGATTGATAATATAACAGCATGGAACAATCAAAAATTATAGATACGTTGGAGACGTATCATACGTCAATGCAGGAAAGAAGACTCCAGAATTCAAGAGAACACTCGAGAAGGCAAGAGATCACTAGGACGCTTTCGTGAAATTTAAGGAATTGGAAGTAGCTCAGGAACGGTCACGAATAAACAAGATCAATGCCGCGAAAAAGCATTGGCATCATAAGCTGGGGCCAGGTGGCTACGAGGTGGCCTGGCCTAAGTGGGATCTCGCTGAGCAACAGATGATGGATGCAGGGGTCACTGCAGTTAGATTGAACTAGCCCCCCCCCCAGGTGCAGGATGTGGTTCTATGCGCATGGGGGGGAGTTGGACCCAAAGACAGACGAGGTTTTGGAGCGGGCAAGTCTTAAAGGAGCTAATCTCAGTTTACTTGTTGCAATAGAAGAGGCTCGAATGCGGTGTTCAAGCCCAACGGAGAGAATGAATAGCTTGCGCGCGCCTTGAAGAATCCTGAACACCTGCGAAGAACACAAGGCGAAGGCGTTGTTCCGTGGTTTGAGGGGTTTGTGGACTGGAACACCGACTACAGAAGCCGTGCGAGAAAGAAGCAGCAGGAGGAGTAGAAGAGGAAGCTAGAGGGGGGATAGGAAGCAGGAAGCAGACCGCCTTCACATCATAGAATCAAAGCACGTGGAGTTGGCACTCGCTTTCAAGTGGCAGCAGCAGCAGATCGACTCACTTAGCCAGGAAAGGTGGTCTCAGCAGAGTCAGCAGCTAGCAGATCCAGCATTGCATAGCACTATCCCATGCATGCCGAGAAGCAGCGTGGGTTCTGCCCCGGGCGATGATGCACTGTTAGATAGATACCATGTGGATGATATCATAAATACGTCAACTTCTGGGTTACACTTTAAAATGAAGAACATATCCATGAAGGTGGCAGATGATACGTCTCCAACGTATCTATAATTTTTGATTGGTCCATGCTATATTATCTACTATTTTGGACATTATTGGGCTTTATTATCCACTTTTATATTATTTTTGGGACTAATCTATTAACCGAAGGCACAGCCCAGAATTGTTGTTTTTTGCCTGTTTTAGGGTTTCAAAGAAAAGGAATATCAAACGGAGTCCAAACGGAATGAAACCTTCGGGAACGTGATTTTCTCAACGAACAAGACCCGGGAGACTTGGACCCTACGTCAAGAAAGGAAACAGGAGGCCATGAGGTAGGGGGCGCGCCCACCCCCACCAGGCGCGCCCTCCACCCTCGTGGCCCCCCTGTTGCTCCATCGACATACTCCTTCCTCCTATATATACCTACATACCCCCAAACGATTAGATACAGAGCCAAAACCCCAATTCCACCACCGTAACTTTCTGTATCCACGAGATCCCATCTTGGGGCCTATTCCGGAGCTCCGTCGGAGGGGGCATCGATCTCGGAGGGCTTCTACATCAACACCATAGCCTCTCCGATGAAGTGTGAGTAGTTTACCTCAGACCTACGGGTCCATAGTTATTAGCTAGATGGCTTCTTCTCTCCTTTTGGATCTCAATACAATGTTCTCCCCCTCTCTTGTGGCGAACTATTCGATGTAATCTTCTTTTTGCGGTGTGTTTGATGAGACCGATGAATTGTGGGTTTATGATCAAGTCTATCTATGAATAATATTTGAATCTTCTCTGAATTCTTTTATGTATGATTGGTTACCTTTGCAAGTCTCTTCGAATTATCAGTTTGGTTTGGCCTACTAGATTGATCTTTCTTGTAATGGGAGAAGTGCTTAGCTTTGGATTCAATCTTGCGGTGTCCTTTCCCAGTGACAGTAGGGGCAGCAAGGCACGTATTGTATTGTTGCCATCGAGGATAACATGATGGGGTTTTCTTCATATTGCATGAGTCTATCCCTCTACATCATGTCATCTTGCTTAAGGCATTACTTTGTTTTTAACTTAATACTCTAGATGCATGTTGGATAGCGGTCGATGAGTGGAGTAATAGTAGTAGATGCAGGCAGGAGTCGGTCTACTTGTCTCGGACGTGATGCCTATATACATGATCCTACCTAGTTAGGGAGTCCTGGATTAGGGGGTCTCCAGACAGCCGGACTATCTCCATTGGCCGGACTATTGGACTATGAAGATACAAGATTGAAGACTTCGTCTCGTGTCCGGATGGGACTCTACTTGGCGTGGAAGGCAAGCTAGGCAATACGAATATGGATATCTCCACCTTTGTAACCGACCTTGTGTAACCCTAACCCTCTCCGGTGTCTATATAAGCCAAAGGGTTTTAGTCCGTAGGACAACAATCACAACATACAATCATACCATAGGCTAGCTTCTAGGGTTTAGCCTCTCTGATCTCGTGGTAGATCTACTCTTGTACTACCCATATCATCAATATTAATCAAGCAGGACATAGGGTTTTACCTCCATCGAGAGGGCCCGAACCTGGGTAAAACATCGTGTCCCCTGCCTCCTGTTACCATCCGGCCTAGACGCACAGTTCGGGACCCCCTACCCGAGATCCGCCGGTTTTGACACCGACATTGGTGCTTTCATTGAGAGTTCCGCTGTGTCGTCGCCACCAGGAAGGATGTCTCATCCTGTCTTTAAGGACGGCACTATTGCTGAGGGAGCTTTGGCTATCGGCCAAACTCTCCGGCTAGGTGGTTTTCTTATGACCGCCTGTTCGGCCGCTGCGCCGACGATGACTTCTCGGGTCATCGAAAGCAATCTTCACGTCAACTCGAAACTCGCCGAGCAGTTAGATCCAATGGAGCTCTCTTCCCTGAACGAGCTCTTGGATCGCATCGCTGCCCTGGGAGTCGCTACAGACTACGATCAGATTGGGCCTAAACTCGATCTGAGATAGATCAACTCTCCCCAGGTCACCCATCACGTTGCAGTGGTGGAGGAACAATGCGGTAACCCTTCATCTATCTTAAGGACTAGCTATGTCCGGATTCCCGATCCCTCCAAGCCGTATACCCGCGGAGGGGAGGACGTCACTCAAGGCCTGAACCTAGAATCAGGCAGCGGGCTAGATTTATCAGAAAACATCCAACAATCCAAACTTCCGAGTTCGGAAACTCCTTGGCCCCTGAGTCTCAGATTGGGTGAGGATTCGGATTCAATTCCACCCACCCACCCAAACATACGCAATCTATCCCAGATTAGGCAAGAGCCCGAAGAAACAGTACACCATTACTGGGCCAGATTCCTCCTGGTCATGAACAGGATAAAGGACTGCCGTGAGGAAGACGCAATTTCATTCTTCTGCAATAATTGCATGGACAAGGGAATCCTCAATGCCATAAGTCGTCGCGAAATTACACGCTTTGCCGACTTGGTGTCCATAGTATGAAAGTACTGTGCGATGGAAAGCGCCTGGAAAACTGAAATAAAATTTTGGGATAATGCGGCCCTGAATACAAACCCAGTCCAAAATAAAATGGTGCATTATCACAATACACCTGGGTTAACTACCAAAAAGCAAAATCCCTCTATGGGGCAAGGAACCGTACTGGATGGATGGCTCAACGGACCCTGCAAAATTCATAGTACAGCGGATGCAATACCAACGCACAGCCTTAGAGCATATTGGATACTCCGGTAGGTGGCCAAAAGAGGTGAGGATCTACTCCTCCCAAAGACAATAGAGCATCATCCCATGGAAAACAATACGGTGTTAACGGTCTTTGAGACCTTCGCGTCAAATAATAGACGCAAGCGAACACTCCGCAGCATGGCCGAAATCTGCCACATAGCAGAAACAAATCCTTGGAGTGACACGGCTATTACCTTCAATGCCAGTGACGAACCTAAATTCCGAACAGCCCGAGCACCAGCCGCACTAGTCCTCAGTCCAATCGTGGACGGCTTTCGACTCACCAAGGTACTCATGGACAGTGGTAGCGGATTAAACCTCATATATGAGGAAACTCTTCAAAAGATGGAAATAGACTGGAGCCGCATTGAGCAAAGTAGCACAACCTTTAAAGGAATCATCCCTAGTCGAGAAGCACGCTGTGCTGGAAAAATCACACTAGACGTGGTATTCGGCATGCCGGATAATTACAGGTCCGAAGAAATTACATTCCAAGTGGCCCCGTTCAGAAGCGGATACCATGCTCTATTAGGGCGGGAGGCGTTTACAATCTTCCAAGCCATACCCCATCATGGGTACATGAAGCTCAAAATGCCCGGGCCCAATGGAATCATCACTCTTGCTAGTGATCCGGACATAGCACTCCGCGCCGAAAATAAGACAGCTGCATTGGCCCTTGAGGCATTATCCGAAGTCCTAGCGGCCGAGGAACTAACTATGGTGCGCAGCACGATGAACAGGGACGATGTGATACTCGATAAAAGATCCAAGTCCACCTCCTTTAAACCGGCGGATGAAATAGTCAAATTCCAAGTCCATCCAACGGACCCTACAAAAATAGCTTCCATCGGGGCACAATTAAACCCTGCATTTTCGGCGTACCAGCCGGAAAGCTCCTGGGATTCATTATGTCCAGTAGAGGTATTGAAGCTAATCCGGCCAAAATCCAAGCGTTGTCACAGTTGGCTACCCCAAAAGACCTCAAATAAATACAAAAATTGACTGGATGCGTGGCGGCTCTAAGCCGCTTTATCTCCCGCTTGGGAGAAAAGGCATTACCTCTTTATTGCCTCCTCCGGCGCACCGAACACTTCGAGTGGACGGACGCTGCCACGGCCGTACTCAACGAAATAAAAGCCATATTGGCAACAAACCCAGTCCTAGCCGCGCCAAACATTGGTGAACCAATGCTATTATACATTGCGGCAACTCATCAAGTAGTAAGCGCAGTGCTCGTCGTCGAGCGAGAAGTGGACGGACACAAGTTCCCCCTTCAAAAGCCGGTTTACTATGTGTCCACTGTCCTTACTCCATGCAAATCACGGTACCCGCATTATCAAAAGATAGCGTACGCAGTATTTATGGCATCCCGGAAGCTGTGACACTACTTTCAAGAGTGTTCGATAATGGTAGCCCCGGAAGTACCACTTAACGATATTATAAAAAACCGCAACGCGACAGGCCAGATTGCCAAATGGGCCATGAGCTCCTCCCATTCGACATAACTTACAAGCCACGGTGAGCTATTAAGTCGCAAGTTTCGGCTGACTTCGTCGCTGAGTGGACGGAAGCCAAACTCCCTAAAGAGTACGACACATATTCAAACTGGATCATGCACTTCGACGGCTCCAAAATGTTGGCTGGTCTGGGGGCTGGTGTTGTTTTGATGTCCCCAACAGGAGACACCGTTCAACACGTACTACAAATAATGTATACGGACTCCAACAACGCCGCCGAATATGAGGCCCTTCTACATGGTCTCCGGACGGCAGTATCCATGGGCATTCAACGCCTAGAGGTGCGCGGGTATTCGAACCTCGCAATTCCCAAATAAATGGAGATTTTGATGCCAAGGATCCGAAAATGGCAGCTTATCGCAATGTCGTCCTAAAAATGTTAGCTCGGTTTGAGGGGCTCGAATTTCACCATGTGGCTCGGGAAAACAATCAGGCGGCAGATATCCTCGCCCGCATCGGCACAAAACGCGACGCGGTCCCTCCGAACATATTTTTGGAAAGGATTTTTAAGCCATCCGTAGCATGGGAAGGGGACACCGGTAACAATAGTCCGGACCCGACCAAAATACCCGATACCGAATTCTCTGACACAATCGGAGGCTCCGCCACCGAAATAACACAATCAGCCCACGAAATAATGGCCATTATTGCCCCGTGGACAGAACCATTCCTGGCCTACCTAACTAGACAGGAACTTCTGGAGGACCAAAATGAGGCACGCTGCATAGTGCGGCGATCCAAGGCCTACAGGGTCCATGAGGGAGAATTGTACAAAAAAAGCGCTACCGGAGTCCTTCAAAGGTGCATCTCCGAAGAGGAAGGGCGGAAACTTTTGGCAGAAATTCACGCCGGACTCGGCGGTCATCATGCCGCAGCCTGGGCTCTTGTAAGCAAGGCCTTCCGTACAGGATTCTATTGGCCAACGGCCTAGACAGATGCACAGGACTTGGTCCAACGTTGCGCTGGTTGCCAACTCTTTGCAAATCAAAGCCACATGCCACCCACCGCCCTCCAAACAATCCCCATTACATGGCCCTTCGCGGTCTGGGGGCTTTACATGGTTGGACCCCTTAAAGGGGGAACCCACAAGAAAAAATACTTATTGGTCATGGTGGATAAATTCACCAAATGGATAGAGGCTAAACCGGTTAAAACAGTCGAATCCGGACCGGTGATAGATTTCATATCTGGGGTTGTACACCGTTACGGCGTCCCCCACAGCATCACCATTGATAATGGCACGAACTTCACGGCCGACGAGGTAAAACTCTGGTGTAGCAAAATGGGCATCAAGCTCGATTATGCTTCAATCTATCACCCACAAACCAACGGTCAAGTCGAATGAGCAAATTGTCTTATAATGAGCGGCATTAAACCCAGATTAGTACGCTCCTTAATGGAGTCTGACACGCACTGGGTAGAGGAGCTCGATTCTGTACTCTGGGGCTGCGGACCACGCCGAATCGTAGTACCGGATATACACCGTTTTTTATGGTGTACGGCGCAGAGGCAGTCCTGCCTTGTGACATAATTCATGACTCACCTCGAGTGCGCATGTACGAAGAAAGAGAAGACGAGCTCGATCGGTAGGACAGTCTGGACACCTTGGAGGAAGAGCGCGACATAGCCAAAGCCCGTTCCGCATTATACCAGCAACAGGCTCGCAGATACCAAAGCAAAGAAGTACGGGCCAAAACTTATAACGTTGGCGAACTAGTTCTACGGCTTCCCGATAAGAAAAAGAACAAGCTCGAGCCCAAATGGGAAGGTCCCTTCATTATCGACCAAGTTCTGACCGGTGGAGCGTACCGACTGCGGGATGCATCGACTAGTCAACTGAAAGCCCAAGTGCTCCCTAGGTGGTTTTGATAATTGATGACAACATATCTCTTGTTGGACTAACGTTTTCATCTAGTATGTTTCAGATAAGTTCAACAATGAAGTGGCATGGACTAAAGGTTGTGGGAAGGTCTCCAAGATGCTAAGGACAAAGGATTGGCTAAAGCTTGGAGCTCAAGACTCTTCATTTTATATTTTAGTGATCCAAGATCACATTGAGTCTTTAGGAAAAGCCAATACTATCAAGGAGGGATGAGGTGTTGCTTAATGAGCCTCTTGCTTCATGTGCTTAATGATATGCTCCAAAATCCTCAGCTACTTTCCCATATCCACAAATGACCTAAACCCTAAGCCAAACTCGGTCATACCGATTATTCCTATCCGGTGCCACCGAGTTTCACTTGTCATAGACACTGCCAGAAACCCTAATCAGCTCGGTCTCACCGATGGGATCTAGGTCTCACCGAGATGGGCTTGCAAACTCTCTGTTATCTATTGCATTATTCTCAGTCTCACCGAGATATGCAATCGGTCCCACCGAGTTTGCTTGGCCAACTCTCTGTTTCGCCTATTACCCAAATCGGTCCCACCGAGTTTGAGTAATCGGTCAAATCGAGTTTTGGATTTACCCTAACCCTAGCACATCGGTCCCACCGAGTTGATTCAGTCGGTCCCACCGAAATCTCTAACGGTCACTAGGTTTACCTTTTCGGTCCGACCGAGTTTGTTGATTCGGTCCCACCGAGATTGGAAAACTGTGTGTAACGGTTGGATTTTGTGTGGAGGCTATATATACCCCTCCACCTCCTCTTCATTCGAAGAGAGAGCCATCAAACGAAGCCTACACTTCCAGCATCCTATTTCTGAGAGAGAACTACCTACTCATGTGTTGAGGCCAAGATATTCCATTCCTACCATATGAATCTTGATCTCTAGCCTTCCCCAAGCTGCTTTCCACTCAAATCTTCTTTCCACTAGATCCAAATCCTATGAGAGAGAGTTGAGTGTTGGGGAGACTATCATTTGAAGCACAACAACAAGGAGTTCATCATCAACACACTGTTTGTTACTTCTTGGAGAGTGGTGTCTCCTAGATTGGCTAGGTGTCACTTGGGAGCCTCCGACAAGATTGTGGAGTTGAACCAAGGAGTTTGTAAGGGCAAGGAGATCGCCTACTTCATGAAGATCTACCGCTAGTGAGGCAAGTCCTTCGTGGGCGATGGCCATGGTGGGATAGACAAGGTTGCTACTTCGTGGACCCTTCGTGGGTGGAGCCCTCCGTGGACTCGCGCAACCGTTACCCTTCGTGGGTTGAAGTCTCCATCAACGTGGATGTAGGATAGCACCACCTATCCGAACCACGGGAAAAACATCCGTGTCTCCGATTGCATTTGATTTCTCCAAACCCTTTCCTTTACATTCTTGCAAGTTGCATGCTTTACTTTCCGCTGCCTATATACTCTTTGCGTACTTGCTTGATATGTATTGTGATTGTTGAAATAATGCTTAAACTCCACTCAAACCGAAAAGCTAAAAAATTGCAACTTTGGCATGAAGTGTCTGATCACCCCCCTCTAGACACATCTACTTCAAGGTCCTACATCGACTCGAGTCGAACCCAGGGAACACAGCCAAGCTCCGAAGATTCTACGCCTAGCACCAGACTTTATGTTAGTCCTCTCCCTTTGTCCATTTTCCGCATATGCATCATCTGTCTTGTTTCCCTTTCTTTCTTTTATTTCTCTAGGCCTTCAAGGGTCACCTTGTGCCTCACTCATACATTACAGATGCGCTAGCCACACTCTTCATACCTGGGGGCTTCTTTCACAGAAGCTTAAATTATTTACCTGGGCCTCACGCCCAACACATGTGTTATACTTCCGCATGTACCTTTTTTCACCATTATATGCATCGATATGACTTAAGTTTTGGCCAAGCTGGGTTGCCTGGCTCTTGTATTTATGCCCTATGTTCCCGTTAATTCGGCTAGGGCATAAGGGGAGCTCCTCTGTGATTGTTACCGCCGGGTCAGCCGGACGTGTACCTCAGACTGGGTGAAGCCGAAAGCTAGTGTTCTTAAGGGAATATTCGGTCGATGAACAAAAGATGACTTTTATTTATTATACATATCTTCCCCTAGATGCTTTTTTCTGCGCTTCTTGTCGCAGTCTGGACATGCACTTTAGGGCATGCTTACCCAGGGGAAGGAACCCTTAACGGAACTATTCTCCCTGGAAGATGTTTCTTACTACCCATGTAATATAACATAACTAGTTGGGCACTTGTCTGATAAAGCACTAATGACCCCTACGCCTGGTCTCCACGCATGCCCCGGTTCTTACATAACCGAGAGGGTATTCTGATACACTCCGGACCGTCGGGTCCCGAGGTCGAAGCAAAAAGGTCCTCCACGACAAACGATCTACAATCCGGCTAGAAGGCATTATGCATGTCACTTTAAAATTACATAGTCAATTTAACTGGTTGAATTCCTCTTCAATACCATCCAATAGGCTGTCTAGTCTACAGTCCTATTGGGAATACTTTGCGGCCAATTCTACTTGGCCGTACACTAAGCTCACAGGGATCTCCTTCCCATCGGGCCCCACGGGTCCAACTTCAGCCATATGGTTTGGGTCAGCCTTCGAGTACCGTGTCTTCACCATTGCCCAGGCTTCCCTGGCGCCCTCACGGCAGGTCGATATCTTCCATAATCGGAAGCGCCGCCGCACTCCCTTTAGCTTTTCTGCAAGCTCTCCAAGGCCTTCGAGTATGGAGACCGATGGCCATAATGCCTGGGCGACGCCTTGCATCACCTGCCGAACTCGTTCGTGCAGCTTTGACAACTCGAGAAGAAGGTCACCCGTTGAACCGGGCATCTCCTCGGTAGGACGACCTGTTAAGATACCTACAGACATAACTCTGTCAGCCAGCTTCCTCGCTGAACACCTTTTCAAAGTTCGTTCAAGCAATTACTAAATATGCCACGTCGAAACCGCCGATTTTCCTTAACAGAGTCTGATAGTTGGGCACGAACATCTTGTAGTTCCACGCCCAGCTTGGTGTTGGCATCTAGGAGATCATTTTTCTCCTGCCTCACCCTCGTAAGCACGCTCTCATCGGCCTTCAGCTGGCGAATGAGCTGTTGCTTATCCGGATTTACTCTAGCGTCATCTACAATTTTATCGTCAGATCTGCATATACGCTGCATTCTATATGATACTTATCATTCGAAGGATATGTTACCAGAGGGGGTCTCTTTGGGCTCCCCTGCTGCGGCCAGTGCAGCCTGAAGTTGGGCTTTGCACTCTTCCAGCTCCTGGGACAGTTGAGTATTCTTTTCTGTAAGAACCTGCATAACAAATGATCCTTAAATCAGTTATCCTAACTGTTTCAAGTCCCAGGGGCTACTGATATATATAATCACCAAATTTTCTCACCCGTATGTCTTTTACATACTGCTCTGTGGCTCTGGCTAGACCATTTTGAGCGGCACGAAGGTGCGCGTCTCCCAAGTTGAATGCATCCAATGCCTCTTGGGAGAAACAAGCATCACGAAGAATAGTCCGGCAACACCTGTCGTTCATGACACTTTCCACCTCAGAATTGGTGGCGGACAGTTTATCTGCATCCTCTATCGGAGGAGCACCCGGCGCACGCCTCGTATTCGTTCCCGCCTCCAAATCCGGCCTTGGAGCCTGGCTTGTGGAGGCGCGATTGGTAGCCTCTCCGGGTATAGTCCGGCGAGCGCTCTTTTTCCTGAAAAGAGGGCATGGGCGTTAATACGCCTATGCGAATAATGTCTTGCAATAAAGATGGCGCGCCGTACCGCTGCGCCGGTGTCTCAATCCGGACTATGGGTCTTTTCAGCCTGCCTGGCCTTGCGGCCCCTTGTTGGCCAGTCGCCGCAGGCTCGGCCTTCTGCCTCAAGGACCTCCCCTACAAAACGCGGCTGTTGTACGGCGATCAAAAACACACACGGATGAATCCCTTTTTGAAGTGTCGGGACTTCGGTCTCAGTCACCTGTGAGGCTGGAACTAGCCCAGGGTAATCGGCTGTAATTGTGTCGGGACCCCGATTCTAAGTCACAGCAATCTAGCATGTAACACCTCATATCACTTTGCGGCCTCACGCATGGTATCCCCACGGGTGTCGCCTTACCATGGCCCGGGACTGTTTGCGTCTTTTGGCTCGCGTATATGATTGTGTCGCGAGCATCCATATGACGGAGAACCCGGGCCGACATGGCTAGTCGTGAACCCAAAGCGGCCCTAACCTATGGGAACAGGCATACATGATTCACATCGAGCGTGTCGGTCAGCAGCGTGTGAATCCGGGCTGTAGCACCGGGCTAACAGGACTCCGGGGAACCCGGGCTGTAGCAGGATAGGCAGGACTCCGGTCGTCACCGCGTGACATTTCCCCGAAGGGACAGACATAGGAACGAAGTGAAACACATGCCGACCAGTCAAGTGTCCTGAGCAGTAGTGCTGGGCTAGCAGGACTCTGGTGAACCGGGCTGTAGCGGACTACTATGGCTCAAGGAAGCACTGGACTACATTTCCCCATAAGAGAGACTGCCAAGGATAAACAACTAGATTGTCGGATCCCACACATAGCAATACACTTCACACGTACGCATAACATGCAAGTATGTGCTGTACAACATGGCATCACAACAAAACGCAAACTCATATATATAAAGGCTCAACAGAGCCACATAGCATAAATACAAACAGGGGTCACATGACCCATCATTCAGAGCATACAAGCAACGGAAGCATTACATGTCTGGGTACAGACAACTACAAAAGAAAAGAGCTGGAAAGCCTGACTATCTACAAGACCCTCCCAAGTGTACAAGATCGTAGCTGAGGTAACAAGCTACCCATGGAAGTCCAAGCAGAACTACTAGTAAGACAGATGTCTCGTCTGCAAAACATAAATAAAGCAAACGTGAGTACAAAGGTACTCAGCAAGACTTACATCGGATCCTATCATATATGCATTAGTATCAAGAAGGTAATGTGGGGTTTAGTTGCAGCAAGCCAGCTTTGACTCAGTGGCTATCCTGTTCTACGACAACGAGAAACTTCTTTGAGATGAGGCAGCGCACACGAGTCCACTAATCACCACATCAATACACCACTAAGGATTCATCCTCGTCTCCCTACGAGAAGGCCATCCATAGCACTCACACTTGTCTTGAGCATTTTAGAGTATCCACTTTAAGTTGTCTATGTACCACGTAAGCATCCAAGAAGTCCATAACCGAGGACATGGCTATTCGAATAGATCATGATAACCCTGCAGGGGTGTACTTCATCACACACGCTCTCGCCACTTACCGCCATGTACACGTCATGTATCTCGGCAACCTTCAAGCGGAAGCCTGGCGAGGGTGTCGGCCACGACCTGACTAACCACGCAAGACTCTAGTCCAGGTTTATCGCCTATTCGGGTTCCATCCGCAAGGAGATCCGGCCGAGGTTTCGCTCACGGCCCCAAACGATGTGTACAGGGTTCCCGAGGCCACCATCCGGGTGCCACTCGGTACACCGGGCCACGTGTGCCTAGTCTATCCCAAGTCCACCCTGCCGGGTGCCACTCGGTAGAAAAATAGCACTACCTACAAACACCAGAAACTATTTGCAACTCCTGGACAGAGCTCAAGGCGGTTAATAAGTCGAGAGAGCTTGGAGCGCCCGGAGCCCAATGTGTGGTAGTAGCTAGTCATTGGACAACTTACACAGAACTCAGTTCTTAAGGACGGTCCCAATGAGACAACCCAGCATGTACTCCTACATGGCCTCTCAGCGCTACCTTTACCAAATCGTGTTCATACGTTTAACTCTCAGCACCAGAACATATCATAACAGTCCAATTCATTCCCGATGAATCAGACCTGACACAACTCTAAGCAATAGCAAGCATGGCATGGTAGGAACACAACATGGCTCAATCAATTCCTACACATACTAGTGGGTTTTAACTATTTACTGTGGCAATGACAGGTCATGCAGAGGAATGGGTTCAACTACCGCAGCATAAAGTAGCAATTGAATCGTTGTTGTCCTAATGCAATAAATGAGAGCAGGAGCGAGAGAGTGGGATTGTATCGGAATGAACAAGGGGGTTGCTTCCCTGGTAGAACAACAAGGAAGGCACTGCTCCTCAGACAGGTACTCTGGAACGGTCTCCGGAGCAGGACCTATCGAGAAGGAACGGTGTCGGCAATCAAACACAAGCATATGCAACATTATGATGCATGAACATGGCATGAAGATGTGATGTTATTGGAGCTAATGCAACTAGCATTCATTTGGTCAAAGTCCAGTTGAACTAAAGATTCAAATGTAACTCCAAAATAAGCTCTTAAATATGCCATAAGTGTGTTTTCACATATACAGCATGTATAGGTTGGTTTGTCATGCATGAAAATGGTACAGATGGATAGATTGAATTTTTCTGATAATTTTTCATATATAAATTATTTCAATCTGAGTTACGGTTGAATTTCTATGAATTTTTGAAGTTTTGAATATATTCTGGAATTTCCTGATTTATTTTAATACCAGAAAAGGATATATTGCGTCAGTCTGACGTCATCACTACATCAGCGGGTCAATGCGGCTGTCCAGGTCAAACCTGACACGCGGGGTCCACCCGTCAGTGTCATGGTTAACTAACAGAGGTTAATTAATTTAAACTAATCCTAAACTAAAAATTAGCCGAGCCGGGCCCCACCTGTCATTGAGCCAGGGGAGGTCAAACCCCCTGGTCAACTGGGGCTAACGCGCCGGCGTTTAGCCGCCGGCGGTAGCAGACGCGGCGGAGGGCGCGGGATTCGCCCTCCGGTGACCATTTGGGCGGCGGAGACCACGGGCGAGGAGCTGAGGCTCGCCCGCATCCAGGGCGGCATGTGGCAGCAGCGGGGACGGCCGGAGCTCGCTGAAGCGAAGCTCGGGGCGGCGGCCGGAGTTCGGGCGAGCTCGGGTTCGAGGCTACAGAGCACTGGGAGGCAAGCGGAGAGGCCCTACGGGTTCCTGGCATCACCAGGAACACGGCGACGTGCTCGGTTGCGGCTGGCTCGGCCCCTGGCCACGGTGGCGCCATGAACGGCGGAGCCGAGCTCTCGGGTAGGGTGATGGAGCTAGCTAGGGTGCAATTTAGGCAACGGGGCATGGGGGAAACGGTGCAGAGGCTCACCACAGTTCTTCTGGTGCTGCTGGCGAGGCAGGGGAGGCACGGGGTCCGGCGAATCGACGATGAAGTCGCCGGCGGCCGCAGGTTGAGGAAGAGCTTGAAGGCGGCGCTGCAGGGCTTCCCGAGGCGCGTGACTTGACGGAGAGGTAGCCGGCGATGTGGCGGAGCTCCTGGGCGCTGCGGCAGGGCGAGGGGTGGCCGGTGGCCGCGGCAATGGCGAACGGCGGCGACAGCAGTGCTCGGCCGTGAGAGAGAGAGAGCGAGGGAGAGGAGAGGAGAGAGCCGGGGGGAGTCAGAGGGGTAAGGGGCGGCGCGTGGCGTCGTTCGGGCGTTCCAGGGCGACGAGGAGGGAAGCAGGAGGTGGCGGGGCGACATGGCCACGGCGAGCGTCGTGCCCGGCTTCTCCTCTGCCTACTGGCAAGAGGTAGAAGACGGGGCTGCCCCTGGTGGGCTGGGCCGCCAGGTGGGATGGCCAGCTGGGCCACCAGGTAAGTGCCCAGGTAGGTCTCTCTCCCTTTTCTGTTTTCTTTTCTAATTTTCTCACATTTGTTTTGATTTAGATAAAATACTAAACCATTTTATATGCTTCTGAAAATTATTGTAGGAACTAATTGGATTATTCCAATACCCCACATTAAAAATCAGAATTATTGGAGTATATTTGAATATATAACAAATATAAATCCAATACAAATAATTATGCATTAATTCCAAATGTCCAAAATAAATATTTATGAGCTCCTAAAAATATTGGTTTGAATTTTACCTCTCACCAATATTTTCAGAGAGAGACATGAACATTTTCTTGGACCCTTTTGGAGCACTTTTTATTTGGGTTATTTTCAGAAATGATTCTGAGGGTTTCACAAATCCCCATTTCAAATTTAAAAGGAGTTTAAACATGATGCAAGCATGAAGGGCTAGCCTAGGTCATACCAGAACTAGGGATATGACAACTCGCCCCCACTCGAAGAAATCTCGTCCCGAGATTCAGGAGTCCGCGGGAAGAAAGCGGGGTACTCAAGTCGAAGACGATCTTCACGCTCCCAAGTGGCTTCTCTCTCAGAATGATGAGACCACTGAACATTGAGGAACTTGATGTTATGACGTCGGGTGACATGCTCTGCTTGATCAAGGATGCATACAGGGTACTCTCGATAGGTGAGGTCATCTTGGAGATCAAACGTTTCATGGTCCACTTCGCGGATGGGATCCGAGAAGCAACGCCTGAGTTGAGAGACGTGGAAGACATCATGAACTCGAGAAAGATGTGGTGGTAGTTCCAACTGGTAGGCAACCTCTCCTCGTTTAGCGAGAATGAGAAAGGGACCAATGTAACGAGGAGCCAACTTGCCCTTGATACCGAATCGATGGGTACCCTTTAGAGGAGTAACCCGAAGATAAGCCTTATCGCCAACTTCATAAGCCACTTCCTTATGACTAGGGTCATACTGGCTCTTTTGACGAGATTGGGCTGTTTTCAAATTCTCACGAATGATGCGAACTTGCTCTTCTGCTTCCTGGATCATATCCGGTCCAAAGAATTGCCGTTCACCGGTTTCTGACCAGTTCAAAGGTGTTCGACATCTTCGTCCATACAGAACCTCAAAAGGAGCTTTCTTGAGGCTGGATTGATAGCTATTATTATAAGCAAACTCGGCAAAAGGAAGGCACTTCTCCCAATCCATACCGAATGAGATAACACAAGCTCTAAGCATGTCTTCAAGAATCTGGTTGACCCTTTCCACCTGACCACTTGATTGAGGGTGGAAAGCGGTACTGAAAGAAAGATGGGTGCCCATGTCAGTTTCGAAACTCTCCCAGAAATGAGAAGTGAAAAGACTACCACGGTCTGAATTGATCTCTAGTGGAACACCATGAAGTGACACTATTCGAGAAATATATAAGTCAGCGAGCTGACTAGCGGTGATACTCTCTCGAACAGGTAGGAAGTGAGCCACTTTGGAAAGACGATCAATGACTACGAAGATAGCGTTATTCCCTTTCTTGGTCCTGGGAAAGCCGGTGATGAAGTCCATGCCAACTTTATCCCATTTCCACTCAGGAATAGCTAAAGGTTGAAGGGTGCCAGCAGGTCTTTGATGCTCTGCCTTAACGCGACGACAAACGTCACAGTTAGCAATAAACTGAGCAATTTCCCTCTTCATCCTAGTCCAGCAGAACCTCTGGCGTAAGTCCTGATACATCTTAGTACTACCGGGATGAATCGTGAGAAGAGATTCATGCGCCTCCTTAAGGATTAATTGTCGAAGATGTTGATTCTTGGGAACCACCAAGTGACTCTCAAAGAAAACAACACCGCGACCATCTATAGAAAAACTACCACCAACTCCCTTGTTAATGTTTCTCTTGATCCGGGAAATTCCCGTATCCTGTTTCTGAGCAGAGATGATCTGATCCACAAGAGTAGGTTTCGCCACCAAGGTAGAAAGGAATCCGTGAGGAGCAAGGTGGAGGTTAAGTTTGCATAATTCCTCATGGAGAAGTGGCTGGCCCTGCTGCAACATGAGATTGTTGCAATAGGACTTACGACTTAGCGCATCAGCCATAACATTCACCTTGCCTGGGGTGTAGGTAATCCCTAAGTCATAATCTGAGATCAACTCCAACCAACGTCTTTGCCTAAGGTTCAAATCTGGTTGGGTGAAGATATACTTGAGACTCTGGTGATCGGTGTAAATCTCACAACGTTTACCAAGAAGGTAATGTCGCCAGGTCTTAAGTGCATAGACTACGGCTGCAAGCTCTAGATCATGGGTAGGATAATTCTCCTCATGTGGATGCAACTGTCGAGATGCATAGGCAATCACATGGCGATCTTGCATAAGAATGCTACCTAGTCCCTGTCATGAGGCGTCGTAGTAGATAACAAAGTCTTTAGTGAAGTCCGGTGGCACAAGTATGGGAGCAGAAGTAAGACGTCTTTTCAGTTCCTGAAAACTGTGTTCACACTGTGGGGACCACTCAAACTTTTTATCTTTCTTGAGAAGTTCCGTGAGAGGTTTGGCCACTTTGGAGAAGTTCTCAACGAAGCGGCGACAATAACTGGCTAGACCAAGGAAACTCCTAACTTGCTTAACTGTTTCAGTCGGAGTCCAATCAAGAACGGCCTGAACTCTTTCGGGATTGACAACAATGCCCTTACCAGAGATTACGTGGCCGAGATAGGTCACTTCTGGCAACCAAAATTCGCACTTGGAGAACTTGGCATAAAGGCAGTGCTCTCTGAGTTTTTCTAGCACAAGTCTAAGATGTTCGGCATGCTCTTCCTCGTTCTTTGAGTAAATAAGGATATCATCGAGGTAAACCACGACAAACTTGTCTAGGTACTCCATGAATATCGAGTTCATCAAGCGAGAGAAAGTAGCTGGAGCGTTGGTTAGACCAAAGGACATGACGGTGTACTCATACTGACCATAACGAGTGACAAAAGCCGTCTTAGGAATGTCCCCATTTCTGATCTTGATTTGGTGGTAGCCTAACCTCAAATCCATCTTGGAAAAGACTGAGGATCAAGTGAGCTGATCGTACAGGTCGTTGATCCTGGGGAGCGGATACTTGTTCTTTATCGTGACCAAATTAACGGGACGACAATCTACAACCATCCGGTCCGTACCATCCTTCTTCTTGACAAAGAGAACGGGGCAAGCCCAGGGAGAAGAACTGGGACGGATGAAACCCTTTTGCAAGGACTCATTGAGTTGTTTCTTAAGCTCAGCTAGTTATAAGGGTGCCATCTTGTAAGGTCTCCTAGAGATTGGAGCGGTTCCTGGGATAAGATCTATGACAAATTCTACATCTCTGTCAGGTGGAATACCTGGCAGTTCCTCTGGAAAGACATCCGGAAAGTCACGGACTACCGGGATATCTTCAAGGTTTGGAAGAGGGTTGGCATTAAGAGAATAGAGTTGACGCTTTGCAACTCTAGTGGAGACGGTGACTATCTTGCCAGATGGGTGTGTAAGCTAAACAGACCTTGTGTAACAATCAATCTTGGCATGATGAGCTTTCATCCAGTCCATACCCAAGATGATGTTAATGTCTGTAGACCTGAGGGCTATAAGTGATGCAAGGAATACAAGTCTGTCAACAAGGATTTCATTACCATGGCTTATTCTGGTAGTTTTCCATCTAGACCCTGGAGTTTGGATTTCAAGTGGAGTTGGCATATCACAAAATGACATGTCGTGCAAACGAGCATAGCCTTCAGAGATGAAGGAGTGAGATGCTCCGGTATCGAACAAAACCGAAGCTGGATGGCAATTGACAAGGAGGGTACCAAGAACGACATCCGGATCATCACGAGTGTCTTTAGTTGAGACGTGATGCACACATCCACGTTCAGTGGGAGCTGACTTGACACTACTCATCTTGCGTGATGGCTTATCACGGCCAACAGACTTCTCAGGCTGGGGTGGAGCATAGCTGGTTTGAGAGCAGTCACGTGCATAGTGTCCTGGCTCTCCGCATGTGAAGCAAGTCCCTGAGGTAGGGCGTGGACCCGCTTTGACAAGCAGTCTACCAATAGGCCTGGGTGGAGCATGTAACTGAACTGGGTGAGGTGCCACATAAGAGGGCCTCGGTGAGTAACCGGGTGGAAGAGCGGAGTTCGGAACCCAAAACCGGCGCTTCTGCAAGGTAGAGCCAGAGGAAGAAACCAAATCACGGGTGTGCTTACGAGACTCCTCGTAAGTGAGCTGAGCTGTCTCCGCATTAATGGCCTTGTTCACAAGAGCCTGGAATGTATTGCAATGGTGCAGGTGGAGATCACGACGCAACTTGGGGTTGAGACCCTTCCGGAACCTAGCCTGCTTCTTGGCGTCTGTGGACACTTCTTCTGTAGCATAGCGGGCGAGGTTCTCAAACTCTCTACTGTAAGCATCTACAACCATCTTACTCTGGGTGAAACTACAAAACTCTTCTCTCTTGCGATCAACGAGAGCCTGAGGAATGTGATGCTCGTGGAAAGCCTCGGTGAAAACTCTCCAGGTGATTATCTGGCCAGCTGGAAGCATAGCCTCGTAGTTCTGCCACCAAATACTGGCAGGACCTTCCAGGTGATAAGCAGCATAGGTGACCTTGTCACTATCAGCTACGTTCGCAGAACGCATCTTGTGTGTGATACTATGGAGCCAGTCATCTGCATCGAGTGGTTCAATGGAATGATGGAAGGTGGGTGGTTTCAGACCGATGAAGTCATGGATGGACACAAACTCTTTGTGTTGGCGGGAGGTGTTCTCCTCAATACGTGCTAGCAAGCGGTTAGACTCTCGCTTGTTCTTCTCCATCTCTAACATGAACTCTGCCAATGAAGACTGGTCAGGAGGATCCTCATCCCTACCATCTCCGTGGTTTCGGACATGAACAACAGAACTTCGGTTAACCGGCAACATCCTGAAGAGCCAACCAAGGAAACAAGGATGGATTCAGCATCACCATAAGGATGTAGATTATAGTACGAGAAAAATACTATCTCTTGAACTCCTAGGACAAATCCGGCAGCATAACGGCAGCAAACTGCTCAAAATGAGACATTCTGCAAAAGATGGGGTAGCACCATGCTCAACATCATTACTCAAGGTTCTGAGATATTACTAAACATGCTACACCAGAGGTACTCGAACTGGGATATGACTCTGATCAACCAATCCTAAGAGACTACGGAGTAGTAACACGTGATCCTGATAGACAGAAGAGGAAGCCTAGTTCCTTAACCCCGTAGGAAAAAGATAGGATGACTCAGATCAGAAGGCATGAGGTATAAGGAGTAAAAGGAGCCTTATGTTCCCATCCACAATCAATTCCCTTACATAACTAAAGAATTTCTAGACACAACTTCGACCAGGTTGGCTTGGAAATCCTACAGGCAGTCAGGCTCTGATACCAAGGCTGTCGGGACCCCGATTCTAAGTCACACCAATCTAGCATGTAACACCTCATATCACTTTGCGGCCTCACGCACGGTATCCCCATGGGTGTCGCCTTACCATGGCCCGGGACCGTTTGCGTCTTTTGGCTCGCATATATGATTGTGTCGCTAGCATCCATATGACGGAGAACCCGGGCCGACATGGCTAGTCGTGAACCCAAAGCGGCCCTAACCTATGGGAACAGGCATACATGATTCACATCGAGCGTGTCGGTCAGCAGCGTGTGAATACGGGCTGTAGCACCGGGCTAACAGGACTCCGGGGAACCCGGGCTGTAGCAGGCTAGGAAGGACACCGGTCGTCACCGCGTGACATTTCCCCGAAGGGACAGACATAGGAACGAAGTGAAACACATGCCGGCCAGTCAAGTGTCCTGAGCAGTAGTGCTGGGCTAGCAGGACTCCGGTGAACCGGGCTGTAGCGGACTACTATGGCTCAAGGAAGCACTAGACTACATTTCCCCATAAGAGAGACTGCCAAGGATAAACAACTAGATTGTCGGATCCCACACATAGCAATACATGTCACACGTACGCATAACATGCAAGTATGTGTTGTACAACATGGCATCACAACAAAACGCAAACTCATATATATAAAGGCTCAACAGAGCCACATAGCATAAATACAAACAGGGGTCACATGACCCATCATTCAGAGCATACAAGCAACGGAAGCATTACATGTCTGGGTACAGACAACTACCAAAGAAAAGAGCTGGAAAGCCTGACTATCTACAAGACCCTCCCAAGGGTACAAGATCGTAGCTGAGGTAACAAGCAACCCATCGAAGTCCAAGCGGAACTACTAGTAAGACAGATGTCTCGTCTGCAAAACATAAATAAAGCAAACGTGAGTACAAAGGTACTCAGCAAGACTTACATCAGATCCTATCATATATGCATTAGTATCAAGAAGGTAATGTGGGGTTTAGTTGCAGCAAGCCAGCTTTGACTCAGTGGCTATCCTGTTCTACGACAACGAGAAACTTCTTTGAGATGAGGCAGCGCACACGAGTCCACTAATCACCACATCAATACACCACTAAGGATTCATCCTCGTCTCCCTACGAGAAGGCCATCCATAGCACTCACACTTGTCTTGAGCATTTTAGAGTATCCACTTTAAGTTTTCTATGTACCACGTAAGCATCCAAGAAGTCCATAACCGAGGACACGGCTATTCGAATAGATCATGATAACCCTGCAGGGGTGTACTTCATCACACACGCTCTCGCCACTTACCGCCATGTACACGTCATGTATCTCGGCAACCTTCAAGCGGAAGCCTGGCGAGGGTGTCGGCCACGACCTGACTAACCACGCAAGACTCTAGTCCAGGTTTATCGCCTATTCGGGTTCCATCCGCAAGGAGATCCGGCCGAGGTTTCGCTCACGGCCCCAAACAATGTGTACAGGGTTCCCGAGCCCACCATCCGGGTGCCACTCGGTACACCGGGCCACGTGTGCCTAGTCTATCCCAAGTCCACCCTGCCGGGTGCCACTCGGTAGAAAAATAGCACTACCTACAAACACCAGAAACTATTTGCAACTCCTGGACAGAGCTCAAGGCGGTTAATAAGTCGAGAGAGCTTGGAGCGCCCGGAGCCCAATGTGTGGTAGTAGCTAGTCATTGGACAACTTACACAGAACTCAGTTCTTAAGGACAGTCCCAATGAGACAACCCACCATGTACTCCTACATGGCCTCTCACCGCTACCTTTACCAAATCGTGTTCACACGTTTAACTCTCAGCACCAGAACATATCATAACACTCCAATTCATTCCCGATGAATCAGACCTGACACAACTCTAAGCAATAGCAGGCACGGCATGGTAGGAACACAACATGGCTCAATCAATTCCTACACATGCTAGTGGGTTTTAACTATTTACTGTGGCAATGACAGGTCATGCAGAGGAATGGGTTCAACTACCGCAGCATAAAGTAGCAGTTGAATCGTTGTTGTCCTAATGCAATAAATGAGAGCAGGAGCGAGAGAGTGGGATTGTATCGGAATGAACAAGGGGGTTGCTTGCCTGGTAGCACAACAAGGAAGGCACAGCTCCTCAGACAGGTACTCTGGAACGGTCTCTGGAGCGGGACCTATCGAGAAGGAACGGTGTCGGCAATCAAACACAAGCATATGCAACATTATGATGCATGAACATGGCATGAATATGCGATGTTATTGGAGCTAATGCAACTAGCATTCATTTGGTTAAAGTCCATTTGAACTAAAGATTCAAATGTAACTCCAAAATAAGGTCTTAAATATGCCATAAGTGTGTTTTCACATATACAGCATGTATAGGTTGGTTTTTCATGCATGAAAATGGTACAGATGGATAGATTGAATTTTTCTAATAATTTTTCATATATAAATTATTTCAATCTGAGTTACGGTTGAATTTCTATGAATTTTTGAAGTTTTGAATATATTCTGGAATTTCCTAATTTATTTTAATACCAGAAAAGGATATATTGCGTCAGTCTGACGTCATCACTACATCAGCGGGACAACGCGGCTGTCCAGGTCAAACCTGACATGCGGGGTCCACCCGTCAGTGTCATGGTTAACTAACAGAGGTTAATTAATTTAAACTGATCCTAAACTAAAAATTAGCCGAGCCGGGCCCCACCTGTCATTGAGCCAGGGGAGGTCAAACCCCCTGGTCAACTGGGGCTAACGCGCCGGCGTTTAGCCGCCGGCGGTAGCAGACGCGGCGGAGGGCGCGGGATTCGCCGTCCGGCGACCATTCGGGCGGCGGAGACCACGGGCGAGGAGCTGAGGCATGTGGCAGCAGCGGGGACGGCCGGAGCTTGCCGGAGCGAAGCTCGGGGCGGCGGCCGGAGTTCGGGCGAGCTCGGGTTCGAGGCTACAGAGCACGGGGAGGCGAGCGGAGAGGCCCTACGGGTTCCTGGCGTCACCAGGAACTCGACGACATGCTCGGTTGCGGCTGGCTCGGCCCCTGGCCACGGTGGCGCCATGAACGGCGGAGCCGAGCTCTCGGGCAGGGTGGTGGAGCTAGCTAGGGCGCAATTTAGGCAACGGGGCATGGGGGAAACGGTGCAGAGGCTCACCGCAGTTCTTCTGGTGCTGCTGGCGAGGCAGGGGAGGCACGGGGTCCGGTGAATCGACGAGCCGCAGGTTGAGGAAGAGCTTGAAGGCGGCGTTGCAGGGCTTCCCGAGGCGCGTGACTTGACGGAGAGGTAGCCGGCGATGTGGCGGAGCTCCTGGGCGCAGCGGCAGGGCGAGGGGTGGCCGGTGGCCGCGGCAATGGCGAACGGCGGCGACAGCAGCGCTCGGCCGTGAGAGAGAGAGCGAGGTTGAGGAGAGGAGAGAGCCGGGGGGAGTGAGAGGGGTAAGGGGCGGCGCGTGGTGTCGTTCGGGCGTTCCAGGGCGATGAGGAGGGAAGCAGGAGGTGGCGGGGCGACGTGGCCACGGCGAGCGTCGTGCCCGGCTTCTCCTCTGCCTACTGGCAAGAGGTAGAAGACGGGGCTGCCCCTGGTGGGCTGGGCCGCCAGGTGGGCTGGCCAGCTGGGCCACCAGGTAAGCGCCCAGGTAGGTCTCTCTCCCTTTTCTGTTTTCTTTTCTAATTTTCTCACATTTGTTTTGATTTAGATAAAATACTAAACCATTTTATATGCTTCTAAAAATTATTGTAGGAACTAATTGGATTATTCCAAAACCCCACATTAAAAATCAGAATTATTGGAGTATATTTGAATATATAACAAATATAAATCCAATACAAATAATTATGCATTAATTCCAAATGGCAAAAATAAATATTTATGAGCTCCTAAAAATATTGGTTTGAATTTTACCTCTCACCAATATTTTCAGAGAGAGACATGAACATTTTCTTGGACCCTTTTGGAGCACTTTTTATTTGGGTTATTTTCAGAAATGATTCTGAGGGTTTCACAAATCCCCATTTCAAATTTAAAAGGAGTTTAAACATGATGCAAGCATGAAGGGCTAGCCTAGGTCATACCAGAACTAGGGATGTGACAAATTGCCACCAAAGCATTATCATTGCTTAATTGGTAAAACACCCCATCGATCAGCTCCACAGATATGTCCGGATCCTCCTGGGAGGCCGGGTCGAGGGATTGTCTAGGGTCCTCGGGTTGTGGAGGGGAGTTGTTTATCTCCCTTACAGCCTGGCACAGTTCCTGCGTAGAAATCGCTAGACTGAATACTTAACTGTGGAAGTATGAAACGGATGGGCGAGAAAAAGTCTCTGCTAACCCAGCTCGGAGGATTGTACATAGAAAATCCGCCATGCGGGTTGACACGAAGGAATTCCTCCTTTTCTCCCTTGTACAAAGTGGATAAGATCTTTATTAAATCAGCAACCGATCCCGGCCCTTTACGGTCATAGCGGGTGGCGTCATCCTCCCCGTTGAAATCCCACATGGGGTGGCCTCTATACTGAAGCGGCTGCACCCACCGCATGATACATATGGCCATGACCTCGATCATGGTCAATCCGGATCGAGCTAAAAAACTTATCCGGCTCATCAGGTAAAGAATGTCCCTATCATCTTTCTTCAGGGAGCTCCGTGGACGCCAGCTCCGGCGCTTCTTCAAAGGGGCGTTGTCGAACTCAGGAAGGCCGATCCGAATAGGATCCGGGAGGGGGACGTCTTCTATATAAAACAATTCTGATTCGAATGTCTTCTTTGGGGTCCCGGATAAGTATCCGGTCCCGGCAATACGCCACACTTCGGCTCCGCCCACTTGATATATTGACCCCTTCTGAGAATGGGGCACAAGGCAGAACAGCTTCTTCCATAGAGCAAAATGAGCCTCACAGCCCAAAAACAACTCACAAAGGGCTACGAATCCCGTGATATGCAGCATGGAGGCAGGCGTAAGGTTGTGCAATTGGTGGTCGTAGAACTCCAGGAGCCCCCGATGAAACGGATGAATTGGGAATCCGAGCCCTCTTACCAAATAAGGGACAAGGCATACCCGCTCTCCCTTGGAGGGATTGGGAAGGCTCTCCGCTTGCTCTCTGTCATTATAGGTGGGAAGCCCGGCTCGAACCGGGACCAGGTACGCTGGGGGAAGAAATCCCTTGGTCTAAAGCATCACTAATTTGCTGTGCGGGACGGAACATCTCTCCCAATCTCCAGGCTTGGAGCTAGGGGGCGAGAGGAGGAGCTGCGTCGACCGGCCATGATGGAATAGATCTCTGTCGGGTGCGCTCCGATGAAGGCTCGCCAAGGGAGGATGGTGTGATTTGGATCTGAATCCTCGTCTTTTTAATAGGCGGCTCATTCATACAGCTAGGGGGGTAAATGTGAAAATGCCCTGGCTCTTCACATTTTCTCGACACGTGGAAAGTGGCCATTATTGGGCATGGAAGCCAAGGAGTGCAACATTCACAAGAGACCGGACACTATTTCGACAGGTACACAGAATTTGGAGTGGAACCCGCCTGGCAATGCCGAAGACAATCTGCGCACCGGACTCATCGTCATTGAAGCCTGGTTCGGGGGCTACTGAGGGAGTCCTGGATTAGGGGGTCTCCAGACAGCCAGACTATCTCCATTGGCCGGACTATTGGACTATGAAGATACAAGATTGAAGACTTCGTCTCGTGTCCGGATGGGACTCTACTTGGTGTGGAAGGCAAGCTAGGCAATATGAATATGGATATCTCCTCCTTTGTAACCGACCTTGTGTAACCCTAACCCTCTCCGGTGTCGATATAAGCCGAAGGGCTTTAGTCCGTAGGACAACAATCAGAACATACAATCATACCATAGGTTAGCTTCTAGGGTTTAGCCTCTCTGATCTCGTGGTGGATCTACTCTTGTACTACCCATGTCATCAATATTAATCAAGTAGGACGTAGGGTTTTACCTCCATCAAGAGGGCCCGAACCTGGGTAAAACATCGTGTCCCCTGCCTCCTGTTACCATCCGGCCTAGACGCACAGTTCGGGACCCCTACCTGAGATCCGTCGGTTTTGACACCGACACCTAGATATTCTCATAACTATGCTCAATTCTGACAATTGCTCAACAGTAATTTTTTCACCCACCATAGAATACTTATGCTCTCGAGAGAAGCCACTAGTGAAACCTATGGCCCCTGGGTCTATCTTTATCATATTGATCTCCTATTACTTAGTTATTTCCTTTGCTATTTACTTTGCCTTTATTTTACTTTGCATCTTTATCATAAAAATACCAAAAAAATTATCTTATCATATCTATCAGATCTCACTCTCGTAAGTGGCCTTATAGGGATTGACAACCCCTATTTGCACTGGTTGCGAGGATTTATTTGTTTTGTGCAAGTACGAGGGACTCGCGCGTAGCCTCCTACTGGATTGATACCTTGGTTCTAAAAAACCGAGGGAAATACTTACGCTACTTTGTTGCATCATCCCTTCCTCTTCGGGGAAAACCAACGCAGTGCTCAAGAGGTAGCAGCAGACGGCGTTGCTTATACAAATCCCCCTGAAGTAACCTTCCATTGTAATCTGATTCCAGCTGGCTTTGCTCGTGTCGGGGTTGATGAAGTGGTGGCACAATATTCGGGGCTAGAGCTTGACATTCCTGGAGGTGACGACTAGCGCACAATGGGAGAGGCCATACACCATATCATTCTATGGAGAAAGGATTGCATCGTATTTCCAAGTCCACCGAGACCGTGTCAGCCGGCTCCTCCTCCAAGTCCGCCACCGCGTCAGCCGACTCCTCCTCCTCTAAGTCCGGCACCGCGTCAGCCCACTCATCCTCCTCCAAGTCCAGCACCGCATCAGCCGACTCCTCCTCCTCCTCCTCCAAGTCCGGCACCGCATCTTCCAACTCCTCCTCCAAGTCAAGCACCACATCAGCCGTCTCTGCCGCCTCAGCGGGCTCCGCCGCCTAAGCAACAGCGGAAGAGAGGCGCCACAGCTACGGCGGCTAGTGGTACAATAGGAGGAAAGAAATTCAAATATGATCCAAGCCTCAAGCCTCTTCCGAGGTTGCCTTACGACCTGACTAACGCGGAAAACGAAGTCGAAGTGAGGGCCCAAGTGAAGGCCCATTTTGGACCGAAACCGCCCCCGCTGCCAGAGGAGAAAGTACCAGAGGAAGTCATTCAACACTTTATTCGTATGGTTGAACCACCAGCTCCCAAGCATAGGGACTCGGACTATGAGCGCTCTATCAAGAATTCATATGAAGCACACAAAAAGAAGGAGTCGAGCTCGAGCTCGAGCCAAGCAGCTGCTAAAAAAGTGGGAAAACTATTCCCTAGCTAGGAGAAGAGGTGGTGCAATTGATCCCCCCGCTCATTGTACCAACACATGTGAGTACCGGCGCTGATCAGCTGGTAATAATCGGCGATCATAGAAGGCAGGCTAAAGAGATCGGATACACTGTAGAACAACTCCTAGACATCGAGCCCATGGAAACATTTAAAGAGGAGGAACGAAAACGGAAATATGCCCACGGCGAACCTCTGGTCAAGCCTGAGGACATCCCACGTCTATCAATGAGAATGTATGAATTTCATCAATGGTACATGAGAGAAGCCAAGAATACCGATCAAGAGTCCCTCATGGTGAGAGTCAAGGCAGAGCATTACTTCCATGAAAAAGATCTACGGGTTGAGTCTCAAGAACTAATTCAGTTATTCAATCAAGACGCACTCGACAAATCTATCATCAGTTTCCATTGTCTGTAAGTGATCTCTTTCTATGATTTAAGTCTCTATCTAGCTGTAGTGCTTGTTCATTAACTGTAATTATCCTCACTATATTCTTTTTTGTTTTATTATGCAGAATGAAGATGTATGAAATGAAAAAAGTTGGACGCTGTGGCATTGGGTTCATTGACCCAAAAACCATTAATGAAAAGACATGATTACAAGAATATGATCGACCATACACAGAGAGAAGATTGCTACAGTTCTTGAAGCACCTAAATATCCAACCAGAAATACTATTCCTTACAACTTTGGGTGAGCCACACTGTCTTGTACTACAAATTCTGTTTTTTTCTTACTAGATGTTAATAAGTGTAGTTGATGAGTTATGCACATGCCCGCATAATTATGCAAATGTGTGTGCATGCAGTTTCCACTGGATCCTACTAATCATTGAAGTTGACGAGGGAAAAGTTCAAGTACTGGACTCACTACTTAAAGACGTTAATGACTATGCAATCATGAGGGGGATGGTCGACAGGTAATTTCAATCATTATCAAACTATATGTCGACTTATTTAGTTTGTCATTTCCTGATACCAACTTCTTTATTCATTTTCTTTGCCAGCAGGCAGGGCTTGGGAAAAGTTCATCACACAGGTTAAAGGCCCATGGAAAGAAAAGCTTAAATGGATCGACCCAAGGTAGTTAATTAAGTAGCTAGTGTCGTGGTTCTAAGTCTGACAGTAGAATGGGGGGTAGGAATGTAGAGGCAAGATCCTAGCTATGGAGGAGTTGTACACGCGAGTTTTACGAGTTCAGGCCCTTCTCGGAGGAAGTAAGAGCCCTATGTCTCGGAGCCCGGAGGCGGTCGACTGGATTATATGCGTGTGTGTTAGACGGGGTGCGAACCCTTGTCCCAGAGGAGGGGGTGGCTTATATAGAGTGCGCTAGGACCCCTCCCGCCCTCAGTTACAAACGGTTTAAGGTACATAAAGATGGAGACGTTACTGGTAACGCCTGTAATAAAGGTACATAATGACAATTAAGGCTATGACTTAATTCCCGACCGTTGCAGAGTGGAGTGGCTCTAGATCTTCTGGTAGTCGAGTGATTGTCCATACGGTCGAGTGTCTTCAAGACTGTCGAGTGGAACATAGCTTCATGGTCGAGTGCATGATGATTTTTCTTCGACTGCTTCTGGTTCTTTTAGAGATGTCCTTGGGGAGGGTATCTTGGACAGATCCATGACCCTACCCTAGGTACATGGCTTCATCATTAGCCCTCGAATGGATCAGGGCTTGAGTGAGGATAAGGAGTTGAGAACGCTTCAAACTCATTTTTCGTTGTTATAAATATATCTTGTTCGGGATCAATGAACTGAGGTGACGACACCAACTTATTTTTCAGTCGCCTTGATCCATTCTTAGTTTTTGTCGAGTGAACTTTTACTGAAAAGCTTTGAGTGATGATGTGGAGGATGCCTTCCGTCTGACAAGTTGTTCTACTGTTCGCGGATTTCGCGGGATTCAAATTTTGGGAAGCACGCCGGGCGGGGGAGGCCATGGTAATCGAGATGGATTAGGCAGGTTGCCTCGACCCTCATGCCACCATTTTTGCCACGTATTGCACGCGCGACTGTTGCGGGATTTGATGAGATCGTCTGGGCCTACAAGTCAGTCACTTGGAAGTATCCTTATAAAAGGCACCGGACTGGGCTTTCAAACAGTGTGCCCTCATTCTCCTTCTTCTTCCTCAGATTTCTCCGCTGCCTCTGCTTCCGCTCTCGGCGTCGTAGCTCCGCTCAGACTCAATTCGCTTCCATGGGGAAGGAGAAGATGGTGGCACTGGAGCACGCAAAGAAGGCGATGGCGAAGGCAAAAGGGAAGCGTACCAGCCGAGGTGGATCCTCGTCAAGGTCCGGCCTGCCGCCGGGTTGGATCTAGGGCGATTGGATCCGCTCGACGATTAGCCAGGACGACCTCGACGATCTGGTGGAGGGGGGACTGATCCCTCACGAATCGGCGCGGCTCCCGGGGAACGAGACCGAGCCGCGGCCATGGGAGGGTGAGTGTGTTCTCCTAGACACTCACGTCGACCGCGGGTTTTCTTTGCCTCCCCACCCTTTCTTTCGTGGTTTTTTGAATTTCTTCGGGGCTCAACTCCACCACTTTACTCCAGACACTATCATGTACCTTGCCACCTTCGTGTCGATGTGCGAAAATTTCTTGGGTTGCCGACCGCACTGGGGTCTCTTGAAGCACATATTCACATGTTGTTCCCAGTCGGTCAAGAAGGCCAACCCGAGTGACGAGAGGACGCACGTGATACAGATGTGCGGGGGCCTCGGAATCCAAATGAGGAACAAGAGCACCTTCCCAGCTATGATCCTTCCCGACTCAGTCCGGGGCTGGCAGTCGACCTGGTTTTACTGCAAGGACCAGCCGACCCCGGGTCAGTCGACCGAACTTCCCCCCTTTTATTTGGACCGAGTGGAGAAGCCCTCCTCCTTGAGGGTGATCCCAGAAGAAAAGGCGCAAGTGAAGGTGTCGGTCGAGCGGGTTGTCCAACTTGTCCGCGACGGAGTGACTGGCATGGACCTGCTGGAGGTCTTTCTCAATCGACGCATCCAACCGCTCCAAGCCCGTGACCATCCGATGTGGATGTACTCGAGACTTGAGGACTCCACTCGGATCCACCCGGAGGATGTTAGTGAAGACACAATGGAGAAGTGACTGAGAGGAATCACCGGCAACAAAGATAATCCCCGGGGGTCTAGGAGGGTGATTTCATTCGACCATTCGCGCCAACCGGAACAGGTATGATTCTACATTGCCAAGTATCTTCTCGACTCACTGCGTAACATCTTGTTGACGGTCGACTGTATTTCTTGTGTTCATTGTCTTTTAGGCTCTTATTGATATGTACTCGATGCCCAATGGAGTGCAGGAGCAAAACATCGAGGAAGGGGCGAGCGAGGGCAAGAGTGGCGAGTGGCACTCAGATGCAGAGCAGGACGAGGAGAGCGACGACTCGAGCGGTGAAGAAGAGGTCGACTCGCCTCCTCGCGGAGAGAGGAGGTCCAAGCATGCTGACGACCCGGCGAGCACCCCCGACCTAGCGACCGCGCCGACTAGGACATCTTCAAAGCGCCCTCGGACTTCTTCCCCGACACCGACTGAGAAGATACTGAAAGAACTCAAGACTGCGCCGCCTCCTATGCCGAAAGCATCGAAGGCCACCTCCTCCAAACCCCCGAAGGCTTTGCCCAGAATCAAAATGACCATCCCCACCATCTCCGGGTAATCATCTGATCCGATCTTTTGGTCGACTCGAGCAACAGAACATAACCGACTGAATGTGGACATTTGCAGTGCTACTACCTCTGGAACTTCTTCTTACCAGTACCGGGACGAGTAAATGGAAGACGCGGTTACCTCCAACCCAGGTAAAACTCTCATGATCTTCTCCTTGATTATTGGGTCGATTAAATTGTGGCGATTCACTTGGGTCGGCTGATCTATCTACAGCTCCACCCAACTTCATCGATCTTCCGGATGATGATGAAGATGTGGCCCCTAGGCCCAGGAAGAATAAAAAGGTAGCAGCTGGCAAGACGTCTCAGCAAGGACTGGTGACAACACCAACCGTCCGGTAATCCGAAGATGCGGGTGGGGCCTCTGTAACCTTCGCTACCCCATTGTCGAGTGAGCGCCCTGCACCGTTGATTGTACCGGTGTTTTCTTCAGTCGTCCAACATCATGCTTCGGAGCTCCAAGCTGCCGCACCTGGGTCGTCTGTCCCCTTCTTCACCAACAACCATATTCCGGAAAGTCAGTCGGACGCGGCTGCGGAGGCCATCCGTCAGGCTAACGTGATGATGGAGCGGATGAAGACGGTACACGAGAACAGCCAGGTTGGTTACGATGCTAGCGCGACTCTCCGGGCCAATGTCCAGGTAAGTAAGCTTCCGACTGATCTTGTTCTATTAGGATATGCTACCCGAAATATTTTCTTTCATACAATCTCTTATTGTTTGCATCGAATCTGTACACCCGCTAGGTGTGTTTTGTTGTCTTTGGTATCTACGCTCTTCCACTCGGCCTGGTGAGTGGGATCTGAACTGGTGGGGGCACGCTAAGTGCACCCACTGGGTGTAGTCCTCGAGACCGGAGTCGACTGCAGGCAGTCGACTGGGGTCTGAGTACTTTTTACTTTCTTTTCTTCCACTCGACCCGGGCGGACCGGACGAATGGGATCCAAACCAGCGGGAGCACATCAAGTGCACCCACTGGGTGTAGTCCCCGAGACCGCGGTCGACTGCTGGCAGTCGGCCGGGGTCTGAATAGTTCTTTTCCGTTACTTCTCTTTTATATATATATCGACCCGGGCGGACCGGTTCAGTGGGGTCTGAATCAGTGGGGGCACGCCAGTGCACCCGCTGGGTGTAGTCCCAGAGACCGCGGTCGACTGCGAGTAGTCGACTAGGGTCTAAGTAAACTTTTGAGTTTTATCCACTCGGAAGTAAATAATCTTAGACCTTGTCGATTGACACGTCTTTTTCCTTCTACAGAAATCTTGTACTCTCATTTCTAAGTTTGCCGAATTTGAGGAGAAGCAGAGGAAACTCAACCTCGAGTTGGAGCTGGCCCAACAAAAGTTGAGGAAAGCTCAAGACGAAGCTACTGGTATGGAAGGTAACTGCCTATCGACTTTTTACGTCGATCTTTTTTAAGATATTTCTTTGACCTCTTGTTTGATCCGATTGCTTCTTTTGCAGAGAAAATGAGGTTGGCTCTAGAGAAGGACTCGGACCTTGCCGCTGCGCAAAAGGAAGCTCAGGATAAGACTGCCCTTGCAGACCAGAAGCTGGCTTCAGTCGAAGCGTTGGAAGAAGAAGTAAACAAACTGAAGTCCTCTCTCAATGAGTCCAATCGAGAGGTAACTCGTCTGAAGAAGGATAAGACTGCTCTGAATGAGAAGCTGGAGTCCGCGGTCCGTAAGAGAAATGACACGGAAGCCTATCTGAGAACTCTTGCTAAGAAGCTCTATCTTATGCTGGAAGGTACTCCTTTTAATCCGACTGTTTTACTGCTTGCGAGTTAATCTTGTCCAGTCGACTCACTAACTCTTTGACTGCAGAATTCTGCCAAAACTTTGATGAGGAAACTGGAAGGATCGAGACGGGTTTAGACCCTATCGTTTCTCCCGTCGGTGATGAAGCTGCCATGAACGTGCTTCGACTGGAATCCCGAGTCGCCAGCGTCACAAGTTACCTCGCTCGACTGAACGTGGCGGTTTCACGGATCGACTCATCACTCTGGCCAAGGGCGACGCTTCAAAATGACCTCGAGTCTCTGATGACTCGGCTCAACGAGATTCCTGGTCGAGTGCAAGAATGGAAGAAGTCCTCTGCCTGGTGTGGTGCTGACGTGGCGTTGTCCTTGGTAAGGGTCCACTGCAAGGAAGCCCGTGAAGACAAGCTGGCGGCGATCAAGGTCGCCAACACCAAAAGGCACGACTTCCAGTCCTTTATGGAGACTTCCATTGCTGCTGCCACTCGGATCGCAGATGGAATCGACTTGGACGAATTCATCGAACCCGCCAGCCCTCCTCCTGCCGAGTGAACAAACTATGAGATTTAAACATGTCTTAAATTTGCCTCGGAATGCCGAGTGGTTGCTATAGCCATTTATCTCCTTCGGGCTTGATGCTCGGATACTTTTGATTTGTCTCTTGGAACTTTAGGATTTATCCGAACTGCTTTTGAATATGCTTGTCATTGCTTTTGGAATATGCTCCTTGTTTGGAGCGAACTACGCCTTGTTGTCCTTGCGGACAAGGATGGAGCGCATGCTGTATTTGTGGCGTAGCTTGAAGGAGAAGGTTGCAGTCGACCTGCATTTCGCTGTCCCTGCGGACAAGTATGGAGCGCACATTGTATTTGTGGCGTAGCTCGGAGAAGAGGGTCGCGGTCGACCTGCACCTCATCGTTCTTGCAGATAGGGATGGAGCGTACGTTGTACTTGTGGTGCAGCTCTTAGGGAAAGAATTGCAGTCGACCTACACCTCGTCGTCTTTGCGGATGAATATGGAGCATATGTTATACTTGTGGTGCAGCTCTTGGGGAAAGAATTGCAGTCGACCTGCACCTTGTTGTCTCACCACTCAGTGGGATTTTACAAACTTAGGCGAGTACTGGACTGCAGCTAAGCCCCCGAGTGGGAGGATTGCTCACCACTCAGTAGGATTTTACAAACTTAGGCGAGTACTGGACTGCAGCTAAGCCCCCGAGTGGGAGGATTGCTCACCAATCAGTAGGATTTTACAAACATAGGCGAGTACTGGACTACAGCTAAGCCCCCGAGTGGGAGGATTGCTCACCACTCGGTAGGATTTTACAAACTTAGGAGAGTACTGGACTGCAGCTAAGCCCCCGAGTGGGAGGATTGCTCACCACTCGGTAGGATTTTACAAACTTAGGCGAGTACTGGACTGCAGCTAAGCCCCTGAGTGGGAGGATTGCTCACCGCTCGGTAGGATTTTACAAACTTAGGCGAGTACTGGACTGCAGCTAAGCCCCCGAGTGGGAGGATTGCTCACCACTCGGTAGGATTTTACAAACTTAGGCGAGTACTGGACTATAGCTAAGCCCCCGAGTGGGAGGCTGGCTCACCACTCGGTAGGATTTTTCAAACTTAGGCGAGTACTTGACTGCAGCTAAGCCCCCGAGTGGGAGGTTGGCTCACCGCTCGGTAAGATTTTACAAACTTAGGCGAGTACTGGACTGCAGCTAAGCCCCCGAGTGGGAGGCTGGCTCACCACTCGGTAGGATTTTACATACTTAGGCAAGTACTGGACTGCAGCTAAGCCCCCGAGTGGGAGACTGGTTCACCACTCGGTAGGATTTTGAAAACTTAGGCGAAACAGGTTCGCAGCTAAGCCCCCGAGTGGGAGGCTGGCTCACCACTCGGTAGGTTGTTTGAAAACTTAGGCGAAACGGATTCGCGGCTAAGTCACCCACTAGGGTTTTCATACGTAAACAAAAGCAACAACAATCATGCCAGAGGACTGTAAAGCTCTTGTCTTTGACAAACAAATTACAAAGGTATTTCTTATTACACTTTATTCGAACGAGTATTTAAGTATAAAAGGGGCGGAGTAGCTCCGTATTCCAAGCTCGTGGCTCGTCTTTCTGATGCTCGACACTGTAAAGATGGTATGTGTAATGCCCTCGATGCGGCTATATCTCCCACGTGTCGAAGCACGACTTAGAGGCATAACCGCATTGAAAGCAATGTCGCAAGTGAGGTAATCTTCACACAACCCAAGTAATACAATAGGGGGAAAAGGATACATAGTTGGCTTACAATCGCCACTTCACACAATTACATGAATAAAGCATTACATCATCCAGATACAATCAAGGTCCAACTACGGAACCAAAATAAAAGAAGAACCCCAAATGCGACACGGTCCCCGATCGACCCCAACTGGGCTCCACTACTGATCAACTAGAACGAAACAACACAAAGGACAAGATCTTCATCGAGCTCCTCCTAAGCTTGGTTGCGTCATCTGCATGGGCTCATCGGCACCTGCAAGCTGGTCTTGGCAGTATCTGTGAGCCACGGGGACTCAGCAATCTCACACCCTTGCGATCAAGACTATTTAAGCCTAAGGGTAAGGTAAAAGGTATGAGGTGGAGCTGCAGCAAGCGACTAGCATATATGGTGGCTAACATCCGCAAATGAGAGCGAGAAGAGAAGGCAAGGCACGGTCGATAAAACTATGATCAAGAAGTGATCCTGGAACAACCTACGTCAAACATAACTCCAACACCATGTTCACTTCCCGAACTCCGCCGAAAAGAGACCATCACGGTTACACACGCGGTTGATGTATTTTAATTAAGGTCAAGTTCAGGTTTTCTACAACCTGACATTAACAAATTCCCATCTTCCCATAACCGCGGGCACGGCTTTCGAAAGTTCATAACCCTGCAGGGGTGTCCCAACTTAGCCCATGACAAGCTCTCATGGTCAACAAGGAATAGACCTCCTCCCAAGACATTCCGATCAGACTCGGTATCCTGGTTCTACAAGACATCCTCGACAATGGTAAAACAAGTCCAGCAAAGCCACCCAGATGTGCCGACAAATCCCGATAGGAGCTGCACATATCTCGTTCTCAGGGCACACTGGATGAGCAAGACATCGGGTAAGCCAGCCTAGAGTTGCCCCTGGTAGCCTCGTACATCACTCAGTTGGACCAACACCCAGAGGAGCACTGGCCCGGGGGAGTTAAAATAAGATGACCCTTGAGCCGGCCGACTCAAGGGAAAGAAAAAGGCTAGGTGGCAAATGGTAAAACCAATGTTGGGCCTTGCTGGAGGAGTTTTATTCAAGGCGAACTGTCAAGGGGTTCCCATTATAACCCAACCGCGTAAGGAACGCAAAATCCGGGAACATAACACCGATATGACGGAAACTAGGGCGGCAAGAGTGGAACAAAACACCAGGCATAAGGCCGAGCCTTCCACCCTTTACCAAGTATATAGATGCATTAATTAAATAAGATATATTGTGATATCCCAACAAGTAAATATGTTCCAACATGGAACAACATCTCCATGTTCCAACAAGGAACAAACTTCAATCTTCACCTGCAACTAACAACGCTATAAGAGGGGCTGAGCAAAGCGGTAACATAGCCAAACAATGGTTTGCTAGGACAAGGTGGGTTAGAGGCTTGGTTCAACAAAATAGGAGGCATGATAAGCAAGTGGTAGGTATCGCAGCATAGGCATAGCAAAAGAGCGAGCGTCTAGCAAGCAAAGATAGAGGTGATTTTGAGGGTATGATCATCTTGCCTGAGATCCCACAAGGAAGAAGAACGAGTCCATGAAGAAGACACATGGACGTAGACGAATGGTTCCTCACAAACGCGACATTACCGGATCCAACCCGAAGAAGCAAACACCGGAAAGAAGCACACAACATAGTAAACAACCAACACATGAACATGGTATGATATGCGAGATGCGGTATGCGATGCATATGCATGATTTGCAAAGGAAAGATGGAACCTCGCCTCAACTTGGAAATCCAAGTGTTCCACTGGAAAGGTGAGATGAAATCTCTTGAAAACGATATAAAGATCACCGGAATCGGAGTTACGGTTTGGAAATGGAAGGCAATTCAAATATGGCACCGATCTGCGATATACAGCAAGTAGCCAACTAAATGCAACAAGATGAACATGCTACAACATCCAAACATGGCAAAAAAATACATGGCAGGGATCCATTCATGATGCTTAACAAAAGATGAACACTGAGCTACGGCCAAATCATCCATTAACAGGTTCAAACAAGCATGGCAAAAGAGCAATTGGTAAATAGGTTTCACACTTGGTGAAATTAACACAAGCCTGGAATTTCAGATCAGGTAGCACACTTTGGAGCATGAAAACTATATGCTACAGGTACTGAACATGGCAAAGTAAATAATGGCATGTAGCTACTCAAAGAGCTTAACAAAAGTCCCTTAGTGACCTTGAGCCAAAAGGGATCAGAAAATACATTTGCAAGCATGTGAAGATGGCAAAAACATAATCAGGTTACAGACTTAGAGGAAAACTGGAGCATGCAAAACAAATATCAAGTAGGCATGTTTATGAGCTCGAAGCACTCACTACAGAGCAAGGCATGACAATCTAAGCATACACCCATCAAGAATACACATTAAACAAGCTAAACATGTCAAGAACAATAACATAGCATGCACGGATCAACTACAACATCCTCGGCAAAATCGCTAACAAGTAGACAATCTGCCCAGATTCACAAAATAGAAAAAGTAGAGCTCGATGGACTCAAGCTAGGGTGCTCCATAATTGCAAACAAAGACATGGATGGATAGAGCACTACAAGATTAACAAATCATCCTTACTGATCATCCTCAAAAGAGGCACGGAGCACTAGGAAACAACATGAACATATGGCATAATGAGATAAACAGTCCAAGGACTTAGTGGAAAAGCTAAGTCCCTGAAATCATCATTAACGAATGCACCACTTTGCAAGCTTGTGCTAGTCACCACACACATCACAAAAATACATGGGTTGCACCTCTGGATAGATGGCAAAGCATGTAACAAAACATATGTAGAGCTCAGGGGCATATCATGCACACAATAATCATGGCAAAAATGACAAATAGCTAATTGGAGCAGCAGATCTGACAATTAACTCAAATAGCACTCTTCCAATAGCATTTCGGGCATCAAGATGAGCTCAAATGAAAATGATGCAATGAGATGAAATGATGTGCTCTCTGCGGCGAACATTTTTATATGCTACACGCCCAAAACGGATCTACGGATGATGAGTTATAGCATGATGAACATCGGCATATGAAACATCGAAAACTCGGGGACTTAGTGGAATTTTGAGGGGGGAAGAAAGTCACCCTCTGGGTTTTTCAGATCTAGGCGTGGTGAACGAGGTTCGCCGGAGGAAGACCGCGCGGTTGCCGGAGGAGAAGAGGGAGGTCGCTGGCGATGTCGAGGTCGCCGGATCCGGTCGCTCCTCGACCGGATCTGGCCGGAGGAGGAGAGCTCTGGCGTGCTCCTGCAGGGAGGCGCGGCGCGGGGCTCGAAGGTGATGTGCAACGGCGGCGGCGGGGGGGAGCTCCAGGCACCGGCGGGGAGCAGGCCGCGGCGAGGTGCACGGAGGGCGCGGGCGGCGAGCGCTCGGGCGCTGGAAGGCCAGGAGCCGGGCGGCGACGAGATGGGCGGCGCCGGCGTCTTCCAGTGGTGGCGGCGGTGGCCGGCGCAGCTCCGGCAGGCTGGAGGCCGAGAAGACGGCGGGCGGCGCGCGGGGGCTCTCCTCGGGCGGCGGCGGCGGTTGGGCCCCGCGGGCCCGATCCGGGCCCGGGCGGGCCGCGGGGAGAGAGAGACCGACGAGGAGGCGACATGGCGTGGCCTGGTTGGAGGAGAGGGGCGGCGTGGCGCGCCCTGATTTGCCGGGGTGACGCGTCCGGCGGACATATCCGGGCCGAGATGGACGTGTCCGGCGGCGCGAGGAGGGAGATGGCTAGGGTTTCATCCGAAATTTCGGGGAGATGCACATATATATAGGTAGAGGGAGCTAGGAGAGTCCAAATGAGGTGCCGTTTTTGGCCACGCGATCGTGATCGAACGACCGAGATGATGGAGAGGGTTTTGGTGGGTTTTGGGCTAAATTGGAAGGGTGTTGGGCTGCAACACACACGAGGCCTTCTTGGTCCCTCGGTTAACTGTTGGAGCATCAAACGAAGTCCAAATGGTACGAAACTTGACAGGCGGTCTACCGGTAGTAAACCAAGTCCGCTTGGCAAGTCTCGGTCCAATCTGGAAATGTTTAATCCCCAAACACGAGAAGAAGGTAGAAATGACCACCGGAGGAGAACGGAGCGCCGGAATGCAAAACGGACAACGGGGAAAAAGCTCGGATGCATGAGACGAACACATATGCAAATGAAATGCACATGATGACATGATATGCAATGCATGACATGCAAGCAAAGACAAGGCAACAACAGCGAATAAATGGACAACACCTGGCACATCGGTCACGGGGCGTTACAGTATGCTCCATTGTGGAGAACTCTGGTGATGATGAAGGGGCCTTCCCAAGCAGGGGCGAGCTTGTGTGGCTTCTGTTGATCCACTCGAAGAACCAAGTCTCCCTCTTGAAAGGCTCGACCCCTCACGTTTTTGGCGTGGAATCGACGCAAGTCTTGCTGATAAATAGTCGACCAGATCAAGGCCATCTCTCTTTCCTCCTCTAAGAGATCGACTGGATCATGCCGGGCTTGTTCTGCTTCTTCAGAGAAGAGCTCGACTCGGGGTGCGTTGTGGAGGAGGTCACTTGGTAGAACAGCTTCGGCTCCATAGGCTAAAAAGAAAGGAGTTCGTCCAGTCGACCGATTGGGAGTTGTCCTCAAACCCCAAAGAACTAATGGAAGTTCATCGACCCAAGCGCCTGCTGCGTGTTTGAGATCACGCATTAGTCGGGGTTTTAGTCCTTTGAGAATTGGGTTTTTATCATTTATGCCACTAGTTGTGTCCCACTACTCAGTTTTGCCATTAGAAGTTACAACTGCTCAAAAATGCCATCAATCCGTGAGATGCTTGCTCAAAAATGGCATTCGATATCTCAAAAATGCCATCGTTCTGTTAGATGTCTGCTCAAAAATGCCATTAGACATTGTTATTTTTACGTCAAACCCGTTGACCATGTTCTATGACAAAACTAAGTCTAAACCCACATGTCAGTTCTCTCTATCTCAGAATGATATGTGTGGCCCCACTTGTCAGGAGTAACCAAGCAAATAATTTTACAGGAAAATAAGAATGCTGTTGGGATCAAGTGGGCCCCATACTTTATTGTAGTGAGATAGAGGGAGAGCTGGCATGTTGATTCATAGGTATTTATGTCATTATAACATGGCAAAAGAGATTTGAGATCACAATAATGATGTTTAGTGGCATTTTTGAGCATGTGTCTAATGAAGCGACGGCATTTTTGAGCAGTTGAAATTTATAGTGGCAAAACGGAGTAGTGGGACACAACCGGTGGCATAACTGATAAAAACCCTTGAGAATTAGGCCATTTGCTCTTTCTGCTTGTCCATTCGACTAAGGGTGAGCGACTGAAGCATAGTCGACTCGTGTGCCTTGCGAATCGCAGAAAGCTCTAAACTCATCACAATCGAAGTTCGACCCATTGTTAGTGATGATGTTGTGTGGAACTCCCTATCTGAATGCCAATTCTCTAATAAAACTGACAGCGGTGCTGGCTTCAAGATTCTTGATAGGTTTAGCTTCAATCCATTTGGTAAACTTGTCGACTGCTACGAGCACATGACTGAAGCAGCTCCTACCAGTTCTCAGTGGCCCAACCATATCCAATCCCCAAACAGCAAAGGGCCAGCCGAGGGGAATGGTCTTCAGGGCTGACGCTGGCTTGTGAGACATGTCAGAGTAAAACAGGCAGCCTTCACATCTGTCGACTATATCTTTCACCATTTCATTTGCTCGTGGCCAATAAAATCTGGCTCGGTATGCTATAGCCACGATGGCCCGAGAGGACACATGGTGACCACAGGTCCCCGAGTGGATGTCGTTGAGGATCATTCGACCTTCTTCTGGCGTTATGCATTTCTGACTGGCACCAGTCACGCTTTCCCTGAACAGTTGTCCTCTTATCACAGTAAAGGCCTTGGATCGACGGACGATCTGTCGAGCCTCTTCTTCGCCCTCTGGGAGTTCTTTCCTAAGGATGTACGCAATGTATGGCACTGGACCACGGCTGGGACCTCGACTTCAGTTGGATCTGTGGCGCTCTTAGTCTGCGGGGGCTCTTCAGTGAAAGGATCTTCCTAAACTGTCGGTGTGTGAATATGTTCTAAAAACACATTACTGGGAATGGCTTCTCTCTTGGAACCTATCTTCGCCAAATCATCGGCTGCTTGATTTTTTAGACGGGGTATATGATGGAGCTCCAACTCCTCAAACTTCTTTTCCAACTTCCTCACCGCATTGCAGTAACCAGTCATAGCTGGGCTTCTAACGTCCCATTCTTTCATCACTTGATTGACCACCAAATCTAAGTCGCCGTAAACCATGAGGTAACGGACGCCGAGTGAAATGGCCATACGTAACCCATATAGGAGTGCTTCATATTCTGCTTTGTTATTGGAGGAATCAAAGTGAATCTAGAGGACGTATCTGAGCTTGTCCCCTCGAGGGGATACCAGTACCACCCCAGCACTAGAACCATTCAGCATCTTGGACCCATCAAAGAACATGGTCCAGTGTTCTGAGTGAACTTGAGTGACAGTTGTTGTTCGATCCACTCGGCGAGGAAATCTACCACTGCTTGGGACTTGATAGCTTTCTTTGCCTCAAACTTGATATCTAAGGTAAGGAGTTCAATCGCCCATTTTGCCACTCGACCAGTTGTGTCTCTGTTGTGCAAAATCTCCGACAATGGAGCGTCGCTGACGACTGTAACAGAGTGATCAGAGAAATAGTGTGCAACCTTCTTCGTGGTCATGTAAATCCCATAAACAAGCTTCTGATAGTCTGGATATCTCTGCTTTGACGGAGTCAGAACTTCAGAAACATAATAAACGGAACGCTGAACTTTATAGGCTTTTCCCTCTTCTTCCCGCTCGACCATAAGTATTGTACTAACGACTTGTCCATGGAACTCCAAACATGCACTTTGATGGATTAAGCTTGATATCATACCTTCTGAGGTTGGCAAAGGTTTCAGCAAGGTCATCCAGTAGGTTGGAACCTTTTCGTGACTTGACCACAATGTCATCCATGTATGCTTCCACATTCCGATTGATCTGAGTGAGCAGGCACTTTTGAATCATCTTGTTGGGGATATTACTATCAGTTGAGACCCGCCCAGGACGGGCCGGGTCAACCTCAATGGCGGGTTACGCAAGAAGCCCAGTAAACATTCACGATTGTAGTTTATTAAGTCTTATAGAAGGCCCAAAGGCATGAAGGAGGTTTAAGGCCTAATATTATGAACCGCCATATGTAAAGAAAGACTTGTAAGGAAAGGCATGTAAAGGAAGTCACCGAGCCGGACACGACTATGAGCCGGCCGGGACTCTGTAGGCCACCAGGCATCAACCCATGTATATAAGGGGACGACCTGGTGGCGGCTGAGGGCAAGAAACAACCAATCGATAACCAAGCCGGTGAGTTGATCCTCTTGGAGATCGAAACCCTAGCAATACCAAACCCAACTAGATGTAGGCTTTTACCTTCATCGTAAGGGGCCGAACTAGTATAAAAACTCTCTCGTGTCCTTTGTCCCAATTAACCCCTTTAAGCTTCCTAGTGCGATGGCCCTACGACTAAGTCCTTGCTCTAGGACATCTGTCGTGACAATTCCACGACAGTTGGCGCCCACCATGGGGCCAGTGCACGGTGGATTTGAGTTCTTGAAGGGCATCTTCGAAGGGCTCAAGGGATACGCTGTGGGCCGGATGACCAAGAGTCGTCGCGGCAAGCTCTACATCGACGACAAAGGATGGGGCCCCGAGGCCGGCTCAATTTAGTACGGGTACCGGGTCCCCTTCGGTGGAATTCACGTCTTCATCGGCCGGATCAGCGAGTCAGGCCCTGAGCCGGACGTCCACACAAACCTCGCCGAAACGGCTCAGCGCGTAAGGACCACCCGTGTTCAATCTGTCGTAAAGCATGCCTTCGTAGGCTGCGTCCACGGCGGTGAATACTCTGAAGGATCGGTGGAGGGCGGTGAGACGGCCGTCTGTTCTGACACTGCATCATCAACGGGTGAGACAGACTCTTTGTACCAGCTGCAAGATGGCATGCTCGGGGGCTGTTCCGATGGCAGAAGTATTCCAGACCCTCTTGAGCCACCGAATTGGGCTGGAGTCTTCATGGCAGGGATGCAGCCTGGGCAGAACTCTACAGCAACGACAGCAACAGGTACCGGGTCGGCTGCTGCCGGGTCAGGAGACCCCGTGCGCCCCCCGGCTCAGATTCTAATGGACCTCATGGATAAAACTGACGGCTCTGTTGACATCTGTGGTAGAGCCGGCGGATAAAACCCAGCATGACGCAGAGGTGGCACGCATACATGAAGAGATGGTGCAAGCTAAGGAAAATCTACCCTGAGGAAGCCAGGATGGCAGCAGAGTGAGCAGCTTTGGATGTTCGTGCTCAACAGCTTCAAGCGGAGACTTTCCGGCTCTCGGTGGATCTTAACGCGTCAAACGAGGTCATGAGGAGGAGGCATCAGAAAACTCAGTCACGTCTACCTCTAACGCTAGATCCTAGGAACCTATTCCATACACCCGGGGCTGGGGGAAGTAACCCACCGGAGGCAAACCGGATCACGACACCCGGCGCACCGGTTCATCCGCGTGCCATGGAACCACCTCGTATAATTACCGCTCCACCTCATTACGTGCCAACGCCGCCGGGTCACTTCTCCAACCCCTTGGAAAACCTCATCGCAGCGTTGGCTCGTTTGGCGGCTCTCCCGATGGAAGGCGACTCACGGCGACAATTGAAACACGGAGGGTAAGAGAACTTCTTCAAATGGCTCTGGCGCAGCAGGATGCATACTCCTACAGTCGAGACAGGATCCATTCAACTCCTCGCCCAAGCCGGAGCCCGAGTTACAGTAGGCATATGGAGTCCGCAGATATGTCAAGCAATGCTCAACGCCACAACCGGCCATACAGGCACGAGCCGGTGCGGGCGGGAGCCCTTAACTTGGCGGATCAGGAGAGGATTCATCAAGAGGCAGAACGAGCAGCTCAAATGGCAGCAGATCAGGCGGCCCATCAAACCTTTCTGGCTTATCCAGTAACCTCGGTTGAGGCAGGAGTGGCCACAAGAACCGGAGGCGTGCCTTGCTTGGTGCCGGCCATACGCAATGAGCGTTTGCCAAAGGACTTCAAGGGGCCTCGTAAAGTGCCTAATTATACAGCTGACCTACAGCCGGGGGCTTGGATTGAGAGTTACGAGATGGCTATGGAGTTATTGGAGGTCAGCGATGCTGCAATGGCCAAGTATTTCACTATGATGTTAGATGGAACAGCTCGTACTTGGTTGAAGGGATTGCCACCCAATTCTATCAGCTCAGGGGCGGAGTTGAAAGCCCGGTTCATCTAGAACTTTCAGGACACGTGTAAGCAGCCTATGTCGATTGTGGACCTGACCAATTGCAAGCAAGAGGATGGTGAATCCACAACCCATTGGGTGCGCCGAGTCAAGGAGATAATACATTCATTTGATAAGATGGATGCCGGCTCAGCAGTTTTAATGTTGGAGAAAATTTGTCGTTTTGAACCTCTGAAGCAGAAGCTAGGGCGGCTCAAGTGTGACTATAACGACATGGGAACATTGATGGCGGCTCAAGCGTGACTGTAACGACATGGGAACGTTGATGGCGGCTCTCGTCGAGTATGCTGATTCTGATACTACCAAGGACTCGGTGTCTGATGAAGAAAAGGCAACGAAGGGAAAGAAGAACGGCAACGGCAAGGGTCACCAGCATAACCCGACAAATCAGGGAGGTAATAAACGTAAGGCTGATGAGTTTGTTGGTAACACCAATGCATAGGGCGGTAATCAACGGCGCAAGGGCAGACAGCCCCCTCGGTCGGGCGGGTCAGGTCCCACCCTTGAGCAGTCATTAAATGAACCTTGTCCAAAGCACGGCACCCGGGAGAAGCCAGCCACCCACCTGTGGAAAGATTGTACTATCATGAAGGCATTTAAAAATTCAAACGCGTTTGATGGAGGTCACAGCCCAGGTGGCGGTTCAGGAGGAGGCGGTTTTCACGGCCCGGGCGCCGGTTCAGGTGGAGGAGGTTTCCATGGTCAGGGCTATCCTAGTCACCAAGGAGGATATAATCAACAACCCGGCCAAGGTAATCAGCAGCAGCAAACCGGTTATCAGAGCAACCCGAAGCAGCTGAGTAGTGGGCAATACCATGTATTTACCACTAGTTTATGTAAGAGGGACCAGAAGCTTCACAAGAGGGTCGTCAATGCCATTGAGCCGGCGGTTCCACGTTATCTACGTTGGTCAGAGCAGCCTATTGTGTGGAGCAGAGAGGATCACCCGCCCCGGGTTGATAATCCGGGTCACTTGGCCTTGGTAGTGGCACCTCAGGTTGGTGGATACAAGTTCACTAAGGTTCTCATGGATGGAGGCAGCAGCATCAACATCCTCTACTATGAGACGTTCCGCCGGATGGGACTGACTGATAAAAATCTTAAACAATCCAACACTATTTTTCACGGTGTGGTGCCTGGTAAATTGGCATACCCAGTTGGTAAGATTGAACTGGAAGTAGCCTTTGGGGATGAGTACGACTCCAGAGCAGAAAAATTAACATTTCAGGTGGTTAAAATCAAAAGCCCATATCATGCTCTCTTCGGGCGACCGGCTTATGCCAAGTTCATGGCTCGGCCGTGTTATGTGTATTTACAGCTCAACATGTTGGGTCATAAGGGCACCATTACAATACATGGGAGCCGGAATATACCCTTTAAGTGTGAAGAAGGTGATGCCACCTATGCTGAATCTGTTTGTGCAACAGCGGAGTTAAATTTTTATAAGGATCACATTGATCCGGCAGACATGACGTCGTTAAAGAAACCAACAATAGAGCATGAGCCGGTGTTGAAATTCAAATCAGCTGAGGACACCAAGATGGTTGACTTTGTGCCTGGCAACTCATCCAAGAAGTTCATTATAAGTGCAAACTTGGATCCAAAATAGGAGAGCGCGCTCATCGAGTTCATCTGTGAGAACCGGGACATCTTTGCATGGAAACCTTCAGACATGTCGGGTGTCCCAAGGGAACTCGCTGAGTACACTCTTAATATTGATCCGAAGTTCAAACATGTTAGACAGTTTCTCCGACGGTTCAATGAAGAAAGGCGCAAGCCCATTGGAGAAGAGGTGGCCCGGCTCTTGGCGGTCGGGTTCATTGTAGAGGTCTTTCACCCAGAGTGGTTAGCTAACCCGGTGCTTGTGCTAAAAAAGAATGGCACCTGGCGTATGTGTGTAGATTACACCGATCTGAAAAAAGCTTGTCCGGCTGATCCTTTTTCTCTCCCCCGTATTGATTAGGTCATTGATGCTACGGCGGGTTGCACACGTTTGAGTTTCTTGGATGCTTATTCCGGTTATCATCAGATTAAGATGGCGGTCAAGGATCAGGAGAAGACAACTTTTATTACTCCTTTTGGAGCTTTTTGCTATGTGTCTATGCCTTTTGGGCTTAAGAGTGCCCAGGTGACTTACCAACGGTGTGTGCAGAATTGTCTTCACGATCAAATTGGGCGCAATGTTCATGCTTACGTGGATGATATAGTGGTAAAATCCAGGAAGGAGGAAACCTTGGTCACAGATCTGAAAGAGACTTTCGATAATCTCCGGATCTACAAAATGATGCTTAACCCGGCCAAGTGTGTTTTTGGAGTCCCAGCTGGCAAGCTCTTGGGTTTTTTGGTGTCCAACTGAGGTATTGAAGCTAACCCAGAGAAAATCGAAGCAATTACGTCCTTAGCCAAACCAACGTGCATCAATGACCTTCAGCGGCTAGCGGGTCGTGTTGCTGCCTTGAGCCGGTTCATAAGCCGGTTAGGGGAGAAGGCAATGCCTTTGTATCGGATGATGAAGAAAACAGATGCTTTTATTTGGAGTGATGCTGCAAATACTGCTTTTGAGGATCTGAAGACACAGCTTGCTGAGCCGCCGGTTCTTGCTTCTCTAGTTGAAAAAGAGCCGCTGTTATTATATGTGGCTGCCAACTCACAGGCTGTTAGTGTGGCTATTGTGGTGGAGCGCAAGGAGGCTGGCAAGGAACATCCGGTTCAACGGCCGGTTTACTACGTCAGTGAGGTGTTGATTGAATCCAACCAACGATATCTGCGTTGGCAGAAACTCGTATATGGGGTATTCATGGCAAGCCGGAAGCTTAAACATTATTTCCAGGGTCACCTGATCATTGTGGTCAGATCTGCTCCTTTGGGAGACATCATTCAAAACAGAGAAGCCACTGGGTGAGTCGCCAAGTGGGCAATTGAGCTTGGGTCTCATGGGTTGAAGTATGTGTCGCGTACTGCAATCAAATCTCAAGCACTAGTTGACTTCATCAATGACTGGACATAGATGCAGATGCCAGAAGAAAAACCAGACAACATGTATTGGACTATTAATTTTGATGTGTCCAGACAGTTGGAAGGCTCGGGGGCTGGAGTTGTGTTAACTTCTCCACGAGGTGACAAATTTTGTATGTGTTATGGTTGATGTTTCCTTGCACCAACAACGCAGCAGAGTATGAAGCCTTGCTCCATGTTCTTAGAGTGGCGAAAGAGATGAGTTTGAGCCGGGTCAGATGTCTTGGCGACTCAGATCTAGTAGCTTAACAGGTATCTGGCAAGTGGGATTCCAAGGACCCTCTCATGGCGGCTTATCGCCGGGAGGTTGATGCTGTTGTAGGGCATTTTAAAGGTTATCAGGTGGAGCACATTGACCGTCGAAAGAACGAAGCGGCTGATGCCTTAAGCCGGTTGGGGTCTCAGCGTAAGCCGGTGCCACCTAACACCTTTTTGGATGTTTTGCATAACCCCTCTGTCAAGTTGCCCATAGAAGAAGATTTAGCTGTTCCTGACCCGGAGGCCCAGTTGGTGGCGTCTCTTCATGTCATCCCAGATTGGACGGTACCATTCTTGGCTTACATGACCCGGGGAGAGTTGCCAGCGAATGAGACCCTGGCTCGACAGATAACCCGGCGGTCTAAGTCAATGACGATTTTGGATGGAGAGTTATATCATCGCAGTGTTTCCGGAGCATTTCAGCGGTGTGTTCCGGAGCGTTTCAACGGTGTGTTTCCCCCGAAGAAGGTCAAGAAATCCTTCGTGAGATCCATGAAGGCAATTGTGGTCATCACGTCGGGTCAAAATCTTTGGTGGCCAAAGCGTTTCATCATAGTTTTTACTGGTTGACGGCTCACGCTGATGCAGAAGATCTGGTCAGTAGATGTGATGGATGTCAAAAGTTTGCACGACGAGCGCATGTGCCGGCTCAAGAGCTCCAGATGATTCCAATCACTTGGTTGTTTGCGGTCTAGGGGGCTTGACATGGTGGGACCTTTCAAAAGGTCTAAGGATAAAAAGACACATCTCCTGGTGGCAATTGATAAATTCACCAAGTGGGTTGAGGCAGAGCCTGTGAGTTAGTGTGATGCGGCCACGGCAGTTCAGTTCATGAAAAAGGTGATCTTCCGTTTTGGTTTTCCACACAGTATTATCACTGACAATGACACTAATCTGTCCCAAGGGGCTATGGAGGAGTTTTGTCAACGATAGCACATCCGGCTTGATGTTTCTTCTATAGCTCATCCTCAATCCAATAGTCAAGCTAAGAGAGCCAATCAGGAAATTTTGAACACGCTCAAACCCCGGCTTATGGTTCCTTTACAGCGAACGCCGGGTTGTTGGGTAGAGTAATTACCCTCGGTGTTGTGGAGTATCAACACCACACCCAACAGGTCTACAGGTTACACACCTTTCTTCATGGTTTATGGAGCAGAAGCAGTGTTGCCTAGTGCTACCTCTTGAGCTTGTGTTGGATTTACCCGAAGAGGAAAGGATGATGCAGTAGAGTAGTGTAAGTATTTCCCTTGGTTTTTGAGAACCAAGGTATCAATCCAGTAGGAGGCCACGCTCAAGTCCCTCGTACCTGCACAAAACGATAGCTACTCGCAACCAATGCGATTAGGGGTTGTCAATCCCTTCACGGTCACTTACGAGAGTGAGATCTGATAGATATAATATTTTTTGTATTTTTGGTATAGAGATGCAAAGTGAAAAGTAAAAGGCAAAGTAAAAAAGCAAAGCAAGATTAAAGTGATGGAGATTGATATGATGAGAATAGACCCGGGGCCATAGGTTTCACTAGTGGCTTCTCTCAAGAGCATAAGTATTCTACGGTGGGTGAACAAATTATTGTTGAGCAATTGACAGAATTGAGCATAGTTATGAGAATATCTAGGCATGATCATGTATATAGGAATCACGTCCGTGACAAGTAGACCGAAATGATTCTGCATCTACTACTATTACTCCACTCATCGACCGCTATCCAGCATGCATCTAGAGTATTAAGTTAAAAACAGAGTAATGCTTTAAGCAAGATGACATGATGTAGAGAGATAAATTAATGCAATATGAAATAAACCCCATCTTTTTATCCTCGATGGCAACGATGCAATACGTGCCTTGCTGCCCCTTCTGTCACTGGGAAAGGACACCGCAAGATCGAACCCAAAGCTAAGCACTTCTCCCATGGCAAGAACTACCAATCTAGTTGGCCAAACCAAACGGATAATTCGAAGAGACTTGCAAAGATAACCAATCATACATAAAAGAATTCAGAGAAGATTCAAATATTATTCATAGATAGACTTGATCATAAACCCACATTTCATCGGTCTCAACAAACACACCGCAAAAAGAAGAAGATTACATCAGATAGATCACCACGAGAGAGGGGGGGAACTTTGTATTGAGATCCAAAAAGAGAGAAGAAGCCATCTAGTTAATAACTATGGACCCGAAGGTCTGAGGTAAACTACTCACACTTCATTGGAGAGGCTATGATGATGTAGAAGCCCTCCGTGATGACGGCCCTCTCCGGCGGTGCTCCGGAACAGGCCCCAAGATGGGATCTTGTGGATACAGAAAGTTGCGGCGGTGGAATTAGGTTTTTGACTCCTGTTCTGGTCGTTTGGGGGTACGTAGGTATATATAGGAGGAAAGAGTACGTCGGTGGAGCACCGAGGGGCCCACGAGGCAGGGGGCGCGCCCTAGGGGATGGGCGCACCCCCCACCCTCGTGACCGCCTCTTTGACTCCTTGGAGTAGGGTCCAAGTCTCCTTGATCACGTTCGGTGAGAAAATCACGTTCCCGAAGGTTTTATTCCGTTTGGACTCCGTTTGATATTTTGTTTCTCCGAAATACTGAAATAGGCAAAAAAACAGCAATTCTGGGCTGGGCCTCCGGTTAATAGGTTAGTCCCAAAAATAATATGAAAGCGGAAAATAAAGCCCAATATAGTCCAAAACAATAGATAATATAGCATGGAGCAATCAAAAATTATAGATACATTGGAGACGTATCAGGCATCCCCAAGCTTAATTCCTGCTCGTCCTCGAGTAGGTAAATGATAAAAAGAGAATTTTTGATGTGGAGTGCTACTTGGCATAATTTCAATGCAAATCTTCTTAATTGTGATATGAATATTCAGATTCAAAAGATTCAAGACAAAAGTTTATATTGACATAAAAATAATAATACTTCAAGCATACTAACAAAGCAATTATGTCTTCTCAAAATATCATGGCCAAAGAAAGTTATCCCTACAAAATCATATAGTCTAGCTATGCTCTATCTTCACCACACAAAGTATTTAAATCATGCATAACCCTGATGACAAGCCAAGCAATTGTTTCATACTCTAACTTTTTCAAAACTTTTTCAATCTTCACGCAATACATGAGCGTGAGCCATGGATATAGCACTATATGTGGAATAGAATGGTGGTTGTGAAGAAGACAAAAGGAGAAGATAGTCTCACATCAACTAGGCGTATCAATGGGCTATGGAGATGCCCATCAATAGATATCAATGTGAGTGAGTAGGGATTGCCATGCAACGGATGCAGTAGAGCTATAAGTACATGAAAGCTCAAAAAGAAACTAAGTGGGTGTGCATCCAACTTGCTTGCTCATGAAAATCATGGTGCTACTTTGAAGCAGAAGTGTGGTAAAAGGATAGTAACATTGTCCCTTCTCTCTTTTTCTCTTATTTTTTTATTTTTTTTATTTGGGCATTTTCTCTTTTTTATGGCCTCTTTTCTTTCTCTTTTTATTTGGGCTTCTTTGGCCTCTTTTATTTATTTTTCGTCCGGACTCTCATCCCGACTTATGGGGTAATCATAGTCTCCATCATTCTTTCCTCACTTGGGACAATGCTCTAAAAATGATGATCATCACACTTTTATTTTTCTTACAACTCAACAATTACAACTCGATACTTAGAACAAAATATGACTCTATATGAATGCCTCCGATGGTGTACCGGGATATGCAATATGACAATGATGAATGTGTCATGGTAAACGGAACGGTGGAAAGTTGCAGGGCAATATATCTCGGAATGGCTACGGAAATGCCATGATAGGTAGGTATGGTGGCTGTTTTGAGGAAGGTATATGGTGGGTGTATGATACCGGCGAAAGGTGCGCAGTATTAGAGAGGCTAGCAAAGGTCGAAGGGTGAGAAAAAGTGCATATAATCCATGGACTCAACATTAGTCATAAAGAACTCATATACTTATTGCAAAAATCTAGAAGTTATCAAAGCAAAGTATTACGCACATGCTCCTAGGGGGATAGATTGGTAGGAAAAGACCATCGCTCGTCCCCGACCGCCACTCATAAGGAAGACAATCAATAAATAAATCATGCTCTGACTTCATCACATAACGGTTCACCATACGTGCATGCTACGGGAATCACAAACTTTAACACAAGTATTCTTTAAATTCACAACTACTCAACTAGCATGACTCTAATATTATCACCTCAATATCTCAAAACAATTATCATGCTTCAATCTTTTCCTAGTATTCAACACACTCAAAAGAAAGTTTCACAAATCTTGAATAGCAAGCATATTATTATTAAGCAAATTACCATGCTATTAAGAGACTCTCAAAATAATTTAAGTGAAGCATGACAGATCAATAGTTTCTTTAAAACAAATCCACCACCGTGCTCTAAAAGAACTAAGTGAAGCACATAGAGCAAAATTATAATGCTCAAAATATATAAGTGAAGTACATAGAGCAAAACTACTTAGCTCAAAAAGATATAAGTGGAGCACATAGAGCAAAACTACATAGCTCAAAAGATATAAGTGAAGCACATAGAGCATAACTACATAGCTCAAAAGATATAAGTGAAGCACATAGAGTATTCTATCAAATTTTAATTCATGTATGGATCTCTCAAAAGGTGTGTACAGCAAGGATGATTGTGGCATACTAAAACACAAATACACAAATAATACAAGACGCTCCAAGCAAAACACATATTATGTTGGTTAATAAAAATATAGCTCCAAGTAAATTACCGATGGAAGTGGACGAAGGAGGGGATGCCTTCCGGGGCATCCCCAAGCTCTGACTTTTTAGTGTCCTTGGATTATCTTAGGGGTGCCATGGGCATCCCCAAGCTTAGGCTCTTGCCACTCCTTGTTCCATAATCCATCAAAAGAATTCACCCAAAACTTGAAAACTTCACAACACAAAACTCAATAGAAATCTCGTGTGCTCCGCTAAAGAAAGAAAACAAAAGACGACTTCAAGGTACTGTAATGAACTCATTATTTATTTATATTTGTGTTAAACCTACTGTATTCCAACTTCTCTATGGATTATAAACTATTTTACTAGCCATAGATTCATCAAAATAAGCAAACAACACACGAAAAAACAGAATCTGTCAAAAACAGAACATTCTGTAGTAATCTGTAACTAACGCAAACTTCTTGAACCCCAAAAATTCTAAAATAAATTTCTGGACGTGAGGAATTTATCTATTAATCATCTGAAAAAAGAACTAACTAAATATCACTCTTCAAATAAAAATGACAGCAGTTCTCGTGAGCGCTAACGTTTCTGTTTTTTACAGCAAGTTCAACAAGACTTTCCCCAAGTCTTCCCAACGGTTCTACTTGGCACAAACACTAATTAAACACAAAAACACAACCAAAACAGAGGCTAAATAAATTATTTATTACTAAACAGGAGCAAAAAGAAGGAATAAAAATAAAATTGGGTTGCCTCCCAACAAGCGCTATTGTTTAACGCCCCTAGCTAGGCATAAAAGCGAGGATAGATCTAGGTATTGCCATCTTTGCTAGGAAATTCTTCGATGAGGCGTCTATTTCCCTTAGGAATTTCTTTCCTTCTAGTGATTATCAAACTTTTAGGCACATGATCGAAAAATTCATTTGTAGCAATTGGTTCCTTAATGATAGAAAAAAGATTGGGATGAATATTTACAGATTTAAGATCCGCAGTTTCCTTACTAGATGATTCATCCTTATTTTTAGGAACATACATAAGCTTGGCAATTTTAGTAGGAGGACTTGGAGTATTCTTTACGGAAGAAAAAGCGGTTCCCAAGTTTGTAATGATACCCTCCAGTTTATCAATTCTAGTAGAATCTAAGTTTATCTTCTCATTAACTATGGGTTCCTTTTCTTTAATATTTTTCAAAGTCATCCCTACCATAGATCCATATTGAGTAATTTGATTGTGGATCTTTTTATCTAGATTTTCAATTAATTCAATAGTAGCAACTTTATTTTCAATAATTTCAAGTCTTTGCATAACATGCTCCAAAGTTAACATGGTTCCATTAACCAAAAGAGGTGCTGAGACAAATAAATCAAACATAGCATTATAAGAATCAAAAGTATGGCTACCCAAGAAGTTCCCTCTGGTAATGGTATCGAGGATATATCTATACCAAGGATTAACACCTACATAAAAATTGCGGAGAAGAACTGAAGTAGATTGCTTCCTGGTAGATCTATTTTGAGCATTGCAAATTCTATACCAAGCATCTTTTAGATTTTCTCCCTCCCTTTGTTTAAAATTTAGAACTTCATTGTCGGGAGACAACGGAGAAGATATGAGACTAGCCATGACGACAAGCAAACAGACTAGCACGCGAGCAAACAAGGGCAAATGGGCAAAAGAGGCAAATAGAGGGGAGGATAGAGAGAGAGAGGACGAATAAAACGGCAAGGGTGAAGTGGGGGAGAGGAAATGAGAGGCAAATGGCAAATAATGTAATGCGAGAGATAGGGATTGTGATGGGTACTTGGTATGTTGACTTTTTGTGTACACTCCCCGGCAACGGCTCCAGAAATTCTTCTTGCTACCTCTTGAGCTTGCGTTGGATTTCCTCGAAGAGGAAAGGATGAGGCAGCAGAGTAGCGTAAGTATTTCCCTCAGTTTTTGAGAACCAAGGTATCAATCCAGTAGGAGGCCATGCTCAAGTCCCTCGTACCTGCACAAAACGATAACTACTCGCAACCAACGCGATTAGGGGTTGTCAATCCCTTCACGGTCACTTACGAGAGTGAGATCTGATAGATATAATATTTTTTGTATTTTTGGTATAGAGATGCAAAGTGAAAAGTAAAAGGCAAAGTAAAAAAGCAAAGCAAGATTAAAGTGATGGAGATTGATATGATGAGAATAGACCCGGGGGCCATAGGTTTCACTAGTGGCTTCTCTCAAGAGCATTAGTATTCTATGGTGGGTGAACAAATTACTGTTGAGCAATTGACAGAATTGAGCATAGTTATGAGAATATCTAGGCATGATCATGTATATAGGCATCACGTCCGTGACAAGTAGACCGAAACGATTCTGCATCTACTACTATTACTCCACTCATCGACCGCTATCCAGCATGCATCTAGAGTATTAAGTTAAAAATAGAGTGACGCTTTAAGCAAGATGACATGATGTAGAGAGATAAATTAATGCAATATGAAATAAACCCCATCTTGTTACCCTCGATGGCAATGATGCAATACGTGCCTTGCTGCCCCTTCTGTCACTGGGAAAGGACACCGCAAGATCGAACCCAAAGCTAAGCACTTCTCCCATGGCAAGAACTACCAATCTAGTTGGCCAAACCAAACGGATAATTCGAAGAGACTTGCAAAGATAACCAATCATACATAAAAGAATTCAGAGAAGATTCAAATATTATTCATAGATAGACTTGATCATAAACCCACAATTCATCGGTCTCAACAAACACACCGCAAAAAGAAGAAGATTACATCGAATAGATCTCCACGAGAGAGGGGGGGACTTTGTATTGAGATCCAAAAAGAGAGAAGAAGCCATCTAGCTAATAACTATGGACCCGAAGGTCTGAGGTAAACTACTCACACTTCATCGGAGAGGCTATGATGATGTAGAAGCCCTCCGTGATGACGGCCCTCTCTGGCGGTGCTCCGGAACACACCCCAAGATGGGATCTCGTGGATATAGAAAGTTGCGGCGGTGGAATTAGGTTTTTGGCTCCTGTTCTGATCGTTTGGGGGTACATAGGTATATATAGGAGGAAGGAGTACGTCGGTGGAGCACCGAGGGGCCCACGAGGCAGGGGGCGCGCCCTAGGGGGCTGGGTGCGCCCCCCACCCTCGTGACCGCCTCTTTGACTCCTTGGAGTAGGGTCCAAGTCTCCTTGATCACGTTCGGTGAGAAAATCACGTTCCCGAAGGTTTTATTCCGTTTGGACTCCATTTGATATTCTGTTTCTCCGAAATACTGAAATAGGCAAAAATAGCAATTCTGGGCTAGGCCTCCAGTTAATAGGTTAGTCCCAAAAATAATATAAAAGTGGAAAATAAAGCCCAATATAGTCCAAAACAGTAGATAATATAGCATGGAGCAATCAAAAATTATAGATACGTTGCAGACGTATCACCTAGTGACATTCGTCATGACTCGCCCCGTGTGGCGGCTTATGTTGAAGCCAATAATGAACAAGCCAGGCAGGATGCACTTGACTTGTTGGATGAAGAAAGAGACTTAGCAGCAGCCCAGTCAGCAATTTATCAACAGGACCGGCGTCGTTATCACAGTCGCCGGGTTAACTCCAGAACTTTTTAGGAAGGCGACTTGGTGCTCCGGCTCATTCAGGATTTGTCATATGCACACAAGTTATCCCCACCTTGGGAAGGACCCTTTGTGGTCAGTAAGAACTTAAACAACGGGTCAGTTGTCACATCCCTAGTTCTGGTATGGTCCTAGGCTTGCTTTGTGCATCATGTTTAAATTTCAAATGAAATTCAAATGGGGAAAGTTGCAAACCCTAGCACCAAAGTTTTTCTAATAGGTTGAACTTTAAAATGGATTTTTAGCGAACCAAAATGCTATTCAAAAATGTTCATGCTCTTTGGATAATGGTGGGAACAACAAACAGAGGTGATGCACATTTTTGCTACACATTTTGGATTTTTGAATCAATGCATAAATATTCGATTTGGAGCTGTTTAAATTATATAAATATTTTAATGGCTCCAAAAATGTTGGGAATTGGTGAGGGCCTCTGGAATATTATATCTAGATGCCACAAATATTTTCAGCATTTATGGAAATGTTTTAACATTTCTTTTAGATACAAAACAAATGTCAAAAATAGAAAAGAAAACAAAAAAAGCTTACCTGAGGCCTCGCACTGTTACATCCTAGCTGGCCAGCCCACCTGGCGGCCCAGCCCACCAGGGGCAGCCCCGTCTTCTACCTCTTGCCAGTAGGCAGAGGAGAAGCCGGGCACGACGCACGCGCGTGGCCACCGCGTGCCACCTCCACCCTGCCGGGTTGTCCTCCCGTCGCCTGGACCTTCCCTCGCATCGCCACGCACCTCCTTCGACCCCTGCGTCTCTCCCCTCTCGCTCTAGATTCCCTTCCCCCTTCTCTGCTCGCTTCTGAACGGAGCCCGTCACCGCCGTTCACCATAGCCGTAGCCACCGCCTCCCTCTCGCCTCCCCAACGTGCCCCAGGGGTTCGCCTCGTCGCCTTCGTCCTCATCGTCGAGCCACACATCGCCAGGAGCTCTGCTTCGCCATCAATTCCGTCGTCTTCAACCTCTCGACCGCCGTGGATCTCCGTCGCCGCTCGCCGCGGTCAGCGCATCCCCGAGCCCGCTGAGCTGCTCTTCCGGTCCACTGTGAGCCTCGTGTCGGTTCCCCCTTCTCCCCTGCCTTCCCGTGCACCGCAGCACTATGCCCGCTCGAGGCCGAACTCCGGCCGCCGCCCTGAGCTCCGCTCCGGCGAGCTCCGGCCTCCCCAGCTCATCCCACATGCTCCACTGGATGCGAACGACGACGGGCTACGCCCCAGTGGTCTCCGCGCGTCCAGCCGCCGCTCAGAGCGCAATTCCGGCGAGTCGCCGCCGCGGGTTTGGTTGTCGCCGGCCGAACTCCGGTGACTGCTGACGTGGCCTCTAATTAGGCACTAATTACCCCTAGAGCCACTAACAGTGGGCCCCAGCGCCACTAATCTGAATTAGATTAGAAATAACACCCCTGTTAACTAACTATGACACTAACATGTGGACCCGACACGTCAGGTTTGACCAGTCAGCGCTGTTGACTTGCTAACGCAAGCATGATGTAGTGCTGACGCAATAAGCTATTTTCTGGATTTAAAATAAATTAGGAAATTCCAGAAAATGATATAAACTTCAAAAATTCATAGAAATTAAATCGTAGCTCAGAATGAATAAATTATATATGAAAATTTATCAAAAAAATGCAAGGAATCCATTTATGCCAGTTTCATGCATGAAAAACCAACTTATACTTGCTGTATAAGTGAAAACGTAATAATGGCATGTTATCTACTTAATTTGGGGTTTGCATATGAACCCTTGGTTCATATGGACTCCAACCAAATTGATGCTAGATGCATTAGGGCAAATCATAGCATCTTTGAAATGTCATATTCATGCATCATATTGTCGCATATGGTTGTTCATTGATTGCCAGCACCGTCCCCTCTCGATAGGTTCTACTCCGGAAGGTGTCCCGAGTACCTGTCTGAGGAGCAGTGCTTCGTCGTGGATCTATCAGGCAAGCAACCCTCTTGAGCATTTCGATAAATCCCACTCTCTCTCGCTCCTGCTCCTTTTACTTCATTAGGACAACAACGATTCAAACTGCTACTACTTCCTGCTGCGGTAGCTGAACCCATTCCTCTGCATGACCTGTCATTGCCTAAGTAAATAGTTGAAACCCACTAGCATGAGTAGGAGTTGCTTGAGCCTTGATGTGCCTGCTCATCCATGCTTGTTTTTCTTTATGCCAGCTATGCTTAGAGTTGTGTCAGGTCTGATTCATCGGGAATGAATCGGAGTGGTGAACATGTCCTACCGATAAAGGCTAAGTGTGTGAACACGTTTTGGTAAAGGTAGCAATGAGAGGCCATGTAGGAGTACATGGTGGGTTGTCTCATTGGAACCGTCCCTAAGCACTGAGTTCTGTGTATGTTATCCAAGTCCAGTTACTACCACACATTGGGTTCCGGTCATCCGGCCCCTCTCGGCTTATTAATCCGCTTGATCTCTGTCCAGGAGTTGCAACTAGTTTCTGGCGTTTGTAGGTAGTGCTACTTGTCTACCAGGTGGTGTCTGATGGGACGGGCTTGGGACAGACTAGGCACCGTGGCACGGTGTACCAAGTGACACCCGGATGGTGGGCTTGGGAACCCTGCACACATCGTTTGGGGCCGTGAGCGACACCTCGGCCGGATCTCCTTGTGGATGGAACCCGAATAGGCGATAAACCTGGACGAGAGACTTGTGTGGTTAGTCAGGTCGTGGCCGACACCCTCGCCCGGCTTCCGCTTGAAGGTTGCCGAGGTACATGACGTGTACAGGGCTATAAGTGGCGAGAGCGTGTGTGAAGAAGTACACCCCTGCAGGGTCAACATTATCTATTCGAATAGCCGTTTTCCTCGGATATGGAAACTTGGAGGACTTATGTAGTACATAGACAACTTGAAGTGGATACTTTAAAATCCGCAAGATAAGCGTGAGTGCTATGGATGGCCTTCTCGTAGGGAGACGGGAACGGATCCATAGTGGAGTATTGATATGGTGAATATGTGGACTCGTGTGCATCTTCTCACCTCAAAGAAGTTTCTGATACTCATAGTATAGGTTAGCCACTGAGTCAAAGCTGGCTTGCTGCTGTTAAACCCCACCACCCCCTTTGTTGACAATGTTGCATATGTAGATAGTTTTGATGTAAGACTTGCTGAGTACCTTTGTACTCACATTTGCTTATTTACGTTTTGCAGTTGGTTACACTAGTGACTTTGACGAGTAGCTTGTATCCCAGCTACCATCTTGTACCCTTGGGAGGGTCGTGTATAGTCAGGCTTCTTAGTCTTTTCCTTTTGTAGTTGTCTGTACTCAGACATGTAATGCTTCCGTTGCTTGTATGCTCTGAATGATGGGTCATGAGACCCCTGTTTGTATTGAATACTATGTGGCTCTTCTGGGCCTTTATCTATATGAGTTTGAGTTATGTTGTGATGCCATGTTGTACAGCACATACTTGCATGTTATGGGTACATGTAATGTGTATTGCTATGTTTGGGATCCGTCAACCTAGTTGTTTACCTCTGGTAGCCTCTCTTATGGGGAAATGTAGTCTTGTGCTTCCATGTGCCTTAGTAGTCCACTACAGCCCAGTTCACCGGAGTCCTGCTAGCCCAGCACTACTGCTCCGGAACACTTGACTGGCCGGCATGTGATTCACTTCGTTCTTGTGTCTGTCCCTTCGGGGAAATGTCACGCGGTGACTTCCGGAGTCCTGCCTAGCCTGCTACAGCCCGGGTTCCCGGAGTCCTGTTAGCCCAGTGCTATAGCCCGGATTCATACGCTGTTGACCGACATGCTCGTGGTTGATTCATGTATGCCTGTCCCTGTAAGTTGGTGCCACTTTGGGTTCACGACTAGTCATGTCGGCCTGGGTTCTCTATCATACAGATGCTAGCGACACTATCATATACGTGAGCCAAAAGGCGCAAACGGTCCCAGGCCAGGTAAGGTGGCACCCGTGGGAATACCGTGCGTGAGGCCACAAAGTGATATGAAGTGTTACATGCTAGATCGGTGTGACTTAGGATCGGGGTCCCGACAGCGTTGGTATCAGAGCTTGACTGGCTGTAGGATTACCAAGCCAAACTGGTCGAAGTTGAGTCTAGAAATCCTTTAGTTATATAAGGGAATTGATTATGGAAGGGAACGTAAGGCTCTTTTTACTCCTTTACCTCATGTCATTCTTTCTGAGTCAGCCTCTTCTTTTCTATGAGGGTTAAGGCCTAGGCTTCTCCTCTATCTCTCAGGATGACATGTTACTAAACCGTAAAGTCTTAGGATTGTTGGGTTGTGTCTCCGTACAGTTCTACTACTCCCGTGTGTCCTCAGTTTGACCCAGAACCTTGATATTATGATGCTGATTGATTATGCTATTCCTTTGATGAATGTCTCGAAAATCCTTTTGAGCATTTACAGTCGTTATGCTGCCGAAATTGTCCTAGGATTTCAAGATTTCCAATGCTTTTGCATTAAATTCCGCATCCCTATGTCGATGCTAATTCCATCCTTGTTTCCTTGGTTTCTATGCCAGGCTGTCGTCTACTAACCGACGTTCAGTTGCTCATAGCAAGAACCACAGAGATGGTAGGGACGAGGATCCTCCTGACCAGCCTTTGATGGCAGAGTTCTTGTTAGCATCCGAGAGGAACAAGCGTGAGACTAACCGCTTGCTGGCACAGATTGAGCAGAACACCGCACATCAGCGTAAGAAGTTGGTTTCCATCACCGACTTCATTGGTCTGAAACCACCCACCTCCCATCATTCCATTGAGCCACTCGATGCAGATGACTGGCTCCGGAGCATCACTCACAAGTTGCTTTCTGTGAACATGGCTGAAGGTGACAAGGTCACCTATGCTACATATCACCTGGAAGGTCCTGCTAGTATTTGGTGGCAGAGCTATGAGGCTATCCTTCCAGCTGGCCAGATTCCTACGTGGAAGGATTTCACCGAGGCTTTTCGTGAGCACCACATTCCTCAGGCTCTCATTGACCGCAAGAGGGAAGAGTTCTGTAGTTTTACCCAAGGTAAGCTGCCTGTTGATGCTTACAGTAGAGAGTTTGGAAGCCTCGCCCGCTATGCTATAGAAGAAGTTTCCACGGACACTAAGAAGCAGGCTAGATTCCGAAAGGGTCTCAACCCTAAATTACGTCGTGATCTCCACCTGCATCATTGTGATACTTTCCAGGCTCTTGTGAACAAGGCCATTAATGCAGAGACAGCTCAACTCACTTACGAGGAGTCTCGAAAGCACAACCGTGATCTGGGTTCTTCCTCCCGCTCTGGCTCTCAGAAGCAACGGTTTTGGATTCCGAACTCAGCTCTTCCACCTGGATATGCACCGAGGCCATCCGATGTGGCGCCTCACCCAACTCAGCAACATGCTCCACCCAGGCCTATTAGTGGACCACTTGCCAATGTAGGTCCACGTCCTACCTCAGGAACTTGCTTCACCTGCGGAGAACCAGGACACTATGCACGCGATTGCCCTCAGTCCAGTTATACTCCACCCCTGTCTGAGAGGTCTGTTGGCCTTGAAAAGCCATCAGTCAAGATGATTAGTACCAAGCCAGCCTCCATTGAATGAGCATGTGTGCACCATGTCTCAGCTTCAGAAGTTCAAGATGATCCCGACGTCGTACTGGGTACGCTTCTTGTCAATTGTCACCTAGCTTCAGTTCTGTTCGATACTGGAGCATCCCACTGCTTCATATCCGAAGGTTACGCTCGGTTGCACGACATGTCATTTTGTGATATGCCAACTCCACTAATAATCCAGACTCCTGGTCCCAAATGGCAAACCTCCAAGGTAAGCCATGGTAATGAAATCCTTGTTGGCAGACTGGTATTCCTTGCTTCTTTGATATCTCTCAAGTCCGCAGATATTAACATCATCTTGGGTATGGACTAGATGACAGCTCATCATGCCAAGATCGATTGTTACACCAGATCTGTTCAACTTACACATCCATCTGGTAAGACAGTCACTGTCTCTACTAGAGTTGCAAGGCGTCAACTCTATTCTCTTAATGCCAGCCCTCTTCCAGACCTTGAAGATATGCAGGTAGTCCGTGACTTCCTGGATGTTTTTCCAAAAGAACTGCCAGGTGTCCCACCTGACAGAGATGTTGAGTTTGTCATAGAACTTATCCCAAGAACTGTTCCAATCTCTAGGAGACCATACAAGATGGCACCTTTGGAGTTAGCCGAGCTTAAGAAACAACTTGATGAGTCCTTGCAAAAGGGTTTCATCCGTCCCAGTTCTTCTCCTTGGGATTGCATGTCCTCTTCGTCAAGAAGAAGGATGGTACGGATCGGATGGTTGTAGATTATTGTCCCGTTAATTTGGTCACGATAAAGAACAAGTATCCGCTCCCCAAGATCAACAACCTGTATGATCAGCTCGCTGGATCCTCAGTCTTTTCCAAGATGGATTTGAGGTTAGGCTACCACCAAATCAAGATCAGAAACGGGGACATCCCCAAAACGGCCTTTGTCACTCATTATGGTCAATACGAGTACACCGTGATGTCTTTCAGCCTAACCAATGCTCCAGCTACTTTCTCCCGCTTGATGAACTCGATCTTTATGGAGTACGTAGATAAGTTCGTCGTGGTTTATCTCGATGATATTCTTATTTACTCGAAGAACGAGGAAGAGCATGCCGAACATCTTAGGCTTGTGTTAGAAAAACTCAGAGAGCATCGCCTTTATGCCAAGTTCTCCAAGTGTGAATTTTGGTTGCCAGAAGTGACCTATCTGGGCCACGTGATATCTGGTAAGGGCATTGCTGTCAATCCCGAGAGAGTCAAAGCCGTTCTCGATTTGACTCCACCCGAAATGGTCAAACAAGTTAGGAGTTTCCTTGGTCTAGCCAGTTATTGTCACCGCTTCGTTGAAAACTTCTCCAAAGTGGCCAAACCCCTCACGGAGCTTCTCAAGAAAGATAAAAGGTTTGAGTGGACCCCACAGTGTGAGCACAGTTTTCAGGAACTGAAAATACGCCTAACTTCTGCGCCCATACTGGTGCCACCGGATTTCACCAAAGACTTTGTTATCTATTGCGATGCTTCACGTCAAGGACTAGGTTGCATTCTTATGCAGGATCGTCATGTGATTACCTTTGCATCTCGACAGTTGCATCCACATGAGGAAAATTATCCTACACATGATCTGGAGCTTGCAGCCGTAGTCTATGCACTTAAGACTTGGCGACATTACCTTCTTGGTAACCGTTGCAAAATCTACACTGACCATCAGAGTCTCAAGTATATCTTCACCCAACCGGATCTGAATCTTAGACAGAGACGTTGGTTGGAGTTGATGTCGGATTATGACTTAGGAATCACCAACACCCCAGGCAAAGCCAATGTCATGGCTGATGCTTTAAGTCGTAAATCCTATTGCAACAACCTCATGTTGCAACAATGTCAACCACCCCTCCATGAGGAATTCTGTAAGCTTAACCTTCACATAGCTCCTCGTGGTTCCCTTTCTACCTTGGTGGCGAAACCTACTCTTACGGATCAGATCATAGAAGCTCAGAAGCATGATACGGGAATTTCCCGGATCAAGAAGAATATTTACAAGGGAGTTGTTGGCTGTTTCTCTATGGATGAATGAGGTGTTGTTTACTTTGGAAACCGTTTGGTGGTTCCCAAATGTCAACAGATGCAGCAACTGATCCTTAAGGAGGCCCATGAATCCCCTCTGATGATTCATCCCGGTAGTACAAAGATGTATCAGGACCTACGCCAGAAGTTCTGGTGGACTAGGATGAAGAGAGAAATCGCTTAGTGTATTGCCAACTGTGACGTTTGTCGTCGCGTTAAGGCAGAGCATCAGAGACCTACTGGCACCCTTCAACCTTTAGCTATTCCCGAGTGGAAATGGGACAAAGTTGGTATGGACTTCATCACCGGCTTTCCCAGGACCAAGAAAGGAAATAATGCTATCTTCGTAGTCATTGATCGTCTCTCCAAAGTGGCTCACTTCCTACCTGTTCGAGAGAGTATCACTGCTAGTCAGCTCGCTGACTCATATATCTCCCGAATAGTGTCACTCCATGGTGTTCCACTAGAGATCAATTTAGACCGTGGCAGTCTTTTCACCTCACATTTCTGGGAAAGTTTCCAGAATGCCATGGGAACTTATCTTTCTTTTAGTAGTGCTTTCCACCCTCAGTCAAGTGGTCAGGTGGAAAGGGTCAACCAAATTCTCAAATACATGCTTAGAGCTTGCGCTATCTCATTCGGTATGGATTGGGAGAAATGTCTTCCTTTCACCGAGTTTGCTTATAACAATAGCTATCAATCCAGTCTTAAGAAAGCACCCTTCGAGATTCTGTATGGACGAAGATGTCGAACACCTTTGAACGGGTCAGAAACCGGTGAAAGACAATTCTTTGGACCGGATATGATCCAGGAGGCAGAAGAGCAAGTTCGCATCATTCGTGAGAATTTGAAAATAGTCCAATCTCGTCAAAAGAGCCAGTATGACCGTCGTCATAAGGAAGTGGCTTATGAAGTTGGCGACAAGGCTTACCTTCAGGTTACTCCTTTGAAGGGTACCCATCGTTTCGATATCAAGGGCAAGTTGGCTCCTCGTTACATTGGTCCTTTTTGCATTCTCGCTAAACGAGGAGAGGTTGCCTACCAGTTGGAACTACCCCCACATCTTTCTTGAGTTCATGATGTCTTCCATGTCTCTCAACTCAGGCGTTGCTTCTCGGATCCCATCCGCGGAGTGGACCACGAAACGCTTGATCTCCAAGATAACCTCACTTATCGAGAGTACCCCGTTAGCATTCTGGATCAAGCAGAGCGTGTCACTCGACGTCATAACATCAAGTTTCTCAAGGTTCAATGGTCTCATCCTTCCGAGAGAGAAGCTACTTGGGAGCGAGAAGATCGTCTTCGACTTGAGTACCCCGCTTTCTTTCCGCCAACTCCTGAATCTCGGGACGAGATTTTTCCGAGTGGGGGCGAGTTGTCACATCCCTAGTTCTGGTATGGTCCTAGGCTTGCTTTGTGCATCATGTTTAAATTTCAGATGAAATTCAAATGGGGAAAGTTGCAAACCCTAGCACCAAAGTTTTTCCAATAGGTTCAACTTTAAAATGGATTTTCAACGAACCCAAAATGCTATTCAAAAATGTTCATGCTCTTTGTATAATGTTGGGAACAACAACCAGAGGTGATGCACATTTTTTGAATCAATGCATAAATATTTGATTTGGAGTTGTTTAAATTATATAAATATTTTAATGGCTCCAAAAATGTTGGGAATTGGTGAGCGCCTCTGGAATATTATATCTAGATGCCACAAATATTTTCAGCATTTATGGAAATGTTTTAACATTTCTTTTAGATACAAAACCAATGTCAGAAATAGAAAACAAAACAAAAAAAGCTTACCTGAGGCCTGGCACTGTTACAGCCCAGCTGGCCAGCCCACCTGGCGGCCCAGCCCACCAAGGGCAGCCCCGTCTTCTACCTCTTGCCAGTAGGCAGAGGAGAAGCCGGGCATGACGCACGCGCGCGGCCACCGCGCGCCACCTCCACCCTACCTGGCTGTCCTCCCGTCGCCTGGACCTTCCCTCGCATCGCCACGCACCTCCTTCCACCCCTGCGTCTCTCCCCTCTCGCTCTGGATTCCCTTCCCCCCTTCTCTGCTCGCTTCGGAACGGAGCCCGTCACCGCCGTTCGCCATAGCCGCAGCCACCGCCTCCCTCTCGCCTCCCCGACATGCCCCAGGGATTCGCCTCGTCGCCTTCGTCCTCACCATCGAGCCACACATCGCCAGGAGCTCTGCTTCTCCATCAATTCTATCGTCTTCAACCTCTCGGCCGTCGTGGATCTCCGTCGCCGCTCGCCGCCGTCAGCGCGTCCCTGAGCCCGCTGAGCTACTCTTCCGGTCCATTGTGAGCCTCGCGTCGGTTCCCCCTTCTCCCCTGCCTTCCCGTGCACCGCAGCATTGCGCCCGCTCGAGGCCGAACTCCGGCCGCCGCCCTGAGCTCCGCTCCGGTGAGCTCCGGCCTCCCCAGCTCATCCCACATGCTCCACTGGATGCGGACGACGACGGGCTACGCCCCAGTGGTCTCCGCGCGTCCAGCCGCCGCTCGGAGCGCAATTCTGGCGAGTCGCCGGCATAGGTTTGGTTGTCGCCGGCCGAACTCCGGTGACTGCTGACGTGGCCTCTAATTAGGCACTAATTACCCCTAGGGCCACTAACAGTGGGCCCCAGTGCCACTAATCTGAATTAGATTAGAAATAACCCCCCTGTTAACTAACTATGACACTGACGTGTGGACCCCACACGTCAGGATTGACCAGTCAGCGCTGTTGACTTGCTGACGCAAGCATGATGCAGTGCTGACGCAATAAGCTATTTTCTGGATTTAAAATAAATTAGGAAATTCCAGAAAATGATATAAACTTCAAAAATTCATAGAAATTAAACCGTAGCTCAGAATGAAATAAATTATATATGAAAAATTATCAGAAAAATGCAAGGAATCCATTTATGCCAATTTCATGCATGAAAAACCAACTTATACTTGCTGTATAAGTGAAAACGCAATAATGGCATGTTATCTACTTAATTTGGGGTTTGCATATGAACCCTTGGTTCATATGGACTCCAACCAAATTGATGCTAGATGCATTAGGGCAAATCATAGCATCTTTGAAATGTCATCTTCATGCATCATATTGTCGCATATGGTTGTTCATTGATTGCCGGCACCGTCCCCTCTCGATAGGTTCTACTCCGGAAGGTGTCCCGAGTACCTGTCTGAGGAGTAGTGCTTCGTCGTGGATCTATCAGGCAAGCAACACTCTTGAGCATTTCGATAAATCCCACTCTCTCTTGCTCCTGCTCCTTTTACTACATTAGGACAACAACGATTCAAACTACTACTTCCTGCTGCGGTAGCTGAACCCATTCCTCCGCATGACCTGTCATTGCCACAGTAAATAGTTGAAACCCACTAGCATGAGTAGGAGTTGCTTGAGCCTTGATGTGCCTGCTCATCCATGCTTGTTTTTCTTTATGCCAGCTATGCTTAGAGTTGTGTCAGGTCTGATTCATCGGGAATGAATCGGAGTGGTGAACATGTCCTACCGATAAAGGCTAAGTGTGTGAACACGTTTTGGTAAAGGTAGCGATGAGAGGCCATGTAGGAGTACATGGTGGGTTGTCTCATTGGAACCGTCCCTAAGCACTGAGTTCTGTGTATGTTACCCAAGTCCAGTTACTACCACACATTGGGTTCCGGTCATCCGGCCCCTCTCGGCTTATTAATCCGCTTGATCTCTGTCCAGGAGTTGCAACTAGTTTCTGGCGTTTGTAGGTAGTGCTACTTGTCTACCAGGTGGTGTCCGACGGGACGGGCTTGGGACAGACTAGGCACCATGGCACGGTGTACCAAGTGACACCCGGATGGTGGGCTTGGGAACCTGCACACATCGTTTGGGGCCGTGAGCGACACCTCGGCCGGATCTCCTTGTGGATGGAACCCGAATAGGCGATAAACCTGGACGAGAGACTTGTGTGGTTAGTCAGGTCGTGGCCAACACCCTCGCCCGGCTTCCGCTTGAAGGTTGCCGAGGTACATGACGTGTACAGGGCTATAAGTGGCGAGAGCGTGTGTGAAGAAGTACACCCCTGCAGGGTCAACATTATCTATTCGAATAGCCGTTTTCCTCGGATATGGCAACTTGGAGGACTTATGTAGTACATAGACAACTTGAAGTGGATACTTTAAAATCCGCAAGATAAGCATGAGTGCTATGGATGGCCTTCTCGTAGGGAGACGGGAACGGATCCATAGTGGAGTATTGATATGGTGAATATGTGGACTCGTGTGCATCTTCTCACCTCAAAGAAGTTTCTGATACTCGTAGTATAGGTTAGCCACTGAGTCAAAGCTGGCTTGCTGTTGTTAAACCCCACCACCCCCTTTGTTGATAATGTTGCATATGTAGATAGTTCTGATGTAAGACTTGTTGAGTACCTTTGTACTCATGTTTGCTTATTTATGTTTTGCAGTTGGTTACACTAGTGACTTCGACGAGTAGCTTGTATCCCAGCTACCATCTTGTACCCTTGGGAGGGTCGTGTATAGTCAGGCTTCTTAGTCTTTTCCTTTTGTAGTTGTCTATAATCAGACATGTAATGCTTCCGTTGCTTGTATGCTCTGAATGATGGGTCATGAGACCCCTATTTGTATTGAATACTATGTGGCTCTTCTGGGCCTTTATCTATATGAGTTTGAGTTATGTTGTGATGCCATGTTGTACAGCACATACTTGCATGTTATGCGTACGTGTAACGTGTATTGCTATGTGTGGGATCCGTCAACCTAGTTGTTTACCTCTGGTAGCCTCTCTTATGGGGAAATGTAGTCTTGTGCTTCCATGTGCCTTAGTAGTCCGCTACAGCCCGGTTCACCGGAGTCCTGCTAGCCCAGCACTACTGCTCCGGAACACTTGACTGGCTGGCATGTGATTCACTTCATTCTTGTGTCTGTCCCTTCGGGGAAATATCACGCGGTGACATCCGGAGTCCTGCCTAGCCTGCTACAGCCTGGGTTCCCGGAGTCCTGTTAGCCCAGTGCTACAGCCCGGATTCATACGCTGTTGACCGACATGCTCGTGGTTGATTCATGTATGCCTGTCCCTGTAAGTTGGTGCCACTTTCGGTTCACGACTAGTCATGTCGGCCTGGGTTCTCTGTCATACGGATGCTAGCGACACTATCATATACATGAGCCAAAAGGCGCAAACGGTCCCGGGCCAGGTAAGGTGGTACCCGTGGGAATACCGTGCGTGAGGCTGCAAAGTGATATGAAGTGTTACATGCTAGATCGGTGTGACTTAGGATCGGGGTCCCGACATCATATTACCTCATTGACGTTCGAGAGCACCAAGACTCACATAAGTCCGAGGAAGAGACCCGTCGGCCGTGGAATATTGCCCAACTTTGGCCATACTACACCTGAGCCGCCGGCTCTCATCATGTACATACTTTAACATTATATATACTATGTTAAGCAATAAAGTAAGACCATCGGTCTCTTTTCTTTTCAAAGATTATGCATCTTTGTTATTTCTTATTTTTCAAATGACTATTAAGGAGCTGATCATATTTGAATCAAGTTTAACCTTTTTGGTCTAGCTTATGATCGTATCCGAATCTAGCTGTAATCTCATGGTCACTTGGGGGCTTCCTGTTCAAACATAGGTCGTATTCGAACCAAAGAGAACATAACTGTCGTAACCCTCTTGATCGGCTCAAGGCCAAACTCACTTGGGGGCTTCTTGATCATATCTGAATCATAGCTTAACCCCTTTTGGGTCATACTTGGATCGTATTCGAATCAGGATCATTAAAAACCTCTCAAGGTCATTTTGGGGCTTCCTGTTCAAACATAGGTCGTATTCGAACCAAAGAGAACATAGCTGTCGGTACCCTCTTGATCGGTGCAACGCCAAAGCCATTGGGGGCTATATGGTCGTATTCGAACCTTAGCTTAACCCCTTTGGTCCGGTTTACTAATCGTATTCAAACCAGAAACCCCCAACCTTTTGAATACAGGGTTAAATTATGCTTATTATCTCTTGCTTGCCTTTTAGTTTTTTGTTGTTTCAATATTACAAACAATTAGCCTGGTCTTCTTCACCGGCTCGACTATTTGACAACACAGCCACCCGGGTCATTCCCACCGGCGGCTTACGGATCAAAAGGTGCAACCTACCAAGTTATAGTAATCATTGAGTATTCAAAAAAGCATTGGCTTCTCATAAAGATTGAATTATCAAATTCATCACCCGAGTTATTTAAACCGGCGGTCTAAGGATCAAAAGGGACAAGGTATGGTTATTACTTATACGCACTTACCTACTACATTAACTAAAGAGTTAGCCCTTGTCCTTTATTTATATCTGTCTCTGGTTCTTACTGTGGTAAACGTATTGGCTATAAATTGGGTGTTTTAACCCGTTTGGTTCTAAGCCGCCAAGCCAGTCTTTTCTTTGTATTTACAGGAACAGAGTTCAAACATTGCAAAAACAAACATTAAATACGATGCATACATTGGCACCAGGAAGCACAGACTCACATAAAAGTGTTTTATGCGCGATGGCATAAGCAAAGCATACAGTATTTTCACAACTAAGTTATTACAAGGCTTTCTAAGCCCATGAAGATGATCATTGTTCCTTCCTCGCCGGTTCACCACCTTCTGTTGGCTGGAAGTTGGGTTTCGACCAATCAAAACCATTCACGGCGACAAATTCGGCTTCGTCGTCGATCAGGCCGACCGGGTCAACTTCCGGGGCAAATGTATTTTCTCTCACTGGTGGGATCAAATCTGTTACCTTGTATGAGGGAGTGACCATCTTCTTATTCTCACTATCAAAACCCGGCTGGTATTTATCAACATTGGTATCATCTCCAAGGGTAGTTGCCTAAGGCCGGACTCCGCGCACGCAAGCTATGAAGTCATCCTGATCAAAAGGAGACCCATCTTCCTTCACAGTGGGATAGCCTCTGGCCACGGCCGCTGGGTCTAGGTCTGGCACCCAAGCCTTGGAGCGGCTCAGGGCAGTCAAAGCTCCGGCTCGCGCGCAAGAGCATTTTACTTCTTGAAACCTGGCAGGAAGGATGGACACTTTCTTTAGGACGTCGCTGAGCCGGTTGGGTCCTTGATTAGCAGGAGAGATGGCGGCCAGAGCCCGCTATGCGGCAATATACGGTTGTTCAACCGGAGGAAGACCACGTGTTGAACGAGGTTCGCCGGAGGAAGACCGTGCGGTTGCCGGAGGAGAAGAGGGAGGTCGCTGGCGATGTCGAGGTCGCCGGATCCGGTCGCTCCTCGACCGGATCTGGCCGGAGGAGGAGAGCTCCGACGAGCTCCTGCAGGGAGGCGCGGCACGGGGCTCGAAGGTGATGTGCAATGGCGGCAGCGGAGGGGAGCTCCAGGCACGGGCGGGAAGCAGGCCGCGGCGAGATGCACGGAGGGTGCAGGCGGCGAGCGCTCGGGCGCTGGAAGGCCGGGAGCCGGGCGGCGACGGGATGGGCTGCACCGGCATCTTCCGGTGGTGGTGGCGGTGGCCGGCGCAGCTCCGGCAGGCCGGAGGCCGAGAAGACGGCGGGCGGTGCGCGGGGTCTCTCCGCGGGCGGCGGCGGCGGCGGTTGGGCCCCGCGGGCCTGATCCGGGCCCGGGCGGGCCGCAGGGAGAGAGAGACCGACGGGGAGGTGACGTGGCGTGGCCTGGTTGGAGGAGAGGGGCGGCGTGGCGCGCCCTGATTCGCCGGGGTGACGCGTCCGGCGGACATGTCCGGGCCGAGATGGACGTGTCCAGCGGTGCGAGGAGGGAGATGGCTAGGGTTTCATCCGAAATTTCGGGGAGATGCACATATATATAGGTAGAGGGAGCTAGGAGAGTCCAAATGAGGTGCGGTTTTTGGCCACGCGATCGTGATCGAACGACCGAGATGATGGAGAGGCTTTTGGTGGGTTTTGGGCTAAATTGGAAGGGTGTTGGGCTGCAACACACACGAGGCCTTCTCAGTCCCTCGGTTAACTGTTGGAGCATCAAACGAAGTCCAAATGGTACGAAACTTGACAGGCGGTCTACCGGTAGTAAACCAAGGCCGCTTGGCAAGTCTCGGTCCAATACAGAAATGTTTAATCCCCAAACACGAGAAGAAGGTAGAAATGACCACCGGAGGAGAACGGAGCGCCGGAATGCAAAACGGACAACGGGGAAAAAGCTCGGATGCATGAGACGAACACGTATGCAAATGAAATGCACATGATGACATGATATGCAATGCATGACATGCAAGCAAAGACAAGGCAACAATAGCGAATAACTGGACGACACCTGGCACATCGGTCACGGGGCATTATAGTATGCTCCATTGTGGAGAACTCTGGTGATGATGAAGGGGCCTTCCCAAGCACGGGCGAGCTTGCGTGGCTTCTGTTGATCCACTCGAAGAACCAAGTCTCCCTCTTGAAAGGCTCGACCCCTCACATTTTTGGCGTGGAATCGACGCAAGTCTTGCTGATAAATAGTCGGCCAGATCAAGGCCATCTCTCTTTCCTCCTCTAAGAGATCGACTGAATCATGCCGGGCTTGTTCTGCTTCTTCACAGAAGAGCTCGACTCGGGGTGCGTTGTGGAGCAGGTCACTTGGTAGAACAGCTTCGGCTCCATAGGCCAAAAAGAAAGGAGTTCGTCTAGTCGACCGATTGGGAGTTGTCCTCAAACCCCAAAGAACTGATGGAAGTTCATCGACCCAAGCGCCTGCTGCGTGTTTGAGATCATGCATTAGTCGGGGTTTCAGTCCTTTGAGAATTAGGCCATTTGCTCTTTCTGCTTGTCCATTCGACTGTGGGTGAGCGACTGAAGCATAGCCGACTTGTGTGCCTTGCGAAGCGCAGAAAGCTCTAAACTCATCAGAATCGAAGTTCGACCCGTTGTTAGTGATGATGTTGTGTGGAACTCCATATCTGAATGTCAATTCTCTGATAAAACTGACAGCGGTGCTGGCTTCAAGATTCTTGATAGGTTTAGCTTCAATCCATTTGGTAAACTTGTCGACTGCTACGAGCACATGACTGAAGCAGCTCCTACCAGTTCTCAGTGGCCCAACCATATCCAATCCCCAAGAAGCAAAGGGCCAGACGAGGGGAATGGTCTTCAGGGCTGACGCTGGCTTGTGAGACATGTCAGAGTAAAACTGGCAGCCTTCACATCTGTCGACTATATCTTTCACCATTTCATTTGCTCATGGCCAATAAAATCTGGCTCGGTATGCTTTAGCCACGATGGCCCGAGAGGACGCATGGTGACCACAGGTCCCCGAGTGGATGTCGTTGAGGATCATTCGACCTTCTTCTGGTGTTATGCATTTCTGACTGACACCAGTCACGCTTTCCCTGAACAGTTGTCCTCTTATCACAATAAAGGCCTTGGATCGACGGACAATCTGTCGAGCCTCTTCTTCGCCCTCTGGGAGTTCTTTCCTAAGGATGTACGCAATGTATGGCACTGGACCACGGCTGGGACCTCGATTTTAGTTGGATCTGTGGCGCTCTTAGGCTGCGGGGGCTCTTCAGTGAAAGGATCTTCCTGAACTGTCGGTGTGTGAATATGTTCCAAAAACACATTGCTGGGAATGGCTTCTCTCTTGGAACCTATCTTCGCCAAATCATCGGCTGCTTGATTTTTCAGACGGGGTATATGATGGAGCTCCAACTCCTCAAACTTCTTTTCCAACCTCCTCACCGCATTGGAGTAACCAGTCATAGCTGGGCTTCTAACGTCCCATTCTTTCATCACTTGATTGACCACCAAATCTGAGTCGCCGTAAACCATGAGGCGACGGACGCCGAGTGAAATGGCCATACGTAACCCATATAGGAGTGCTTCATATTCAGCTTCGTTATTGGAGGAATCAAAGTGAATCTAGAGGACGTATCTGAGCTTGTCCCCTCGGGGGGATACCAGTACCACCCCAGCACCAGAACCATTCAGCATCTTGGATCCATCAAAGAACATGGTCCAGTGCTCTGAGTGAACTTGAGTCGGCAGTTGTTGTTCGATCCACTCGGCGAGGAAATCTGCCACTGCTTGGGACTTGATAGTTGTCTTTGCCTCAAACTTGATATCTAAGGTAAGGAGTTCAATCGCCCATTTTGCCACTCGACCAGTTGTGTCTCTGTTGTGCAGAATCTCCGACAATGGAGCGTCACTGACGAGTGTAACAGAGTGATCAGAGAAATTGTGTGCAACATTCTTCGTGGTCATGTAAATCCCATAAACAAGCTTCTAATAGTGTGGATATCTCTGCTTTGACGGAGTCAGAACTTCAGAAACATAATAAACCGAACGCTGAACTTTATAGGCTTTTCCCTCTTCTTCCCACTTGACCATAAGTATTGTACTAATGACTTGTCCAGTGGCTGCTATATAAAGCAGTAAAGGCTCTTTGCTGATTGGAGCAGCAAGCACCCGCTGGGTGGAAAGCATGGCTTTTAGCTCTGCAAATGTTGCATCAGCTTCAGGAGTCCACTCGAACTTATCTGACTTCTTCATCAATCGGTAGAGAGGCAGTGCCTTCTCACCGAGTCGAGAAATGAATCGACTTAGGGCGGCCAAACAACCAGTAAGCTTCTGGACATCATGCACACGCACAGGGCGTTTCATCCATAGTATGGCACCGACTCTCTCTGGGTTAGCGTCGATCCCTCGTTCGGAAACGAGAAAACCGAGTAACTTTCCGCATGGAACTCCAAACATGCACTTTGATGGATTAAGCTTGATATCATACCTTCTGAGGTTGGCAAAGGTTTCAGCAAGGTCAGCCAGTAGGTCGGAACCTTTACGTGACTTGACCACAATGTCATCCATGTATGCTTCCACATTCCGACTGATCTGAGTGAGCAGGCACTTTTGAATCATCTTGTTGGGGATAATACTATCAGTTGAGACCCGCCCAGGACGGGCCGGGTCAACATCAATGGCGGGTTACGCAAGAAGCCCAGTAAACATTCACGATTGTAGTTTATTAAGTCTTATAGAAGGCCCAAAGGCATGAAGGCGGTTTAAGTCCTGATATTATGGACCGCCATATGTAAAGAAAGACTTGTAAGGAAAGGCATGTAAAGGAAGTCACCGAGCCGGACACGACTATGAGCCGGACGGGATTCTGTAGGCCACCAGGCGTCAACCCATGTATATAAGGGGACGACCCGGTGGCGGCTGAGGGCAAGAAACAACCAATCGATAACCAAGCCGGTGACTTGAGCCTCTTGGAGATCGAAACCCTAGCAATACCAAACCAAACTAGACGTAGGCTTTTACCTTCATCGTAAGGGGCCGAACTAGTATAAAAACTCTCTCGTGTCCTTTGTCCCGATTAACCCCTTTAAGCTTCCTAGTGCGATGGCCCTACGACTAAGTCCTTGCTCTAGGACATCTGTCGTGACAATTCCACAACAGTTGGCGCCCACCATGGGGCCAGTGCACGGTGGATTTGAGTTCTTGAAGGGCATCTTCGAAGGGCTCAAGGGATACGCTGTGGGCCGGATGACCAAGAGTCGTCGCGGCAAGCTCTACATCGACGACAAAGGATGGGGCCCCAAGGCCGGCTCAATTTAGTACGGGTACCGGGTCCCCTTCGGTGGAATTCACGTCTTCATCAGCTGGATCGGCGAGTCAGGCCCTGAGCCGGACGTCCACACCAACCTCGCCGAAATGGCTCAGCGTGTAAGGACCACCCGTGTTCAATCTGTCATGAAGCATGCCTTCGTAGCCTGCGTCCACGGCGGTGAATACTCTGAAGGATCGATGGAGGGCGGTGAGACGGCCGTCTGTTCAGACACTTCATCATCAACGGGTGAGACGGACTCTTTGTACCAGCTGCAAGATGGCATGCTCGGGGGCTGTTCCGATGGCAGCAGTATTCCAGACCCTCTTGAGCCACCGAATTGGGCTGGAGTCTTCATGGCAGGGATGCAGCCTGGGCAGAACTCTACAGCAACGGCAGCAACAGGTACCGGGTCGGCTGCCGCCGGGTCAGGAGACCCCACGCGCCCCCCGGCTCAGATTCTAATGGACCTCATGGATAAACTGATGGCTCTGTTGACAGCCGTCGTAGAGCCGGCGGATAAAACCCAGCATGACGCAGAGGTGGCACGCATACATGAAGAGATGGTGCAAGCTAAGGAAAATCTACCCTGAGGAAGCCAGGATGGCAGCAGAGCGAGCAGCTTTGGATGTTCGTGCTCAACAGCTTCAAGCGGAGACTTTCCGGCTCTCGGTGGATCTTAACGCGTCAAACGAGGTCATGAGGAGGAGGCATCAGAAAACTCAGTCACGTCTACCTCTAACGCTGGATCCTAGGAACCTATTCCATACACCCGGGGCTGGGGGAAGCAACCCACCGGAGGCAAACCGGATCACGACACCCAGCGCACCGATTCATCCACGTGCCATGGAACCACCTCGTATAATTACCGCTCCACCTCATTACGTGCCAACGCCGTCGGGTCACTTCTCCAACCCCTTGGAAAACCTCATCGCAGCGTTGGCTCGTTTGGCGGCTCCCCCGATGGAAGGCGACTCACCGGCGGCAATTGAAACACAGAGGGTAAGAGAACTTCTTCAAACGGCTCTGGCGCAGCAGGATGCATACTCCTACAGTCGAGACAGGATCCATTCAACTCCTCGCCCAAGCCGGAGCTCGAGTTACAGTAGGCATATGGAGTCCGCAGATATGTCAAGCAATGCTCAATGCCACAACCGGCCATACAGGCACGAGCCGGTGCGGGCGGGAGCCCTTAACTTGGCGGATCAGGAGAGGATTCGTCAAGAGGCAGAACGAGCAGCTCAAATGGCAGCAGATCAGGTGGCCCATCAAACCTTTCTGGCTTATCCAGTAACCTCGGTTGAGGCAGGAGTGGCCACAAGAACCGGAGGCGTGCCTTGCTTGGTGCCGGCCATAAGCAATGAGTGTTTGCCAAAGGACTTCAAGGGGCCTCGTAAAGTGCCTAATTACACAGCTGACCTACAGCCGGGGGCTTGGATTGAGAGTTACGAGATGGCTATGGAGTTATTGGAGGTCAGCGATGCTGCAATGGCCAAGTATTTCACCATGATGTTAGATGGAACAGCTCGTACTTGGTTGAAGGGATTGCCACCCAATTCTATCAGCTCATGGGCGGAGTTGAAAGCCCGGTTCATCCAGAACTTTCAGGACACGTGTAAGCAGCCTATGTCGATTGTGGACCTGACCAATTGCAAGCAAGAGGATGGTGAATCCACAACCCATTGGGTGCGCCGGGTCAAGGAGATAATACATTCATCTGATAAGATGGATGCCGGCTCAGCAGTTTTAATGTTGGAGAAAAATTGTCATTTTGAACCTCTGAAGCAGAAGCTGGGGCGGCTCAAGCGTGACTGTAACGACATGGGAACATTGATGGCGGCTCAAGCATGACTGTAACGACATGGGAACGTTGATGGTGGCTCTCGTCGAGTATGCTGATTCTGATACTACCAAGGACCCGGTGTCTGATGAAGAAAAGGCAACAAAGGGAAAGAAGAACGGCAACGACAAGGGTCACCAGCATAACCCGGCAAATCAGGGAGGTAATAAACGTAAGGCTGATGAGTTTGTTGCTAACACCAATGCATAGGGCGGTAATCAACGGCGCAAGGGCAGACATCCCCCTCGGTCGGGCGGGTCAAGTCCCACCCTTGAGAAGTTATTAAATGAACCTTGTCCAAAGCACGGCACCCGGGAGAAGCCAGCCACCCACCTATGGAAAGATTGTACGATCATGAAGGTGTTTAAAAATTCAAACGCGTTTGATGGAGGTCACGGCCCAGGTGGCGGTTCAGGAGGAGGCGGTTTTCATGGCCCGGGCGCCGGTTCAGGTGGAGGAGGTTTCCACGGTCAGTGCTATCCTGGTCACCAAGGAGGATATAATCAACAACCCGGCCAAGGTAATCAGCAGCAGCAAACCGGTTATCAGAGCAACCCGAAGCAGCTGAGTAGTGGGCAATACCATGTATTTACCACTAGTTTATGTAAGAGGGACTAGAAGCTTCACAAGAGGGCCGTCAATGCCATTGAGCCGGCGGTTCCACGTTATCTACGTTGGTCAGAGCAGCCTATTGTGTGGAGCAGAGAGGATCACCCGCCCCGGGTTGATAATCCGGGTCACTTGGCCTTGGTAGTGGCACCTCAGGTTGGTGGATACAAGTTCACTAAGGTTCTCATGGATGGAGGCAGAAGCATCAACATCCTCTACTATGAGACGTTCCGCCGGATGGGATTGACTGATAAAAATCTTAAACAATCCAACACTGTTTTTCACGGTGTGGTGCCTGGTAAATCGGCATACCCAGTTGGTAAGATTGAACTGGAAATATCCTTTGGGGATGAGTACGACTCCAGAGCAGAAAAATTAACCTTTGAGGTGGTTAAAATCAAAAGCCCATATCATGCTCTCTTCGGGCGACCGGCTTATGCCAAGTTCATGGCTCGGTCGTGTTATGTGTATTTACAGCTCAACATATTGGGTCATAAGGGCACCATTACAGTACATGGGAGCCGGAATATAGCCTTGGAGTGTGAAGAAGGTGATGCCGCCTATGCTGAATCTGTTTGTGCAACAGCGGAGTTAAATTTTTATAAGGATCACATTGATCCGGCAGACATGACGTCGTTAAAGAAACCAACAACAGAGCATGAGCCGGTGTTGAAATTCAAATCAGCTGAGGACACCAAGATGGTTGACTTTGTGCCTGGCGACTCATCCAAGCAGTTCATTATCAGTGCAAACTTGGATCCGAAATAGGAGAGCACGCTCATCGAGTTCATCCATGAGAACCGGGACATCTTTGCATGGAAACCTTCAAACATGCCGGGTGTCCCAAGGGAACTCGCTGAGCACACTCTTAATATTGATCCAAAGTTCAAACATGTTAGACAGTTTCTCCGACGGTTCAATGAAGAAAGGCGCAAGCCCATTGGAGAAGAGGTGGCCCGGTTCTTGGCGGTCGGGTTCATTGTAGAGGTCTTTCACCCAGAGTGGTTAGCTAACCCGGTGCTTGTGCTAAAAAAGAATGGCACCTGGCGTATGTGTGTAGATTACACCGATCTGAACAAAGCTTGTCCGGCTGATCATTTTGCTCTCCCCTGTATTGATTAGGTCATTGATGCTACGGCGGGTTGCACACATTTGAGTTTCTTGGATGCTTATTCCGGTTATCATCAGATTAAGATGGCGGTCAAGGATCAGGAGAAGACAGCTTTTATTACTCCTTTTGGAGCTTTTTGCTATGTGTCTATGCCTTTTGGGCTTAAGAGTGCCCAGGCGACTTACCAACGGTGTGTGCAGAATTGTCTATGCCTTTTGGGCACAATGTTCATGCTTACGTGGATGATATAGTGGTAAAATCCAGGAAGGAGGAAACCTTGGTCACAGATCTGAAAGAGACTTTCGATAATCTCCGGATCTACAAAATGATGCTTAACCCGGCCAAGTGTGTTTTTGGAGTCCCAGCTGGCAAGCTCTTGGGTTTTTTGGTGTCCAACCGAGGTATTGAAGCTAACCCAGAGAAAATCGAAGCAATTACGTCCTTAGCCAAACCAATGTGCATCAATGACGTTCAGCGGCTAGCGGGTCGTGTTGCTGCCTTGAGCCGGTTCATAAGCCGGTTAGGGGAGAAGGCAATGCCTTTGTATCGGATGATGAAGAAAACATATGCTTTTATTTGGAGTGATGCTGCAAATACTGCTTTTGAGGATCTGAAGACACAGCTTGCTGAGCCACCGGTTCTTGCTTCTCTAGTTGAAAAAGAGCCGCTGTTATTATATGTGGCCACCAACTCACGGGCTGTTAGTGTGGCTATTGTGGTGGAGCGCAAGGAGGCTGGCAAGGAACATCCGGTTCAACGGCCGGTTTACTACGTCAGTGAGGTGTTGATTGAATCCAAGCAACGATATCCGCATTGGCAAAAACTCGTATATGGGGTATTCATGGCAAGCCGGAAGCTTAAACATTATTTCCAGGGTCACCTGATCACTGTGGTCAGATCTGCTCCTTTGGGAGACATCATGCAAAACAGAGAAGCCACTGGGCGAGTCGCCAAGTGGGCAATTGAGCTTGGGTCTCATGGGTTGAAGTATGTGCCGCGTACTGCAATCAAATCTCAAGCACTAGTTGACTTCATCAATGACTGGACATAGATGCAGATGCCAGAAGAGAAACCAGACAACATGTATTGGACTATTCATTTTGATGGGTCCAGACAGTTGGAAGGCTCGGGGGCTGGAGTTGTGTTAACTTCTCCACGAGGTGATAAATTTTGTATGTGTTACGGTTGATGTTTCCTTGCACCAACAACGCAGCAGAGTATGAAGCCTTGCTCCATGGTCTTCGAGTGGCGAAAGAGATGAGTTTGAGCCGGGTCAGATGTCTTGGCGACTCTGATCTAGTAGCTTAACAGGTATCTGGCAACTGGGATTCCAAGGACCCTCTCATGGCGGCTTATCGCCGGGAGGTTGATGCTGTTGTAGGGCATTTTAAAGGTTATCAGGTGGAGCACATTGACCGTCGAAAGAAAGAAGCGGCTGATGCCTTAAGCTGGTTGGGGTCTCAGCGTAAGCCGGTGCCACCTAAGACCTTTTTGGATGTTTTGCATAACCCCTCTGTCAAGTTGCCCACAGAAGAAGATTTAGTTGTTCCTGACCCGGAGGCGCAGTTGGTGGCGGCTCTTCATGTCATCCCAGATTGGACGGTACCATTCTTGGCTTACATGACCCGGGGAGAGTTGCCAGCGGATGAGACCCTCGCTCGACAGATAACCCGGCGGTCTAAGTCAATGACGATTTCGGATGGAGAGTTATATCATCGCAGTGTTTCCGGAGTGTTTCAGCGGTGTGTTTCCGGAGCATTTCAGCGGTGTGTTTCCCCCGAAGAAGGTCAAGAAATCCTTTGTGAGATCCATGAAGGCGATTGTGGTCATCACGTCGGGTCAAAATCTTTGGTGGCCAAAGCGTTTCATCATAGTTTTTACTGGTTGACGGCTCACGCTGATGCAGAAGATCTGGTCAGTAGATGTGATGGATGTCAAAAGTTTGCACAACGAGCGCATGTGCCGGCTCAAGAGCTCCAGATGATTCCAATCACTTGCCAGTTTGCGGTCTGGGGGGCTTGACATGGTGGGACCCTTCAAAAGGTCTAAGGATAAAAAGACACATCTCCTGGTGGCAATTGATAAATTCACCAAGTGGGTTGAGGCAGAGCCTGTGAGTAAGTGTGAGGCGGCCATGGCAGTTTAGTTCATGAAAAAGGTGATCTTCCGTTTTGGTTTTCCACACAGTATTATCACTGACAATGACACTAATCTGTCCCACGGGGCTATGGAGGAGTTTTGTCAACGATAGCACATCCGGCTTGATGTTTCTTCTATAGCTCATCCTCAATCCAATGGTCAAGCTGACAAAGCCAATCAGGAAATTTTGAACGCGCTCAAACCCCGGCTTATGGTTCCTTTACAGCGAAGGCCAGGTTGTTGGGTAGAGGAATTACCCTCGGTGTTGTGGAGTATCAACACCACACCCAACAGGTCTACAACTTACACACCTTTCTTCATGGTTTATGGAAAGGATGATGCAGCAGAGTAGCGTAGGTATTTCCCTCGGTTTTTGAGAACCAAGGTATCAATCCAGTAGGAGGCCACGCTCAAGTCCCTCGTACCTGCACAAAACGATAGCTACTCGCAACCAACGCGATTAGGGGTTGTCAATCCCTTCACGGTCACTTACGAGAGTGAGATCTGATAGATATAATATTTTTTGTATTTTTGGTATAGAGATGCAAAGTGAAAAGTAAAAGGCAAAGTGAAAAGCAAAGCAAGATTAAAGTGATGGAGATTGATATGATGAGAATAGACCCGGGGCCATAGGTTTCACTGGTGGCTTCTCTCAAGAGCATAAGTATTCTACGGTGGGTGAACAAATTACTGTTGAGCAATTGACAGAATTGAGCATAGTTATGAGAATATCTAGGCATGATCATGTATATAGGAATCACGTCCGTGACAAGTAGACTGAAACGATTCTGCATCTACTACTATTACTCCACTCATCGACCGCTATCTAGCATGCATCTAGAGTATTAAGTTAAAAATAGAGTAATGCTTTAAGCAAGATGACATGATGTAGAGAGATAAATTAATGCAATATGAAATAAAACCCATCTTTTTATCCTCGATGGCAACGATGCAATACGTGCCTTGCTACCCCTTCTGTCACTGGGAAAGGACACCGCAAGATCGAACCAAAGCTAAGCACTTCTCCCATGGGAAGAACTACCAATCTAGTTGGCCAAACCAAACGGATAATTCGAAGATACTTGCAAAGATAACCAATCATACATAAAAGAATTCAGAGAAGATTCAAATATTATTCATAGATAGACTTGATCATAAACCCACATTTCATCGGTCTCAACAAACACACCGCAAAAAGAAGAAGATTACATCGAATAGATCTCGACGAGAGAGGGGGGAACTTTGTATTGAGATCCAAAAAGAGAGAAGAAGCCATCTAGTTAACAACTATGGACCCGAAGGTCTGAGGTAAACTACTCACACTTCATTGGAGAGGCTATGATGATGTAGAAGCCCTCCGTGATGACGGCCCTCTCCGGCGGTGCTCCGGAACAGGCCCCAAGATGGGATCTTGTGGATACAGAAAGTTGCGGCGGTGGAATTAGGTTTTTTGCTCCTGTTCTGATCGTTTGGGGGTACGTAGGTATATATAGGAGGAAAGAGTACGTCGGTGGAGCACCGAGGGGCCCACGAGGCAGGGGGCACGCCCTAGGGGGGTGGGCGCGCCCCCCACCCTCGTGACCGCCTCTTTGACTCCTTGGAGTAGGGTCCAAGTCTCCTTGATCACGTTCGGTGAGAAAATCACGTTCCCGAAGGTTTTATTCTGTTTGGACTCCGTTTGATATTTTGTTTCTCCGAAATACTGAAATAGGCAAAAAAAACAGCAATTCTGGGCTGGGCCTCCGGTTAATAGGTTAGTCCCAAAAATAATATGAAAGCGGAAAATAAAGCCCAATATAGTCCAAAACAATAGATAATATAGCATGGAGCAATCAAAAATTATAGATACGTTGGAGACGTATCAGGCATCCCCAAGCTTAATTCCTGCTCGTCCTCGGGTAGGTAAATGATAAAAAGAGAATTTTTGATGCGGAGTGCTACTTGGCATAATTTCAATGCAAATCTTCTTAATTGTGATATGAATATTCAGATTTGAAAGATTCAAGACAAAAGTTTATATTGACATAAAAATAATAATACTTCAAGCATACTAACAAAGCAATTATGTCTTCTGAAAATATCATGGCCAAAAAAGTTATCCGTACAAAATCATATAGTCTAGCTATGCTCTATCTTCACCACACAAAGTATTTAAATCATGCACAACCCCGATGACAAGCCAAGCAATTGTTTCATACTCTAACTTTTTCAAAACTTTTTCAATCTTCACGCAATACATGAGCGTGAGCCATGGATATAGCACTATATGTGGAATAGAATGGTGGTTGTGGAGAAGACAAAAAGGAGAAGATAGTCTCACATCAACTAGGCGTATCAATGGGCTATGGAGATGCCCATCAATATATATCAATGTGAGTGAGTAGGGATTGCCATGCAACGGATGCAGTAGAGCTATAAGTATATGAAAGCTCAAAAAGAAACTAAGTGGGTGTGCATCCAACTTGCTTGCTCATGAAGACCTAGGGCAATTTGAGGAAGCCCATCATTGGAATATACAAGCCAAGTTTTATAATGAAATATTCCCTCTAGTATATGAAAGTGACATAACGAGAGACTCTCTACTATGAAAATCATGGTGCTACTTTGAAGCACAAGTGTGGTAAAAGGATAGTAACATTGTCCCTTCTCTCTTTTTCTCTCATTTTTTATTTTTTTTATTTGGGCATTTTCTATTTTTATGGCCTCTTTTCTTTCTCTTTTTATTTGGGCTTCTTTGGCCTCTTTTATTTATTTTTCGTCCGGAGTCTCATCCCAACTTATGGGGTAATCATAGTCTCCATCATTCTTTCCTCACTTGGGACAATGCTCTAAAAATGATGATCATCACACTTTTATTTTTCTTACAACTCAACAATTACAACTCGATACTTAGAACAAAATATGACTCTATATGAATGCCTCCGACGATGTACCGGGATATGCAATATGACAATGATGAATGTCTCATGGTAAACGGAACGGTGGAAAGTTGCAGGGCAATATATCTCGGACTGGCTATGGAAATGCCATGATAGGTAGGTATGGTGGCTGTTTTGAGGAAGGTATATGGTGGGTGTATGATACCGGCGAAGGGTGCACGGTATTAGAGAGGCTAGCAAAGGTCGAAGGGTGAGAAAAACTGCATATAATCCATGGACTCGACATTAGTCATAAAGAACTCATATACTTATTGCAAAAATCTAGAAGTTATCAAAGCAAAGTATTACGCGCATGCTCCTAGGGGGATAGATTGGTAGGAAAATACCATCGCTCGTCCCCGACCGCCACTCATAAGGAAGACAATCAATAAATAAATCATGCTCCGAGTTCATCACATAACGGTTCACCATACGTGCATGCTATGGGAATCACAAACTTTAACACAAGTATTCTTTAAATTCACAACTACTCAACTAGCATGACTCTAATATTATCACCTCCATATCTCAAAACAATTGTCATGCTTCAATCTTTTCCTAGTATTCAACACATTCAAAAGAAAGTTTCACAAATCTTGAATACCAAGCATATTATTATTAAGCAAATTACCATGCTATTAAGAGACTCTCAAAATAATTTAAGTGAAGCATGAGAGATCAATAGTTTCTTTAAATTAAATCCACTACCGTGCTCTAAAAGATCTAAGTGAAGCACATAGAGCAAAATTATAATGCTCAAAATATATAAGTGAAGTACATAGAGCAAAACTACTTAGCTCAAAAAGATATAAGTGAAGCACATAGAGCAAAACTACATAGCTCAAAAGATATAAGTGAAGCACATAGAGCATAACTACATAGCTCAAAAGATATAAGTGAAGCACATAGAGTATTCTATCAAATTTTAATTCATGTATGGATCTCTCAAAAGGTGTGTCCAGCAAGGATGATTGTGGCATACTAAAACACAAATACACAAATAATACAAGACGCTCCAAGCAAAACACATATCATGTTGGTTAATAAAAATATGGCTCCAAGTAAATTACCGATGGAAGTGGACGAAAGAGGGGATGCCTTCCGGGGCATCCCTAAGCTTTGACTTTTTAGTGTACTTGGATTATCTTGGGGGGTGCCATGGGCATCCCCAAGCTTAGGCTCTTGCCACTCCTTGTTCCATAATCCATCAAAAGAATTCACCAAAACTTGAAAACTTCACAACACAAAACTCAATAGAAATCTCGTGTGCTCCGCTAAAGAAAGAAAACAAAAGACCACTTCAAGGTACTGTAATGTACTCATTATTTATTTATATTTGTGTTAAACCTACTGTATTCCAACTTCTCTATGGATTATAAAATATTTTACTATCCATAGATTCATCAAAATAAGCAAACAACACACGAAAAACAGAATCTGTCGAAAACAGAACATTATGTAGTAATCTGTAACTAACGCAAACTTCTGGAACCCCAAAAATTCTAAAATAAATTTCTGGACGTGAGTAATTTATCTATTAATCATCTTAAAAAATAATTAACTAAATAGCACTCTTCAAATAAAAATGACAGCAGTTCTCGTGAGCGCTAACCTTTCTGTTTTTTACAGCAAGTTCAACAAGACTTTCCCCAAGTCTTCCCAACGGTTCTACTTGGCACAAACACTAATTAAACACAAAAACACAACCAAAACAGAGGCTAAATAAATTATTTATTACTAAACAGGAGCAAAAATAAGGAATAAAAATAAAATTGGGTTGCCTCCCAACAAGCGCTATCGTTTAACGCCCCTAGCTAGGCATAAAAGCGAGGATAGATCTAGGTATTGCCATCTTTGGTAGGCAATTCTTCGATGAGGCGTCTATTTCCCTTAGGAATTTCTTTCCTTCTAGTGATTATCAAACTTTTAGGCACATGATCGAAAAATTCATTTGTAGCAATTGGTTCCTTAATGATAGCAAAAAGATTGGGATGAATATTTATAGATTTAAGATCCGCAGTTTCCTTACTAGATGATTCATCCTTATTTTTAGGAACATACATAAGCTTGGCAATTTTAGTAGGAGGACTTGGAGTATTCTTTACGGAAGAAAAAGCGGTTCCCAAGTTTGTAATGATACCCTCCAGTTTATCAATTCTAGTAGAATCTAAGTTTATCTTCTCATTAACTATGGGTTCCTTTTCTTTAATATTTTTCAAAGTCATTCCTACCATAGATCCATATTGAGTAATTTGATTGTGGATATTTTTATCTAGATTTTCAATTAATTCAATAGTAACAACTTTATTTTCAATAATTTCAAGTCTTTGCATAACATGCCCCAAAGTTAACATGGTTCCGTTAACCAAAAGAGGTGCTGAGACAAATAAATCTAACATAGCATTATAAGAATCAAAAGTATGGCTACCCAAGAAGTTCCCTCCGGTAATGGTATCGAGGATATATCTATACCAAGGATTAACACCTACATAAAAATTGCGGAGAAGAACTGAAGTAGATTGCTTCCTGGTAGATCTATTTTGAGCATTGCAAATTCTATACCAAGCATCTTTTAGATTTTCTCCCTCCCTTTGTTTAAAATTTAGAACTTCATTCTCGGGAGACAACGGAGAAGATATGAGACTAGCCATGACGACAAGCAAAAAGACTAGCACACGAGCAAACAAGAGCAAACGGGCAAAAGAGGCAAATAGAGAGGGAGGATAGAGAGAGAGAGGATGAATAAAATGGCAAGGGTGAAGTGGGGGAGAGGAAACGAGAGGCAAATGGCAAATAATGTAATGCGAGAGATAGGGATTGTGATGGGTACTTGGTATGTTGACTTTTTGCGTACACTCCCCGGCAACGGCTCCAGAAATTCTTCTTGCTACCTCTTGAGCTTGCGTTGGATTTCCTCGAAGAGGAAAGGATGATGCAGCAGAGTAGCGTAAGTATTTCCCTCAGTTTTTGAGAACCAAGGTATCAATCCAGTAGGAGGCCACGCTCAAGTCCCTCGTACCTGCACAAAACGATAGCTACTCGCAACCAACGCGATTAGGGGTTGTCAATCCCTTCACGATCACTTACGAGAGTGAGATCTGATAGATATAATATTTTTTTGTATTTTTGGTATAGAGATGCAAAGTGAAAAGTAAAAGGCAAAGTAAAAAAGCAAAGCAAGATTAAAGTGATGGAGATTGATATGATGAGAATAGACCCGGGGGCCATAGGTTTCACTAGTGGCTTCTCTCAAGAGCATAAGTATTCTATGGTGGGTGAACAAATTACTGTTGAGCAATTGACAGAATTGAGCATAGTTATCAGAATATCTAGGCATGATCATGTATATAGGCATCACGTCCGTGACAAGTAGACCGAAACGATTCTGCATCTACTACTATTACTCCACTCATCGACCGCTATCCAGCATGCATCTAGAGTATTAAGTTAAAAATAGAGTGACACTTTAAGCAAGATGACATGATGTAGAGAGATAAATTCATGCAATATGAAATAAACCCCATCTTGTTATCCTCGATGGCAATGAAGCAATACGTGCCTTGCTGCCCCTTCTGTCACTGGGAAAGGACACCGCAAGATCGAACCCAAAGCTAAGCACTTCTCCCATGGCAAGAACTACCAATCTAGTTGGCCAAACCAAATGGATAATTCGAAGAGACTTGCAAAGATAACCAATCATACATAAAAGGATTCACAGAAGATTTAAATATTATTCATAGATAGACTTGATCGTAAACCCACAATTCATCGGTCTCAACAAACACACCGCAAAAAGAAGAAGATTACATCGAATAGATCTCCATGAGAGAGGGGGGGAACTTTGTATTGAGATCCAAAAAGAGAGAAGAAGCCATCTAGCTAATAACTATGGACCCGAAGGTCTGAGGTAAACTACTCACACTTCATCGGAGAGGCTATGATGATGTAGAAGCCCTTCGTGATGACGGCCCTCTCCGGCGGTGCTCTGGAACAGGCCCCAAGATGGGATCTCGTGGATACAGAAAGTTGCGGCGGTGGAATTAGGTTTTTGGCTCCTGTTCTGATCGTTTGGGGGTACGTAGGTATATTTAGGAGGAAGGAGTACGTCGGTGGAGCATCGAGGGGCCCACGAGGCAGGGGGCGCGCCCTAGGGGGGTGGGCGCGCCCCCCACCCTCATGACCGCCTCTTTGACTCCTTGGAGTAGGGTCCAAGTCTCCTTGATCACGTTCGGTGAGAAAATCACGTTCCCGAAGGTTTTATTCCGTTTGGACTCCGTTTGATATTCTGTTTCTCCGAAATACTGAAATAGGCAAAAAAAATAGCAATTCTGGGCTAGGCCTCCAGTTAGTAGGTTAGTCCCAAAAATAACATAAAAGTGGAAAATAAAGCCCAATATAGTCCAAAACAGTAGATAATATAGCATGGAGCAATCAAAAATTATAGATACGTTGCAGACGTATCACCTAGTGACATCCGTCATGACTCGCCCTGTGTGGCGGCTTATGTTGAAGCCAATAATGAACAAGCCAGGCAGGATGCACTTGACTTGTTGGATGAAGCAAGAGACTTAGCAGCAGCCTAGTCAGCAATTTATTAACAGGACCTGCGCCATTATCACAGCCGTCGGGTTAAGTCCAGAACTTTTTAGGAAGGTGACTTGGTGCTCCGGCTCATTCAGGATTTGTCAGATGCACACAAGTTATCCCCACCTTGGGAAGGACCCTTTGTGGTCAGTAAGAACTTAAACAATGGGTCAGTTCTCACATCCCTAGTTCTGGTATGGTCCTAGGCTTGCTTTGTGCATCATGTTTAAATTTCAAATGAAATTGAAATGGGGAAAGTTGCAAACCCTAGCACCAAAGTTTTTCCAATAGGTCGAACTTTAAAATGGATTTTCAGCAAAACAAAATGCTATTCAAAAATGTTCGTGCTCTTTGGATAATGTTGGTAACAACAACCAAAGGTGATGCACATTTTTGCTACACATTTTGGATTTTTGAATCAATGCATAAATATTTGATTTGGAGCTGTTTAAATTATATAAATATTTTAATGGCTCCAAAAATGTTGGGAATTGGTGTGGGCCTCTGGAATATTATATCTAGATGCCACAAATATTTTCAGCATTTATGGAAATGTTTTAACATTTCTTTTAGATACAAAACAAATGTCAGAAATAGAAAAGAAAACAAAAAAAGCTTACATGAGGCCTGGCACTGTTACATCCTAGCTGGCCAGCCCACCAGGGGCAGCCTCGTCTTCTACCTCTTGCCAATAGGCAGAGGAGAAGCCGGGCACGACGCACGCGCGCGGCCACCACGTGCCACCTCCACCCTGCCTGGTTGTCCTCCCGTCGCCTGGACCTTCCCTCGCATCGCCACGCACCTCCTTCGACCCCTGCGTCTCTCCCCTCTCGCTCTGGATTCCCTTCCCCCCTTCTCTGCTCGCTTCCGAACGGAGCCCGTCACCGCCGTTCGCCATAGCCGCAGCCACCGCCTCCCTCTCACCTTCCCAACGTGCCCCAGGGATTCGCCTCGTCGCCTTCGTCCTCATCGTCGAGCCACACATCGCCAGGAGCTCTGCTTCGCAATCAATTCCGTCGTCTTCAACCTCTCGGCCGCCGTGGATCTCCGTCGCCGCTCGCCGCCGTCAGCGCGTCCCCGAGCCTGCTGAGCTGCTCTTCCAGTCCACTGTGAGCCTCGCGTCGGTTCCCCCTTCTCCCCTGCCTTCCTGTGCACCGCAGCACTGCGCCCGCTCGAGGCCGAACTCCGGCCGCCGCCCTGAGCTCCGCTCCGGCGAGCTCCGGCCTCCCCAGCTCATCCCACATGCTCCACTAGATGCGAACGACGACGGGCTATGGCCCGGTGGTCTCCACGCGTCCAGCCGCCGCTCAGAGCGCAATTCCGGCAAGTAACCGCCGCGGGTTTGGTTTTCGTCGGCCGAACTCCGGTGACTGCTGACGTGGCCTCTAATTAGGCACTAATTACCCCTAGAGCCACTAACAGTGGGCCCCAGCGCCACTAATCTGAATTAGATTAGAAATAACCCCCTGTTAACTAACTATGACACTGACATGTGGACCCCACACGTCAGGTTTGACCAGTCAGCGCTGTTGACTTGCTGACGCAAGCATGATGTAGTGCTGACGCAATAAGCTATTTTCTGGATTTAAAATAAATTAGGAAATTCCAGAAAATGATATAAACTTCAGAAATTCATAGAAATTAAATCGTAGCTCAGAATGAATAAATTATATATGAAAAATTATCAGAAAAATGTAAGGAATCCATTTATGCCAGTTTCATGCATGAAAAACCAACTTATACTTGCTGTATAAGTGAAAACATAATATTGGCATGTTATCTACTTAATTTAGGGTTTGCATATGAACCCTTGGTTCATATGGACTCCAACCAAATTGATGCTAGATGCATTAGGGCAAATCATAGCATCTTTGAAATGTCATATTCATGCATCATATTGTCGCATATGGTTGTTCATTGATTGCCGGCACCGTCCCCTCTCGATAGGTTCTACTCCGGAAGGTGTCCCGAGTACCTATCTGAGGAGCAGTGCTTCGTCATGGATCTATCAGGCAAGCAACCCTCTTGAGCATTTCGATAAATCCCACTCTCTCTCGCTCCTGCTCCTTTTACTGCATTAGGACAACAACGATTCAAACTGCTACTTCCTGCTGCGGTAGCTGAACCCATTCCTGTGCATGACCACAGGAATAGTTGAAACCCACTAGCGTGAGTAGGAGTTGCTTGAGCCTTGACGTGCCTGCCCATCCATGCTTGTTTTTCTTTATGCCAGCTATGCTTAGAGTTGTGTCAGGTCTGATTCATCGGGAATGAATCAGAGTGGTGAACATGTCCTACTGATAAAGGCTAAGTGTGTGAACACGTTTTGGTAAAGGTAGCGATGAGAGGCCATGTAGGAGTACATGGTGGGTTGTCTCATTGGAACCGTCCCTAAGCACTGAGTTCTGTGTATGTTATCCAAGTCCAGTTACTACCACACATTGGGTTTCGGTCATCCGGCCCCTCTCGGCTTATTAATCCGCTTGATCTCTGTCCAGGAGTTGCAACTAGTTTCTGGCGTTTGTAGGTAGTGCTACTTGTCTACCAGGTGGTGTCCGACGGGACGGGCTTGGGACAGACTAGGCACCGTGGCACGGTGTACCAAGTGACACCCGGATGGTGGGCTTGGGAACCTGCACACATCATTTGGGGCCGTGAGCGACACCTCGGCCGGATCTCCTTGCAGGTACAACCTGAATAGGCGATAAACCTGGACGAGACACTTGTGTGGTTAGTCAGGTCGTGGCCGACACCCTCGCCCGGCTTCCGCTTGAAGGTTGCCGAGGTACATGACGTGTAAAGGGCTATAAGTGGCGAGAGCGTGCGTGAAGAAGTACACCCCTGCAGGGTCAACATTATCTATTCGAATAGCCGTTTTCCTCGGATATGGAAACTTGGAGGACTTATGTAGTACATAGACAACTTGAAGTGGATACTTTAAAATCCGCAAGATAAGCGTGAGTGCTATGGATGGCCTTCTCGTTGGGAGACGGGAACGGATCCATAGTGGAGTATTGATATGGTGAATATGTGGACTCATGTGCGTCTTCTCACCCCAAAGAAGTTTCTGATACTCGTACTATAGGTTAGCCACTGAGTCAAAGCTGGCTTGCTGCTGTTAAACCCCACCACCCCCTTTGTTGATAATGTTGCATATGTAGATAGTTCTGATATAAGACTTGCTGAGTACCTTTGTACTCACATTTGCTTATTTATGTTTTGCAGTTGGTTACACTAGTGACTTCGACGAGTAGCTTGTATCCCAGCTACAATCTTGTACCCTTGGGAGGGTCGTGTATAGTCAGGCTTCTTAGTCTTTTCCTTTTGTAGTTGTCTGTACTCAGACATGTAATGCTTCCGTTGCTTGTATGCTCTGAATGATGGGTCATGAGACCCCTGTTTGTATTGAATACTATGTGGCTCTTCTAGGCCTTTATCTATATGAGTTTGAGTTATGTTGTGATGCCATGTTGTACAGCACATACTTGCATGTTATGGGTACGTGTAATGTGTATTGCTATGTTTGGGATCCGTCAACCTAGTTGTTTACCTCTGGTAGCCTCTCTTATGGGGAAATGTAGTCTTGTGCTTCCATGTGCCTTAGTAGTCCGCTACAGCCCGGTTCACCGGAGTCCTGCTAGCCCAGCACTACTGCTCCGGAACACTTGACTGGCCGGCATGTGATTCACTTCGTTCTTGTGTCTGTCCCTTCGGGGAAATGTCACGCGGTGACATCCGGAGTCCTGCCTAGCCTGCTACAGCCCGGGTTCCCGGAGTCCTGTTAGCCCAGTGCTACAACCCGGATTCATACGCTGTTGACCGACATGCTCGTGGTTGATTCATGTATGCTTGTCCTTGTAAGTTGGTGCCACTTTGGGTTCACGACTAGTCATGTCGGCCTGGGTTCTCTGTCATACGGATGCTAGTGACACTATCATATACATGAGCCAAAAGGCGCAAACGGTCCCAGGCCAGGTAAGGTGGCACCCGTGGGAATATCGTGCGTGAGGCCACGAAGTGATATGAAGTGTTACATGCTAGATCGGTGTGACTTAGGATCGGGGTCCCGACATCGTTGGTATCAGAGCTTGACTGGCTGTAGGATTACCAAGCCAAACTGGTCGAAGTTGAGTCTAGAAATGCTTTAGTTAAATAAGGGAATTGATTATGGAAGGGAACGTAAGGCTCTTTTTACTCCTTACCTCATGTCATTCTTTCTGAGTCAGCCTCTTCTTTTCTACGAGGGTTAAGGCCTAGGCTTCTCCTCTATCTCTCAGGATGATGTGTTACTAAACTGTAAAGTCTTAGGATTGTTGGGTTGTGTCTCCGTACAGTTCTACTACTCCCGTGTGTCCTCAGTTTGACCCAGAACCTTGATATTATGATGCTGATTGATTATGCTATTCCTTTGATGAATGTCTCAAAAATCCTTTTGAGCATTTACAGCCGTTATGCTGCCGAAATTGTCCTAGGATTTCAAGAATTTCCAATGCTTTTGCATTAAATTCCGCATCTCTATGTCGATGCTCATTCCATCCTTGTTTCCTTGGTTTCTATGCCAAGATGTCGTCTACTAGCCGAGGTTCAGTTGCTCATAGCAAGAACCACAGAGATGGTAGGGACGAGGATCCTCCTGACGAGCCTTTGATGGTAGAGTTCTTGTTAGAATCCGAGAGGAACAAGCGTGAGACTAACCGCTTGCTGGCACAGATTGAGCAGAACACCGCACATCAGCGTAAGAAGTTGGTTTCCATCACCGACTTCATTGGTCTGAAACCACCCACCTTCCATCATTCCATTGAGCCACTCGATGCAGATGACTGGCTCCGGAGCATCACTCACAAGTTGCTTTCTGCGAACATGGCTGAAGGTGACAAGGTCACCTATGCTACATATCACCTGGAAGGTCCTGCTAGTATTTGGTGGCAGAGCTATGAGGCTATGCTTCCAGCTGGCCAGATTCCTACATGGAAGGATTTCACCGAGGCTTTTCGTGAGCACCACATTCCTCAGGCTCTCATTGACCGCAAGAGGGAAGAGTTCTGTAGTTTTACCCAGGATAAGCTGCCTGTTGATGCTTACAGTAGAGAGTTTGGAAGCCTCGCCCGCTATGCTACAGAAGAAGTGTCCACGGACACTAAGAAGCAGGCTAGATTCCGAAAGGGTCTCAACCCTAAATTGCGTCGTGATCTCCACCTGCATCATTGTGATACTTTCCAGGCTCTTGTGAACAAGGCCATTAATGCAGAGACAGCTCAACTCACTTACGAGGAGTCTCGAAAGCACAACCGTGATCTGGGTTCTTCCTCCCGCTCTGGCTATCAGAAGCGACGGTTTTGGATTCCGAACTCAGCTCTTCCACCTGGATATGCACCGAGGCCATCCGATGTGGCGCCTCACCCAACTCAGCAACGTGCTCCACCCAGGCCTATTAGTGGACCACTTGCCAATGTAGGTCCACGTCCTACCTCGGGAACTTGCTTCACCTGCGGAGAACCAGGACACTACGCACGCGACTGCCCTCAGTCCAGTTATACTCCACCCCAGTCTGAGAGGTCTGTTGGCCTTGAAAAGCCATCAGTCAAGATGACCAGTACCAAGCCAGCCTCCATTGAACGAGCATGTGTGCACCATGTCTCAGCTTCAGAAGTTCAAGATGATCCTGACGTCGTACTGGGTACGCTTCTTGTCAATAGTCACCCAGCTTCAGTTCTGTTCGATACTAGAGCATCCCACTCCTTCATATCCGAAGGTTATGCTCGGTTGCACGACATGTCATTTTGTGATATGCCAACTCCACTAATAATCCAGACTCCTGGTTCCAAATGGCAAACCTCCAAGGTAAGCCATGGTAATGAAATCCTTGTTGGCAGACTGGTATTCCTTGCTTCTTTGATATCTCTCAAGTCCGCGGATATTAACATCATCTTGGGTATGGATTTGATGACAGCTCATCATGCCAAGATCGATTGTTACACCAGATCTGTTCAACTTACACATCCATCTGGTAAGACAGTCACTGTCTCTACTAGAGTTGCAAGGCATCAACTCTATTCTCTTAATGCCAGCCCTCTTCCAGACCTTCAAAATATTCAGGTAGTCCCTGACTTCCTGGATGTTTTTCCAAAAGAACTGCCAGGTGTCCCACCTGACAGAGATGTAGATTTTGTCATAGAACTTATCCCAGGAACTGTTCCAATCTCTAGGAAACCATACAAGATGGCACCTTTGGAGTTAGCCGAGCTTAAGAAACAACTTGATGAGTCCTTGCAAAAGGGTTTCATCCGTCCCAGTTCTTCTCCTTGGGATTGCCTGTCCTCTTCGTCAAGAAGAAGGATGGTACAGATCGGATGGTTGTAGATTATTGTCCCATTAATTTGGTCAGGATAAAGAACAAGTATCCGCTCCCCAAGATCAACAACCTGTATGATCAGCTCGCTGGATCCTCAGTATTTTCCAAGATGGATTTGAGGTTAGGGTACCACCAAATCAAGATCAGAAACGGGGACATCACCAAAACGGCCTTTGTCACTCGTTATGGTCAATACGAGTACACCGTGATGTCTTTCAGCCTAACCAATGCTCCAGCTACTTTCTCCCGCATGATGAACTCGATCTTTATGGAGTACTTAGATAAGTTCGTCGTGGTTTATCTCGATGATATTCTTATTTACTCGAAGAACGAGGAAGAGCATGCCGAACATCTTAGGCTTGTGTTAGAAAAACTCAGAGAGCATCGCCTTTATGCCAAGTTCTCCAACTGTGAACTTTGGTTGCCAGAAGTGACCTATCTGGGCCATGTGATCTCTGGTAAGGGCATTGCTGTCAATCCCGAGAGAGTCAAAGCCGTTCTTGATTGGACTCCACCCGAAACGGTCAAACAAGTTAGGAGTTTCCTTGGTCTAGCCAGTTATTGTCGCCGCTTCGTTGAAAACTTCTCCAAAGTGGCCAAACCCCTCATGGAGCTTCTCAAGAAAGATAAAAGGTTTGAGTGGACCCCACAGTGTGAGCACAGTTTTCAGGAACTGAAAATACGCCTGACTTCTGCGCCCATACTCGTGCCACCGGATTTCACCAAAGACTTTGTTATCTATTGCGACGCTTCACGTCAAGGACTAGGTTGCATTCTTATGCAGGATCGTCATGTGATTGCCTATGCATCTCGACAGTTACATCCACATGTGGAAAATTATCCTACACATGATCTGGAGCTTGCAGCCGTAGTCTATGCACTTAAGACTTGGCGACATTACCTTCTTGGTAACCGTTGCAAAATCTACACTGACCATCAGAGTCTCAAGTATATCTTCACCCAACCGGATCTGAATCTTAGACAGAGACGTTGGTTGGAGTTGATGTCGGATTACGACTTAGGAATCACCTACACCCCAGGCAAAGCCAATGTCATGGCTGATGCTTTAAGTCGTTAATCCTATTGCAACAACCTCATGTTGCAACAATGTCAACCACCCCTCCATGAGGAATTCTGTAAGCTTAACCTTCACATAGCTCCTCGTGGTTCCCTTTCTACCTTGGTGGTGAAACCTACCCTTATGGATCAGATCATAGAGGCTCAGAAGCATGATACGGGAATTTCCTGGATCAAGAAGAATATTTACAAGGGAGTTGTTGGATGTTTCTCTATGGATGAACGAGGTGTTGTTTACTTTGGAAACCGTTTGGTGGTTCCCAAATGTCAACAGATGCAGCAACTGATCCTTAAGGAGGCCCATGAATCCCCTCTGACGATTCATCCCGGTAGTACAAAGATGTATCAGGACCTACACCAGAGGTTCTGGTGGACTAGGATGAAGAGAGAAATCGCTCAGTATATTGCCAACTGTGACGTTTGTCGTCGCGTTAAGGCAGAGCATCAGAGACCTGCTGGCACCCTTCAAGCTTTAGCTATTCCCGAGTGGAAATGGGACAAAGTTGGTATGGACTTCATCACCGGCTTTCCCAGGACCAAGAAAGGAAATAATGCTATCTTCGTAGTCATTGATCGTCTCTCCAAAGTGGCTCACTTCCTACCTATTCGAGAGAGTATCACTGCTAGTCAGCTTGCTGAATTATATATCTCCCGAATAGTGTCACTTCATGGTGTTCCACTAGAGATCAATTCAGACCGTGGCAGTCTTTTCACCTCACATTTCTGGGAAAGTTTCCAGAATGCCATGGGAACTCATCTTTCTTTTAGTAGTGCTTTCCACCCTCAGTCAAGTGGTCAGGTGGAAAGGGTCAACCAAATTCTCGAATGCATGCTTAGAGCTTGCGCTATCTCATTCGGTATGGATTGGGAGAAATGTCTTCCTTTCGCCGAGTTTGCTTATAAGAATAGCTATCAATCCAGTCTTAAGAAAGCACCCTTCGAGATTCTGTATGGACGAAGATGTCGAGCACCTTTGAACGGGTCAGAAACCGGTGAAAGACAATTCTTTGGACTGGATATGATCCAGGAGGCATAAGAGCAAGTTCGCATCATTCGTGAGAATTTGAAAATAGTCCAATCTCGTCAAAAGAGCCAGTATGACCGTCATCATAAGGAAGTGGCTTATGAAGTTGGCGACAAGGCTTACCTTCGGGTTACTCCTTTGAAGGGTACCCATCGTTTTGATATCAAGGGCAAGTTGGCTCCTTGTTACATTGGTCCTTTTCGCATTCTCGCTAAACGAGGAGAGGTTGCCTACCAGTTGGAACTACCCCCACATCTTTCTCGAGTTCATGATGTCTTCCACGTCTCTCAACTCAGGCGTTGCTTCTCGGATCCCATCCGCGGAGTGGACCACGAAACGTTTGATCTCCAAGATAACCTCACTTATCGAGAGTACCCCGTTAGCATTCTGGATCAAGCAGAGCGTGTCACTCGACGTCATAACATCAAGTTTCTCAAGGTTCAATGGTCTCATCATTCCGAGAGAGAAGCTACTTGGGAGCGAGAAGATCGTCTTTGACTTGAGTACCCCGCTTTCTTTCCGCCAACTCCTGAATCTCGGGACGAGATTTTTCCGAGTGGGGGCGAGTTGTCACATCCCTAGTTCTGGTATGGTCCTAGGCTTGCTTTGTGCATCATGTTTAAATTTCAAATGAAATTCAAATGGGGAAAGTTGCAAACCCTAGCACCAAAGTTTTTCCAATAGGTTCAACTTTAAAATGGATTTTCAACGAACCCAAAATGCTATTCAAAAATGTTCATGCTCTTTGGATAATGTTGGGAACAACAACCAGAGGTGATGCACATTTTTGCTACACATTTTGGATTTTTGAATCAATGCATAAATATTTTATTTGGAGCTATTTAAATTATATAAATATTTTAATGGCTCCAAAAATGTTGGGAATTGGTGAGGGCCTCTGGAATATTATATCTAGATGCCACAAATATTTTCAGCATTTATGGAAATGTTTTAACATTTCTTTTAGATACAAAACAAATGTTAGAAATAGAAAAGAAAACAAAAAAAGCTTACCTGAGGCCTGGCACTGTTACAGCCCAGCTGGCCAGCCCACCAAGGGCAGCCCCGTCTTCTACCTCTTGCCAGTAGGCAAAGGAGAAGCCGGGCACGATGCACGCGCGCGGCCACCGCGCGCCACCTCCACCCTACCTGGCTGTCCTCCCGTCGCCTGGACCTTCCCTCGCATCGCCACGCACCTCCTTCGACCCCTGCGTCTCTCCCCTCTCGCTCTGGATTCCCTTCCCCCCTTCTCTGCTCGCTTCCGAACGGAGCCCGTCACCGCCGTTCGCCATAGCCGCAGCCACCGCCTCCCTCTCGCCTCCCCGACGTGCCCCAGGGTTTCGCCTCATCGCCTTCGTCCTCATCGTCGAGCCACACATCGCCAGGAGCTCTGCTTCTCCATCAATTCCGTCGTCTTCAACCTCTCAGCCGCCGTGGATCTCCGTCGCCGCTCGCCGCCGTCAGCGCGTCCCCGAGCCCGTTGAGCTGCTCTTCCGGTCCATTGTGAGCCTCGCGTCGGTTCCCCCTTCTCCCCTGCTTTCCCGTGCACCGCAGCATTGCGCCCGCTCGAGGCCGAACTCCGGTCGCTGCCCTGAGCTCCGCTCCGGCGAGCTCCGGCCTCCCCAGCTCATCCCACATGCTCCACTGGATGCGGACGACGACGGGCTACGCCCCAGTGGTCCCTGCGCGTCCAGCCGCCGCTCGGAGCGCAATTCCGGCGAGTCGCCGCCGCAGGTTTGGTTGTCGCCGGCCGAACTCCGGTGACCGCTGACGTGGCCTCTAATTAGGCACTAATTACCCCTAGGGCCACTAACAGTGGGCCCTAGCACCACTAATCTAAATTAGATTAGAAATAACCCCCCTGTTAACTAACGATGACACTGACGTGTGGACCACACACGTCAGGTTTGACCAGTCAGCGCTGTTGACTTGCTGACGCAAGCATGATGTAGTGCTGACGCAATAAGCTATTTTCTGGATTTAAAATAAATTAGGAAATTCCAGAAAATGATATAATCTTCAAAAATTCATAGAAATTAAATCTTAGCTCAGAATGAATAAATTATATATGAAAAATTATCAGAAAAATGCAAGGAATCCATTTATGCTAGTTTCATGCATGAAAAACCAACTTATACTTGCTGTATAAGTGAAAACGTAATAATGGCATGTTATCTACTTAATTTGGGGTTTGCATATGAACCCTTGGTTCATATGGACTCCAACCAAATTGATGCTAGATGCATTAGGGCAAATCATAGCATCTTTGAAATGTCATATTCATGCATCATATTGTCGCATATGGTTGTTCATTGATTGCCGGCACCATCCCCTCTCGATAGGTTCTACTCTGGAAGGTGTCCCGAGTACCTGTCTGAGGAGCAGTGCTTCGTCGTGGATCTATCAGGCAAGCAACCCTCTTGAGCATTTCGATAAATCCCACTCTCTCTCGCTCCTGCTCCTTTTACTGCATTAGGACAACAATGATTCAAACTGCTACTTCCTGCTGCGGTAGCTGAACCCATTCCTCTGCATGACCTGTCAATGCCACAGTAAATAGTTGAAACCCACTAGCATGAGTAGGAGTTGCTTGAGCCTTGATGTGCCTGCTCATCCATGCTTGTTTTTCTTTATGCCAGCTATGCTTAGAGTTGTGTCAGGTCTGATTCATCGGGAATGAATCGGAGTGGTGAACATGTCCTACCGATAAAGGCTAAGTGTGTGAACACGTTTTGGTAAAGGTAGCGATGAGAGGCCATGTAGGAATACATGGTGGGTTGTCTCATTGGAACCGTCCCTAAGCACTGAGTTCTGTGTATGTTATCCAAGTCCAGTTACTACCACACATTGGGTTCCGGTCATCCGGCCCCTCTCGGCTTATTAATCCGCTTGATCTCTATCCAGGAGTTGCAACTACTTTCTGGCGTTTGTAGGTAGTGCTACTTGTCTACCAGGTGGTGTCCGACGGGACGGGCTTGGGACAGACTAGGCACCGTGGCACGGTGTACCAAGTGACACCCGGATAGTGGGCTTGGGAACCTGCACACATTGTTTGGGGCCGTGAGCGACACCTCGGCCGGATCTCCTTGTGGATGGAACCCGAATAGGCGATAAACCTGGACGAGAGACTTGTGTGGTTAGTCAGGTCATGGCCGACACTCTCGCCCGGCTACCGCTTGAAGGTTGCCGAGGTACATGACGTGTAGAGGGCTATAAGTGGCGAGAGCGTGTGTGAAGAAGTACACCCCTGCAGGGTCAACATTATCTATTCGAATAGCCGTTTTCCTCGGATATGGAAACTTGGAGGACTTATGTAGTACATAGACAACTTGAAGTGGATACTTTAAAATCCGCAAGATAAGCGTGAATGCTATGGATGGCCTTCTCGTAGGGAGACGGGAACGGATCTATAGTGGAGTATTGATATGGTGAATATGTGGACTCATGTGCGTCTTCTCACCTCAAAGAAGTTTCTGATACTCGTAGTATAGGTTAGCCACTGAGTCAAAGCTGGCTTGCTGCTGTTAAACCCCACCACCCCCTTTGTTGATAATGTTGCATATGTAGATAGTTCTGATGTAAGACTTGCTGAGTACCTTTGTACTCATGTTTTCTTATTTAAATTTTGCAGTTGGTTACACTAGTGACTTCGACGAGTAGCTTGTATCCCAGCTACGATCTTGTACCCTTGGGAGGGTCGTGTATAGTCAGGCTTCTTAGTCTTTTCCTTTTGTAGTTGTCTATAATCAGACATGTAATGCTTTTGTTGCTTGTATGCTCTGAATGATGGGTCATGAGACCCCTGTTTGTATTGAATACTATGTGGCCCGGGTTCTGTCACGACCGGTTTTCCAATAAAAATATTTATTGAGAAACCAATCTTTGAGTCCAGTATGAGAGAAAATCCTCCTCACTGGTAGACAAATACTTGATACAATAATCCAGTAGCATAGAATATATTACAGGGTTGAGCTAGGGCTGCTCAACGAATTATTACAAGCGCGCCAATAATTATACATAATGGCGGATATAACACAATGGTGTGGTGGCATACTACTGACTCGAGGATATCATGGTGGTGGAATAACACAATGGGGAGTGTGGTAACACGACTCTCAAACTGGCATCTCATCGAGCGTCGAGGTGAGGCTCGATAAATTTATTCGGGTTGCGGAAGCGGGTATAAAACTATGACCAAGACCAGGGTTGCACGAGACTGACTCGGATTCCTCTAGGCGTCGGACTCGCTATCGAACTCTTCATCCATGAGATCGCCTTCGTCAGCATCTGGCCAAATCAACAAGCCAGTGAGTACTTTGAAAGTACGCACAAGACAGTTCGGATGTAAGATATAACAAATGCATGCATGGATGCGTCATGAATAATCTACCCAATGCACAATTTAAAATATTTGCATAACGAAGTAAGTACGAGGGAAACGGCGGTAGTCCGCCTGAAATCCCAACAGAATATAAATGAGAACCGATCGGGTGTTTGAAGCGACGCCTCGAAGGGTGAACAAATAATAACAGAAAAATCATGCCACAGTCGGACGTCTGAGCGACATCACAGAAAGGGCTTTTAAAGAAATGCCACAGTCGGACATCTAAGCGACATCACAGAAAGGGCTTTAAAAGAAATGCCACAGTCGGACGTCTGAGCGACATCACAGAAAGGGCTTTAAAAGAAATGCCACAGTCGGACGTCTGAGCGACATCACAGAAAGGGATTTTAAAGAAATGCCACAGTCGGACGTCTAAGCGACATCACAGAAAGGGCTTTAAAAGAAATGCCACAGTCGGACGTCTGAGCGACATCACAGAAAGGGCTTTAAAAGAAATGCCACAGTCGGACGTCTAAGCGACATCATAGAAAGGGCTTTAAAAGAAACGCCACAGTCGGACGTCTGAGCGACATCACAGAAAGGGCTTTAAAAGAAATGCCACAGTCGGACGTCTGAGCGACATCACAGAAAGGGCTTTTAAAAGAAATGCCACAGTCGGACGTCTGAGCGACATCACAGAAAGGGCTTTAAAAGAAATGCCACAGTCGGACGTCTGAGCGACATCACAGAAAGGGCTTTAGTCCACAAGTAAACAATACTCATAATAAATATTCAGTTCATGATAATAAACGGGTTAGTCCATCCACAGGAATAAACTGTTAACCGGGCTTAGTGCTCATGAGGTTCACCGGAGTATCTGTCACCAAAAACTGGCACTTGTCAGAATAACTCAGCGCAATATTTGGATATGGATAAGATGATGTGGAGATTTATGACTCTGCAGAGTTTGTACAAAAATTTCCCACAGCTAACGGATTTCCGTAGTCTCGAAGGACTAGTTCCGTTTACGGTATTTCGGAAGAAAACACAGCAATCCAGTACACACCCATCCTATCTCTCGATGCCAGGACTCACCCTAGACATCGTCCAAGAAAAACTTTGAGACGGGGAGATCACAATATCGAATAGCATGGGATCAAATTTATATACGCGCGCTCTAAGGGGTGCCCCCCTCTCGGTCCCAACCGGAAACACCCATGCCCCCTGACCGGATGACTGGCTTTAATCCAGGGCCATGGAACCATCATCCCGGCCTCTCCTTTTGGTGTGTACCAGGAAAGCGGTTTGCAACTTACTAAGCCATATTCCTTGCGGAAAACATGTGGTAGTACAAGGAAGGAAAAGGGAGGAACTAGACCGATACGATTTGACACAGTAGTCAAATAGTCTGGCATAAGACTGGCATGCTACAACACTGCCATCTTACCCATCCTCATGCCAACCCATGGCCTTTCATACTCACATCCATCCACTTATGGATCATCGAGCTCACTTACCTTGATCATGCATGAAAATAACGTTCATGGGTATGCTCATCAACATGCCATGAAACTAACTAAATGCAAAACATGCCAAGACACTCATCATATCAAAAGTTCAAACATGCTTGCCTGGTTCGGAGTAGTCGGAACCTAGCTCGGTGAATTTCACGGCTCCGTCACCTCCTTCGGTATCTACGGTATACAAAAAATATAGGTGCTATCGTAAATACCAAGAAGTGTACAAAAAGTATTCTAAAAAAATTTCAAATAAATCTGATAAAAAAACTAGACAAAATTTCAAAGAGGACAGAAAAAGAATCAATCAAAAATACTTTTCTGTTTAAAAGTTATAAGGGTTTTAGTCCAGGGACTCATCTGTAATGAAACAGAATATTTCCAGGGGCTAGCTCATCAAAACTAAAAACGCTTCGGCAGAGAATACGCCAGCCCAGGAGGGAAAACGCATTTGGCATAATACGCTTTCAGAAACGGTTCGTTTAGAAGGAGACAGAGAGGCTGACGGGCAGGTCCCACCAATCAGGTTTGAAATTTCAAAATGGGCGGCTGAGCTCGACGGAGCCCGAGAGCCGCGGTGGTCGCCGGCGGCGATCCACGGCGAGGCAAGGGGATCGGAGGGTACCTCCTTGCTCAGGACGTTCTTCCGCGTCGGTTGGTGGTGGTGGTGGTCGCCGGCGAGTACCACGTCGACGGCGAGCCTTTCTCCGGCGGACGGCGGCTAGGGTGGAGGTGGACTTCGCCGGGAAGAGCTGCGAAGGTCAAATTGGTGTGTGGGTTAGCTCACTGGGTGCTCGAGGAAGCTATTGACGAAGTTTGGGCGCCGGGGACGGCCTCACCGGAGCAAATCGAGGTGGAGGCCGAGGCGGATCGAGGCGGCCGGAGTCGAGGAAGAAGGGCCCCTCGAGGCTCTTCTAGCTGTTGGTCGGGGTCCAGAGAGGTAGTGGAGATGTGCGGGGGCGAGAGGGAACCCGGGGGTGCTATATATAGCCAGCCCGAGGCGGTTGCCGCGTACGGGATAAGTCCGGCGAGCGATTACAGCGGCGCCGGGGTTGGGCAGAGGGATTAGGGGTTTAGGCATCGACTAGGTGGAGTAGAGGTTCCATTCCGGGGTCCAACTCAGCATGGGGGGAAGAGTTTACGGCCGGCTCCAACGGAACGGCCGTGCGGCACGTCGGCGGCAGGGAGCGCGTTCCGTGCTTGCTGGGCCACGGTGACTGTGCAGCGGGCTGCGCTGGCATTGCATGTGCCATGCGGAGAGCCAGGGAGAGTTGGGCGGCGCCGAACGGCGTTGCGCCGCCGTTTTGCTTCCTGTCGGCCGTAACGATGGATCGGCCGCCGTGGGACACGCCGGCGCAGGCGGGCCAGGGCACCACCGACGCCCGGAAGGCGCCAACTGCGCGTGCGGCACTCCAGACAAGAGGGAGAGGCGGCGAGGATCGTGCCAAGCGCACTGTCCACGCGTGACTGAATCGGGCGAGGGAAAACGACACTGAACTCTGAATTTACTGAATTACTAAAAGTGCAAAAATTCAGTGTATGCAAGGTGTTCGACAGAATGATTCAGGCCTCTAGGGATTTTTCCTAGAGCTGATTTTTGGTGGAGTGGCTACTCTTTGATCCAGTAGGCTGCCTGAATTTTTGTAGAATTTTTGGGTGAATGTAGATATGAATTTCACCAAATTTGGCAAATCTGGTCCAAACTTGCAGAGGCTGAAATTTGAAAAAATTGAAAAGAAGTAGAGTGGATCAAGATGGTTCTGAGTTGTGGATGCTAAGGACAAACCAGAGGAGTTGGTTTGAGATCAAAACTCAAAGGAAATAAGGTACTTGCTTTGCAAATGGCTCAGACTCCAAATAATTGAAAAAAAAGATTTGAGATGAAAAATGTTTGAAATAAAATACAAAACCTGTTTGGATTAGTTGGGACAGAGAACTTAGGTTGATCCAAGAGGGAGGGGAGGTTTTGGAGTGGTTTTATCACCTGTGACATGGTGAAATCAAGGGTGATCTCAAAAAGAAAGAAGTCCCAAAACTCCTAGGGTTTCATTTTTTAAATGAAAATAAATAAGTTTGAGAGGGAAATAACCAGAAGAAAAGCTTCCAAAATTTTAACATCAAAATTGAAAAGGAAAGGAAATCCTTGCCAAAGGTGAAAGGAAGTTTTTGAAGAGGAAGGTTTTTCTGAAAGAGAAATTTTTTAAAGGCCCTCCTTTAGAATCCAATAAAGTTTTTGATGAAAACCAAATCAAAAAATTTGGAGTGTCACAACACCTACCCCCTTAGGAAAAATCTCGTCCCCGAGATTTCAGCTGATCCTTAAATAAGTGTGGATGCTCTGTCCGAAGAAAATCCTCTCTTTCCCAAGTAGCTTCACTGTCGGTGTGATTGCTCCACTGTACTCTGAAGAATTTGGTGGTCTTATGTCGGGTTCTCCTTTCAGACTCCTCTATTATTCTTACTGGACGTTCCCGATAAGTGAGGTCTGGCTGTACGTCAATGCTCTCATGGGATACTTGTTTCTCTGGGTTGCTCACGCACTTCCTCAATTGCGAGACGTGGAACACGTCGTCGACATCGGATAATTCCTTGGGTAAGTCTAGCTGGTAGGCTACCTTGCCTCTTCGCGCCATTATACAGAATGGTCCAATGAATCTTGGTGCTAGCTTCCCTTTAATCTTGAATCGTTGCAATCCTCTCATAGGAGATACTTTCAGGTATACGAACTCACCGGGCTCGAAGCTGACCCTACGATGTTTCTGATCATAATAACTCTTCTGTCGACTTTGAGCGGTCTTAAGTCGGTCTCTGATTAGCTTGACTTTTTCCTCGGCTTCTCTAAGCATGTCCGGTCCGAAGATGCGGCTGTCTCCGGTCTCTGACCAATTCAACGGGGTACGACATCTCCGTCCGTATAAAGCCTCAAATGGTGCCATTTGCAGGCTGGTCTGGTAATTATTGTTGTACGCGAATTCGGCGTATGGCAGGCTTTCTTCCCAACTGGTTCCATATGTGAGGACACATGCTCTCAGCATGTCTTCTAAAATCTGGTTTACTCGTTCCGTTTGTCCATCGGTCTGTGGGTGATATGCGGTACTGAAGGCTAGTTGAGTTCCCAAAGCCTGTTGTAAATGCTCCCAAAATCTTGAGACGAACTGAGTGCCTCTATCGGATATTATAGTCTTTGGGACTCCATGCAGACAAACTATGCGGGTGAGATAAGTCCTGGCAAGCCGCTGAGTGTTGTAGGTTGTCTTTACTGGAATGAAATGTGCCACCTTGGTTAACCTGTCAGTGATGACCCAGATGGCATCATTCCCATGTGATCGAGGTAGCCCAACAATAAAATCCATCCCTATTTCATCCCATTTCCACTCAGGTATTTTGTTTGGTTGTAGTAGTCCGGCCGGTCTCTGATGCTCAGCTTTTATGCGTTGACACGAGTCGCAACGTGTAATGAAGGTGGCTATGTCCCTCTTCATACCGTGCCACCAAAATCTTTCCTGAATATCTTTATACATCTTGGTCCCGCCAGGGTGGATCGAGTACGGGGCGGTATGGGCTTCAGCTAGGATTTGTTGTTTAAGGTCTTCTATGTTTGGCACGCAGAGTCTTTGTCCGTACCACAATATTCCTCCATTGTCTATGACGAACTCCGAGGCCTTGCCCATACTCACCTTTCTTTTGATGCCTTCAATGCTGGGGTGACCGGGCTGAGCTCTTTTAATTTCCTCCACAAGGTCGGGTCATATTTCCAAGTTTGATATGGTGCCTTCTGCGACCATTAACAAATTGAGCTTGGCAAATTCTTGTTGGAATTCGGGCCTCAAGCTTTGCAGATTGCTTTCGTCGGAGTTGGGGTTCCGACTAAGAGCATCGGCCACTACATTTGCCTTTCCTGGATGGTAATGGATACCAACATCATAATCCTTTACCAATTCCAACCAGCGTCTCTGTCGTAAATTTAGTTCTGGCTGCGTGAAAATATATTTGAGACTTTTGTGATCTGTATATATTTCACATCGGTTCCCAAGTAAGAAATGCCTCCATTCTTTGAGTGCATGAATGACCGCTGCCATTTCTAAGTCATGAGTGGGATAATTTTCCTCATGCTTGCGAAGTTGCCTTGAAGCATAGGCGACAACCTTGCCTTCCTGCATCAACACGCATCCGAGACCCTTTCTGGACGCGTCACAAAATACTTCAAAATTCTTGTGTATATCTGGCACAATTAATACTGGTGCTGTTGTTAATTTTCGCTTTAGCTCTTGGAAACTCTTTTCGCAGGCTTCTGTCCATTCAAACTTCTTGTCTTTCTTCAGTAACTGCGTTATAGGCTTGGCTATGGTGGAAAATCCTTCAATAAATCTGCGGTAATATCCTGCCATTCCCAAGAAACTACGTATATCTGTTACGCTGGCTGGCGACTTCCAGCCAAGTATGGCCTTGACTTTCTCTGGGTCCACTGCGATACCGTCTTGGGTTAGCACGTGGCCTAGAAAGCCTACTTGTCTTAGACAAAATTCGCACTTGCTGAACTTGGCATACAATTGGTGTTTCCTGAGTTCTCCTAGCACAATCCTGAGATGATCTGCATGCTCTTCTGGTGTTTTGGAGTATACCAGAATATCGTCGATGAATACCACAACGAACTTGTCCATATATTTCATAAATACTGTGTTCATGAGGTGAACAAAATATGCAGGGGCATTCGTTAACCCAAATGGCATTACTGTGAACTCATACAGTCCATATCTGGAAGTGAAGGCTGTTTTGGGGATATCTTCCGTTCGCACCTTTAACTGATGGTATCCAGATCTTAAGTCAATTTTTGAAAATACCTTGGCCTGAGCGAGTTGATCAAACAAATCGTTTATCCTTGGCATCGGGTATTTGTTCTTAATTGTGACCATATTAAGTGCTCGATAGTCAATACACAATCTCAGTGTTCCATCCTTCTTTTTGGCAAATAGAATTGGTGATCCCCAAGGTGAGGAGCTGGCTCAAATATATCCTTTGTCCAGTAATTCTTTTATTTGCTTCTTCAATTCAACCAACTCGGATGGTGCCATTCTGTATGGTTTCTTGTATATGGGGGTGGTTCCTGGTGCGAGCTCAATGCAGAATTCTATCTCTCGGTCTGGTGGCATGCCTGGTAGTTCTTCAGGGAATACATCTGGAAATTCACATACCACTGGAACCTTGTTTAGTTCAGAAACGTCTACCTTATTCAATCTAGGTTGCCGGGGTATTTTTCCTTCCTTGGCTGACACTCTTATCGTCTTCCCGTGGTGGTGTGTGAGGATTACGGTCCGATTGAAACAGTCAATAAAACCTTTGTTGGTGGTCAGCCAGTCCATCCCTAGGATGACATCTAATCCTTTGTTTTCCAACACAATAAGATTTGCATGAAACTCCAATCCTTCGAACTCAATGACCACATTCTGACAGAAATTCTGAGTAACTTGCTGAATCCCAGGGGATTTGATGATCATGGATTTCTCCAAAGGAAGCATCGAAAAATTATTTTGCAAAGCAAAACTTTTTGAAATGAAAGAGTGAGAAGCTCCAGAATCAAACAAAACCGTTGCAGGTACTGTGTTGACAGGAAACATACCGAGTACGATATCCGGAGCGTTTTGTGCCTCCTCTTTGGTTACGTGGTTCAGATGACCCTTCCTGTGGTTGTTGCTGGGATTAAAATTGTTTCGCTTGGGCGCTGAACTATTACCGCCGTTGTTTGGCTTTGGGGTTGAGTTTCTAGGTTTGGGACATTGCTTGGCATAGTGCCCTTCTTCTCCACAGGCGTAACATGTAACGCCGGGGCGATATATGAACTCCTTGTCCCTTGCATGAAAATTCTTGATTTGGCGTGAGACATTTGATGGGAATTTGTGTGTCCCACCCTTTTGAAAATCTGTCTTGCTTCGGGGATTGCGGGCATGGTTGGTCTGGTCCCTTTTTCGCTTGCGGATATCTTCCAGACTGCGTCTCTCATTTTCCAGAGTAATGGCCTTGTCCACCAGTGTCTTAAAATCAGGAAAAGTGTGCACGACCAGTTGGCATTTAAGTGCGGGCGCTAGACCATCAAGGAATTTCTCCATCTTCTTGCTTTCAGTCATACGCTCTTCATTGGCGTAGCAAAATAATAGTGTAAATTGACTGTTGTAATCTGCCACTGTCAAGTTCCTTTGTTTGAGGTCATCGAACTCTCTCTTTTTGATTTTCATAATGCTCTTAGGAATGTGTGCACCGCGGAAACCTTCCTGGAAATCATCCCAGGTTATGTCACCTTCGTTTGGATGCATATGCAGAAAATTCTCCCACCAAGATGCGGCTGCTCCTGTAAGATAGTGCGGAGCATACAATACCTTCTCGGGATCTGAACATTTCGCAATAATTAATTTCCTCTCCATGTCCCGAAGCCAGTCCTCGGCTTCAAGAGGCTTGTCAGTATGTGAAAATGTTTGGGGACGCGTCTTCTGTAGCTTGGATAACTTGGAATGCTGCGGATATTGTCCATGGTAATTTCCCATGTTGATGACTTGGTTCATCATTTCACGATGTTGTTGCTGACTCTGTTCATAAAGGCGGCACATTTGAGAAAGTGCCGTTTCACTGCCCTGTTGGCTCGACTGCCGTTGCGTGAAATTGTTGCCTGGTTGAGTGTCCAAATTTTCCTCTGGCGGAGTAGGCATGGAGCGTGTCCAAGGACGAGACATTTTTCACTCTGGGGATATATTTTATAAAACTCATAAGAAAAATGGAGATGGTCGTCAAAAACAACTCCAAAAATAAAAATGCACAAGGATGGCAATCAATTTAAAAGTCCAAGATCACTTAAGAAAACAAATTGATTTGCGCACGGAGAAGGACTGCTCATAACATATCTTACACGCGGGCGATAATTATACAGTACATCACTCAGGATATGCGTACATAATCCTGACATGTTATTTAGGCTAGTTCACTCCTCCAGTTCTACATGATGCGCAAACAAGCTACTACTCACAACACATCTTACAAAGCGGTACATCGCATGACGGGCAAACGCACTCAGCCGGAAATGTCGATGATCTCCTTGGCCCTGCCAAGGGTGAGGCGTAGTGAGGCTGGGGACTCGACCTCCTCCTCACTAATAGGCTCCAGACAAGAAGAGCCGCGTCGGGTAGATGGGACTGGTGCCAGGGGTGGAGCAACACGAATGGGAGTGGGCACAGCGGGTGGTGCAGTGTGCGCTGGAGTGGGCGCAAAGGCCTGGTTGATCCCTCCGGTGGTAGGAAGGTGACGAGTAGGTGCATGCGATGCTGAAGACGAGACAAAAGTCAGTGGCGGTGCAGTGAGCAGGAGCTCCCTCCTGTTGGCGGCACAGCCATGGACTGAGTCCATGCGGGCAGCCACGAAGTTGTCCACCAGGTTGTCGAAGGCTGCCTCCAGAGCCCGGAGATACTCAATAAGCATCTCAAAAGCCTCGTCTCGTTCTCCTCTGGGGCAGGAGAATGCGTAGTGGCAGGTGTAGGGCACATGGCATGGAAGATAATGGTAGCGACGAGTCTTCATCGCGGGAAGGACATCCCTGAGGCGGGCTATCGCCTCATGGGCTGCCATCTGCATAGCATGCCTCTCCGTAGGCATGGCTCTTCCCACGAACAGGTAGCGGCGTAGCTCACCACGCCCTCCCTTGAACTGCACCGTGGCCTAGTGCATGGTCAGACCATCGTTGACTCTGTGCTGGCGGAGTGTGAAGACTGGGCGCACGGATGGCCCCATCGCGACCTGAACGATGAAGGAGAGAAGCTTGACGAACCCATCGGGTACGTTGGCGAAGGTCTGAGACTCGCAGTTGTTGTCGGCCATCTACAAAAGTAGGCAAAAATCCTGAATGATCAGATCATAAATTTATGCTGACTGTCAGAAAATGACTACAGTTACAACAAAAATTAAATCGGCTCTATCATGCTAATAGCCGATTAGCGATCGCACCTAGTGGCTTCCTACAGTCAGCCTGGCTCTGGTACCAAGCTTGTCATGACCGGTTTTCCAATAAAAATATGTATTGAGAAACCAATCTTTGAGTCCAGTATGAGAGAAAATCCTCCTCACTGGTAGACATATACTTGATACAATAAGCCAGTAGCATAGAATATATTATAGGGTTGAGCTAGGGCTGCTCAACGAATTATTACAAGCGCGCCAATAATTATACATAATGGCGGATATAACACAATGGTGTGGTGGCATACTACTGACTCGAGGATATCGTGGTGGTGGAATAACACAATGGGGAGTGTGGTAACACGACTCTCAAACTGGCATCTCATCGAGCGTCGAGGTGAGGCTCGATAAATTTATTCGGGTTGCGGAAGCGGGTATAAAACTGTGACCAAGACGAGGGTCGCACGAGACTGACTGGGATTCCTCTAGGCGTCGGACTCGCTATCGAACTCTTCATCCATGAGATCGCCTTCGTCAGCATCTGGCCAAATCAACAAGCCAGTGAGTACTTTGAAAGTACTCGCAAGACAGTTCGGACGTAAGATATAACAAATGCATGCATGGATGCGTCATGAATAATCTACCCAATGCACAATTTAAAATATTTGCATAATGAAGTAAGTACGAGGGAAACGGCGGTAGTCCGCCTGAAATCCCAACAGAATATAAATGAGAACCGATCGGGTGTCTAAAGTGACGCCTCGAAGGGTGAACAAATAATAACAGAAAAATCATGCCACAGTCGGACGTCTGAGCGACATCACAGAAAGGGCTTTTAAAGAAATGCCACAGTCGGACGTCTAAGCGACATCACAGAAAGGGCTTTAAAAGAAATGCCACAGTCGGACGTCTGAGCGACATCACAGAAAGGGCTTTAAAAGAAATGCCACAGTCGGACGTCTGAGCGACATCACAGAAAGGGCTTTTAAAGAAATGCCACAGTCGGACGTCTAAGCGACATCACAGAAAGGTCTTTAAAAGAAATGCCACAGTCGGACGTCTGAGCGACATCATAGAAAGGGCTTTAAAAGAAATGCCACAGTCGGACGTCTAAGCGACATCACAGAAAGGGCTTTAAAAGAAATGCCACAGTCGGACGTCTGAGCGACATCACAAAAAGGGCTTTAAAAGAAATGCCACAGTCGGACGTCTGAGCGACATCACAGAAAGGGCTTTTAAAAGAAATGCCACAGTCGGACGTCTAAGCGACATCACAGAAAGGGCTTTAAAAGAAATGCCACAGTCGGACGTCTGAGCACATCACAGAAAGGGCTTTAGTCCACAAGTAAACAATACTCATAATAAATATTCAGTTCATGATAATAAACGGGTTAGTCCATCCACAGGAATAAACTGTTAACCGGGCTTAGTGCTCATGTGGTTCACCGGAGTATCTGTCACCAAAAACTGGCACTTGTCAGAATAAGTCAGCGCAATATTTGGATATGGATAAGATGATTTGGAGATTTATGACTCTGCAGAGTTTGTACAAAAATTTCCCACAGCTAACGGATTTCCGTAGTCTCGAAGGACTAGTTCCGTTTACGGTATTTCGGAAGAAAACACAGCAATCCAAGCGGGTTCCGTGCTTGCCGGGCCATGGTGACTGTGCAGCGGGCTGCGCTGGCATTGCATGTGCCACGCGGAGAGCCAGGGAGAGTTGGGCGGCGCCGAACGGCGTTGCGCCGCCGTTTTGCTTCCTGTCGGCCGTAACGGTGGATCGGCCGCCGCGGGACACGCCAGCGCAGGCGAGCCAGGGCGCCACCGACGCCCGGAAGGCGCCAAGCGCGCGTGCGGCACTCCAGACAAGAGGGAGAGGCGGCGAGGATCGTGCCAAGCGCACTGTCCACGCGTGACTGAATCGGGCGAGGGAAAACGACACTGAACTCTGAATTTACTGAATTACTGAAAGTGCAAAAATTCAGTGTATGCAAGGTGTTCGACAGAATGATTCAGGCCTCTAGGGATTTTTCCCAGAGCTGATTTTTGGTGGAGTGGCTACTCTTTGATCCAGTAGGCTGCCTGAATTTTTGTAGAATTTTTGGGTGAATGTAGATATGAATTTCACCAAATTTGGCAAATCTGGTCCAAACTTGCAGATGCTGAAATTTGAAAAAATTGAAAAGAAGTAGAGTGGATCAAGATGGTTCTGAGTTGTGGATGCTAAGGACAAACCAGAGGAGTTGGTTTGAGATCAAAACTCAAAGGAAATAAGGTACTTGCTTTGCAAATGGCTCAGACTCCAAATAATTGAAAAAAAAGATTTGAGATGAAAAATGTTTGAAATAAAATACAAAACCTGTTTGGATTAGTTGGGACAGAGAACTTAGGTTGATCCAAGAGGGAGGGGAAGTTTTGGAGTGGTTTTATCACCTGTGACATGGTGAAATCAAGGGTGATCTCAAAAAGAAAGAAGTCCCAAAACTCCTAGGGTTTCTTTTTTTAAATGAAAATAAATAAGTTTGAGAGGGAAATAACCAGAAGAAAAGCTTCCAAAATTTTAACATCAAAATTGAAAAGGAAAGGAAATCCTTGCCAAAGGTGAAAGGAAGTTTTTGAAGAGGAAGGTTTTTCTGAAAGAGAAATTTTTTAAAGGCCCTCCTTTAGAATCCAATAAAGTTTTTGATGAAAACCAAATCAAAAAATTTGGAGTGTCACAGGTTCCCGGAGTCCTGTTAGCCCAGTGCTACAGCCCGGATTCATACGCTGTTGACCGACATGCTCGTGGTTGATTCATGTATGCCTGTCCCTGTAAGTTGGTGCCACTTTCGGTTCACGACTAGTCATGTCGGCCTGGGTTCTCTGTCATACGGATGCTAGCGACACTATCATATACGTGAGCCAAAAGGCGCAAACGGTCCCGGGCCAGGTAAGGTGGCACCCGTGGGAATACCATGCGTGAGGCCGCAAAGTGATATGAAGTGTTACATGCTAGATCGGTGTGACTTAGGATCGGGGTCCCGACATCATATTACCTCATTGACCTTCGAGAGCACCAAGACTCACGTAAGTCCGAGGAAGAGACCCGTCGGCCATGGATTATTGCCCAACTTTGGCCATACTACACCTGAGCCGCCGGCTCTCATCATGTACATACTTTAACATTATATATACCATGTTAAGCAATAAAGTAAGACCATCGGTCTCTGTTATTTTCAAAGATTATGCATCTTTGTTATTTCTTATTTTTCAAATGACTATTAAGGAGCTGATCATATTTGAATCAAGTTTAACCTTTTTGGTCTAGCTTATGATCGTATCTGAATCTAGCTGTAATATCATGGTCACTTGGGGGCTTCCTGTTCAAACATAGGTCGTATTCGAACCAAAGAGAAGATAGCTGTCGTAACCCTCTTGATCGGCTCAAGGCCAAACACACTTGGGGGCTTCTTGATCATATCCGAATCATAGCTTAACCCCGTTTGGGTCATACTTGGATCGTATTCGAATTAGGGTCGTTAAAAACCTCTCAAGGTCATTTTGGGGCTTCCTGTTCAAACATAGGTCGTATTTGAACCAAAGAGAACATAGCTGTCGGTACCCTCTTGATCGGTGCAACACCAAAGCCATTGGGGGCTATATGGTCGTATTCGAACCTTAGCTTAACCCCTTTGGTCTGGTTTACTGATCGTATTCGAACCAGAAACCCCCAACCTTTTGAATACAAGGTTAAATTATGCTTATTATCTCTTGCTTGCCTTTTAGTTTTTTGTTGTTTCAATATTACAAACAATTAGCCTGGTCTTCTTCACCGGCTCGACTATTTGACAACACAGCCACCCTGAAAGTGCGTTATATCGACTAGAGGGGGGGTGAATAGGCGATTTTTATGAAAGTCTTCAAAACATGAAGGTTATGAAGACAAACAGTACAGATATGCCAGTCACTTAAGCAGCGGAAGTTAGATTACACTAGGCAAGCCATGGTCAAGTATTCAATAGAGTGAAAGCACAAGACAAGTAGCTGCAGTGTAATAAGGATAAGGTAGGAAGAAGTTATGAAGCCAAACAGATCATACAGTTATGTTGTGAAGACAGAAGATAAAGCAAGCATGCAATGGCTTCACAGTGTGTAACAGAAAGTAAAAGGAAGTGAAGATGAAACCAGTGACACGCTGAAGACAATGATTTGTTGGACCAGTTCCAGTTGTTGTGACAACTGTATGTCTGGTTGGAGCGGCTAGGTATTTAAACCAAAGGACACACAGTCCCGGACACCCAGTCCTGAACACGCAGCTCAGGACACCCAGTCCTCACCATTTTCTCCTTGAGCTAAGGTCACACAGACCTCGCCCAATCACTCTGGTAAGTCTTCAAGGTAGACTCCCAAACCTTCACAAACTTCGTTCACTGACAATCCACAATTTCTCTTGGATGCTCAGAACGCGACGCCTAACCGGCTGGAGGATGCACAGTCCTCAAGTGTAATAAGTCTTCAGATCACTCAGACACGAAGACTTAAGTGATGCCCAATTTACTCTGGCTCTGGGTGGTTAGGGCTTTTCTCCTTGCTAGGAATTTTCTCTCAAAGGCTTCGAGGTGGGTTGCTCTCAAATGAGAAAAGCCGTGCACTGAAATCTGAGCAGCCAACCGTTTATGGTTGTAGGGGATGGACTATTTATAGCCACTGGGCAACCCGACCTGATTTGTCTGAAATGGCCCTGGGTCACTAAGGAACTGACACGTGTACCAACGGTCAGATTTCAAACTCACACGGCAACTTTAATTGGGCTACAAGTAAAGCTGACTTGTCCGACTCTGGACAAGATTTGCTCTCATAGTCTTCGCTCGAAGATATAGGTTTTGAATTAGGCATCACTTCAGTCATTCTGACTAGTTCTCTTGGACCCCACTTAACAGTACGGTGGTTCCTATGACTCAACACAAATGAAATAAAACTACGAAGAATCTAAGTCTTCGAGTTCCATAGGCTTCACGTGGTGTCTTCTCTTTTCATAGTCTTCAATGTGAATATCTTCAAATACCACCATTGTCTTCAATGTCTTCGTACATTTTTAGGGGTCATCTCTGGTAGTAAAACCGAATCATTGAGGGACTTCTACCTGTGTTATCCTGCAATTCTCACAAACACATTAGTCCCTCAACTAGGTTTGTCGTCAATACTCCAAAACCAACTAGGGGTGGCACTAGATGCACTTACAATCTCCCCCTTTTTGGTGATTGATGACAAACTAGTTGAAGTTTTCAACGGGGAATATAATTTGTGAAATTGTAAAGGAATTGTCTTCATAAGCTGCAAGGGCTCCCCCTGAAGATGTGCATATAAGTAATTTGCTTCTAGAACGCAAATGCACATGGCAGGTTGTACTTGTGGAAATCCACTTCAACTTATGATGACAATCCACCATGCATGTAAAAGTATATGAAGAGAATGACATGCATAATGAAAAATGGACGTCTGCGAAATGATATAAGTGCGGAAATTATCGTCGTACATGCCGAATTTATCTTCGCAAAAACATAGTGGCAAACAAGTAGCAGGCGACCATCGGTTTAAGTGTTACAACTCAAAGGACCAAATGTAGCAAAACGAGAGTTGTAAGCACGAAGCAAAATGTAGCAAAATATAAAGCACCCGCCCATATTAACCCGCTTGAAGACTAAAAACATCATATGCTTCTCCCCCTTTTGTCAGTGATGACCAAAAAGGTTTGAAGACATAGAGTTTTCTACGCGTTCCCAGACGCAGCAGGGTCGGTGGAGGCGTTTGGTGGTGCTGAAGAGCTTGGTGCAGGGTCGACGCGCGCTGAAGGAGGTGGTGGTGATGTAGCGTCGTCTTCTTCCTCGTTGATTCTTGCAGTCACCGTGGCAGCAGAGGAAGAGAACTCAGAATCTTCAAGTGATGGAGTTCCGCGCAGCACAGCTCTTCTGGGGGGTGTGGAGTCAAACTTGAATCTCTCTCTGAAGCCATCCTCATGAAGATCAGCTTCAGGGCACAACATTGTGAGGCCTTTCCAGGTGCGGCGACAAGTTTCATGAGCAACGAATGCATTCTTGGTGGCAAGATTTCTGATGCGATTGACATCCACCAAGAGGCTTTTCATCTGTCTCTTCAACCAGTTGTGATGCCTATCTTGCTTTTGGTGAAGGGCCACAAGAAGCTCTCGGTCATTGAGGGCACGAGCGCGCTTCTTGGGTCGCTGAGTAGTTGCGCTGTCAGTGGCTTCAGTGGATGCAAGTGCACGTGTAGTGCCGGCCAACGGGTACACCCTGGAGATGGCTTCAACACCTTCAACATTCTGCGTGAAGCTCTGGTGTTCTGCATTCTGAAGACTTAAGGGTTGCTTAGCAGGCTCAGGATATACAGCTTCAGCAGAGGTGTCCACATCTGGCAAGAAGATCCGATGGTTGTGGGCTGAGGGCTGATATGAAATCGCAGAATGAAGCTTGATCAGCCGCATAACCTAAGGAGCATAAAACTTCAAGCCAAATAAATCTGAGCCGGATGCCGCAAGCTGGCGTATGAAGAAGTCCTGCGCATTGAAGCATTTGCCATGAAGGATGTAGAATATGACAGTCTTCATTGCACCCTCAACCTTGGCATATGGAGAGTGTCCCTTGAGGGGCCAGAGAGTCCGCCTGATGATGTGATATATGGTTCTGGGCAGGTACTCTAAGTCTTCAACTAAGAACTCAGTTGGATAGGGTGCATCATGGGGCAATGGCTTCATCATTGAAAGCATCTGACTCATATTTGGTTCAGGCCTCTGAAATATGCTTTCAATTGCTTCAGCATGTAATTGGCAGCCTTCTTCGAAGAATTCGCCAGGAGTGGGTAGGCCGGTAAGCTCAATGATATCAAATGCATTGGCTTCGTGATGGACATTGCCGGTCATCCACTCCAGGATCCAAGTCTTCGGATCTCTGTTGTATCCTTTAATGTGGAGGGTGGCATAGAATTGAAGCAGAAGCTCTTCATTCCAGTGCTCTTCATCAGTTATGAACTATAGCAGACCCACTTGCTTGAAGCAATCCAAAGCTTCCCCCAAACAGGGCAGTCCAGCAATGGCTTCAACATCAAGGCGCTTGTGCGGGAAGATGCGACCTTGGTTGTAGAGGATGCAGGAGTAGTAACTGCGCTGAGGATAGCTCCAGAACCTATCAGATACAATCCTTTCCCTTGAATAGGGGTTCGTGGAGCTGTTGAAGAACGTGTTGTCGGCCTTGAAGCTAGTGATGTTGAAGGAGCCAGGAGCTGATGCAGGACCTGGGAACCTTGGCAGTCGAGGGATTGGCGTCTGGACCTGAGGCCTGTGCTCAACATGGTAGTCAAATTGAGGACCTGCAGCAGACTCAGGAACAGACGTATCTGGATCAGTAGCTTCACTGTCTTCAGAAGCTTTGGGTGGGGAGGGCGCCACATTGGCTTCGGTGTTGGTTGTGGCAGCCTCAACATTTTCAGCCTCCACTTGTGTAGTTGGAGGGACAAACTCCAGCACGTTCTCCTGGAGAACGGTTTCTTGTTGGAGCGGGGGAGTTGGAGCTTGTGGTACTTCTTCATGCTCTTCGGCGATGCAGCCAGAATGTCGTCAGCAGAGTCCTGAGGCCTTGGACCTTTGCGAAGCCTGCGAAATGCAGACGACGCATGTGGAGTTGGAGTGGGCTGGACCTTAGATTCTTCTTCCACTTGTGGGCGATCCGCCCATGATGCGTCTTGTGCAATTGGCGTCAGAGGACGACCAATGCTGATGAGTTCACTTGTCTCAAGCTGAGGAAGGGCTGCATCATGTTGTACATGGTCCTGATGACCAATGTCTTCAGCAGCGATGGGGTCGGCTGCTGGAATATCTTCAGCTTCAGGAGCCTCTGTGGGAGCAGGCTCATGAACTGTCAGCTGACGATCTGCATCAGGATAGAGGACAGAGAGGGGTTCAACTATCAAGGGCTCTGTGGGAGCAGCCCGAGTTTTCTTGATCTTGCGCTTCTTCTTGGTGGGGTCAGAAGGAGAGGCTTCAGAGTATTTCCTCTTCCTTGCTTCAGCTTCGGCTGTCCGTGTCTTCTTGAGCTCTGAAGCGGTTGACTGGCTCTTTGGCTTCGAGCCAGTCGTAGCAGTGGGGAAGACAATCGGAACAGCTTCTTGTCTTGGTGCCTCTGGTTTAGCCACAGCAGGCTTCTTCTTTTTCTTCACGGCCATCCTGGGGTCGATGCCGGGACGCCCAAGTGCCTTGCGCTTCTCGGCCTCATTGTAGGCCTGCACACAGCGATCAGCCAGAGTCTTCATTCGCTCCCGCGAACTCTGAGCTTCTGCACGTTTCTTCAGAAAGTTTTCCTTTAACTTGTGCAACATGATCTTGAAGTCCTTGACTTCTTGGACGCTGAGCCTGGCCATATTCTGCTTGAACTGAGCCTTTTCAAAATCAATTTTCTGCTTCAGTTCAACAATGCGCTGGGCAATTGCAAGTTCTGAAGCAATAGCGCCTTGGAAGGCGACGCTGAGGCCAATGGGCAGCTGCAGATCATGGAAGCTGATATTTGGTGTAGCAAACCACTCATCGTTGAAGTTGTGGATGATTGCTACATCAAACAGAGGCAGATTGTTGAAGATTTCAGCCTCCTCCTTGCTCTTGATGAGCTGCTCAAGAGCGTCATCTCCAAGATCTTCGTCGCTGGACAGATCAATGGTTTCGCTGCGCAGAATGGCAGTAGCTATGAGCTCTTTGCCTGTGTGTGGCTGAGGCTTCTTTGCTTCCTGGGGATTGGAGACTCAAGATAAGTCTTCAGACTGCGCACTGGCTTCAGGAGGCGCAGTTGCCAATGGCTTCGCCCTTGAGATTTTGGGTGAATGGATCTGCTTTGAAGCTTTTGGCTTCTTTGCCTGCTTTGGCTTCGGTGCAGCAGGCGCTTCATCAGATTTCGAGTCAGCAGGAGGGTCATTGACAGTAGTCCCTTGGACTAAGATGCGGGTGATGAGGCCCTCAAGATTTGCATACGAACCGATGATATTGGGGTCGGCCTCACGTGTGCCATCTGCCCTTGGTGCTGAGGGACCAGGGTTGAAGTCTAAACCCAATTTCTTCTTGTTGTGCTTTGCTGACCTCTGGGCAAACTGGAAGTTGCGCTTGAAAAGATTGTCGTCACAACACCAGAGTAGTGACGACGGATGAGCATCAGCAGGCTGCGGTCCTCTGACCATGCATGGATAGAAGCCTTGAGCAATGGCTTCGTCTCTGGACCTGGGCATGAGATTTTTGTATAGTACGTCTCCCCATGGTCTCTTGATGGCACTTTTCTCAGCGTACTCCTTGGTGACGAAGCGGTATTGGAACCATTGCTCCGCCCAATAGCGTCGAATCCATTGGATTCGTGTCTTGCGCTGATTGTAATCCTCTTCAGGATCTGTATTGTACAGCTCTAAGAGGTCATCGGGCAGATCTCTTGATGTTTCCCCTCGACGCTTTCTGCCACCCTTCCTTGCTGGTTTTTCTGCAGCCATGAAGCTTAACTTGGAAGGCTTCAAAACGTTCAAAGGCTTCAAAGGTTTTCTTTTGCTGGACCAACAGGAACTGGCTTCAGGAGAATTGATGTGATGCTGTAAGAACTCTGCAAATGAATGCAGACTGTGAGAACCAAAAGATTCTCCCACGGACATGTACCTGTGATAGCATTAAGGTGCGAGGGAAGGGGAAGAGGTCATATCCATTCTCAGAAGATTTTGAAGATAAATCAGTTTAGAAGATATTGACCTCATCGTGCGAAGACATTCACTTATAGAAAAGAAGTTGGTTCCAGATTTGTACGAACCCATAGATCAGTACAAGTGAGGAATCTAACTACTTCATGAAGCACAAGTGAATATACTAGGCAAGTTATGAGATGCAGACTGAGACAGTTCTAACTTGTGTGAATAGAAACTTCTTATGGCAGAAAGTGACCGAACTATAGGATCAAAAGAGGCTGTAAAAATAGGTTTTATTTACCACACTTGGAACTGCTAGATGGAGTGGGAGATGAGGCCGAGCAGTTCGATCCTCCATGCCCTAACTTGGCGACGGAAGACACCTATGGCGATGGCGGAGAGAGTGATGTCCGCGGTCGGCGTGAAAACGGCGTCGGAGAGGTTGCGGCAGTGAAGCGCTTCGTCGCCGGCGTCGTCGAGAGCTAGCGGTGGCGCTAGGGTTCGTGCGAGGGAGGAAGAAGAGATGATGACCATGGTGAATCGTGTATTTATAGGGACAGAGGCGGCACTGCGCTATTACACAGGTGCCCCTGGCGATTCGCATCTGAACAGCACGTGGCCATCATGCGGAGTCTCGGGGGCAGTTCCACATCCCACGCACGCCTGGATTGTCGGGTGGTCGTTCCTACTTCTTCGGATTTCATGTGGATGAATGAGCATTGAAAACAGTTTTAAAGTTTGTCTCTGTGCCTTCTGCTGACAAGGACGCAGAGAAGACATTCGACAGTTTCAATAGGATGCATATGACTTGGAGAGATAGAATTTGAGATAGAGAGCATGGAGAGATTAGGGTCCGATCACATTCACTTAGTTCAAAAGATTCAAAACAAGAAGACATAGCTATAAGTGAATGCTGTAGAGGACAGAACACTAGTATATATATATATAATCCACGTAATGAAGATAATCATGAAGACATGTAGAGATTGAAGCCAAACCAAATGTGAAGACATTGCAAGGTAACGTCGTGAGTGAAACACTTCAAGATTGAACGTTTGGTGGTGGCATTACCCACCGTATAGGAAGTATTAGACCCAGACACGGCGCACAATTATCATGGCGCTCCAAAGTCAATTTCCACATTAATGTATTCACACTTAGAATGTATGTCTTCATTGATTGAAGATATACGTTACTTCGTGTGTTGCACATCTAAGTCATCAATATGCATAAGTGTTAGGATGTGTGCCTGATCATAGGACATTTGAGGATTCCAAAATATTTAGCTCACACCGTAACTTGCAAAATCTCTTCTCATCCAAGGGCTTGGTGAAGATATCTGCCAATTGCTCTTCAGTGTTGACGTGTATGATATCAATATCTTCCTTTGCAACATGATCTCTGAGAAAGTGATGATGAATTTCAATGTGCTTTGTCTTCGAGTGCTGAACTGGGTTGTTGGCGATCTTGATGGCGCTTTCGTTGTCGCAGTAAAGAGGCACTTGCTTCAGATGAATGCCATAGTCCTTGAGAGTTTGCTTCATCCAGAGAAGCTGAGCGCAGCAAGATCCAGCAGCAATGTATTCAGATTCAGCAGTGGAGAGGGATACACAGTTCTGCTTCTTTGAAGAGCAACATACAAGTGATCGTCCCAGAAAGTGACATGTGCCTGATGTAGACTTCTGATCAACCTTATCACCAGCATAATCAGCATCCGAGAATCCAACCAGATCAAACTCTGAGCCCTTTGGATACCACAACCCTAGAGTTGGGGTGTGAGCCAAATATCAAAGAATTCGCTTCACTGCTAAGTGATGCGACTCCTTTGGTGCCGCTTGAAATCGAGCACACATGCAAACACTAAGCATAATATCTAGCCTAGATGCACATAAATAAAGCAAAGAACCAATCATGGAGCGGTATACCTTTTGATCAAACTCTTTACCATTGTCGTCAGGACCCAGATGATGTTTGGCTGGCATTGGTGTTGTGAAACCTTTGCAGTCTTGCATCCTGAACTTCTTCAGGCAATCTTTGAGATACTTCTCTTGAGATATGAAGATGCCATTGTGTTGTTGCCGTATCTGAAGACCGATGAAGAATTTCAGCTCCCCCATCATAGACATCTGATATTGCTCTTGCATCATATATCCGAACTCCTCATTGTACTTCTGATTGGTGCAGCCGAAGATAATGTCATCCACATATATTTGGCACACAAACAGTTCACCATCATATGTCTTCGTGAAGAGAGTGGGATCTAGGGAGCCAGGTATGAAGCCTTTGCTCATCAGGAAGTATTTGGGTGTGTCATACCAGGCCCGAGGGGCTTGTTTGAGGCCATATAGTGCCTTATTGAGCTTGTAAACCATGTCAGGATGTTTTGGATCTTCAAACCCAGGTGGTTGTGCAACATACACTTCTTCTTCTATCTTGCCATTGAGAAAGGCACTCTTCACATCCATTTGATATAAAAGTATGTTATGATGATTGATGGCTTCAAGTCTGGCCATAGGAGCAAATGTTTCATCGAAGTCAATGCCTTCCACTTGAGTATATCCTTGAGCAACGAGACGAGCTTTGTTTCTGACAACTTGACCATGCTCATCTTGCTTGTTGCGGTATATCCATTTGGTGCCTATTATGTTATGCTTCCATGGATCAGGACGCTTAACCAATTCCCATACATTGTTCAGCTCAAACTGATGAAGCTCTTCTTGCATTGCTTGAATCCACTCAGGTTCCATAAAAGCTTCTTCAACTTTCTTGGGTTCTGTGATTGAAACGAATGCGAAGTGTCCGCAGAAATTTGCCAGTTGAGTTGCCCTTGAATGAGTCAGTGGACCAGGTGCATTGATGCTGTTAATTATTCTGTCAATCTGCACTTCATTGGCAACACGAGGATGTATGGGTCGAAGACTTTGCTCTTGCTGATCTATGTTGTCGTGGGGAGGAATGTCTTCAGGCTGAGCATCGTCTTCATGTGGATCAGGTGCTGAGATGATAAGTTCTTCTTCAGGATGAGCTTCAGAAGGTATAATTTCTCCAGTTACCATTAGCTTGATTGATTCACTAGCTGGAACTTCATCTAGCACATCTGGCAGTTGCTCTCTTTGTGAACCATTGGTCTCATTGAACCGCACATCCACTGTTTCAACCACTTTGTAGTGAAAGAGATTGAAGACTCTGTAGGAGTGCAAATCCTTTCCATATCCAAGCATAAAGCCCTCATGTGCTTTTGGTGCAAATTTTGAGGTGTGGTGTGGGTCCTTGATCCAGCATCTTGAGCCAAATACTCGGAAGTAACTGACATTTGGCTTCTTGCCAGTTAGAAGTTCATAAGATGTCTTGTTCAGAAGCTTGTGAAGATAAACACGGTTGATTGTATGGCATGCAGTGTCAATGGCTTCAGGCCAGAATTTTCTTGGAGTCTTGTACTCATCTAGCATTGTTCTGGCCATCTCAATGAGTGTTCTGTTCTTGCGTTCGACGACGCCATTCTGCTGTGGCGTGTACGGAGCTGAGAATTCATGTGTGATGCCCAAGGTATCCAGATATGTATCAAGGCCAGTGTTCTTGAATTCAGTGCCATTGTCACTTCTAATGTGCTTTATCTTGGCGCCATAATTGTTCATAGCCCGATTTGCGAAGCGTCTGAAGACATCCTGCACTTCAGTCTTGTAAAGGATTATGTGCACCCAAGTATATCTAGAGTAATCATCAACAATGACAAAGCCATAGAGGCAAGCAGTAGTGGAAAAAGTTGAGTAGTGAGTGGGACCAAAGAGATCCATGTGAAGCAGTTCGAAGGGTCGAGTAGTGGTCATGATTGTCTTCGAAGGATGTTTTGCCCTTGTCATTTTCCCTGCTTCACAGGCACGCATAAGTGATCTTTCTTGAACTTGACGCCCTCGATGCCTATGACATGCTTCGTCTTCGCAAGGGTGTGGAGGTTCCTCATGCCAGCATGCCCAAGCCTCCGATGCCAAAGCCAGCATTCTGAAGCCTTTGCCAGAAGACATACTGCAAGCTGTGGCCCTGCTGAGAAATCTACCACGTACAAATCATCTTTCCGATACCCTTCAAACACTAGAGACTTGTCAGATTCCATTAGTACCAGGCAACGATATTTTCCAAAAATTACAATCATGTTCAAATCGCAAAGCATTGAGACAGACATTAAGTTGAAGCCAAGGGATTCAACAAACATGACTTTATCCATGTGTTGATCCTTTGAGATTGCAACTCTACCTAGACCCAATACCTTACTTTTACCAGTGTCAGCAAATGTGATGTGGCTCTTGTCGGATGGACGTAAGGTTGAGTCCATAAAAAGACTTCTTTTGCCAGTCATGTGATTAGTACACCCACTATCAGTTATCCATTCTGAAGACTCTGAAGACGTTGGTGTCGTACCCTACAGTGCAGTTAGGGGGATAGGCTTCACGAAGAGTATTGTGAAGCAAAAACATTTGACGAACCAGTGGGTTATGAAAACTTAGATCTAGGTTTGGACTAATAGGGAGAGTAGCATGCGATTCAGGTACGAAATACATAGTGATGCCATTCAGGCATTTGATCTTGCGCCCCACAAGATTTTTAAGGTCCCCAGCAATAGCGTCAGAAGATTTTGGTTTTCTGCTGGAGACCTTTCCCTGCAAAAGAGAGTTAAGCTTTCTTAACCACCCACATCTTCAAGGGTGGCTTAGGAGCAATAGGTCTAAGTGCAGCATCTGAGAATTTTGGCTTGGGAGCCCTAGCAAACAGTCTAGCAGGCGGGCAATAGTACTCATAAGAATAGGCAGAATAGTTGTTGGTCATATGAACATGATGGTTTGAAGAACCGCTCTCACATGCCTGAGAATGGTTTCCCTGCAAAACATTTGCGTTAGTGCGACTCAGGTGAGTCCTCTGCCTGTATGAAGCCTTTGGACCATATGAAGCCTTTGGTCTGAGGTTTGTCTTCTTCATGTGAGGTGTCATGAGGACATTCACAGGAAGATTCTCCAGACACGTTTTTGGAACCCAGATCTTCTTCATAGGCGGTCCATTCCTGCAGTTAGTACCTATGTACCTGGCAAATACTTCACCATTCTGATTCTTAAACAGTTTATAGTTTGCATCAAAGGATTCATCAATGATAATAGGATTAGCACAAGTGAAGCCAGATAGATTGGATGGATCTGCTGAGGATTCCTTTGCAGTGACCCATGTGGTTTTGGGGTACTGCTCAGGTTTCCAGTAAGAGCCATCTGCATTAATTTTCCTCACGAACCCAACACCCTCTTTCCTAGGGTTTCGGTTCAGAATCTGCTTCTTGAGGACATCACATAATGTCTGATGTCCTTTGAGACTTTTGTACATCCCTGTTTCAAGCAATGTCTTCAACCTAGCATTCTCATCAGCAATAACAGTGGTATCCTCAGCAGAGGGCTAGTTACCACTTCAACAGTTGAAGATATTGCAACAGCAGTAGCAGTGGAACATTCAGCGACAGAAGTAGCATTATCATGCTCAATGCATTTAAGCAATGGTGGTTCAAATCCTTCCTGAGCGGAACTGATCTGTTCGGCGCGAAGTGACTCGTTTTCCTTTTGAAGATCTTCATGAGCCGCTCTCAATTTCTCAAGATCTTGCTTCCTTTGAAGATAATCATAGGAAAGCTTTTCATGAGTTGTTGAGAGAGTATCATGACGATCTTCAAGTTCCTGATACTTAACATGAAGATTTTTTATGTCTTCAATTAAGGATTCAGATCGAGTCATTTTAGCACCCAACAGATCATCGCTTCTGTCTAACAGTTTTTGAATATGTTCCATGGCTTTCTGTTGTTCAGTGGCAATTTTAGCAAGTGTTTTGTAGCTAGGTTTTGAATCACAATCAGAGTCATCGTCACTAGATGTCACCATGTCTCAGCTTCAGAAGTTCAAGATGATCCCGACGTCGTACTGGGTACGCTTCTTGTCAATTGTCACCCAGCTTCAGTTCTGTTCGATACTGGAGCATCCCACTCCTTCATATCCGAAGGTTACGCTCGGTTGCACGACATGTCATTTTGTGATATGCCAACTCCACTAATAATCCAGACTCCTGGTTCCAAATGGCAAACCTCCAAGGTAAGCCATGGTAATGAAATCCTTGTTGGCAGACTGGTATTCCTTGCTTCTTTGATATCTCTCAAGTCCGCAGATATTAACATCATCTTGGGTATGGATTGGATGACAGCTCATCATGCCAAGATCGATTGTTACACTAGATCTGTTCAACTTACACATCCATCTGGTAAGACAGTCACTGTCTCTACTAGAGTTGCAAGGCGTCAACTCTATTCTCTTAATGCCAGCCCTCTTCCAGACCTTGAAGATATTCAGGTAGTCCGTGACTTCCTGGATGTTTTTCCAGAAGAACTGCCATGTGTCCCACCTGACAGAGATGTAGAGTTTGTCATAGAACTTATCCCAGGAACTGTTCCAATCTCTAGGAGACCGTACAAGATGGCACCTTTGGAGTTAGCCGAGCTTAAGAAACAACTTGATGAGTCCTTGCAAAAGGGTTTCATCCGTCCCAGTTCTTCTCCTTGGGATTGCCTATCCTCTTCGTCAAGAAGAAGGATGGTACGGATCGGATGGTTGTAGATTATTGTCCCGTTAATTTGGTCACGATAAAGAACAAGTATCCGCTCCCCAAGATCAACAACCTGTATGATCAGCTCGCTGGATCCTCAGTATTTTCCAAGATGGATTTGAGGTTAGGCTACCACCAAATCAAGATCAGAAACGGGGACATCCCCAAAACGGCCTTTGTCACTCGTTATGGTCAATACGAGTACACCGTGATGTCTTTCAGCCTAACCAATGCTCCAGCTACTTTCTCCTGCTTGATGAACTCGATCTTTATGGAGTACTTAGATAAGTTCGTCGTGGTTTATCTCGATGATATTCTTATTTACTCGAAGAACGAGGAAGAGCATGCCGAACATCTTAGGCTTGTGTTAGAAAAACTCACAGAGCATCGCCTTTATGCCAAGTTCTCAAAGTGTGAATTTTGGTTGCCAGAAGTGACCTATCTGGGCCACGTGATCTCTGGTAAGGGCAAACTGTCAATCCCGAGAGAGTCAAAGCCGTTCTCGATTGGACTCCACCCGAAACGGTCAAACAAGTTAGGAGTGTCCTTGGTCTAGCCAGTTATTGTCACCGCTTCGTTGAAAACTTCTCCAAAGTGGCCAAACCCCTCACGGAGCTTCTCAAGAAAGATAAAAGGTTTGAGTGGACCCCACAGTGTGAGCACAGTTTTCAGGAACTGAAAATACGCCTGACTTCTGCGCCCATACTCGTGCCACCGGATTTCACCAAAGACTTTGTTATCTATTGCGACGCTTCACGTCAAGGACTAGGTTGCATTCTTATGCAGGATCGTCATGTGATTGCCTATGCATCTCGACAGTTGCATCCACATGAGGAAAATTATCCTACATATGATCTAGAGCTTGCAGCCGTAGTCTATGCACTTAAGACTTGGCGACATTACCTTCTTGGTAACCGTTGCAAAATCTACACTGACCATCAGAGTCTCAAGTATATCTTCACCCAACCGGATCTGAATCTCAGACAGAGATGTTGGTTGGAGTTGATGTCGGATTACGACTTAGGAATCACCTGCACCCCAGGCAAAGCCAATGTCATGGCTGATGCTTTAAGTCGTAAATCCTATTGCAACAACCTCATGTTGCAACAATGTCAACCACCCCTCCATGAGGAATTCTATAAGCTTAACCTTCACATAGCTCCTCGTGGTTCCCTTTCTACCTTGGTGGCGAAACCTACCCTTACGGATCAGATCATAGAGGCTCAGAAGCATGATACAGGAATTTCCCGGATCAAGAAGAATATTTACAAGGGAGTTGTTGGATGTTTCTCTATGGATGAACGAGGTGTTGTTTACTTTGGAAACCGTTTGGTGGTTCCCAAATGTCAACAGATGCAGCAACTGATCCTTAAGGAGGCCCATGAATCCCCTCTGACGATTCATCCCGGTAGTACAAAGATGTATCAGGACCTACACCAGAGGTTCTGGTGGACTAGGATGAAGAGAGAAATCGCTCAGTATATTGCCAACTGTGACGTTTGTCGTCGCGTTAAGGCAGAGCATCAGAGACCTGCTGGCACCCTTCAAGCTTTAGCTATTCCCGAGTGGAAATGGGACAAAGTTGGTATGGACTTCATCACCGGCTTTCCCCGGACCAAGAAAGGAAATAATGCTATCTTCGTAGTCATTGATCGTCTCTCCAAAGTGGCTCACTTCCTACCTGTTCGAGAGAGTATCATTGCTAGTCAGCTCGCTGACTTATCTATCTCCCGAATAGTGTCACTCCATGGTGTTCCACTAGAGATCAATTCAGACCGTGGCAGTCTTTTCACCTCACATTTCTGGGAAAGTTTCCAGAATGCCATGGGAACTCATCTTTCTTTTAGTAGTGCTTTCCACCCTCAGTCAAGTGGTCAGGTGGAAAGGGTCAACCAAATTCTCGAATGCATGCTTAGAGCTTGCGCTATCTCATTCGGTATGGATTGGGAGAAATGTCTTCCTTTCGCCGAGTTTACTTATAACAATAGCTATCAATCCAGTCTTAAGAAAGCACCCTTCGAGATTCTGTATGGACGAAGATGTCGAACACCTTTGAACGGGTCAGAAACCGGTGAAAGACAATTCTTTGGACCGGATATGATCCAGGAGGCAGAAGAGCAAGTTCGCATCATTCGTGAGAATTTGAAAACAGTCCAATCTCGTCAAAAGAGCCAGTATGACCGTCGTCATAAGGAAGTGGCTTATGAAGTTGGCGACAAGGCTTACCTTCGGGTTACTCCTTTGAAGGGTACCCATCGTTTCGATATCAAGGGCAAGTTGGCTCCTCGTTACATTGGTCCTTTTCGCATTCTCGCTAAATGAGGAGAGGTTGCCTACCAGTTGGAACTACCCCCACATCTTTCTCGAGTTCATGATGTCTTCCACGTCTCTCAACTCAGGCGTTGCTTCTCGGATCCCATCCGCGGAGTGGACTACGAAACGCTTGATCTCCAAGATAACCTCACTTATCGAGAGTACCCCGTTAGCATTCTGGATCAAGCAGAGCGTGTCACTCGATGTCATAACATCAAGTTTCTCAAGGTTCAATGGTCTCATCATTCCGAGAGAGAAGCTACTTGGGAGCGAGAAGATCGTCTTCGACTTGAGTACCCCGCTTTCTTTCCGCCAACTCCTGAATATCGGGACGAGATTTTTCCGAGTGGGGGCGAGTTGTCACATCCCTAGTTCTGGTATGGTCCTAGGCTTGCTTTGTGCATCATGTTTAAATTTCAAATGAAATTCAAATGGGGAAAGTTGCAAACCCTAGCACCAAAGTTTTTCCAATAGGTTCAACTTTAAAATAGATTTTCAACGAACCCAAAATGCTATTCAAAAATGTTCATGCTCTTTGGATAATGTTGGGAACAACAACCAGAGGTGATGCACATTTTTGCTACACATTTTGGATTTTTGAATCAATGCATAAATATTTTATTTGGAGCTATTTAAATTATATAAATATTTTAATGGCTCCAAAAATGTTGGGAATTGGTGAGGGCCTCTGGAATATTATATCTAGATGCCACAAATATTTTCAGCATTTATGGAAATGTTTTAACATTTCTTTTAGATACAAAACAAATGTTAGAAATAGAAAAGAAAACAAAAAAAGCTTACCTGAGGCCTGGCACTGTTACAGCCCAGCTGGCCAGCCCACCTGGCGGCCCAGCCCACCAAGGGCAGCCCCGTCTTCTACCTCTTGCCAGTAGGCAAAGGAGAAGCCGGGCACGACGCACGCGCGCGGCCACCGCGCGCCACCTCCACCCTACCTGGTTGTCCTCTCGTCGCCTGGACCTTCCCTCGCATCGCCACGCACCTCCTTCGACCCCTGCGTCTCTCCCCTCTCGCTCTGGATTCCCTTCCCCCCTTCTCTGCTCGCTTCCGAACGGAGCCCGTCACCGCCGTTCGCCATAGCCGCAACCACCGCCTCCCTCTCGCCTCCCCGACGTGCCCCAGGGATTCGCCTCGTCGCCTTCGTCCTCATCGTCGAGCCACACATCGCCAGGAGCTCTGCTTCTCCATCAATTCTGTCGTCTTCAACCTCTCAGCCGTCGTGGATCTCCGTCGCCGCTCGCCGCCGTCAGCGCGTCCCCGAGCCCGCTGAGCTGCTCTTCCGGTCCATTGTGAGCCTCGCGTCGGTTCCCCCTTCTCCCCTGCCTTCCCGTGCACCGCAGCATTGCGCCCGCTCGAGGCCGAACTCCGGTTGCCGCCCTGAGCTCCGCTCCGGCGAGCTCCGGCCTCCCCAGCTCATCCCACATGCTCCACTGGATGCGGACGACGACGGGCTACGCCCCAGTGGTCTCCGCGCGTCCAGCCGCCGCTCGGAGCGCAATTCCGGCAAGTCGCCGCCGCAGGTTTGGTTGTCGCCGGTCGAACTCCGATGACTGCTGAAGTGGCCTCTAATTAGGCACTAATTACCCCTAGGGCCACTAACAGTGGGCCCTAGCACCACTAATCTAAATTAGATTATAAATAACCCCCCTGTTAACTAACTATGACACTAACGTGTGGACCCCACACGTCAGGTTTGACCAGTCAGCGCTATTGACTTGCTGACGCAAGCATGATGCAGTGCTGACGCAATAAGCTATTTTCTGGATTTAAAATAAATTAGAAAATTCCAGAAAATGATATAAACTTCAAAAATTCATAGAAATTAAATCGTAGCTCAGAATGAATAAATTATATATGAAAAATTATCAGAAAAATGCAAGGAATCCATTTATGCCAGTTTCATGCATGAAAAACCAACTTATACTTGTTGTATAAGTGAAAACGTAATAATGGCATGTTATCTACTTAATTTGGGGTTTGCATATGAACCCTTGGTTCATATGGACTCCAACCAAATTGATGCTAGATGCATTAGGGCAAATCATAGCATCTTTGAAATGTCATATTCATGCATCATATTGTGGCATATGGTTGTTCATTGATTGCCGGCACCGTCCCCTCTCGATAGGTTCTACTCCGGAAGGTGTCCCGAGTACCTGTCTGAGGAGCAGTGCTTCGTCGTGGATCTATCAGGCAAGCAACCCTCTTGAACATTTCGATAAATCCCACTCTCTCTCGCTCCTGCTCCTTTTACTGCATTAGGACAACAACGATTCAAACTGCTACTTCCTGCTGCGGTAGCTGAACCCATTCCTCCGCATGACCTGTCATTGCCACAGTAAATAGTTGAAACCCACTAGCATGAGTAGGAGTTGCTTGAGCCTTGATGTGCCTGCTCATCCATGCTTGTTTTTCTTTATGCCAGCTATGCTTAGAGTTGTGTCAGGTCTGATTCATCGGGAATGAATCGGAGTGGTGAACATGTCCTACCGATAAAGGCTAAGTGTGTGAACACGTTTTGGTAAAGGTAGCGATGAGAGGCCATGTAGGAGTACATGGTGGGTTGTCTCATTGGAACCGTCCCTAAGCACTGAGTTCTGTGTATGTTATCCAAGTCCAGTTACTACCACACATTGGGTTCCCGTCATCCGGCCCCTCTCGGCTTATTAATCTGCTTGATCTCTGTCCAGGAGTTGCAACTAGTTTCTGGCGTTTGTAGGTAGTGCTACTTGTCTACCAGGTGGTGTCCGACGGGACGGGCTTGGGACAGACTAGGCACCGTGGCACGGTGTACCAAGTGACACCCGGATAGTGGGCTTGGGAACCTGCACACATCGTTTGGGGCCGTGAGCGACACCTCGGCCGGATCTCCTTGTGGATGGAACCCGAATAGGTGATAAACCTGGACGAGAGACTTTTGTGGTTAGTCAGGTCATGGCCGACACCCTCGCCCGGCTACCGCTTGAAGGTTGCCGAGGTACATGACGTGTACAGGGCTATAAGTGGCGAGAGCGTGTGTGAAGAAGTACACCCCTGCAGGGTCAACATTATCTATTCGAATAGCCGTTTTCCTCGGATATGGAAACTTGGAGGACTTATGTAGTACATAGACAACTTGAGGTGGATACTTTAAAATCCGCAAGATAAGCATGAATGCTATGGATGGCCTTCTCGTAGGGAGACAGGAACGGATCCATAGTGGAGTATTGATATGGTGAATATGTGGACTCATGTGCGTCTTCTCACCTCAAAGAAGTTTCTGATACTCGTAGTATAGGTTAGCCACTGAGTCAAAGCTGGCTTGCTGTTGTTAAACCCCACCACCCCCTTTGTTGATAATGTTGCATATGTAGATAGTTCTGATGTAAGACTTGCTGAGTACCTTTGTACTCATGTTTGCTTATTTATGTTTTGCAGTTGGTTACACTAGTGACTTCGACGAGTAGCTTGTATCCCAGCTACAAGCTTGTACCCTTGGGAGGGTCGTGTATAGTCAGGCTTCTTAGCCTTTTCCTTTTGTAGTTGTCTATAATCAGACATGTAATACTTCTGTTGCTTGTATGCTCTGAATGATGGGTCATGAGACCCCTGTTTGTATTGAATACTATGTGGCTCTTCTGGGCCTTTATCTATATGAGTTTGAGTTATGTTGTGATGCCATGTTGTACATCACATACTTGCATGTTATGCGTACGTGTAACGTGTATTGCTATGTGTGGGATCCGTCAACCTAGTTGTTTACCTCTGGTAGCCTCTCTTATGGCGAAATGTAGTCTTGTGCTTCCATGTGCCTTAGTAGTCCGCTACAGCCCGGTTCACCGGAGTCCTGCTAGCTCAGCACTACTGCTCCGGAACACTTGACTGGCTGGCATGTGATTCACTTCGTTCTTGTGTCTGTCCCTTCGGGGAAATGTCATGCGGTGACATCCGGAGTCCTGCCTAGCCTGCTACAGCCCGGGTTCCCGGAGTCCTGTTAGCCCAGTGCTACAGCCCGGATTCATACGCTGTTGACCGACATGCTCGTGGTTGATTCATGTATGCCTGTCCCTGTAAGTTGGTGCCACTTTTGGTTCACGACTAGTCATGTTGGCCTGGGTTCGCTATCATACGGATGCTAGCGACACTATCATATACGTGAGCCAAAAGGCGCAAACGGTCCCGGGCCAGGTAAGGTGGCACCCGTGGGAATACCGTGCGTGAGGCCGCAAAGTGATATGAAGTGTTACATGCTAGATCGGTGTGACTTCGGATCGGGGTCCCGACATCATATTACCTCATTGACGTTCGAGAGCACCAAGACTCACGTAAGTCCGAGGAAGAGACCCGTCGGCCGTGGAATATTGCCCAACTTTGGCCATACTACACCTGAGCCGTCGGCTCTCATCATGTACATACTTTAACATTATATATACCATGTTAAGCAATAAAGTAAGACCATCGGTGTCTTTTCTTTTCAAAGATTATGCATCTTTGTTATTTCTTATTTTTCAAATGACTATTAAGGAGCTGATCATATTTGAATCAAGTTTAACCTTTTTGGTCTAGCTTATGATCGTATCCGAATCTAGCTGTAATATCATGGTCACTTGGGGGCTTCCTGTTCAAACATAGGTCGTATTCGAACCAAAGAGAACATAGCTGTCGTAACCCTCTTGATCGGCTCAAGGCCAATCTCACTTGGGGGCTTCTTGATCATATCTGAATCATAGCTTAACCCCTTTTGGGTCATACTTGGATCATATTCGAATCAGGGTCGTTAAAAACCTCTCAAGGTCATTTTGGGGCTTCCTGTTCAAACATAGGTCGTATTCGAACCAAAGAGAACATAGCTGTCGGTACCCTCTTGATCGGTGCAACGCCAAAGCCATTGGGGGCTATATGGTCATATTCGAACCTTAGCTTAACCCCTTTGGTCTGGTTTACTGATCGTATTCGAACCAGAAACCCCCAACCTTTTGAATACAGGGTTAAATTATGCTTATTATCTCTTGCTTGCCTTTTAGTTTTTTGTTGTTTCAATATTACAAACAATTAGCCTGGTCTTCTTCACCGGCTCGACTATTTGACAACACAGCCACCCTGAAAGTGCGTTATATCGACTAGAGGGGGTGAATAGGCAATTTTTATGAAAGTCTTCAAAACGTGAAGGTTATGAAGACAAACAGTACAGATATGCCAATCACTTAAGCAGCAGAAGTTAGATTACACTAGGCAAGCCATGGTCAAGTATTCGATAGAGTGAAAGCACAAGACAAGTAGCTGCAGTGTAATAAGGATCGGGTAGGAAGAAGTTATGAAGCCAAACAGATCATACAGTTATGTTGTGAAGACAGAAGATAAAGCAAGCATGCAATGGCTTCACAGTGTGTAACAGAAAGTAAAAGGAAGTGAAGATGAAACCAGTGACACGCTGAAGACAATGATTTGTTGGACCAGTTCCAGTTGTTGTGACAACTGTACGTCTGGTTGGAGCGGCTAGGTATTTAAACCAAAGGACACACAGTCCCGGACACCCAGTCCTGAACACGCAGCTCAGGACACCCAGTCCTCACCATTTTCTCCTTGAGCTAAGGTCACACAGACCTCGCCCAATCACTCTGGTAAGTCTTCAAGGTAGACTCCCAAACCTTCACAGACTTCGTTCACTGGCAATCCACAATTTCTCTTGGATGCTCAGAACGCGACGCCTAACCGGCTAGAGGCTGCATAGTCCTCAAGTGTAATAAGTCTTCAGATCACTCAGACACGAAGACTTAAGTGATGCCCAATTTACTCTGGCTCTGGGTGGTTAGGGCTTTTCTCCTTGCTAGGAATTTTCTCTCAAAGGCTTCGAGGTGGGTTGCTCTCAAACGACAAAAGCCGTGCACTGAAATCTGAGCAGCCAACTGTTTATGGTTGTAGGGGATGGACTATTTATAGCCACTGGGCAACCCGACCTGATTTGTCTGAAATGACCCTGGGTCACTAAGGAACTGATACGTGTACCAACGGTCAGATTTCAAACTCACACGGCAACTTTACTTGGGCTACAAGTAAAGCTGACTTGTCCGACTCTGGACAAGATTTGCTCTCATAGTCTTCGCTCGAAGATATAGGTTTTGAATTAGGCATCACTTCAGTCATTCTGACTGGTTCTCTTGGACCCCACTTAACAGTACGGTGGTTCCTATGACTCAACACAAATGAAATAAAACTACGAAGAATCTAAGTCTTCGAGTTCCATAGGCTTCACGTGGTGTCTTCTCTTGTCATAGTCTTCAATGTGAATATCTTCAAATACCACCATTGTCTTCAATGTCTTCGTACATTTTTAGGGGTCATCTCTGGTAGTAAAACCGAATCATTGAGGGACTTCTACCTGTGTTATCCTGCAATTCTCACAAACACATTAGTCCCTCAACTAGGTTTGTCGTCAATACTCCAAAACCAACTAGGGGTGGCACTAGATGCACTTACAATCTCCCCCTTTTTGGTGATTGATGACAAACTAGTTGAAGTTTTCAACGGGGAATATAATTTGTGAAATTGTAAAGGAATTGTCTTCATAAGCTGCAAGGGCTCCCCCTGAAGATGTGCATATAAGTAATTTGCTTCTAGAACGCAAATGCACATGGCAGGTTGTACTTGTGGAAATCCACTTCAACTTATGATGACAATCCACCATGCATGTAAAAGTATATGAAGAGAATGACATGCATAATGAAAAATGGACGTCTGCGGAATGATATAAGTGCGGAAATTATCGTCGTACATGCCGAATTTATCTTCGCAAAAACATAGTGGCAAACAAGTAGCAGACGACCATCGAGTTTAAGTGTTACAACTCAAAGGACCAAATGTAGCAAAACGAGAGTTGTAAGCACGAAGCAAAATGTAGCAAAATATAAAGCACCCGCCCATATTGACCCGCTTGAAGACTATAAACATCATATGCTTCTCCCCCTTTTGTCAGTGATGACCAAAAAGGTTTGAACACATAGAGTTTTCTACGCGTTCCCAGATGCAGCAGGGTCGGTGGAGGCGTTTGGTGGTGCTGAAGAGCTTGGTGCAGGGTCGACGCGCGCTGAAGGAGGTGGTGGTGATGTAGCGCCGTCTTCTTCCTTGTTGATTCTTGTAGTCACCGTGGCAGCAGAGGAAGAGAACTCAGAATCTTCAAGTGATGGAGTTCCGCGCAGCACAGCTCTTCTGGGGGGTGTGGAGTCAAACTTGAATCTCTCTCTGAAGCCATCCTCATGAAGATCAGCTTCAGGGCACAGCAATGTGAGGCCTTTCCAGGTGCGGCGACAAGTTTCATGAGCAACGAATGCATTCTTGGTGGCAAGATTTCTGATGCAATTGACATCCACCAAGAGGCTTTTCATCTGTCTCTTCAACCAGTTGTGATGCCTATCTTGCTTTTGGTGAAGGGCCACAAGAAGCTCTCGGTCATTGAGGGCACGAGCGCGCTTCTTGGGTCGCTGAGCAGTTGCGCTGTCAGTGGCTTCAGTGGATGCAGGTGCACGTGTAGTGCCGGCCAATGGGTACACCCTGGAGATGGCTTCAACACCTTCAACGTTCTGCGTGAAGCTCTGGTGTTCTGCATTCTGAAGACTTAAGGGTTGCTTGGCAGGCTCAGGATATACAGCTTCAGCAGAGGTGTCCACATCTGGCAAGAAGATCCGATGGTTGCAGGCTGAGGGCTGATATGAAATCGCAGAATGAAGCTTGATCAGCCGCATAACCTAAGGAGCATAAAACTTCAAGCCAAATAAATCTGAGCCGGATGCCGCAAGCTGGCGTATGAAGAAGTCCTGCGCATTGAAGAATTTGCCATGAAGGATGTAGAATATGAGAGTCTTCATTGCACCCTCAACCTTGGCATATGGAGAGTGTCCCTTGAGGGGCCAGAGAGTCCGCCTGATGATGTGATATATGGTTCTGGGCAGGTACTCTAAGTCTTCAACTAAGAACTCAGTTGGATAGGGTGCATCATGGGGCAATGGCTTCATCATTGAAAGCATCTGACTCATATTTGGTTCAGGCCTCTGAAATATGCTTTCAATTGCTTCAGCATGTAATTGGCAGCCTTCTTCGAAGAATTCGCCAGGAGTGGGTAGGCCGGTAAGCTCAATGATATCAAATGCATTGGCTTCGTGATGGACATTGCCGGTCATCCACTCCAGGATCCAAGTCTTCGGATCTCTGTTGTATCCTTTAATGTGGAGGGTGGCATAGAATTGAAGCAAAAGCTCTTCATTCCAGTGCTCTTCATCAGTTACGAACTGCAGCAGACCCACTTGCTTGAAGCAATCCAAAGCTTCCTCCAAATAGGGCAGTCCAGCAATGGCTTCAACATCAAGGCGCTTGTGCGGGAAGATGCGACCTTGGTTGTAGAGGATGCAGGAGTAGTAACTGCGCTGAGGATAGCTCCAGAACCTGTCAGATACAATCCTTTCCCTTGAATAGGGGTTCGTGGAGCTGTTGAAGAACGTGTTGTCGGCCTTGAAGCTAGTGATGTTGAAGGAGCCATGAGCTGATGCAGGACCTGGGAACCTTGGCAGTCGAGGGATTGGCGTCTGGACCTGAGGCCTGTGCTCAACATGGTAGTCAAATTGAGGACCTGCAGCAGACTCAGGAACAGACGTATCTGGATCAGTAGCTTCACTGTCTTCAGAAGCTTTGGGTGGGGAGGGCGCCACATTGGCTTCGGTGTTGGTTGTGGCAGCCTCAACATTTTCAGCCTCCACTTGTGTAGTTGGAGGGACAGACTCCGGCACGTTCTCCTGGAGAACGGTTGCTTGTTGGAGCGGGGGAGTTGGAGCTTGTGGTACTTCTTCATGCTCTTCGGCTGATGCAGCCGGAATGTCGTCAGCAGAGTCCTGAGGCCTTGGACCTTTGCGAAGCCTACGAAATGCAGACGACGCATGTGGAGTTGGAGTGGGCTGGACCTTAGATTCTTCTTCCACTTGTGGGCGATCCGCCCATGATGCGTCTTGTGCAATTGGCGTCAGAGGACGACCAATGCTGATGAGTTCACTTGTCTCAAGCTGAGGAAGGGCTGCATCATCTTGTACATGGTCCTGATGACCAATGTCTTCAGCGGCGATGGGGTCGGCTGCTAGAATATCTTCAGCTTCAGGAGCCTCTGTGAGAGCAGGCTCATGAACTGTCAGCTGACGATCTGCATCGGGATAGAGGACAGAGAGGGGTTCAACTATCAAGGGCTCTGTGGGAGCGGCCCGAGTTTTCTTGATCTTGCGCTTCTTCTTGGTGGGGTTAGAAGGAGAGGCTTCAGAGTATTTCCTCTTCCTTGCTTCAGCTTCGGCTGTCCGTGTCTTCTTGAGCTCTGAAGCGGTTGACCGGCTCTTTGGCTTCGAGCCAGTCGTAGCAGTGGGGAAGACAATCGGAACAGCTTCTTGCCTTGGTGCCTCTGGTTCAGCCACAGCAGGCTTCTTCTTTTTCTTCGCGGCCATCCTGGGGTCGATGCTGGGACGCCCAAGTGCCTTGCGCTTCTCGGCCTCATTGTAGGCCTGCACACAGCGATCAGCCAGAGTCTTCATTCGCTCCCGCGAACCCTGAGCTTCTGCACGTTTCTTCAGAAAGTTTTCCTTTAACTCGTGCAACATGATCTTGAAGTCCTTGACTTCTTGGACGCTGAGCCTGGCCATATTCTGCTTGAACTGAGCCTTTTCAAAATCAATTTTCTGCTTCAGTTCAACAATGCGCTGGGCAATTGCAAGTTCTGAAGCAATAGCGCCTTGGAAGGCGACACTGAGGCCAATGGGCAGCTGCAGATCATCGAAGCTGATATTTGGTGTAGCAAACCACTCATCGATGAAGTTGTGGATGATTGCTACATCAAACAGAGGCAGATTGTTGAAGATTTCAGCCTCCTCCTTGCTCTTGATGAGCTGCTCAAGAGCGTCATCTCCAAGATCTTCGTCGCTGGACAGATCAATGGTTTCGCTGCGCAGAATGGCAGTAGCTGTGAGCTCTTTGCCTGTGTGTGGCTGAGGCTTCTTTGCTTCCTGGGGCTTGGAGACTCGAGATAAGTCTTCAGACTGCGCACTGGCTTCAGGAGGCGCAGTTGCCAATGGCTTCGCCCTTGAGATTTTGGGTGAAGGGATCTGCTTTGAAGCTTTTGGCTTCTTTGCCTGCTTTGGCTTCGGTGCAACAGGCGCTTCATCAGATTCCGAGTCAGCAGGAGGGTCATTGACAGTAGTCCCTTGGACTAAGATGCGGGTGATGAGGCCCTCAAGATTTGCATACGAACCGATGATATTGGGGTCGGCCTCACGTGTGCCATCTGCCCTTGGTGCTGAGGGGCCAGGGTTGAAGTCTAAACCCAATTTCTTCTTGTTGTGCTTTGCTGACCTCTGGGAAAACTAGAAGTTGCGCTTGAAAAGATTGTCGTCACGACACCAGAGTAGTGACGACGGATGAGCATCAGCAGGCTGCGGTCCTCTAACCATGCATGGATAGAAGCCTTGAGCAATGGCTTTGTCTCTGGACCTGGGCATGAGATTTTTGTATAGTACGTCTCCCCATGGTCTCTTGATGGCGCTTTTCTTAGCGTACTCCTTGGTGACGAAGCGGTATTGGAACCATTGCTCCACCCAATAGCGTCGAATCCATTGGATTCGTGTCTTGCGCTGATTGTAATCCTCTTCAGGATCTGTATTGTACAGCTCTAAGAGGTCATCGGGCAGATCTCTTGATGTTTCCCCTCGACGCTTTCTGCCACCCTTCCTTGCTGGTTTTTCTACAGCCATGAAGCTTAACTTGGAATGCTTCAAAACGTTCAAAGGCTTCAAAGGTTTTCTTTTGCTGGACCAACAGGAACTGGCTTCAGGAGAATTGATGTGACGCTGTAAGAACTCTGCAAATGAATGCAGACTGTGAGAACCAAAAGATTCTCCCACGGACATGTACCTGTGACAGCATTAAGGTGCGAGGGAAGGGGAAGAGGTCATATCCATTCTCAGAAGATTTTGAAGATAAATCAGTTTAGAAGATATTGACCTCATCGTGCGAAGACATTCACTTATAGAAAAGAAGTTGGTTCCAGATTTGTACGAACCCATAGATCAGTACAAGTGAGGAATCTAACTACTTCATGAAGCACAAGTGAATATACTAGGCAAGTTATGAGATGCAGACTGAGACAGTTCTAACTAGTGTGAATAGAAACTTCTTATGGCAGAAAGTGACCGAACTATAGGATCAAAAGAGGCTGTAAAAATAGGTTTTATTTACCACACTTGGAACTGCTAGACGGAGTGGGAGATGAGGCCGAGCAGTTCGATCCTCCGTGCCCTAACTTGGCGACGGAAGACACCTACGGCGACGGCGGAGAGAGTGATGTCCACGGTCGGCGTGAAAACAGCGTCGGAGAGGTTGCGGCAGTGAAGCGCTTCGTCGCCGGCGTCGTCGAGAGCTAGCGGTGGCGCTAGGGTTCGTGCGAGGGAGGAAGAAGAGATGATGACCATGGTGAATCATGTATTTATAGGGACAAAGGCGGCACTGCGCTATTACACAGGTGCCCCTGGCGATTCGCATCTGAACAGCACGTGGCCATCATGCGGAGTCTCGGGGGCAGTTCCACATCCCACGCACGCCTGGATTGTCAGGTGGTCGTTCCTACTTCTTCGGATTTCATGTGGATGAATGAGCATTGAAAACGGTTTTAAAGTTTGTCTCTGTGCCTTCTGCTGACAAGGACGCAGAGAAGACATTCAACAGTTTCAATAGGATGCATATGACTTGGAGAGATAGAATTTGAGATAGAGAGCATGAAGAGATTAGGGTCCGATCACATTCACTTAGTTCAAAAGATTCAAAACAAGAAGACATAGCTATAAGTGAATGCTGTAGAGGACAGAACACTAGTGTATATATATATATATATATATATATATATATATATAATCGACGTAATGAAGATAATCATGAAGACATGTAGAGATTGAAGCCAAACCAAATGTGAAGACATTGCAAGGTAACGTTGTGAGTGAAACACTTCAAGATTGAACATTTGGTGGTGGCGTTACCCACCGTATAGGAAGTATTAGACCCAGGCACGGCGCACAATTATCATGGCGCTCCGAAGTCAATTTCCACATTAATGTATTCACACTTAGAATGTATGTCTTCATTAATTGAAGATATAGGTTACTTCGTGTGTTGCACATCTAAGTCATCAATATGCATAAGTGTTAGGATGTGTGCCTGATCACAGGACATTTGAGGATTCCAAGATATTTAGCTCACACCGTAACTTGCAAAATCTCTTCTCATCCAAGGGCTTGGTGAAGATATCTTCCAATTGCTCTTCAGTGTTGACGTGTATGATATCAATATCTTCCTTTGCAACATGATCTCTGAGAAAGTGATGACGAATTTCAATGTGCTTTGTCTTCGAGTGCTGAACTGGGTTGTTGGCGATCTTGATGGCGCTTTCGTTGTCGCAGTAAAGAGGCACTTGCTTCAGATGAATGCCATAGTCCTTGAGAGTTTGCTTCATCCAGAGAAGCTGAGCGCAGCAAGATCCAGCAGCAATGTATTCAGATTCGGCAGTGGAGAGGGATACACAGTTCTGCTTCTTTGAAGAGCAACATACAAGTGATCGTCCCAGAAAGTGACATGTGCCTGATGTAGACTTCCGATCAACCTTATCACCAGCATAATCAGCATCCGAGAATCCAACCAGATCAAACTCTGAGCTCTTTGGATACCACAATCCTAGAGTTGGGGTGTGAGCCAAATATCAAAGAATTCGCTTCACTGCTAAGTGATGCGACTCCTTTGGTGCCGCTTGAAATCGAGCACACATGCAAACACTAAGCATAATATCTAGCCTAGATGCACATAAATAAAGCAAAGAACCAATCATGGAGTGGTATACCTTTTGATCGAACTCTTTACCATTGTCGTCAGGACCCAGATGATGTTTGGCTGGCATTGGTGTTGTGAAACCTTTGCAGTCTTGCATCCTGAACTTCTTCAGGCAATCTTTGAGATACTTCTCTTGAGATATGAAGATGCCATTGTGTTGTTGCCGTATCTGAAGAACGAGGAAGAATTTCAGCTCCCCCATCATAGACATCTGATATTGCTCTTGCATCATATATCCGAACTCCTCACTGTACTTCTGATTGGTGCAGCCGAAGATAATGTCATCCACATATATTTGGCACACAAACAGTTCACCATCATATGTCTTCGTGAAGAGAGTGGGATCTAGGGAGCCAGGTATGAAGCCTTTGCTCTTCAGGAAGTATTTGAGTGTGTCATACCAGGCCCGAGGGGCTTGTTTGAGGCCATATAGTGCCTTATTGAGCTTGTAAACCATGTCAGGATGTTTTGGATCTTCAAACCCAGGTGGTTGTGCAACATACACTTCTTCTTCAATCTTGCCATTGAGAAAGGCACTCTTCACATCCATTTGATATAAAAGTATGTTATGATGATTTGCATAGGCCAGCAATATACGGATGGCTTCAAGTCTGGCCACAGGAGCAAATGTTTCATCGAAGTCAATGCCTTCCACTTGAGTATATCCTTGAGCAACGAGACGAGCTTTGTTTCTGACAACTTGACCATGCTCATCTTGCTTGTTGCGGTATATCCATTTGGTGCCTATTATGTTATGCTTCCGTGGATCAGGACGCTTAACCAATTCCCATACATTGTTCAGCTCAAACTGATGAAGCTCTTCTTGCATTGCTTGAATCCACTCAGGTTCCATAAAAGCTTCTTCAACTTTCTTGGGTTCTGTGATTGAAACGAATGCGAAGTGTCCGCAGAAATTTGCCAGTTGAGTTGCCCTTGAATGAGTCAGTGGACCAGGTGCATTGATGCTGTTAATTATTCTGTCAATCTGCACTTCATTGGCAACACGAGGATGTATGGGTCGAAGACTTTGCTCTTGCTGATCTATGTTGTCGTGGGGAGGAATGTCTTCAGGCTGAGCATTGTCTTCATGTGGATCAGGTGCTGAGATGATAAGTTCTTCTTCAGGATGAGCTTCAGAAGGTATAATTTCTCCAGTTACCATTAGCTTGATTGATTCACTAGCTGGAACTTCATCTAGCACATCTGGCAGTTGCTCTCTTTGTGAACCATTGGTCTCATCGAACCGCACATCCACTGTTTCAACCACTTTGTAGTGAAAGAGATTGAAGACTCTGTAGGAGTGCGAATCCTTTCCATATCCAAGCATAAAGCCCTCATGTGCTTTTAGTGCAAATTTTGAGGTGTGGTGTGGGTCCTTGATCCAGCATCTTGAGCCAAATACTCTGAAGTAACTGACATTTGGCTTCTTGCCAGTTAGAAGTTCATAAGATGTCTTGTTCAGAAGCTTGTGAAGATAAACACGGTTGATTGTATGGCATGCAGTGTCAATGGCTTCAGGCCAGAATTTTCTTGGAGTCTAGTACTCATCTAGCATTATTCTGGCCATCTCAATGAGTGTTCTGTTCTTGTGTTCGACGACGCCATTCTGCTATGGCGTGTACGGAGCTGAGAATTCATGTGTGATGCCCAAGGTATCCAGATATGTATCAAGGCCAGTGTTCTTGAATTCAGTGCCATTGTCACTTCTAATGTGCTTTATCTTGGCGCCATAATTGTTCATAGCCCGATTTGCGAAGCGTCTGAAGACATCCTGCACTTCAGTCTTGTAAAGGATTATGTGCACCCAAGTATATCTAGAGTAATCATCAACAATGACAAAGCCATAGAGGCAAGCAGTAGTGGAAAAAGTTGAGTAGTGAGTGGGACCAAAGAGATCCATGTGAAGCAGTTCGAAGGGTCGAGTAGTGGTCATGATTGTCTTCGAAGGATGTTTTGCCCTTGTCATTTTCCCTGCTTCACAGGCATGCATAAGTGATCTTTCTTGAACTTGACGCCCTCGATGCCTATGACATGCTTCTTCTTCGCAAGGGTGTGGAGGTTCCTCATGCCAGCATGCCCAAGCCTCCGATGCCAAAGCCAGCATTCTGAAGCCTTTGCCAGAAGACATACTGCAAGCTGTGGCCCTGCTGAGAAATCTACCACGTACAAATCATCTTTCCGATACCCTTCAAACACTAGAGACTTGTCAGATTCCATTAGTACCAGGCAACGATATTTTCCAAAAATTACAATCATGTTCAAATCGCAAAGCATTGAGACAGACATTAAGTTGAAGCCAAGGGATTCAACAAACATGACTTTATCCATGTGTTGATCCTTTGAGATTGCAACTCTACCTAGACCCAATACCTTACTTTTACCAGTGTCAGCAAATGTGATGTGGCTCTTGTCAGATGGACGTAAGGTTGAGTCCATAAAAAGACTTCTTTTGCCAGTCATGTGATTAGTACACCCACTATCAGTAATCCATTCTGAAGACTCTGAAGACGCTGGTGTCGTACCCTAAAGTGCAGTTAGGGGGATAGGCTTCACGAAGAGTATTATGAAGCAAAAACATTTGACGAACCAGTGGGTTATGAAAACTTAGATCTAGGTTAGGACTAATAGGGAGAGTAGCATGCGATTCAGGTACGAAATACATAGTGATGCCATTCGGGCATTTGATCTTGCGCCCCACAAGATTTTTAAGGTCCCCAGCAATAGCGTCAGAAGATTTTGGTTTTCTGCTGGAGACCTTTCCCTGCAAAAGAGAGTTAAGCTTTCTTAACCACCCACATCTTCAAGGGTGGCTTAGAAGCAATAGGTCTAAGTGCAGCATCTGAGAATTTTGGCTTTGGAGCCCTAGCAAACAGTCTAGCAGGCGGGCAATAGTACTCATAAGAATAGGCAGAATAGTTCTTGGTCATATGAACATGACGGTTTGAAGAACCGCTCTCACATGCCTGAGCATGGTTTCCCTGCAAAACATTTGCGTTAGTGCGACTCAGGTGAGTCCTCCGCCTGTATGAAGCCTTTGGACCATATGAAGCCTTTGGTCTGAGGTTTCTCTTCTTCATGTGAGGTGTCATGAGGACATTCACAGGAAGATTCTCCAGACACGTTTTTGGAACCCAGATCTTCTTCATAGGCGGTCCATTCCTGCAGTTAGTACCAATGTACCTGGCAAATACTTCACCATTCTGATTCTTAAACAGTTTATAGTTTGCATCAAAGGATTCATCAATGATAATAGGATTAGCACAAGTGAAGCCAGATAGATTGGATGGATCTGCTGAGGATTCCTTTGCAGCGACCCATGTGGTTTTGGGGTACTGCTCAGGTTTCCAGTAAGAGCCATCTGCATTAATTTTCCTCACGAACCCAACACCCTCTTTCTTAGGGTTTCGGTTCAGAATCTGCTTCTTGAGGACATCACATAATGTCTGATGTCCTTTGAGACTTTTGTACATCCCTGTTTCAAGCAATGTCTTCAACCTAGCATTCTCATCAGCAATAGCAGTGGTATCCTCAGCAGAGGGGTTAGTTACCACTTCAACAGTTGAAGATATTGCAACAGCAGTAGCAGTGGAACATTCAGCGACAGAAGTAGCATTATCATGCTCAATGCATTTAAGGCATGGTGGTTCAAATCCTTCCTGAGCGGAACTGATCTGTTCGGCGCGAAGTGACTCGTTTTCCTTTTGAAGATCTTCATGAGCCACTCTCAATTTCTCAAGATCTTTCTTCCTTTGGAGATAATCATAGGAAAGCTTTTCATGAGTTGTTGTGAGAGTATCATGACGATCTTCAAGTTCCTGATACTTAACATGAAGATTTTTTATGTCTTCAATTAAGGATTCAGATCGAGTCATTTCAGCACCCAACAGATCATCGCTTCTGTCTAACAGTTTTTGAATATGTTCCATGGCTTTCTGTTGTTCAGTGGCAATTTTAGCAAGTGTTTTGTAGCTGGGTTTTGAATCACAATCAGAGTCATCGTCAGTAGTGCGTGTGTTTACCTTGGCACCGCGTGCCATGAAGCAGTAGGTAGGAGTAGAGTCGTCCTTGTCATTTGCATCGGTGTTGGTGATGAAGTCATTGTCTTCAGTGTTGAAGATGGACTTGGCGATGTAGGCTGTAGCCAGACTCGCAATGCCAGAATCAGACTCCTCCTCAGACTCCACCTCTGCCTCCTCAGAAGCGGACTCCTCCTCTGAATCAATTTCCTTGCCAACAAATGCACGAGCCTTGCCAGTTGAGCTCTTCTTGTGTGATGAAGACTTTGAGGAAGACTTGGAAGAAGACTTTGAGTATTTCTTCTTCTTCTTGTCGTCGGAGTCATATTCCTTGCTCTTCTTCTTCTTTCTGCTCTCATTGTCCCACTATGGACACTCAGAGATGAAGTGTCCAGTTTTCTTGCACTTGTGACATGTTTTCTTCTTGTAGTCATAAGCAGAAGCTTCATCATTCCTTGAGCTTGATTGTGAAGGCTTTCTGAAGCCTTTCTTCTTGGTGAATTTCTGGAACTTCTTCACTAGCATTGCAAGTTCCCGTCCAATGTCTTCAGGATCATCAGAACTGCTGTCAGATTCTTCTTCAGATGAGGACATAGCTTTTGCCTTCAAGGCACGAGTTCGCCCATAGTTTGGACTGTAGATATCTCTTTTCTCAGAAAGCTGAAACTCATGTGTGTTGAGCCTCTCAAGTATGTCAGACGGATCGAGTGTCTTGAAGTCCGGACGTTCTTGAATCATCAGGGCTAGGATGTCAAACGAACTTTCAAGTGATCTCAGCAGCGTCTTGACGATTTCATGTTTGGTGATCTCGGTGGCGCCGAGGGCTTGAAGCTCATTTGTGATGTCAGTGAACCGGTCAAATGTGTGCTGGACATTCTCATTGTCATTTCGCTTGAAGCGGTTGAAGAGATTGTGAAGAACACTGATTATCTGATCTCTCTGGGTTGAGATGCCTTCATTGACTTTGGAGAGCCAGTCTCAGACCAGTTTGAATGTCTTCAAGGCACTTACATGGCCGTACTGTCCCTTGGTCAGATGACCACAGATGATATTCTTGGCAGTAGAGTCCAGTTGAGTGAACTTCTTGACATCAGCAGTAGTGACACCTTCTCCGGCCTTGGGACACCGTTTTCGACGACATACCATAGGTCGACGTCAATGGCTTCAAGATGCATGCACATCTTATTCTTCGAGTAGGGATATTCAGTTCCATCGAAGACGGGGCACACAGCGGAGACTTTAATTATCCCTGCAGTCGACATAGCTAAAACTCCAGGTGGTTAAACCGAATCACACAGAACAAGGGAGCACCTTGCTCTGATACCAATTGAAAGTGCATTATATCGACTAGAGGGGGGGTGAATAGGCGATTTTTATGAAAGTCTTCAAAACATGAAGGTTATGAAGACAAACAGTACAGATATGCCAATCACTTAAGCAGCGGAAGTTAGATTACACTAGGCAAGCCATGGTCAAGTATTCGATAGAGTGAAAGCACAAGACAAGTAGATGAAGTGTAATAAGGATCAGGTAGGAAGAAGTTATGAAGCCAAACAGATCATACAGTTATGTTGTGAAGACAGAAGATAAAGCAAGCATGCAATGGCTTCACAGTGTGTAACAGAAAGTAAAAGGAAGTGAAGATGAAACCAGTGACACGCTGAAAGACAATGATTTGTTGGACCAGTTCCAGTTGCTGTGACAACTGTACGTCTGGTTGGAGCGGCTAGGTATTTAAACCAAAGGACACACAGTCCCGGACACCCAGTCCTGAACACGCAGCTCAGGACACCCAGTCCTCACCGTTTTCTCCTTGAGCTAAGGTCACACAGACCTCGCCCAATCACTCTGGTAAGTCTTCAAGGTAGACTCCCAAACCTTCACAGACTTCGTTCACTGGCAATCCACAATTTCTCTTGGATGCTCAGAACGCGACGCCTAACCGGCTGGAGGATGCACAGTCCTCAAGTGTAATAAGTCTTCAGATCACTCAGACACGAAGACTTAAGTGATGCCCAATTTACTCTGGCTCTGGGTGGTTAGGGCTTTTCTCCTTGCTAGGAATTTTCTCTCAAAGGCTTCGAGGTGGGTTGCTCTCAAACGACAAAAGCCGTGCACTGAAATCTGAGCAGCCAACCGTTTATGGTTGTAGGGGATGGACTATTTATAGCCACTGGGCAACCCGACCTGATTTGTCTGAAATGACCCTGGGTCACTAAGGAACTGACACGTGTACCAATGGTCAGATTTCAAACTCACACGGCACCTTTACTTGGGCTACAAGTAAAGCTGACTTGTCCAACTCTGGACAAGATTTGCTCTCATAGTCTTCGCTCGAAGATATAGGTTTTGAATTAGGCATCACTTCAGTCATTCTGACTGGTTCTCTTGGACCCCACTTAATAGTACGGTGGTTCCTATGACTCAACACAAATGAAATAAAACTACGAAGAATCTAAGTCTTCGAGTTCCATAGGCTTCACATGGTGTCTTCTCTTGTCATAGTCTTCAATGTGAATATCTTCAAATACCACCATTGTCTTCAATGTCTTCGTACATTTTTAGGGGTCATCTCTGGTAGTAAAAGCGAATCATTGAGGGACTTCTACCTGTGTTATCCTGCAATTCTCACAAACACATTAGTCCCTCAACTAGGTTTGTCATCAATACTCCAAAACCAACTAGGGGTGGCACTAGATGCACTTACACACACGGGTCATTCCCACCGGCGGCTTACAGATCAAAAGGTGCAACCTACCAAGTTATAGTAATCATTGAGTATTCAAAAAAGCATTGGCTTCTCATAAAGATTGAATTATCAAATTCATCACCCGAGTTATTTAAACCGGCGGTCTAAGGATCAAAAGGGACAAGGTATGGTTATTAGTTATACGCACTTACCTACTGCATTAACTAAAGAGTTAGCCCTTGTCCTTTATTTATATCTGTCTCTGGTTCTTACTGTGGTAAACGTATTGGCTATAAATTGGGTGTTTTAACCCGTTTGGTTCTAAGCCGCCAAGCCAGTCTTTTCTTTGTATTTACAGGAACAGAGTTCAAACATTGCAAAAACAAACATTAAATATGATGCATACATTGGCATCAGGAAGCACAGACTCACATAAAAGTGTTTTATGCGCGATGGCATAAGCAAGCATACAGTATTTTCACAACTAAGTTATTACAAGGCTTTCTAAGCCCATGAAGATGATCATTGTTCCTTCCTCGCCGGTTCACCACCTTCTGTTGGCTGGAAGTTGGGTTTCGACCAATCAAAACCATTCACGGCGACAAATTCGGCTTCGTCGTCGATCAGGCCGACCGGGTCAACTTCTGGGGCTAATGTATTTTCTCTCACTGGTGGGATCAAATCTGTTACCTTGTATGAGGGAGTGGCCATCTTCTTATTCTCACTATCAAAACCCAGCTGGTATTTATCAACATTGGTATCATCTCCAAGGGTAGTTTCCTAAGGCCAGACTCTGCGCACGCAAGCCATGAAGTCATCCTGATCAAAAGGAGACCCGTCTTCCTTCACAGTGGGATAGCCTCTGGCCACGTCCACTAGGTCTAGGTCTGGCACCCAAGCCTTGGAGCGGCTCAGGGCAGTCAAAGCTCTGGCTCGCGCGCAAGAGCGTTTTACTTCTTGAAACCTGGCAGGAAGGATGGACAGTTTCTTCAGGACGTCGCTGAGCCGGTTGGGTCCTTGATTAGCAGGAGAGATGGCGGCCAGAGCCCGTTGTGCGGCAATATATAGTTGTTCAACCAAAGTATATACTGCTTTCAGTTTAATCAACGGGTCTTGGCTCAGATTTTTGCTTCGAGGACCTGCATAAATTTTACACGCAAAGTCAGTTGGCGGATTATACTCTGGATCGGCAAACAGCACACAAAAGTTAAAGTCAGGTAGCTTACCAAAGATAGCAGCTACCATTTGAGACACCCGGCCCTTTAACCCATTCAACTCTATTGAAATCTCTTTCAGAGTTGTTTCGGCCGTCTCAGCACGTTGGGTCAGAAGCGTTTTTTCCTCTTCCCAAGTTTTCTTCTTGGCAGCAAAGCTGGTCTTTAAATCTTCTGTTGCAGAGAGACTTATTTGTAGTTTGGAGTTAGCGGATTTGATTTCTGTCTCCTGACTCGCTAGTCGGGTCTTCACGTCAGTCAATTGAGAGTTCAATTCGGATAAGGCATTCTGCAAAACATTCAGATGAGTCAAGATTTGGTTTCAAATTCAAAAATCAAGATTCAAGTCTCAAGTACTTTACAAAAATACACTTGACACTTGGGGGCTAATGTATGCATAATCAAATTTCTACGACTCTGTAGACACATTTAAGTCCCAAGTACCTTACAAAGTAACAGCACTTGGCACTTGGGGGCTAATGTATGAAGTTCAACAAGTTTCTCAAAGGTTAAGCCGGAATATTAAGTCTTTTGAATACGGAACCAAACAATTTAAAGTACCGGTTCATTTATTATCAAAATGAACCGGCCCTTGGGGACTACAGGTGAAGCTTTGATCTATTAAAGTTAAGAAAAGTTTCAAAGGTAAAGGTCTCGGCCTATATTTTAAAGTCTACAGGTCATTCTGGTTCTCTCATAATCTGAAGACTTGGGGGCTGAAGGAATACAGATAATACGGAAAAACATAACTCGTATTTCAACTGCAGTTGTTTGCCCATTTCAATCTCAGAGTCGTGGCTGGAGTGTACATGGTTAAGATAGCCGGATAAAATATCATTGGCATTGATCCGGTCATACTTGGCAACGTCAAATCGAACTTTCTGCCTCTCCAACGCCTCTTGTTTTGCTGTACACCGAGCCAGCACGGTTGGGTTCCCCGGTTCAATAAAGCGGCTCCCGGTAATCTGAACATCTTGTGTAGGCGGAGACGGCCGGTTGGCTGAGCTTGATGGTCCGGTTGTGGAAGGGTTCACAGTGGTTTCGTCAAATGACAGCTCAAGAGGATTTGCTTCGATGTCAACAGGCGGGTCTTCTAGAGCGTCAGTTAATGGAGAAGAAGGCCTAGCCGGGTCAGATGTCGGCGCCGGCGGGTCTTCCGCCGGCTTAGCTGCCTTCGTTTTCTTGGATTTAGCTTGGCCACTAAGAAAAAATGTTGCAGGGTTGTCAGTATAAAGATACAATTGAACAAACCCGAAAGAAAGGAGGATTTCTGATTACCCGGGAGCAGTCTTGAAAGCCGGGAATTGCGTCTGCGATGAGTCGCTAGAAGAGTGAGACACCTCCTGAAAGGATAAAATAGAGTTAAAAGAAATACAAGGAGAAGGATCCATTAAACAGAGTTAAAGACAGAAATAAGTAAACCTCATTCAGACGTTTCCGAGGAGTTTGTTGAAGAACGACAGCCGGTTCATCTTCAATCCCAGCTTGACGGTGGCTTTCATGTTGCTACTTTTTCAAACAGAAGTTGGGATCCAAGTGGGCTAAAGGGTTAGAAAACCTTACTTTACGGATCACTCGTCGAACTTTGTGTCTTGGTAAGGGCTCTGAGTCGGAGGAAATGATAGTTACCTCTGCTTCCCCGGCCTGACTGGCCCCAGTGTCATCCTGGTAATGATCAGTGTTAATAAGATTGTTAAAAAATTGGCCAAGGGAATCAAGGGCTACCTCCGAGCCAGATGTATCATCAAGCTTCATCAGGTCTTCAGTAGTACTCTTTTTCTTCTTTTTGACCTCCGGGTCGTTTTCTTGGCGTTTATGGCGGCGGCTTTCGCTTTCTTCACCGCCTCGTGGTCATACTTAACTTTCCATAAGTCAGAATTGGCCTGCAGACAAGTAAAAACAAGGTAAAGAGTCAGGCAAGTATTAAAACAATACGGCTGGAGAAATACAAAAGAGATAAATAATGACATCCTTACTTCTGGAACCGGGTTAAGCTGACAGAAGGGGTTTAACCCGATGACACTACAATCTTCATATTTCCCGTTCACCAGAAGAGTTGACATTGAGACGATATCTTCCTCTGTCAATTGAACGGGGTTGTGACGAAGGGAGTCATCCGGGCCTCCACCATACTCATACATCAGCTTTGACCAGCGGCTCAAAGGGATGACCCGCCATGAGATCCAGCAGCGGGTCAGATCAACCCCAGTTAACCCGTTCCCCAACAGAGCGTTGATCCTTTTGATGGATGGAAGCAACCTCTTGCATTCAGTGACTGTCAGCTTATCAGGAAGTGTGAACTTGGAGTCAAGGCAATCGGGGCGATAACCCGGCAGGGGCTTCTCGTTTGCTGGTGAAGTGTCCTGGCAGTAGAACCAAGTCTGGTTCCAGTCCTTTGGTGGCTTGGTAAGACAATAAGGGGAAAGACGGCACCCTGCCGATGCTGGATTGATATACCTCCAAGTTCTAAACTAAGGCCGTTGGTGCACTTATTCTGCTCGTTCACATAAAAGTATTCTCTGAACAACTCCACGGTCGGCTCTTGTTGAAGATATACCTCACGGAGCACTTGGAAGTTACAGATGTTAGATATGGAGTTGGGCCCGATATCTTAAGGGTGGAGTTTGAAAAAATGGAGGACCTCTCTGAAGAACTTTGAGCCGGGCGGTGAGAAGCTATGGTTCATGTGGTCAGTAAAAACGATCACCTCACCATCTCTCGGATTGGGCCGTTCTTCTTCCGGGTCAGGGGCATGATAAGACATGATGGCTTTTGATGGAAGGAATCCTATGATGAAGAACTCTTTTAAATGTTCCTCAGTTATGGTTGAGGGGACCCATTTACAGATGGTCGGTGTCTTTGACGGCATGATGTGCAAGGAACTGAAAAGAAAAGCAACATGCTGGTTCAGTTTTACGGTAAGGTTAACAGTTAAAGGGTAAAGATGCAAAACAAGTAATGGCGGCTTAACTAAGGGCTAATGACATATAAGGAAAATAAAGCCGGTGTGGTAAGCCGCCATGACTACAAATTCTTTCATAAAGTGGATTCAGCTAAGTGTTGGGACAAACAAGTTTCCCAAAATGCTTGATATTATTTCAGATCAAATGGATGTTCAAAATGAAAAAAAATCTAGACTAAAAATACAGCCCAGGTGAGTTCATTAGATCTAAATATGGTTCTTGTACCAGAAAAAAGGAGTCTGCTAGTATCAAAAGGAGGCACCAAACAACTACTGCATAAACATACATATCTTTTGGATCAAAAAAGAGGAGGCAGTAGAAGAACTATGAAGAAGCTATGATGAACTACGAAGAACACGCAGGAGCTTGGAAACCCTAATGAAGATCTGAGACATGAAGGAAAGGAAACTTACGGTTGCAGGTCTACTGCGGAGGTCGATGCGGGTTTTCTGGATCGGTTCAGGTCGATGCAGCGGCCGGAGTCGATGACGGAGATGAGGCGCGGCGGCGGCGAAGCTCGAGCAGTGGCAGGGACGCGAGAGAGAGAGAGAGAGAGAGAGAGAGAGAGAGAGAGAGAGATGAGGAAGGCTGGGACGAGCCTATTTATAAGGAAAGATGCGAACAGATAGGCGCGAGAATCAAGGGAGAACCGAATAATGGTTATCCAGCTATATAGGCGCCTCGATTCTCGGGAAACATTAAAGATAAAACATCCGTTGGAAGATGATGTCATGAAAGGTTTTTGTGTTTTCAAGAGATGACGTCATGGCGGGTTATAAGGAAATTTCAGTAAAGATAAGAAGATGGATTTTTTGCTAAGTATGGAAGATTGACAAAGAACAAAGTTCAGAGTCAACCTAGGGCCTAATGTTGGGGATATTACTATCAGTTGAGACCCGCCCAGGAGGGGCCGGGTCAACCTCAATGGCGGGTTACGCAAGAAGCCTAGTAAACATTCAAGATTGTAGTGTATTAAATCTTATAGAAGGACCAAAGGCCTAAAGGCGGTTTAAGGCCTGATATTATGAACCGCCATATGTAAAGAAAGACTTGTAAGGAAAGGAATGTAAAGGAAGTCACCGAGACGGACACGACTATGAGCCGGCCGGGACTCTGTGGGCCACCAGGCGTCAACCCATGTATATAAGGGGACGACCCGGTGGCGGCTGAGGGCAAGAAACAACCAATCAATAACCAAGCCGGTGAGTTGAGCCTCTTGGAGATCGAAACCCTAGCAATACCAAACCCAACTAGACGTAGGCTTTTACCTTCATCGTAAGGGGCCGAACTAGTATAAAAACTCTCTCGTGTCCTTTGTCACGATTAACCCCTTTAAGCTTCCTAGTGCGATGGCCCTACGACTAAGTCCTTGCTCTAGGACATCTGCCATGACAATTCCACGACACATCTGCATGAATGTGGCTCCAGCGTTCTTCAAACCGAATGGCATAGTGACATAACAGAAGCACCCAAATGGGGTGATGAAAGCTGTTTTTATCTCATCAGGTCTGTACAGACGGATCTGATGATACCCGGAATAGGCGTCCAAAAAGGACAAACGCTCACACCCCGCAGTCGAGTCGAATATTTGGTCGATGCGAGGGAGAGGAAAGTGGTCCTTCGGGCAGGCCCGATTGATATGCTTGAAGTCAATGCACATGCGAAGTGAGTCGTCCTTCTTAGGAACCATGACAACATTAGCTAACCACTCGGAGTGCTAAATCTCTCGAATAAACTCAGCTGCCAGGAGCCGAGCCACTTCTTCACCGATTGCTTTTCTCTTCTGTACGGCGGACCGTCGGAGATGTTCTTTGACCGGTTTTACTTTTGGGTCGACTCGCAAATGATGCTCAGCCAGTCCCCTGGGAACACCTGGCATGTCAGAGGGTTTCCATGCAAAGATGTCCCAGTTCTCACGGAGGAACTAGGTGAGCTCCTCTTCCTATTTGGAATCGAGTGTTGTGGAAATGTGAGTCGGAGCAGCATTGGGATCAGTCGGGTGAATATGAATCGGTTTCGTTTCGCCGGACGACTGAAATGCTGAATCCGTAGCAGGCTTCTTAGCTCGCAGCAAATCACTCGGATCTGCATTTTTTTGATACTCCTGCAATTCCACTACTGCCATATGTACATCGGCGATCTTCGAGCCCTTCTGGAAGCACTCTTCTGCCTTCTTTCGATTGCCAGTGATAGTGATCACCCCTTTAGGACCAAGCATCTTCAATTTGAGGTACACGTAACATGGCCGAGCCATAAATCGTGCATAAGCTGGCCTGCCCAAAATAGCGTGATAAGCACTCTGGAAATCCACAACTTCAAATGTCAACTTTTCTTTGTGGTAATTCTTGGAATCACCGAAAACTACATCAAGGGCGATCTGACCGAGTGACGTGGCCTTCTTGCCAGGAATAACTCCATGGAAACTCATATTGCTTTCACTGAGTCTGGACATCGGAATGCCCATTCCTTTCAACGTCTCTGCATACAATATATTCAGACCACTGCCACCATCCAACAGAACTTTAGTCAATCGAATGCCTTCGACTACTGGGTCGACCACCAACGCTTGCCTCCCAGGGTGGCTATGTGCGCTGGGTGATCGGACTGGCCAAATGTAATGGCAGTCTGAGACCACTTCAAATAACTGGGTGTCACCGGGGCGACCATGTTCACTTCTCTGTTGATGACTTTTAGTCGACTCTTGCTCTCAACATCAGCAAAAATCATCAGAGTGGAATTTACGTGGGGGTAACCATCATCGTCCTCCTCCTCATCCTCAACTTTGTCTGCTTCCTTCTCCTTTTCCTTGGGTTGTTTCTCTCGGAATTGCTGGATTAGGAGTCGACACTATCGAGTGGTATGCTTTGGGTAAATGAAATTACCCTCTTCATCTTTCTTGATGTGAATGTGGCATGGTAAATCCAGCACATCATTTCCATCTTGATCTTTTACTTTCTTGGGGTTCCACGGTCCTTTGGGTTTCCCCTTGAACTTCCCTTGAGTCACGGCTAAGGCTTCACCAGGAGTGGCTGGCTCGGCTTTGCGCTTCTGCTTCCGACTGGAGTTTCCTCCTCTGGTTTCCTGGGCGACTGTTTTGTGCTTGCCACTCCTGATCCGGTCTTCTTCTTCACCATTGGCGTACTTGGTGGCAATCTCCATCATCCGAGTCACAGTCATATTTCCCGTCCGGCCGAACTTCATATTCAACTCCCGATACTTAACGCCTTCTTTGAAGGCACAAATTGCTTGGTGATCTGACACATTCTCCACTGCGTGGTGCAACGTGATCCATCTCTAGATATAATCCCTCAAAGTTTCATTCGGTTTCTGAACGCAACACTATAATTCTGTCAACCCTGCTGACCGCTTGCAAGTACCTTCAAACGTCTTGACAAATACTCGAGCAAGATCTTCCCAAGTATAAATAGTACCATGTGCTAACTGATTCAGCCATGCTCTGGCCGAGCCCTCCAACATCAGAGGAAGGTGTTTCATGGCCACTTCATCATTGTCGCCGCCAATCTAAACAGCCACTCGGTAGTCTTCAAGCCAAGTGTCAGGCTTGGACTCACCGGTAAACTTACTGACTCCAGTCGCCAACCTGAAGTTGGGGGGAATCACTGCAGCCCTGATGGCTCTGCTGAAGCACTCTGGACCTGAGACATGCACTCTGCTGCTGGTTGGTAGATATCTATCATGACCTTCTCGGTGAGCTCTGTTTCTGTCGACCAAGCCCTGAACGAGAATAGATCTCGCATCAAAGCCTGGCTCCCTGGGGTCGACTGGAATCCTTCGCCCGACACTGTGAGGGCGCCATCATGTTGCCGAGGCACGTATGATCCACTCCTTGGGGGAGGCATGGGCACTCGACGACGATCATCGTGATCGAGTCGGTGATCATACTGCTCACGGTTCATGTACTGATCTCGTCGGTCTCCATGTCCCTCACGCCTTGGGGGCGATCTTGGGATGTGAGCCGACTGGACTGTGTCTGCAACCACGGATCTGCTGTGAATCCTATTCCGCGACTGAGATACTACTGTGTTCTACTCACCCGCGGCTCGGAGCAAGGCCCGGATCTGCACCAAACCCCGACCAGCTTCTGACTGGGAAGGTTGAATTGACTCCGCTATTCAGGCCGCAGCTGCGAGATTCTGGATTGGATTTCGGTATACCTGAGTCGAAGGTGGAAAAAGTTGACGTCGACTGGATTCGGGAGCACGCTGCCGAGCACACTCGTCAAGTGTGTGCTGGAGGTTCTCTAGTCGAGTGCGCTCAGCCAAGTTGGCCAGGCGCACCTCCTCCAAGGCCTGGGCCTCTGGGGTTTCTCCAACGATAGGAGTGTGAAGTGCATCCATGTTCCGGCGGCGAAGTTCTTCCCTCCGCTGCGAAGAGACGGGTTTGGGGCGGTACTCTTCGTGAACACGCAACGGATCGCCGCCCCCATCACCTCCGTCTTCATGGGTGAAGCCAGGAGGACTGCATGGTCCGTTGACCATCAAAACTTCCACCGCAGGGTCGCTGCTGTCGCACTCGGACGCAACGGAGCCAGTCGACAGATCGAACAGGCCATAGAGAGTTTCGTCGGGCTTGATTGCCGCGACTTGGGGGGTGGCCGACTGGCGAGCCACCGCATGCTTCACCCATCGCTGAAGCCTCGATCGACCGGAACGTTTGTTCCAGCGGGCTGCGGGAAGGGGGAAGCTACAGGAGCCGATCAATATTGGGTTGACGGCTGCTGCAGGAGGACGCCGCGGACGCACGCGCGAAAGTGCGTTGCCCCGCGGATGGGGAGTGCATCGATGTCAAGTGGAGCCTCCTGAAGCCAAGCGGATTCGTCGGCGACAAACACAAGCGCGCCGAGACGGATCTCACGGCCCTCAGCCAACCTCCGCCTGAAACCATGATGAAGGGGATCGGAAAAATTGCAACTTCTCAAACAAGTTGCTAAGACACCGGCCCCACGGTGGGCGCCAACTGTCGTGGTTCTAAGTCTGACAGTAGAATGGGGGGTAGGAATGTAGAGGCAAGATCCTAGCTATGGAGGAGTTGTACACGCGAGCTTTACGAGTTCAGGCCCTTCTCAAAGGAAGTAACAGCCCTACGTCTCGGAGCCCGGAGGCAGTCGACTGGATTATATGTGTGTGTGTTACAGGGGGTGCGAACCCTTGTCCCAAAGGAGGGGGGTGGCTTATATAGAGTGCGCCAAGACCCCTCCCGCCCTCAGTTACAAAGGGTTTAAGGTACATAAAGATGGAGACGTTACTGATAATGCATGTAATAAAGGTACATAATGACCATTAAGGCTATGACTTAATTCCCGACCGTTGCAGAGTGGAGTGGCTCTAGATCTTCTGGTAGTCGAGTGATTGTCCATACGGTCGAGTGTCTTCAAGACTGTCGAGTGGAACATGGCTTCATGGTCGAGTGGATGATGATTTTTCTTCGACTGCTTCTGGTTCTTTTAGAGATGTCCTTGGGGAGGGTATCTTGGACAGATCCATGACCCTACCCTAGGTACATGGCTTCATCAGCTAGTACTAGCTAGCTACCATCTCTTTAATTCTAGTTTCAATACCATTATCATGATTGATTAATTATTATTTGATTGAATTCTATTATCGTAAAGGCCCTGAAGCAGGCGCCGAGGACTAATTTATGTGCATACTATGTTTGCGAGAACATTCGCATGATGACATCTGAAGGGAGCAGAAATGATAGAGAGCAATGGGTACGTTTGCCAGAACACTATTCACAACTTTTACATCATTATCTAATATATATATATACACACACACACACAACTAATACATGCATATATTGATTTGCTTCTTTAAAGATGAAGGAGATGCGGGACAAGCTCCTACTAGAGGATCGCATACGAGCAATTCAAGAGGAAATAGCGGGATTTTTGCTCGACCAGGTCATAGATCACAAAGGAGAATACTATTGCAAACTTTAATGCCCCCATGTAATGATCTGCAAATTGTAGGAGAAATTTTATATACCAAATTGTATATATATACATGTGTATGTGAATGGTCCCGCGAGAAATTCAATGATATATATATATATGTGTGTGTGTGTGTATGTGTGTGTGTGTATAACGTGTACAATATTTAGTAGCGTAAAATATGTTTGAAATGAAAAAGAATTAAATGGAAAACACAAAACTAAAAGGAAAAATAAATCATAAACCCATAAACCCCTAAACCTTTTAGTCCCAGTTGGTGTAACCAACCGGGACTAAAGGCCCCAGGCCCCTGGCGCGGGCTCGTGCCACGTGGTGGTTGCAGAACCGACACTAAAGGACCTTGCGAACCGGGACAATAGCCCGATTCTGCACTAGTGGTTGGCTCCAACAATTCTCATTGGTCTCAAACCAATGAAATGTGTGAAGATGATCGTGTTGAGTGGGAGGTGGACGAGGATGGTGAGGGTATCATCGATGCACCGAAAGGAAGAGCGGGCAACTACATGGACGAAGACATCTTGCCATGCAATACATGGTTACATGTGTCTATGGATGCCAACGTTGGAGGGGACCACAGTAGAGATGCATATTGGGACCGGATGAAGGAGCACTTTGATTTACACAACAAGAGTGGAATTGACCGCACGGGTAGATCTATTCGCTCCCGGTGGTCGACAATCAACAAAGATTATCAAAGGTGGGCGGCGGCACTTAAGGCGGTTAACACAATAAACTCAAGTGGCATTAATGATAGAGATAGGGTAAGTGTCATTTCTTTATGTTCCTTCCATATTCATCCTTCTTTTTTGGTGTTTCAAGTGCTAACTTGTTCTTTTGTTTGTAGGTCACTATTGCAGAAAACTTATTTCAAGGAGAAGAGAAGAAGACCAAGAAAGGGAAGGTCAAGAAAGGGAGACCATTTGTGTTGGCCCATTGCTACAATGTGTGGAAGGATGAAGAGAAATGGAAGCCCCGCGATGACCAAGAGGAGAGCAAGAAAAGCAAGGCAACTATTGATTTGGATGATGATGAGGAGGAGGAGGAGGCATCAAGTGATGGCGGCAAGAGAAGCCCTACACCAAACTCTGAGGAGATGATGATTTAAACAATGTTATGGAAGCTATTGTGAAGGCACGAAAGGAAACAAACGAGGTGAGGATGATGACAAGGAGCCAAGATGTGGCGGCCGAGGAGAGGAGGGTGGCTGCCGAGGAGAGGAAGGTGGCATTGGAGGAGAAGAAATTGGTCATGGAGGAGCGATCTAGATTATTGAAATGGGTGAAGGACTTGTTCTTCATGGACACATCGAAACTCGATGATAGGCAAAAGGAGTACATCATTCTTTCCCCTGAAGAAGTCTTGGTCCAAAAAGAGACACGGCCATGGGAGGCATGAGAGCTACCAATGGGAGGCATGGGTGGCTTCGGAGCTACCATGGGAGGCACGGGAGCACCTACGGGAGGCATGGGTGGCTTTGGAGCTACCATGGGTGGCTGGGAGGCATGGGTGGCTTCGGAGCTACCAGGGGAGGCATGAGTTTTGGGTCTCTCGTGGGAGGTATGGGAGCATCTCCGGCTGACATGGGTGGACGCATGTCTTCCGGTGTGCCTCACATACCTTCGCATTATCCCGTTGGAGATCTTACGAACACCATCCGAGCTCCAGATGACGATGCGGCGCTTGAAAATGAAGAGGAGGAGGAAGAAGAGGACGATGATGAGTTGTGTGGCATGATTGTTGATGGGCCATTTGTTTGTGCAAACTTTTATTTGTCATGAACTTGGTTGGGTGATTTTGAACTATGCTGTGCAAGTGAACTATGATATGTCTTTGTTTTGCACATTTGTTTAATGTTTGAAACATCATCATATTGTCAAATGGACATGTGAAAATCATATTTGTAAGCGCTGGCTGCTTGCGCGCTCTGTAAATTAGCACGCCTTTTGGAGCTGCTTGCGCGTGCCATATTTTACTGCGACTGCTGGAGCTAGTGCCCTCCTTCACGCAAAAAATGCTATCTCAACGTTGTAAAAAAATTGCGCGTCGTGCGGTAGCGCACCTGTTAGAGATGCTCTTAGAACCGTGTTTTTACGACACCTATGTGATGCCCTATTCTGCAAGAACTTGGTGTTGTGGTCGCCCCTCTGGCCGCTGCATCACTTCTTCCCTGTCGTAGAGCTCATGCAGGACTTTTCCAAGCCACACCGAACCGAAGTCAGTACGTATGTGCCCAGTTCTGCATGTGCTTGGACACATCTTTTAACAGTGCCCACACGAGCCCACTTTTCCCTGCGTCGTGCATGCATGTCCAATGCATGATGTAGCAGCGGGATCCTATACAGCACGTAGGTCGCCCGCTAGCAACATAGCACGCAACCCCCCCCCCCAGCCGGGCTCCCTGTTCAGTGTATGTGCCGGCCTATTTTCCGGTTTATTTTGCCACCGGTTTTTGGAAGGTTCTAGAACCTTCCAGAACCGGTTTTTTTGTTTTTTTTTATGTTTTCTATATTGGTTTTTCATTTTTCTTTTCTTTTAAATTTTTTCTTTCTTTTCTTATTGTTTCTTTCTTTTTTTTCTTTCTTTTTCCTTTTTCCTTTTCTCATTTTTTTCTTTTCCTTTTTATTTTCTATTTTCATCTTCTTCACTTTTTGACTATTTTTGGCAATTTTTATTTTTAAATTCGTCAACACCTTTTTTTCATCGAATTTGAAAAATGTTTATGAAATGCCAAATTTGTTTATCGATGTTCAAAATATGTTCATCAAATTCTAAAAAATGTACATTCCTTTGAAATCACAAACAGTTTTTTAATTCAAGAATTGTTTTGGAATTTTGTGAACATTTTTTAATTCCTTCAGCATTTATCATTTCGCGAACATTTTTTTCAAATCATCAACAATTTTCGAATTCACGAACATTTCACAAGTTGTAACTATATTGAAATCCCAAATTAGTCTTACAATGGAAAACAATTTAAAAAAGCAAAAAAAGATGCTTTCGCTTTCCCTACCCACACATGGGCCAGCCCATGAGGCAGCGTAGGGGAGCAGGGGTTACGCGCTCCGTCGTTCGCTGGCGCGTACACCGCTAAATGGGAGGTCTCGATGTAGCATCTCATTGAATCCCGGATGCATGGTCCCACCATCTCTATAAACCGAAAGTTGCCCATATGGTCCATCATCCTCGCGTCTCAAATACTTTTGGAAAGACAATTATAGTTAGTTTTCAGATAAGTACTCTCAATAATCTACAAATAGGAGATGTTTTATTGTATTTTGATTACTTTTGAATAGACGGTAATTATTATTAATATCATCCTTCGTATCTAGATAAACTAAGACAATCTATAAATAGAAGATTTTTTATTCTGTTTTCATTAAGTTTGGATAGAAAATTATTAATATTAGTATCAGCCTTCTTATCTAGATAAATATAAGGCAATCTATAAATAGAGGCTTTTTATCCTGTTTTGACTATGTTTAGATAGACAATTATTATTATTAGTATCATCCTTCGTATCTAAATAAATAGAAGACAATCTAGAAATAGAAGATTTTTCATTCTGTAGACAATTATTATTATTATTATTATTATTATTATTATTAGGATAAATACATTTGAAAAGCCATGTGATAAATGTGGTAAACGATCGATCCACACATGAGGAATATATCTAGACATGTTTTAATGTTAGATACGTAGATACCTTCGTATTTAATAAATCTAAGCCAATTTTTTGGGACGGGGGTAACATATAAAGAGGGGTCTCGCCCTCTTAGGCAGAGTAGCACGGAGAGCAAAGTTGGCTTTCCTACGCAACGATAACAAGGGAAGCTACCTCGCAAGCTTGTGTGCGCTTTGCAAGCAGCAGTCTCCACAATGCTGGCTTGCTGTTGCTTTGTTGTGTCCCAGCTGCTCATCGTAATAACACTCATATACCTTTTCATTACCAAGAGCAAGGTCCACAGTGGCACGTGCTCATCGGCGACGGTGCCGCTTCCACTTCCACCGGGGCCATGGCCATGGCCAGTGGTGGGTAGCCTGCCCGAGATGGTGCTCAACAAGCCCGCGTTCCGTTGGATCCATCGCGTGATGAAGGATATGGGCACCGACATCGCCTGCTTCCGCCTCGGCGGCGTCCACGTCGTTCCGATCACATGTCCCAAGATCGCAAGGGAGGTGCTCAAGAAGCAGGACAAAAACTTCTCATCCCGGCCACTCACCTTCGCATCCGGTGCAATCAGCAGCGGGTACAAGGACGCCGTGCTCTCGCCGTTCGGCGACCAGTGGATGAAGATGCGCAAGGTGCTCACCTCTGAGATCATCTGCCCCTCCCGCCACAAGTGGCTCCACGACAAGCGCGCCGATGAAGCTGACAACTTGACGCGCTACATCTACAACCTCACAGCCGGGGGGCTGTCATCTTCAACGTCGGGACTAGCCAACGTCAATGTCAGGCACGTCGCGCGGCATTACTGCGGCAACGTCATTCGTCGGCTTGTCTTCGGCCAACGGTACTTCGGGGAGCCTCAGCCGGACGGCGGGCCAGGGCCGATGGAGGTGGAGCACATGGATGCTTGCTTCGCCCTCCTAGGGTTCACCTTCGCGTTCTGCGTCAGCGACTACCTCCCGTGTCTACTTGGCCTAGATCTCGACGGCCACGAGAAAATTATTAAGGAGGCCAACACAAAAGTGGATAGACTGCACGACGTGCTCATCGAAGAGCGTTGGAGGCAGTGGAACAGCGGTGAGAGGCAGGACGGAGTCCAGGACTTCCTTGACGTTCTCATCACGCTCGTCGATGGTGACGGCAAGCCGTTGCTCAGCGTCAATGAGGTCAAAGCACAGTCCAAGGTAAGCATAATATTAATTAATGAGAAATTTTAAGATGGTTCAAAGGCCTAGATTGAATTTAGTGACCAACTGCCTCATAGTCCTACAAGGTACTAATACGTCATCCATGAGAAAAGGTAATAGCTCACACTATTAAATACTAGATTTTATTCCGTATTTCGCGGGTGTTAGGAAATGGAAACAATAGAATAAGAAATTATGAATTAATAGTTAAAATATAGCATTATTGTAATTTTCTACCATTTTGATGTGAGTTCAACTTAAACTGTATTTAAAATTCCAATTATTCAATGTAATCTCTCTTTATGCAAAGTTATAAATTGTAATAACTTACATTTATCTCCATGGAATGCATGCAGGGCATAATATTAGCAGCCATAGATAACCCGTCAAACGCAGTGGAGTGGGCGCTGGCGGAGATGGTGAACAACCCAGAATTGCTGGCCAAGGCGGTGGAGGAGATGGACCGGGTGGTCGGTCGCGAGCGACTGGTGCAAGAGTCAGACATCATGCAGCTCAACTATCTCAAGGCATGCATACGTGAGGCATTTCGCCTCCACCCAATCGCTCCCTTCAACCTTCCGCACGTCGCGATTGCCGACACCATTGTTGCAGGCTACCACGTGCCCAAGGGTAGCAACGTCATCCTCAGCCGGTTGGCCCTGGGCCGAAACCCAACCGTCTGGGATGAACCGCTCCACTTCAAGCCAAAGCGCCATATGGGAGACAACATCAATGTGGTGCTTACTGAGAGCGAATTGCGGTTCATCTCCTTCAGCACCGGACGGCGGGGATGCATCGCGGCATCACTAGGAACAACCATGAGTGTCATGCTCTTTGGCAGGCTCTTACATGGCTTCACCTGGACCAAACCGGCTGGGGTGTCGGCCATCAATCTCAGCGAGTCCAAGCACGACCTCTTCATAGAGCAGCCGCTAGTGCTACATGCTGAGCCACGTCTTCCGGTGCACCTCTACCCTCTCATGCATTGTTGAGCAAATAGCGAGCTATGAATCACCCATATGGCGAGTGTGCTAGCTATTTTTTTATGAATCTATACTCACTAATAAAGGAAGGAAGTATTCTTTTTTTCTTCCCGCTTTGTTTCTTTCCACTTTGAATGATTTTCACGTATGCTAGCTATTTTGGTTTTGTTCGTTTCACGTACGAGAGAGACGGTTTCTTTCATGCCCCACTGGATCGTCCTAGGCTTGTCCAAAGCATTGGAACAGTATGTGCTAGCCAAAAAACCACCCATCTAGTATTATTTTTGGACAAATAGAGATTAAATGTATACAGGACGATGCTCTTTTTATCACCAATGAAGGATGAAAATAGGTCGGGGCATATAGGGCAACTCCGTTTGAGTTGTTTGTTCCGGCCCAAGTCCCAGGTAGGGCAGCATAGCAGCCCATAATAGTCTTTCTATTTTTGTTTATCAATTAAATAGTACCACATAGTTTTCTTAGTTTTAATTCTACAAGTTTATATACGCTAAAAAATTGCCATGGGAATCAATAAGTAGCCTAACAAATATTAAAAAGACTCAGAGAGTGAGGTATGCAATGAGGACGCATATTTCGAGGGTGATCAGATCTGAGATTATGGGCCAATGAAAGCAATACAGACACGCTTAAAGATCTGTGATTATGGGCCAATCGAACTAGTGAAAACCCAACTAAATAATTGAGATTGTAGGCCAATGGAAGAAATGAAGACCCGATTAAAGACTCAAGACTATTATGGGCCAATGGAAGAAATAAAGACGTGATTAAACTTGCAAGCTCATGCCGATGTGCATGGTGCATAATTAAAGGACTTGTGGGCTAAATCATTATAATTTACACCAAAGACGAGAAGCAGATGGGTAGGGTAGACCGATGAGGCATTTAAGGATGAGGAGAAACTCGCAATTTCCACACTTGACGCATATGACCAGCTCGTCGCCACACTCACGAAACATGAAATCATGGGTGATGACACGTCGAGGTGTCCACCAAAGCCCGTGCCACCAGGGAGCTACCTCTCTTGCTAGGGATTTTTTATTTCTTGCAATTAATTTTGATAATAAAGACTAATATTTCTCCCCGTTGCAACATATGGGCATATGTGCTAGTAAATCAAAAGGAAAAAAGAAAACTGAAATAAAAATAAAAAATAAAAACCTCAAGGAAAAACCCAAGAAATACTGGAATGGAATCAAACCTTGAAAGAAAAAAATCAGAAAATCAGCACAACAAAAGTCGAACAAAACACAACGAAAGCAACAGAATAAAAAGGGAGCAACTAGTTGACAAGGGCTCCTTCGGGAGCCTCGCAACGATCAGCGCCACTTGGCGCACTCTCGGCCGCCCCACCACGTGTCACGCTCTGGGCGCTCTCTTCATAATTTAATTTTTTTTCACACGCGTTTCCGGCATTTTAAATGGTTTTTCTTGGGTTTTTTCGATGTTTTGGTTTTCCATAGCTTTCAAACCCCACCGAATCGAAGTCCGTATGTATGTGCCCAGTTCTGCATGTGCTTGGACACATCTTTTAACAGTGCCCACACGAGCCCACTGTTCCCTGCGTCGTGCATGCATGTCCCATGCATGATGTAGCAGCGGGATCCTATACAGCACGTAGGTCGCCCGCTAGAAACATAGCACGCCACCCCCCCCCCCCCCTCCCGGTCGGGCTCCCCGTTCAGTGTATGTGCCAGCCCGTTTTCCAGTTTATTTTGCCACCGGTTTTTGGAAGGTTCTATAACCTTCCAGAACCGGTTTTTTGGTTTTTTTATGTTTTCTATATTGGTTTTTCGTTTTTATTTTCTTTTAAATTTTTTCTTTCTTTTCTTCTTGTTTATTTCATTTTTTTCTTTTTCCTTTTTCCTTTTCTCACTTTTTTCTTTTCCTTTTTATTTTTCTATTTTCATCTTCTTCACTTTTTGACTATTTTTGGCAATTTTTATTTTTGAAATCGTCAACACCCTTTTTTCATCAAATTCGAAAAATGTTCAACCATGTAAAAAAATGTTCAACAATCCAGAAAATGTTCATCGAATTCAATTTTTTTCATCAGATTTAAAAAATGTTCATAAAAATTCAAAATTTGTTCATCGAGCTAAAAAAATGTTCATTGGATTCTTTTTTTGTTCATTGTTTTCAAAAATGTTCATCACATTCAAAATTTGTTCACTGAATTACAAATTTGTTCATGAAATTCAAATTGTGTTCATAATTTTTTCAAAAAATGTTCTCTAATAGAAATTTTGTTCATCAAATTAAAAAACGTTTATAAAATGCCAAATTTGTTTATCGATGTTCAAAATATGTTCATCAAATTCAAAAAAATGTACATTTCTTTGAAATCACAAACAGTTTTTTAATTCAAGAATTGTTTTGGAATTTTGTGAACATTTTTTAATTCCGTCAGCATTTATCATTTCGCGAACATTTTTTTCAAATCATCAACAATTTTCGAATTCACGAACATTTCACAAGTTGTAACTATATTGAAATCCCAAATTAGTCTTACAATGGAAAACAATTTAAAAAAAGCAAAAAAAGATGCTTCCGCTTTCCCTACCCACACATGGGCCAGCCCATGAGGCAGCGCGGGGGAGCAGGGGTTACGCGCTCCGTCGTTCGCTGGCGCGTACACCGCTAAATGGGAGTTCTCGATGTAGCATCTCATTGAATCCCGGATGCATGGTCCCATCATCTCTATAAACCAAAAGTTGCCCATATGGTCCATCATCCTCGCGTCTCAAATACTTTTGGAAAGACAATTATGGTTAGTTTTCAAATAAGTACTCTCAATAATCTACAAATAGGAGATGTTTTATTGTATTTTGATTACTTTTGAATAGACAATAATTATTATTAATATCATCCTTCGTATCTAGATAAACTAAGACAATCTATAAATAGAAGATTTTTTATTCTGTTTTCATTAAGTTTGGATAGAAAATTATTAATATTAGTATCAGCCTTCTTATCTAGATAAATATAAGGCAATCTATAAATAGAAGCTTTTTATCCTGTTTTGACTATGTTTAGATAGACAATTATTATTATTAGTATCATCCTTCGTATCTAAATAAATAGAAGACAATCTAGAAATAGAAGATTTTTCATTCTGTAGACAATTATTATTATTAGTATCAGGATAAATACATTCGAAATGCCATGTGATAAATGTGGTAAACGATCGATCCACACATGAGGAATATATCTAGACATGTTTTAATGTTAGATACGTAGATACCTTCGCATTTAATAAATCTAAGCCAATTTTTTGGGACGGAGGTAACATATAAAGAGGGGTCTCGCCATCATGGGCAGAGTAGCACGGAGAGCAAAGTTGGCTTTCCTACGCAACGATAACAAGGGAAGCTACCTCGCAATCTTGTGTGCGCTTTGCAAGCAGCAGTCTCCACAATGCTGGCTTGCCGTTGCTTTGTTGTGTCACTCATATACCTTGTCATTACCAAGAGCAAGGTCCACAGTGGCACATGCTCATCGGCGACGGTGCCGCTTCCACTTCCGCCGGGGCCATGGCCATGGCCTGTGGTGGGTAGCCTGCCCGAGATGGTGCTCAACAAGCCCGCGTTCCGTTGGATCCATCGTGTGATGAAGGATATGGGCACCGACATCGCCTGCTTCCGCCTCGGCGGCGTCCACGTCGTTCCGATCACATGTCCCAAGATCGCAAGGGAGGTGCTCAAGAAGCAGGACAAAAACTTCTCATCCCGGCCACTCACCTTCGCCTCTGGTGCAATCAGCAGCGGGTACAAGGACGCCGTGCTCTCGCCGTTCGGCGACCAGTGGATGAAGATGCGCAAGGTGCTCACCTCTGAGATCATCTGCCCCTCCCGTCACAAGTGGCTCCACGACAAGCGCACCGACGAAGCTGACAACTTGACGCGCTACATCTACAACCTCACCGCCGGGGGGCTGTCATCTTCAACGTCGGGACTAGCCAACGTCAATGTCAGGCACATCGTGCGGCATTACTGTGGCAACGTCATTCGTCGGCTTGTCTTCGGCCAACGGTACTTCGGGGAGCCTCAGCCGGATGGCGGGCCGGGGCCGATGGAGGTGGAGCACATGGATGCTTCCTTCGCCCTCCTAGGGTTCACCTTCGCGTTCTGCGTCAGCGACTACCACCCGTGTCTACTTGGCCTAGATCTCGACGGCCACGAGAAAATTATTAAGGAGGCCAACACAAAAGTGGATAGACTGCACGACGTGCTCATCGAAGAGCGTTGGAGGCAGTGGAACAGCAGCGAGAGGCAGGACGGAGTCCAGGACTTCCTTGACGTTCTCATCACGCTCGCCGACGGTGACGGCAAGCCGTTGCTCAGCGTCGATGAGGTCAAAGCACAGTCCAAGGTAAGCATAATATTAATTAATGAGAAATTTTAAGATGGTTCAAGGGCCTAGATTGAATTTAGTGACCAACTGCCTCATAGTCCTACAAGGTACTAATATGTCATCCATGAGAAAAGGTAATAACTCACACTATTAAATACTAGATTTTATTCTGTATTTCACGGGTGTTAGAAAATGGAAACAATAGAATAAGAAATTATGAATTAATAGTTTAAACATAGCATTATTGTAATTTTCTACCATTTTGATGTGAGTTCAACTTAAACTGTATTTAAAATTCCAATTATTCAATGTAATCTCTCTTTATGCAAAGGTATAAATTGTAATAACTTACATTTATCTCCATGGAATGCATGCAGGGCATAATATTAGCGGCCATAGATAACCCGTCAAACGTAGTGGAGTGGGCGTTGGCGGAGATGGTGAACAACCCAGAATTGCTGGCCAAGGCGATGGAGGAGATGGACCGGGTGGTCGATCGCGAGCGACTGGTGCAAGAGTCAGACATCATGCGGCTCAACTATCTCAAGGTGTGCATACGTGAGGCATTTCGCCTCCACCCAATCGCTCCCTTCAACCTTCCGCACGTCGCGATTGCCGACACCATTGTTGCAGGCAAACACGTGCCCAAGGGTAGCAACGTCATCCTCAGCCGGCTGGCCCTGGGCCGGAACCCAACCGTCTGGGGTGAACCGCTCCACTTCAAGCCAGAACGCCATATGGGAGACAACATCAATGTGGTGCTTACTGAGAGCGAATTGCGGTTCATCTCCTTCAGCACCGGACGGTGGGGATGCATCGCGGCATCACTAGGAACAACCATGACTGTCATGCTCTTTGGCAGGCTCCTAACCTGGACCAAACCGGCTGGGGTGTCGGCCATCAATCTCAGCGAGTCCAAGCACGACCTCTTCATAGAGCAGCCGCTAGTGCTACATGCTGAGCCACGTCTTCCGGTGCACCTCTACCCTCTCATGCATTGTTGAGCAAATAGCGAGCTATGAATCACCCATATGGCGAGTGTGATAGCTATTTTTTGATGAATCTATACTTACTAATAAAGGAAGGAAATATTCTTTTTTTCTTCCCGCTTTGTTTCGTTCCACTTTGAATGATTTTCACATATGCTAGCTATTTTGGTTTTGTTCGTTTCACGTACGAGAGAGCCGGTTTCTTTCATGCGCCGTTGGATCGTCCTAGGCTTGTCCAAAGCATTGGAACAGTACGTGCTAGCCAAAAAACCACCCATCTAGTATTATTTTTGGACAAATAGAGATTAAATGTATACAGGGCGATGCTCTTTTTATCACCAACGAAGGATGAAAGTAGGTCGGCGCATTTAGGGCAACTCCGTTTGAGTTGTTTCTTCCGGCCCAAGTCCCAGGTAGGGCAGCATAGCAGCCCATAATAATCTTTCTATTTTGGTTTATCAATTAAATAGTACCACATAGTTTTCTTACTTTTAATTCTACAAGTTTATATACGCTAACAAATTGCCATGGGAATCAATAAGTAGCCTAACAAACATTAAAAAGACTCAGAGAGTGAGGTATGCAATGAGGACGCATATTTCGAGGGTGATCAGATCTGAGATTATGGGCCAATGAATGCAATACAGACACACTTAAAGATCTGTGATTATGGGCCAATGGAACTAGTGAAAACCCAACTAAATAACTGAGATTGTAGGCCAATGAAAGAAATGAAGACCCGATTAAAGACTCAAGACTATTATGGGCCAATGGAAGAAATAAAGACGTGATTAAACTTGCAAGCTCATGCCGATGTGCATGGTGCATAATTAAAGGATTTGTGGGCTAAATAATTATAATTTACACCAAAGGCGAGAAGCAGATGGGTGAGGTAGACCGAGGAGGCATTTAAGGATGAGGAGGAACTCGCAATTTCCACACTTGACGCATACGATCAGCTCGTCGCCACACTCACGAAACATGAAATCATGGGTGATGACACGTCGAAATGTCCACCAAAGCCCGTGCCACCAGGGAGCTACCTCTCTTGCTAGGGATTTTTTATTTCTTGCAATTAATTTTGATGATAAAGACTAATATTTCTCCCCCATTGCAACACATGGGCATATGTGCTAGTAAATCAAAAGGAAAAAAAGAAAATTGAAATAAAAATAAAAAATAAAAACCTCAAGGAAAAAACCCAATAAATACTGGAATGGAATCAAACCTTGGAAGAAAAAATCAGAAATCGGCACAACAAAAGTCGAACCAAACACAACGAAAGCAACAGAATAAAAAGTGAGCAACTAGTTGATGAGGGCTCCTTCGGGAGCCTCGCAACGATCAGCGCCACTTGACGCGCTCTCAGTCGCCCCACCACGTGTCGTGCTCTGGACGCTCCCTTCATAATTTAATTTTTTTCACACGCGTTTCCGGCATTTTAAATGGTTTTTCCTGGGTTTTTTCGATGTTTTGGTTTTCCATAGCTTTCAAGCCACACCGAACCGAAGTCCGTACGTATGTGACCAGTTCTGCATGTGCTTGGACACATCTTTTAACAGTGCCCACACGAGCCCACTGTTCCCTGCGTCGTGCATGCATGTCTCATGCATGATGTAGCAGCAGGATCCTATACAGCACGTAGGTCGCCCGCTAGCAACATAGCATGCCACCCCCCCCCTTTCCCGGCCAGGCTCCCCGTTCAGTGTATGTGCCGGCCTGTTTTCCGATTTATTTTGCCACCGGTTTTTGGAAGGTTCTATAACCTTCCAGAACCGGTTTCTTTATGTTTTCTATATTGGTTTTTCGTTTTTCCTTTCTTTTAAAATTTTTCTTTCTTTTCTTATTGTTTCTTTCTTTTTTTTTCTTTCTTTTTCCTTTTTCCTTTTCTCACTTTTTTCTTTTCCTTTTTATTTTCTATTTTCATCTTCTTCACTTTTTGACTATTTTTGGCAATTTTTATTTTTGAAATCGTCAACACCTTTTTTCATGAATTCGAAAAATGTTCAACCATGTAAAAAATGTTCAACAATCCAGAAAATGTTCATCGAATTCAATTTTTTTCATCATATTTAAAAAATGTTCATAAAAATTGAAAATTTGTTCATCGAACTAAAAAAATGTTCATCGGATTCTTTTTTTGTTCATTGTTTTCAAAAAATGTTCATCACATTCAAAATTTGTTCACTGAATTACAAATTTGTTCATGAAATTCAAATTGTGTTCATAATTTTTTCAAAAAATGTTCCTTAATAGAAATTTTGTTCATGAAATTAAAAAAATGTTTATAAAATGCCAAATTTGTTTATCGATGTTCAAAATATGTTCATCAAATTCAAAAAAATGTACATTCCTTTGAAATCACAAACAGGTTTTTAATTCAAGAATTGTTTTGTAATTTTGTGAACGTTTTTTTAATTCCGTCAGCATTTCTCATTTCATGAACATTTTTTTTCAAATCATCAACAATTTTTGAATTCACGAACATTTCACAAGTTATAACTATATTGAAATCCCGAATTAGTCTTACAATGGAAAATAATTTAAAAAAAGCAAAAAAAAGATGCTTCCGCTTTCCCTACCCACACATGGGCCAGCCCATGAGGCAGCGTGGGGGAGCGGGGGTTACGCGCTCCGTCGTTCACTGGCGCGTACACCGCTAAATGGGAGGTCTCGATGTAGCATCTCATTGAATCCCGGATGTATGGTCCCACCATCTCTCCAAACCGAAAGCTGCTCATATGGTCCATCATCCTCGCGTCTCAAATACTTTTGAAAAGACGATTATGGTTAGTTTTCAAATAAGTACTCTCGATAATCTAGAAATAGGAAATGTTTTATTGTATTTTTTTACTTTTGGATAGACAATAATTATTATTAATATCATCCTTCGTATCTAGATAAACTAAGACAATCTATAAATAGAAGATTTTTTATTCTGTTTTGATTAAGTTTGGATAGACAATTATTATTATTAGTATCAGCCTTCTTATCTAGATAAATATAAGGCAATCTATAAATAGAAGCTTTTTATTCTGTTTTGACTATATTTAGATAGACAATTATTATTATTAGTATCATCCTTCGTATCTAAATAAATAGAAGACAATCTAGAAATAGAAGATTTTTCATTCTGTAGACAATTATTATTATTAGTATCAGGATAAATACATTTGAAATGCCATGTAATAAATGTGGTAAACGATCGATCCACACATGAGGAATATATCTAGACATGTTTTAATGTTAGATACGTAGATACCTTTGTATTTAATAAATCTAAGCCAATTTTTTGGGACGGAGGTAACATATAAAGAGTGGTCTCGCCCTCATGGGCAGAGTAGCACGGAGAGCAAAGTTGGCTTCCCTACGCAACAATAACAAGGGAAGCTACCTCGCAAGCTTGTGTGCGCTTTGCAAGCAGCATTCTCCACAATGCTGGCTTGTTGTTGCTTTGTTGTGTCCCAGCTGCTCATCGTAATAACACTCATATACCTTGTCATTACCAAGAGCAAGGTCCATAGTGCCACGTGCTCATCGGCGACGGTGCCGCTTCCACTTCCGCTGGGGCCATGGCCATGGCCAGTGGTGGGTAGCCTGCCCGAGATGGTGCTCAACAAGCCGGCGTTTCGTTGGATCCATCGCGTGATGAAGGACATGGGCACCGACATCGCCTGCTTCCGCCTCGGCGGCGTCCACGTCGTCCCGATCACATGTCCCAAGATTGCAAGGGAGGTGCTCAAGAAGCAGGACAAAAACTTCTCGTCCCGGCCACTCACCTTCGCCTCCGGTGCAATCAGCAGCGGGTACAAGGACGCCGTGCTCTCGCCGTTCGGCGACCAGTGGATGAAGATGCGCAAGGTGCTCACCTCTGAGATCATATGCCCCTCCCGTCACAAGTGGCTCCATGACAAGCGCGCCGACGAAGCTGACAACTTGACGCGCTACATCTACAACCTCTCCGTCGGGGGGTTGTCATCTTCAACGTCGGTACTAGCCAACGTCAATGTCAGGCACGTCGCGCGGCATTACTGCGGCAACGTCATTCGCCGGCTTGTCTTCGGCCAACGGTACTTCAGGGAGCCTCAGCCGGACGGCGGGCCGGGGCCGATGGAGGTGGAGCACATGGATGCTTCCTTCGCCCTCCTAGGGTTCACCTTTGCGTTCTGCATCAGCGACTACCTCCCGTGTCCACTTGGCCTAGATCTCGACGGCCACGAGAAAATTATTAAGGAGGCCAACACAGAAGTGGATAGACTGCACGACGCGCTCATCGAAGAGCGTTGGAGGCGGTGGAATAGCAGCGAGAGGCGGGACGGAGTCCAAGACTTCCTTGACGTTCTCATCACGCTCGCCCACGGGGACGGCAAGCCGTTGCTCAACCTCGATGAGGTCAAAGCACAGTCCAAGGTAAGCAAAATAATAATTAATGAGAAATTTTAAGATGGTTCAAGGGCCTAGATTGAATTTAGTGACCAACTGCCTCATAGTCCTACAAGGTACTAATACGTCATCCATGAGAAAAGGTAATAGCTCACACTATTAAATACTAGATTTTATTCCGTATTTTGCGGGTGTTAGAAAATGGAAACAATAGAATAAGAAATTATGAATTAATAGTTTAAATATAGCATTATTGTAATTTTCTACCATTTTGATGTGATTTCAACTTAAACTGTATTTAAAATTCAAATTATTCAATGTAATCTCTCTTTATGCAAAGGTATAAATTGTAATAACTTACATTTATCTCCATGGAATGCATGCAGGGCATAATATTAGCGGCCATAGATAACCCGTCAAACGCAGTGGAGTGGGCGTTGGCGGAGATGGTGAATAACCTAGAATTGCTGGCCAAGGCGGTGGAGGAGATGGACCGTGTGGTCGGTCGCGAGCGACTGGTGCAAGAGTCAGACATCATGCAGCTCAACTATCTCAAGGCGTGCATACGTGAGGCATTTCGCCTCCACCCAATCGCTCCCTTCAACCTGC